>CM077667.1:238775141-240220141 GCA_039707655.1 Elymus sibiricus | reverse complement strand
AGTTCTAAGCAAAGAGATCGGATATTTCAATTTTGGGAGCAAGAACACGAGAGAGCGAGAGAGAGAGAGAGAGAGAGACAATGAATTTTTTGCTAGAGGTAGGGGATGACATGGGCTGAAGAGATATGGCAGGGGTCCCAGTGGGCCCCACAAGCTATCAGGGCACGCCCAGGGGGTGGGCGCGCCCTGTTGGCTTGTGGCCCACAGGTGCTCCTCCCTGATGTGTTTTCAGCACCAAAAATTCTTAAATATTCTGTAAAAACTTATGTTAAAATTTTGTGGCAATCTGAGACTTTTATTTTTGGGTCATTTTTATTGCACGGAAAGATCAGAAAATAGGATAATCACGTCTTTCTATTTTATTTAACTAAAAAATAATAGAGGGTAAACTGATGATACATAAAGTTGTGCTTACTAAATTCATCAACCCCATGTCTTTCAAAAGGATCGATTAATAAGGTTTATCAAGTCTTTTTAATAACCATTTCCGATGGACATCAAACCAAAGAATTTTGTATAACACTAGGTTACCTCAATGGGGATTTGCATATCCCCAACAATAAGAATATCATATTTCTTCTTGGCAGTAGGAAGAGGAAATTTAAATCCTCCAATGATGATTGTGGCACTTGGCTCAATGACATTAATATTATTAACCAAAGTTTGCTTCTTCGGAAAATGCACGGTATGTTATTTGCCATTGACGTGAAAAGTTACCTTGCTTTTGTTGCAATCAATAACAGCCCCTGCAGTATTTAAAAAGTGTCTACCAAGGATAATCGACATGTTATCGTCCTCGGGCATCTCAAGAATAACAAAGTATGTTAAGATAGTAACATTTGCAACCACAACAGGAACATCCTCACAAATTCCAATAGGTATAGCAGTAGATTTATCATCCATTTACAAATATATCTCAATAGGTGTAAGTTTATTCAAATCAAGTCTTTTATAGAGAGAGAAAGGCATAACACTAACACCGGCTCCTAAATCACATAAAGCAGTTTTAACATAACTTCGTTTAATGGAGCATGGTATTGTGGGTATACCCGGATCTCCCAAGTTCTTAGGCACTCCACCATCAAAAGAATAATTAGAAAGCATAGTAGAAATTTCAGTTTCAGGTATTTTTCTTTTGTTGGTAATAATATCCTTCATATACTTAGCATAAGGAGGCATTTTCAAAATATCCGTCAAGCGAGTGCGCAAAAGGATAGGTCTAATAAGTTCAGCAAAGCGTTCAAAATCCTCATCGTCCTTACTATTAGAAGGCTTACGAGGGAATGGCATGAGTTTTTAAAACCATGGCTCTCTTTCCTTACCATGTTTTCTAGCAACAAAGTCTTTCTTCTGATAATGTTTATTTTGGGGATGTGGGTTATCAAGATCTTCAGCAGGTTCTGTTTCCACATCATTATCATGTTCTTTGTTATTATCTGGCCGAGCCTCTACGTGAACATCATCACTAGGTAATTCCCACTAGCATATGAAAGTGATATATCATGAGACTCTCTACATGAGGAACATGGTGCCACTTTGAGGCACAAGTGTGGTAAAGGATAGTAGCAAAGTCCCTTCTCTCATTTTCTCTCATTTTTTTGAATGGATGGTGGGCTCATTTGGCCTCCCCCATCTTTATTTTCGTCCGACGTCTCATCTCGACTTATGGGAGAATCATCGTCTCCATCATTCTTTCCTCACTGGTACAATGCTCTAATAATGATGATCATCACACTTTTATTTACTTACAACTCAACATGGAGAACTGATATGAAGATATGACTCTGTATGAATGACTCTGGCAGTATACTAGGATGTGCAATGATCTAGCGTGACATGTATCAAAACATTATGAAAGGTGGCTTTGCCACAAATACTATGTAAGCTCTATATGATCATGCAAAGCAATATGACGATGAACGAACTAGTCATGTGAAGTGACGATGGAATTTGCATGGCAATATATCTTGGAATGGCTATGGAAATGCCATGATAGGTAGGTATGGTGGCTGGTTTTAGGAAGATATAATAATGCTTATGTGCAACAGAGTGTATCATGTCACGGGGTTTGGGTGCACCGGTGAAAGTTGCACCGATCCTCGAGGTGAGAATGGGCTATGCAGGGTACCGAAGAGGCTAGCAAATTATGAAAGAGGTGAGATTGCGTATGTCCATGGTTTCACATTAGTCATAAAGAACTCATATACTTATTGAAAAGTTTTAATAGTTTATCATAAATCAAAGTACTAATCTCATGCCCCGAGGGAAGAGGTTGGTAGGAGTTAACCATCGCGCGCTTCCGACCCGAAACAACACTAGTATTTCAACGAGGAATAGAAATGCTCACACATCATCACCATGCCTCTTTAATTTTTAGATGAACAAAAAGGTCAACCTTTATTAATATCGACACTTCTATGGTTTAACAATTATGAACTCACACCTATCTCATATTACTACATCAATATCATTGACCCACAATTTCTTTATATGTGCTACATGATGGTTTTGATTATTATTCATTGAATACCTATATTCTTGGACTAGTCTATATGACCCATGCAAATTACCGTCACTATTTATTAACTCTCAAACAAATATAAGTGAATAACGAGAGTGGAATCATTTCTATAAAATCTACACGCCACCGTGCTCAAAAAGATATAAGTGAAGTACTAGAGCAACTGCTAAGCTCAAAAGATATAAGTGAATCACATAGAGTATTCTAACAAATTATGATGAAGGTGTGTCTCTCTTAAATAGGTGTGTCCATCAAACAATGATTGTGAAAAACTGAAAGTAAAAGAAAACAAAAGCAAACGACGCTCCAAGCAAAACTCATATCATGTGACGAATAAAAATATAGCTTCAAGTGACATACCGATGGATTTGGGACGAAAGAGGGGATGCCTTCTGGGGCATCCCCAAGCTTAGATGCTTGAGTCTCTTTAAAATATTACCTTGGGGTGCCTTGGGAATCCCCAAGCTTAGGCTCTTGCTACTCCTTATTCCTTTGTCCATCAAGATAACACCCAAAACTTGAAAACTTCAATCACACAAAACTCAACAAAACCTCGTGAGATCCGTTAGTATAAGAAACATATTGCATACTTTAAGTACTGTTGTAAATTGATTCAAATTTTATAAATGCATAATAGGTACTGTATTATAACTTCTCCATGGCTTATACCCCCGATACAATCCATAGCATAATCAAAACAAGCAACTATGCAAGCAAAAACAGAATCTGTCTAAAACAGAACAGTCTGTAGAGTGCCTATACTTATGTATCTCTAAACATTCTGAAAAATTAGGACAACCTCTAGAATTTGTATAGCAAAATTGTGTAAAAATTTCAGATCATTATCATGCTCCATAAAAAACTAAAAATTCATGTACTGGAGTCAAAAGTTTCTGTTTTGTTTCAACATCGATTCTACTCATCTTGTGAGTCATCCCAAAGGCTTTACTTGTCTCAAACACTAATTTAAACACAAAAACATAATCATTACAGAGGATATAATCATGCTATTAAAAATAAACAGAAATTTTAAAGCAAAAAATTTAAGATAACTATTGGGTTGCCTCCCAACAAGCGCTATTGTTTTATGACCCTAGCTAGGCATAATGCATAGTTTCTAGTATTGTCATCTTTGCTCACAAGCTCCTCAATAACACAACCGTGGATAGTAGGGGAAATAGGAGGCTTGGCAATAGGATCTTTTATCAAATTTATAAAGTTGGGATGAACACTAATCATCTTAAGATCCTCATTTCTATGGGTAGAGGGTGTACTAACGCTCTTAGGAATGTATATGAACTTGGAATTTTTGTTGTGAGAGGTACTAGCATTAGCTTTAGAAGGTGTGAAGGCGGAGCCTACTTTGTCAATGACCTCATCCATTTTATCAATTCTATTCAAACCTTGTTCTATCCTCTTATCAACAGTAGTGTCTTTTTCTTTAAGGTTTTCAAAGTTATTCCTACTCATGACCCAGGTTGAGTGATATGATTATGAAGTTTTTTATCCAACTCCTCAATTGGTTTGTTTGTGATCATATTCTTCTCAATAGAATCAAGCCTTTGCATAACATGTTCCAAGGTTAAATTTGTTTCATTAAAAATAATGGGTGGTGTCCCTACAAGATTTTCAATTGCGGTGTAGGCATGCAAGGTGTGACACATTAAGAAGTTTCCACCGGTGATGGTGTCAATTACGAACCTATACCAAGTGGTCACATCAACATAAAAATTGAGAAGCAAAGTAGTGGTAGATAACTTTTTGGTTGCTTTATTTTGAGCAAAGAAAATCCTATACCATGCATCTTTTAAGCTTTCTCCTCCCTTTGTTTGAAATACACTACATCATCATTGGGAGTAAAGTGAGTGGAAGAAGAACTAGCCATGACTTCAAACAAGAAAACTAGTAACAAGCAAAGATAAATATTTTTGTATTTTGATTTTTACGCGAGAAGCTAAATATGAAAACAAATAAAAATAAGAACAAGTGAATGAAAATTTGTGTGAGGTTACTTGGTAGTTGATGATGATATTCCCCGGCAACGGCGCCAGAGATCCTTCATGATACTTGTGATCTACATTGGGTTTTCCATGAAGAGGAATGGGTAATTGTAGCACAAAGCGGATAAGTATTTCCCTCAGTTATGAAACCAAGGTTTATTGAACCAATAGGAATATCAATCCTCAACCGTCTTCAGTGGCTGCACACAAATGAACAAACGACTTTCACCCAATGCGGGCAAAAGGGTTGTCAATCCCCTTGATCTCATTATTTACAAGCAAATGAGTTTTGTAGATATTTGTTGATAAAAGCAAAATAAATAAAAAGTAAATAAAGGCAGTGAGGTAATAATAGTGTTTGCAAATGTATAAGTGAATAGAACCGGGGGCCATAGTGTTCCCTAGCGGCATCTCTCATGTAGGCAGCATACGGTGGGTAAACAAATTACTGTTGGGCAATTGATAGAAAAGCGGATAGTTATGCGATGTTCACGACAATGATCATGTATATATAGGCATCACATCCATAAGAAAATAGGCCGACTCCTGCCTACACCTATTACTATTACTCCACTCATCGACCGCTATCTAGCATGCATCTAGAATATTTAGTAAAACATAGTAATACTTGGACAACAATGACATAAGTAAACTCAAAAAATATGAATGAAACCCATCGTTTTATCCTTAGTAGCAACAACACAAAGACGCATCTTGTCCCCCACTTTGTCACTGGGATATAGAAACTTGCTAGGTTGAACCTACCACAACGCACCACTCCCACCGATGAAATATCAATCTACTTGGCCAAAACATATCAATAGATTGGAGAGCATTACGAAGCTATAATGATCATGTCCTTAAGAGATAATATAATTCAGAGGCATCTCAAATACTTTTCATGAATAATATGAACATAAACCCACAATTCATCGGATCCCAACAAACATACCGCACAATAGGATTACATCGGATAGATGAAAGCGAAGATGCGATGATCATTGTATTGAAGATCATAAGAGATAGAGAGATTGCCATCTAGGTACTAGCTATGTAGCCGTAGGTCTATGGTGAACTACTCGCACATCATCATGAGAGCAGCAAGGTTGATGAAGAGGCCCTCCGTGATCGATCCCCCCTTCGGCAGGGTGTCGGAACGAAGCTCCAGATGACCTCGTGACAGAACAGAGATTTGCGGTGGCGGAAAAAGGGTTTCGGGACTACCTCTAGGTTTTTCACAATATTGGAGAATTTATAGGCCGAAGAGGGAGGTCCAGGAGGCGCCCGAGGGGGGCACCACATATCAGGGCGGCCCCCCCAGGGCGCGCCCTGATGTGTGGTGGGGCCCTCGTGCACCTCCTGGCTTCCTTCCGAAGCTTCTAGGAATTCATATAGTCCAGAAAAAATCATCAAAAAGTTTCGTGGCAATTGGACTTTGTTTGGTACCGTAAACCTGAAAAGCAAAAAAACACGCAGAAAACAGCAACTGGCACTGGGCACTGGGTCAATAGGTTAGTTCTCAAAAATATTATAAATTGGTAAATAATGACCCAAAAAGTATCCTAGAATGATAATATATCAGCATGGAACAATCAAAAATTATAGATACATTGGAGACGTATCATCCACTCCTAGCTATTTAAGCATGGCATGAGAAACTATACTCTTAATTGTCATCATAAACTTGTTCATTCATGATATACTTAATCGAGATCTGATACGTCTCCAACGTATCTATAATTTATGAAGTATTCATGCCATGTTTACAATAATTCTATATGATTTTGGTATGATTTTATTAGAACTAACCCAGACTGACGCTGTTTTCAGCAGAACTACCATGGTGTCGTTTTTTGTGCAGAAATAAAAGTTTTCGGAATGGGCTGAAAATTTACGGAGAATATTTTTGGAAAATATAAAAAATACTGGAGCAAAAATATACCGGAGAGGAGTCCCGAGGCAGTCACAAGCCTAGGGGGCGCCCCCCTCCTAGGGCGCGCCCCCTGGCTTGTGGGTCCCTCGGGAGTCCCCCTGACTTGATTCCAACGCCAAGTATTCCTATAAATACCAAAACCCCCAGAAAGAAACCTAGATCGGGAGTTCCGCCGCCGCAAGCCTCTGTAGCCACGAAAAACCAATCGGGAGCCCGTTCCGGCTCCCTGCTGGAGGGGGAAACCATCACCGGAGGCCATCTTCATCATCCCGACGGTCTCCATGACGAGGAGGGAGTAGTTCACCCTCGGGGCTGAGGGTATGTACCAGTAGCTATGTGTTTGATCTCTCTCTCTCGTGTTCTTGAGATGACACGATCTTGATGTACCGGGAGCTTTATTAATATAGATGAATCATATGGAGTTTTCCCCTCTCTATCTTCTTGTGATGAATTGAGTTTTCCCTTTGAAGTTTTCTTGTCGGATTGAGTCTTTAAGGATTTGAGAACACTTGATGTATGTCTTGCGATGGGATATCCGTGGTGACAATGGGATGTTCTATTGATCCACTTGATGTATGTTTTGGTGATCAACTTGCGGGTTACGTGACCTTGGGAATCTATGCATAGGGGTTGGCACACGTTTTCGTCTTGACTCTCCGGTAGAAACTTTGGGGCACTCTTTGAAGTTCTTTGTGTTGGATTGAACATGATGAATCTGAAATTGTGTGATGCATATCGTATAATCAAGCCCATGGGTACTCGTGGTGACATTGGAGTATCTAGGTGACATTAGGGTTTTGGTTGATGTGTATCTTAAGGTGTTATTTTAGTACGAACTCTAGGGCTGTTCGTGACACTTATAGGGATAGCTCATACGATTGATCGGAAAAGATAACTTTGAGGTGGTTTCGTACCCTACAATAATTTCTTCGTTTGTTCTCCGCTATTTGTGACTTTGGAGTGAACTCTTTGTCGCACGTGAGGGATTTACATATGATTCAACTATGTCAGTATTGTTGAGAGAACTTGCACTAGTGAAAGTATGAACCCTAGGCCTTGTTTTCAAGCATTGCAATACCGTTTTTGCTCACTTTTGTTACTTGCTACCTTGCTGTTTTTATATTTTCAGATTACAAAAACCTATATCTACCATCCATATTACACTTGTATCACCATCTCTTCGCCGAACTAGTGCACCTATACAATTTACCATTGTATTGGGTGTGTTGGGGACACAAGAGACTCTTTGTTATTTGGTTGCAGGGTTGTTTGAGAGAGAGCATCTTCATCCTACGCCTCCCACGGATTGATAAACCTTAGGTCATCCACTTGAGGGAAATTTGCTACTGTCCTACAAAACTCTGCGCTTGGAGGCCCAACACGAGTCTACAAGAAGAAGGTTGCGTAGTAGACATCAAGATCGAACGAGCTAAACATATTTACAAAAACGGAAAACAAGAAGAGTTCATACCAGCTTCCTTTACCACGATCACTTCATCAAATATCGTCATTATTGCCTTTCACTTGCATGATCGAATGATGTGATAATAATAATAGCGTAAGAGTGCCATGGACTAAGATGGAATCTGCAAGGCAATTTTTATACAAAGGAGAACACGAGGTAATATGGGCTCTCTGTTAGATCAACAATAATGCATATGATAGCCACTCAACATTTTCATCGTGGTCTTCTCCTTTCAATGACTCAATAAAAGAAAACAAATTCAGAGAAACACACTAAAATCTTTTTGGAGTTTTTGTTTTTCTCAAGAAAGCAAAATAAACAAAGGAAAAATAAGAACGAGAAAAAATATTTACACGGGAAAGCTCCCAACATGCAAAGGAAATCTTTTTGGGTTTTCTTTTAATACTACAACTAATTGAACGGGAAAGAAAAACCAAAAAAATGAGATTTTTTGGATTTTCCAAGTTTTTCAAACACACAAGAAGATGGCGGAAAAATAAAGCTAACATGGATATACAATGAAAAAGGATGAACACCGACAATTTATATGAAGTGTGTGAACATGAATGTAATGTCGGTGAGAAATACGTACTCCCCCAAGCTTAGGCATTTGTGTAGCTTGGTGATCACCACTGCTGGTCTGGATAATAGTTGAAGTGGTAGCTCGTGGAGGCATTCCGTGCCGCCTTCTCAGCCAAGCGAGCGACCTCTACTGCAACGTTGTACTCTTGCACCTTGTCCTCGAGAACATAGTACCTTTGTCTAGTCTGAAAATCAAAGAGAGCATGCGCAGGCAACGTAACAGAAACATGCTTATATTTATAAAACGTTAGGTTGTACTCAGGACCCCTAGCACTATCCATAATAAAGTCATGACGACACATGGCTTCAAAGTCTAAATATCTCTCAGGTAACACAGGATCATTAGGTTGAGGTGCAACTCTTAGTTTTGCAGCTACGCGGGCGGCATAAATTCCTCCATACAAATGGCCAACACCCGCGTTAAGGTGCAGCCTCTAGGTAACAATTGCACCGAGGTTATAATGTTTTTCACCAGTCACCGCAGTGTGAATAAGGCTCAAATCAGGAGCGCACAGTGCACTGCAATCTTACTTACCTACTACACATTTCCCGTTAAACAATGCAAAGTATCGAAAAGAGGGAAAGTGAATACTTTTTATTCTAGCTTTTGTCACCCCTCTATCTTCTCCTACGCAAAGGCTCTCAAGGAACAAATTATAATTAGTTTTTTCTGGTTTGTCTAGAGAGCCCCAAAATGGAAGTTTGCATGCATCACAAAATTCTTCCAGAGTCATACTAAAGGATCTCTCATAAAGATTAAACAACACTCTAGAAGTATGATGATGATATCGAAATCCATGCGTGAATGAACGGGTAAGATTGTAGTGTTGAACACACTTGTCTGCAAGGAAGTCGGTGAGGCCGGTATTTGTAAATGTACAGATCAAATTCCTCTTTAATACCAGCACCTCTCATGAACTCATTGCATGGCCAGCGGCATGATTTAGCATCGGCCATGACTATCAGGCTTGTTCTAGGCTCAACATAAGCTTGCTGTACCGAGCCCTCGCTCGACGACTCGCCTAAAGAACGCCTTCTTGAAGAACTCCTCCTAAAAAAATTCATTTCCCTAAGCACAAATTTCTGAAATTTTGGGCCACGAAATTATATCAATAAAACTTTGCAAGATTGGTAGCAACTACTCATATAGATACGTAGAGGCCATATCAAGCATTCATACTACCTGGAACTCAAAGAGTTCAACATGCAAGCTCATTTTCAGTAGCACCAAGTGCAGCAAAATATGCAAAATATAAACCACTAAAGCAAAAACTAATTGGAGGAATGGGAGATTCACATACCACGGAGCAATTCCTCAAAACAATTTCAGAAAAGGAGTTCTAAGCAAAGAGATCGGATATTTCAATTTTGGGAGCAAGAACACGAGAGAGAGAGAGAGAGAGAGAGAGAGACAATGAATTTTTTGCTAGAGGTAGGGGATGACATGGGCTGAAGAGATATGGCAGGGGTCCCAGTGGGCCCCACAAGCTATCAGGGCACGCCCAGGGGGTGGGCGCGCCCTGTTGGCTTGTGGCCCACAGGTGCTCCTCCCTGATGTGTTTTCAGCACCAAAAATTCTTAAATATTCTGTAAAAACTTATGTTAAAATTTTGTGGCAATCTGAGACTTTTATTTTTGGGTCATTTTTATTGCACGGAAAGATCAGAAAATAGGATAATCACGTCTTTCTATTTTATTTAACTAAAAAATAATAGAGGGTAAACTGATGATACATAAAGTTGTGCTTACTAAATTCATCAACCCCATGTCTTTCAAAAGGATCGATTAATAAGGTTTATCAAGTCTTTTTAATAACCATTTCCGATGGACATCAAACCAAAGAATTTTGTATAACACTAGGTTACCTCAATGGGGATTTGCATATCCCCAACAATAAGAATATCATATTTCTTCTTGGCAGTAGGAAGAGGAAATTTAAAACCTCCAATGATGATTGTGGCACTTGGCTCAATGACATTAATATTATTAACCAAAGTTTGCTTCTTCGGAAAATGCACGGTATGTTATTTGCCATTGACGTGAAAAGTTACCTTGCTTTTGTTGCAATCAATAACAGCCCCTGCAGTATTTAAAAAGTGTCTACCAAGGATAATCGACATGTTATCGTCCTCGGGCATCTCAAGAATAACAAAGTATGTTAAGATAGTAACATTTGCAACCACAACAGGAACATCCTCACAAATTCCAATAGGTATAGCAGTAGATTTATCATCCATTTACAAATATATCTCAATAGGTGTAAGTTTATTCAAATCAAGTCTTTTATAGAGAGAGAAAGGCATAACACTAACACCGGCTCCTAAATCACATAAAGCAGTTTTAACATAACTTCGTTTAATGGAGCATGGTATTGTGGGTATACCCGGATCTCCCAAGTTCTTAGGCACTCCACCATCAAAAGAATAATTAGAAAGCATAGTAGAAATTTCAGTTTCAGGTATTTTTCTTTTGTTGGTAATAATATCCTTCATATACTTAGCATAAGGAGGCATTTTCAAAATATCCGTCAAGCGAGTGCGCAAAAGGATAGGTCTAATAAGTTCAGCAAAGCGTTCAAAATCCTCATCGTCCTTACTATTAGAAGGCTTACGAGGGAATGGCATGAGTTTTTAAAACCATGGCTCTCTTTCCTTACCATGTTTTCTAGCAACAAAGTCTTTCTTCTGATAATGTTTATTTTGGGGATGTGGGTTATCAAGATCTTCAGCAGGTTCTGTTTCCACATCATTATCATGTTCTTTGTTATTATCTGGCCGAGCCTCTACGTGAACATCATCACTAGGTAATTCCCACTAGCATATGAAAGTGATATATCATGAGACTCTCTACATGAGGAACATGGTGCCACTTTGAGGCACAAGTGTGGTAAAGGATAGTAGCAAAGTCCCTTCTCTCATTTTCTCTCATTTTTTTGAATGGATGGTGGGCTCATTTGGCCTCCCCCATCTTTATTTTCGTCCGACGTCTCATCTCGACTTATGGGAGAATCATCGTCTCCATCATTCTTTCCTCACTGGTACAATGCTCTAATAATGATGATCATCACACTTTTATTTACTTACAACTCAACATGGAGAACTGATATGAAGATATGACTCTGTATGAATGACTCTGGCAGTATACTAGGATGTGCAATGATCTAGCGTGACATGTATCAAAACATTATGAAAGGTGGCTTTGCCACAAATACTATGTAAGCTCTATATGATCATGCAAAGCAATATGACGATGAACGAACTAGTCATGTGAAGTGACGATGGAATTTGCATGGCAATATATCTTGGAATGGCTATGGAAATGCCATGATAGGTAGGTATGGTGGCTGGTTTTAGGAAGATATAATAATGCTTATGTGCAACAGAGTGTATCATGTCACGGGGTTTGGGTGCACCGGTGAAAGTTGCACTGATCCTCGAGGTGAGAATGGGCTATGCAGGGTACCGAAGAGGCTAGCAAATTATGAAAGAGGTGAGATTGCGTATGTCCATGGTTTCACATTAGTCATAAAGAACTCATATACTTATTGAAAAGTTTTAATAGTTTATCATAAATCAAAGTACTAATCTCATGCCCCGAGGGAAGAGGTTGGTAGGAGTTAACCATCGCGCGCTTCCGACCCGAAACAACACTAGTATTTCAACGAGGAATAGAAATGCTCACACATCATCACCATGCCTCTTTAATTTTTAGATGAACAAAAAGGTCAACCTTTATTAATATCGACACTTCTATGGTTTAACAATTATGAACTCACACCTATCTCAAATTACTACATCAATATCATTGACCCACAATTTCTTTATATGTGCTACATGATGGTTTTGATTATTATTCATTGAATACCTATATTCTTGGACTAGTCTATATGACCCATGCAAATTACCGTCACTATTTATTAACTCTCAAACAAATATAAGTGAATAACGAGAGTGGAATCATTTCTATAAAATCTACACGCCACCGTGCTCAAAAAGATATAAGTGAAGTACTAGAGCAACTGCTAAGCTCAAAAGATATAAGTGAATCACATAGAGTATTCTAACAAATTATGATGAAGGTGTGTCTCTCTTAAATAGGTGTGTCCATCAAACAATGATTGTGAAAAACTGAAAGTAAAAGAAAACAAAAGCAAACGACGCTCCAAGCAAAACTCATATCATGTGACGAATAAAAATATAGCTTCAAGTGACATACCGATGGATTTGGGACGAAAGAGGGCATGCCTTCTAGGGCATCCCCAAGCTTAGACGCTTGAGTCTCTTTAAAATATTACCTTGGGGTGCCTTGGGAATCCCCAAGCTTAGGCTCTTGCTACTCCTTATTCCTTTGTCCATCAAGATAACACCCAAAACTTGAAAACTTCAATCACACAAAACTCAACAAAACCTCGTGAGATCCGTTAGTATAAGAAACATATTGCATACTTTAAGTACTGTTGTAAATTGATTCAAATTTTATAAATGCATAATAGGTACTGTATTATAACTTCTCCATGGCTTATACCCCCGATACAATCCATAGCATAATCAAAACAAGCAACTATGCAAGCAAAAACAGAATCTGTCTAAAACAGAACAGTCTGTAGAGTGCCTATACTTATGTATCTCTAAACATTCTGAAAAATTAGGACAACCTCTAGAATTTGTATAGCAAAATTGTGTAAAAATTTCAGATCATTATCATGCTCCATAAAAAACTAAAAATTCCTGTACTGGAGTCAAAAGTTTCTGTTTTGTTTCAACATCGATTCTACTCATCTTGTGAGTCATCCCAAAGGCTTTACTTGTCTCAAACACTAATTTAAACACAAAAACATAATCATTACAGAGGATATAATCATGCTATTAAAAATAAACAGAAATTTTAAAGCAAAAAATTTAAGATAACTATTGGGTTGCCTCCCAACAAGCGCTATTGTTTTATGACCCTAGCTAGGCATAATGCATAGTTTCTAGTATTGTCATCTTTGCTCACAAGCTCCTCAATAACACAACCGTGGATAGTAGGGGAAATAGGAGGCTTGGCAATAGGATCTTTTATAAAATTTATAAAGTTGGGATGAACACTAATCATCTTAAGATCCTCATTTCTGTGGGTAGAGGGTGTACTAACGCTCTTAGGAATGTATATGAACTTGGAATTTTTGTTGTGAGAGGTACTAGCATTAGCTTTAGAAGGTGTGAAGGCGGAGCCTACTTTGTCAATGACCTCATCCATTTTATCAATTCTATTCAAACCTTGTTCTATCCTCTTATCAACAGTAGTGTCTTTTTCCTTTAAGGTTTTCAAAGTTATTCCTACTCATGACCCAGGTTGAGTGATATGATTATGAAGTTTTTTATCCAACTCCTCAATTGGTTTGTTTGTGATCATATTCTTCTCAATAGAATCAAGCCTTTGCATAACATGTTCCAAGGTTAAATTTGTTTCATTAAAAATAATGGGTGGTGTCCCTACAAGATTTTCAATTGCGGTGTAGGCATGCAAGGTGTGACACATTAAGAAGTTTCCACCGGTGATGGTGTCAATTACGAACCTATACCAAGTGGTCACATCAACATAAAAATTGAGAAGCAAAGTAGTGGTAGATAACTTTTTGGTTGCTTTATTTTGAGCAAAGAAAATCCTATACCATGCATCTTTTAAGCTTTCTCCTCCCTTTGTTTGAAATACACTACATCATCATTGGGAGTAAAGTGAGTGGAAGAAGAACTAGCCATGACTTCAAACAAGAAAACTAGTAACAAGCAAAGATAAATATTTTTGTATTTTGATTTTTACGCGAGAAGCTAAATATGAAAACAAATAAAAATAAGAACAAGTGAATGAAAATTTGTGTGAGGTTACTTGGTAGTTGATGATGATATTCCCCGGCAACGGCGCCAGAGATCCTTCATGATACTTGTGATCTACATTGGGTTTTCCATGAAGAGGAATGGGTAATTGTAGCACAAAGTGGATAAGTATTTCCCTCAGTTATGAAACCAAGGTTTATTGAACCAATAGGAATATCAATCCTCAACCGTCTTCAGTGGCTGCACACAAATGAACAAACGACTTTCACCCAATGCGGGCAAAAGGGTTGTCAATCCCCTTGATCTCATTATTTACAAGCAAATGAGTTTTGTAGATATTTGTTGATAAAAGCAAAATAAATAAAAAGTAAATAAAGGCAGCGAGGTAATAATAGTGTTTGCAAATGTATAAGTGAATAGAACCGGGGGCCACAGTGTTCCCTAGCGGCATCTCTCATGTAGGCAGCATACGGTGGGTAAACAAATTACTGTTGGGCAATTGATAGAAAAGCGGATAGTTATGCGATGTTCACGACAATGATCATGTATATATAGGCATCACATCCATAAGAAAATAGGCCGACTCCTGCCTACACCTATTACTATTACTCCACTCATCGACCGCTATCTAGCATGCATCTAGAATATTTAGTAAAACATAGTAATACTTGGACAACAATGACATAAGTAAACTCAAAAAATATGAATGAAACCCATCGTTTTATCCTTAGTAGCAACAACACAAAGACGCATCTTGTCCCCCACTTTGTCACTGGGATATAGAAACTTGCTAGGTTGAACCTACCACAACGCACCACTCCCACCGATGAAATATCAATCTACTTGGCCAAAACATATCAATAGATTGGAGAGCATTACGAAGCTATAATGATCATGTCCTTAAGAGATAATATAATTCAGAGGCATCTCAAATACTTTTCATGAATAATCTGAACATAAACCCACAATTCATCGGATCCCAACAAACATACCGCACAATAGGATTACATCGGATAGATGAAAGCGAAGATGCGATGATCATTGTATTGAAGATCATAAGAGATAGAGATATTGCCATCTAGGTACTAGCTATGTAGCCGTAGGTCTATGGTGAACTACTCGCACATCATCATGAGAGCAGCAAGGTTGATGAAGAGGCCCTCCGTGATCGATCCCCCCTTCGGCAGGGTGTCGGAACGAAGCTCCAGATGGCCTCGTGATAGAACAGAGATTTGCGGTGGCGGAAAAAGGGTTTCGGGACTACCTCTAGGTTTTTCACAATATTGGAGAATTTATAGGCCGAAGAGGGAGGTCCAGGAGGCGCCCGAGGGGGCCACCACATATCAGGGCGGCCCCCCCAGGGCGCGCCCTGATGTGTGGTGGGGCCCTCGTGCACCTCCTGGCTTCCTTCCGAAGCTTCTAGGAATTCATATAGTCCAGAAAAAATCATCAAAAAGTTTCGTGGCAATTGGACTTTGTTTGGTACCGTAAACCTGAAAAGCAAAAAAACACGCAGAAAATAGCAACTGGCACTGGGCACTGGGTCAATAGGTTAGTTCTCAAAAATATTATAAATTGGTAAATAATGACCCAAAAAGTATCCTAGAATGATAATATATCAGCATGGAACAATCAAAAATTATAGATACATTGGAGACGTATCATCCACTCCTAGCTATTTAAGCATGGCATGAGAAACTATACTCTTAATTGTCATCATAAACTTGTTCAGTCATGATATACTTAATCAAGATCTGATACGTCTCCAACGTATCTATAATTTATGAAGTATTCATGCCATGTTTACAATAATTCTATATGATTTTGGTATGATTTTATTAGAACTAACCCAGACTGACGCTGTTTTCAGCAGAACTACCATGGTGTCGTTTTTTGTGCAGAAATAAAAGTTTTCGGAATGGGCTGAAAATTTACGGAGAATATTTTTGGAAAATATAAAAAATACTGGAGCAAAAATATACCGGAGAGGAGTCCCGAGGCAGTCACAAGCCTAGGGGGCGCCCCCCTCCTAGGGCGCGCCCCCTGGCTTGTGGGTCCCTCGGGAGTCCCCCTGGCTTGTGGGTCCCTCGGGAGTCCCCCTGACTTGATTCCAACGCCAAGTATTCCTATAAATACCAAAACCCCCAGAAAGAAACCTAGATCGGGAGTTCCGCCGCCGCAAGCCTCTGTAGCCATGAAAAACCAATCGGGAGCCCGTTCCGGCTCCCTGCTGGAGGGGGAAACCATCACCGGAGGCCATCTTCATCATCCCGACGGTCTCCATGACGAGGAGGGAGTAGTTCACCCTCGGGGCTGAGGGTATGTACCAGTAGCTATGTGTTTGATCTCTCTCTCTCGTGTTCTTGAGATGACACGATCTTGATGTACCGCGAGCTTTATTAATATAGATGAATCATATGGAGTTTTCCCCTCTCTATCTTCTTGTGATGAATTGAGTTTTCCCTTTGAAGTTTTCTTGTCGGATTGAGTCTTTAAGGATTTGAGAACACTTGATGTATGTCTTGCGATGGGATATCCGTGGTGACAATGAGATGTTCTATTGATCCACTTGATGTATGTTTTGGTGATCAACTTGCGGGTTCCGTGACCTTGGGAATCTATGCATAGGGGTTGGCACACGTTTTCGTCTTGACTCTCCGGTAGAAACTTTGGGGCACTCTTTGAAGTTCTTTGTGTTGGATTGAACATGATGAATCTGAAATTGTGTGATGCATATCGTATAATCAAGCCCATGGGTACTCGTGGTGACATTGGAGTATCTAGGTGACATTAGGGTTTTGGTTGATGTGTATCTTAAGGTGTTATTTTAGTACGAACTCTAGGGCTGTTCGTGACACTTATAGGGATAGCTCATACGATTGATCGGAAAAGATAACTTTGAGGTGGTTTCGTACCCTACAATAATTTCTTCGTTTGTTCTCCGCTATTTGTGACTTTGGAGTGAACTCTTTGTCGCACGTGAGGGATTTACATATGATTCAACTATGTCAGTATTGTTGAGAGAACTTGCACTAGTGAAAGTATGAACCCTAGGCCTTGTTTTCAAGCATTGCAATACCGTTTTTGCTCACTTTTGTTACTTGCTACCTTGCTGTTTTTATATTTTCAGATTACAAAAACCTATATCTACCATCCATATTACACTTGTATCACCATCTCTTCGCCGAACTAGTGCACCTATACAATTTACCATTGTATTGGGTGTGTTGGGGACACAAGAGACTCTTTGTTATTTGGTTGCAGGGTTGTTTGAGAGAGAGCATCTTCATCCTACGCCTCCCACGGATTGATAAACCTTAGGTCATCCACTTGAGGGAAATTTGCTACTGTCCTACAAAACTCTGCGCTTGGAGGCCCAACACGAGTCTACAAGAAGAAGGTTGCGTAGTAGACATCAAGATCGAACGAGCTAAACATATTTACAAAAACGGAAAACAAGAAGAGTTCATACCAGCTTCCTTTACCACGATCACTTCATCAAATATCGTCATTATTGCCTTTCACTTGCATGATCGAATGATGTGATAATAATAATAGCGTAAGAGTGCCATGGACTAAGATGGAATCTGCAAGGCAATTTTTATACAAAGGAGAACATGAGGTAATATGGGCTCTCTGTTAGATCAACAATAATGCATATGATAGCCACTCAACATTTTCATCGTGGTCTTCTCCTTTCAATGACTCAATAAAAGAAAACAAATTCAGAGAAACACACTAAAATCTTTTTGGAGTTTTTGTTTTTCTCAAGAAAGCAAAATAAACAAAGGAAAAATAAGAACGAGAAAAAATATTTACACGGGAAAGCTCCCAACATGCAAAGGAAATCTTTTTGGGTTTTCTTTTAATACTACAACTAATTGAACGGGAAAGAAAAACCAAAAAAATGAGATTTTTTTGGATTTTCCAAGTTTTTCAAACACACAAGAAGAAGGCGGAAAAATAAAGCTAACATGGATATACAATGAAAAAGGATGAACACCGACAATTTATATGAAGTGTGTGAACATGAATGTAATGTCGGTGAGAAATACGTACTCCCCCAAGCTTAGGCATTTGTGTAGCTTGGTGATCACCACTGCTGGTCTGGATAATAGTTGAAGTGGTAGCTCGTGGAGGCGTTCCGTGCCGCCTTCTCAGCCAAGCGAGCGACCTCTACTGCAACGTTGTACTCTTGCACCTTGTCCTCGAGAACATAGTACCTTTGTCTAGTCTGAAAATCAAAGAGAGCATGCGCAGGCAACGTAACAGAAACATGCTTATATTTATAAAACGTTAGGTTGTACTCAGGACCCCTAGCACTATCCATAATAAAGTCATGACGACACATGGCTTCAAAGTCTAAATATCTCTCAGGTAACACAGGATCATTAGGTTGAGGTGCAACTCTTAGTTTTGCAGCTACGCGGGCGGCATAAATTCCTCCATACAAATGGCCAACACCCGCGTTAAGGTGCAGCCTCTAGGTAATAATTGCACCGAGGTTATAATGTTTTTCACCAGTCACCGCAGTGTGAATAAGGCTCAAATCAGGAGCGCACAGTGCACTGCAATCTTACTTACCTACTACACATTTCCCGTTAAACAATGCAAAGTATCGAAAAGAGGGAAAGTGAATACTTTTTATTCTAGCTTTTGTCACCCCTCTATCTTCTCCTACGCAAAGGCTCTCAAGGAACAAATTATAATTAGTTTTTTCTGGTTTGTCTAGAGAGCCCCAAAATGGAAGTTTGCATGCATCACAAAATTCTTCCAGAGTCATACTAAAGGATCTCTCATAAAGATTAAACAACACTCTAGAAGTATGATGATGATATCGAAATCCATGCGTGAATGAACGGGTAAGATTGTAGTGTTGAACACACTTGTCTGCAAGGAAGTCGGTGAGGCCGGTATTTGTAAATGTACAGATCAAATTCCTCTTTAATACCAGCACCTCTCATGAACTCATTGCATGGCCAGTGGCATGATTTAGCATCGGCCATGACTATCAGGCTTGTTCTAGGCTCAACATAAGCTTGCTGTACCGAGCCCTCGCTCGACGACTCGCCTAAAGAACGCCTTCTTGAAGAACTCCTAAAAAAATTCATTTCCCTAAGCACAAATTTCTGAAATTTTGGGCCACGAAATTATATCAATAAAACTTTGCAAGATTGGTAACAACTACTCATATAGATACGTAGAGGCCATATCAAGCATTCATACTACCTGGAACTCAAAGAGTTCAACATGCAAGCTCATTTTCAGTAGCACCAAGTGCAGCAAAATATGCAAAATATAAACCACTAAAGCAAAAACTAATTGGAGGAATGGGAGATTCACATACCACGGAGCAATTCCTCAAAACAATTTCAGAAAAGGAGTTCTAAGCAAAGAGATCGGATATTTCAATTTTGGGAGCAAGAACACGAGAGAGAGAGAGAGAGAGAGAGAGACAATGAATTTTTTGCTAGAGGTAGGGGATGACATGGGCTGAAGAGATATGGCAGGGGTCCCAGTGGGCCCCACAAGCTATCAGGGCACGCCCAGGGGGTGGGCGCGCCCTGTTGGCTTGTGGCCCACAGGTGCTCCTCCCTGATGTGTTTTCAGCACCAAAAATTCTTAAATATTCTGTAAAAACTTATGTTAAAATTTTGTGGCAATCTGAGACTTTTATTTTTGGGTCATTTTTATTGCACGGAAAGATCAGAAAATAGGATAATCACGTCTTTCTATTTTATTTAACTAAAAAATAATAGAGGGTAAACTGATGATACATAAAGTTGTGCTTACTAAATTCATCAACCCCATGTCTTTCAAAAGGATTGATTAATAAGGTTTATCAAGTCTTTTTAATAACCATTTCCGATGGACATCAAACCAAAGAATTTTGTATAACACTAGGTTACCTCAATGGGGATTTGCATATCCCCAACAATAAGAATATCATATTTCTTCTTGGCAGTAGGAAGAGGAAATTTAAAACCTCCAATGATGATTGTGGCACTTGGCTCAATGACATTAATATTATTAACCAAAGTTTGCTTCTTCGGAAAATGCACGGTATGTTATTTGCCATTGACGTGAAAAGTTACCTTGCTTTTGTTGCAATCAATAACAGCCCCTGCAGTATTTAAAAAGGGTCTACCAAGGATAATCGACATGTTATCGTCCTCGGGCATCTCAAGAATAACAAAGTATGTTAAGATAGTAACATTTGCAACCACAACAGGAACATCCTCACAAATTCCAATAGGTATAGCAGTAGATTTATCATCCATTTACAAATATATCTCAATAGGTGTAAGTTTATTCAAATCAAGTCTTTTATAGAGAGAGAAAGGCATAACACTAACACCGGCTCCTAAATCACATAAAGCAGTTTTAACATAACTTCGTTTAATGGAGCATGGTATTGTGGGTATACCCGGATCTCCCAAGTTCTTAGGCACTCCACCATCAAAAGAATAATTAGAAAGCATAGTAGAAATTTCAGTTTCAGGTATTTTTCTTTTGTTGGTAATAATATCCTTCATATACTTAGCATAAGGAGGCATTTTCAAAATATCCGTCAAGCGAGTGCGCAAAAGGATAGGTCTAATAAGTTCAGCAAAGCGTTCAAAATCCTCATCGTCCTTACTATTAGAAGGCTTACGAGGGAATGGCATGAGTTTTTAAAACCATGGCTCTCTTTCCTTACCATGTTTTCTAGCAACAAAGTCTTTCTTCTGATAATGTTTATTTTGGGGATGTGGGTTATCAAGATCTTCAGCAGGTTCTGTTTCCACATCATTATCATGTTCTTTGTTATTATCTGGCCGAGCCTCTACGTGAACATCATCATCATTATTGTCATTCTCATTATCACTGGGTGTATGTTCATTGCCGGATTGTGTCTCAGCATCAGAAATAGAAACATCATTATGTTTTTCAGCAGGTTTTCTATAACAGGTTCACTAGAAGCATGCAAAGTCCTATCATTTTTCTTGTTCTTCTCCTTCTTAGATGGACTAGGTGCATTATGATTAGTTCTTCGAGAATCGTGTTCAATTCTTTTAGGATGACCTTCAGGATAAAGAGGTTCCTAAGTCATTCTTCCCCCTCAAATCATTACTCTAATAGCATGATCATTCATGTTCTCATTTAATTCAGCAAGCAAATCATTTTATGACTTAGCAACTTGGTCTAGTAGAGTATGAACCATAGAAGCATGCTTACCTAGACCCATAACATCATTAGCAATTCTAAACATCAAGTCACTCAAGCGATCTATCATCATGTCATTACGTCTTAATTGATCTTTAACATAGTTATTGAAATGTCCTTGCTTAACTATGTAATTATCAAATTCATCCATGCATTGACTAGGAGTCTTAGTATAAGGTATATCTGTTTCATTAAAGGCATGGAGATATTTTACCTCTACTACCTGTGTTGGGGTGTCAAGTCCATATATTTCTTTGATAGGTGATAAATTCTTGACATTTTCAGATTTAATAACTTTTTCCTTCATAGTTCTTTTGGCTTCTTGCATATCTTCAGGGCTGAGGAATAGAATACCTCTCTTCTTTTGAATAGGTTCAGGTGGTGGCTCCGGGAGTGTCCAGTTATCAACATTTTGCAATATATTATTCAATAATTCTTCAGCTTGCCAAACAGTTCTTTCCCTAAAACCACAACCAGCACAACTATCTAGGTAGTCCCTAGAAGCATCAGTTAGTCCATTATAAAAGATATCAAGTATTTCATTCTTCTTGAGAGGATGATTAGGTAAAGCTCTTAATAACTGGAGAAGCCTCACCAATCTTGAGGGAGACTATTCTTCACCTTGAACAAATTTAAATATTTCCTATAAAGCAGCTTGTTTCTTATGAGCAGGAAAATATTTTTCAAAGAAGTAATATATCATATCCTAGGGGCTCCGCACACAACCAGGACCAAGAGTGAGGAACCATTCCTTAACCTCACCTTTTAGTGAGAAAGGAAAAAAGCTTAAGGATATAATAGTAGCGCATCTTTTCCTCGTTAGTAAACAAAGCGGCAATATCATTCATTTTAGTGAGATGTCCAACAACAGTTTCAGTTTCATAACCATGGAAAGGATCAGATTCTCCTATAGGGATTAACTCAAGGTCTACAGAGAACTCATAATCCTTATCAGTAATAAATATAGGAGAAGTAGCAAATTTAGGATCATGTTTCATTTTCTCCATCCTAGATTTTTCTTCCAGCTTGCATAGTAGTTTCTTCAAATCATGTCTATCATTACAAGCAAGAAAGTCCCTAGCTACCTCTCCATCCATAACATAACTGATGCGAAGCATCCCTGGGTCATCCCCATGGACCCATCTCCATCAACTCAAGCTCCAAAGGGTCCCATGACAAGAGCCCGTGCACGTGCCAATGAATCCGAGGTGATTTCTTTCCTTGTTCAACCATCGTTCGATTCATGAGAAACGTGGCTGCTACCTCAAGCAGAACTTCATTGCATACTCAGGTACCGGGGATAGGAACATGCAAGCGACCACGAAGGACCACCAGGACGCCAAGCTTGGAAGCACCAAGGAGGAGGTGCAGATGAGCTACAGCCTCCGAACGTCCTGACCATCCTCGGACGTCTGACGCTTGGAGTCCAACCACAACCAGAAGACCACAGCAGGTTCCCAGTTGCCGGACGACCGACGCCGCTCAGACGTCCGACACCACCCAGCGCCCGGACGTCCGACCCCTCTCCAAAAATCCGTCGCCAGCCGACCAGAGCCAAATCCTCGGATGTCCGAAGCCTCCGGACGACCGAGCCCCGGATGTCCGACACGCTCCGGAAATCCGACCGCCCCGTGCCCGAACCGAATCCTCGGACGACAGGCCGACCCCGGACGTACGGACCGTCGTGAAGCCTCAGACGTCCGAAAGCGCCCGAACGTCTGGACCCTGTCTGCGCACAGGCACGCGGGCCTTGGCCCATGTATCCCCCTATTCCGCCTAAGACTATAAAAACCCTTCCCCCACCTCCAGCAAGGGCTAGCTTATGTTTAGCACTTGACTTTGTTGAGCATAGCTCCATCTACTTCCTTCTCCCACAGAGTAGAAGACCTCTTTGAGAGAAGATCCGAAGTGGATGCCAAGGCCCCTATCAAGGGAAGATCCCACGGGATATCAAGACCTCATCTCCTCCGGAGTGAGACGACTATTGGTTACATGTATCTTCTTGTTTGACTTTGGATCTATGTATCTCTTGGGTTTGAGTGGATTTAGTGGATGTGTTCGCGGAGATCGTTCTTGAGTTCGTGTTTTCTCTCGTGATTTATCCCTTTTCCCCCTCCAAGTGTGAAAAGATCGGCCACCACGGGTATGCCCCGTATCATGTATCATGAGCCACGTTGATTCACACCTTGGAGTCCCTCCCTCCACTTTCTAGACAAATTTTGTTTCGTTTTTGACCTAATTTCGAAAATTCCCACAAAAATAGCCCTAACAAATTTCTTGCATTTGAGGAGATTTTGTTGATTTTGATCTGTGGATTTCGTCGTGGACAAGTGACTCTAGCTTTCCCCCATCATTCTCATCATTTTCCTCCATCAAATCGCCCCAATTTTGGCCGAAATTTTCCTTCGAGTTCTTCCGCCTAGGTCAACCGGTGGAACACGCAGCCTCCGGACGACCGAGAGCTTCCGGGCGACCGGACCCCGGACGTCCGATGCCATTCAGACGTCCGAGCAACTCTGACCAATCTGCACTTTTCAGCCCGATTTTTTTGTTTCTCCACCATTTTCTTCCGCATTTGCCACCACCATTTCTTCCGCAACCGTTTGCATTTGAGATTTTGAGTCGCGAGCATCACCACTTCCTAAGGTGTTTCGGCTAATTAGGAGTGGTTCTTCATCGACATCGCCGCTCATCATCGCCCGGATCATCGCTGACCAACTCTTCATTGACACTACACCGTAAGCAAGGACGGTAACCACAACGACACTCTTGACA
Organism: Elymus sibiricus; assembly: GCA_039707655.1. NCBI lineage: Eukaryota > Viridiplantae > Streptophyta > Magnoliopsida > Poales > Poaceae > Elymus > Elymus sibiricus. The sequence goes on along the minus strand of CM077667.1, from coordinate 240,195,843 downwards.
TATACCCTTTCCATTGCATTGTTACCCCGAGCCCATTTTGCGTTACTTGCCTATCGATACTAGCCATTGAGTATTGCCGGGCTACGCTACTTGTGCACTTTAGTGATACATACTCCGCATAGCTCAAATTGCGTGCATATATCATAGTATCATTTTGGTATCATCTTGGTATGTTTTGTGTTCAAGTAGTACCCGCATACATAATTTCTATCTTGGTGTGCACGTCCCGCATTGTGACCATACAATCATCATTGCAAAAGAAAAGAGAAGCAAAGCTTTTAAGCAAGAGCAAAAGAGCAAAAGAGTAATAGCACCGCCAATTTTACATATCATACTTGATCATCTTGGATCACTTGAGCGAGTGACACGTGCCTCATACATACATAGCAAGTCAGGAATAGGATGACGTCACGTTTTGTTTCGTATAGGTTGTGCACAAGTTCGTATCACGCCCATTTGAGCAATCGTGTTAGCGTCTCTCTAGTGTTGTGCAACACAAGCATTTTCCGTGGATTCCACATTTTCGCTCATCCTTGGTTGCACGACCCCACTTTTCTATCCGTGTGTGTGTTTCCGTGTATACTCATTTCTATTGATCTACATTGTCTTACTTGCGAATCTTTTTCAACATTATTGAATCTTATCTTTCGGATTGCTTGAAGTTTGTGCCACTATCCTAACCAAGCTACTCCATAAGCCTTATTTGTGTAGGTGTGAGAAGGACGATCTTCGGTACCTATTCTACTACTTCCACATTTGCACATTGAGTGATCATTGATCCATTTTCAAACTTGTGGAATGGTATTGAATTTGTCGTCTCATTCTTGCACTTATATCTACTTGAGTGTTATGGATAGGTCAAGCATCCACAACCCAACATTTGAGGAGCAAGAGGACGACGCAACCACTCTCGTCACCAAGCTACAATTCTTCGGAGCGCAAAAGGCAATGCGCCAATCGCATGACGCCTTGAAAAACTGCATCGAGCAACTCACCACCGACGTACGCAAATCCGAAGTACGAACAAGGGACTACCTCGACACCAAGCTCTCAAGCCAAATGGAGGAAATTTGCGCCTTGATGGTCAAGCGCGATTCTTCTACATCTACATCCTTCGGACGACGCCACTCAAGTCGCCATTCATCAGAGTACTCTTCCGGCGAGAGTCCACCTCGACCACGTGCTCGTCACCGAGATGACTGTTCTGGTCCAAATTCACACCAAGGTCACCAACATCAAGCTTTGGAGAACCCATTCCATGGAAATGGACTACAAGATCGAATTCGCGAGCGTGCTCGACGCCAACAGCAAGAACAAGAAGCATGGAACAAGAACGCCAACAACAACGCCGTGAGGAAGAATTACGCATCCGCGAAGAACAAGCGCTAGAAGCCCAACATGCACTCCCTGATGCAACTCGTGCGTTGGAGGAACACAACCGTCAAGCACGTTAAGAATAAGAAGAACTCCGTCATGAACGACGAAGAACTTCATCGCGAACGACAAGAAGAAGCCAATCGACAAGAGGAGCACCAAGAAAGGCGCAACCGAGTGCGTCCACCTTGTCGCCGTCCTCAAGCTCATCACGACGAACCCGAGCATGATGGCGAGCAAGGACAAGAACAACGTCAACACGCCCAAGAAAACGAGGCCCCACCTCCAAGACAAGGATTTTGGCCCCACCACAACGATGAACAATGCTTTGGCAAGCTCAATTTCACAATGCCAAAGTTCTTCGGAAGGAATGATCCCAAAGATTACCTATCATGGGCACTCAAAGTTGACAAGATTTTTCGCCTCCACAACTATGATGAAGAGAAGAAGATCGCCATGGCTTCACTCGAGTTCCAAGACTACGTCCATATTTGGTGTGAACAAGTGATCGAGCCAAGAAGAGAAAGAGGTGAACCTCCTATCAACACGTGGGCCCAAATGAAGGATCTCATGAGAGCTCGTTTTGTGCCTACACACTACAACCGGGATATCTTCAAGAGGCTACAACAACTCAAGAAAGGTACCAAGTCGGTAGAAGAGTACTATCAAGATATGGAAATTGCTATGATCCACGCCAATGTCAAGGAAGATGACGAGCAAACAATGACACGTTTCTTGAATGGCCTCAACTACCAAGTCAAGAAAATCGTGGACTTCCAACCATACTCCAATTTACTTGAACTAGTGCATCAAGCAACCAAGGCGGAATGCCAAGTGCAAGATGACTACAAGTACTCCAAGTTCTCTTCCAAGACCTACAGTTCAAGTGCTCAAGCTACTACGACAACGACACCTTCGACTACGAAATCTATAACACCTATCGGTGACAAGTCAAGCTACAAGGACAAGACGACTTCGTTAAGCTGACCTACTACAAGCAACTACAAATCGAGAGCTTCATCCTCTACACCGACACCGGATGCTACCGCTATGTCAAGCTCCATCAAATGTTTCACGTGCCAAGGCCGAGGCCACAAAACTTACGAGTGTCCAACAAAACGCACCATGATCCTTCAAGACAATGGCACCTATGACTCCATGAGTGACGGCGAGATGGAAGCATTGGAGCACGTGGACATGCATCGTCAAGTCAATGACGATGAAGATTCACAAATCTTTTGCGACAACGATCTGAGCCCCGCTCTCGTTGTTTCCAAGGTTTTGATACTTCAACAACAAGAAGACGAGGACCAACGTTGCCACATCTTCCACACCAAGGCGGGCATCCAAGGAAAATCCGTCAAGGTCATCATCGACGGTGGAAGTTGCCAAAATTTGGCGAGTGAGGACCTTTGTTCCAAGCTACAATTGGTAAAGAAGAAGCACCCTCGCCCCTACAAGGTCCAATGGCTAAGTGATTCCAGCACTCTCCAAGTTGAACACACCGTGCAAGTTTCTTTCAAGATAGACGCTTATGAGGACACTTTGGAGTGTGATGTGGTTCCCATGTCCGCTTGCCACCTTCTCCTTGGTCGGCCGTGGCAATTCGACCGTGGCGTCGTCCACAACGGTCGGACTAATCACTATAGTTTCAAGATGAAGGGCAAGCAATATGTACTTCGACCAATGACTCCAAGTCAAGTCATCGCCGACAAGCACGCTTCATCCCATCGTGGAGACAAAAATGAGAGAGAGACCCACCTTAAAGAGAGTGAGATCCACAAGCCAAATTTGAGTGACTCCATGATGAGGGACATGAGTGATATAGTTCTTTTAGCCACCAAAAGAGATTTGAGGGATGTGAGTGAGAGCCCATCGACCGTTGTTCACTATGTACTTGTGTGCAAAGATGACGTCGTTTGGACTAACCTTTCACAACATCTTCCTCTTGTGTTATCTCGTTTGTTTCAGGAATTCCAAGATGTTTTCCCCGAAGAGCTACCTCCAGGACTACCACCAAAACGAGGGATCAAACACCGCATCGACCTCATCCCCGGAGCACCACTTCCTAACAAGGCACCCTACCGCGTCAACCCCGAAGAAACAAAGGAGATACAAAGGCAAGTCCAAAAACTCCTAGATAAAGGGCATGTTCGTGAGAGTTTGAGTCCTTGTGCGGTTCCGGTGATTCTAGTACCTAAGCATGATGGTAGTATGCGCATGTGTTCCGATTGCCGTCCTATCAATGCTATTACCATTCGATATCGCCACCCCATTCCTCGCCTAGATGATATGCTAGATGAACTTAGTGGTGCCACTATATTTTCCAAAATTGACTTAAAAAGTGGTTACTACCAAATACGCATACAAGAGGGTGATGAGTGGAAAACGGCGTTCAAGACTAAGTTTGGTCTCTATGAATGGCTAGTGATGCCCATGGGCTTATCCGAAGCACCGGGTACATTCATGCGTGTCATGCATTATGTTTTGCGACCCCTAATAGGATATTGTGTTGTGGTCTATTTTGATGACATTCTTGTTTTTAGCAAATCTCCTGAGGAGCATGCTACCCATGTTAGAGAAGTCTTGCAAATTCTTAGGAAAGAACAACTTAGCAAACATGGAGAAATGCACCTTTGGTGTTGACAAGGTCGTTTTCCTAGGATTAGTGGTATCTTCTAAGGGTGTTCATGTAGATGAAACAAAAATTGATGCTATTAAAACTTGGCCTACACCCACAAATTTGCAACAAGTGCGTACTTTCCTAGGAGTAGCCGGTTTCTATCACCGTTTTGTCAGGGACTTTAGCACTTTTGCATCCCCTTTACATGCTTTGAGCAAAAAGAATGCACCATTTATTTGGGGACCTTCCCAAGACACCGCATTTCATGAGATTAAAAATTTGCTCACCCGTGCACATTTGCTTGCTTTGCCCAACTTTGATAAAACATTTGAAATGCATTGTGACCCTAGTGGTAATGAAATAGGTGGTGTGCTAATGCAAGAGAAGCGCCCAATTGCATACTTTAGCGAGAAACTTTCCGGCGCTCAACTTAACTATCCCATAAAGAATTGTATGCTTTGGTGCGAGTTTTACATGTTTGGGAACATTATTTGCGACCTCATGAGTTTGTTATTCATACCGATCATGAAACTCTCAACTACCTTAAGGGTAAAACTAAGTTGAACAAACGGCATGCTAAATGGAGTGAGTTCATAGAGTCTTTTCCTTATGTCATCAAATACATTAAGGGTAAAGAAAACTTTGTGGCACATGCTCTTTCCTGCAAATGCATGCTAGTTACTAAACTTGAATTTAATGTCATTGGTTTTGAGCATATCAGAGATTTGTATGAGCATGATGTTTCCATTGCTACTCCATATGCTAAGTGCCAAGTGAAACCTTGTTGGGAGAACTACTACATGAAAGATGGCTATCTTATGCGTGCTAACAAACTTTGTATACCCGAGTCTTCTCTTCATTTGTTGCTTTTGCAAGAGGCTCACGGTGGAGGACTTATGGGTACTTTGGACGCGACAAGACGTATGCCACACTCTTCAACAAGTACTATTGGTCAAAGTTGTTTCATGATGTTGCACGCTTCACCAACTGATGCTCTACATGCCGCAAAGCTAAGTCTAAAGCTCAATCTCATGGTATTTACATGCCTCTTCCTATACCTTTCCAACCTTGGGAAGACATTAGTATGGATTTTGTGCTTGGTTTGCCACTAACTAAAAAGGGCCATGATTCCATTTTTGTCGTTGTGGATCTCTTTTCCAAGATGGCTCATTTCATTCCATGTCATAAGATAGACGATGCTTCACATATTGCAAATCTCTTTTGTAGGGACATCTTGCGCCTACATGGCATTCCCAAGACCATTGTCTCGCATCGCGACATCAAGTTCCTAAGCTACTTTTGGAAGACCCTATGCACCAAGCTCGAAATGAAGCTACTATTTTCTTCGGCCTATCACCCACAAACCGATGGCCAAATGGAGGTGACGAACCGGACACTATCTACCCTCCTACGCGTGTTGATCAAGAAGAACATCAAGGAATGGGAATATTGCCTTCCCATCGCCGAGTACGCCTACAATCACGCACGTCACTCCACCACCGGCAAGTCCCCCTTCGAAGTGGTCTATGGCTTCAACCCTTTGTCCCTATTGGACATCCTTCCTCTACCACTCCAAGAGCGCGTCAACATGGACGCAAGTGCAAGGGCGAGCTACATCAAGAAGATGCATGAGGATACACGGAGCACGATCGCACATCAAGTGTAATGAGAAACCGCCAAGCGCAACACCAACAAGCACCCCATCGTGTTCGAGCCCGGTGATCTTGTGTGGATACACCTCCACAAGGACCGTTTCCCCACCAAGCGCAAGTCCAAGCTACTTCCTCGAGCCGATGGACCCTTCAAAGTGTTGGCACGCTGCAACAACAATGCCTACAAGATCGACATTCCATGCGACAAGTACAACGTGAGCGACACCTTCAACGTCAAAGACCTATCTCCTTTCCATGGTGATGAAGATCTTGATCCGAGGACGGATCTCTCACAAGGGGGGGGAGATGATGCGGAGCATCCCAGGGTCATCCCCATGGACTCATCTCCATCAACTCAAGCTCCAAAGGGTCCGATGACAAGAGCATGTGTACGTGCCATTGAATTCAAGGTGACTTCTTTACTTGTTCAACCATCGTTCGATTCACGAGAGACATGGCTGCTACCTCAAGCAGAAGTTCTTTGCATACTCAGGTACTCGGGAGAGAAACATGCAAGCGACCACGAAGGACCACGAGGACGCCAAGCTTGGAAGCACCAAGGAGGAGCTGCAGATGAGCTACAACCTCCGGACGTCCGGACCATCCTCGGACGTCCGACGCCTGGACTCCAGCCACAGCCAGAAGACCACAAGAGGTCCCCAGCTGACGGACGACCGATGCCGCTCGGACGTCCGACACCACCCAGCGCCCGGATGTCCGACCCCTCTTCGGAAATCCGTCGCCAGCCGACCAGAGCCAAATCCTCGGAAGTCCGAAGCCTCCGGACGACCGAGCCCCGGACGTCCGACACGCTCCGGAAATCCGACCGCCCCGCACCCGAACCGAATCCTCGGACGACCGGCCGACCCCGGACGTCCGGACCGTCGTGAAGCCTTGGACGTCCGACGGCGCCCGGACGTCTGGACCCTGTCTGCGCATAGGCACGCAGGCCTTGGCCCATGTATCCCCCTATTCCGCCTAAGACTATAAAAACCCTTCCCCACCTCTAGCTAGGGCTAGCTTATGTTTAGCACTTGACTTTGTTTAGCATAGCTCCATCTACTTCCTTCTCCCACAGAGTAGAAGACCTCTTTGAGAGAAGATCCGAAGTGGATGCCAAGGCCCCTATCAAGGGAAGATCCCACGGGATATCAAGACCTCATCTCCTCCGGAGTGAGATGACTATCGGTTACTTGTATCTTCTTGTTTGACTTTGGATCTATGTATCTCTTGCGTTTGAGTGGATTTAGTGGATGTGTGCCTGGAGATCGTTCTTGAGTTCGTATTTTCTCTCGTGATTTCTCCCTTTTCCCCTCCAAGTGTGAAAAGATCGGCCACCACGGGTATGCCCCGTATCAATAACCCTCAGGTACATCAGGCAATTCAAATCTATTAGGAGAGCGAGGTGTAATAGGTGACTCAAAATCTTCATCAGTTTCAGCATTTTCAAGTTCTCTAGCTTTAGCAATATGAGCATCAAGTAATTCATTCAGTGGCATAGTTTTAGTTTCATCAAGTATAGCAATAGTATCATCATTAATTTCGGGAGTAGCATCATCAAGTTCATGCGACATATCAGAACGAGCAACAGACGGTGGTGTTATAAGTTGATTCAAAACAATAGGTGAATCAAAAGCAGAGCTAGATGCCAGTTCCTTACATGCTCTCGTACCAAAGGGGATGATCTTGGTTCGAGTGTATTTCATATTCTTCATAGTAGCAATTGGATATCCTCAAGTTAACACAATAAATATAGCTATGCTCCCCAACAACGGCGCTAGAAAAATGTCTTGATAACTCAAAAGTATAGGGGATCGCAACAGTCTTCGCGGGTAGTATTTCACCATGATTTATTGATTCGATACAAGGGGAGCCAAAGAATATTTATCGGCCTTAATAGTTGAGTTGTCAATTCAACCACACCTAGGATATCTCTCTACAACAAAGTTTTAGTAGCACGGAAAGTAATAATAGTAACAGTAACAGTAATAGTGACAATAGTAATTTTGTAGCAGTTGTGACAGTAGCAACATCAGTTGTAACTTAGCAAGATTTGGTATATGTAAAGCATAGCTACGTGGATCGGTGATGGATAATGATTTATATGACATTAATCATGTAACAATTACACACTAGGGCGACACAGAACTAGCTCCAATTCATCAATGTAATGTAGGCATGCATTCCATATATAGTCATACATGCTTGCGATAAGAACTGATATGGCATTATTTGTCCTACCCTCCCGTGTCCGCGGTGTCCTAGTGGGAACTAAGGGATATGAAGGCCTCCTTTTAATAGAGAACCAAAACAAAGCATTAACACATGGTGAATAAATGAACTCTTCAAACTACAGCAATCACCGGGAAGAATCCCAATTATTGTCACCTTGGGGTATGCGGATCATGACACATAATAGGTGCATACAACTTGCCAGATATGATCCAAATCACCCTTATATTCATGAAAACATAATAGGTTAAGATCTGAAATCATGGCATTCGAGCCCTAGTGACAAGCATTAAGCATAACAAAGTCATAGCAACATCAATCTCAGAACTTATGGATACTAGGGATAAAGCCCTACAAATTAACTCGATTACATGATCAATCTCATGCAATCCCATCACCGTCCAGCAATCCTACAAAGGAATTACTCACTCCCGGGTGAGCATCATGGTGGTGTTGATGAAGAAGGGTTGGTGATGACGACGTCAACGCATCCCCCTCTCCGAAGCCCCAAACGGACTCCAGATCATCTCTCCCGAGGAAGAACAGGAGGTGGCGGCGGCCCCGTCTCGTAAAACGCGATGAAATCTTCTCTATAATTTTTTCTTTGAAGATGTGAATTTATAGGAGTGGAATTAGGGTCGGGGGAGCCATGTGGGCCCCACAAGCTAACAGGGCACGCCCAGGGGAGTGGGCGTGCCCTATTGCCTTGTGGCTCACAAGCAGCTCCCCTCCTGTGGTTCTTCGCTCTATAATTCTTTATATATTCCAAAAATAATTCACAAAAAGTTTTGTCCAATTCCAGTAACTTTTATTTCTGCACAAAAATAACACCAAGGTAGTTCTGCTCAAAACAGCGTCAGTTCGGGTTAGTTTCATTCAAATCATGAAAAAAGTCCAAAACCATAGCAAAAGTGTTTGGAAAAGTAGATACATTTGAGACGGATCAATACCCTGCGTCAATTGGGGTATGACAGGCGTCGCACCAGGCGTATCAGCACCCAGAAGCGATTGGAAGTTGGCTAGTGTGCCTTTTCTGATGAACTGCAGTTGTTTTGTTTTGGTGGAAAGTGAGGTGAATCCCCTGGGTCTCCAAACGCCGAGCATCCCTTATAACTTCAGCCCGAGTTTCTGCTAAGCACGTATTTCACTGTTTATATCCTCCTGAATCTTGGCTAGCTGTTCTCGACACTTTGTTTTCTGCGTTGCGGGTTGCTGTGTTTTCCCGGGTCACAGGATCTGTAAGTAGCGTAGCCAGGGTCTCTGCCATCTTTGCCAAAGCATGAGTTCCTGTGCCTCCAGAGCCGGCTGCCGTTGTTGGGGAACGTTGCATGGGAAACAAAAAATTTCCTACGCACACGCAAGATCTATCCATGGTGATGAGCATCTACGAGAGGGAGAGTGGATCTACATACCCTTGTAGATCGCTAAGCGGGAAGCGTTCAGAAACGCGGTTGATGTAGTCGAACGTCTTCGCGATCCAAATCGTCGAGCGTCCCGCAATCCAATCACGATCTAGCGCCGAACGGACGGCACCTCCACGTTCAGCACACGTACAACTTGATGACGATCTCCGCCTTCTTGATCCAGCAAGAGGGACCGGAGAGGTAGATGAGTTCTCCGGCAGTGCGACGGCGCGACGGTGGCGGTGGTGGAACTATTCCAGCAGGGCTTCGCCTAAGCACTGTTGAAAACTAGAGGAATCAATCTATCGGGAGAGAGGGCTGCACTATGGCCTTTTGGGTTGAAGTGCTTTTGCCCTCTCTCCCTCTAGTATATATAGGAGGGAGGGGAGGGAGGCCGGCACCCCTAGGGCTGCCCCTTTGGTGTGGCCGAAGTGGGAGGTGGAGGAGTCCTACTCCAATCTTACTAGGAGTAGGATTCCTCCTCTCCACTTGGAAACCCTTTCCACCTTTGGGTTTTTCCCACCCCTAGCTGTATGGGCCTTAGTGGGGGGTTAGGCCAGCCCACTAGGGGCTGGTTTGACTCCTCCCACAGCCCATGAGACCCTTTGGGGCGAGAGCCCCCCCCCCCCCCCCCGATGTTCCCCCGGTACCCTCCCGGCACTCCCGGTACACTACAGAAGTACACAAAACGTTTCCGGTGACCAAAACGGGACTTCCTATATATCAATCTTTACCTCCAGACCATTCCGGAGCTCCTCGTGATGTCCGGGATCTCATCCGGGACTCCGAACAACCTTCGGTCACCACCATACATAACTCTATACTACCGAAACATCACCGAACCTTAAGTGTGCAGACCCTACGGGTTCGAGAACTATGTAGACATGACCGAGACACCTATACGGTCAATAACCAATAGCGGGACCTGGATGCCCATATTGGTTCCTACATATTCTACGAAGATCTTCATCGGTTGAACCTCTATGTCAAGGATTCAGTTAATCCCATATGTTGTTCCCTTTGTTCTTCGCTATGTTACTTGCCCGAGATTCGATCGTCGGTATCTCTATACCTAGTTCAATCTCATTACCGGCAAGTCTCTTTACTCGTTCCGTAATACAAGATCCCGTGGCTAACACTTTAGTCACATTGCTTGCAAGGCTTGTTGTGATGTTGTATTACCGAGTGGGCCCTGAGATACCTCTCCGTCACACAGAGTAACAAATCCCAGTCTTGATCCATGCCCACTCAACAGACACCCTCGGAGATACCTGTAGAGCATCTTTATAGTCACCCAGTTACGTTGCCACGTTTGATACACACAAAGTATTCCTCCGGTGTCAGTGAGTTGCATGATCTCATGGTCATAGGAACAGATACTTGACATGCAGAAAACAATAGCAATAAACTGACACGATCATATGCTATGTTCATAGTTTGGGTCTTGTCCATCACATCATTCTCCTAATGATGTGATCCCGTTATCAAATGACATCTCATGTCTATGGCTAGGAAACCTTGACCATCTTTGATCAACGAACTAGTCTATTAGAGGCATACTAGGGACACAGTGTTGTCTATGTACCCACACATGTATTTGAGTTTCCAATCAATACAATTATAGCATGGATAATAAACTATTATCATGAGCAAGGAAATATAATAATAACCATTTTATTATTGCCTCTAGGGCATATTTCCAACAGTCTCCCACTTGCGCTAGAGTCAATAATCTAGTTCACATCACCATGTGATTTACATTGTTATGAATCTAACACCCAATGAGTTCTGGGGCTCGATCATGCTTTGCATGTGAGACAAGTCTTTAGTCAACGGTCTGCAACATTCAGATCCGTGTGTTCTTTGCAAATCTATATGTCATACTGCAAATGCTACCACGCTCCTACTTGGAGCTATTCCAAATTGCTGCTCCACTATACGTATCCGGATTGCTACTCAGAGTCATCCGGATTGGTGTTAAAGCTTGCATCGACGTAACCCTTTACGACGAACTCTTTATCACCTCCATAATCGAGAAGTATTTCCTTAGTCTTCTAGTTACTAAGGATAACTTTAACCGCTGTCCAGTGATCCACTCCTGAACCACTCTTGTACCCCTTGACAGACTCATGGCAAGGCACACACCAGGTGCGGTACACAGCATGGCATACTATACAGAGCCTATGGATAAGGCATAGGGGACGACCTTCGTGTTTTCTCTTTCTTCTGCCGTGGTCGAGATTTTGAGTCTCACTCAACTCCACACCTTACAAATCAGGTAAGAACTCTTTCTTTGACTGATCCATTTTGAACTCTTTCAAAATCTTGTCAAGGTATGTACTCATTGAAAGTTTTATCAGACGTCTTGATCTATCTCTATAGATCCTGATGCCCAATATTTAAGTAGCTTCATTCCAGGTTTTCCTTTGAAAAACTCCTTTTCAAACAACCCTTTATGCTTTCCAGAAATTCTACATCATTTCCGATCAACAATATGTCATCTAGATATACTTATCAGAAATTCTATAGTGCTCCCACTCACTTTATTGTAAATACAAGTTTCTCATAAACTTTGTATAGACCCAAAAACTTGATCACCTCATCAAAGCGTATATTCCAACTCCGAGATGCTTGCTCCAGTCCATAGAAGGATCATTGGAGCTTGCATACATTTTAGCGTCCTTAGGACTGACAAAACCTTCTGGTTGTATCACATACAACCTTTCCTCACGGAAACCGTTAAGGAAACTCTGTTTTGACATCCATCTGCCAGATTTCATAATCGAAAAATGCAGCAACTGCTAACATAATTCCAACAGACTTTAGCATCGCTACGGGTGAGAAAGTCTCATCGTAGTCAACTCCTTGAACTTGTGAGAAACCCTTTGCCACAAGTAGATCTTTATAGACGGTGACATTACCGTCCACGTCCGTCTTCCTTTTAAAGATCCATTTGTTCTTAGTTGCCTTTCACCCTTCAGGTAATACTTTCAAAGCCCATACTTTGTTTTCATACATGGATCCCATCTCGGATTTCATGGCCTCTAACCATTTCTCAGAATCCGGGCCCATCATCGCTTCTCCATAGCTCGTAGGTTCATCGTTGTCCAACAACATGACCTCTAAGACAGGGTTGCCGAACCACTCAGGAGCAGTACGCGTCCTTGTCGACCTACGAGGTTCGATAGTAACTTGATCCGAAGCTTCATGATCATCATCATTAACTTCCTCTTCAACTAATGTAGGCTCCACAGAAACAACTTTCTGCGCTGCGCTACTCTCTGGTTGAAACAAAGGTTCAACAACTTCATCCAGTTCTATCTTCCTCCCACTCAATTCTTTCGAGAGAAACTCTTTCTCGAGAAAGGACCCGTTTTAGCAATAAAACACTTTGTGCTTGGATCTAAGATAGAAGGTTTACCCAACTGTTACGTTAGGGTATTCTATGAAGATGCATTTTGTCGGATTTCGGGCTCCGCAAAACCTTCAAGGTTCGAACACAGGGGCGTGTGCGAAGATCCCCTGCAGCTTCGCCCTACTCAGCTCGCTACTCGATGGTTACTACGGCGAACTCGCACGATGACGAGGAAGAAGATGAACACGGTGGTTTATCCAGGTTCGGGCCGCTGCGAAGCATAATACCCTACTCCTGCTTTGGTGGATCGCCTCTCGGGGAGGTGTGGTGGATGAACTAGTATAGTGGTCTCAAGCCTCGCGAGGGCGCTCGAGTGGTGGTCGTGGCTCTCAGCCTTGTCTTGTGTTGGTGCGTCCGTCCCTCCTCTACGGTGCAGCCTAGTCTCTATATATAGCAGTGGCCCGGGTCCTCTTCCCTTATCGCAATGGCGGGAAGGGATCCCACAACGGCCAAATTTGAAGGGGAACAGGAGTACATCCCCGCCTGTTCAAAAGTGGTCTTCGCCTGCAAAGTAGCTGTCGATGATGCAGAGATGGGCTCGGCGATGACATTCGCCCTGCGGGGCTTGTGGTCGTGGTCTTGTTGCACCGGAATGGAAACCTCTGGGAGGCGCTTTGGGAACCCGCGTACGTCCCTGCTCCCTTTGCACCAAAGGGGAAACTGCACCGCCTGGCGCGCTGGCGCCCGTCTGTCCTTCCTTGCGTCAGCCTTGACTCCTGAGGCCGGGTTTCGCATAGAGATCTCCGCCGCTCCGGAGGGGGCCTGGGGAGGCCCACCCCCTGCTGATCCTGGTGTTGTTCTTCCTCGCGATCCTGGAGTCCTCGCGAGGGCCTTGTCTTGAGTGGAGTCGCGCCAGGCCGTACCGGCCGGCGGAATGGGCTGCGCCTCGGGCCACAGGCCGGCAGGTCTGGGTACCCCCATTCCCAGAACGCCGACACATTTGTCCGCTTTGGGTTCGAGCTCATTAGGTTGAAACCCTTTTTCACATAAGCGTCGCAGCCCCAAACATTAAGAAATGACAGCTTAGGTTTCTGCCAAACCAAAATTCATACGGTGTCATCTCAACGGACTTAGATGGTGCCCCTTTTAAAGTGAATGTAGTTGTCTCTAATGCATAACCCCAAAATGATAGTGGCAAATCGATAAGAGACATCATAGTACGCACCATATCCAATAGAGCACGATTACGACGTTCGGACACACCATCACACTATGGTGTTCCAGGTGGCGTGAGTTGTGAAACAACTTCCACATTGTCTTAAGTTGTATACCAAACTCGTAACTCAGATATTTACCTCCACGATCATATCGTAGACATTTAATCTTCTTGTCACGATGATCTTAAACTTCACTCTGAATTTGTTTGAACTTTTCAAACGTTTCAGACTTGTGTTTCATTAAGTAAATATCCCCATATCTACTCAAATCATCAGTGAAGGTAGGAAAATAACGATATCCACCGCACGCTACAATACTCATTGGACCGAATACATCAACATGTATAATTTCCAATAAGTCACTTGCCCGCTCCATCGTACCGGAAAATGGGGTCTTAGTCATCTTGCCCATGAGGCATGGTCCGCATGTCTCAACCGATTCGAAATCGAATGAGTCCAAAGATCCATCAGCATGGAGTTTCTTCATGCGCTTTACACCAATATGACATTTAGCGGCAGTGCCACAAGTATGTGGTACTATCATTATTAACTTTGTATCTTTTGGCATCAATATTATGAACATGTGTATCACTACGATCAAGATTCAATAAACCATTATCATTGGGTGCATGACCATTGAAGGTATTATTCATGTAAACAGAATAATCATTATTCTCTAACTTTAAATGAATAACCATATTGCAATAAACATGATCAAATCACGTTCATGCTCAACGCAAACACCAAATAACATTTATTTAGGTTCATCACTAATCCCGAAGGTAGAGAGAGAGTGCGATGGTGATCACATCAACCTTGGAAACACTTCAAACACTCATTGTCACCTCACCCTTAGCTAGCCTCCGTTTATTCCGTAGCTTTTATTTCGAGTTACTAACATTTAGCAACCGAACCGGTATCCAATACCCAGGTGCTACTAGGAGTACTAGTAAGGTACACATCAATAACACGTATATCAAATATACTTCTGTCGACGTTGCCAGCCTTCTTATCTACCAAGTATCTAGGGTTGTTCCGCTTCAGCGTCCGTTCTCCTCATAATAGAAGCACTTAGTCTCAGGTTTGGGTTCAACCTTGGGTTTCTTCACTGGAGCAGCAACTGACTTGCCATCCATGAAGTTTCCCTCCTTGCCCTTGCCCTTCTCGAAACTAGTGGTTTCACTAACCATCAACACTTGATGCTCCTTCTTGATTTCTACCTTCGCGGTGTCAAATCATCGCGAATAGCTCAGGGATCATTATTTCCATCCCTGGCATTTTATAGTTCATCACGAAGCTCTAATAGCTTAGTGACAGTGACTTGGAGAACTATATCAATCACTATCTTATCTGGAAGATCAACTCCCACTCGATTCAAGCGATTTTAGCACCCAGACAATCTGAGCACATGCTCACCGATTGAGCTATTCTCCTTCATCTTGCAGACAAAGAATCTTGTTGGAGGTCTCATACCTCTCAACACGGGCACGAGCCTGAGATCCCAATTTCAGCTCTTAGAACATCTCATATGTTCCGTGACGTTCAAAACGTTTTGGAGCCTCAATTCTAAGCCGCAATGCATGACGCACTGAACTATCAAGTAGTCATCAGAACGTGCCTGTCAGATGTTCACAACATCTACAAACGACGCTTGAGGGGGTGGCGCACCGAGCAGTGCATTAAGGACATAAGTCTTTTGTGCAGCAATGAGGACAATCCTCAGATCACGAGCCCAGTCCGCATTATTGCTACCATCATCTTTCAACTCTATTTCTCTAGGAACATATAAAAATTCAAGGGAGCTACAACGCGAGCTAGTAATCTACAACATAATTTGCAAAGACATTTTGACTATGTTCATGATAATGAGTTTAGTTAATCATATTACTTAAAAAAAACTCCCACTCAAATTGACATCTCTCTGGTCATTCGAGTGTCACATGATCCAAATTCACCAACTCAAGTCCGATCATCACGTGAGTTGAGGTGGTTTCAATGGTGAACATCTTCATGTTGATCATATCTACTATATGACTCATGTTCGACCTTTCGGTCTCTCGTGTTCCGAGGCCATGTCTGTACATGCTAGGCTCGTCAAGTTTAACCCGAGTGTTCCGCACGTGCAACACTGGCTTGCACCCGTTGTATGCGAACGTAGAGTCTATCACACCCGATCATCACGTGGTGTCTCGAAACGACGAACTTTCGCAATGGTGCACACTCGGGGAGAACACAATTTATCTTGAAATTTAAGTAAGGGATCACCTTATAATGCTACAGTCGTCCTAAGCAAAATAAGATGCATAAAAGGATTAACATCACATGCAAATCATAAGTGACATGATATGGCCATGAACTTGTGCTTTTGATCTCCATCTCCAAAGCACCGGCATGATCTCCATCGTCACCAGCATGACACCATGATCTCCATCATCTTGATCTCCATCAATGTGTCACCATGAGGTTGTCGCGCCGACTGTTGCTTCCACGACTATTGCTAACTCATAGCGATAAAGTAAAGCAAAACGGCAAAAATAATTAAAGACAACCCTATGGCTCCTGCCGGTTGCCGTACTCATCGCCATGCAAGTCGTGATATTCTATACAATACATGATCATCTCATACATCACATATATCTCATCATGTAATTGGCCATATCACATCACAACATACCCTGCAAAAACAAGTTAGACGTCCTCCAATTGTTGTTGCAAGTTTTACCGGGCTGCTACGGGTATCTAGCAAGAACAATTCTTACCTACGCAAAAACCACAACGGTGATACAAAAATTGCTATTAAACCTTCTCAAGGACCGCCTTTGTCAAATCCGATCCGACTAAAGTGGGAGAAACAGACACCCGCCAGCCATCTTTATGCAACGAAGTTACATGTCAGTTGATGGAACCGGTCTCTCGTAAGCGTACGAGTAATGTTGGTCCGAGCCGCTTCATCCCACAATACCGCCGAATCAAGAAAAGACCAAGGGAGGAAGCAATCTGAATATCAACGCCCACAAACTCCTTTGTGTTCTACTCGAGATCTCATCTACACATAGACCTAGCTCAGATGCCACTGTTGGGGAACGTTGCATGGGAAACAAAAAATTTCCTATGCACACGCAAGATCTATCCATGGTGATGAGCATCTACGAGAGGGAGAGTGGATCTACATACCCTTGTAGATCGCTAAGCGGGAAGCGTTAAGAAACGCGATTGATGTAGTCGAACGTCTTCGCGATCCAAATCGCCGAGCATCCCGTGTCGTGGTTTTGTCACGGCAGATGCCTGAAGGCTTAGGTTCGAGGCCATCGCTAAAGAGGTGGACTCAAAGGGGTTAAACAGGACAAGGGAGACGAGTTTACCCAGGTTCGGCCCCTCACGGTGGAGGTAAAAGCCTACGTCCTGCTTATGCTGTATTAACTGGTGTATCAATTACAAGGGGCGGCTTGCTTGCCCTAACTCTCGATTGCTTGGTCTCTCTCGCCGTAAGGCGTCTCCCACCGTAAGGCGTCTCTCGCCGTAAGGTGTCTCTCGCCGTAAGGCGTCTCCTGCCGTAAGGTGTCTCTCGCCGTAAGGTGTCTCTCGCCGTAAGGTGTTTTTCGCCGTAAGGCTTCTCTGTCTTTCTTAACCTGTCTAACTCGCCGCAGGGGCTCACCCTTATATACATAGGTCGAGGCCCTGGGCTTACAAGAGTCCGGGTCGGGTTATGCAACGTAACCGATCCTGGCTCCAACTCCCTAGTCTTACAGAACAAGTCATCTTATGGCGGCTTATACCTTCTGGCCCATGAGTCGCCTCCTGCCTCTTGGGCCTTGACCTCAGCCCATCTGGTAAGCCGCCATATGGCCTGGTCTTCATGTCTTGTCTTCCTCTTGGCCCACTTGGTAACCCGCCATGTGGTTTGGTCTCCGTCTTCTGGCCCACCTTATGGGTCTTGACTATGAACCGCCAAGCTGGTGACCGGGTCTTCAGTGAATCGCCAAGTCCTGGCCGGGTTATACTCCGGCCGGGTTATATCGCGGGGTTATATCCCTGACATTAGCCCCCAGGTTAGCTTGAATTTATTCATGCTAAGCTCCTGAAATAAGAATAAATATGTTAAGTGACCGGCTCGCTCCACTGGCCGGCTTTAATGAAGTAGTTCCTTTCAAAATCCGGGTTTCATGTGTACGAGCCGTCTTCTCAATCGTCTTGCTTGTCAGTGTCCTTCGAAGTAAAATTCTGGAATACAACACCCATATGCCATTGAGTCGGCCTCCAATACTCTCGGCGGGTCATCACCGCCGGGTTATAATCTTTGACGACGCCGGGTCATGTAATGTTGGTGACGCCGGGTCAAATAACCAGACTCCAGAATTAACATCTTGAACACTCTTTTCAATTTTGATATATCCTTATTACCTGTAGCCCCCAAGCTCCAAGTTTATCCATGATGACTTGGCGCTTTGCAATAATATCTTTGACTATGCAGCCCCCAAGTATCAGGTTGTCTTACTTGCAGCAGCCTGGGACTTATAACTATCTTCTACCTTATAAAGCTTCAGCTGGTGTAGCCCCCAAGAGCCGGCTCTTCAGTATGTGACGGGCCGGGTCTTCAATGGGAACCTTATAGTCTGCTTGAACAACTGAATACTGTAGCCCCCAAGTGCCGGGTCGCATGCCTGCGGCGACTTGGGACTTTAGAGAATTTGATCTGAGTGTGTAGCCCCCGAGTGCCGGGTCAGTAATATGTACTGGGCCGGGACTTAGAAGGATTGTAGAAAACCGGCTCATCTCCTTGAAATAACAGGGTCTTGCTTGATAATGTACTGTCTTGAAAACCGGCTTGCATTAGCCCCCAAGTGCTGTGGCGCATGCTTGCAGCGACATGGGACTTGCGTACTTGATATAAGCCGGATTTAAATAATGTAGCCCCCAAGTGCCGGGTTGTCTGCCTGCGGCGACTCGGGACTGTATAAGAGTAATATGATTCCTTGACCGTGGTTGTAACCCGGTATTAACAATGAAATCCCTGCTCGTAGTTGCGGTGCAACCCGGCAAATATATGCTTGAGAAATCCATGAATGTTGTAGTATACTACATAGCACTGGTTGAAGAAATCCAAGAACCGGTCGATCTAGATAACCCGGCATTATAATCAATAGGGCGGCTCTTCAAGAATAACCAGCCATGTCGGCTATTTAGTGTCTTTATTATGCTTGCAGAGGTTACGATGTAACCCGGTATGGCGGGCGGCTTGAAAAAGCACAAACCCGGAGAGGTTAACTTTCACAAACTTGCTTAAAACTCAGGCTTTATCTTGTAAAGACTTAGGCATGATTGCCACTCATGTGCCGGCTCTCACATGGCACAGATTCGTCGTTTTAACCTTAACCAGCTCAGGGTCTTATTACGAGATTAACTGTCAAGAGACAAGTTCAGGGTCTCTAAAGATTGACTGTTAAGAGTACAACAATTTATAAAACCGACTCTTTGACAAGTTCAGTGTCTTATAGATTGACTGTCAAAAGAGAGGTAAATCATAACCCGGCTCTTGACAGTTCAGGGTCATACAGATTGACCGTCAAGAGACGTAAATCATAAGCCGGCTCTTGACAGTTCAGGGTCATATAGATTGACGGTCAAGAGACGTAAATCATAATCCGGCTCTTGACAGTTCAGGGTCATATAGATTGACCGTCAAGAGTCATAAACCATAAGCCGGCTCTTGACAGTTCAGGGTCATATAGATTGACCGTCAAGAGACGTAAGTCATAAGCTGGCTCTTGACAGTTCAGGGTCATATAGATTGACTGTCAAAGAGTCGTAAATCATAAGCCAGCTCTTGACAGTTCAGGGTCATATAGATTGACTGTCAAAGAGTCATAAACCATAAGCCGGCTCTTGACAGTTCAGGGTCATATAGATTGACCGTCAAGAGACGTAAGTCATAAGCCGGCTCTTTGACAGTTCAGGATCATATAGATTGACTGTCAAAGAGTCGTAAATCATAAGCCGGCTCTTGACAGTTCAGGGTCATATAGATTGACTGTCAAAGAGTCATAAACCATAAGCCGGCTCTTGACAGTTCAGGGTCATATAGATTGACCGTCAAGAGACGTAAGTCATAAGCCGGCTCTTGACAGTTCAGGGTCATATAGATTGACTGTCAAGAGACGTAAATCATAAGCCGGCTCTTGACAGTTCAGGGTCATATAGATTGACTGTCAAAGAGAACGGCGGGTCACCTGTTGGAATGTGGCGGCAATCTCCAGGACCAGGTTTTATCTTCTTTGAAATAACGATCTTTGCCGAGTCATAACTGCATAGCCCCCAAGTCTTTAAGATGACTTGAGGAGTCGGCTTAATAATCTCCACTGAAGGTTGAAGTTGCCCATTGCGGGTTATAAATGGTCCCGTTTGAGGTGTTTTAGTAATCCTCGTTGAGGCGTTTCGGGTTCCTCTGATACCCTGGCTGGTTATTCTGCCGCTGGCCTCCGCCGCGAGGCTGTTGATTATGACCTCCATGGTTGCCTTGACCCTGGTAACCGGACCCTGAGCCATCAGCATCAAAACCGGCTTCTGAGCCGCCCGGACCTGAGCCGCCCGATGGGCCATCACCGTTATCACGATGCTGTTGAATGCTGTAATTCCGGAACTGTCGCATAGTATAGCAATCCCTCCATAGATGGTTTGCCGGCTTATTTGGCCGGGTGTGCTCTGGACAAGGTTGGCTGAGCCTTTCCTCCAGGTTGAAAGTAGTTTTTCCCTTGTTAAAAGACTGCTCGAAGTTCCCGTTGCCCTTAGCACGGTTGTTCCTGACGTTGGTGTTTGCCACCAGTTCTGACCCGCCATCTGGGTGCTTCCGCTTGCCATTGCTACTTTTCTTCCCCTGACCTGATTTCTCATTATCAGAGTCCGGGTCCTTCGTGTTATCAGAATCTGCGTACTTGGTGAGAGCCGCCATGAGCTCCCCCATGTCTTGGCATGAGTGTTTGAGCCGGCCAAGCTTCTGCTTCAAAGGCGTGAAGTGACAATTCTTTTCTAGAATCAAAACCGCCTGAGACGCCGTAATCTGCTCAGAAGAGTGGATGATTTCAGAGACCCGCCGGACCCAGTGATGAGCCGACTCGTCCTCACGCTGCACACAATGGTCCAAATCCACAATCGTCATGGGCTGCTTGCACGTTCCTTGAAAGTTTTTGATGAATTTCGCCCTTAACTCGGCCCAGGAATTAATGGTGTTGGGTGGCAAGCCCTTCAACCATGTACGAGCCGGCCCTTCCAGCATCATGATAAAATATTTGGCGCATACTGCATCACTGACGTCTAACATCTCCATGGCTAGTTCATAGCTTTCAATCCAAGCCTCCGGAGGTAAGTCAGCTGTATAATTGGTCACCTTACGAGGACCCTTGAAATCCTTCGGCAGACGCTCATTCCGCAGAGCCGGCACCAAACATGGCACTCCCACAGCCCTGGAAGTCGTCCCCACTCCTCCTGAGACAGAAGGTGCAACTATGGGTTCCTGATAAGCCGCCGCCGCCGCCGCTGCCAGAGCCGCCGCTTCTCGCTGTGCTTTTGCCTGATCCACCAGCGCCTGAGCATCCAGAGCCGCCCGATCAGTTTGCGGCGGGTTATGATGTCGTTCACTGCTAGAAACCGCCGACGACTCATAACGCCGGTTGTAGCTACGGCTGGGGATGGGGGTTGAGTGCACGCGACTCCGGCTGTAATTGTATTTCTCCTGCTGGGCTATCGCCGTTTGTAAGTATCCGATGGCATTCCACACCTCCTCTGCATAAGGCGCCTCATCGGGAATTGGGATTGTATCAAGCCTGGTTGCCGCTGCCACCATGTTCTCCGCCGGGTTAGCATAATGACCCGGCGGCATTGGATAGAAAGGTGGCGGGTTTTGATTCCGTCGGGGAGGGTCTAGCTGCTGACGTTGAGCCGCCGCCCGGCTTCCAGGTATTTCCACCGTCCGGGTTACGGTCAAAGGTACATTCCGTCCCGTTCCTGGCGTGTTAAAAAGATTCCTAGCTTCATATTGCTTTGGCAAGCAGGATTGATGTCTCATGCGATAAACCGCCGCTGCTGACTGCTGCTCTAACTCAAAACGAAAAGCGTCCGCCTTAAGGCGTTCTGCCTCCGCATCCATCTGAGCCTTCAGCTCATTGATCTCCTGTTGGACTCCGGCCATCTGATCTTTCAACCTTGCGATCTCCGCGTTACGGGCCGCTTGGTTTTCAGCAGTGACCTCAGTCTCCATTAGGGTTGTAAACTCATTCATTAGATATAGAAGAACCTGAGCCGGCGGCCTGCCAGCCCCAGACCCGGTCGCACCGGCGGCTGTACCGCTCGGAGCCGCCGCGGAACCCGCCATAAAGACGGCAGCGCGGTTTGGCGGCTCATCCTCCTCCGGCTCATGATACTCTGACTCGGGGTAAAGCTCATCGTAGCCCCCAAGTCCACCATTATGAAGCTGATAGATCGATTCCGTCTCTGCACTCGAGGACCCTTCCTCTGAGTAGACAAGAGTTTCCTCCTGTGACATAGAACTTTCAAGCTCCATGCCCTGAGTAAAGCCAACGAAGACGTGCTTCTTGCCCGAGTCAACACGGGCGGGTTGCACGCTCCGAGCGAGTCGCTTGCGCCGAGCCGGCTCGACGATGTCGGTGCAGATGTCCGGCCTGGATTCAGATCCACCAATCTTGTCGAAGAAAACGTTGAATCTGCCGAAGGGGACCCGGAAACCATGCTTGATTGAGTCGGCCTCAGGACCCCGGCCGGCGTCGTCGAGGTAGAGTCTCCCATGGCGACTCTTGGTCATCTCATCATTGACGTACCCCTCGTTCCCAGAGAGAGAACCCTTTGAGAACTCAACACCATCAAGCGCTGGTCCCACGGTGGGCGCCAACTGTCGTGGTTTTGTCACGGCAGATGCCCGAAGGCTTAGGTTCGAGGCCATCGCTAAAGAGGTGGACTCAAAGGGGTTAAACGGGACAAGGGAGACGAGTTTACCCAGGTTCGGCCCCTCACGGTGGAGGTAAAAGCCTACATCCTGCTTATGCTGTATTAACTGGTGTATCAATTACAAGGGGCGGCTTGCTTGCCCTAACTCTCGATTGCTTGGTCTCTCTCGCCGTAAGACGTCTCTCGCCGTAAGGCGTCTCCCGCCATAAGGCGTCTCTCGCCGTAAGGTGTCTCTCGCCGTAAGGCGTCTCCTGCCGTAAGGTGTCTCTCGCCGTAAGGTGTCTCTCACCGTAAGGTGTTTTTCGCCGTAAGGCTTCTCTGTCTTTCTTAACCTGTCTAACTCGCCGCAGGGGCTCACCCTTATATACATAGGTCGAGGCCTTGGGCTTACAAGAGTCCGGGTCGGGTTATGCAACGTAACCGATCCTGGCTCCAACTCCCTAGTCTTACAGAACAAGTCATCTTATGGCGGCTTATACCTTCTGGCCCATGAGTCGCCTCCTGCCTCTTGGGCCTTGACCTCAGCCCATCTGGTAAGCCGCCATATGGCCTGGTCTTCATGTCTTGTCTTCCTCTTGGCCCACTTGGTAACCCGCCATGTGGTTTGGTCTCCGTCTTCTGGCCCACCTTATGGGTCTTGACTATGAACCGCCAAGCTGGTGACCGGGTCTTCAGTGAATCGCCAAGTCCTGGCCGGGTTATACTCCGGCCGGGTTATATCGCGGGGTTATATCCCTGACATCCCGGGATCCAATCACGATCTAGCGCCGAACGGATGGCACCTCCGCGTTCAGCACACGTATAGCTTGATGACGATCTCTGCCTTCTTGATCCAGCAAGAGGGAGCAGAGAGGTAGATGAGTTCTCCGGCAGCGCGGCGGCGGCGGTGGTGGAACTATTCCAGCAAGGCTTCGCCTAAGCACTGCTGAAAACTAGAGGAATCAATCTATCGGGAGAGAGGGCTGCACTATGGCCTTTTGGGTTGATGTGCTTTTGCTCTCTCTCGCTCTAGTATATATAGGAGGGAGGGGAGGGAGGCCGGCGCCCCTAGGGCTGCCCCTTTGGTGCGCCCGAAGTGGGAGGTGGAGGAGTCCTACTCCAATCCTACTAGGAGTAGGATTCCTCCTCTCCACTTGGAAACCCTTTCCACCTTTGGGTTTTTCCCACCCCTAGCCGCATGGGACTTAGTGGGGGGTTAGGCCAGCCCACTAGGGGCTGGTTTGACTCCTCCCACAGCCCATGAGACCCTTTGGGGTGAGAGGCCCCCCCGATGGTCCCCCGATACCCTCCCGGCACTCCCGGTACACTACCGAAGTACCCGAAACTTTTCCGGTGACCAAAATGGGACTTCCTATATATCAATCTTTACCTCCGGACCATTCCGGAGCTCCTCGTGACGTCCGGGATCTCATCCGGGACTCCGAACAACCTTCGGTCACCACCATACATAACTCTGTACTACCGAAACGTCACCGAACCTTAAGTGTGCAGACCCTGCGGGTTCGAGAACTATGTAGACATGACCGAGACACCTCTACGGTCAATAACCAATAGCGGGACCTGGATGCCCATATTGGTTCCTACATATTCTACGAAGATCTTCATCGGTTGAACCTCTATGTCAAGGATTCAATTAATCCCGTATGCTGTTCCCTTTGTTCTTCGCTATGTTACTTGCCCGAGATTCGATCGTCGGTATCTCTATACCTAGTTCAATCTCGTTACCGCCAAGTCTCTTTACTCGTTTCGTAGTACAAGATCCCGTGGCTAACACTTTAGTCACATTGCTTGCAAGGCTTGTTGTGATGTTGTATTACCGAGTGGGCCCTGAGATACCTCTCCGTCACACGGAGTAACAAATCCCAGTCTTGATCCATGCCCACTCAACAGACACCCTCAGAGATACATGTAGAGCATCTTTATAGTCACCCAGTTACATTGCGACGTTTGATACACACAAAGTATTCCTCCGGTGTCAGTGAGTTGCATGATCTCATGGTCATAGGAACAGATACTTGACATGCAGAAAACAATAGCAATAAACTGACACGATCAGATGCTATGTTCATAGTTTGGGTCTTGTCCATCACATCATTCTCCTAATGATGTGATCCCGTTATCAAATGACATCTCATGTCTATGGCTAGGAAACCTTGACCATCTTTGATCAACGAACTAGTCTATTAGAGGCATACTAGGGACACAGTGTTGTCTATGTACCCACACATGTATTTGAGTTTCCAATCAATACAATTATAGCATGGATAATAAACGATTATCATGAACAAGGAAATATAATAATAACCATTTTATTATTGCCTCTAGGGCATATTTCCAACAGCCGTCAATGCCGCGGTAACAGCCGCTGCTGCAGTGGATACGTGACCCGCGTAACCTGAGCCAGATTTTGGCTCGTCAACGAAACTGTCACCAAATTCCCTTGTGCAACATATTGAGGTTGAGTCTGACTCCCGAGCATGTAGACTACTTCATGACCAGTCGGCTCGCATGGATCTGGGTAGATCTCATCATCAGAGTATCCTCCTAGTCTTTCATCAAAAAGCAGAAGGATTGACTCCGTATCTCTGACCAACTTAACACGAGCGTGTCACCATCAGATGTCAAATCATCATCTAAGTTTAATTCTTGCGTGGCTCCGCTGATGAAGCCGACAAAGGTGCTGACCTGGCGGGACTCAACCTAGAGGGGCTTGACCCGATGGGGCTCAACCCGGCAGGTAACTTTGATCGAGTCGGTGGCGGTGGCCAGCTCCAAAGCTGACCTGCCAATCTGACTTATGAAGACGTGGATCTTGCCAAATCAGACCTATAAGCTAACTCTATTGATCTAGCCTCGGGACTCCAGTCTGCGTCGTTGATGTAGAGATTTCCCCGCCGGCTCTCGTCATCCGGTCGACCGCATACTTCCCGATCCCTGGACGGACTCCCTCCAAAAACTCAACACCACCGTGCGCAGGCACCATGGGGGGTGCCAACTGTCGTGGTTTTGTCATGACAGATGTCCTCGTGAGTGAACTAAGTCATGAGGCCATCGCTGCTAGGTGATTGCTTGAACGTGGTTGATTAGAAATGAGAGACGCGAGTTTACCCAGGTTCGGCCCCTCATGGTGGAGGTAAAGACCTACTCCTGCTTGATTGATATTGATGATGATGATCTCGATTACAAGGTATTGCCTTTGCAACCTAGCTTTCGAGGGTTTCTAACTTAGTCTTTGTATCCCATGGACCCCCTTTATATAATAGGTTGAATCCCTGGGTTATAGGTGAATCCGGGTCGTACTCCTAACCCGGGTCCTATTCAAACTCATGATGATCTTGTTCCTCAAGGCAGGGATACTTCCTTGGGCTTCCTCATGAGCCATCCCACAAGCCCATCTAAGAGTCGGGCCAGGCCTTGCCTGGTTACGTTCCTGATGAGGACATGGCTACCATAGTTATACCCACAACCCGTGCTGTTATACCTATCGGACCAACTATGAGAGCTCGCCCACGCCAATTAAATTATCAGTTACTTTTGTTTCTTGGTAATGCTTCTAATGTTCATGAGAATGTGATGCTACCTAACTTAGATACATTTGTGTTTCTTACAATTGATGTGGCTAGCATGGACAAGAAGGATGAACATTGGAGCATGATCAAGCATGGATATGAAGGCGCGCGTAGATGGAACAAGAACGGAGTGTCCAGTGTAGATTTCTGCACTTTGAAGCCACCATGATGACATACGAGAAGATGGACGAAAATACAAGATGGCCTTTTGTACATTACGTCCATGGCTTACTATTGGTGTTGCGCCACCTTACTTTTGGGCCAGGCCCATGTAATTTTGAAATACTACTTTATGGGCTATTTTTAGAGCCCGCATTGTAGGGGAAATGATTTAGGAGGTGCTTTAGTCCCACCTTGTCAAGGGTGGATGAAATCCTCTCTCTTTTCCCCTATATATACATCCCTTAATGCATCATGTAGACTTGGGTTTTTTTTAGTTAAATGGTAGCCATTGCAACTTCGTGTACTTCGTTTGTGTCCAACGACCAGACTAAGACCGCTTTCGGAACACCACCTTTATCAATACTTCATCTATATTCACAATATTCATATTGCATTATCATATTCTTGTTTGTTCTTCAATTGTTTGCAATAATAGACCTTCGTGGTTAGGTTAATCGTGCTCCGGCATGGTCAATAAACTCCTTGGAGTTGGTTTAGCGATTGCTAAGGCGCAACGTCGTGCAAGTTTGTAGTCGGATCGTCAAAGTCGTCTCCACCAAATCGATAGTTATCATCTCACCGAAAGATCAGGACCCTCGCCTATATCGAGTGGTATCAGTTTTCAGGTTCCTTGGTGAGATTTTCCAGTTTTCCATAGCCTAGATGGCATCTGTTCTTTATACCTAGAGTCCAGAAAACGCCACAAAAAAAGTTAGATTAGTTCATCCGTGTCCTAGACAGTCTGAGCCTTTTTGCCATTACCACTTAGTTTCCGCATTGTTGAATTTTCGGCTTCATCGTGTGTTGAGTCGCTGGTTTTTAGTGTCTAGCCTTTTAGAGTTTCGAGTTCTAGTCATGTTTTATTCACGTCCCATCCGCTCACACCATCATCCACTTTGTTGTCATCTTCCGCTGCCACTTATTTTCTTCGCCCGCCACTGTCGCCATCACCACCATCCATCTGCTATTGTCGTTCATCGCTATCATCACATTAGTTCATCTTGGACCCTGAGTTGTCTTGTGAAAAACAAGTGGGACAGATTAGATCGAAAAAAAATAGAAGGAAGATCAAAATTCTGGAGTGTTGATTCATTGAGTACACACTTAAGATGTAGTTTGGATCAGCCAAAAAAAATAGAGATCAACGAAAGAGTTTGAAAAAGAGAAGGATTCGTGAGATTGGGTTCAAAATTCTGTACTATTCTTCATTGGAAGTAAATCATGTGAGCAATTGGAAAAATAAAGGAAAGAGGGTGGGGTTAGGAGAGTCCGCACGCATGCATGTTTAGTTAACAGAGAGAGAAAGAAATCTTATTTGTGCACGTGGATTCGTACCTTGGAACTTGCTCCTCGCGTTGGAGATCACTAGCAAACATGTCCGTACGTTGCAACGGGAGAAAAAAAGTTGACGTGCTTTGCAGCAAAGCAAACACCAATTATCACTAATCAGGCCGGACAAGTAGAGGATAAGTTTGATGATGACAAAAATGATGTATCTATTAATTAAATACTACTCCCTCTGTAAACTAATATAAAAGTGTTTAGATTACTAAAGTAGTGTTCTAAATGCTCTTATATTAGTTTACGGAGGGAGTATATACTAAATACTATATTGCCAAGACACGTAAATCTCTTTGTTTTGATGTCGATAGTTTATTATGCATTCGTATGAACCGGGATCAATAGCGTCCGAAGATAATTTATTTTGTATTTACTTTATTGGATGTGCAAGCATATATATTTTTGTCATGTCTGACTTAAGTTGTGTATATATATTAGTCCAACTTTTCAGTTTTCGCGTCCTAGTAGCCCATTGGTATAAGTTCATGAGGGAAGTAAGAACATCTACAGGCCACGATGTACTAATTTGAACTCTCAAACATTCACAGACACAATCGGTCAATGACCGGACGCGTCATCTCTCATTTGCCTACATACACAACCACACTCCTCGTTCCTTCATGTACTTTTGTCATTTCATCGAACATTGTATGTGCGGCTAGAGCAAACATATACCTGCAGAATCGGCGTGCTAGCGCGAGGAAATAGGGGGTCCGGTTATAGATGCTCTAACAGAATCAAATTCATCTTTTTTTAGATAAGTCAAATTCAACCTTAATAAAACAAAAACGCAGTGTGTGGATAGTATGAAGAACAAATACATTTCTGCACACTAACACGTCCGCGTGATGGACTCGTCGATTTTTATCGGGCCGCGATGGTCGGATCCAATATAAAAAAAACATGTCAACCCCTTTTTTGTGATGGACATAAATAGAGTCAAATTATATACACTGTGTTTTTAGATGATTCAAATTCAAGCTTAAAAAAGACAACGTGTACATAGTTTGGAGAACAAACAGTGCACGCTAATACGTGCGCCTAGACTCAGAGATTTATTTTTGATCTCGTGAAACTCAGAGATTTTATTGGTCCGTGATTGAAAACGGAAAAAAACGGGGTCAACATGCGTGCACGTTGGCTAGACTAACACGTCGGCCAGTGTAGAACAAACCAGCCGCCTGGTGCTCCACCGCATTTCTGTTCGGCTCGGCTCTCTCCAGTTATCCACATCCCGACCCAAATACCACGATCTCATGGGACACTCCGCCGCTGCAGCCTGCGCCCATCGCCGCCGGGCCCTTGCCCAAGCTCCACCACCGCCGGATCCCGGATCCACCAGCGGGCTGCAGCCCACCGCTGCCGGGCCCTTCCCCAAGCTCCACCTCCGCCGGATCTCGGTTCCACCGGTCGGCCATGACGCGGGCTACACACCCGCGCGGCAGCGGGACGGGACCCCCCACCCTTGTCTCCCACCGGCGTCGTAACCAATAGGTAGGGGTGGGGCAGCACTCCGCGTGCCCAAATCCTGTGCCTCCTTGCCTCACGGCTGGCCGCGAGCGACGACTGCCTCCTCTGCACCCTCTTGCTCTTGCTCTTCTCTTCGTCGCCGGCGACGACTGCCTCTGGTGATTGCTCCTGAGGATGCTTTCTTTGATCGATTTTACCATCTCATTTTAATCGATCCGTGGTGGTCGCATTCCCGTCCAGGGCGGTGCTGAAGGCGCAGCGCGGGCATGCCTCGCCCCTGCTTCACCTCGCCGTGCGGTTGAACCTTGCCATGGCCGCCCCTGCCCCTGCTCCACCTCGCCGTGCGGTTGAACCTTGCCATCGCCGCCTCTGCCCCTGCTCCACCTCGCCGCATGGAAGAAGCCGTCTCCGCCGCCCTACAACCACCTCCCCTGCTCCAGCTCGCCACGCGGCATAAGCTCCCCCGCCACCGGCAAGCATGCCGCCCCTCACCAGAGCGCACGCCCCCGCAAGGCGTCGTCCATCCTCCCGCGCGAGGCACAACGGCCGCCTTCTCATCCTCCACGGCGACCGTAGCCGCCTCCGCCGCCTTGCCGGAAGTACGGCAGGGTAGGACCGGCGGAGGCCGGGAGGAGCTGAGCTCCCGGCAGCGGGCATGTCTGGTTCTCTGGATCAGAAGGCGCTGACCGCGGGTAGGGGTGCTATTGTAAAAGTGAAACGTTTTTTTAACTAAAAAAAAGACTGCGGGTTTAATTATCAGAAAGTAGATGGACTTTTTTATAAAAGCACCGCGACGGTGAGCAGGCAGAAGCAGTAGCTGCTTTATTATTATTAGGTAAAAAATAGTAAATAACTATACTAGTACTAATTGGCTGATTCTGTTGAGATTCCTAATAATAAGGAGACTAATAGGGCGTGCATTTTTTCTTTCAAGGAAAGAAGGAAACGCTGATTTGCCTTGCTCTTTGGAAGCAAAAAAAAAAAGAGGATTTGAAGGGCTTGGTTAGTTCTTTTGGTACGTTTCTTGCCTTGTTTGGATTGATTTCTTTGGAGTACATAAGAGTACTACTACAAGATTCATTTTGGCAATTCTGATATGCAAAAAAATAGCAAATAGAACAGAAAATATTTGGAAGCAATAGATCACGTGGGTGGTCGGAAGGAAAGTTGGATCTGAATTAATGAGGAATCTGTTTGTCGAGGAAAGTTTGGTATGTATCACAAGGAAATAAGTGGAATAAAAGGAAAAGAGCGAGAAAAATGAAAGGAACTACTCCCTCCATCCGGGTTTATTAGGGCCTCCTCTTATTTTGGGCTAAAATTTGACCTATAAATTCAACTATCAAAATGTAAACTACATGTTACATAAATTATATTGTTGAAAAGGTCTTTCAAATACAAATCCAACAATATAATGTTTCATAGCATATACTTTATATTTTAGTAGTCTATAAAAGGTCAAAGTCTAGCTCAAAATACGAACGGACCTAATAAACCCGGACACAGGTAGTATGTACTACCTCTGTCCTGGTTTATTAGTCCTCCTCGTAGTTTGGGTTAAACTTTGACCTTCTATTTAACTATTAAAAAATGACTTATATACCCTAAAAATAGTATCCTTGAAAACCTCTTTCAAATATGAATCCAACAATATAAATTATGTGACATATACCTATTAATTTGTTAGTTAAATCTACGATTAAAGTTGGGCACAAAATACGAAGGGGACCAATAAACCCAGCCGGAGGTAGTACTAAGGAAGGAATTGATCGATTGGAAAGTTTTGATTTCAAAAAGAAAAACCCAGCTCGGTTGGCATTTTTGGAAGTAATCCCCTGTAAGTTGTTTGCTTTGGGGAAGGAGATAAATAATTAAAAAGAAATCTACAAGTCAATCAAGGAGAGTTGGTTGTTTCCACGTTTGGACTTTGGATAGATAGAAAAAAGAAGAAGAGAGAAGTTGGTTGGGTGCAACACGTGAGGGGGAAACACTTGGAGGTAAAAAAAGGCAAAGAGAGAGCAGCCACGTACCAAATTTTTGGAGATATCATTACATACTAGTAGTTTTAGTGAGAAAAAGAGGGATTATCTGGTGGTAGAAGGCAAGAGATATACTGGTGCTAGTACTATGTGGTTGATGCGTCGCTCATAATTTTTTGTTGCATCTTGAGTACTTGTTGTCACTGCACGTGAATTTCACTTGTGTCTCAGACTCGCATCTCTAGCACAGTTTAGTCTAGGACCAGCACTCGAGTATTTTGAGCGAATTTTCAGCTTGCATTAATTAACGTGGTTATATATAGCCGTGTCAATTCCATTTATTTCTACGATGTGCATACATATGTTCACCTGGCAATCGCTCTATGCAGTCTTTGGTGATATTTGACACCGTCGGTTGTCGATCATCACCTGCTGCATGGTAAGAACTTGTAAGACATTAATATTTGCTGTACTGTGAGCGTTTGACCACCACATCAGAGTAGTTCATAGGAACATTATTCTCGGATTTTGTTTTTTGTTTTCTACTAATTATGACAGGTTCTGAAGTTGTTGGTTCTTGGGCTTCATCGATCATGGGAGACGTGGCATCACCTATGCAAATACAACAACCGTCACGAGAGGTGCAAAACCCTGAAAATGCACATGATCAGGTTAATGTTTCTATCGGAAATAATTTGCTACCCATGGTGGTAGCTACACACGACCCCAATTTTTAACTCTAATTAATTTGGTAAATTATTTGGGACTGTGAAAATTAACTCTGTAACAAAAATATCGTGACTTTGGACCAGTCATGCAAGTAAGCAGGCAATTATGCCAAAAAAGGCAAGCAAAAAGACTAAGAGAAGTGAGAAAACACCCTTTCTACTCAACGAAAAGACACTTGTGTCAAAAAGGTAGTAACAAAGACAAAAAGAAGTGAGAAAAGTCATTTTAATACAAAAAATCCACTTGTGCCAATGCCATTGAAACCCGACACCTCATATATAAAAAAGGCACTTATACCAAAGGGTGTGTAGCTACCACCATGCATAGGAAACAACCTCTGATGTTTCTATACTACCATTTAGTGATTGTTTTAGACCTGCTTTATATATTGATTGGGAATTTGAAAAAAACTATATATTTGCATCCCATAATTTTGCTGAGCGTCAAAAAGTTAAGGTCGCGGTTGGTTCATTCACTGGTTATGCTTCAGTTTGGTGGAACGAATATTTTCGATTACACCCTGATTATATACCTACTACTTGGGATGATTTAAAACTTACCATGCGACACACATTTGTCCCTCCTTATTATACTCGTCACATGATTAAAAAATTACAACATTTAAAACGTTTTAAGATAGAATCTATCGAGGAGAATAATCGAAACTGGATCAAAAAAGGCAGGAATATATTTTTTGAAAAAGATTGGAAAAAAGTAAGTAGAATTATATTCAAAATAAAAGAAAGGGGCTTTTCGTAAGAAAACGTGGATGAATACTTGCTGTTTTCTAGATTTTCGATCGGATTTTTTGGCGGCATGGCCAAGCGGTAAGGCAGGGGACTGCAAATCCTTTATCCCCAGTTCAAATCTGGTAGTGACACCATAACGAAATATTATGATTATTTACAAACAACCTTATTGCATTCCTTTTTAGAAGAAAATAAAGAATATTTTATGGATAGATTTTGCAAAGGATTAAACCGTGATATTCAAGAGATACTAATTCATGAAAAGTGTTATCCTATGGACCATTTGTTTCGTCTTGCTTGCAAAGTTGTACAGGAAATAAAACGATGTGTTGCCAACAAGGAGAGCGAGCACAAGGTGCACATTCCAAAAGTTGATACGATTGTTCCTTCAAATACTAGGCATACTATGACAACCACATCAATTGTTGTGAGGACTACATCACCTCCACCATGTGACACGTCACCACCAAGAGTGCCTACATCATCTGAGTTGATCATAAGAGGTAATGACGAAGGTACTGATCTTCCACCTCCACATGAGTATCATGAATGCCTTGTCTATTTATATGCATCCCGTGATGAGATACCCATTACTTCGATGACACCGCCTATTTTAGAACACTATGTTGATGACTTGACTTTGCCATGTGATCAAACAACTTCTATATCAATAATTTTGATTGCACCCATTGAATCAACTGTTGATGCGAAAGAATCATGTGAATCAAGAAATAAATCAGATTTGGATCAAATATGTTTGAAAATAATTGTGCCAATGTTTAATCATTTTGATATGACCTCCAATCTTAGTGATGATTCTGTGTTAAATGATATGTTGCGTGTTTGCTTATTTAAGCATGCTGCAGCGCGTAAATTTGAAATAATTCAAGTTTATTCACCAATGTTGGTATGGTTTAATGATGAGCATTGCCAACCTTGTGATATGAATAAGAGCTTCACTTATATGTCCAAACTGAGTTGCCATATATTCATGCCTTTGACTTTTGGGATAATATTTGGGCTTTATATTTCATGACATTTGAAGACTTCTCTTGTATAAATGTGTCACATGTGCCACAACTGTGATCAATAAAAATGGATGACATATACATATACAATGTGTATACCTTGTCTCTTTTGTTAGCCACATTTTAGATTATGCAACGCCGAGGACGACTTTGTTTTCAAGAAGGGGGGATGATGAGGACATGGCTACCGTAGGTATACCCACAACCCCTGCTACTATACCTATTGGACCAACTACGAGAGCTCGCGCACGCTAGTTAAATTATCAGGTACTCACGTTTCTTAGTATTGCTTCTAATGTTCATGAGAATGTGATGCTGCCTAACTTAGATACATTTGTGTTTCTTACAAATGAAGAGGCTAGTGATACGTCTCCAACGTATCGATAATTTATGAAGTATTCATGCCATATTTGTCTATGTTTAACATGCTTTTATATGGTTTTGATGCACTATATGATTTATTTAGAACTAACCCGGACTGACACTGCTTTCAGCAGAATTACCGTGGTGTTGTTTTCTTGTGCAAAAAATAAAAGTTCTCGAAATCGCCCGAAACTTTTATATGATTTTTTCTGGAGAAAATAAGAAATACCGGAGCGAAGAACCACCGGAGGGGATCCACCTATGGGCCACAAGCCCACAGGGCGCGCCCACCCCCTGGGCGCGCCTTGTTAGCTTGTGGGGCCCACGTGGCTCCGTTTAGCGTGATTCCAACGCCGAAAAAATCCTATATATAGAAACCCTCAGAAATAAACCTAGAATTTCCGCTCTGCCGCCGCAAGCCTCTTTACGGAAGAAACTTATCCGGAGCCCTGTCCCAGCACCCGGCCAAAGGGGGCAATCATCACCGGAGGCCATCTTCATCATCCCGGCGGTGTCCATGACGAGGAGGGAGTAGTTCACCCTCGAGGCTGAGGGTATGTGCCAATAGCTATGTGTTTGATCTCTCTCTCTCTCTCTCTCTCTCTCTCTCTCTCTCTCTCTCGTGTTCTTGAGATGTCACGATCTTGATGTATCATGAGGTTTGTTAATATAGTTGGATCATATGGTGTTCTTCCCTTGCTATCTTAATGTGATGAATTGAATCTTTCTCTTTGAGATCTCGTTATGTTGGATTGAATACTTTGGGTTCGAGAACACTTGATGTATGTCTTGCATGTGGATACCCGTGGTGACAATGGGGTATTCTATTGATTCACTTGATATATGTTATGGCATCAACTTGCGGATTCCGGTGACCTTGGGGGATCTGTGCAGATGGGTTGATTGCATGTTTTCATCCTACTTTCTTCGATAGAAATCTTGGGGGTACTCTTTGAAGTTCTTTGTGTTGGATTGAATATGATGAATCTGAAATTGTTTGATGCATGCCGAATAATTAACCCACGGATACTTGAGGTGACATTGGAGTATCTAGGTGACATTAGGGTTGATTGATATGCATCATAGGTGTTATTTTACTACGAACTCTAGGGCTGTTTGTGACACTTATAGGAATAGCCCAAAATATTGATCGAAAAGAATAACTTTGAGGTGCTTCTACTACCTACACCAATTTCAGCTTATGTTCTCTGCTACTTATGAACTTTGGAGTGATTCTTGTTGCGCGTTGAGGGATGATCATATGATTCTATTATGTTAGCATTGTTGAGAGATTGCACTAGTGAAAGTATGAACCCTAGGCCTTATTTCCAAACATTACTATACCATTTTGCTCGCTATTTACTACTTGTCACCTTGCTGTTTTTATATTTTTAGATTACAAAACTATATCTACTATCCATATTGCACTTCTATCACCATCTCTTCGTCGAACTAGTGCACCTATACAATTTGCCATTGTATTGGGTGTGTTGGGGACACAAGAGATTTCTTGTATTTTATTGTAGGATTGTTTGAGAGAGACCATTTTCATCCTACACCTCCCATGGATTGCTAAACCTTAGGTCATCCACTTGAGGAAAAATTGCTATTGTCATACGAAACTCTACGCTTGGAGGCCCAACGAAGTGTACAAGAATAAAGTTGCATAGTAGACATCAAGCTCTTTTGTGGCGCCGTTGCCGGGGAGGTGAGTGCTTGTAGGTATATCTTTAGATCTTGCAATTAAATCTTTTAGTTTGTTGTTTTTCACTAGTTTGGTTTTATAAAAGAAAACTAGAAAAAAATAGAATTTAGGTTGCCTCAATTGCTTCGCCTTTATAATGTCTTTCGTGAAAATGATGGTTCAGAAAATTGTGCTCAATTGTTAGAGGAAGAATTTATAAAAATGCTTAATGTGAAATCCTTAAATGATGAGCATGATATCAATATTGTTAGTATGAATTCTATGAATATCCATGATGCTAATGATATGCAAAGCCACATGCTTGGGGATGCTATGTTTGATGAAGATGATACTTTTAGTCCCCCAAGTTTTGATGAGCAAATTTATTATGATGATAACATGTCTCCTATCTATGATGATTATAGTGATGACATGTACGCTATAAATAATGATAGTAACCATGAAACTTGTCATCACGATTTTAATATTCAATGTGGTTATGTCAATCAAGTGTCACATGATAGTTATTTTGTTGGGTTTGCTCCCACTATTATGAATGGGAATAAATTTCCTAATGTGGAGAGTAATGAGAATTCTATGCTTGTGGATCATTAAAAGAATGCTTTATGTGATAGTTATATTGTTGAAGTCCTTCATGATGCTACTAAAAATTATTATGAGGGAAGAACTTATGCTTGTAGGTATTGCAATAATATCAACTTTCCTCTCTATGTGTTCAAAATTTTGAAGTTGTGCTTGTTTTGCCGTCCATTCTTGGTAAAATAATTTGTTTTCTTGAAAAATCTCTATGCATAGGAAGTGGGTTAGACTTAAATTTTCTTGTCATATGATCCATGATGCTCTTTTGCATGTTACAAATACTATTCCTATGTGAGCATCATTGAAATCATCATGCCTAGCTAAAAGGCTTTAAAGAAAAGAGCTTGTTGGGAGACAACCCAACTCTTTTCCTTTATGTTTTTGTGTGTTCACATGATTAAGCTACTGTATTAATCATGTTTTGTGTCTTTCATTTCAATAAAGTGCCAAGTAAATACTTTGGGATCGTCTGGATGCTTGTTAGTTTGATTCTGTGCAAGAACAGAAACTTTTACGTCCAGTGCAGAATTTATCTGATTTTACTAGTGAGTAACAAAAATCTAAAAAATTTACACAGTTTTTCTATGCAAAGTTTTTGCGTTGTCCTAATTTTTCAGAATTTTTAGAGACAGGGAAGTATGGTTTAAGTTCAGATCTTCACAGACTGTTTTGTTTTTGACAGATTTTGTTTTGCATACATAGTTTGCTTGTTTTAGTTTTTCCATAGCTTATATTCCGTTATATAAATTATGGGGATGATAGAATACAGTAGTTATTACGTGAGAACACTTATGAATCTTTCCGTGAGAGTACCTAAGTGAATGATCTATATTTATTATACTAACCCATCTCACGAAGTTCCGTTGAGTTTTGTGTGATTGAAGTTTTGAAGTTTTGGGTAAGACACCGATATAAGGAGAATAGGGAGTGGTAAGACCCTAAGCTTGGGGATGAACAAGGCACCCCCAAGGTAATATCCAAGGAAGAATCAAGCGTCTAAGCTTGGGCATGCCCCGAAAGGCATCCCCCCTTTCGTCTTCAACACTATTGGTATATCTTACTTAGAGCTATATTTTTATTCGTCACATGATATGATTTTTGCTTGGAGCGTCATTTTATTTTGCTAAACTTTGTTTGCTGTTATTTATAATCTTGTTTTTCAATAATTGTTTTTTGAAGAATTGCCTTTTAGGATGCTTGAATTACATGTTTGACGTGTGCTGTGTAAAATCAGAAACTTTTGCTGTAGTGTTTGAATTTTCATATTTTACTAGAATGTGGAAAGTTTCTGAACATTTTACACAGTATTTTCGTATAATTTTGTTATCATGTACTATATCATCAGAATTTTTGGAGCTACATAAGTGCACTTTGTAAATTAATTTCTACAGACTGTCCTGTTTAGACAAACTTCTCCTATAGTTTTCATGACTTATATTGGTAGATATAAATTGTGGAAATGATATTATACAGGAGATAATGTTTGAAAATTATTATGCAACTTTTTTGGCAGTACATAAAGAGTTGATTTATTCTTATGTGCACTAACCTATCTCACGAGTTCTATTCAAGTTTTGTGTGGATGAAGTTTTTGAGATCTAGGTGACACCGTGATATGAGAGGAATTAACAAGACACAGTAGCTCAAGCTAGGGAATGCCCAAGGCTCCCCAATTTAGTATTAAAAGATGTCTCAAGCATCTAAGCTTGGGGATGCAACACATCCCACCTCTCTTCATCAACAATTATCGGTTAGCCTACGTTGATCCTAAGTTTTTATTCGTTCACATGATATGTGTTGTTCTTGAAGTGTCTTTTGTTTTGTTTGCTGGTTGAATAAAATTCTCAGATCTGAAAGTCTTTATTGAGAGAGAGTCCTCACATAGCTACTTAATTTTTTAACTACTCATTGATCTTCACTTGTATCTTTTGAGAGTAGTTTGATGTTCACTATTGTGCTTCACTTATATCCTAAGAGTAACTGTGAATGAATGAAATATCATAAATATGAAATTATCAATGTGATATATTCTTAGTAGCAGGTTCTCATTTGGTTTAGAAAGTAAAATCTATTGAAGTTTGACAATCACAATATTGGTCATGCAAGCAATTCATGAATGGTTAGTATAGCAAAGGGAACTTTCACATACAAATATATTATCTTGGACATATTTTATGATTGTGAATACCCATTAATTATTTTTAACCTTGTTGCTAAAGTTGGACAAGGAAGAAAACATAATTGTTATGTTTGGGTATATTTGCATAGAAGTTATATTGTTATGGATCCTCCAACATTTGGTGCTTGTTTAGAACCTTTGCTAGCCAAAACTTCGTACTAAGTAGAGATACTACTTGTACATCCAAATCCTTGAGCCAAGTTTCTTCCATGATTGTCCACCATACCTACATATATATGGTATTTCACTGCCATTCCAAGTAAATTTGCATGTGCCACCTTTAAAACCTTCAAATAAACATCTGTTTTGTGTGCCCGTACTGCTCATGGAGCGATCAGGGCGGTCAATATCTTCCATGCGAAGAGGGTTATCATCATGATGAGTGTTTATTCACTTGTCATTGCACGAGGGAGGCTGGTAAAAAGGATTCCCAGTCCTGCATAATACAAAAATAAATAAACAAGAACTCCCCCTAGAAAGTTGATTTTTTGGAAGGTACCCGTGGATACGTGAAAGGATCGATATGGTTGACTAGAGGGGGGGGGTGAATAGGCAACTACCAATTTTTAGCTTTTCTTAACAAATTAGGGTTAGTAACAAAATAGGTTGTCTAGATATGCAACTAGGTGAGCAACCTATATGATGCTAACAATCACAACATAAGCAAGCAAGCAAGATACAATACAAGTAAAGCATGCACAAAGTAAAGGTAAGAAGTAACCACAAGTGGAGCCGGTGAAGACGAGGATGTGTTTTCGAAGTTCCTTCCCTTTGAGAGGAAGTACGTCTCCGTTGGAGCGGTGTGGAGGCACAATGCTCCCCAAGAAGCCACTAAGGCCACTGTATTCTCCTCACGCCCTCACACAATGCGAGATGCCGTGATTCCACTAGTGGTGCCCTTGAAGGCGGCGACCGAACCTTTACAAACAAGGTTGGGGCAATCTCCACAACTTAATTGGAGGCTCCCAACACCACCACGGAGCTTCACCACAATGGAATGTGGCTCCGAGGCGACCTCAACCGTCTAGGGTGCTCAAACACCCAAGAGTAACAAGATCCGCAAGGGATTAGTGGGGGGAATCAAATTTCTCTTGGTGGAAGTGTAGATCGGGGCCTTCTCAACCAATCCCTAAAGAATCAACAAGTTTGATCGGCTAGGGAGAGAGATCGGGCAAGAATGAGCTTTTGGAGTAACAATGGAGCTTGGGGGAGGAGGTCAACCTTGGGAAGAAGAAGACCCCCCCTTTATATAGGGAGACAAAAATCCAACCGTTTTCTGCCCTGAGCCCGCAGCCAAGCGGTACTACCGCTCCTAGGAGCGGTACTACCGCTTAGGCGGTACTACCTCGCACTAGCCTGAAACACACTAAGTGTACCACGGTAGTGCCGCCGGAGCGGTACTACCGCTACCCCTGGCGGTACTACCGCTTAGGGAGTTTAGACCAGGAGAGGCAGCAGTAGTAAGGGCAGCCAGGGCGGCAGTACCGTGCGAAGCGGTACTACCGTCCTAGTACCGCACTACTACCGCTTAAGGGAAAATGGAAACAGAGGCATGCACTGAGGAAACCCC
Organism: Elymus sibiricus; assembly: GCA_039707655.1. Classification (NCBI taxonomy): domain Eukaryota; kingdom Viridiplantae; phylum Streptophyta; class Magnoliopsida; order Poales; family Poaceae; genus Elymus; species Elymus sibiricus. The sequence goes on along the minus strand of CM077667.1, from coordinate 240,155,609 downwards.
TCAAGCGGTAGTGGCGGCGGTAGTAAGGGCGGTAGTACCGCCCGAGCGGTACTACCGTTCTACTACCGTGCTACTACCGTGAAAGGCAAACTGGCAACAGAAAGTTGCACGCTCGGGGAAACCCCAAGCGGTAGTGCCACGGAAGTGCCCAGCGGTACTACCGCTTGCATAAGCGGTACTACCGTGGGCACCAGCGGTACTACCGCTTGCAAGCCTCTGAAACTCCACAGAAAACATAGGAAAGGCTCCAGAGAAGGGAAAGGAGGCGGTGGGTGCATATGGGGCTGTGTACGTGTTGATTCCACCCATACCTTTCCAAAGCGGACCCCCTCTTAATAGTACGGGTTTCCTACGACTCAAATCCACCAAAAAGAAGTCGTCGGAAAAATAACCGTCTTCACTCTTTACCAGCGAGGGGAGATAAACCGTCTCGTGCCTATCAATGTAATCTCTGAAAAGGTCAATGCACACGATTAGTCCGCAAAGCGCATTGTCATCAATCATCGAAACTACTGGGGTAAAATATGCCCTAACAATCTCCCCCTTTTCGGTGGATTGATGACAACACGGGATGTGCACAAAGGAGATAAGAGATTAGAATGCAAACCAACTATCTACAAAATATAGACAGGCTCCCCCTAGATGTGTGCACTACTTGAGTATGCCTTTGGAATGCAAAGTGCACACACTAGGATCAACACTCCCCCTATATTTTATAAATAGGGCAACACTTGCGACAACATAATATACAATGCTAATCATGATTGCAATACGAACAATGAGTCATAAACTCACACATAACGAGACATAATTAAGATAACTAGAGTAGCATATGTCTTACACCATATGAAAGAGTCTCACACCAAACCAAAGCAAACGAAGATAAAGGAGTTCACAAGCAAGAAATCGAAGCAAATAAAGGCAAGCTTGTGACTCAGCAACACCCTGCAGAAAACAAATGCAAACCCCGGTCCTAGACTCTCTCCCCCTTTGGCATCGAGACACCAAAAGGGCAAAGAGTGACACTACGCGCCGACAGGTGGTAGCACTAGTCTCCTCCCATGGACTCGTCGGAGTCCTCAGCATCGGACTCCTCGTCAGACGTCTCCTCCGAGTCTTCGGGATCCTCAGACTCCTCCTCTTCGTGCTCCTGCTCCGGAGCAGGTGCCGATGCGCCGGTGATGGAATCATCTGATTCAGTCCAGCGGGAGTGAGATGAAATCCAATTGTCTTCAGGAGTGATAACTGTTTCAGAACCGCTCTCAACAGCAATATCAAGTTTCCTCATGATGGCCGTCCTCTGCTGACGTGCCTTCTTGGCATCCACATGTGCCAAGTACATCTTGTGCTGAACATCCGTCTGAAGACAAAACAACTTCTTCACCTTGTTCTTGAGCTTGGCAGCCCAACCAGACGAACCAGACGAGTGCATGGGGTCGGGCACACAGTCAGAATCCTCCACATCCTCCTCAGAAGCAAGTGGCACGCTCGCAGCACGACGGGTGGGAGCCCAGAGCTCCTTCTGGCGCAAGTTGATCGTCTCATGAGAAGTCAGAGGCCCGGTCTCAAGCTGCTCCCCAGGGAACATGGCAGTCCAAGTGTTCACAATGAGTCTGAAAATGAAAGGAGCATAGATCGGCACGTGATCACCATATGTTGCATTCACAAGCTCCTTCCACGTGACATGAGAGACGTCCAAAACAGCCCCCGTGCCCTTCTCAGAGTGGCACAACAATAGCATATCCACCAAGTGTCCGTGCACCATGTCCAAGTTGCCAACTCGAGGAAAGAGAGTGTGTCGGAAAATGCGATGCATAATATCAAAGAATGGTTTCAGCTCCTTCTTGGATCCCTTATCTGTCGGAGTGATGGTCATGTGGGGAAGCAGATTGTCCTTGTGAGAAGGTCCACCCTCATGGTGAGGGCGCAGACCAAGGGGCTTCTTCAGCCCCTCATCGGGATAGCCCAGAAGACCCATGAACTCACCCCAAGTGGCACGAAGCTGTCTACCGTGAGTCATCCAAATCATAGTCCTGTCCTCACTTGTCCCAAACCACACGGTTGCAAAGAACTGTGCAACCAACTCTGCATCAAAGTCATAGTTGAAGGTCATGATGGGCACAATGTTGAACTGCACACAAAGGTCAAGAGCTTCTCCAAAGTATGCACGGTCCTTCTCCATATGCTCAATGTTGATAGACTTTGTCTTGACAAACAGATTTTTCTTGGCCTTGATCCTATCAAAATACACCAAAGATTGATCCTTGGTCCAGAAGGGACGGCTCACAAGAGATGCGTCTTGAGGACAACAGTAGGGGTTCCTCTCGCGGTACTGCCAATACTCATTTTGCTTCATCTCAGCTGCTGTCTTAACATGAGACTTCTTTTTGCGAGCAACTGACTTGGCACTAGACTTGCCCTTGTTTCTGGCTGACTGACGACGAGCTGGTGGTGGTGTCGGGGCAGCCACTTCTTCTTCCTCTTCTTCAGAAAAGACAGGCCTGGCGTAATGGGTGCGCCCACGTTTGGATGAAGGATTCGCATTCTTGCGACGAGCCTTGGAGCTACTACCACCTGAACCAGACACAACACATCGAGAAAGAACATGAATAAAACCTATGCATAAGCCAAGAAGAAACAAAACTGAGAAAAGAACTGTTAGTGGATAATTCTAGAATTGGGGACCTCGAGCGGTAGTACCGCGGACCTGGGGCGGTAGAACCGCCCGAGCGGTAGTACCGCTTAACCAGAGTGGTAGTATCGCTCTGGGAACTGACGCACGACCTTTCCCAGATCCGGTAGTACCGGAGATCACAAATTCAAAAAATATACCACTAAGACTTCAATCCTCCTATCTAGCAGTCAACCAACGTCCTACTCAAGCCCTGATTTAGCCAAAAATCGAGAAACCAACATGCATTGCCCTAGAAACCTAGATTCAAAGGAGAGAACCGTAGGAATAACGAAAGGGGGCAATACCGGGTTCCATGGCGAGAGGAGATGGTGGGAATGGACTCCACCGGACGGAAACGTGGAGGACGGCACGGAATCGGCCAGCCGGAGCGGCGGCCGGGGCAGTTCTTCGTCGCCTGTGAGAGAGAGAGGCGTGGGGAGGAAAAGTGAATGGGTATGGGGGAGTTAGAACTCCCCCTGCCCAACACTTAACCCCACAGCATCCCTCTAAGCGGTAGTACCGCTAGGAGTAGCGGTAGTACCGCCCCGGTACTACTGCCGGGCAGGAGGCCCTGTAGTACCGCTCAAGCGGTAGTACCGGTGGCAGGAGCGGTAGTACCGCTTAAAGCGGTAGTACCGTTCCTAGCCAGCGGTAGTACCGCGTCCATGAGACAGAACAACCCAGATCAATGACGAGAAAAGATGGCTTATGCAGAAATTAGAGGTTTGAGAGAGGAAAGGCTTAGGTTGGAGACTCGAAAACACCGCAAATGGGAAGGGATATTCCATGGTCAAAGGCAACCAAAAACAAGAGCACACATGGAGAGATCCAACACAGGAAAGCCTAGAACGAGAAAGCACAACTCAAACCAAATGAACAAAACCTCTCAAAGAGAGGGCGGTGACCGAAGTCACCTATGTTTGAGTCAATTGGTATGGCACCGCGAAGATTTTAACCTTGGGCCCATGACCAAAACTCATCTTTGAAGCACATGAACCATCAAAAATGGCTAAAGTGAAAGACTTGATCAATTTATGCATAATGGGGGGAGGGAGAGTTCATTGAGAGAACAACACTCCCCCTATGCCCATGCCTACATCTAGAACAAGACAAACATAATGAATGCGGTGGGGTGTGACGAGATTCAAGACACGTTGCTCGAATCAATGATATTTAGCTCATGCCTTAACTCGCGAAATCTTGCTTCATCCAATGGCTTCGTGAAAATATCCGCTAGTTGCTCTTGAGTTCCTACATGAATAATATCAATCTCTCCCCGCTTGACGTGATCCCGGATGAAATGATGACGAATCTCAATGTGCTTCGTCTTGCTATGTTGCACCGGATTGTGGGAGATCATGATTGCACTTTCATTGTCACATAAGAGAGGCACTTTGTCACAAGTGACACCGTAATCCTTTAAAGTTTGCCTCATCCATAGCAATTGAGCACAACAACTTGCGGCGGCCACATACTCGGCCTCGGTGGTGGAGAGAGACACACAATTTTGCTTCTTCGAAGACCAACTCACCAAAGAGCGACCAAGGAATTGGCACCCTCCGGAAGTTGACTTCCTATCCACACGGTCTCCCGCCCAATCTGAGTCTGAATATCCCATGAGATCAAAGCTTGCTCCTTTGCGGTACCATAAGCCAAAGTTTGGGGTATGAGCCAAATATCGAAAGATTCGCTTGACCGCCACCAAGTGACTTTCCTTAGGCGCGGCTTGAAACCGTGCACACATTCCCACACTCAACATGATATCTGGCCTAGATGCACAAAGGTAAAGCAAGGACCCAATCATGGAACGGTATACCTTTTGATCCACCGCTTTACCATTGGGATCGATGTCAAGTTGGCACTTGGTAGGCATTGGAGTCTTGGCCGGCTTGACATCTTTTAGCTTGAATCTCTTGAGCATGTCTTGGGTGTATTTGGCTTGGTTGATGAAGGTTCCTTCTCTTCTTTGCTTGACTTCGAACCCAAGAAAGAACTTCAACTCTCCCATCATAGACATCTCAAACTTCTCGGTCATTAGTGCGGCAAACTCATCATTGAAAGCTTTGTTAGGAGAACCAAAGATAATATCATCAACATATAGTTGGCATATGAACAAATCCCATTTAACCCTCTTAGTAAAAAGAGTGGGATCGATTTTCCCAATTTCAAACCCACGGTCTTGCAACAACTCGGTAAGGTGCTCATACCACGCATGTGGGGCTTGTTTAAGGCCATAGAGTGCCTTATCGAGCTTGTATACATGATTGGGGAACTTGGTATCCTCGAACCCCGGGGGTTGTTTGACATATACCAACTCATTAAGAGGACCATTAAGAAATGCACTCTTCACATCCATTTGTTGCAACTTAAAATCATGATGAGAAGCATATGCAAGCAACATACGAATAGATTCAAGACGAGCAACGGGAGCATTTCACCGTAGTCGATACCCTCGACTTGGGAGTAGCCTTGTGCCTCCAATCTTGCCTTGTTTCGAGTGACAACACCGTTCGTATCTTGCTTGTTCTTAAAGATCCATTTGGTTCCAATGACATTATGATTCTCCGTTGGCCTTGGCACCAATGTCCACACTTTGTTGCGCTCGAAGTTGTTGAGTTCATCATGCATGGCTTCAAGCCAATCCGTGTCCTCGAGCGCCTCATGTACCTTTTGGGGTTCAACACACGAAACAAACGCGTGATGCTCACAAAAGTTTGATAATTGTTTACGAGTGGTTACCCCTTTCTTTAAGCTTCCATAGACATTTTCCAAGACATGTCCTTTTTTCTTGAGTTTGGAAGCAATCTTGGCGGCACGACGCTCCAATAGCTCCTCCGGAGTCACTTGAGGAGGATCATCTCGAGTGTCATCTTGAGCTTGCTCTTGATCATGAGCTTGCCCTTGATCTTGAGCTTGCTCGGTGTTGTGATCTTGATCTTGGGCATCATTTGGTGCATCACCATCATCTTGAGGTTGATCTTGCCCTTGATCTTGATCACTTGGTTGAGGGCCTTAGGTTTGTTCTTCGGAAGCGTGTGGGTCATGTGTCGGTGATGGTTCCACTTGCGTAGAACATTGTCCTTCTCCTTCCACCACAAGGGGTTCCTCAATGGGTAGGATTTGGCCCACACCCATTCTTCTTATGGCTTGAGGAGGAATTTCATCACCTACATCACAAAGACCACTTTGCTCCACTTGGGAGCCATTATTCTCGTCAAACTCCACGTTACACGTCTCCTCAATGAGTCCATTGGACTTGTTGAGAACACGGTAAGCATGAGAGTTTGTAGCATAACCAACAAATATGCCCTCTTGAGCTCTAGAATCAAATTTAGACAAGCGAACACCTTTCTTGAGAATGAAACACTTACAACCGAACACCCGGAAGTACGTGAGGTTGGGCTTGTTGCCGGTAAGAATTTCATATGGAGTCTTGTTCAATCCTTTGCGGAGGTAGAGCCGATTGGATGCATGACAAGCGGTGTTGATGGCTTCGGCCCAAAAGTTGTATGGAGACTTGAACTCCGCCATCATGGTCCTTGCCGCGTCCATCAACATCCGGTTCTTCCTCTCCGCTACACCATTTTGGTGAGGGGTATAAGGTGCGGAATATTGATGCTTGATCCCCTCATCACCAAGAAACTCATCCAAGGTGTAGTTCTTGAACTCGGTGCCATTGTCGCTTCTAATGATCAATATCTTTGCATCATGTTGACGTTGAGCTTCATTAGCAAAGTCGATCACGGTTTGTTGGGTCTCGCTCTTCCTCTTGAAGAAATATACCCAAGTGTATCTTGAATAATCATCCACAATCACCAAGCAATACTTTCTTCCCCCAAGACTGTCAAACGTTGGAGGACCAAAGAGATCCATGTGAAGGAGCTTCAAGGGCCTCTTCGAAGAGATAATGGTCTTGGGTCGGTGAGCCGTCTCATGTAACTTCCCTTCGATACAAGCACTGCAAGCATGATCTTTGACAAAACTAACATTTGTTAGTCCTCGGATGTGGTCCCCTTTGAGGAGACTTTGCAAAGATCTCATATTGACGTGGGCTAAACGGCGATGCCAAAGCCATCCCACGTCAACTTTAGCCATTAGGCAAGTCGCGGTCTTAGTGGGTCGCTCCGAGAAGTTAACCACATAGAGACCGTTCTCGACATGCCCAACAAAAGCTACTTTAAGAGTCTTGCTCCACAAAAGGGTCACGGTATCAATATCAAAGAACGTTGCAAAGCCCATAATAGCAAGTTGACGAACGGAAAGTAAATTGAATGCAAGGGTCTCAACAAGCATGACCTTCTCAATGGACAAGTCCGGTGAGATGACCACCTTGCCGAGACCCAATACCTTTGACATTGAAGCATCACCATATTGGACATGGGTGGGCATAGATGAACTTGCTTGAACGTCCACCACCAAGTCCTTGCTTCCGGTCATATGATTTGTCGCTCCACTATCAAGCAACCATGACACCCCACCGGAAGCAAACTCCTACATAAGATCAATACTTGGTTTTAGGTACCCATTCTTGAATGGGTCCTTTCATGTTAGTAACAAGGGTCTTAGGAACCCAAATGGACCATTCAATGTACTCATAAGAAGAACCAACAAATTTGGCATAAACATGCCCATCACTAGCACGGCATAAAACATAAGAAGGGTTAAAATCGCCGGCTTTGTTGGGATGAGTGGTCTTGCCCCTATTGACATTACCACCCACCGCCTCGTTCTTCTTCTTCTTGGGAGCACCCTCTCCCTCTTTCATAAATGTATCTTTGAGAGGGAGAGCTAGCTTGGTCTTGCTCTTCTTGTTTGACTTCTTCTTCTTCTTCGACTTGGGTGCAAATCCAAGTCCCTCCTTTGCCACAACTTCCTTTTGATTGCTCAAAAGTTCGTTGAGATTTTTATCACCTTGTATGCACGCGACAAGGCCTTTCTCAATTTGCTCTTTCAACTTGGCATTCTCCTCAACAAGATGTGCATGCTCACAACAAGGGTTAGTTGCACGAGCATTATCAATTAAAACAAAAGGAGGACAAGTAGCAATTTCTTTAGTTAGCTTCACTTGGAGTTGATCATGAGACTCCTTGAGTGTAGCATGAGCACTTTTCAAGGCCTTGTGAGCCTTGTCAAGTAAATCAAACTCCTCTTCGAGTCTAGCATGGCCAACCCCAAGTTCAGCCTTCTCAGATTTAAGCACTTGAGCAAGAACAATAGCATGATCACGATCGTTCTTTAATTTAGCAAGATCTAGATTGTGTGTCTCCTCAAGAGCCACTCTATGACCTTGCTCTTCCTCAAGAGCAATAGAAAGATCGGCAATCTCATCGGCATAATCTCTACTATGCCCTTCCAACTTAGAGATGGTCTCTTCATGAGATTCTATGATATCATTGGCCTCACCTAATTGTTCCAAGAGAGCCACAAAGTGCTTCTTGGTCTCACCTTTGAGCTTGGCCATGAACTTGTCAAACTCATTTTCCTCCACCTTTGCCTCCTCACTTTCTTCCACACAATTCATCAAGGAAGGAGTGGAAGAAATGCTAGTTTTGATGTTGGAGGTTACCTTGTTAGTGGCCTTGGCCATGAGGCACTTGTGGGTGGTGATGGAGTTCTCGTTGGGGGAGTCGAAGAGGGACACCTTTGGTGATGGAGAGGTGGCGATGGCAACGGAGGCCGTAGCAACCCCTTCACCACTAGCATCTTCATCATCATCGGAGTCGTACTCTTCTTGCACCACCAAACTCTTTTGAGGCACCTTCTTCGCGAAGTTATTGCTCTTGCTTGGGAATGACTTGGATTTGTCCTTGCGAATAAGCTTCCCTCCATTGTCTTCCCTCTTCTCATACGGGCAATCGGCGACGAAGTGACTCACATTACCACAGTTGTAGCAAGTCCTCACACGTTGACCTTTGCCTTTAGAGCCATTAGTCTTGTTTCTTGAAAAGTTGGGCTTGGAGTTTCTTTTGTTGCCCCAAAATTGTCTTGACGCAAGAGCCATGTGCTCATGGTAAGCATATTTGGTGTCTTCGGGGCAATCTTCATCCTCATATTCTTCTTCTTCTTCCTCTTCATGAACTACCTTGGCCTTCAAAGCAAGTTTGGGCTTCTTTGAGCGTTGAACACGAGCAAGTGCGTTGTCGGCGGTCTTGTTCAAAATGTTCATAGCAATAAACTCATCCAACACATCACTGGAGGACAAGGTGTGGAAGTCCGGTCTTTGACGAATCACGGAGGACATGCTCTTGTTGTAAGGCATAATGGCCTTGAGGAATTTGCGCTTGATCCAATTGTCATCCGTGTCCTTGCTCCCGTGATCTCGGAGTGAGACCGCAAGAGTAGTCAATCTCCGGTAAAGCTCACGAGGATCTTCATCTTCATTCATAACAAACTCATCGGCCTCATCAAGAATAACCTCAAAGTTGGAGCGTTGAATGCTCGAGCTTCCCTTGTACAATGAATTGATATGCTCCCATGCATCTTTGGCAAGAGTGAATGGGCGCAAATGAGGAAGCTCTTCGGGAGGCATGGCGGCTTGAAGAATGAACAAGGCGGATGCGTTGAGTTGGTTGTCCACTTCTTCTCTTGGGGACAAGTTGCTTGGGTCATGCGGATAATAGCCTTGTTCAATGATTCTCCAAAGTTGAGTTGAGCTATAATTCAAATGAGACTTAATACGAAACACCCAATTAGAGAAGTTAGTCAAATCAAGCTTAGGATGAGGACCATGATTGTTTATATGAGGTGAGGGGACCGGTCCTCCATAGACCGGGGGAGGGGGAACCGAGGCGTGCGTTCCCGTCCCATTCTTACCATGAGGGGAAGATGTTTGAGAGTCTTTAGCCGCTTCCTTGCCGGAATTGACCTCCGATGCCGGTGCGGTGGGATTAACCACAAGCAACGGATCGGGAGTGGACTTCAACCCCTCAAGGAGTTCTTTAAGCATGGACTTGACCTCGGCCGTCATAGACGTCTTAAGTGAAGCCATAGCTTCGTTTAAGACGTCTCGGGTGACCGTGTTCATCTCCACAGCCTCGGGCACTTCCTCAACCTGTTCCCCGTCGTCAACCATACTCTTCGGGTGGTGAAACCCTTAATAAAGAGACCTGGCTCTGATACCAATTGAAAGGATCGATATGGTTGACTAGAGGGGGGGGGGGTGAATAGGCAACTACCAATTTTTAGCTTTTCTTAACAAATTAGGGTTAGCAACAAAATAGGTTGTCTAGATATGCAACTAGGTGAGCAACCTATATGATGCTAACAATCACAACATAAGCAAGCAAGCAAGATACAATACAAGTAAAGCATGCACAAAGTAAAGGTAAGAAGTAACCACAAGTGGAGCCGGTGAAGACGAGGATGTGTTTCCGAAGTTCCTTCCCTTTGAGAGGAAGTACGTCTCTGTTGGAGCGGTGTGGAGGCACAATGCTCCCCAAGAAGCCACTAAGGCCACCGTATTCTCCTCACGCCCTCACACAATGCGAGATGCCATGATTCCACTAGTGGTGCCCTTGAAGGCGGCGACCGAACCTTTACAAACAAGGTTGGGGCAATCTCCACAACTTAATTGGAGGCTCCCAACACCACCACGGAGCTTCACCACAATGGAATGTGGCTCCGAGGCGACCTCAACCGTCTAGGGTGCTCAAACACCCAAGAGTAACAAGATCCGCAAGGGATTAGTGGGGGGAATCAAATTTCTCTTGGTGGAAGTGTAGATCGGGGCCTTCTCAACCAATCCCTAAAGAATCAACAAGTTTGATCGGCTAGGGAGAGAGATCGGGCAAGAATGAGCTTTTGGAGTAACAATGGAGCTTGGGGGAGGAGGTCAACCTTGGGAGGAAGAAGACCCCCCCTTTATATAGGGAGACAAAAATCCAACCGTTTTCTGCCCTGAGCCCGCAGCCAAGCGGTACTACCGCTCCTAGGAGCGGTACTACCGCTTAGGCGGTACTACCTCGCACTAGCCTGAAACACACTAAGTGTACCACGGTAGTGCCGCCGGAGCGGTACTACCACTGCCCCTGGCGGTACTACCGCTTAGGGAGTTTAGACCAGGAGAGGCAGCAGTAGTAGAGGCAGCCAGGGCGGCAGTACCGTGCGAAGCGGTACTACCGTCCTAGTACCGCACTACTACCGCTTAAGGGAAAATGGAAACAGAGGCGTGCACTGAGGAAACCCCTCAAGCGGTAGTGGCGGCGGTAGTAAGGGCGGTAGTACCGCCCGAGCGGTACTACCGTTCTACTACCGTGCTACTACCGTGAAAGGCAAACTGGCAACAGAAAGTTGCACGCTCGGGGAAACCCCAAGCGGTAGTGCCACGGAAGTGCCCAGCGGTACTACCGCTTGCATAAGCTGTACTACCGTGGGCACCAGTGGTACTACCGCTTGCAAGCCTCTGAAACTCCACAGAAAACATAGGAAAGGCTCCAGAGAAGGGAAAGGAGGCGGTGGGTGCATATGGGGCTGTGTACGTGTTGATTCCACCCATACCTTTCCAACGCGGACCCCCTCTTAATAGTACGGGTTTCCTACGACTCAAATCCACCAAAAAGAAGTCGTCGGAAAAATAACCGTCTTCACTCTTTACCATCGAGGGGAGATAAACCGTCTCGTGCCTATCAATGTAATCTCTGAAAAGGTCAATGCACACGATTAGTCCGCAAAGCGCATTGTCATCAATCATCGAAACTACTGGGGTAAAATATGCCCTAACAATACGGCTAGCCATGGAATGTGTTTGAATGGTTGAGGGGGAGTAAAATTTCAATTTCATTTTAGAATGGTGGAGAGCTAGCCATTAATGTGTTTTTAGTATGGAAGATATTGAAATCCCTTGTCATGACGTTGATAGGAAAGGCACACCACCCAAAATATATTGATCTCTGTTTTAAGCAATGAGCTCTAGCACCTCTGCAAATCTCTGCTTCCCTCTGTGAAGGGACATTCTATTTACTTTTATGTTATTTACTTTCATGTTGAGTCAACTTATTATTCCAACCTCAATCTATTAGTTGGGACGCATCATGTGATGGGGAAAGATCCAAACACATATATCCAGTCAAATATATTTAATCATGATTCATTATTGTTGACAATTATCTTTATGATAAGTACGTTGGGAGGCGAAACATTAAGCCCCTATGTTTCTCTGTGTTCGATGGATGCTGTTTTTTTTCTTGTAAAAATAGGTTTTGAGTACCAGCAATCATAGTAGACTATATGATAATTGAGTATGTGGAGCTCTTACTTAGACTTTATATAACTATAATTGTTTGATGACTAAGAAAATAGGTTGTTAAGTTTTAAGAGAATGCATTGTTTGAACCATGGCATGTGAATTGATTGCTACTTTATCATGATGAGTTTATGAAAAATACTTGCTGTTTATGATGCTAGAAAAAGTGATTGGAATTATCATTGATCAATATTATTCACTATGCTTGCATTCACACTTCACAAATTATTTCTTTTTTCATTTACCTACTCGAGGACGAGTAGGAATTAAGCTTGGGGATGCTAATACGTCTCCAATGTATCGATAATTTGTGAAGTATTCATGCCATATTTGCCTATGTTTGCAATACTTTTATATTATTTTGATGCACTTTATATGATTTATTTAGAACTAACCCGGACTGATGCTATTTTCAGCAGAATTACCGTGGTGTTGTTTTTTTGTGCAGAAAATAGAAGGCTCGGAATCGCCCGAAACTTTTTTATGATTTTTTATGTGGAAAATAAGAAATACCGGAGCGAAGAACCACCGGGGGGGGGGGCACCTGTGGGCCACAAGCCAACATGGCACGCCCACCAAGGTTGTCAGAATCGCGATTCTATTATACGATTCTACAACTTTACGATCCATACTAATCCCTCTGATTCTATGATTTTAGTTCATAGAATCTATGTTTCTAAGATCCTGATAGTGAAGATTCTACAATTTGCGATCCAACCATCGGAGTTCCGATCTGATTCAAAATCACAATTTTGACAACCTTGGCGCCCACCCCCCTGGGCCTGCCCTGTTTGCTTGTGGGGCCCACGTGGCTCCGTTTAGCGTGATTCCAATGCCAAAAAGTCCTATACATACAAAAACCCTCATAAATAAACCTAGAACTTCCGCTCCACTACCGCAAGCCTCTATACCGAAGAAAACTCATCCGAAGCCCTATTTCAGCACCCTGCCGGAGGGGGCAATCATCACCGGAGGCCATCTTCATCATCCCAGCGGTGTCCATGACGAGGAGGGAGTAGTTCACCCTCGGGGCTGACGATATCTACTAGTAGCTATGTGTTTGATCTCTCTCTCTCTCTCTCTCTCGTGTTCTTGAGATGTCACGATCTTGATGTATCATGAGCTTTGTTAATATAGTTGGATCATATGGTGTTCTTCCCTTGCTATCTTGATGTGATGAATTGAATCTTTCCCTTTGAGATCTCGTTATGTTGGATTGAATAATTTGGGTTTGAGAACACTTGATATATGTCTTGCATGTGGATACCCGTGCTGACAATGGGGTATTCTATTGATTAACTCTATATATGTTATGTCATCAACTTGCGGATTCCGATGACCTTAGGGGATCTATGCACATGGGTTGATTGCACATTTTCATCCTACTTTCTCCGATAGAAATCTTGGGGTACTCTTTGAAGTTCTTTGTGTTGGTTGAATATGATGAATCTAAAATTGTTTTATGCATGTCGAATAATTAATCCACGGATACTTGAGGTGACATTGGAGTATATAGGTGACATTAGGGTTGATTGATATGTATCATAGGTATTATTTTACTACAAACACTAGGGTTGTTTGTGACACTTATAGGAATAGCTCAAAAGGTTGATCGGAACGAATAACTTTGAGGTGGTTCTACTACCTACACCAATTCATCTTATGTTCTTCGCTACTTATGAACTTTGGAGTGATTCTTTGTTGCACGTTGAGGGATGATCATATGATTCTATTATTTTAGCATTGTTGAGAGATTGCACTAGTGAAAGTATGAACCCTAGGCCTTATTTCCAAGCATTGCTATACCGTTTTGCTCGCGGTTTACTACTTGTTACCTTGCTGTTTTTTATATTTTCAGATTACAAAAACCTATATCTACTATCCATATTGCACTTGTAGAACGATCTCTTCGCTGAACTAGTGCACCTATAAAATTTGCCATTGTATTGGGTGTGTTGGGGACACACGAGATTCCTTGTATTTGATTGTAGGGTTGTTTGAGAGAGACCATCTTCATCCCAGACCTCCCACGGATTGATAAACCTTAGGGCATCTACTTCAGGGAAAATTGCAACTGTCCTACAAAACTCTGCGCTTGGAGGCCCAACAAAGTCTACAAGAATAAAGTTGCGTAGTAAACATCAACTAGAATGGATAAGAAGGATGAACATTGGAGCATGATCAAGCATGGATATGAAGGCGCGCATAGGGAACAAGAACGGAGTATCCAGTGGAGATTTCCGCCCTTTGAAGCCACCATGATGACATACAAGAAGATGCATGAAATATACAAGATGGCCTTTTGTACATTTGTCCATGGCTTACTATTGGTGTTGCGCCACCTTAATTTTGGGCTAGGTACATATAATTCCGAAATACAACTTTATGGGCTATTTTTTAGAGTCCGTATTAAAGGTGTCGGTGTACTAACGAACGGGGCCCTTAGTTCCCTGACTTGTGCACCAGATGACCGCGGCCTCCGGACCGGCAGGATCTGGACGCCAAGCTCTTCATACAAGGACTCGAGCGAACTGGCAAGTCCTCCTTACCGGGGGCTGGGACGATAGAGCACCCGCCAAGGCCTCCGCCCGCCAAGCCGCGGTTTCACATCGCTGGACTGATTGTCTACATCAGCTAGGTGTCGAGCGGGCAGGCGGGTAGGTGAGACTGGCCGGGGCGCGTGGCTGCTTCCCAGGTTTATAGCAGAGCTTTAATGACACCTGTCCCGCGGCGTGGCGAAGGAATAAGAGGTAGTTGGACGACCGGCACAGAAGGAGAGGCAATCCTTGCCAGGAGACGTCGCCAGCATGCCACCTCACGGCGCATTTAATGCATCTGTCCTAATCCGTCAAAGTTAGGTATTTCCCACTACCGCTATTGCCAGCAGTTTTGGCAGATAGATATACATTGTTTACTACCTGTAAAGACCATTTTATCCACTGTGGTAGCCCCTTGGATATAAACGGAGGTCCATGGCTACCTTTAGAAGGGTCGAGACACCGTTCATTTACACGCGTAGCGACGCTCCTGAAGCATCCTTGCCGGGCTGCGACGATGCTGTACTGTGAACCCGAATAAACCACAACACACAGGACGTAGGGTATTACGCTTCGGTGGCCCGAACCTGTCTAAACCCTCACACGTGAAGTGTTCGGTGATGCTCTTTGCACCAGAGGATCTCCCTTGCCGAACCATGAAAGGGGCCATGCCCGCCCCATAGATCTTCGTACCCCGACATCTTTGGCACGCCAGATAGGGGGCTCCTTCACATGAACCATCATCGACTCCTGCGCGTCGTCATCGACGTCTTCTTCGACGACCATGCCTCCCAATAATACCAAGGGAGCAGAAACACCGGCTCCATCCACGTCCAAGTTGCCCTCGCAAGTGGTCGCCAACTACGCCAACAGAGGCGGTCCCCACGTTCACCGCACCGGCGAACGCAGCCACAACACAGCGCAGAGCTCCGCGAGCCGTGATCTAGATCCCGTCATCATGGAGACGCGGAACATGCCTGCGGCGACCGGGGTCAATGTCGCGGAAACGGTGGCGGCGGCGGCTACAGCAGCTGCGACAGCGCCTCCGCCACGACCTTTGCAAGATAATCGTGACCAACGCCCTCAGGGTGGCGACCCTCGGCGACGCGCGGACAAGACCCCTGCGCGTCCTTCACAAGACACGAAGGGCCGAGCTCGAAAATAGCCTCTGGGAGAGCATGAGCAACGCGCGACGGCGCGGGCGAACGCTCCTCCTAGCACGGCCAGGAGTAAGAGTGCCACCCACGCTTCGCACCGCTCCATGCCCAAGACTCCGGAAGAAGCTTCGGCGCATGACCAGTTGCTACTGAACTTCCTGCTCGCGCCGGGGAAGATGGAGGACTGGAGAGCGACCATCCAGAGTCTACTGAGTTTCACAAACCACGACAGTCCGGCGGGAGCAGGCCCGTCGGGTGCCCGCCAAGCGGCTCCGGGGGCTCCCACCACCGCACGCAACACTGGAGGGGCGCCAACGGTGCAGTCTCCCCTGCAGCAACAGCAGCCTGCCCACTTGACCGACGTACAAGACGAGTTGTCGTGCGCCTCGACAGATCCGCGGATGAGCAAAGACCAACGAAAGGTCTTGAAGGATAGGCACAAGGAGGACGCCCGCACCACCTTCGAGAGACGGCGTCAAACGTTCCAGCAATGCGATGGGCGCGCGGACCCAGCCGTCGATGCGCCCACGCCTGGGGTGCCCGATAGCTTGCCTTATGAGGTAGGCTGCCTGGCGTTCACCCACGAGCTATGGCAAGTCCTCTAGCCCTCTAGCAGGCCCTTCAAGCCTGAGCTGCCCGACTAGTATGACGGCAAGATCAGCCCCTCCAAGTTCCTTGGCATTTAGACCATCGTCGTGCAAGCTGCCAGAGGGTGCGACAAAAAAGTGTTCGCCAACTACTTCCCGTTGGCGCTCAAGCCCAATGTGAGGTGTTGGCTGATGAACTTGCAGGAAGGATCGATCTCCTCTTGGGCGGACCCGTGCAACCAGTTCATTGGCCCATACCATGGAGGCCACAAGCTTCTAGGGCAGCCCAACGATTTGCATGTGATTCCTCAGAGAGACGGCGAAACCCTCCACAAGTACATCCAGAGGTTCAGCCGCGTGCATCACAACGTCCCAAACGTCCACCCAGTCACGATGATTGCTGCGTTACACACGAATGTACACAATCGCCGGATGTGCAAGGAGATGAGCATCAACAAGGTACGGGATGTCACTGAGCTCTACGCTCTGGCCGACAAGTGTGCACGGGCTGAAAAAGGAAGGAGGCTCCTCAGGGAGGACGCTGGCGTGGAGGTCGACTCAGACGACGACAGCGCACCCGCCTCCACGAAGAAGGGACGGAAGCGCAAGGGAAAAGCAGTAATGTCTATCGAAGGGAACGACAACTCCGACTCCGGCAAGAAGGCCAAGTCCGAGGGGTCCGACAAGAATGCTATCGCATGCTCCGGAGATGACGAGGCCACGACAAGAGAGAAGAACAGCGAGCCATACTGCAAGATCCACCTCACCAAGAGCCACAACATCACCAAGTGCCGCCAAGTGGAACAGCTTGCCGAGAAGCAAAAGCAAGAGTACGAAAGGTGCGACAAGAACAAGGGCGAAGATGGTGCATGTCGTTCCGGCAAGAAAAGCAACGGTGGTCGTGGTGGGTGCCGCAGCAAGGCCAAGCAGCGCAAGGGGAAACCTGCTAGAGGCCGACATAAGAAATCTGACGACGAAGACGAGATGACGATGGAGGTGAAGAAGAGTCCGAGGGATAGGAATTTTAGAAGGTTGTCGATGCCATATGCATTGACGGAGGCGCATCTTTGCACTCCTCTCACCGGCAGCTCAAGCAATGGGCCCGTGAGATCAACATGACAGAACCAACGGTAGAGGGAAGGAAACCCCTCAAGTGGTCTAATACTCCCACATCTTCGACGCCGAGGACCACCCTGACCGCATCACTACCGTCGGGTGTGTGTCGTTGTTTGTTTCACCAACAATACGCAACCTCAAGGTTACGAAGATGTTGGTCGATAGTGGGGCTGGGCTGAACTTGATATCGCCCAACGTGATCAAGCGGCTGCAGATTCTTGACACGGATCTCAAGCCGACGAGGTCCTTCCAAGGGGTCAACCCGGAAAGATCTCAACCCAAGGGGAAGATCACTCTGACGTTTGGCAGCGAGCTCAACTTGAGGACAGAAAGAGTAGTTTTCGACGTTGCGAAGATGTCGCTGTCGTACAATGGGATCCTGGGCCGATCGGCGCTGGCAAAGTTCATGGCGGCAACACACCACGCCTACAACACCCTCAAGATGCCAGGGCCAATGAGCTTCATCACCGTCCGCGCTGACAACAAAGATGCAGTCCTGTGCGTCCACAAGCCCTTCTGGGAGGCAGTGGCAGCGTCTGCCGATGAGGCACTCGCTTCTGCCGACAAAGGTCCCGGGGGGAGAACCAGAACAAGAGCTCTGACGAGTCTCGTAAGAACTCCGAGAAGCGCCCCGAAAGGTGCAGCACGTCCGTCGAGGACTTACTAGAGACCTCTGCCGCTGGGAGCAAGAAGAACAAGACCACCAAGCCCTTGCTGGGTGGGACAGGTCACGAGGAACGGCGAGAGCCGCCAAGAGGCCAGAAGCAACACCCAAATGCGAGGCACGCATGAGTACTGGGCGCTTTCGTACATCCCACCCGTAAGGTGGAGTTGTCGGGCCACCCGGCAGACCCCTGTTGTGCAAGCTTCACCGCCAAGGCGTGTAACCCTTTGTACAAAGCCAGACGATGGTCATGTGTGTAGTCAGTAAAAGCTAAGTGTTCTGCAAATTTTCATCGAAGTACATATGTTCATTATGTATCTTATGTGAGATGTTGTTGTCACTCCTTTCTTGCGTAAGGCAACTGATGAACCACCTAGGTTCCTAGCCTACTCTTTTGTCTCCTCTTTCTTTTTCTCAAAAGGGAGAAGGCCCCCCGCATGCAAGTATTCCCGGGGGGATTAACGGTATGGACACCTACAAGCATGTTCAAGGACGATCGCCTTTCGACAAGGAACGCGACGAGAAGAAAAGCATTTTTTTTTGAAAAATTAAGGCGTTATCCTTGAACGAGGTTGACACTTGTGTGGGAAAACCTACACGCGAAGAACCCTTGTTGAAATTGTTTGCGCACTTGGTTGTTTCGAGTCCGCTCAACATCCTAAGTAGCCGCGGCAAGGATTACAAGGAGGCCTTATCGGCAGGGGCATCACCAGTAGGCTGTCAAGGACCCGTTCCTTCGGGCGCACATGGTACAGATGCGCGCACCAACAGGCATTTCCGGCAAGCATAGGGATAAACAAAAGCACACAAGTTCAGCTACGTTGAAAGGAGATATTCATTCATCATAGCAGATAAAGTGCATTACAAAAAGCAAAGCCACGATGCTAATTCAAGACCATTGTTCTGGATAACACGCATTGCAGGAAAGGAAGCTTCATTGCCCAAGGTCACAGAAACGGCCTTGTCAGAGATAGGGGAGACAAGGGCGTCAAGCTCGCTGGTGTCACAATCTTTCAATAGCTTCGAGAAGTGAAAGCACAATGTGCTCCCTTGGTGGTTTTGATAATTCATGACAACATACATTGTCTCTTGGACTAATACTTTTACCTAGTGCATTTCAGATAAAAGTCCACAGAGAGATGGGTTGGCAAAAAGGATTGTGAGGAGAAGACCCCAAGATGCAAGGAAATGGATTGGCAAAGCTTCAAGCAAGAGGACTCTACATTTTACTTTGTGAGAAATCACTTTGAGTCCATAGGAAAGCCAATACTATTAAAAGGGGGTAAGGTACTGTTGGTGAACAAAATGCTCATACGTGCACAAGTGATAGTCACCAAAAACACCCACAAGCTCTTCCACAAAAGTCTGTCCAAAGTCAAATATCCAAAATCAGTGCAACCAACAGTTTCCACTCAGCGCCACCGATTCCCAAACTCAGACAGATCCATGCCAAACCCTAGCACATCGGTGCAACCGATTCCACTTCGGTGCCATCGAGTTTGGGTTGCCAACTTTCTGTTACCTCGATTCACAAAATCGGTACCACCGAGTTTGTTGAATCGGCGTCAGCGAGTTTGGCAATCTGACCGTTGGTCACCTTATTGGTACCACCGAGATTTATATATCGGTCTCACCGAGATTCAAAAGTTGCTACCTTTGGAGCAACTCGGTACCACCGAGATTCACACATCGGTGTCACCGAGTTGGTCACTTAAGGTGTAACGGTTGGATTTTTGGAGATGCCTATATATACCCCTTCACCACCACCCACTCGAAAGAGAAGCACTCAGAACTATTCCATACTTGCCCCATCATATTTTCTGAGAGAGAGCCACCTACTCATGTGTTGAGATCAAGCTATTCCATTCCAACCACATGAATCTTGATCTCTAGCATCCCCCAAGTTGCTTTCCACCAAATCAATCTGTTCTACCAAGCCAAATCTGTGAGAGAGTGATTGTGTGTTGAGGAGTCTATCATCTTGAA
This sequence comes from Elymus sibiricus, assembly GCA_039707655.1. Taxonomy (NCBI): domain Eukaryota; kingdom Viridiplantae; phylum Streptophyta; class Magnoliopsida; order Poales; family Poaceae; genus Elymus; species Elymus sibiricus. The sequence goes on along the minus strand of CM077667.1, from coordinate 240,135,647 downwards.
GCACAAGAGCAAGGAGTTCATCGACATTACCGAGCCTATTACTTTTTGGAGGGTGGTGCCTCCTAGATTGTTTAGGTGTCGCTTGGGAGCCTCCTACTTCGTGTTGTGGAGTTGAACCATGAAGTTTGTACGGGTAAGGTGATCGCCTACTTCGTGAAGATCTACCCATAGTGAGGCTAGTCCTTCGTGGACGGAAGCCGTTATGGAATAGTCAAGGTTGCTACTTCGTGGACCCTTATGGGTGGAGCCCTCCGTGGACTCTCGCGACCGTTACCCTCTGTGGGTTGAAGACTCCATAAACGTGCACGTACGATAGCACCACCTATCGGAACCACGGGAAAAATCTTCGTGTCCCTCATGCGTTTGATCTTCCTATCTCAACTCTTTACTTCCATGTGCAATGTCTTTACTTTCTGCTGCCATACTTGTTGACTTGCATGTGTAGGGTGTGTTAGACTTGCTATAATTGTTAAAATCTGCCAACCAATTAACTTGGGAAAAGGTTAGGTTTTAAATTCCTGCTAGTAGTCTATTCACCCCCCCCCCTCTAGACACTCTTCTAGTGATCCCTCAATTGGTATCAGAGCATTGGTCTCCATTGCTTCGGTTTAATCACCGTGGAGGAAGATGGATGTGTCTAGTATAGGGAGTTTGAGTTGTAGAGTGCCTATTCTTGATGGAGAGTACTATAGTCAATGGAAAACTTTGATGCTTGAGCTATTTAATGAATTTCAATTAAGCAAGTATGTTAAGAACCCCTATGTACCTCCCATTGATCCTTTACATCCCACACACGAAGAGGAAATTGATATGCTATGCAATCTTAGAACCGTTAATCTCATCATTAGAGGATTGCCTAGAAATGTGCTTAATCAAATGAAGAATTTTGAATGTGCTTATACTTTGTGGAATGACTTGGAGAAACGATTTTCAAGTTATTCATTGGGTAATCTTGATGAAATTCTTCATAAAACTATTGCCTTTCACAAAATGACGCCTAGTGATCCAAAGTTTGATGACTATCTATTTGAGCTTAGAGACCTCATGCGTGCTAAAGGAGATGTCATAACTATCAACAACATCATTATAGAGGCCCTTCGCATTCATAAACTTGAACATTGTCATGATCACAACCCTAACGAATCTCTTGTTCTTTGTGATGAGGATTTCCCACTTGATGATGACAATGTGGAACATGGCTACTATGATGAAGATGAGTTGTTTGACATCGAGTATGAGAAGATCATGAAGAATCTAAGTCTCATGGCACACTTCAAGGATTACATGTCCGGAGGAAAAGAGTGGATTCTCGATAGCGGATGCACCGATCATATGACCGGAGATAGAGAAATGTTTGAAGAGATCACACCAAACCTTGGACCGCGAAGGTATGTTACTTTTGGAGACAACTCCAAGGGTAAGGTACTTGGTCTTGGTAAGGTGGCCATATCCCATGATAGCTCTATTCAAAATGTCATGCTTGTTGAATCCCTTGGCTACAATCTTCTTTCCGTATCTAGACTTGCCGACTTTGGTTTTAATGTGCTATTCACGAAAGTAGATTGCCAAGTGTTTCGTCAAGATAATCATAACATGGTCTTTACCGGTTTCCGTAGAGGTGATCTATACATTGTCGATTTCACTAAGAGATCCAAACCTCGTACTTGTCTTATTGCAAAATCTTCTAAAGGTTGGCTTTGGCATAGAAGACTAGGACATGTTGGCATGCGTAACTTAGACAAGCTTATCAAAGGTGATCATATACTTGGTGTTAAAGATGTTATCTTTGACAAAGATAGACTTTGTAGTGCTTGTCAAGCTGGAAAGCAAGTAGGTGGAAGTCATCCCGTAAAGAATATCATGACTACTAGGAGACCACTCGAGCTACTTCACATGGATCGTTTTGGTCCCAATGCTTACAAGAGTCTCGGTGGAAATTCCTATGGTCTAGTTATAGTTGATGATTTTTCCAGATTTACGTGGGTATTCTTTCTTGATGATAAGTCGCAGGTACAAAAGATCTTCAAGAACTTCGTTCGCAAAGCGCAAAATCAATTTGAAGTGAAGATCAAGAAGGTTCGGAGCGATAACGGATCGGAGTTCAAGAACACCCATGTGGATACCTTTCTTGACGAAGAGGGTGTCTCACATGAGTTCTCGGCTACGTACACGCCTCAACAAAATGGAGTTGTTGAGAGGAAGAACCGAACTCTTATTGAGATGGCAAGAACGATGCTTGACGAATACAAGACGCCAAGACACTTTTTGGCAGAAGCCGTGGAAACAGCATGTCATGCCACGAACCGACTCTACTTGCACAAGCTTCTCGGTAAAATGGCATACGAGCTACTCACCGATAACAAACCCCAAGTTGGATACTTTCGGGTATTCGGCTCAAAGTGCTACATTCTTGATAAGCATCGTCGTACTAAATTTGCTCCTAAATCTCATGAAGGATTCCTACTTGGTTACGGATCGAACTCTCACAATTACCGTGTCTACAACAACTTCACTCAAAAAGTTGAAGAGACGGTAGATGTGAAGTTTGATGAATCTAATGGTTCGCAAGTCGAACAATTGCCAAATGATGTAGGTGATAAGGACCCTTCGGAAGCTATCCAAGACTTGTCCATCGGCAAGATTCGTCCCATGGAGGTGAAGGAAAGTACTTCGTCAACTCAATTGGAAGCCCCTACTTCACGTCAAGGTGAACCTCAACACAACATGGAGGCATCCACAAGTGGTACACGACAAGATGATGAAGAGGAGGAAGTACATCATGAAGTTCCACCACAACCTCCTTCACCACCACCTCAAGGGAACGACACCTTCAACAACAACGAAGTTGAAGGAGATGATGATGATGATGAAGAAGCTCCACTATCCAACAAGCCTAAGCTACCCCGAGTTCGAGCCAGAGTGACCAAGAACCATCCTCTAAACCAAATCTTTGGTGACATACAAACCGGGAGAATCACTCGCTCTAAAACTCGCTTAGCTAATTTTTGTGAGCATTATTCTTTCATCTCTAGCATTGAACCCTTGAAGGTAGAACAAGCCCTTGAAGACCCGGATTGGGTGAACGCAATGCATGAAGAGCTTCACAACTTCGAGAGGAACGAAGTGTGGACACTCATGGAGAAGCCTAAGGACGAGCACAACATCATCAGAACCAAATGGGTGTTTCGAAACAAGCAAGAGGAAGACGGTCAAGTCGTACGCAACAAGGCACGTCTCGTAGCCCAAGGATATACGCAAGTCGAAGGTATGGACTACGGTGAGACCTATGCCCCCGTCGCTAGACTTGAAGCTATTCGCATTCTTCTTGCTTATGCTAATCACCATGATATCACGCTTTATCAAATGGATATTAAAAGTGCCTTTTTAAATGGTGAGATTGAAGAAGAAGTTTATGTTAAGCAACCACCTGGTTTTGTGAATCCTAAGAAACCTAATCATGTTTACAAGCTTCGTAAAGCTCTTTATGGTCTTAAGCAAGCCCCTCGTGCTTGGTATAAATGTTTAACGAAGTTTCTCATTGAAAAAGGTTTTGAAATTGGTAAAATTGACGCAACCTTATTCACTAAGAGAGTTAATGGTGAATTATTTGTGTGCCAAATCTATGTGGATGATATCATCTTTGGATCTACTAACCCACAATTTAGTGAAAGATTTGGAAGGTTGATGTCCGAGAAGTATGAGATGTCCATGATGTGTGAGCTGAAATTCTTTCTTGGTTTGCAAATCAAGCAAACGAGAGAAGGAACTTTCATCTCTCAAACTAAGTATACCAAGGACTTGATCAAGAAGTTCAACATGCAAGAGTGCAAAGGTATGAAAACTCCGATGCCTACTAGTGGACATGTTGATCTTACCAAGGAGGATGAACCGGTTGATCAAAAGGTTTATCGATCTATGATTGGTTCATTGCTATATCTATGTGCCTCCCATCCCGATATTATGCTTAGTGTTTGCATGTGTGCTAGATATCAAGCTGCACCTAAAGAGTGTCATCTTTTGGCCGTGAAACGTATTGTAAGATATTTGATACAAACACCGAACTTTGGCATTTGGTATCCCAAGGGATCTTCCTTTAACCTTGTTGGCTATTACGATTCGGACTATGCCGGTGACAAGGTTGATAGAAAATCCACCTCGGGTACTTGTCAATTTCTTGGTAGATATCTTGTGTCTTCGTCCTCCAAGAAACAAAACTCGGTATCTCTATCTACTTCCGAAGCTGAGTATATTGCTGCCGGATCATGTTGTGCACAATTACTATGGATGACACAAACACTTAAGGATTATGGAATCCATGTTAAAAATGTTCCATTACTTTGTGACAATAAAAGTGCTATGAAAATTGGTCATAATCCTGTGCAACATTCTCGAACTAAACATATTCAAGTTAGACATCATTTCATTCGTGATCATGTTGCCAAATGAGATAATGATCTTAAGCATGTTCGCACTAACAAGCAATTGGCCGATATCTTTACTAAGCCACTTGATGAGAAAACATTTTGTTACTTGAGGAGTGAGTTGAACATCATTGATGCTTCAAACTTGAGCTAAGCTCACTTGGTTGCATGCAAGGGCATGAGCTTACATGACGCCTCCATGATACTCTTAACATGTTATCTTATACAATGGAGTTCTATGCTCCCTTGTATTGCATCTAACCTTTTCTAGGTACTTGGAAGAACTTCATTCCACAAGATTGCCATCAACTCCAATCATAAGCAATCTTGTCATGACCAAGTATCCACAACCCCTTTTGACGATGGAAGGAAGAGGACAACACAAACATATCCTTGACACATATTTGTACTTCACAATTGGTATCGTGTCATATCATGTTCTTCCTTGCATGACTAACCTATGTAGGTGACAAGTGTACTAAAACGAGAAGGATTGCTCCCAACTCAAGATGATCTTCATCAACCTCGAGCATCCTCAACAAGTTCACCTACAAGCCACGTCATCAACATCACACAAAGGTATGTACTCATATCCTTGAAAAGGCTTTACTCCAAGACATGAGCTAAAGCAACTCAAGTGATATGAAAACATTAAAATGCTTAATCGAAAAATGGTAACCCCATTTTGAGCTTAACGTTGAGTATGACCTATGATCAAGTATTCTTGCTTGGCTCCTAAGTCAATATACTCTAATATAGGTGACCCAGTCACCGCCCATCATCTAGTTAAGATTCTTGTGTGGCTCATTCTCTAATTGCAAGATTTCTTGGAACCACTCAAATCTTCTCTAGTTGATATCCTTTTGTAAAGTCTTTTGCATTCTCTTGAAAATTTCTCTTTGACACTTTGTCAAATTTTTTTTCAAATCTATTTGCAAGTTTTTCAAACATTGCCAAGTTTCTGTTTTAGCCTCGGAGCCGCCGATACAAATAACTCGGTTCTAACGAATTAGCAGATGAGCTGCATTACAGTATCTTGGTACCACCGACTTGCTTGTCTCAAAGCCACCGATTTGATTTCTTCTCTCAGTTGTGTTCAAAATTGCAAATCCTTGTTTTCTTAGAAATCCTATTGTGATATTTTCAATTCTTCGATGATCCCTTATAAAAAAACAACTTAGGGGGAGAAATCTTTTTCAAGGATCCCTAACTCAAAGGAGGAGAAGTCTTACAAGCTCTCAAATCAGCCAAAGGGAGAGAAATTCCATTCCATGATTCCCTCAGTTTTTCATGTTAACTATGATTCTTATTTCAATGAACCCTACACTCAATGACCCTTGTTCTCAAGGATCCCTTCTTAATCAATGATCCCTGTATCTAACCCTGTGTATGACCTTTTTGGAAATTAATGCCAAAGGGGGAGAAATACCAAAGCTTCAATGCTAAAGGAGGGGATACATGCTTATGCAAAGGGGGAGATATAATCAAGGGGGAGAGCAGATATAATCAAGGGGGAGAGCAGATATCAAAGCTTACATTTATATAGACAAGGTGAGAATATCAAAGTCTGGGGAGAAAAATATGTTTTGAAAAAATTATTAGACTTTTCTCACCCTATCCAATCCCAATATATACATGCTAAGATTCAGGGGGAGAGGAAGATCTACTATTTTCATAATCTAAGGGGAGAAAGTTCTAAATGATCTTGGAGACATAATAATCTTAAGAATTACTATCTTCTATATGTTCTCCATATCTTGGTACTTTTGAATTCTATTGCATTTTTTATTGGTAGAATACTCTTGTGTTCCCTAACATTGTTTTCTCAAGTGTGTTTCTACTACAAGAATGCTCAAGAACTCAAGGTAAGTATATGCATCATATCCTTGATCAAGATGATCTCTTGCTTCTTGCACATATTGTTTGCAAGAGTGAAGTCTTGAACAAGGATACACCTCACTCATATATATATTTGATGCATATGGCCAAGATACACATGACTCTTTATATACCTTCTACTATATGTGTGTCCATGCATTCCAAAGCAACTATCCTTTAAAGGGATTGCACACATTTAGGGGGAGCAAGTCTAAGTCATGTGTCTCTCAAAGTCTTCATTATATACATGCATATCTTTATTTGAAGCTTTGATTGTATGTTATCATCAATTACCAAAAAGGGGGAGATTGAAAGCACAATGTGCTCCCTTGGTGGTTTTGATAATTCATGACAACATACATTGTCTCTTGGACTAATACTTTTACCTAGTGCATTTCAGATAAAAGTCCACAGAGAGATGGGTTGGCAAAAAGGATTGTGAGGAGAAGACCCCAAGATGCAAGGAAATGGATTGGCAAAGCTTCAAGCAAGAGGACTCTATATTTTACTTTGTGAGAAATCACTTTGAGTCCATAGGAAAGCCAATACTATTAAAAGGGGGTAAGGTACTGTTGGTGAACAAAATGCTCATACGTGCACAAGTGATAGTCACCAAAAACACCCACAAGCTCTTCCACAAAAGTCTGTCCAAAGTCAAATATCCAAAATCGGTGCAACCAACACTTTCCACTCGGTGCCACCGATTCCCAAACTCAGACAGACCCATGCCAAAGCCTAGCACATCGGTGCAACCGATTCCACTTCGGTGCCACCGAGTTTGGGTTGCCAACTTTCTTTTACCTCGATTCACAAAATCGGTACCACCGAGTTTGTTGAATCGGCGTCACCGAGTTTGGCAATCTGACCGTTGGTCACCTTATCGGTACCACCGAGATTTATATATCGGTCTTACCGAGATTCAAAAGTTGCTACCTTTGGAGCAACTCGGTACCACCGAGATTCACACATCGGTGTCACCGAGTTGGTCACTTAAGGTGTAACGGTTGGATTTTTGGAGATGCCTATATATACCCCTTCACCACCACCCACTCGAAAGAGAAGCACTCAGAACTATTCCATACTTGGCCCATCATATTTTCTGAGAGAGAGCCACCTACTCATGTGTTGAGATCAAGCTATTCCACTCCAACCACATGAATCTTGATCTCTAGCCTCCCCAAGTTGCTTTCCACCAAATCAATCTGTTCTACCAAGCCAAATCTGTGAGAGAGTGATTGTGTGTTGAGGAGTCTATAATCTTGAAGCACAAGAGCAAGGAGTTCATCGACATTACCGAGCCTATTACCTTTTGGAGGGTGGTGCCTCCTAGATTGGTTAGGTGTCGCTTGGGAGCCTCCTACTTCATGTTGTGGAGTTGAACCAAGAAGTTTGTACGGGCAAGGAGATCGCCTACTTCGTGAAGATCTACCCATAGTGAGGCTAGTCCTTCGTGGACGGAAGCCGTTATGGAATAGTCAAGGTTGCTACATCGTGGACCCTTATGGGTGGAGCCCTCCGTGGACTCTCGCGATCGTTGCCCTCCGTGGGTTGAAGACTCCATAAATGTGGACGTACGATAGCACCACCTATCGGAACCACGGGAAAAATCTTCGTGTCCCTCATGCGTTTGATCTTCCTATCTCAACTCTTTACTTCCATGTGCAATGTCTTTACATTCCGCTGCCATACTTGTTGACTTGCATGTGTAGGGTGTGTTAGACTTGCTATAATTGTTAAAATCTGCCAACCAATTAACTTGGGAAAAGGTTAGGTTTTAAATTCCTGCTAGTAGTCTATTCACCCGCCCTCTAGACACGCTTCTAGTGATCCCTCAAGAAGGCCTTGGTCAGATCGATGCCGGGGTTGTGGTAGGGGAACTTCTCCAGGACCTTGTGGAGGGCCCAGCAACACATCTTGCGGCAACCTTGGAGGAATTCTTCAGCCTGCTCCGCCTCGTACTTCGCCAAGACGTCAACGAGCTTCCCGAAGAAGATGGGCAGCCGCATGCTCGCCAACTCTCTGGTGTCGTTGGAGAAGGCGCACTTCTCCAATCCCATCTTTGTGAGTTGGGTGGAGAGCTTCCCAGTGATGTCGACGACCTGCTCCGTCCATAGCCCAACGCTTTCCTAGAGTTGGTTGGAGGTGTGCACGGCGGAGGTGAGCAAGTCTTTCTCCTTCTGGAGTTCCTTGAGGAACCTGCGCTCCTTGCGCTGGGCAGCCTCGAGAAGGTCCTCCTGGGAACTCACCCTCGCACGCACATCAACATTGGTAGCCGTGGCAAACTCCAACTCCTTGGTCTTGCCAGCGAATTTTGCGTGCAGATCCACCAGGGTCTGAGTCCCCTTCTGAATGACGTCTTTCAGCTCCAAGATCTCCCAGCTAGAGGAAGCAAGCTCCATTTCCAACCGCTGCACCTTAATCTCTAGCTCGGCCTTGACAGATTGGGCTGCTTCGGCAGTGTTGACGGCCTCTTGGAGCTTGCCGGCATGCTCAGCAGCTTGCCGCTCGATGGTTTCCTTGTGCTTTGCCTCTAGCTCCTGTATATGTTTGTCCCACCCAGCCTTGAGCTTGTCGGCAGGAGCTTTTTCTCGAGCGGCAAGATCTTCCTCATGAGAATCGAGTAAGATCTTGTGCGAGTTAAGTTCTGCGTCCTAGTTAACGATGCTCTCGTTGGCCTCCCTCCAGACATACTCCGCCTCAGCCTTCTGGTTGGTGAAGTCAGCTTCGGCTTTGGCAAGGTTGGCCCGCTGGGTGTTAAGGTCCTTGCGGCTCTCAGTGAACCAGGCCTGTGTCTCGGCAAGAAGCACGCGGAACCTGTCCTCCGCCGTGGCCAAAAGGGCTTCCCGGTGGTCCAGGCTCTCCGAGCGACCGGCGTAAAACGCTTGCAGCTGCCGAAAGTCTCTGCATATGGAGGACAGGATGGCGTGCTCCCTGGCTTCGTCGCCCCCACCAAGGGGGTCGATCGCCGCTCCTCCCCCGGGGTTGACGATGTCTCCGTTGACGGTCGCCCCTTCGGTAAAGGCACTGAGGATCGCCGATCCTCAGGTACCGGCTCGGAGGCGGCTCCATTGATGATGATGGACCAGCGGCGACCCTGCTGGTGGCCCCCAATAGAAAGGACGGGCTTGCCCCCCGACATTCCCGGGGCGGAAGCCTCCTCGGCGTCTACTGTCGCCTCCAGGGACGGTTCCTCAAGAACCAGCTCGCCAGTGTCTCTGGGGGCACGACGGGTGGCCTCCTCCTCCTTGGCCGCAATCCGGGTCGCCTCTTCGGCCACCTCCTTGGCGATGCCCTCGACGTTGACATCAGCATCAGGGTCCCCTAACAAGGGTGGGTCTACTGCACCGGAGAAAAGGAAAAACCAAACTTAGAAGAAGTTGAAGAAGACAAAAAAAGAAAATAAAATAAGGAATGCTCAGCAGTAAGGACTCACCAATGTGTTCTTGTTGCTGAGGGGCATCGCCTCCATCGGTGGCATCTGTCGCCGCGGCGTGGCCGTCGGCGGTGCCACCTACCGGCGCGTCCTCAGCCCCGACAGGCTCGCCAGAAGGCCCCCCTGCCGGAAGGCTCCCCTCCGGGGTCGAGCGCGTTGATCTGCCTCTGGGTGCCCCGTCTCCGCTTGTACGGGAACAGAGCTAGTGACGCTGGCATCCACCGCTAGACCCACCGTTGGGTATATGGGGTGAACGTCCTGCCGGGGGCTCACTGGGGAGCAGAGATCGACGACCTCCAGCTCCGGTGAAGCTCCATGCTTCGGTTGGACGCTTGCCGTACCCCCGCAATGGAAGCAAGGTTTGCCATCCTCGCTTGGCGCTGCGCTAGGGTCTCCTCTTCTCTGCAAAACCAACAACAACGGCAGGGTTCAGCAAGGGCAAAGCAAAAGTTAAGAAGAAATTTATAAGGGGTCGACACTTACTCGTCATCCTCTTCTCCTGAACTGAAGGCGGACAAGTTCCATGTCCCCTTTCGGTGAACGTCGGGAGCCGGTGGCGGCGTAGGCGTCCTGGAGTGCGTCGCCGGCGTAGCAGAGCTGGAAGACCCGGCCTCCTAAGCAGGAGCGCTTGCCGTGTGCCTCGCAACGGCTCGCCTCCTTCTCGGCGGCCGGGAAACATCGGTAGCAGGGTCCTCCTCCTTCTCTTCTTCCTCGACCTATGATGGAGGAGTGCGACGGACCAGCTCTCCTGTGCCAGCCCTGCGGAGCATGCGTGTTCTCTTGGGAACGTCGCAGACCGGGGACTCCTCGAGACCCAGCTCGGCAACGGCTTCAACATTGCCCTCACCCCCCGCGCCTTTGGCACTGGTGAGCTCCTCCAGCTGGTCCTGCGCTCGTAGCTCCTTGCCAATTTCCTCCTTCCGGCCGATCTCTTCCTCCTCCTCTTCCCCGAACTCGGCGGCACCTGAGCTGCTGCCGCCTACGTCGGGGCCAGCCTCCATGATCCGCCGACCGATGTGTGTGATCTCTTGTTCAGTGGTGGCGCGGATCATCGGCCCCTCATTCCTGACGCGCACCTCCACCAGGGTATCGAACCATGCCTGCACCGACTCCTTCGCCGACGCCTGCCACGTGGGATCCACCCCGTGTGCGTTGCACACCGACATGATCGCCAAGACCGTGCTCTTGCGGGAGTTGTTGCAGAGCAGAACGACGGACGGCGGGAGTAAGAACTTGTCGTCCCGGCGGAAAAGCTGGTGGCGGAGGACAGTGAGCAGCAGGAAGGTCAGGTCCCCGTCGAGCCCAGGACATATCCGCATGACGTCGTCAGGGCCATCCTAGTCCCAGGCAAAACGCTTCCGGTCCTGAAGAGGGGCGATACGCCTGAGGAGGAAATCGGAGCCCACGATCTCTATGGTGAGCCCGGCATCCCTCAGCCGGATCATGAGGGTGATGGCGATCACCAATTTCTTGTCGTTAGGGGCAAGGGCACTCCACGCATCATCACAGACTGGCTTGGAGTCCCAGACTTCGTAGAAGACCGGGGGCTCCTTGTCGACGATATAGCACCATTCCAGTCACCATTCTTCCCATTTCTTATGCAAATCGCTAGGGGGTACACCTCCTTGTGACAAGCACGAGGAATCCACGTGACATTGCCGGAGATAGCCCCCTCGCCCTCTATACGTAGATAGAAGAAATGGCGGAAGAGAGACACGTTGGGGACTATTCCTATAATGTTCTCGTACAAATGTGCGAAAACGGACAGAGTGGTCACCGCATTCGGCGTAAAATGCATCAAGCGGAAGCCGTAGGTCAACATCAGATCTACAAAGAAAGCAGAAAAAGGGGGAACCATCCCACAATAAAAGTATGCCACGGGCGCGAAGCGCGTCCGCGCAACCAGTCGCACGGGGCGCCGGTGCAGGCAAGGGATGAAGCAAGTTGCCAGGTGGTGCCAAGGCCACGAGGTGACGCCCGTGTGCTCCCCGCACTGCCGCACCGTCATCAAGACTGTGTGCCGCCGGAGGCCGCGGCGGATGCATGTCAAGACCCAGCTCCCCTTGTACACGTCGCGCCTGTGAGTGGAGCAGCCTGCCGCGCCTTCACCCCGGAGCTGCACCGTGTCAACTGGCCCGGCAAGTTCAAGTCGGACCTGCCTCCACGCTACGATGGCACCCCCGACCCTGCGAAGTTCCTTCAACTCTACGCGCTGAGCATCAAGGCGGCAAGCGGCGATGACAAAGTCATGGCGAATTGGTTCCCCATGGCCCTCAAGGGTGTCGCTCTTTCCTGGCTCCTCAACCTCCCTGAGGGGTCGATCTCCTCCTGGGATGAGCTTCGTGAGCGCTTCATCGCCAACTTCCAGGGCACCCGCGACCGCGCCCTGGGAGTGAACGACCTGCGGCGCGTGAAGCAGCAGCTGGGCGAGACCCTGCACAAGTACATACATCGCTTCACGAACCTGCGCCTCAAGATCCTGAAGGCGTCGGACGAGGCCAGCATCTTGGCGTTTACCGATGGCGTCAGGGACGTCAAGATGAAAGAGGAGCTCGCCATCCATGACGAACTATGCTCGGCCCTGGAGATGTTCAACCTGGCGAACAAGTGCGCAAGGGCCGAAGAGGGTCGCCTCTCCCTCCTCGAGCTTCCGGAGGCAGACCCTGACGACAAGAAGGCCAAGGCTAAGAAGGCGAAGCGCAAGGGGCCCGCCATGCTGGCGGTAGAGCCCGAGATGAAGCGCGGTCGTGACCAAGATGAGCCCCCCAAAGGCGGCCGCCCGTTCTGCATCTTCCACTACACCCGCAGCCACAACACCAAAGAATGCCAGGAGCTCAGGACGCTCCGCGACGAGCGCTTTGGCCGCCGCCCTGAGCGCGGCGACCATGGCTACGACCGTGGAGGGGGCCGCGGTAGAGGCCGCTGGGACAACCGCGACCCACGTCAGGACTGGCGCGATCAGCCTCGCGAGGACCGCTGGCGCGACGAGCCTCGCGATGGACCCCGGCGCGATCAGCCTCGCGAGGCACGCCCTCGGGGCAATGCTGGCCTCCCTCCGGTGCCGCCACCACCAAGGAGGAACGATGATGACCGGCTAGATGATGGGGCTTGGGCCTTCTAGGAGCCCCGCGCGATAGCTTGCATCCTGGGCGGTGCTCAGGCCCCCGCCTCGAACCGCATCTTCAAGCAGTTCTCTCGTGAGGTGAATGCAGCCCTCCCGAAGCTCGAGGCCGCGTGCCCCCGGAGGTGGTCGAAGTACGCCATCACTTTCGACTCCAAGGATCACCTCAAGTGCTCGGCCACCACTGGCGAGCTCCCAATGCTCTGCACGCCCACCATCAGCAACGTCCTCGTCACCAAGACTCTCATCGACGGTGGGGCTAGGCTCAACGTCCTCTCTGTCGAGACGTTCGAGATGCTTCAGGTGCCCTATGATCAGCTCATGCCAACCAAGCCCTTCTCAGGAGTGACCGATGGCTCCACCACTCCCCTGGGGCAGGTGCGCCTCCCAGTAACCTTCGGCCAGCGCGATAACTACCACACCGAGCTCATCTACTTCGACGTCGCCAACATCCACCTCCCGTACAATGCCATCCTCGGGTACCCTGCACTCGCCAAGTTCATGGCGGCAACCCATCATGGCTACAACATCCTCAAGATGCCAGGGAGTGGCGGTGTCATCACGGTCACCTACTATGAAAAAGATGCAGTCTGCTCCCTCGAACGTGCTTAGCAGGCTGCGGCGGCTGAAAACTCTGACAACGAGGGTGGCATCCTGCCTCCTGAGGACATGCCCAAGAAGAAGAAGTAGCTCCTCCCCAAGAGCCGTCAGGGGTCAGAGACTCCCAAGAACTGCACCTCGGGTGTCAGGACCCCGATCCTAAGCCATATGAATCCATCCTGTAACATGACACACCACTTTGCGGCCTCACGCACGGTAACCCACGGCTGCCACCTTACCTTGGCCGGGACCGTTTGCGCCTTTTGACTCACGGATATGAACATGTCGCTACCATTCACATGTCAAAGAACCCGGGTCAACATGACTAGTTATAGACCCAAGTGGCACAACCGTACAGGGACAGACATACGTAACCCAACAATGCAGGTGTCGGTCATCAGCGTGTGTAGAAGAGTCGTAGAAAGCTACAAGGACTCCATTACACCGCGTGACATTTCCCCGTAGGGACAGACACAACAGCAAAGAAGGATACACGCCGGTCAATCAATGTGTCTGGAGCAGTAGCAAGCTACCAAGGCTCATGGAAGCACAAAGAGGCATTTCCCCGTAAAGAAGTACACTAAAGGCACACAACTAGGTGTCGAATCCCACACATACCAATGCATTTCAATCATACACGCACTATGCACGATATGTGTAGATACAACATGGCATCACAACAAAACTCTACAGCATAACATTCATTTAGGAGGCTCCGAAGAGCCAACATAGTATAATGTTACAAGCAGGAGGGGTCACATGACCCAACCTTCAGAGCATACAAGGAACAAGCAGAAGTTACATGTCTGGGTACAGACATCTAATAAAAGCGGCTGGAAGAGCCTGAAAAGCTACAACGACCCTACCATAGGAGCCAGACCTCTGTCTGGGATTCCCAAGCTATTCCGGACAACGTTGAACTTCACGTCGTAAGAATCACTAATGAGACTGACGTCTCCTCTGCAAAAGCATAAATTAAGCAACCGTGAGTACAAAGGTACTCAGCAAGACTTACATCAGAACTAACTACATATGCATCATTTTCAATAAGGGGGTTGTGGATTTTATTGCAGCAAGCCCGCTTTGACTCTTGGCTAACCTGTACTACAACTACAAGTACTTTCTTTGAGGTGGGTAGCGCACACGAGTCCACATATTCACCAACTCAATACACCACTATGGATCCACTCCGGTCTCCCTACGAGAAGGCCATCCATAGCACTCACGCTTATCTTGCGTATTTAAGAAGTATCCATTTCAAGTTATCTATGAACCACATAAGTTTTCCAAATGTCCATATCCGAGGACGTGACTATTCAAACAGATTGATAACCCTGCAGGGGTGCACTTCTTCACACACGCTCTCGCCACTTATCGCCATGTGCACGTAAAAAGGCACCTCGGCAACCTTCAAGCGGAAGCCCAGCGAGGGAGTCGGCCACGACCGTCAATCACACAAGACCCTAGTCTAGGCTTATCGCCTATTTGAGACTGAAACCGCACGGAAGTCCGGCCGAAGTTTCCACTACGGCCTCAAACGATGTGTGCAGGGTTCCCAAGCCCACCGTTTGGGTGCCACTTGGTACACCGTGCCACTGTGTATCTACCGCATCACAGCCCACCCCGTCGGGCAGCGCTATGCACGGCCGCCAACACTTTTCCTACAAACACTAGAAACTAGTTGCAACTCCTGGACAGAGATCAAGGCGATTAATAGGTCGAGAGGGGTCGAGTTACCGGAACCCAATGTGTGGTAGTATCTTGTCTTGGATAACAAACACAAAACTCAGTTCTTAAGGACGGTCCCAATGAGACAACCCGCCATGTACTCCTACATGGCCTCTCATCGCTACCTTTACCAAATCATGTTCACACACTTAACTCTCACACAGTAGGACATGAACACATCCATTCCGATTCATCGCCCAGATGGATCAGACCCGACATGACTCTAGGCATAGCAGGCACAGTAAGCAAACAGGGATGAGTAAGCACATCAAGGCTCAAGCAGTTGCTACTCATGCTAAGTGCTTTCAACTATTTACTGTGGCAAAGACAGGTCATGCAAAGGAATGGGTTCAACTACCGAGAACATGTAACAGTTGAATCGTGATTGTCCTAATGCGATAGAAGAGAGCAGGAGCGAGAGAGTGGGTTTGTATCAGTATGCTCAAGGGGGGTTGCTTGCCTGACAATTCTGAAGATAGTACCTCTCTTCATCAGTGTCAATGATCACAACGTCGGAACCATCGTCTACCGAGAAGGAACAACACCGACAAAACGAGAAAGAAACACATTCAATGCAATGCAACAACATGATGTATGATATGGCATGTTAAGGTACAGAATTCACCTAGTACCATATTTAGTCATACTAATTGAAGTGGAATTCAAATAGATATCAAATTCCAACTCCAAACTATTTATCAAATTTTCTCTAATCATCATTTGTCCTAGTTGGTGATGTTAACTTGTTCAAACAAGCATGATCATGGCATAAACAGATTCATTGGATTTTTCTGATCATTTTTCCTATATAAATTATTTCAATCGGAGTTACAGTTGAATTACTATGATTTTTAGAAGTTTTGAATATTCTCTGGAATTTCCTGATTATTCTTTAAACAGAAAATTCCTTTATTGCATCAGCACTGTGTCATCATGACCTCAGCAGGTCAACTGACCATCTCATGTCAAACCTGACCAGTGGGACCCACTGGTCAGTGACACAGTCAATAACAGAGTTTAGTTTAACCCTTAATGCTAATTAACAGGGCTGGGCCCACTAGTCAGTGGCCCATTAGACTAATTAATTGAGTTAATTATGTTAGTGCCTAACCTAAACTTAACCAGATCCTGGCCCCACCTGTCATTGACCCCAGGGGGTCAAAACTGGTCAACACAACCTAAACCCGCCGGCGGTTCGTCGCCGGCGAGGTCAAACGCGGCGGAGGGCTGCGGGTTTTGTGCTCCGTCGACTAAATGGACGGCGGAGAAGTGCTACGAGCTGCTGGGAGTTGCGCGCTTCGATTTCTGCAATCGGTGCGAGCTGGGGTGGTCCAAAACAACGGCGGCAACGACTTGTGCGGTGGCCGGAGCTACGGGTGTGACGACATAGGCGCTACGGTGCGCTTTAGGAGCGACCGGAGGGTGCTGCGGGTTGCCGGAGGTGTCCTGAGCACGCGGGCATACTCAGAACCAAGCTTTGCTGGCTCTAACGATGACGGCGACTTCGCCGGCGGCGAGGGGTTCTCGGTGCTCATGACGACGGTGGCTAGAGCACGCGTTTGGGGAAATTAGGGGAGGGGAACGGATCAGGGGCTCACATAGGGGTCGTAGGTACTCTTAGATGGCTCGGGGAGGCTCCTGCGACGGTGAATCATCGACGATGAGCTCAGGGGCCCGAGGTAGAAGACGAGCTCGAAGTGGCCGTCTCGCGGCGTCCCGACTCACTTGGCTTGGTGGAGACGAAGAAGGCATCGCGGCGGAGCTTCTGGACTCACTGCGGGCGGCCTGTGAGCACGGCTACGTTGACGGCGCGCTCATGGCCGCGTCGGCCATGGAACAAGGCGAGCAAGGGAGGGCAAGGGGGAGAGCGAGAGGGAGGACAGGGAGCTCGACCATGGCTCTCTGGCGAGTGGATGTGCTCGAGGGGCTCAGGACGTGGCAAGCAGGAGCTGGCAGAGGCTTCTCTCACGCACGCCACGGCGCTGTCCTTCTAGCGGGAGGTGGAAGAAGACGGCGATGCCCTCCTGGGCTGGGCCGCCTCTCTCCTGGGCCGACTACACAGCTAAGTCAGGTAATTCCTTCCATTTCCTATTTATTTTCCTGTTTTTCTATTTTTTGTGCTTATTGTTATGATTTATTTTAAATAGCAAATCAGTTCTATAAACTTCTGAAAATATTGATATGGACTGTCAGAATATATCCAGAGCCACTTACCAACTTTCAGAATCATTGGATCTGTAAAATTATTTGTAGCATTAATAAATCCAATGCAAATAATATTTGGTTGAACTCAAATGCCCAAGATAATATTTCTGTGACTCTAAAAATATTGGTTTGAATTTAAACCCTTGCCAATATTTTCACAGAATATTAGGAACATTTTCTTGGACTTATTTGAAGGAATTTTATCTTGCTCATCTTGTCAAAATCATTTCTAAGGCTTGCTAGATCCTCAATTCAAATTTGTTGGAATAAACATGATGCATAATGCTCACTGATGCAACTAATTTACAAGCATTAATCTAGGGCTGTGACAACTCACCCCCACTAAACAAGAATCTCGTCCCGAGATTCAGGCGTAGGGTAAGAGGACAGAGGAAACACAAACCAACACCATCTTCATGATCCAATTGCCTTTCTCGAATATGTTGATTCTTTGCATCATGATGATCTTGACATCTTTTTCTTTGGGATCTTCAACCAAGACGACAACAAAAGAAAGAAAAGCTCTACTAGAGTCGATCTCCTCGAGATCGAGCAACTCATGATCAACTCATGGAATGAAACGTAAGAACGTCTCTCGAGCTGAGACACCAAACACATCGAGAGCGATGGAATGAGGCAGATGACGGAGATTTCAATTGGTAGGCAACTATTCCATGCTTAGCTAGGATGGAGCATGGGTTTCAAAGTAGCGAGGAGTTAGTTGCCCTTCATACCATAACGGGCACCTTAGGGAAGGTGACTCGTAGGATTATCCCTTAAGTGGCCAAAAGAATTACTTTTGATACATAGATCATTGAAACTCTTTATACCAGCCTAAGGCAATTCACAAGCGACAGTTTGAAGGAATTCGAGCGAATGCCATACTCAGTTTGGAAAAGAAACTAGAGTTATAGGACGGCTCGGTAAACGGAAGGCACTTTCCAATTGATACCAAGGATATAACCTAGTGTCTGAGCGTGCTCTCAAGAACTTGAGCATTTCCATATTCATCAGGGTTTTACCAAAATCCATGCCAAGGATCCTGGTGACACATCCTACTACCATGATGAATAACAATGGAGGACGCAGATGCAAAGGAAGACAACACCTTCTCAGATTTCACCTTAGTTATGCCAAGGGAGCGAAATCTGGACGATCGACCGAGAGACATTTGGCACTCCGCCTCTAATGTTCTCCTTGATGTACTAGCATAACCCAATTATAAGTAATGCTTGGTATCTAGAACATCAAGTAAAAGGTCAGACTTCGGGAGCATGAAAAGGTCCATGAGGAACAACTTCCCAAATAAGTCATACAAAATCCTCATGGGAAAATGGCTACGATTGCTGATATAAGATATTATAATAAGAGGTCTTCCGGCTAAGTGTGTTAGCCATGACATCACCTTACCGGTTACACAGAGACCAATATTATAATTCTTGGGTAACTTTCCAACCATTATATCTGCCTGAGATTCAGATATGGTTGGTGTCAGGATATTCCAGACGCAGCATGTCTGAAAGTGAAAAGTTGCAACACAAATCGACGAGATGACGTCGCGAGATTCTCGGGAAATGAACTACGGAAGCCAACTCCAAAACATGAGCTGGATTGCAAGATACATGTGAACACACTGTCCAAGACAAGCATGACCACATAGAAGTCTTACAACAAAACACTACCGAGTTCTGGTTTGGAACCATCATTGGAGGTAGCGAAGTCCTTGCATAAGTCTAGCTCTTAGGAAGGAACTTCTTCTCCTTGAACAAGTCAATTAGTGGCTTGGTGTGCTAGGGAATGCATATGGGTTGGAGGTTGCAAAGCTATCAAACCATAGCATGCTTCGCACCTGCATGACTGGCTTGAGATGATTCCAGAGGAGACAAAATAACTTTTTCCCAAAGTCACGGCGGCAACTTGCGCCAAATGCACGTGAACTTTGAGTAAGTCACTTCTTACACCAAACATATACTTCATGTACGGAACACGAAGACATCGCCTACAAAGTTTCCAACACTAGCTTTATGTTCATCGTGAATCATGGAATAGATGAAAATGTTGTCGATGGGCTCAACAACAATTCATCGAGATATCCATAAAGATGGAAGACCATAACTATGTGAACAAGGTAGCATTGGTCAGACCAAAAGATATATTGATGTAAGCTCGAGGGATTAGCCATGAGTAAGACAACATTGCGAGAACCCTTGGTTCTGAGTTTGATTCAACGATAGCCCATATTCAAATCAAAGGTTTTGACAAGACAATGGATGCATCAGCTGATCACAAGGATCGATCGATGAAGACATCATCTTTCTCCAACACACACACACCCAAGATATCCCTTTGGAAAGAACTAAGTCAGGCAAAGCTTTTATCTTCCAACTCTCCAAGTTGTTGTTTAGCTTAGCCACCTAGTTCAGGGGTATCCATCACAGATTCTTGGAGAAGGGTGATTTATGGGAAAACCAACTTGATCACGAACTCAACATAACAGTCAGGGAACAACCTGGTAATACGTCCGAGAAGATATTCGGAAAATCACGACCCACCGATATATTATTGAGCTCGAGAACAATCTTGCTTTTCAGGGCAAGACGATATGATTAAAAGAGCGGGGGATTGACACAATCCTAACTCTTTGATCGAAGAGTGCACCATGAAAGATGGACTAGGTAGCACGATCAATCTTAGAATGGTGATTCAATAACCAACACACCAAGAATGAAATTATTGTCCATTAACTTCCAAGCAATGGGTTTGCTAGGAGTATTGATTTCACACATCACGGTTCACTTGTCAGCGTTCCGGCTACAACCAGCACGGAGACCAAGGAATGAACAATGATGGCGATAAGTATCACTGCATCAAGAGTCCATAAGAGGTTGTGCAATTCTCATGACAACCTTGACATGAAGAGGGTAACACTTCAAGGTAGAACAGAGCAAAAGCTGGATTGGCATTTTGATCTGTGGAATACAACTGCTTTGACCCAATTCAAGAAATGGATGAGGTACCGGAGTTTGCTTCTCTTAGTCATTCCGAAATAGAATGGCTTGACGGACCACAAGAACAGTCGACATCGATACAAATGCATGTCATACTCTTGACTATCCATTGATAGATGAAGGTCAGAATACAATTGAAGAGGGCAACTCAAGAGCACACGATTTTTCCTGAGTTGTAGATGCATAGGTCAAATACGTCGAACAAAGTTCAACAGGTTTCTTCCAGATAACCCATGCAGAAAGGTAGGATTTGGCAGGCTCACAACTATAGAATGGAGGACTCAGGAAGGGCACTCTTGTTGTGATCTTCAGTTCACGAGGAACTTCTGCCATAATTGGTTCATGGTATTGGAAGAATGATGTACCACAACCTTGAAGACTATCACAAAGGTTGCTAATATCCTAAAGGAACTAGCAAATACTATCAACGGGAGTGAGCAGAATGATTCTTGGGTTCAAGAACCCAGAAATAGAATACCTACTGACTAAGTAGCATCACGGCATGCTTTCGATAACGATGGCCAGAATTATCACACTGGGAACAAAAGACACAACTAGACTGTTGGGTGGTTCACTTGAATAACATGGTTTTCTAAACACCTTTAACATATACATCGAGGTAGTAGAGTACCTCAACGCAACAATTAGTGTGCTTTATCTGGCCAAAAGACATTAACTCGGGATGAAAGGCTTTGCAATTGCATCAGATTTTTTTAGAAACCTTGGATAACTCGGACAGCATAACAACTGTACGGATATGAAATATAAGGCAACCTGCACAAGAAAACTGACAACATGACAATTGAATTCATATGGGGACACCGATCCAGGAAGACATCAACTTTCCTATAAGTCTGCAGCATAGTAACTCGTCACCCAGATAGATAGATGAGAAACCTAATAATTAAACCCCGTAGAATAGAGAAGAGGGTGACTCAGAATTAAAATGACACGAGGAAAGGAGTAAAAAGAATCTTACGTTCCCTTCCACAATCAATTCCCTTATATAACTAAAGTAGTTCTAGACTCAACATCGACCAGTTTGGCTTGGTAATCCTACAGGCAGTCAAGCTCTGATACCAATGCTGTCAGGACCCCGATCCTAAGCAATATAAATCCAGCCTATAACATGACACACCACTTTGCGGCCTCACGCACGGTAACCCACGGCTGCCACCTTACCTTGGCCGGGACCATTTGCGCCTTTTGGCTCATGGATATGAACATGTCGCTAGCATTCACACGTCAAAGAACCCGGGTCAACATGACTAGTTATAGACCCAAGTGGCACAACCATACAGGGACAGGCATACGTAACCCAACAATGTAGGTGTCGGTCATCAGCTTGTGTACACGAGTCGTAGCGAGCTACAAGGACTCCATTACACCGCGTGACATTTCTCCGTAGGGACAGACAAAGCAGCAAAGAAGGATACACACCGGTCAATCAATGTGTCCGGAGCAGTAGCAAGCTACCAAGGCTCATGGAAGCACAAAGAGGCATTTCCCCATAAAGAAGGCTACTAAAGGCACACAACTAGGTGTCAAATCCCACACATACCAATGCATTTCAATCGTACACACACTATGCACGATATGTGTAGATACAACATGGCAGCACAACAAAACTCTACAACATAACATTCATCTAGGAGGCTCCGAAGAGCCAACATAGTATAATGTTACAAGCAGGATGGGTCACATGACCCAACATTCAGAGCATACAAGGAACAAGCGGAAGTTACATCTAATAAAATCAGCAGGAAGAGCCTGAAAAGCTACAACGACCCTACCATAGGAGCCAGACCTCTGTCTGGGATTCCCAAGCTATTCCGGACAACGTTCAACTTCACGTCGTAAGAATCACTAATGAGACTGACGTCTCCTCTGCAAAAGCATAAATTAAGCAACCGTGAGTACAAAGGTACTCAACAAGACTTACATTAGAACTAACTACATATGCATCATTTTCAAAAAGGGGGTTGTGGAGTTTATTGCAGCAAGCCAACTTTGACTCTTGGCTAACCTGTACTATGACTACAAATACTTTCTTTGAGGTGGGATAGCGCACACGAGTCCAGATATTCACCAACTCAATACACCACTATGGATCCACTCCCGTCTCCCTACGAGAAGGCCATCCATAGCACTCTTGCTTATCTTGCGTATTTTAGAAGTATCCATTTCAAGTTATCTATGAACCACATAAGTTTTCCAAGTAGTCGATATCCCAGGACGCCGCTATTCGAACAGATTGATAAACCTGCAGGGGTGTACTTCTTCACACACGCTCTCGCCACTTATCGCCATGTGCACGTAAAAAGGCACCACGGCAACCTTCAAGCAGAAGCCCAGCGAGGGAGTCGGCCACGACCGTCAATCACACAAGACCCTAGTCCAGGCTTATCGCCTATTTGAGACTGAACCCGCACGGAAGTCCGGCCGAAGTTTCCGCTACGGCCTCAAACGATGTGCGCAGGGTTCGCAAGCCCACCGTTCGGGTGCCACTTGGTACACCGTGCCACTGTGTATCTACCGCATCACAGCCCACCCCGTCGGGCAGCGCTTAGCACGGCCGCCAACACTTTTCCTACAAACACCAGAAAGTAGTTGCAACTCCTGGACAGAGATCAAGGCGATTAATAGGTCGAGAGGGGTTGAGTTACCGGAACCCAATGTGTGTTAGTATCTTGTCTTGGATAACAAACACATAACTCACTTCTTAAGGACAGTCCCAATGAGACAACCCGCCATGTACTCCTACATGGCTCTCATCGCTACCTTTACCAAATTATGTTCACACACTTAGCTCTCACACAGTAGGACATGAACACATCCATTCCGATTCATCGCCCAGATGGATCAGACCCGACACGACTCTAGGCATAGCAGGCATAGTAAGCAAGCATGGATGAGTAAGAACATCAAGGCTCAAGTAGTTGCTACTCATGCTAAGTGGTTTGAACTATTTACTGTGGCAAAGACAGGTCATGCAAAGGAATGGGTTCAACTACCGAGAACATGTAACAGTTGAATCGTGATTGTCCTAATGCGATAAAAGAGAGTAGGAGCGAGAGAGTGGGTTTGTATCAGTATGCTCAAGGGGGGTTGCTTGCCTGACAATTCTGAAGATAGTACCTCCCTTCATCAGTGTCAACGATCACAACGTCGGAGACATCGTCTACCGAGAAGGAACAACACCGACAAAACGAGAAAGAAACACATTCAATGCAATGCAACAACATGATGTATGATATGGCATGTTAAGGTACTGAATTCACCTAGTACCATATTTAGTCATATTAATTGAAGTGGAATTCAAATAGATATCAAATTCCAACTCCAAACTATTTATCAAATTTTCCCTAATCATCATTTGTCCTAGTTGGTGATGTTAACTTGTTCAAACATGCATGATCATGCCATAAACAGATTCATTGGATTTTTCTGATCATTTTTCGTATATAAATTATTTCAATCTGAGTTACGATTGAATTACTATGATTTTTAGAAGTTTTGAATATTCTCTGGAATTTCCTGATTATTCTTTAAACAGAAAATTTCTTTATTGCATCAGCACTGTGTCATCATGACCTCAGCAGGTCAACTGACCATCTCATGTCAAACCTGACCAGTGGGACCCACTGGTCAGTGACACAGTCAATAACAGAGTTTAGTTTAACCCTTAATGCTAATTAGCATGGCTGGGCCCACTAGTCAGTGGCCCATTAGACTAATTAATTGAGTTAATTAAGATAGTGCCTAACCTAAACTTAACCAGATCCTGGCCCCACCTGTCATTGACCCCAGGGGGTCAAAACTGGTCAACACAACCTAAACCCGCCGGCGGTTCATCGCCGGCGAGGTCAAATGCGGTGGAGGGCTGCGGGTTATGTGCTCCGTCGACTAAATGGACGGCGGAGAAGTGCTACGAGCTGCTGGGAGTTGCGCTCTTCGATTTCTGCAATCGGTGCGAACTGGGGTGGTCCAAAACAATGACGGCGACGACTTGTGCGGTGGCCGGGGCTACGGGTGTGACGGCATCGGCGCTACGGTGCGCTTTAGGAGCGACCGGAGGGTGCTGCGGGTTGCCGAAGGTGTCTTGAGCACGCGGGCATACTCAGACACGAGCTTTGCTGGCTCTAACGATGACGGCGACTTCGCCGGCGGCGAGGGGTTCTCGGTGCTCATGACGACGGTGGCTAGAGCACGCGTTTGGGGAAATTAGGGGAGGGGAACGGATCGGGGGCTCACATAGGGGTCATAGGTACTCTCAGATGGCTCGGGGAGGCTCCTGCGACGGTGAATCATCGACGATGAGCTCAGGGGCCCGAGGTAGAAGACGAGCTCGATGTGGTCGTCTCGCGGCGTCCCGACTCACTTGGCTTGGTGGAGACGAAGAAGGCATCGCGGCGGAGCTTCTGGACTCACTGCGGGCGGCCTGTGGCCACGGCTACGTTGACGGCGCGCTCATGGCCGCGTCGGCCATGGAACAAGGCGAGCAAGGGAGGGCAAAGGGGAGAGCGAGAGGGAGGACAGGGAGCTCGAGCACGGCTGTCGGGCGAGTGGATGTGCTCGAGGGGCTCGGGACGTGGCAAGCAGGAGCTGGCAGAGGCTTCTCTCGCGCACGCCACGGCGCTGTCCTTCTGGCGGGAGGTGGAAGAAGACGGCGATGCCCTCCTGGGCTGGGCCGCTTCTCTCCTGGGCCGACTACACAGGTAAGTCAGGTAATACCTTCCATTTCCTATTTATTTTCCTGTTTTTCTATTTTTTGTGCTTACTGTTATGATTTATTTAAAATAGCAATTCAGTTCTATAAACTTCTGAAAATATTGATATGGTCTGTCAGAATATATCCAGAGCCACTTACCAACTTTCAGAATCATTGGATCTGTAAAATTATTTGTAGCATTAATAAATCCAATGCAAATAATATTTGGTTGAACTCTAATGCCCCAGATAATATTTCTGTGACTCTAAAAATATTGGTTTGAATTTAAACCCTTGCCAATATTTTCACAAAATACTAGGAACATTTTCTTTGACTTATTTGAAGGAATTTTATCGTGCTCATCTTGTCAAAATCATTTCTAAGGCTTGCTAGATCCTCAATTCAAATTTCTTGGAGTAAACATGATGCTCACTGATGCAACTAATTTACAAGCATTAATCTAGGGCTGTGACATCAAGCCCCGTGTCCATCGCGGGGGTGCCTCTTCCTCCCGCATAGGAAGGCGCGCCCGGCGCTTCCCTCAGGGTGGGCTCGGGGGCTCCCATCTGGAGAGCTTCCGACCTGTCTGGTGCAACGAGGGAGGTGCTCGGGCACCACTTGGAGGCGCGTTTTAACGCACACCCCCAGAAGCAAGGAGCACGGCGTGAGGAGCCAGGTTCACGAGAGTTCATCACCAACGCGATCGAGGAGCATCAGGAGGCGCTGGCCATGCGCATCGAGCCTCGCCCCACACCACCCAGCGCAGCTGCCGCCCCCGACGTGGGCGGCAGGCTGCGCGTCTGCGTCAACATCCCGGGCCTCAACAAGGCCGCATCTCAGGAACTCTTCTGGCCATCACGCATCGGCCGCAGTGGGGGCTACCCCTGCAACTACGTCCGCATGCCTTTCGGCCTCGTGAATGTAGGTGCCACGTACCTGCGCCTCGCGCAGGCCGCGTTTGCGTCTCACGAGGCCCGACGCCGCGCGGTCCTTCAAGAGGTCCCGGACCCTCGCGAGCCCCCTGGGCCTCGCGGGCCCCTCGAGCCTCCGAAGCCTTGAGGCTCATGAGGATCAAGCTTCGATAGCTACCCCGACGCTTCAGCGGCATCGTACCAGGTGACATTTTGGTTTGTTCATTTGAGGGCGCCCCTCGTGCTGCATCATCCTCAAGCTGTTAGGGAAAGCCCCTGCAGTTGTATCATTTTGCGCATGTATCCGAACTGGTTCTGCATTTGATGAATTTCCTAAGAATTCCAACCTGCATGTCCGGTGCTTCGTCACCATGAATGTCATGCGCCCTAACAACCCCGCCCTCGACCGCCTCACGATTAAGGGCTGTCACGGTGTCTGTGCTCGGGTCCGTCCCAGTAGCGTCGATAAATCCAGGAGACCGAGCTCTGTCTCTCGGGCTAGTCCCGTGCACGTCACCTCCCGGGGTCCTTGGTGCTTTGTCCTCGCATGAGCTAATCGGGAGTGGGTGAGTCATGGCGCGCGGCCCGGTTCATATAACCGCAGTTTGGCGTTTCGTCATCGCGGGAGCCGCACGCCGTGTGTTTTTTCCTCCGGTTTGTCGCATGAGAAGACTGGGCACGACCCCTGTGCTCGGGTCCATCCCTGCAGCGTCGATAAACCCAACGGCTGAGCTCTGTCTGGCGGGCCGGCCCCGTTCACGTCACCTCCTGGGGTCCTTGGTGTTTGGCCTTCTCATGCGGTGGCCTCCGGAGATTCATTCGGCGTAGGTTGTCCCCACCACGCAGGTTTTGTAAGCGTGCCCCACGCCAGAAGACTCAGGCGCAACCCACCTTGAGGTAGGGCCTCGTGAGACCCGCGTTGGCTCACGGGTGACCAGATACACCTCCCCTAGTTCTGCCGTGCCAGCCACGCGCACGAACAAAATTGGGCAGTACACGCCCGGAGACTCTAACACAAAGCTCCCTTCCCACGCCCAAGTGGAAGCCCCATGCTCCGCGCTAGCGGATGACACGGTCCTCCAATGACTATGCCCACGCCCAAGTAAAAGCCTCATGCTCCGCGCAGGTGGACGACACGGTCGCTCAGCGGCTATGCCCACGCCGAGTGGAAGCCCCATGCTCCGCGTTGGTGGATAAACAACTGAGGGCGCCCTAGCCGCCGCACCAAACTCAGGATGGCCTTCCGGCCCCGTCAAGCAGCGTTCCCCTGGGATGCACGCGCGAGGGAGCTGGACGGGGGCTATGCTCAGGCCATGCCTGGCGCGTGCCACCTCACTAGGTCCCCGGCACCTGGTCTTCTCGCGTCCCTCCCAGGCAAAAGCTGGCGAGGAAAGGTATGGGAGCCGCTCGTACGTCAAGGG
This sequence comes from Elymus sibiricus, assembly GCA_039707655.1. Classification (NCBI taxonomy): domain Eukaryota; kingdom Viridiplantae; phylum Streptophyta; class Magnoliopsida; order Poales; family Poaceae; genus Elymus; species Elymus sibiricus. The sequence goes on along the minus strand of CM077667.1, from coordinate 240,108,210 downwards.
GGACCCCTGGGCATCACGGCCCAGGGGCCTCACTAGTCACGTAGCCCCTCACCCCTTGGTCTCATCCTGGTGATCCGGATGCCCCAACGGCGGTCGAGGTATGCGCGGGATTGGGCCCTGCAGACGCAAAGCACTAAGGTGCTCCAAATCGACTCCGTTGTCGCCATGTCTCCTTCGTGAGGGCTGCTCGCACGTCAAGGGGGACCCCTGGGCATCGCGACCCAGGGGCCTCACTAGTCACGTAACCCCTCACCCCTTGGTCTCGTCCTGGTGATCCGGACGCCCCAACAGCTGTCGAGGTATGCACGGGATTGGGCCCTGCCGATGCAGAGCACAAAAGCAAGCAGGAAGGAAACAAGGCGCAAAAGGAAACCACAAAATTCAAACAAGTTATTAGAAGCACAAGATGTTTTGCCATTCAAACAAGTTTTACGCCTCCACGAGGCACGATAAATGTCGCAGGTCAGAATCTAGCAGGAGGAGCCATCATCACCAAGGCCACCGCCGCCGATTGCCCTGGTCACGTCAAGCTCGTCGTCAACATCGTCGTTGACACCTTCGTCTCAACTGCTCGACTCCACCACAGGGGGCTCGGTGTCAGGGACGCAGCCGAACTTCTTCATCAGCGCATCCACGGAATCCTTCACGGCCGCCGCTGCGTTGTGCTCTGCGGCCGTCAGGGGGCAACCGAGGTCATCACCGCGTTGAAATCAAAGCCGGGCTCGGGGAGGTAGAGGTGGCTGAAGACACGCGTCGTAGCCATGAAGAAAAGGCCGCGACACTTGGCCTCCAGGATGTCATCCACCCTGGCGAGCGTACCTTCGAGCACCTCAGTATTCTTGGAGGAGAGCCCGGCGTAGCCGCCCACAGGAGTCGCCAGTTGCTCCCCGAATCCTCCCCTGCAGATGAAGCGCAGCGCCCGGCAAAGCCTGAGCTCGATGGAGGGGAAGGCGTCGTGCTCTGCGGCCGCCTTTTCCTCAGCAGCGGCAAGGGTCTTCTCCCTAGCACCCAGCTGGACCGTCGTGTCGGAGACATGCCGGGCATGGGACGTCTGGGCCTCCACTACCTCATCCCTCAGCTTGGCTAGACGCTCACTCTCCGTGGCTTGGTCAGCAGCCGCCTGGGACAGCACGGAGTCGCGATCGGCAAGCTCCACCTCGCGAGCCTTGAGGTCCTCCTTCCGCTGGAGAAGCCGTTGCGTGTGCGCGGCTTGCTCCTCCTGGAGGGCCTTCAGTTTGGCCTTTGCCTCATCACAGCGCTCCGCGGCAGCCGCTGCCTTGGCCAGCGCCGCGTCGCGAGCTACCTCGGCTTCGGTGGCCTCCTTCACGCTCTCCGCGGCGAAAGCTTCAGCCCGAACCCAGGCCGTCTTGATGGTTGCGTCAGCCTGGAGCCACCCGGCGATAAGCTCCAGGCGTTCCCCCGCGAAGGAGCGCCTGTCGGCGCCTTGGAGGTTGGCCCGGATCCGGCCAAGCGCGATATAAGCCTCATCCAAGGCGTCGTGCCCGACCAAAGGGCTGCTGCCCACGAGCGCGAGAGCCTAACCAGGAGGCGGCACCGGCATGTCAACAGGCGCTGCGTCCAAGGGAGCGGTGGCGTGGCTCGATTGGGGCATTGGAGCCTCCAGTCTCTCCTCAAGCACGACAAGAGCGGATGACTTCTCAGCCTGATGGCCCACGAGGGCTGGATCCTCCTCAGGCCGCGCCGCTTCGTTCTCAGGGACGGACTCCTTCAGAAGGGGGCAGGAGATCGCCCCCTTCACCGGCACAGGAGTCACCATGGCCGCGTGTAACACCCTGGTTTCCGCTCCTGTTTTTTTCTTTTCGCAGGATTTCACTCCCGTCTTTTTTCTCGATGTTATAGGTTTTCCCTAGCTCTTGGGTATGTGAAGATGGTTATCTAGTCTTACCTCTCCTATCCAGTCAGAGATTCTCTCCAGTCCAACCTTGCCACCCCAGATCTATTCTCAGGGTTTTACTGTCGAAACCCTACCTTCCGAGTTACCGGAAGGGAAACCCTTGTTGGAAATATGCCCTAGAGGCAATAATAAATTGGTTATTATTATATTTCCTTGTTCATGATAATCGTTTATTATCCATGCTATAATTGTATTGATTGGAAACTCAAATACATGTGTGGGTACATAGACAACACTGTGTCCCTAGTAAGCCTCTAGTTGGCTAGCTCGTTGATCAAAGATGGTTAAGGTTTCCTAGCCATTGACATGAGATGTCATTTGATAACGGGATCACATCATTAGGAGAATGATGTGATGGACAAGACCCAAACTACGAACGTAGCATATGATCGTGTCAGTTTATTGCTATTGTTTTTTGCATGTCAAGTATCTGTTCCTATGACCATGAGATCATGCAACTCCCTGACATCGGAGGAGTACCTTGTGTGTATCAAACGTCGCAACGTAATTGGGTGACTATAAAGGTGCTGTACAGGTATCTCCGAGGGTGTCTGTTGGGTTGGCATGGATCAAGACTGGGATTTGTTACTCCGTGTGACGGAGAGGTATCTCAGGGCCCACTCGGTAATACAACATCACAATGAGCCTTGCAAGCAATGTGACTAAAATGTTAGCCACGAGATCTTGTATTACGGAACGAGTAAAGAGACTTGCCAGTAACGAGATTGAACTAGGTATAGAGATACCGATGATCGAATCTCGGGCAAGTAACATACCGAAGAACAAAGGGAACAATATACGGGATTAACTGAATCCTTGACATAGAGGTTCGACCGATAAAGATCTTCGTAGAATATGTAGGAGCCAATATGGGCATCCAGGTCCCGCTATTGGTTATTGATCGTAGAGGTGTCTCGGTCATGTCTACATAGTTCTCGAACCCGCAGGGTCTACACACTTAACGTTTGGTGACGATTAGAATAGTTGAGTTATTGTGTTGGTGACCGAAGGTTGTTCGGAGTCCCGGATAAGATCCCGGACATGACGAGGGTCTCCGGAAGAGTCCGGAGGTAAAGATTGATATATGTGATAATAGTGTTTTGGTTTCCGGAAGGGTTCCGGAATTTACCGGAAGGGGTTCCGGATGTTTACCGAAGTGTTCGGGTGCCGCAACACTTTATATGGGCCAAAGGGGTAAAGCCCACGAGGTATTGGAAAGTGCAAAAGGAAGTTTTGCTGCTGCCTTAAGCGGTACTACCGCTGGTAAGGCAGTACTACCGCGTAAGCGGTACTACCGCTGAAGCGAGCGGTAGTACCGCTCGTGAGCGGTACTACCGCTTGTGCGCGGTACTGCAGGGATCCGAGTTGGACTCTTTCCCTGCGGGCCAAACCGACCTTGTGCGGGCAAAACCGACCTGGAGGAGGCTTTTACTCCAAGTTTAGACCCCAAGGCTCAACATATAAATAGAGGGGCAGGGCTAGCACACGGGACATTAAGATTTCCCAAGCCGTGTGTCGGCAACCCTAACCCTCTAGTTCTCCCATCATAATCTCCGTAGTGCTTGGCGAAGCCCTGCAGAGATTGTTCCTCACCACCATCACCACGCCGTCGTGCTGCCGGAACTCATCTACTACTTCACCATCGCTCGCTGGATCGAGGAGGTGAAGGCGTCATCAAGCCGTACGTGTGCTGAACGTGGAGGTGCCGTCCGTTCGGCACTAGTTCGTGATTGGATCGAGGGACGACTTGCGATTTGGATCGTGGAGACGTTCGACTACATCAACCGCGTTTCTTAACGCTTCCGCTTAGCGATCTACAAGGGTATGTAGATTCACTCTCCCTCTCGTAGATGCTCATCACCATGGATAGATCTTGTGTGTGCGTAGGAAAATTTTTGTTTCCCATGCAACGTTCCCCAACAGTGGCATCTGAGCTAGGTCTATGCGTAGATGAGATCTCGAGTAGAACACAAACGAGTTGTGGGCGTGGGTGTATACATATTGCTTGCCATTACTAGTTGATACTTGATTCGGCGGTATTGTGAGATGAAGCGGCCCGGACCAACATTACTCGTACGCTTACGAGAGACCGGTTCCTTGAACTGACATGTAACTTTGTTGCATAAAGATGGCTAGCGGGTGTCTGTCTCTCTCACTTTAGTTGAATCGATTTCAATGAAGAGGGTTCTTTTAGAAGATCAAAAATCAATCACTACACCACGTTGTGGTTTTGCGTAGGTAAGAACGGTTCTTGCAAACCCGTAGCAGCCACGTAAAACTTGCAACAACAATTAGAGGACGTCTAACTTGTTTTTGCAGTGTATGTTGTGATGTGATATGGCCAATTACATGATGAGATATATGTGATGTATGACATGATCATGTGTTGTATAGAATATCACGACTTGCATGTCGATGAGTACGGCAACTGGCAGGAGCCATAGAGTTGTCTTTAATTATTTTCGCCGTTTTTGCTTTACTTTATCGCTATGAGTTAGCTATAGTCGTAGAAGCAACAGTCGGCGCGACAACCTCATGGCGACACGTTGATGGAGATCAAGATGATGGAGATCATGGTGTCATGCCGGTGACGATGGAAATCATGCCGGTGCTTTGGAGATGGAGATCAAAAGCACAAGTTCATGGCCATATCATGTCACTTATGATTTGCATGTGATGTTAATCCTTTTATGCATCTTATTTTGCTTAGGACGATGGTAGCATTATAAGGTGATCCCTCACTTAAATTTCAAGATAAAATTGTGATCTCCCCGAGTGTGCACCGTTGCGAAAGTTCGTCGTTTCGAGACACGCCGTGATGATCAGGTGTGATAGACTCTACGTTCACATACAACGGGTGTAAGCCATGTTGCACGTGCGGAACACTCGGGTTAAACTTGACGAGCCTAGCATGTACAGACATGGCCTCGGAACACAAGAGACCGAAAGGTCGAACATGAGTCATATAGTAGATATGATCAACATGAAGATGTTCACCATTGAAACCACCTCAACTCACGTGATGATCGGACTTGAGTTGGTGGATTTGGATCATGTTACACTCGAATGACCGAAGGGATGTCAATTTGAGTGGGAATTTTTTAAGTAATATGATTAACTAAACTCATTATCTAGAACAATAGTCTAAGTTGTCTTTGCTATATTTATGTTGTAGATCATGGCTCGCGCAGTAGCACCCCTAAATTTTAATGCGTTCCTAGAGAAAGCTAAGTTGAAAGATGATGGAAGTAACTTTGTGGACTGGGCCCGTAATCTAAAGATTATCCTTACGGCTTCCCAGAAGGCTTATGTCCTTGATGCACCGCTTGGTGATCCACCCGCTCTAGTTGAGTCTCTAGACGTTGTGAACGCCTGGCAGGCTCGTTCTGAAGATTACTCAATAGTTCAATGTGCAATATTGTATGGCTTAGAACCGGGACTTCAAAGACGTTTTGAACGTCATGGAGCATATGAGATCTTCCAGGAGTTGAAGTTTATCTTTCAGAAGAATGCCCAGATCGAGAGATATGAGATCTCCGATAAGTTCTATGCTTGCAAGATGGAGGAGAACGGGTCTATCAGTGATCACGTACTCAGAATGTCTGGGTACTCCACCCGTCTGGCAGAATTGGGGATGCCCCTTCCGCCAGAGGCTATCACTGACAGAGTTCTTCAATCATTGCCACCTAGCTACAAGAGCTTCGTGTTGAACTATAACATGCACGGGATGAACAAGTCAGTCGCCGAGCTGTTTGCGATGCTGAAAGCCGCTGAGTCTGAAATTCAGAAGGAGCATCAAGTGTTGATGGTCAATAAAACCACTAGTTTCAAGAAAAATGGCAAGGGTAAGAAGGGTAACTCCAAGAAGAGTGGCAAAGCAGTTGCTCCTCTCGTGAAGAAACCCAAGGCTGGACCCAAACCAGAAACTGTGTGCTTTCATTGCAAGGGAACTGGACACTGGAAGCGGAACTGCCCCAAGTATTTGGCTGACAAGAAGGCGGCCAACAACAAACAAGGTATATATGATATACATGTTATTGATGTGTACCTTACCAACTCTCGTTGTAGTGCCTGGGTATTTGATACCGGTGCGGTTGCTCATATTTGCAACTCAAAACAGGAACTGCGGAATAGACGGAGGCTGGCAAAGGACGAAGTGACGATGCGCGTGGGAAATGGTTCCAAGGTTGATGTGATCGCCGTCGACACGCTCGCTCTTCGATTACCATCGGTATTAGTGATGAACCTGAATAATTGTTATTTAGTGCCTACGTTAAGCATGAACATTATATCTGGATCTTGTTTATTGCGAGACGGTTACTCATTTAAATCAGAGAATAATGGTTGTTCTATTTATATGAGTAATATCTTTTATGGTCATGCACCCAATGTGAGGGGTTTATTCTTATTGAATCTTGATAGTAATGATACACATGTTCATAACATTGATGCCAAAAGTTGTAGAATTGATAATGATAATACCACTTTCTTGTGGCACTGCCGTTTAGGTCATATTGGCGTAAAACGCATGAGGAAGCTCCATGCTGATGGACTTTTGGAGTCACTTGATTTTGAATCACTTGACACTTGTGAGCCATGCCTCATGGGCAAGATGACTAAAACGTCGTTCTCTGGAACAATGGAACGGGCAAGTGACTTATTGGAAATCATACATACTGATGTGTGCGGTCCGATGAGTATTGAGGCGCGCGGTGGTTATCATTACTTCCTCACCTTCACTGATGACTTAAGTAGATATGGGTATATTTACTTAATAAACACAAGTCTGAAACATTTGAAAGGTTCAAACAATTTCAGAGTGAAGTTGAGAATCATCGTAACAAGAAGATTAAATTCCTACGATCTGATCGAGGAGGAGAATGTCTGAGTTATGAGTTTGGCAGTCACTTAAGACAGTGTGGAATTGTTTCACAATTGACACCGCCTGGAACACCACAGCGTAATGGTGTGTCCGAACGTCGTAATCGAACCTTATTGGATATGGTGCGATCTATGATGTCTCTTGCCGATTTGCCACTATCGTTTTGGGGTTATGCATTAGAGACAGCTGCATTCACTTTAAATAGGGCACCATCGAAATCCGTTGAGACGACGCCATATGAACTTTAGTTTAGCAAGAAGCCAAAGCTGTCGTTTCTTAAAGTTTGGGGATGTGATGCTTATGTCAAAAAGCTTCAGCCTGAAAAGCTGGAACCCAAAGCGGAGAAATGCGTCTTCATAGGATACCCAAAAGAGACAGTTGGGTATACCTTCTACCTCAGATCCGAAGGCAAAGTGTTTGTCGCTAAAAACGGAACATTTCTTGAGAAAGAGTTTCTCTCGAAAGAATTGAGTGGGAGGAAGATAGAACTTGATGAGGTTGTTGAACCTTTACTTCAACCTGAAAGTAGCGCAGCGCAGAAAGATGTTTCTGTAGAGCCTACATCAGCTGAAGAGGAAGTTAATGATGATGATCATGAAGCTTTGGATCAAGTTGCTATCGAACCTCGTAGGTCGACAAGGACGCGTACTGCTCCTGAGTGGTACGGCAACCCTGTCTTAGAGGTCATGTTGTTAGACAACGATGAACCTACGAGCTATGGAGAAGCGATGATGGGCCCGGATTCCGAGAAGTGGTTATGGTTAGAGGCCATGAAATCCGAGATGGGATCCATGTATGAAAACAAAGTGTGGACTTTGGAAGTATTACCTAAAGAGCGTAAGGCCATTCAGAACAAATGGATCTTTAAGAGGAAGACGGACGTGGACGGTAATGTCACCGTCTATAATGCTCGACTTGTGGCAAAGGGTTTTTCACAAGTTCAAGGAGTTAACTACGATGAGACCTTCTCACCCGTAGTGATGCATAAGTCCGTCAGAATCATGTTAGCAATAGCTGCCTTTTTCGATTATGAAATTTGGCAGATGGATGTCAAAACAGCGTTCCTTAACGGTTTCCTTAAGGAAGAGTTGTATATGATGCAACCAGAAGGTTTTGTCGATCCAGAGAATGCTGGCAAAGTTTGCAAACTCCAGTGATCCATTTATGCACTGGTGCAAGCATCTCGGAGTTGGAATCTTCGCTTTGATGAGGTGATCAAACCGTTCGAGTTTATACAAGTTTACGGAGAAGCTTGTATTTACAAGAAAGTGAGTGGGAGCTCTATAGCGTTTCTAATATTATATGTGGATGACATATTGCTGATTGGAAACAATATAGAAATATTGGAAGGCGTGAAGGAATATTTGAACAAGAGTTTTTCAATGAAGGACCTAGGAGAAGCTGCTTTCATATTAGGCATCAAGATCTATAGAGATAGATCGAGACGCTTAATAGGACTTTCACAAAGCACATACCTTGAGAAAGTTTTGAAGAAGTTCAAAATGGATCAGTCCAAGAAGGGGTTCTTGCCTGTTTTGCAAGGTGTGAAGTTGAGTAAGACTCAATGCCCAGTGACTGCAGAAGATAGAGAAAAGATGAGTGTCATCCCCTATGCTTCAGCCATAGGCTCTATCTTGTATGCAATGCTGTGCACAAGACCCGATGTCAGCCTTGCCATAAGTATGGCCGGAAGGTTTCAAAGTGATCCAGGAATGGAACACTGGACGACGGTCAAGAATATCCTGAAGTACCTGAAAAGGACTAAGGACATGTTTCTCGTTTATGGAGGTGATCAAGAGCTCGTCGTAAAGGGTTACGTCGATGCAAGCTTTGACACTGATCCGGATGACTCTAAGTCGCAAACCGGATACGTATTTATTCTTAATGGGGGTGCGGTTAGCTGGTGCAGTTCCAAGCAAAGCATGGTAGCTGATTCTACATGCGAAGCGGAGTACATCGCTGCCTCGGAGGCGGCGAAGGAAGGTGTCTGGATGAAGGAGTTCATGACAGATCTTGGAGTAGTGCCTAGTGCGCTTAACCCAATGACTCTGTTTTGTGATAATACTGGTGCCATTGCTCTAGCCAAGGAACCAAGATTTCACAAGAGGACCAGACACATAAAGCGACGTTTCAATTCCATCCGCGATTACATCAAGGAGGACGACATAAATATTTACAAAGTACACACAGATCTGAATGTTGCAGATCCGATGACTAAACCTCTTCCAAGGGCTAAACATGAACAACACCAGAACTACATGGGTGATCGATTCATTACAATGTAAATCACATAGTGATGTGAACTAGATTATTGACTCTAGTGCAAGTGGGAGACTGTTGGAAATATGCCCTAGAGGCAATAATAAATTGGTTATTATTATATTTCCTTGTTCATGATAATCGTTTATTATCCATGCTATAATTGTATTGATTGGAAACTCAAATACATGTGTGGGTACATAGACAACACTGTGTCCCTAGTAAGCCTCTAGTTGACTAGCTCGTTGATCAAAGATGGTTAAGGTTTCCTAGCCATTGACATGAGATGTCATTTGATAACGGGATCACATCATTAGGAGAATGATCTGATGGACAAGACCCAAACTACGAACGTAGCATATGATCGTGTCAGTTTATTGCTATTGTTTTCTGCATGTCAAGTATCTGTTCCTATGACCATGAGATCATGCAACTCCCTGACATCGGAGGAGTACCTTGTGTGTATCAAACGTCGCAACGTAACTGGGTGACTATAAAGGTGCTCTACAGGTATCTCCGAGGGTGTCTGTTGGGTTGGCATGGATCAAGACTGGGATTTGTTACTCCGTGTGACGGAGAGGTATCTCAGAGCCCACTCGGTAATACAACATCACAATGAGCCTTGCAAGCAATGTGACTAAAATGTTAGCCACGAGATCTTGTATTACGGAACGAGTAAAGAGACTTGCCAGTAACGAGATTGAACTAGGTATAGAGATACCGACGATCGAATCTCGGGCAAGTAACATACCGAAGAACAAAGGGAACAGTATACGGGATTAACTGAATCCTTGACATAGAGGTTCGACCGATAAAGATCTTCGTAGAATATGTAGGAGCCAATATGGGCATCCAGGTCCCGCTATTGGTTATTGATCGTAGAGGTGTCTCGGTCATGTCTACCTAGTTCTCGAACCCGCAGGGTCTACACACTTAACGTTTGGTGACGATTAGTATAGTTGAGTTATTGTGTTGGTGACCGAAGGTTGTTCGGAGTCCCGGATAAGATCCCGGACGTGACGAGGGTCTCCGGAAGAGTCCGGAGGTAAAGATTGATATATGTGATAATAGTGTTTTGGTTTCCGGAAGGGTTCCGGAATTTACTGGAAGGGGTTCCGGATGTTTACCGAAGTGTTCGGGTGCCGCAACACTTTATATGGGCCAAAGGGGTAAAGCCCACGAGGTATTGGAAAGTGCAAAAGGAAGTTTTGCTGCTGCCTTAAGCGGTACTACCGCTGGTAAGGCAGTACTACCGCGTAAGCGGTACTACCGCTTGTGTGAAGCGGTACTACCGCTCGTGAGCAGTACTACATCATGTTAAAATTGATAAATCACTCATGGAAACCAAAAACCAGCTCAATTCATCTATCAATTTATCCACATCATTTTTCTCAAGTTTCTGTCCATTTGGAAGTGCTGTGAAGGAAGTACCATGTAGGCATTTCCAAATGATCTGAAACTTTTCCAGTATCTTCATATACTCCAATAATCACTTTACACCAAATTTCATCTTATTTCATTCAGCCATTTGAGCACAGTATCAACATCTTCATTTCTGGCCAGAGTGCATGGTTACAAAGGAAGTACCATTTGGAGTTGTCCATTTGTGTTGAAACTTTGTAATCATGATCACCCTAGTGAGTGATCAACCTCTGCCAAGCATCATGCCAAGAAGAGCACTGTGGTGGCCACACTAATTGCCAAACACCTTACTGCTGGAAACTGTTTGACCTAGGTGCAGTCACACCAGAGCTCTCCCATGCCATCCAGCTGCACTAGTCGATCCAGGGAAGGGAGGAGAACACTCCTGACATGGTTTGGCCTCGCGTGCGGCGTGGCAACACCGTGTCCACGCGGTGACCACGTGCGGAGCAACCCAAAGCAGGGCACCGCGTGCCAGACCCTTCGGGAGCCCTCTCTGGCGGGCTCCGGCTTGTCCGCGAGCGCCGGCGAGATCCCCACCGTGTGCGTAAGACTTCTGGAGGCCTCTCCCCTTCGTCTCCTAGCTCCTGGCTACTTGTGCCGACCTCCGGTGCTCCACTGAATCGCCGCCACGGCGACGAGCTTCTGGGAGCTCCGTCCGGCGTCGGCTAGCCCTCCCCGTGGCTATATAAGGGCAGCCCCGAGCTTCTCCGCAACCCACCACTCTCCCCTCGAGTTTCCGGAGCATCTCCATCCCTCTCTGGCCGCTGTCGTCTGCCATGGCCGCCTCGGCCTCCGCGTGATTCCGGCGAGCCTAGCTCTCCCCTCCTCCTCCTGACCGCACTACTAGCTCCACCCCACTCCGGCGCACCTCCCCATCTTCCCCAGTCCTCGCCGGAGTGCCCCTGGCCGCACATCCCCAAGACCAGCACCGCCGCCTTTGCCTTCTGTCACCGAGGGACGCCGTCGCGCTCCAAGCCTTCCCGGCGCCAGCAGACAGGACGGACGAGTGCGGCGCTCCTCTCCGCACGCGCCGGTGCTCCCAGCTCGGCCAGAGGTGCCCGGACAGCACGGCACCGGAGCGGCGCTACGGCAACCGCGACCCCGTCAGCGGCGAGCGCGCCTCGACCCGTCTCCGGCGACTTCGCCACCTCCATCAAACGCGGCGCCCCTTGCTGGTTCCGCCGGTAGTCTTGCCTCGGCCGGGGACTGCCGGAGCCGCCGTGGCCGTTGCCGGTGCCGCGGCACTCCCTTGCTCTCCTCTATTCTGTCGGGAACAGAGGGAGGAGGGAGATGCCCCTGCAGGCAGGCCCGGCCCATCAATGGTTCCACCCCCCTCTCCACCGTTTTTTTAAAAGGCAGGGCAAGTGGGCCGGCCCAGGAGCAACAGTAGCAACGGTGGTGGGATTCAGCCCGAGTCAGCCCATGTGCACAGTTCCTTTAATCTTTTCCGAAAAAAAACTGCCAAGGACCCATTGGTGAATAAAATATTTACAGATGGGTCCCTGACAGTCAATCGTCTATATCTTTTTCTCCATAGCTCCGATCGAGGTGAAACCAACGCTCACTTCTTCATCTCTTCGAGACCGTTCCGATGAGGTCACTTTCATAATGTTTACACATTCTGAAAATGACCATTTTGCCCTTGCCTCTAAACAGCCCCCTCCGAGAAGGAACAATTTCCGGTGATCCTTTCCGCGGACTCTCCGCACTTCTTCCCGGAGTATTCTTTGACCCCAGGCAAGCCGACCATCTGATATATGCCCTAAAGCATTGCTCTTTGTTATTCTTGCGTGTTTAATTAATGATTATGCCTGTGATAGAAATAATTAAACTTCTGTTAGATTGCACTTACTGGTTACATTACTTGCATTAGTTTGCCATGTGATAATTCAAAGTAATTTACTTAAATGCATAATTACTGCCACCTCAACCTTGTGTGCTAAATAACTATGCATGCTAAGTACTGGCTAAAGCTAAACTTAGTCGGTTGATCCAGAGTCACCTGTTCGGGCTTATCCGTGCAACCACATTTTCCGGTATGGGACGGCCTTGACTTGGTCTGACTCTGTGCTCTTTCACCGGTACCACCAGACAGGGAAGGTTATGCGTGCGTGCTACCCTGGCCCGGTAGGCGACGATAACCTTGTGAGCCGAGTTGTTTGTTTGCGCGCGGTCCCCGTTTGGGACAGTTTAGTTTGGCCACGACGGTGACAGGTGTCACAATGTGACACAGGGGCCACCCAAGGCTTGACTCCGGGGGAGAATGATTGCCGGTGGTACGGTGGAGGAGTCACGGGTTAGGCAGGTTTCGTTGGAGCAACACTGGTCCACCCGAATGGGATCACGAGGTCAGGTGCTCCATGGTGTGGGTAAAGTGCGCAACCTCTGCAGAGTGTAAAAATCTATTCGAATAGCCGCGTCCACGGTATTGGAAAGTCCGTCCCGGCCTCACTCGGTGGTCAACCGTAATAATGATAATAATGATGGAAGAACTCGTCTTGTGTAGACATCAGATGATGTCAGGAATATGATATGTTAGCCATGGGATGGCTATGAGATGAGTGGTCGGATGACCACATGATTTGGATTGGATTTGGATCAGATTTAGATTGGATCGTGAGAATGTTTGGAGTATGGAATATTTACTTAGTATGCTTTACTTTACTGTATTTACTTCAGTAGTTATCTTGCTAGATAATCCTGTTATGCCATGATAATTAATATTGCTCTAATGACAAATGCATGCTTGAATGCCATGGATTGCTTTGCTTGGTGTATATGTTAGTTTGGTTTGCTTGCGAGTACATTCGAAAGTACTCAACGGCCTTTAACGTGGCCAGGTTCACATAAGGATCCATCGTCCGTCGACGAGGAGCCGGAGCGTTCGCGGCTAGGAGAGTAACCCAGTCAGATCCCTCTGGATTGGAGCCACACCAAGACCATGCTTCCTTAGATAGAACTTTTCCACTGCCATCACCGTTGTAATATATCATGTAAGACTTATATATCCATTAATAGAAATGCCTGTGTTCATGATACTTGTTGTAACGCGCATGCCAGGGTGATTTCCTGGGCTGGCATGCGTGGCGACCGTCTGGCTACAGTGGTAATCAGGAGGGGCGCCACACCGCGGCAAGGGGTGCCGCCTCTTGAGCCTCCGCACACCCGGTGACCGGGCTCTAGAGCGGCGTTGTCACGGCGTCAGGAGAAGGCGTAACGCCCGCGAGCTCGGGCGCGGTGCCGCCAGGGCACTCAAGGGTCGCGCTAAGTTGGCGCGACGCGCTTCCTCGCCCACCGCGTCCGCGGCCAGAGGCCGATGGCGCCCTCCGGACAGGGGGCTCCTTCGGCTCGGTGCTCGCCTTCCTCCTCTTCAACTCGACGACGACCCTGGCCATCAAGGAGAGAAGGGGCTGTGAGTATGCGCGCAATTTATAATCGGCCAAAGGCAAGGCAAGTTACTTACTCGTCAGCCGCGACCCACTTCCTCTTCCTCTCCACGTCGTCGAGGGCCGGGATGCCCCCGCCCTTCTTCGGCATGGCGCTGTCGTCCGGAGGGGTGGCGAGACTGCCCCGAGGGGCCGCGGCCAGAGGGGCCACGTCTGCCCCAGCGGCGGCTGCCCCGTCTCTCGGCTGCGGCTCGGGTGGAGACGAGACCGGCGTCTTAAGCGCCCTGTTGGGGCATGGGGAGTCTGCCGGAGGAGGCGCGGCCGCGCGTTTCTTCGGGGTCGCCCGGCTAGATGCTGGCGCGGTCTGGGAGGCAGACCTTGGCCTCTTGAGGTCCCTGACGAAGCGCAAGGAGTCCGCGGCCGGGGGCTCATCGGCATCATCGTATTCGAGATCGCGTAGGAGCACGCTCTACGACGAGGGAGACACCTCTACCGGGTCGTCGTTCTCAGTCTCCTCCGAGCCCCCCCCCCCCGGTTGCTGGTGTTGCCGGAAGGCATCGGCACCGGAGGATTGGGGCACTCAGGTGGCATGAGCCCTAGCTCATTGAAGACGGGCATGGCGGCAACTAGTCTCTCCCTGTCGTCACGGCGGTACAGCGGGGCGTAGGCCTCGGGGAGGTCCCCAGGGTCGAAGTGGAGCAGGGTAGACACGGCCCTGCCCAGTTCCTCGTCTGTCAGGATGGAGGATCGAAGCCTGATGGTGTCCCTCGCACCCTCGTACTCCCACATGGGCTTTGAGTGCGACTGGAGCGGCGCCAGGCACTGCATCAGGAACTCTCTCAATATCATTGCCCCGGACAGTTGCTTGGCCTCCATGTCCTGGGAGATCCGCTTCAAAACGGGCTCCGCCCGGGGATCGGTGAGCTTCGCGGAGCCCCATGCGAGGGTCTTCTCGGGCAGCTCCGTCGGAAGCTCCAGACACGAATCGAGGCCCCGGGCATCCAAGAAGACCCAGCGGTGCATGAAGCCTTCCACCTTCTTCCTGGCCTTCGGGAGCATATTCCCGCTCTAAACCGCGACGAAGGAGGCGCACGCCGACCGCTGCACACATTCATGAAGCCGCAGGATGAAGTAGTGGCGGAAGAGGGCCACTGAGGGCCTCACGCCCACGAAGGCTTCGCAGTAGAAGGCGAAGACAGACAGGAGCAGGATGGAATTGGGCTGAAGATGGAGGGCCTGGATCCCGTAATGCTCGAGGATGGCGGAATAGGGCTGAACCCCGAGAAAGGCGGGACAAGCCCGGCGAACACGCTGTGAAGGAAGAAGGAATAGACTGTCTTCGCCAAGGTGCGCTGGTCCGCCGCGCCGCACCAGATCAAGGTCTGCCCTCACTCATTTGTGTTGCCCGCTGTCAACGGGAGCGCGGGGAGGAGGTCCCCCTACTTGGCGATGGTGGATTCTGTAAGCGTCGGCGAGGGAGAAGAGGAGGTCGAGGCCTGGGCCTCAGGTTTTTACTTCCCGACGGGCGCCATCTGAAAGACCCTGGGGATTGGAGGTACAAGAGGAAGGACGGCTCTACGCAAAGATATGGAGGAAGCTCTCGCAAGGGAAAGGGGATCTGAGAAAGGAAGCAAGGGCGCAAGGAAGGAGAGCAATGATGGCTCGGCAGCGGGCGGCAGGATTTTGTCGGCCTGGGCAGTTGCCGAGGCACCGTGGGAGCGGAGGCGCCCGTGTCCTGCCACGCGCCACATGTCGAGATTGGTCCGCGCGCAGTTGGGGCCTGCGGCGTTCGGCCATCCTCCCTTGGCTTTGCCCCGAAGCCAGCCCAAGCACGCCTTGGGCTCGGGGGCTACTGTCGGCGTTCTGGGATCGGGGGTACCCAGACCTGCCTGCCAGCGGCCCAGCGCGTGGCCCACCTCGACGGCCCGGTACGGCCTGGCGACAAACCCCCCAGGACAAGACCCACGTGAGGGCCCCGGCCTCGCGAGGAGAATGACGCCAAGACCTCCAGAGGAAGGGCCTCCCCAGGTTGCCTCCCGAGGAGCAGAGATTCCTATGCAGGTGCCCAGCCTCAGGAGGCAGCGATGACATGAACCATGACGACCAAGGCCAGCGGGCGCAGGGGGGGCAATTTCCCCTTTGGTTCTAAGGAGGCAAGGACGTACGCGGGTTCCCAAGGGATCCCCCAAAGGTTTCCCTTCCGGTGCAACGAGACCA
The DNA here is from genome assembly GCA_039707655.1 of Elymus sibiricus. Classification (NCBI taxonomy): domain Eukaryota; kingdom Viridiplantae; phylum Streptophyta; class Magnoliopsida; order Poales; family Poaceae; genus Elymus; species Elymus sibiricus. Next base: position 240,092,126 of record CM077667.1, on the reverse strand, counting down.
AGACAACGAGCTCGGCAGGACGGATGTCATCGCCGAGCCCACCTCTGCGTCACGCCCAGTTGCTTTGTGATGTCTACTACGCAACTTTATTCTTGTAGACATTGTTGGGCCTCCTAGCGCAGAGTTTTGTAGGACAGTAGCAATTTTCCCTTAAGTGGATGACCTAAGGTTTATCAATCCGTGGGAGGTGTAGGATGAAGATGGTCTCTCTCAAACAGCCCTGCAATCAAATACAAGAAATCTCTTGTGTCCCCAACACACCAAATACAATGGCAAATTGTATAGGTGCACTAGTTGGGCGAAGAGATGGTAATACAAGTGCAATATGGATGGTAGATATAGGTTTTTGTAATCTGAAAATATAAAAACAGCAAGGTAGCAAGTGACAAACGTGAGCACAAACGGTATTGCAATGCTTGAAAAAAAGGCCTAGGGTCCGTACTTTCGCTAGTGCAATCTCTCAACAATGCTAATATAATTGGATCACATAACCATCCCTCAACGTGCAACGAAGAATCACTCCAAAGTTCTTATCTAGCGGAGAGCATAAGAAGAAATTGTTTGTAGGGTATGAAACCACCTTAAAGTTATCCTTTCCGATCGATCTATCCAAGAGTTCGTACTAACATAACCAAGTTATCCTTTCCGATCGATCTATCCAAGAGTTCGTACTAATATAGCCAAGTTATCCTTTCCGATCGATCTATCTAAGAGTTCGTACTAGAATAACACCATATGATATGCATCAACCAACTCTAATGTCACCTAGATACTCCAATGTCACCACAAGTATCCATGAGTTAATTATACGATACGCATCAAACAATTTCAGATTCATAATACTCAATCCAACACAAAGAAACTCAAAGAGTGCCCCAAGATTTCTATCAGAGAAAGTAGGACAAGAACATGTATCAACCCCTATGCATAGATTACCCCAATGTCACTGCGGGAATCCGCAAGTTGAGTACCAAAACATATATCAAGTGAATCAATAGAACACCTCATTGTCACCACGGGTATCCACATGCAAGACTGTTGGAGATATGCCCTACAGGCAATCATGTATGATGATATTTCCTATGTGTTTATGAATAAAGATAGTCCTTGGACATTATCATTGATGTGTATTAACAAGTACGTGACTTGTTTGTGAGACTGTACATTGTATGATGACTGTCCTAAATGGTCCCTAGTTGAAAGAGTTGTGTGGACGCTCAGCCAGTTAGACTAGCATATGACACGGTGGATGGTTCGGTCTCACTGACCATGTGGCATTGGATGCTAGCCGGATAATATGGACTCAGAAAGATCTGGTCGGATTCGACGTAGTCGGATCCGAGTCGAGATAAGGTCTGAGTTGGACAAACCCAACTATGAGACGCATCGATAGGTCATCTGTGAGTCTCTAGTACAACATACGTTCTATATCCTAAGACCTGAGCTGGCGCATGTACTCGGGATGGTGACAGACTTGCTTTGGGCCAACCAAATGCTACTCCGTGACTGGGTAGTTACAAAGGTAGGTTTCGGGCTTGTCCAGACCCATACTGCGAGACATGGTCGAGCAAGATGGGATTTGTCCCTCCGGTTAGGAGAGATATGCTCTGGGCCCCTTGTGTGATACGACCAAGATAAGCATGGCCATGCGACAAGGATTATGAGATAATCCAGTTTGTTGGTCGGTATCACTGGAACGAGAAAGAGGTCGGGCTAGCACAAGGATGACAGACTCGCCTTGAGCCCGACAACATATATCGTGTGGCAAAGGGAACATAAGTGTGATGTACAGGTTCGCCTAACCAGCTTCATCGGACACTTGGAGTCGGCACGCTTTGCTAGAGGCCGCTACCGACTAGCCGAGTCTGATGTGATCATACTCGTGACCAAGTGAACGAGAACCTAAGGGGTCGCGCGCTTAAGGGAAGGAACTAAACGTGGGCTTTAGGATCCGTGCGAGGCCCAAGAGTTGAGCCCGCGCCGGATGCCTATATATAGTGGAGGTGCGGCACACCTATCTGGTTGATCGCTTCGGCGCTGTCATTAGGGCTTTGCATGTGTTGCAACTAGCCACCTCCACTCGCCGCCGCCGACTGTGTGATCGGACCTAGCAGTCCGCCGCACGGTGTTCCTCCTGCACGCGCGGATACCATTAGAGGCGGTGCACTTGCGCCGCTCCGGCGAACCTGCACGAGGGATCCGGTGACCGGCTGTTCGAGGGAGATCGGATCGGCTGTTCGAGGGAGATCGGACGAGGAGGAGACGGACCACGCGAACGCGCCAAACTCTACTTTCGCTGCACGGCACTGCGTGTCTAGTGGTAACGAACTGTGATCCATCTCCGTAGCATGTTCTTGGATGTTCTGCGCGTAGGAAAATTTTAATTGGCATGGGATGCACCTACGGTAGAACCCAACAGTGGTATCAGAGCCTCTGCTATAGGATCTGGATTCAGATCGGATGCATATATGATATGTGGAGGCGGCAGATGAGATCTGTCGTCGTTTATGAGATTGGCTATGTGCACGGTTGATGAGATCAACTGCACATGGGGATCGATATGGCTATGTTTTTTTTTCTGTCAATCGGAATCGACGAGGTCGTCACACAACCTACCCCTACCGGTCGGTATCCGCCATCGGGGTTAACTGTGAAACGTAAATCCGAATCGGATTCGCGATGATCGATGAGATCGGTCAGATCAAAAAATCCGGCGTGATCGGAATACAGATTCGATCTGTGATTTCCGAAACCGGCTAGCGGGACCGCCGTATGCGTAGCGTCTTGTATTTCGTACGCGATCACACAAAATGGTAGAATGCGATTCTATGCATAACTTTGTTTTGCAGGTTTGATGTGAATAGTATGGCTTATATGTATGTGATGCATGTTTGTAATTTAACATGACCCGCGTGTCATGATTGTCAGTCGGCAGGAGCCAAAATGCTGTCATTATATTGTATAACGACCTGCGTGTCGACTTGTGATTCTCTGTAAATTCATTACTAGTTGTAGTAGTTGGAGAACAGAGATCAAGTTCGAGGCTTTGGCGTCCCGGTGTGATGAACAAGATGGAGTTCCACCCTGGTCATCGGAGTTGGAGCCAGCCTGGAAGGACATCCATGAAGGAGCCATACTATTTCACATATTTATGTTTATATGTGATTGATATTGCTTCTTGTTTCTATGCATGTTAGAATGGTAGAAAGATCCCTCGTTAATATCAGCACATTGCCATTCCAGATGTTGCACCTCCACACGTCAAGTACGTCGAGTGGTGGGCTCATAAAATTGAGGTGCTACTAGGTGTCCTTGAACTGGAGGGTTCGTGTCGGACACGGACATGCACTGCATCAGGTTAACTTGACAAGGCTATCAAAACGGTTTTGGGCCTTGTGGCAAAGAAGGTTGGGAGCCGGGGTATAAGATACCTACCCGACCGGCAGGAGTCGTATAGAGATACGATTAGTAAGGAGTTGCTTACCGAATAGGCAAGTTGGCTAGCAGTGATGCTAAAGCTCACTAGTCGCTCGCGCTAGACGGGTCCTGAATCACTGAGAGTTTGCGGAGGGATGCTGACTTCAGTGGGAGTAGTTCTGTTTAAGGCTTGAATTACTCTACATAAACACATTGCTTAGTGATTGCATATTTTCTGTTGTAGATCAATGGCACCACCTGCTCAACCCAACTTTGCATTGAAATCAATTCTGGAAAAGGATAAACTGAATGGAACAAACTTTACCACCTAGTATAGAAATCTGAGAATTGTTCTCAAGCACGATAAAAAGGAACATGTTCTAGAGGATCCACTTCCAGAGGAACCTGCCGAGAATGCTAGTGCCACAACCAAGAATGCCCATCAGAAACTCGTTGATGAATCAAACGAGATCAGCTGCCTCATGCTGGCTTGTATGGAGCGCGATTTGCAACAGCATTTCGAAAACGTTGACGCTTTCGATATGATCGAGAGTCTCAAGAGCATGTTTCAGGTGCAGGCTAGGACCGAAAGGTTCAACGTCTGGCAATCCTTGACGGATTGTAAGCTGAAGGAGGGTGATCCACTGAGGTCGCATGTCATCAAGATGATCGGGTACGTGCAAGCTTTGGATCGGTTAGGCTTCCCACTTGGGGACGAGCTATCCACGGATGCAATTCTGGGTTCTCTTCCACCTAGCTATGGGACGTTCGTCTCGAACTATCATATGCATGGCATGGATAAGAAGCTCACTAAATTGCATGGGATGCTTAAGGTGGCAGAGCAAGATATTATGAAAGGCACACATCAAGTGTTGATGGTGCAGAACTCGGCTAAGTTCAAGAAGAGTGGTCCAAGAAAAAGGGTAAGGCAAAGTGCACGGGGAAGGTTGTCTCCGCCGCTGAGCCGAAGCCGGGACCGGACTCAAAGACCGTGTGCTTTCATTGCAAGGAAACTGGTCACTGGAAGAGGAACTGTAGCAAGTGGCTTGCTGAGCATGGCAAGAAGGCCGGAAATGCTTCATCAGGCAAAGGTACACTTGTTACATATGTTATAGACATTTACCTTGCTGACATACCTAGTAGCTCTTGGGTATTTGATACCGGATTGGTTGTTCATATTTGCAACTCGATGCAGGGGCTGATAAGAACTAGGCGTGTGGCACAAGGGGAGATTGACATCAGGGTCGGCGACAAAGCAAGAGTTGCTACGTTGGAGGTCGGCACGATGCAGCTTCAGCTTCCTTCTGGATTTATTTTGGAATTGAATAATTGTTATTACATTCCCGCACTTAGTCGGAACATCATTTCTGCCTCATGCTTGATGAGTCAGGGTTATGAATTCAGTTTAAAGGACAATGGTTGTTCACTTTATTTGAATGGAATGTTCCACGGCTATGCACCCATTGTAGATGGGCTATTTATTTTGAATCTAGAAACGGAACCAGCCTATAACGTGAATGTCAAGAGGCATAAGCCTAATGAGATAAATCCGACATACTTCTGGCATTGCCGGCTTGGGCACATTAGTCTGAAATGCATGAAGAAGCTCCATGATGATGGACTCCTAACTTCGTCTGATTTCGGGTCGTTCGAGACATGCGAATCATGCTTGCTAGGCAAGATGACTACGCCTCCTTTTGCAAAGAGTTGCGAGAGGGCGTCCGAGCTGTTGGAGCTTATACACAGTGACGTGTGTGGTCCAATGAGCACAACGGCCAGAGGTGGCTATCAGTACTTCGTGACTTTTACCGACGACTTGAGTAGATATGGATATATCTATTTGATGAGGCACAAGTCAGAAACTTTTGAAAAGTTCAAAGAGTTTCAGAACGAGGTTGAAAATCAGCTCGGCAAGACGATAAAGCTTCTGCGATCGGATCGTGGAGGTGAGTACATGAGCCAGGAGTTTGATGATCATCTGAAAAGCCGAGGTATAGTACCTCAGCTCACGCCTCCGGGTACGCCGCAGAGAAACGGCGTGTTAGAACGGAGAAATCGAACCTTGTTGGACATGGTCCGATCGATGATGAGCAAATCGGATTTACCCTTGTCATTCTGGGGATACGCTATAGAAACTACAGCTTTCACACTTAACAGGGTACCATCAAAATCCGTAGACAAGACACCACATGAGATGTGGACTGGGAAGAGTCCTAGTTTGTCTTTTCTAAAGATTTGGGGTTGTGAAGCATTTGTCAAGCGACTCATGTTGGACAAACTTACACCCAAGTCGGATAAATGCATATTCGTGGGATATCCGAGGGAAACCTTGGGATACAGCTTCTACAACCGAGAAGAGAACAAAGTGTTTGTTGCTCGGAACGGGGTTTTCCTAGAGAAAGTGTTTCTTGGTCGGGAAGCCAGTGGGAGAACGGTGCGACTCGAAGAAATTCGAGAGCCACTCGGGGACAACTCGGCTGGTGATGAGATCATACCGGAGTTGGTCAGGGATCCCGTAGTGGAATCGGCACCGGAGCCACGGAGGTCGGAAAGATTGCGCAGAGTGCGCGATGTGTTGTTGCTAGAAAGCGACGAGCCGGCCACATATGCGGAAGCGATGGTGAGCCCAGATTCTGAGGCATGGCTGGAGGCATTGAGATCCGAGTTAAAGTCCATGGATGACAATCAAGTCTGGGACTTGGTTGATCCGCCGCCTGGCGTAGTAGCCATAGGTTGCAAATGGGTCTTTAAGAAGAAAACCGATGTGGATGGAAATGTTCAAATCCACAAAGCTCGGCTTGTCGCTAAAGGTTATGGACAAGTTCAGGGAATTGACTACGACGAGACCTACTCGCCAGTAGCGATGCTAAAGTCGGTGAGGATCATACTAGCTATAGTTGCATATTTCGATTATGAGATATGGCAGATGGATGTCAAAACGGCTTTCCTTCATGGAAATTTAAAGGAGGATGTATACATGATACAACCTGAAGGTTTTGTTGATCCAAATAACGCTGGTAAAATATGCAAGCTCAAGAGATCCATTTATGGATTGAGGCAAGCAGGTCGGAGTTGGAATATTCGTTTTGATGAAGTCATTGTTGACCTTGGTTTCATCAAGAATGAAGAGGACTATTGTTTATACAAAAAGTCTAGTGGGAGCTCGGTAGTATTTCTGATCTTGTATGTGGATGACATACTACTGATCGGAAATGATGTTTCGATGCTGAACTCGGTCAAGGAATCATTGAATGGCAAGTTTTCAATGAAAGACCTTGGAGAGGCAGTGTACATTCTAGGCATCAAGATCTATAGAGATAGATCAAGGAGGCTGCTCGGCTTGAGCCAGAGCACGTACATAGATAAAGTGTTGAAGAGGTTCAACATGAGTGAGGCCAAGAAAGGGTTCTTGCCTGTCTCACATGGTATAAGGCTAAGCAAGACTCATAGTCCTAAGATTTCTGATGAGCGAAACCGGATGAGTAGGATTCCGTATGCTTCGGCAATAGGACCCATCATGTATGCCATGCTATGTACACGGCCTGATGTTGCCTTTGCAATAAGCTTAACAAGCAGATACCAAGCTAACCCAGGTGAGAGTCACTGGGCAGCGGTAAAAACTATCCTGAAGTACCTGAAAAGGACTAAGGAGATGTTCCTAGTTTATGGAGGTGAGGAGGAGCTCTGCATAAAGGGTTACGCTGATGCTAGTTTCCAAACCGACAGGGATGATTGTCAATCGCAAACTGGATTCGTGTATGTCATGAATGGAGGAGCAGTGAGCTGGACAAGTTCCAAGGAAGAAATGGTGGCCGACTCCACAACAGAAGCCGCAAAGGAAGGTGTTTGGATTCGGAAGTTCCTGGAAGATGTTGGTGTGTTCCCGGGCTGGTCAAAACCGTTGGACCTTTATTGCGATAATTCAGGTTCCATCGCACAGGCCAAGGAGCCGAGACAACACCACAAGATCAGGCACATAGACCGAAAGTATCACCTGATATGAAAGCTCATAGCGAAAGGTGATACTAATTTATGCAAGATTCATACAGATGCAAATATTGCAGATCCGTTGACTAAGCCACTTCCACAACCCAAGCATGAGGGGCACGTTAGAGCTATGGGCATTCGATGTCTATTTGATTGACTCTAGTGCAAGTGGGAGACTGTTGGAGATATGCCCTAGAGGCAATCATGTATGATGATATTTCCTATGTGTTTATGAATAAAGATAGTCCTTGGACATTATCATTGATGTGTATTAACAAGTACGTGACTTGTTTGTGAGACTATACATTGTATGATGACTGTCCTAAATGGTCCCTAGTCAAAAGAGTTGTGTGGACGCTCAGCCAGTTAGACTAGCATATGACACGGTGGATGGTTCGGTCTCACTGACCATGTGGCATTGGATGCTAGCCGGATAATATGGACTCAGAAAGATCTAGTCGAATTCGACGTAGTCGGATCCGAGTCGAGATAAGGTCTGAGTTGGACAGACCCAACTATGAGATGCAGCGATAGGTCATCTGTGAGTCTCTAGTACAACATACGTTCTATATCCTAAGACCTGAGCTGGCGCATGTACTCGGGATGGTGACAGACTTGCTTTGGGCCGACCAAACGCTACTCCGTGATTGGGTAGTTACAAAGGTAGGTTTCGGGCTTGTCCAGACCCATACTGCGAGACATGGTCGAGCAAGATGGGATTTGCCCCTCCGGTTAGGAGAGATATGCTCTGGGGCCCTTGTGTGATACGACCAAGATAAGCATGGCCATGCGACAAGGATTATGAGATAATCCAGTTTGTTGGTCGGTATCACTGGAACGAGAAAGAGGTCGGGCTAGCACAAGGATGACAGACTCGCCTTGAGCCCGACAACATATATCGTGTGGCAAAGGGAACAGAAGTGTGATGTACAGGTTCGCCTAACCAGCTTCATCGTACACTTGGAGTCGGCATGCTTAGCTAGAGGCCGCTACCGACTAGCCGAGTCTGATGTGATCAGACTCGTGACCAAGTGAACGAGAACCTAAGGGGTCGCGCGCTTAAGGGAAGGAACTAAACGTGGGCTTTAGGATCCGTGCGAGGCCCAAGAGTTGAGCCCGCGCCGGATGCCTATATATAGTGGAGGTGCGGCACACCTATCTGGTTGATCGCTTCGGCGCTGTCATTAGGGCTTTGCATGTGTTGCAACTAGCCACCTCCACTCGCCGCCGCCGACTGTGTGATCGGACCTAGCAGTCCGCCGCACGGTGTTCCTCCTGCACGCGCGGATACCATTAGAGGCGGTGCACTTGCGCCGCTCCGGCGAACCTGCACGAGGGATCCGGTGACCGGCTGTTCGAGGGAGATCGGATCGGCTGTTCGAGGGAGATCGGACGAGGAGGAGATGGACCACGCGAACGCGCTGGCCCAACTCTACTTCCGCTGCACGGCACTGCGCGTCTAGTGGTAACGAACTGTGATCCGTCTCCGTAGCATGTTCTTGGATGTTCTGCGCGTAGGAAAATTTTAACTGGCATGCGATGCACCTACGGTAGAACCCAACAAAGACATATATCAAGTGTTCTCAAATCCAATGATCAATCCAACATAACGAGATCTCAAAGGGAAAGATTCAATTCATCACAACAAGGTAGAGAGGGAATAACATCATGTGATCCGACTATATTAACAAAGCCCGTGATACATCAAGATCGTGAAATCTCAAGAACACGAGAGAGAGAGAGAGATTGAACACATAGCTACTGGTACATACCCTCAGCCCCGAGGGTGGACTACTCCCTCCTCATCATGGCCTCCGCCGGGATGATGAAGACGGCCACCAGAGATGGATTCCCTTCTCCGGCAGGGTACTGGAACGTCTCCAGATTGGTTTTCGTCGATACAGAGAGTTGCGGCGGCGGAGCGGAGAGTCTAGGGTTATTTTTTGGGGTTTCCGAATATTTGGGAGTTTATAGGTGGTGGAGGGGGTGCCCGAGGAGCCCAGCACCCACCAGGGCGCGCTAGGGGGACCTCTGGCGCGCCCATGTGGGTGCTGGCCACCCTGGCCCCCCTCTTCTGGTGTTCTTTGGCCCATCTGGTTCTTCTGGTCCGTAAAAACTTGTGGGGACCCCGACTCATAAGTCGTGATCACCGAATGCACGTGCACAGTGATCCCAGAGATCAATGCTCACTGAACACACAGGAACTGAATAACAAGAGTCTTACATCCATTACATACTGTTTGTACTCAGATATGGCCTTTATGGCCAAGTCTTCATAACCTTGCAGCGGAAATCTTCAACGATAGCGTGAACCCATGCCATCTGCCTTAACCCTGCAGGCATTCTGACTGGGAAGTGTCCTAGCACGCATGTTCATCACCAAGGTATTCTTCATTCAATCCTGTGCCTTCATGCCTGGCCAATAAAATAACCAGTGGCAAGCCAATGAGTACTTTGAATGTACTCGCAAGCAACCCATGTTTCAAACAAGGTTCAACAGAACATGATATAGCACTAAGTAGGTAAGTTTTGCAGAAAGCTAATTTTGAGTGCACTGACATGATCAAGTAACTTGTGTAAGCATGCATCAACAGTTGGCATATACCCATATGAACAAGTTACAGATATCATCATAAGCAGGGGTTGAACATCTCATGTTCAGTCATCATGTCAAGTCATCTGACTTAACTCAAGTATCATCTTTGTCTCACACACACCCCAAGTTTGTGAAAACATATGGACGTAGTTTAAGCAGCACCACCCAACTGTCCTCGACCGTGGACACGGCTATTCGAATAGTTTTACACTCTGCAGAGGTTGCACACTTTACCCACAAGACTCGGGGAACTTCCGTGTCATCCACGACTCGCGGTATAGTACATACCCGAGGTAAGCACCCAAACAATGCCTTTCCCCCGACGATACTTACAAAGACTCTACTCGATTGGTACCCAGCCCTCATGATGTACATCATACGAGCCTCGCTCCAGATCATACCATCCATCAAGGGACCAACGGTGTGCCCGGTGCCTGTAAAGACAGCGCATGGTCGCCCTACCAGGCACGACCCCGTATCGAGAGTGACCACGTCACTCCCGCCACTAGTAATGCGGGCTCTATGCTAGTACCCACCAAAGTAATCAACAAAGCCCCGTCCCATAAGGGGTATCGTGGTTGTGCATGTAAGGTTGGGACGGTCAGCAAATCTTAAAACTCTCCGTTTTCGAAAACACACACACAACTTGCTCCGGTACACCACTTCTTTATCAAGTCATTACCTAGCTCATCATCATCTCCCTCGGGCATTAGTGGCACCCGACGGGTTTTTCGAAAAGTCTTTGAAAGCACTTTTGTTTACATCACCATGCATATCCCTGATCCCACTTGCGTAGCATCTACTAAGCATCCTATCTACTCCCACCCGCACAACCCTCATAAGGATGGTAGGGTCATGCACGATGCAAGTATCAACGACAAAGTATCGGAGGCATCCCACCGAAGGGGGGTGCCTCATCAACATGATCAATTCATCGGAACAACGAGTGCTATATGACATGCATAGAAGGTTTCTTAACATGGTCAAAGGGCTGCTTGCCTGGCTCAACAAAGTCTTTGAGGTCTTCACACGCTTCTCGTCCATTCCGAGCATTTCGTCTACTTCGTCAACTATCGCCGGAAACAACCGCAATAAGCAACACCACAAGCAGAAAATAAAAGTGCTCTATAAATAGGAAATATATTTTTCTAGGATGTATTTGGTCATAAGAAAAATGACTAAGGAGGTTCCATTGGATGTGGATCAAGGGGGAGTCTTGAATTGGTGGAAATGAAGGAATTGATGGTCCTATAAGGTGTCCACAGAAAATATTTTTGTAAAAAAGAGTGGATGATCCCAACAGATAGGGAATGATTTTAGAAAATTTTAGGAAGTGGTTTCACTAGATTTGGAGTTGAGGTGGATTTCCTAGGGATTTACAAAGTGGATCATACATGAAGAAATGGTCCAATATTGACATGGTAGAATAAGGGTAAGGAAAAATGTTCACATCTTAAGACATGAATTTATATGCACCTAGGAACTTGAATCACTCAATTTGGAGTTGATTTGGATGCCCTAGGAAGTTTGCAAAGAGGGGTTTTAATAGTTCAAATTTGAATTTGAACTTGAACAGTACAGAAACTTGTGGTGAAAAAATATGAAAGTTGCACCAAATAATAGGTGGCATTTTTAGGAGAATGTAGAAATTTGAATCATCAAAATTCGAGTTGGTAGGAATTATTTATGAATACTACAAGTTTCTGTAAAAACAGAAAATGGAAAAAGGCTTACCCTATGGGCTAAAGTGCGCACCGGGCGCTCGATAGAGACTGGGCCGGCCCATTAGCTCGACCGCGCAAGGGCCGGGCGACGCCGAAGGCGTACTCCGCGGAGTACGGCTCCTGTGCTGGGAGGCGGGAAGTAGTGGGGGCGCTTCCACTTAACTGGGGGCCCGGCTGGCCTGTCGCCGACACGCGGGGCCCGCCTGTCGGGGCCGTCCCCCACCTCCCGCTCGAGCAGGGAGGGCAGAGGAGGCGGGTCCGAGCAGCGCCGGCGCTTGCCCCGGTGGCTCTGGCCACCTCTGGCGGTGCTCCGGCCACCGGCGCGCTCGTGGCGACAAGCCGCACCCACCCGGGGCCTCATTCTCGCCGGTAAGCGCTGTAGTTGACGGGGTCTTGGCCGCGGCGGGGGCCGGCGACGGGCAGCCATGGAAGCGTGTTTCGGCCACCGGGGAAAGGAAAAAGGGAGCGAGTGAGGAGTGTGGCAGTGTTGGGGGTGGCCCGGTGAGGTTCAAGGGAAAGGAGAGGCTCGGGGGAGCTCGAACCCGAGCGGTGGCCGTGGCGGCCATGGGAGGAGGAGAAGGCCACGGGAGGGAAAATGGGGAGGCCCAGGAGGTTAGGGAGAGGGAGAGAGAGAGCCAGGGACCCAGTGGAGGCTCGGGGCGAGGTATATGGAGGAGGGCGACAAAGGGGAAGCTCGGGTGGCCTCGTATGCGCTTCGGGCACGGGGAGCACGCGTGCCAGAGGAGTCTTGGAAGCTTGTGAGCATCGGGGAGGGGCGTGCGAGGTCAAGGGAAGATGCCCGGCGTGCTGGGGCACTCTGTCGCAGCCGGGCACGAGCTACAGGACGATGACAAGCGGTAGGGCGCCGGTTTTGTATGCCGGCTGCATGGTCACCACGCAAGGGTATGTCCAGGGCAACTTTTTGGTCGGCCAAACATGTCTAGCGTGTGAGGCATGCATGGTAAAGCTGTCTGGTGAAACTTGGACCCAGATGGAGCTGGTTGGGGTTGGTTTCTACTGCAGGTAAGTTTGCAGCAGCAAACTGGGGAGTTATCTCAGGGGCTCTTACTGGAGGGCAATTAGGGAAAGAACTTGTCTAGTGTTCAATGGCATGGAGGGATTTCATAGCAACCAATTTATAGCTCAGGTAGATTAGTTTACAGGGTACCTGTAGTACAAAGCTGCATTTGCTGCCAAAATGTAGTTTTAGATGAACTGCTCATATTTTCCACATGAGCATGCCATCTTTGGGTTTGAACTAATGCATAAGTATGCAATTGAGGTTGTGAAAGAGTTTGGGGGCCTTTGCATGCATAAAATAATGGTAGAGGGAAAAGAGGGGTCTTGTCATGGTAAAAATAGGGGGAAATGAGGGAGTTACCCCACAATAATTGATCAGAGGCCATGGCAAAGTTACTTGAGGTAAATTGGGGTTAGAATATACTATGGTAAAAAGTTAGAGACAAGGAGAATCTTTTTGGGCCCACTTTGCTTGTCCACAAGCTTATGGCTGAAGGTGTTTGTGCTGTGATTGGGCTAGGTAGAGGAATCCTATGGCCTTGGTATTTACTAGGGTTAAATTAAATGTCTATTTGGTGCTGATCACAAGTTTTGAGCCCAAATGAAGAAAGTTGATAACACAAACTTGGTAAACCCTAGAAATTAACAGAATCAGATTTCTGTAGATCTAGGCATGCTAAATTAATCTCCTAAATGCACCACTTGGTGTAGTATCATTATTTGGGTATTAGAACATGTCCACAAAGTTTGAGGGCAATAGGAGAAACTTCACAATGTAAAGTTGCTCAAATTTGATTCTGGCAGAGAGGGTTTTGGAATATTTTGGTGAATCAAAACAATTGGGACTGAGATGAATATTTTCAAGATCATCACATATAGCATGTGTGACTTGTTGGAATTTTCCTGGATTTTATTGAGAATATTTCTTATGGAAATATTTCAAATGCTTGATTTAAGCAGAAAGGGCTTGGAGGGTTTTGTCCAATATTTTGAACAAGACCATGTGTTGAAACTCTTATATATGGACAATATATGTCCACTGAGTTTCCCTAAATTTTCTCAAATACTTTTAAAGCATAAAAACAATTTTTCCTTATAAAAGACCATTTCTGCCCTTAAGAAAAAGCCTTTAAATAAAATAGTAAAATAATCTTTAAAAGTAATATTTGGTGGTTTTGGGAAGTCATATATATAGTGGGTTTCAAATAAGCCTTAGGTGTAAAATATTCCACCCAATTTGAGGACTTGTAGTACAAACCTCAATTCAGGGGTTTTGGAAAACCTAAGTTGAATAAATGCTTTTTGGCCAAAATAATATTTGATAGAAATAGTTTTAGGTCCTATACACATGGTATGATTATTGTACAAGAGTTTGGATTAATTAAAAGAGTTCTTCAGGGTAGGAGGAAGTTTTATGAATATAGAGCACCAGCAAGCAATCAAACAAGCAAGCAAATAGCACACAAGTCAAGCATTCATAGGCTCTCAAAAAGTTTTAATTGGCCCTAATTTTTGAGTCATGCTAACTTAGTCATGAGTCAAAACACAGGGTGTAACAGACCTACTCCCCTTACAAGAATCTCGTCCCCGAGATTCCTAGGCTAGGCGTGGGAAAGATGCGGAAATTCAGAGGTGAGGTAGTCTTCACGTTCCATGTTGCTTCTGCTCCGGTGTGGTTGTCCTTCTGGGTCTTGAAGTGCCGGATGATATGTCTTCGAGTGCGTCGTTGACTTCGTCTAAGGGTGAACGGGGTTCTTGCAATATGCTAGGCTTGCCTAACGGTCAAGGGTTTGGAGAACGAGGTCCTGGCAAGGGTCTGGCTTGTGGGTGTATTCCATAGTCAGAATACGGGGCAAGGTAATGTGTTTGCGTGCTGATCCTGGGACTGCTCACGTTGGTTAGTGACATCTAGATGTTTCGCGTTAGAATAGAAGGGGTCAAGGTTTTGGCGTAATTTCCCGGTGATGGGGAATTGTTGACTCCGTTGGAGCAGTTGATCTTCCGGTGCTTGTGGTCTTCAACAATAAGGACGTCGAAGTTTGTCGGTGTAGGCTTCTTGTCGAGATCTTCTGCTTGAGTGAGTTTCCCAGGTATGTTCTTTATTCAACACCAGCCATTCGTCTTTATCATCACAGACGCACGTTTCGGGCGGTTCTTCGAGTGTTCGATCTATTGGTCTTTCCGTAGCCTATTTGTGGGAAGGTTTGGGCTGAGTCTCGTCCCTAAGACCAAGCTTAGAGACTTGGTGTCAAAACGGTTTCTACCATCTGGAAGGTTTCTGAGGGGTTCTAAATAAGCTGACTATCCAGAGTATAGAACAGCCGTCTAATCCCCAAGGCCTGAGGCTTGGCAAGTAGGGTGAACTACCTTTGACGGGAGGCTTACCATGATCGAGTCAGGGTTTACGTCCTAGATTTTCTAAAAAGGGGCTGGTAATGAAGTCATGACAGTCGTCCACTCCATTCCAGGCCTCTGAAGGGAGTAGGGACGTCATGCCCACCGTACACCGTCAAGGTGGTGGAGTGAGAGGTGTTATTGAACTTCTCGGTTCCTTCCTAGTCAGGAACTGATAGGTGATTGTTAAGACAAGGGGCTCTATAATCCTGTTGATGTGCAAGGGCTTCATCGTGCTTGGACGTTGGTGCTTCTTGGTATAGTCTAGTTGATGTAGTCGGTAGAGGAGCGGTGGTTGACTTCTCTTGCTTCTTCTTCTTCGTCGTGGTTTCTCAACCGTAGTGGCTCTTCATCTTGCTTGGGCAGGAATGTCTCATGCTGTAGGGTGGGTACTTCAAGTAGTCCAACTCTTCTCAAGGGGAAGCCTTATACTTGAGAGGCATGGCAAATGGTGTTCCTGGGGCTGGTCCAAACAGGACTAAGGTGTTTTTCCTCTCTTATTGGGTAAATAGGTATGTCATCCCGGAGTGTAACAACCTATTTCCCCAAGTATCACATAAACACATTGCTCATGGGATATGTGAGAGGAGTGGGCACTTGCTCCGGATGGTCACTAGTTCGGGGGTTTGTGGCTTAACCTAATATAGGTCTTCGTGGCCACGTTCCACATGAACATGTCTGGTGGAGGTCGGGGTGGAGCATCGGCCATAGTCTAATGACTTAGAGCCAAGACCTATGGCCATAACCTGACCATATTGTGGCTCGGTAAAGCTTAGAGGTTTCAAGGAGCTTAGGATGTGAGTGAACGTCTATCATCTTATCCTTGAGCACAGTTATTAGATGCCAATAGTACTACCTATTACTCCAAACAAAGTCATCCCACATCATCAAAGGTATCATCTCATGTAAGTCAACTCCAATGTCACTCATGCTATACGACTCTAAGGTTTAGAGAGGAGGACTAAACCAAGATCCCATATGTATACTATAGTTAACTCATATATATCCCTATGTAAAAATCCTTGGGAAGCATACAAGCTGCTAAGCTTGATCGTAACACTACAAATCCAAGTGTTCAGCTAATGTATCCAAGGTCTAAGGTGTTGCATCTCTATGCTAAGGAAAACACGTAATAAACCAATCCAAGATCTTGTTTCCTTCCTACGAATCCAATTAATCGATCCACGAATACCATCCACTATTACATGACCTATTATTGCTACAAATCCAATACCGGTGTCGTTCCATATATCTCCAGATTTTCCTAAATCCCCAAATTCCAGAAAGAACTATCTCATCACAGTATAAACATCAATTCCCATTATGATGATCCAGTGAACATCCGATGTTAGGTGCATATGGATCCTTGAATCGATTCTAACAACCATCCAATATTCCTGGTTTGTCTTCCACCGAGAAACATGGTATCAAGATCAAGATCATCGGACTAAATCCAAATTACTCCGAACCATGTAGTTTGATTAATCCTAAGCACCTATTAGAATCACCTATTTAAATCCAAGGTTTACATCTAGTAAGAATTACCTACTAGTTACTCCAGTCACTATTGTATCACCATCAATCCATTATCAATATTACTTGCCAAAGTCAAGTCATTTATCCACCAATAATTTCAGCTTGTGATCACAATGGTCCTACTAAATCCAATTTGCTCAAGGGGAAAGTAAGTTATGCTACTCTATCAATCTTGATCCACCAAGCTCGCAATCATCCTGAAAATCTCGCAATCCACCAAAGGGTCTCAACCGCTTCCTCAAGATATCTACTCTAGCCTCGTCAAATGATTAGTCTACTAATCATTTATCCTCAAGATGATATATCCCATGGCATCATTACATCAAGTGCTAGCTTAAGGATGAAAGGTGTTTGTTCACTATGATCACTAGTCCCATAATGAAGCCAGTGCTAAGCAGGGACTATTGAAGCTCAACAGGTGCCCTGGCAAATCTGTGTGCTAAACACGTGGTCAGGGGTTTGAGCTGGGGGAGCTTGTGAGGTCTAGGCTGGTTTGGGGAGGGGTTTCCAATCTTGAGGGGAAAAGCATAACTTTACGGGGTTGCGTCTGGTTGAGGACGTTGTAGTCATAGTCTTCAACGCTAGCTGTCCGTCGAGGCAGATCCTTGGTGCATCTTGTCTTGCCGGTCTTCAGTTGAGGAGAGGGGGAAGAGGGAAAGTAGCATAGAGGAGAGTGCATAAGGGGGTGGTATAGTGCAAGTGTAATCAAACATGTGCCGAAAAGGCCAAACACAAACATTAAGGTAAGGTGGGTGATATAGTCGTGTACTTGTTGCCTAGGGCAAAAGTGCGACTTACACCAAAGCACAACAAGCAAAACAAGCAACACACATCATGGTTCCCTTTGAACCATCATACGGACTTGACTTCGCATGGGGGATACATGACCTATCCTACCCTAGGGGTTCTCGGACTCAGTAGTCGTGCTTGCTTCATGTCTTGGAGAGGAGTCCGCTCAGTCTTCTGGGTCTTCTTAAGTGCCGCTATGTCTCTGGTTGTTGTTTGTTGAAATGATCCGGGTTGGGCCTGAAGAGTCCTTGACAACTTTGGGTCTGGTGAGTTGACGACGAGGGTGATTCTTCCCATCTGTTGTTGACAGGGTCTTATGGTGTCTTCATAATCGTGACAATGCCTCCTTGTTTTCTGAGATGTCGAGGGTTCCAGGAAGGCAATCTTTTATGCAATGTCATTAACAAGGCATGGTAGAGTTATATCCTGCTGATCACGTTGATGATATCATCGACACCAAGAGCGGGGGATGATGAGAACCGTTTTCCTGCTCACTATATTGAGGCGGACCAAATGGCGAGGTTCTCATCCACTGGTGGTTGCTGACACAACATCGAGAATGATAGGATTGCTCTATTAGCGATGCATATCATGATCTTGCATACCTTATGCCTTGATCATCGTAGGCCAAGGTTGCATCAACCTGGGGCAGTGTTGATGGTGTCACCATCTTTTGAGTCTTGATATCCTCATTCCTCGAGAAGGTATCTTCTGTTGGTATTGTCATGCCGTGGGGTCATCAAGCTTGTGTGAATGTCTGGCAAGGTGGCTTCCTTCCAGGTTACCCACGAGGATTTTCAAGGAATCTAGTGGTCAGGGGCACAAGGGTAGTAGCGACCGTTTGCAAAGTTTTGAAAAGCAGACGAGGAGAGCTTAAGAGAAAAATAGTGGAAGTTCTAAGGCAAAAACCATTGCTTCCTTTGAAATTTTAGGAGAGGTGAGAACTATGGTGGTTTTGTAAGTAATTTTGAAGGATCTGGAAAAATAGTTTCGTCCTAACTAACGTCCATGCTAACTAAGGGCTTCCTACAGTCAGGATGGCTCTGATACCAGCTCTGTGGGGACCCCGACTCATAAGTCGTGATCACCGAATGCACGTGCACAGTGATCCCAGAGATCAATGCTCACTGAACACACAGGAACTGAATAACAAGAGTCTTACATCCATTACATACCATTTGTACTCAGATATGGCCTTTATGGCCAAGTCTTCATAAACTTGCAGCGGAAATCTTCAACGTTAGCGTGAACCCATGCCATCTGCCTTAACCCTACAGGCATTCTGACTGGGAAGTGTCCTAGCTCGCATGTTCGTCACCAAGGTATTCTTCATTCAATCCTGTGCCTTCATGCCTGGCCAATAAAATAACCAGTGGCAAGCCAATGAGTACTTTGAATGTACTCGCAAGCAACCCATGTTTGAAACAAGGTTCAACAGAACATGATATAGCACTAAGTAGGTAAGTTTTGCAGAAAGCTAATTTTGAGTGCAATGACATGATCAAGTAACTTGTGTAAGCATGCATCAACAGTTGGCATATACCCATATGAACAAGTTACAGATATCATCATAAGCAGGGGTTGAACATCTCATGTTCAGTCATCATGTCAAGTCATCTGACTTAACTCAACTATCATCTTTGTCTCACACACACCCCAAGTTTTTGAAAACATCTGGACGTAGTTTAAGCAGCACCACCCAACTGTCCTTGACCATGGACACGGCTATTCGAATAGTTTTACACTCTGCAGAGGTTGCACACTTTACCCACAAGACTCGGGGAACTTCCGTGTCATCCACGACTCGCGGTATAGTACATACCTGAGGTAAGCACCCGAACAATGCCTTTCCCCTGACGATACTAACAAAGAGTCTACTCGATTGGTACCCAGCCCTCATGATGTACATCATACGAGCCTCGCTCCAGATCGTACCATCCATGAAGGGACCAACGGTGTGCCCGGTGCCTGTAAAGACAGCGCATGGTCGCCCTACCAGGCACGACCCCGTATCGAGAGTGACCACGTCACTCCCGCCACTAGTAATGCGGGCTCTATGCTAGTACCCACCAAAGTAATCAATAAAGCCCCGTCCCATAAGGGGTATCGTGGTTGTCCATGTAAGGTTGGGACGGTCAGCAAATCTTAAAACTCTCCGTTTTCGAAAACACACACACAACTTGCTCCGGTACACCACTTCTTTATCAAGTGGTTACCTAGCTCATCATCATCTCCCTCGGGCATTAGTGGCACCCGACGGGTTTTTCGAGAAGTCTTTGAAAGCACTTTTGTTTACATCACCATGCATATCCCTGATCCCACTTGCGTAGCATCTACTAAGCATCCTATCTACTCCCACCCGCACAACCCTCATAAGGATGGTAGGGTCATGCACGATGCAAGTATCAACAGCAAAGTATCGGAGGCATCCCACCGAAGGGGGGGTGCCTCATCAACATGATCAATTCATCGGAACAACGAGTGCTATATGACATGCATAAAAAATTTCTTAACATGGTCAAAGGGCTGCTTGCCTAGCTCAACAAAGTCT
This sequence comes from Elymus sibiricus, assembly GCA_039707655.1. Taxonomy (NCBI): domain Eukaryota; kingdom Viridiplantae; phylum Streptophyta; class Magnoliopsida; order Poales; family Poaceae; genus Elymus; species Elymus sibiricus. The sequence continues at coordinate 240,072,112 of CM077667.1, read as the reverse complement.
TCGAGGTCTTCACACGCTTCTCGTCCATTCCGAGCACTTCGTCTACTTCGTCAACTATCGCCGGAAACAACCGCAATAAGCAACACCACAAGCAAAAAATAAAAGTGCTCTATAAATAGGAAATATATTTTTCTAGGATCTATTTGGTCATAAGAAAAATGACTAAGGAGCTTCCATTGGATGTGGATCAAGGGGGAGTCTTGAATTGGTGGAAATGAAGGAATTGATGGTCCTATATGGTGTCCACAGAAAATATTTTTGTAAAAAGGAGTGGATGATCCCAACAGATAGGGAATGATTTTAGAAAATTTTAGGAAGTGGTTTCACTGGATTTGGAGTTGAGGTGGATTTCCTAGGGATTTACAAAGTGGATCATAAATGAAGAAATGGCCCAATTTTGACATAGCAGAATAAGTGTAAGGAAAAATGTTCACATCTTAAGACATGAATTTATATGCACCTAGGAACTTGAATCACTCAATTTGGAGTTGATTTGGATGCCTTAGGAATTTTGCAAAGAGGGGTTTTTATAGTTCAAATTTGAATTTGAACTTGAACAGTACAAAAACTTGTGGTGAAAAAATATGAAAGTTGCACCAAATAATAGGTGGCATTTTTAGGAGAATGTAGAAATTTGAATCATCAAAATTCGAGTTGGTAGGAATTATTTATGAATACTACAAGTTTCTGTAAAAACAGAAAATGGAAAAAGGCTTACCCTATGGGCTAAAGTGCGCACCGGGCACTAGATAGAGACTGGGCCGGCCCATTAACTCGACCGCGCAAGGGCTGGGCGATGCCGAAGGCGTACTCCGCGGAGTACGCCTCCTGTGCTGGGAGGCGGGAAGTCATGGGGGCGCTTCCACTTAACTGGGGGCCCGGCTGGCCTGTTGCCGACACGCGGGGCCCGCCTGTCGGGGACGTCCCCACCTCCCGCTCGAGCAGGGAGGGCAGAGGAGGCTGGTCCGAGCAGCGCCGGCGCTCGCCCCGGTGGCTCTGGCCACCTCTGGCGGTGCTCCGGCCACCGGCGCGCTCGTGGCGACGAGCCGCACCCACCCGGGGGCCTCATTCTCGCCGGTAAGCGCTGGAGTTGGCGGGGTCTTGGCTGCGGCGGGGGCCGGCGACGGGCGGCCATGGAAGCGTGTTCCGGCCACCGGGGAAAGGAAAAAGGGAGCGGGTGAGGAGTGTGGCAGTGCTGGGGGGTGGCCCGTTGAGGTTCAAGGGAAAGGAGAGGCTCGGGGGAGCTCGAACCCGTGCGGTGGCCGTGGCGGCCATGGGAGGAGGAGAAGGCCATGGGAGGGAAAATGGGGAGGCCCAGGAGGTTAGGGAGAGGGAGAGAGAGAGCCAGGGACCCAGTGAAGGCTCGGGGCGAGGTATATGCAGGAGGGCGACAAAGGGGAAGCTCGGGTGGCCTCAGATGCGCTTCGGGCGCGGGGAGCACGCTTGCCAGAGGAGTCTTGGAACCTTGTGAGAGTCGGGGAGGGGCGTGCGAGGTCAAGGGAAGATGCCTGGCGTGCTGGGGCACTCTGTCGCTGCCGGACACGAGCTACAAGACAACGACAAGCGGCAGAGCGCCGGTTTTGCATGCCTGCTGCATGGTCACCACGCAAGGGTATGTCCAGGGCGACTTTTTGGTCGGCCAAACATGTCTAGCGTGTGAGGCATGCATGGTAAAGCTGTCTGGTGAAACTTGGATCCAGATGGAGCTGGTTGGGGTTGGTTTCTACTGCAGGTAAGTTTGCAGCAGCAAACTGGGGAGTTATCTCAGGGGCTCTTACTGCAGGGCAATTAGGGCAAGAACTTGTCTAGTGTTCAAGGGCATGGAGGGATTTCATAGCTACCAATTTACAACTCAGGTAGATTAGTTTACAGGGTACCTATAGTACAAAGCTGCATTTGCTGCCAAAATGTAGTTTTAGATGAACTGCTCATATTTTCCACATGAGCATGCCATCTTTGGGTTTGAACTAATGCTTAAGTATGAAATTGAGGTTGTGAAAGAGATTGGGGGCCTTTGCATGCATAAAATAATGGTAGAGGGAAAAGATGGGTCTTGTCATGGTAAAAAGAGGGGGAAATGAGGGAGTTACCCCACAATAATTGATCAGAGGCCATGGCAAAGTTACTGGAGGTAAATTGGGGTTAGAATATACTGTGGTAAAAAGTTGGAGACAAGGAGAATCTTTTTGGGCCCACTTTGCTTGTCCACATGCTTATAGCTGAAGGTGTTTGTGCGATGATTGGGCTAGGTAGAGGAATCCTATGGCCTTGGTATTTACCAGGGTTAAATTAAATGTCTATTTGGTGCTGATCACAAGTTTTGAGCCCAAATGAAGAAAGTTGATAACACAAACTTGGTAAACCCTAGAAATTAACAGAATCAGGTTTCTGTAGATCTAGGCATGCAAAATTAATCTCCTAAATGCACCACTTGGTGTAGTATCATTATTTGGGTATTAGAACATGTCCACAAAGTTTGAGGGCAATAGGAGAAACTTCACAATGTAAAATTGCTCAAATTTGATTCTGGACAGAGAGGGTTTTGGAATATTTTGGTGAATCAAAACAATTGGGACTGAGATGAATATTTTCAAAATCATCACATATAGCATGTGTGACTTGCTGGAATTTTCCTGGATTTTATTGAGAATATTTCTTATGGAAATATTTCAAATGCTTGATTTAAGCAGAAAGGGTTTTGGAGGGTTTTGTCCACTATTTTGAACATGACCATGTGTTGAAACTCTTATATATGGACAATATATGTCCACTGAGTTTCCCTAAATTTTCTCAAATATTTTTAAAGCATAAAAACAATTTTTCCCTATAAAAGACCATTTCTGCCCTTAAGAAAAATCCTTTAAATAAAATAGTAAAATAATCTTTAAAAGTAATATTTGGTGGTTTTGTGAAGTCATATATATAGTGGGTTTCAAATAAAGCCTTAGGTGTAAAATATTCCACCCAATTTGAGGACTTGTAGTACAAACCTCAATTCAGGGGTTTTGGAAAACCTAAGTTGAATAAATGCTTTTTGGCCAAAATAATATTTGATAAAAATAGTTTTAGGTCCTATACACATGGTATGATTATTGTACAAGAGTTTGGATCAACGAAAAGAGTTCTTCAGGGTAGGAGGAAGTTTTATGAACATAGAGCACCGGCGAGCAATCAAACAAGCAAGCAAATAGCACACAAGTCAAGCATTCATAGGCTCTCAAAAAGTTTTAATTGGCCCTAATTTTTGAGTCATGCTAACTTAGTCATGAGTCAAAACACAGGGTGTGACCAAACTCCACAAAAATCCCCGCAGCGTTTCATCTCGGTTTGGTACTGATTTTCTGCGAAGTAAAAAACAAGCAAAAACAGCAACTGGCACTTTGGCACTATTTCAATAGGTTAGTCCCAAAAAATGATATAAAGTTGTAATAAAATGATTGTAAAACATCCAAGAATGATAATATAACAACATGGAACAAGCAAAAATTATAGATACGTTGGAGACGTATTAGCATCCCCATGCTTAATTCCTACTCGTCCTCGAGTAGGTAAATGATAAAAACAGAATTTTTGATGTGGAATGCTGCCTAACATGTTCACAATATTCTTTTCTTCTTTGTATAGCATGGACATTTGGACTTGTAAATAATGATTCAAAGCAATAGTCTAGTTTTAACATAATGACTTCAATACTCAAGCATGTCAACAAGCAACCATGTCTTTCAAAATATCAACACTAAAGAAAGTTATCCCTAGCCCATTATGCTCAATCATTGATCCATTCATGAAACACACTCAAATATTAGATATGCCCAATGCTCAAGTACGATCATAGTGCCCCCTAGTTGGTGCTTATAAGAGAAGATGGAGACTCAAAGCAAAAACAAGAATTGCATAAAGTAAATAGATAGGCCCTTTGCAGAGGGAAGTAGGGATTTGTAGAGGTGCCAGAGCTCAAGGTTTTAAATTGAGAGAGAAAAAATATTTTGGGTGGCATGCTTTTCCTGTCAACGAAAACGACAAAGTAGCTCACAATACTTTCCATGCTAGATATATCATAGACGGTTCCCAAACAGAAAATAAAGTTTATTCCTTTTTCCACCAAACTTTCACTTTCCACGGCGGGTCGTATCCACGGTTGCCTTCCATACCAACACTTTCCAAGGAATTTATTATTTGACAACATAAAGTAAAAAAAATTTATTTCGGGAATGGGCATCCCTATTACCGCCGTACTCTCGTGCAATGACAAGTGAATAAACACTCATCTTGAGAATAACACATCTAGCATGGAAAAATATTGGACACTCCCCACCGTTTCATGAGCGGTACGGGCACACAAAACAGAAAATTTATTTTGAAAATTTAAAGATGGCAATACAAATTTTCTTGGAACGGCATGGAAATACCGCATATAGGTAGGTATGGTGGACTCATAAGTCAAAACTTGGTTTAAGGATTTTGGATGCACAAGTAGTATTTCTACTTAGTACAAGTGGAGGCTAGCAAATATATTGGGAAGCAACCAAACCAAGAAACAAAAATTCACATAAGTGAGCATTGAACATAACTAACACTGAATAAAGCACCACAAGTAGGATGTAACTTCATTGCATAACTATTGACTTTCGTGCATGCATAGGGAATCACAAACCTTAACACCAATATTCCTACTAAGCATAATTACTCACTAACATGACTCACATATTATTATCATCATGTTTCAAAACTATTACAAAGAATCAAGTTTAATTTGTCCAATGATCTTCATGAAAGTTTTTATTATATCCTCCTTGGATATCTATCACTTTGGGACTAGTTTCATATATTGCCATTGCTTTTTGGCAAGCTCAAACAAATTTAAGTGAAGCACATGAGCAAATGACAAGCTACTCTCAAAAGATATAAGTGAAGATCAATGAGTAGTCAAACAATTAAGTAGCTATGTGAAGACTCTCTCTATCTCAATAAATATTTTCATAACTAAGTATTTTATTCAAGCAGCAAACTAAAAAAAAATCATTCCAAGAATAGCACAAATCATGTGGACAAATAAAAATTTAGGCTCAACATAGGCTAACTGATATTTGTTTTATGAAGAGAGGTGGGATGCGTAGCATCCCCAAGCTTAGATGCTTGAGACTTCTTGAAATATTTACTTGGGATGCCTTGGGCATCCCCAAGCTTGAGCTTTTGTATCTCGTTCAATCCTCTCATATCATGGTTTCACCTATTCTCAAAAACTTCATCCACACAAAACTTGAAAAGAACTCGTGAGATAGGTTAGTACACATAAGAACAAATCAACACTTCATGTACTATCAAGACAGGTTGCACAATAATTTTCCAAGATCATCTACTGTTTACTATCGTTTCCACAATTTATATCTACCAATATAGGCTATGGAAACTATAGGATAAATAGATAACGAAACTATGACAGCAATCTGTCCAAACAGAACATTCTGTAGCAATTTATGAAACCAGTGTACTTCTGTAACTCAAAAAATTATGAAAAATTAGGACATGCTATAAAACTTATATGACAACACTGTGTAAAAATTTCAGAAACTTTCCATGTTTCAGTAAAATATGAAAATTCAAACACTACAGCAAAAGTTTCTGTTTTTACACAGCACACATCAAACTTGCAATGCAAGCATCCTAAGGCAATTCTTGGAACTTTTTATTGAAAAACAAGATTATAAATAACACCTAACAGAGAAAAAAAATGACGCTCCAAGTAAAACACATATTATGTGACGAATAAAAATATAGCTCCAAGTAAGATATACCGATAATGTTGAAGATGAAAGAGGGGATGCCTTCCGGGGCATCCCCAAGCTTAGGCACTTGAGTCTTCCTTGGATATTACCTTGGGCATCCCCAAGCTTAGGTTCTTGTCACTACTTATTCTCCTCATATCAGTGTCTCACCCAAAACTTGAAAACTTCAATCACACAAAACTTAACGGAACTTCGTGAGATGGCTTAGTATAATAAAGATAGATCATTCACTTAGGTACTGTCAATACAATATTCATAATTGTTCCCACATGATACCTACTGTATTCTACCATTCACATAATTTATATCTATGAATATAAGTTATGGGAACACTAAAACAAGCAAACTATGCATGCAAAACAGAATCTGTCAAAAACAGAACAGTCTGTGAAGATCTGTAGTGTAACCATACTTCCCTATCTCTAAAAATTCTGAACAATTAGGACAACCTGAGTAATTTGTATATGAAGACTGTAAAAATTTCAGAGCATTATCATGCTCCAGTAAAAAATGAAAATTCCTGTACTGGAGTCAAAAGTTTCTGTTTTGGTTCAGCATCAATTCTACTCATCTTGTGAGTCATCCCAAAGGCTTTACTTGGCACTTTATTTAAATAAAAGACACAAAACATGATTACTACAGTAGCTTAATCATGTTAACACACAAAAACAGAAAGGAAAAGCGTTGGGTTGTCTCCCAACAAGCGCTTTTCTTTAATGCCTTTTAGCTAGGCATGATGATTTCAATGATGCTCACGTAAAAAGTAGTAATTGGAACATGCAAGAGAGCATCATGAATCACATGACAAGAACATTTAAGTCTAACCCACATCCTATGCATAGGGATTTTGTGAGCAAAAAAATTATGGAAGCAAGAATCAACTAGCATAGTAAGGCAAAACAAGCATAACTTCGAAACTTTGAACACATAGAGAGGAAACTTTGAACACATACTGATTTTCTGCGAAGTAAAAAACAAGCAAAAACAGCGACTGACACTTTGGCACTATGTCAATATGTTAGTCATAAAAAATGATATAAAGTTGTAATAAAATGATTGTAAAACATCCAAGAATGATAATATAACAACATGGAACAAGAAAAAATTATAGATACGTTGGAGACGTATCACTTTGCAGGCGAAGACCACCTTTAGTCAGGATAAGCTGTACCTCTTGTCCCCTTTCAAAATTTGGCCGTTGTGGGATCCCTTCCCGCCTGTGCGATAAGGGAAGAGGACCAAGGCCACTATAAATAGGGACTAGACTCCACCGTAGAGAGGGGGAGCCCGGAGAGACCGAACCACCCACAACCAAGAGCCATCGCGAGGTGGCTCACCACTGTACTTGTTCATCCCCGAACCTCCTCGTGAGGCCAATCCACCCAAAGCAGGAGTAGGGTTTAACACCGCAAGGTGGCCCGAACCTGGGTAAATCTGTGTGTTCGTCTTCTCCCTCGCTCACGCACGTTCGGCAAGGCACGGCTGTGGAGGGGCGAGCTTGAGGCTTGAGCTGGTTGGGATCTTCGCACAAGCCCCAGAGTTCGAACCTTCTTGGGTCTGTGGAGCCCCGATTCCGAAAGCAAGGCCCGGATCAACGCAGCCCGAGCTCCTTCTTCCTCTGCTTCTCCGACCCGAAGCCCGGTAGGGCTCCGTCGACTCTCGCGCCGTCCCCGACCCTGCCCCGACCTCTTCTCTATGTCCAATCGGACGCTAGGTGAGCAGCCTCTCCGTCCAGCCTCTAACCATCGTCGTTGGTGCACCGTAGGCGGCATCGTGTCCGAGTCGATCTCGCGCTCCCGTAGCTCCGGCGAAGGCCATGCCTTTATTTGTTTCTTTTCTCCCTCGCTCGCAGTCGCGCAGCTTGCCCCGTAGATCGCCGTGTCTACCCGTGTTGCCGCTTGCTCTCGGTAGCCGCTGGATCGCCTGCTTGCCTGCTGCGCTTTGCCTTGCTAGCCTCTGCCACGCCGCGCTTCACCATGAGCCGAGCAGAGCTCGAGCTCCCCGCACCCGCGTGCCTTGGGACCCCCCCGCAATCCCAGGGATGGGGCCCCCAGTCTATCCCGTAGCCACGCCTCCGGTCGCCCGCTCCGGAGATCACCGGAGTGCTCGCCGGCGACACCATCGGCTTCCCTGCCGTGAGGTGAGAGAAGCTGGCAGCTTTTCCTATCCAAAGGAGGCAAGCCCCCCCCCCCCTTTGGTCAGTAGCCGGAGCCTAGCCCAGCGGTAGAGCGCCCGCTTCTCTATCCAGGAGACCCGGGTTTGATCCCCCCAGGCTCCTTTTCCATTTTATTGTTTAGCAGCTGACAGTGGGCCCAACCCCACTTGTCAACCCCAAGGGCCCTGGTGTGTATGCCATGTGCCCCCCTTTTTTATATTTTTTTGTTTTGCTGTGATTGTGATATTTCCATTTCTGCCAAGTGCCAGATTTGGCCATGCCTATTTTGGGCATTTCCAATTCGGGACATTCCAATTTTGGCATATACTAGGATTTAAGTGGATGTTGCAATTTTCGAATACAATTTGTGGGAGTTTTGTCCATAGGAACATATGCTTATGATATATGAATTTGGGGTAGAAAAATCCAATGAATCCATTTGCGGCATTAGATTTATCATTTGGGCAAGTTTGAGAAAACTTTTTTTTTGTGATAATATGTCCTTTTGTCATTTTCACATGATTTAATTCTTGCATCATATGACAAACTTGTCAACATGAAAAATGTTCATTGATGTGTTTGCTAGCCCGTGGTATTTTTGCATGCCATTATAGATCATGATATGGATGGAATTCTTGCTGTCAACATGCCACCAAAATGTTACTTTCAATGCTCAAGATAATTCTAAGTGTTAAAATTTGTTATTATGTCGCCATGTTGTCTTGATGATTTCCATAATTCCATAGCTCCTTTGAGGTTCGCACAATGTTATGAATTGATGAGCATGTTGTCCTCTGTGAGTTTGTGCCAAGTGCTTGTAGGTAGAGCTATTGCATCTTATTTAAACTTGTTGTCAACATGTCATTCTGTTAATAATATGCCCTGTTTGCCACTTGTTAAAAATTACCAAGTCTGAGAGACTATTTTTCTCATTATGCCATGTTGTGAGGATGATAGCCAGTGATTTGGGCACTTGTTGATGTTGATATAATGGAGTGAATTGAAGTGCATGTTATCCTCTATAACCCTGTTAATTTTCATGCCATGAAAGCCCCTGTAGCATATGTAAATGTTGCTGTCAAGATGCCATCATGTTAATTCAGAATCTGTTAAACCGGAATTTTCCACTAAGTCCCTAAAAATAGTTTCAACATGTCATCTTGTGAGCTCATTTGCCATTGAACCATGCTTCCTTTCATGTTTCTGTAGATGGATGAAATGTTGAGCATGCTGTATACTTCGTGTACATGCCTTGCTTGTGATTTAAAACTTGTTGTAGCTCTGGGTATGTGTGTTACAAGATGACATGTTGATGTTTGTGGACAGATTGTGTGTTTGAATGTTTTGTGAGTTATGGGAGTTATACCCAATGGTTTTGCATGATCTTTAGGTCTATTCTTGCTAGATTTTCATTTCCAATCCAGTGGTATCCTTGGAATGCCAAGGAATATCCCATGGCCTTCTTCATCATTGCATTTGTCTCCGTTACCGTCTGTACCTTGCCGTGAGTGTTCCGTGAGTTCCGTTACCCCGTTTGCAACGTTCTACATACGCATTTGCATCGTTTTTACGAGGAGCATTCATTTTGCCATGTTCATGCATATTCAAATAACTAATCTTGAGGTTATGTCTAGAATACTAAAGAACTTAATAATTGCATGAGAAACATGACTAGCATAGGCTTGCCATGTTAAATACTTCCATTTGGTCATGCATCATTTCGTTTGCGCATTGCACTTTGTTTGTATGTTTATTTGGTGATGTTTCTCTTTGGGTAGACCTGAGTGTCGAGCCTGAGTACGAGGATCCTGATGAGAACAACTACGAGGACCCAGCTCCTTATCCCTCTGAAAACCCAACAGGCAAGATGATCGTACCCGGATCCCGATACTATTTTTGCTATGCTAGATGTCTCACTTCTACATTATGTGTCGTTGCCTACCACATAAATTGTTAGCCTCCCAAATTGCCATGAAAGCCTCTAACCCCTCCACTTCCTAGCAAACTTTGATTGGCTACATTATCGCTGCTCAGCCCTTATCTTATAGCGTTGCTAGTTGCAGGTGCAAGTTGTTTTCCATGTGCCAACATGGATATTCTGAGATATCACAATATTATTGCTATTTAATTTAATTTACATATATACTTGGTAAGGTGGAAGGCTTGGCCTTTTGCCTGGTGATTTGTTCCACTTTTGCCGCCCTAGTTCCGAGTACCGGTGTTATGTTCCATATTTTGCGCTCCTAACATACTTGGGGTTGTTATGGGGACCCCCTTGACTATTCGTTTTAGATTAAAACTTGTCTGGCAAGACACAACATTGGTACTACATTTGCTAAACAACCAAATTAAAATGCATAGGGCTTAGCTACCCCGTGGATAATTAATCAACCCCCGGGCCAGTGCTCCTCATGAGTGTTGGCCAAACGGAGCGATGTCCGGCCCCCCTGGTCACCCGGGGTTTCAGCCAACTCGACGTCTAGATCATCTCGTAGTGCCCTGAGCAAGAGATACGCACGGCTCCTATTGGGATCTGGCTTGCCGGACAGTCTTGCTGGACTTATCTTACCTTTCTCGAATGTCTTGCGCGAGGAATTCCGAGGATACTTTGGTCTATCTCGAGGTAGAGGTTTTCCAACAGAATTTCCAAGGAGATCATGGGTTTCGTTGTCGAGGTTATTCCCGCAGCGTGTGGTTAGTTTGCGATGGATGAGTTGGAGCACCCCTGCAGGGTTAAATCTTTTCGAGAAGCCGTGCCTGCGGTTATGTGGCAACATGGAATTTGTTTAACACCCGGTGATAGAGAACTTGAAGTAAACTCAAATAAAATACACCAAATGAGTGCATAACCATGACTGTCTCTGCTCGTGAACATGAACCAAGAGAGAACGCGGTGGGGTTATCTTTGACGTAAGTGAGTGTTCAGGATCACTTAGTGATCATTATAGTTCATGTCCGTCATGCGTAGGCCACCATATTTAAATTCTTGTTCTCGTAAGTTAGCCAACAAATACATGCTTAGTGCTTGCTGCAGCCTCACCACTTAACCATTCCTCACCTATTGGCTTACATAGTCTCGGTACCTGGGTTATGAGATTGCTGAGTCCCTGTGGCTCACAGATTACTACAACAATACAGGTACAGGTACTGACGAGTTCATGCCAGATGACGTTACTCAGTTCCAGTGGGAGTACGATGAAGAACGTAGGCGTATGTATGTGACGTATCCGGATGAGTAGGGGAGCTTCATGGTTGTGTTCCTGGGCTAGCAAGGCGGTTTCATTGCTTTCTTTTATCGTTTGATTTCGTCCGTAGTCGGAGCCTGTCTTCTGGATGAATGTATGAATAATTGTGTGGATTTGTAATTTAGCTTGTGGCGAGTATAAGCCAACTCATATACTCATCTCCTCTTTACATGTATGCAATGATTTATGTACTTGCGAAACGACTAGATGCGCTTCTATCCCTGTTGAGGCCCTCGCGGCTTAATAAGGATAGGGCCGTATCTTGGGCGTTACAAGTTGGTAATCAGAGCCATACCGACCATAGTAGCCCCTTGCTTGATCGAACTTGGCCGAGTTGAGTCTAGTGAAAAACTATTTTGAGTCTACTTATATCGGAGAGTAGGATTCTTTTACTCCTCTTCTATAGTCTGGTGAGGAATTACGACTTAGGAATTTTAATTTTACCCTCTTCTCGCTCAAATTTTTTTTGGGATCACGCGTATATTTTGGAGCCTCTATGATACCGATGTGACCGGAATTATATTCTTGGTGCCTCCCGACTATATGGATTGGACCCGGGGAGTAGAGGTCTAAGGGATTCTTGACACATCGTTCAGTTCCCTTAGTACTTCAGGACACGGATGTTCGAAATTCCTTCAATACTATTCGTGGTGCAAAGAGTGTGGTGTCACCCAGTACTGGGGAGCGGGATCACATGTACTGCCATCTTTAGTATCATTGTGATTACGAGGGTCTGAGGTAGATGAGTTTCCGAGACCTATGGTTGTGTGTTGACGGATGTGATACACTGGAGAGTAGTGTTACTGCTAGGAGTTGAGTGATGGATAAAAACTCCGTGTATCCGTGAACCCGATTGCATAACCAAAGATTTCGGAAGTTCTTAGGTGGGATTTCCAGTAGTTTCCTAGGATCATCTTCCTTTTTAGACAGGTGTATGATGGTTTACACATTTGTTCCGAGCAACCCTTAGCTCAATACTTGTTGTGTTAATTCAAGTGGCTTCATGATCTAATGATGTTATCACGATCCTGCAGAAGGCGTTCTTACTATTTGCAGTTTGAATGCAATTGATGATATCCCGTTGCAATTTCTTTCAAGCCATTGATTCAGCTTATTTCAATCATCTTTGTCAATGATGTCATGATATTCTTGTCCATCTTCAGGATGGCTCCAACAACTCGTGGGAACCCAGGTTGTGCGGGGGAGCACCACCCCCACCACCACCTCCACCTCCGGAGGCATGGCAGGCAGTGATGGCCGCAACCAATGCAAACACCCAGATGTTGCTCAGTTTGTTGCAAGGTTTTCAGAATCAGGGACAACAAGGTCATCAAGGGAATTTCAATAATCAGCCGCACTTTGCTACTCTGAACCAGTTCCTCGCAAACCAACCCAAGTCCTTCACTTGTTGTGATCAACCTCTTGATGCGGACGATTGGCTCCGTGACATGAACAAGCATTTCGAGTGCAGCAACGTTAGGCATGAGGACTATGTCAAGTTTGCAACCTTCCAGCTCAAGGGTCAGGCATCAGATTGGTGGCAGCAGTACAAGGATTCCAGAGGTGGCCGTGCAGTCACTTGGGATGATTTCTGTCATGACGTCATAGCTCATCATATTCCGACGAGCTTTGTCGAGGGTATGCGTGAGAAGTTCAGGAACCTGAAATAAGGGAGTATGTCTGTCTATCAGTACAATTCCGAGTTTCAGAATTTGGCCCGCTATGCTAAGCAAGACGTTCCTGATGAGAAGTCCAAGATTTATCAGTTCAGAGGTGGCCTCAGAGAAGATCGTCAGCTTGCTCTCATCCTTCACGAGCCTCCTGTGTTTGATCAGTTCTATAACTTGGCTCTAAAGTATGAATCAGTTCAGCTAAGGGTGAAGAATTCCAAGAAGCGGTTTAGAGACTCCAACCCTTCTTCGTCCAACTCTTAGATTGTTCCTAAGCAGCAGAAGTATTGGGTTCCTCCTCCACCTCCATTTCGTCTTCCCCAGCAGCAGAAGCAGCACGGTGGTCGTGGTCCTCCCCACCCAACCAACCCAGGTTTTTAGCAGAGGCCTCTGGCTCCCAAGTCAGCAAATGCTCCTCCTCCAGGCAACTTTCGTCCGCTGTCAGAGGTTACGTGTCACAAGTGTGGTCAGAAGGGCCACTACTCCAACAAGTGCACCAACCAGCGGCGTCTTCCGCCTCCTCCTCCTATCAGGCCCCCAGGCAGTGCTATGGTGAAGCACAATCCCGAGTCAGCAAGAGTGAACATGGTCAATGTAGCTGAAGCAGAGGATTCTTCTCAAGTGATATTGGGTAACCTCTTGGTCAATTCTTTTCCTACAAAATTTTATTTTGACACTGGTGCATCGCATACATTCATGTCAAGGCCTTTTGCATCCAAGCATAATTTTCATGTGGTGGAGTTGCCTAGACCTTTGTCAGTTGTTTCTCCGGGGAAATTCATGCATGCAAGCACGGAAGCCCCGAATGTTTCTATCAAGATGGGCAATTATTCTTTTCTGGCCTCTCCAATTGTTCTCGGCAATTCCGATATTCATCTAATTCTTGGCATGGATTTTCTGGCGATGAACAAGGCTTATCTTGATTGTAAAGCCAAAGAAGTCCAATTGACTGTTCCTTCTGAAGATATGATCATTTTTGCTGCTCGCGATGACACGATTCGTCTCTTTTATCTCAATGAGAAGGGTGAAATTTCAGTCATATCTCAAATCCCTGTCGTTTCTGAGTATGAAGATGTCTTTCTAGAAGAATTGCCAGGAATGCCTCCTCACCGGCCAGTGGAGTTTGTGATTGAACTCGAGCCTAGAACTGAACCAGTATGCAAGCGTCCTTATAAGCTTGGCCCTGAAGAGCTGAAAGCATTGAAGAAGCAGCTAGATGAACAAGAGCGTCCGGGTTTGATCAGACCAAGTTCTTCACCGTGGGGTTGTGGTGTTCTATTTGTCAAGAAGAAGGATGGCACGGACCGACTATGCGTCGATTACTGTCCATTGAATAAGAAGACAATCAGGAACAAGTATCCACTTCCCAACATCAATGAGTTGTTTGAGCAATTGAAAGGGGCCAAGGTTTTCTCGAAGTTAGATCTCCGTATGGGCTATCATCAAATCCGTATCCGTGAAGAAGATATTCCAAAGACTGCTTTCAGGACAAGTTTTGGCTCTTATGAGTACACCGCCATGTCCTTTGGTCTCGCAAATGCGCCTCCGACTTTCTCCAGAATGATGAACTTCATCTTCTCTCCCTTCAAGAATGAGTTCGTCTTGGTGTATTTGGATGACATTCTAGTCTTCTCTGAAACCGAAGAAGAGCATGCAGAGCATCTCCAACTTGTGCTTGACAAGTTAAGAGAGCATCGGTTCTATGCTAAGTTTCCAAGTATGAGTTTTGGCTCAATGAAGTGGTGTACCTTGGGCATGTCATCTCTGCCGAGGCCATCAAGGTGCATCCTGAGAAAGTTGAGGCCATCTTGAAGTGGGAGCCTCCTCAGAATGTCAAGCAGCTTGGGAGCTTCCTCGGGCTTGCAAATTATTGCAGAAGATTCGTGGAGAACTTCTCACAAATTGCTAAGCCTTTGTCTAACCTCCTTCGGAAGAGTGTCAAATATGTGTGGACTCCTCAGTGTGATGTGGCGTTCAATACACTCAAGGAAAAGCTGACTTCATCTCCAGTTCTCACTCCTCCAGATGAATCCAAGCCTTTCGAGGTGTTCTATGATGCTTCCCTCCAAGGTCTTGGTGGTGTTCTGATGCAAGACAGAAAGGTGGTTGCCTACACCTCCCGTCAATTGAAGCCTAGTGAGAAGAACTACCCCACTCATGATCTTGAGCTGGCAGCAGTTGTGCATGCTCTGATGACCTGGAGACATCTTTTGTTGGGAAGACCAGTTGAGGTGTTCACTGACCACAAGAGCTTGAAGTACATTTTCACTCGACCCAATCTCAATCTTCGGCAGACACGTTGTGTGGAAATGATCGACGAGTACAATCCAAGCATTGAGTATACTCCGGGTAAAGCAAATGTCATTGCAGACGCGCTGAGCAGAAGGCGTATTGCAACAGTCTTATCCTCAAGCCTCTCCGTTCCGAGCTTTGTGAAGCCTTCCGCAAGCTCAATCTCCAAGTGGTTCCTCAAGGATTTCTTGTCAATCTTCAAGTCTCTCCGACTTTGGAAGATCAGATTCACCAAGCTCAGCTTCTTGATGCTATGGTGAAGAAAGTGAAGAAATGTGTGGCCAAGAGCATTCCAAAGTATAAGTGCTTCCATGTTGATGACAAAGATACCTTGTTCTTCGAGGACCGTCTGGTGGTGCCAAAAGGAGAACTCAGGAAAGTTATCATGGATGAAGCACATAATTCTCTCCTCTCCATTCATCCAGGAAGTTCCAAAATGTATCAGGATCTCAAGCAAACCTTCTGGTGGAATCATATGAAACATGAGATTGCTCAGTCTGTGAACGAGTGTAATGTTTGTCGCAGAGTGAAGGCGGAACATCAACGTCCAGCAGGTATCCTTCGGCCTTTGCCTATTCCAGAGTGGAAATTTGATCGTGTTTAGATGGATTTTGTCACTGGGTTTCCTTAGTCCAAGAGAGGTAATGATGCCATCTTCGTGGTCATCGACAAGCTCACCAAAGTTGCCCACTTCCTTCCAGTCAAAGAATCTATCTTGGCAGCTCAACTCCCAGAGTTGTACACATCAAGGATACTTTCTTTGCACGGTATTCCTCAGCTCATATATTCAGATCGTGGAAGCATCTTCACTTCCAAGTTCTGGGATTCCTTCCAAACTGCAATGGGTACCAAGATCCGTTTCAGTACAGCTTTCCATCCTCAGACAAGTGGTCAAGTTGAGAGAGTCAATCAAATCCTTGAAGATATGCTCAGAGCTTGTGTGATTTCTTTCGGCATGAAGTGGGAAGATTGCCTCCCGTTTGCCGAGTTCTCATACAACAACAGCTTCCAAGCAAGTTCCGGCAAGGCTCCTTTCAAGATTCTCTATGGCAGGAAGTGCCGTACCCCGCTCAATTGGTCTGAAACTGGTGAGCGTCAAATCCTTGGTAATGACATGATCACTAAAGCAGAAGAAATATGCCACGTCTTTCGTGAAAATCTCAAAGCAGCTCAATCCCGTCAGAAGAGCTATTATGATAGCAAGCGTCGCGACATGACCTTTCAGATCGGTGATTTTTTCTATCTCAGAGTGTCTCCCATGAAGGGCACTCAGCGCTTTGGCATCAAAGGAAATCTTGCTCTATGCTTTGTAGGTCCTTTCAAGATTGTGGGCAAGAGGGGAGACCTTGCCTATCAACTCGAGCTTCCTTCCGATTTCTCAAATGTGCATGATGTGTTTCACGTCTCTCAGCTCCGGAAGTGTTTCAAAACTCCCGAGCGCACCGTTGATCTCCAAGCAGACCTATCCTATAATGAGCATCCAGTTGCTATCCTTGAAGAGACTGAGCGTAAGAATCGTAACAAGTCAATCAAGTTTCTCAAGGTGAAGTGGTCACATCACTCCGACAAAGAAGCCACTTGGGAACGAGAAGACCTTCTCCGTTCCGAATATCCCGAATTCTTCCGTTCTTAGATCTCGGGACGAGATCCTCTTGTAGTGGGGAAGAGTTGTATGAGCCCAAGTGCATTCCTTTCCAAACCTTTGTAATATTCCATGTATGACCTCCATGTTTGCCCTCATGTGTGTTGGGTTTAATAAATTGCTTCATGACATTCATCATTCATCATGGCATCATGGCATCATCACATAAAGTATTTGTTGCACCATAAGCTTGTTGTGCTTGTTGTGGTATGAGTGTATGTGTGAAGAGGTGTGCTTGCAAGTGAGTTTGTGTGTGTGGATCCTCTCCCAAACTCTTTTACAAAAATCATGCCTAAACCCTTTTATTAGCAATACTATATATGTGGTGTTTTCACTTGCCTTTTCATCTCAAACAAAATGTTGCTCTCCTTTTAAATAATCTGATAGGAATTTTAAAATAGCTCTCTACCATGTTTTAATATATTTGCCTTTCTATTCTTTGCAAAAACAGATTCCTATGATAATTAGATGTGAATTATTTAATTGCTCTAAAAATGCCAAAACAATCTTTCATTCATAGAGCATGTTTTTGTGAGTTCAAAACTGTTTTTCTTTCTCTATAATTCTTTTCCAAACTCCCTTGGATCTTTTCTTCTTCTTTGTGTTTTATTAAAAAGGAAAAACGCAGGAGAGAGAGAGAGAGAGAGAGCGACGCTCCTGGGCCTTCTTCCTCCCGCAGCGGCCCAGCTAGCAGCCTCGGCCCAGCCTCAGCGCAGCCCAGCAGCCCCCTCGCACGAGCGTATTCCTCCTTCTGTACGACGTGTATCCAGGATGCCACGTCGCCGTCCTTGCCGATTTTACGGTCGACGGGATCCCGAGCCTCCTACAAAGCATGTCCGCGGTGCCCTAGGATCTCCCCTCGATCCTTTCCCTTCTTCCCCTCGCCTTGCCGCCGCCGGTAAGTCCCCTCCTAGCACTCGCCGTCGCCATGCCTGCTGTGCTCCGGCCGAGCTTCTGCTCGTGCTCAGGGTGACCACCTCGTCTTGCATCCGACGCTCTAGTGCTATGAGAAGCGTTGCTCGACGCGCCCTCTTCTTCCTCGACATTCATGGGGAGCGGCAAGGCCCGGATCAACGCAGCCCGAGCTCCTTCTTCCTCTGCTTCTCCGACCCAAAGCCCGGCCGCGCTCCGTCGACTCTCGCATCGTCCCTGACCCGGCCCCGACCTCTTCTCCGTGTCCAATAGGACGCTAGGTGAGCAGCCTCTCCGTCCAGCCTCTGACCATCATCGTTGGTGCACCATAGGCGGCATCGTGTCCGAGTAGATCTCGCGCTCCCGTAGCTCCGGCGAAGGCTGTGCCTTTATTTGTTACTTTTCTCCCTCGCTCGCAGTCGCGCAGCTAATTGCCCTGTAGATCGCCGTGTCCACCCGTGTTGCCGCTTGCTCTCGGTAGCCGCTGGATCGCCTGCTCGCCTGCTACGCTTCGCCTCGCTAGCCTCTGCCCCGCCGCGCTTCACCATGAGCCGAGCAGAGCTCTAGCTCCCCGCACCCGCGTCCTTGGGACCCCCCCAGCAATCCCAGGGATGGGGCCCCCAGTCAATCCCACAGCCCCGCCGCCGGTCGCCCGCTCCAGAGATCGCCGGAGTGCTCGCCGGCTACACCATCGGCTTCCCTGCCGCGAGGTGGGAGAAGCTGTGATACGGGGCACGCCCGTGTGCGTCGATCTTTCACGAATTTTAGGGGATCTCACGAGGAACACGAAGAATATGAGAGAAACACGAGAGGAAATCAAGCACTCAAGGACAATCTTCGATTACAAATCCACTAGATCATACGAGTACACGCGACACAAGATCCACAATCAACAAAAGGATATACATAACGATTGTCTCCTCGCTCCAAAGGAGGAGGTCTTGAATCCCTTAGGATCTTCCCTTAGAGGGGCCTTGGCATCACTTGGATCTTCTCTCAATGGAGGGTAATCTCCGTGGGAGAAGTAAGTAATGGAGCTATCCTCAACAAAGAAGTATCTTGCTAAACAAAGCTAACCCTAGAGAGAGGAGGAGAGGAGTTTATATAATGCTAGCCCACGAAGGGGTAAGAGAGAGGAGATACATGGGCCTCGGGCCCGTCCATGCGCGCAGGCATGCATCGGATGTCCGGCCAGGGGCCGGATGTCCGGCCAGTCGCGGGGGTGGCGGATGTCCGGGACACGGGCCGGATGTCCGGCCTGGACCTGGTCAGAGAGCTGCGGACGTGGGTGCCTCACGCCGGATATCTGGGGCAGAGGCCGGATGTCCGGGGCTTCGGGGGTCGCCGGATGTCCGGGCTTGGGCCGGATGTCCGGGCTGGAGGCGCCGTGTTTCGCTCAGTTCTGGTCCTGGATCGCCAGATTTCTGGGGGTGGTGGCCGGATATCCGGGGCGGTGCCGGATGTCCGGGCTGGGGCCGGATGTCCGGCACCTGTAGCTTCTGCTGTTGGCCCCGAGTGTTGGTGCAGTCTCAAGGGCCGGATGTCCGGAGCTCAGGCCGGATGTCCGGGGCCTTGAGGGTGTCCTTGCCTCCATTTGTGGCTCTTGTCCATCCCTCTTCGTGTCCGTTCCCATGGGGACTTGTCCTTCACCACGAGCATCTCCTAGGCCTTCTTCGTGGTACCTGAGCATGCATAGGGTCTCCGTCTAAGGTAGCATCCATGTTCCATGAACATCAAAAGGAGAGTCAAGCAGGAGAGAGGTCACCTCGTCTTGGATTGCACGTGCACGGGCTCTTGTCATAGGACCCTTTGGAGCTTGCGGTGTAGGTGATGAGTCCATGGGGATGGTGGGATGCTCCGCATCATCTCCCCCCTTGGGAGAGATCCGTCCTCGGATCAAGATCTTCATCACCATGGAATGGAGAGAGGTCCGTGAAGTTGAATGTGTCGCTCACGGTGTACTTGTCGCGTGGTATGTCAATCTTGTAGGCATTGTTGTTGTAGCGTGCCAACACCTTGAAGGGTCTGTCGGCTCGGGGAAGTAGCTTGAACTTGCGTTCGTTGGGGAAGTGGTCCTTGCGAAGGTGTAGCCACACAAGATCGCCGAGCGCGAACACCTTGGGTTGCTTATTGAGGTTGCGTTTGTTGGCGACGCGTTCCACGTGACGTTCAGTCGTGCGCCTTGTATCTCCATGTTGACGTGCTCTTGGAGTGGTAGAGGTAGGATGTCCAATGGGGACAAAGGGTTGAAGCGGTAGACCACTTCGAACGGAGACTTGCCGGTGGTGAAGTGACTTGCGCGATTGTAGGCGTACTCGGCGATGGGGAGGCAATCTTCCCATTCCTTGATATTCTTATTGATCAACACGCGAAGTAGAGTCGATAGCGTCCGGTTCGTCACCTCCGTTTGTCCATCGGTTTGAGGGTGATATGCCGAAGAGAATAGAAGCTTGATTCCGAGCATGGCGCATAGGGTCTTCCAAAAGTAGCTCAGGAACTTGATGTCGCGATCCGAGACAATGGTCTTGGGGACGCCATGTAGTCGCAAGATGTCCCTACAAAAGAGATGTGCAATATGTGAAGCATCGTCTATCTTGTGACATGGAATGAAATGAGCCATCTTGGAAAAGCGGTCCACAATGACAAAAAAGGAATCATGTCCATTTTTAGTTCATGGAAAACCAAGAACAAAGTCCATACTAATGTCTTCCCAAGGTTGGAAAGGTATAGGGAGAGGCATATAAAGACTATGGGATTGAGCTTTGGACTTAGCTTTGCGGCATGTAGAGCATCGGTTGGTGAAGCGTGCAACATCACGAAACATCTTGGGCCAAAAGTACTTGTTGCATAGTGTGGCATACATCTTGTTGCTTCCAAAGTGACCCATAAGTCCTCCACCGTGAGCCTCTTGTAAAAGCAACAAACGAAGAGAAGACTCGGGTATACAAAGTTTGTTAGCATGCATAAGATATCCATCTTTCATATAGTAGTTCTCCCAACAAGTTTTCACTTGACATTTAGCATATGGAGTAGCAAAAGAAACATCATGCTAATACAAATCTTTGATATGTTCAAAACCAATAACATTCAATTTAAGTTGAGTAACTAGCAAGCATTTGCGGGAAAGGGCATTCGCCACAACGTTTTCCTTAATTACCCTTAATGTATTTGATGACATAAGGGAAAGACTCAATAAATTCACTCCATTTAGCATGCCATTTGTTCAACTTGGTTTGACCCTTTAAGTACTTGAGAGTTTCATGGTCAGTATGGATAACGAACTCATGGGGTCGCAAATAGTGTTCCCACACATGTAAAACTCTTACCAAAGCATATAATTCTTTGTCATAAATGGGGTAGTTAAGTTGAACGCCGGATAGTTTCTCGCTAAAGTACGCGATAGGACGCTTCTCTTGCATAAGCACACAACCTATTCCATTACCACTGGCATCACAATGCACTTCAAATGTTTTATCAAAGTTGGGCAAAGCAAGCAAAGGTGCATGAGTGAGCAAATTTTTAAGTTCATGGAATGCGGTGTCTTGTGAAGGACCCCAAATAAATGGTGCATTCTTTTTGCTCAAAGCATGTACAGGAGATGCAATAGAGCTAAAGTCCTTGACAAAACGTCGATAGAAACCGGCTAGTCCTAGGAAACTACGCACGTGTTGCAAATTCGTTGGTGTGGGCCAAGTTTTAATAGCATCAATCTTAGTTTCATCTACATGAACGCCCTTGGAAGATACTACAAAACCTAGGAAAACTACTTTCTCAACACCAAAGGTGTATTTCTCCATGTTTGCGTATAGTTGTTCTTTCCTAAGGATTTGCAAAACATCACGAACATGGGTAGCATGCTCCTCAAGAGACTTGCTAAAGACAAGAATGTCATCAAAGTAGACCACATCACAATATCCTATGAGGGGTCGCAAAACATAATGCATGACACTCATGAAAGTACCCGGTGCTTCGGATAAGCCCATGGGCATCACTAGCCATTCATAGAGACCAAACTTAGTCTTGAATGCAGTTTTCCACTCGTCAGCCTCTTGTATGCGAATTTGGTAGTAACCACTGTTTAAGTCAATCTTAGAAAATATAGTGGCACCACTAAGTTCATCTAGCATATCATCTAATCGAGGAATGGGGTGATGGTATCGAATGGTGATAGCATTGATAGGACGACAATCGGAACACATGCGCATAATACCATCTTGCTTAGGCACTAGTATCACCGGAACCGCACAAGGACTCAAATTCTCACGTACATGCCCTTTATCTAGGACTTTTTGGACTTGCCTTTGTATTTCCTTTGTTTCTTCGGGGTTGACGCGGTAGGGATCCTTGTTAGGAAGCGGTGCTCCGGGTATGAGGTCGATGCGGTGTTCGATCCCACGTTTTGGTGGTAGTCCCGGAGGTAGCTCATCGGGGAAAACATCTTGGAATTCCTGTAATAACTGAGATAACACAAGAGGAAGATGTTGTGAAGGGTTGGTCCGAACGACGTCATCTTTGCACACAAGTACATAGTGAAGAACGGTCGATGGGCTCTCACTCACATCCCTCAAATCTCTTTTGGTGGCTAAAAGAACTATATCTCTCATGTCCCTCATCGTGGAGTCTCTCGTCTTTGGCTTGTGGCACTCACTCTCTTTGAGGTGGATCACTCTGTCACTTTTATCTCCGCGATGGGATGAAGCTTGTTTCTCGGCGATGACTTGACTCGAGACATTGGTCGAAGTACATATTGCTTGCCCTTCATTTTGAAGCTATATTGATTTGTCCGACCGTTGTGTGTGACGCCATGATCGAATTGCCATGGTTTACCAAGTAGGAGGTGGCAAACGGACATTGGAACAACATCACACTCCAACGTGTCTTCATAAGCGCCTATCTTGAATGAAACTTCAATGGTATGGTCCACTTGGAGGGTGCCGGAATCACTAGCCATTGGACCTTGTATGGGCGAGGGTGCTTTTTCTTGACCAATTGTAGCTTGGAACAAAGGTCTTCACTTGCCAAGTTGTGGCAACTCCCACCGTCTATGATGACCTTGATGGATTTTCCTTGGATGCCCGCCTTGGTGTGGAAGATGTGGCAACGTTGGTCCTCGTCTTCTTGTTGTTGGAGCGTCAAAACCTTGGAGACAACAAGAGCGGGGCTAGAATCATTGTCGCAAAAGATTTGCGAATCTTCATCTTCATTCACTTGGCGGTGTATGGCCACTTGCTCCAAAGCTTGCATCTCGTCGTCACCCATAGAGTCATAGGTGCCATCGTCGAGGAGAATCATGTTGCGTTTGGTTGGACATTCGAAGGTCTTGTGGCCTCGGCCTTGGCACGTGAAACACTTGATGGAGCTTGTCTTGGTGGTAGCATCCGTTGCTGGAGTAGAGGATGAAGCTCTCGGCTTGTAGGTGCTTGAAGATGGTCGGGTTGACGAAGTCGTCTTGTCCTTGTAGCTTGACTTGTCGCCGGTAGGTGTTGTAGATTTCGTAGTTGAAGGCGTCGTTGTCGTAGTAGCTTGAGCACTTGAGCCGTAGGTCTTGGAGGAGAACTTTGAGTACTTGTAGTCATCTTGCACTTGCCATTCCGCCTTGGTTGCTTGATGCACGAGTTCGAGAAGGTTGGAGTATGGTTGGAAGTCAGCAATTTTCTTGACTTGGTAGTTGATGCCATTCAAGAAGCGTGCCATCGTTTGCTCGTCATCTTCCTTGACATTGGCTCGGATCATAGCGATTTCCATCTCTTGGTAGTACTCTTCTACCGATTTGGTGCCTTGCTTGAGTTGTTGTAGTTTCTTGAAGAGATCCCGGTTGTAGTGTGTAGGCACAAAACGAGCTCGCATGAGATCCTTCATTTGGGCCCAAGTGTTGATAGGAGGTTCACCTCTCTCCCTTCTTCGCTCAATCACTTGTTCCCACCAAATAAGGACATAGTCTTGAAACTCAAGGGAAGCCATGGCTATCTTCTTCTCTTCATCATAGTTGTGGAGGCGAAAGATCTTGTCAACCTTGAGGGCCCATGTCAAGTAGTCTTCGGGATCATTGCTTCCGGAAAACTTTGGCATTGTGAACTTGAGCTTGCCGAAGCATTGTTCATCATTATGGTGGTGATGCCGAAATCCTTGTCTTGGATGGGGATCCTTATTGTCATTGCCTTGAGCGTGTTGACGTTGATCTTGTCCTTGCTCCTCTTCATGGTCGGGTTCGTCGCGATGATCTTGAGGACGGCGACGGGGTGGACGCACTCGGTTGCGCCTTTCTTGGTGCTCCTCTTGGCGATTGGCTTCCTCTTGTCGTTGTCGACGAAGTGTGTCTTGTCGTTCTTGGCGAAGTGCTTCTTGCTCAAGATGTGATTGACGGTTTCGTTCCTCCGACGCGCGAGTAGCATCATGGAGGGCACGTTGTGCTTCAAGCGCTTGTTCCTCACGTTGACGTAGTTCTTCTTCACGGCGTTATTGTTGGTGCTCTTGTTCTTGTTGGTGACGCCTATCACGCTCGCGAAGACGATCTTGTAGCCCAATGCCATTGAAGGTATTGTCCGTAGCTTGACATTGTCGGCCTTGGTGTGAACTTGGCCCAGAGTGGTCATCACGGTGATGAGCACGACCTCGATGTGGGCTCTCACCGGAAGAGTACTCCGATGAGTGACGACTTGAGTTGCGCCTCCTGGACGATGTAGATGTGGAAGAGGCGCGTTGGACCATCAAGGCGCGAATTTCCTCCATTTGGCTTGAGAGCTTGTTGTCGAGGTATTCCCTTGTTCGCTCTTTAGATTTGCGAACGCCGGTGGCGAGGTGCTCGATGCGGTCGTTCAAAGTCATGAGATTGGCGCATTGCTTTTTGTGCGCCGAAGAAGTGCATCTTGGTGACGAAGTCGGTTTCGTCGTATTCTTGCTCCTCAAATGCCGGGTTGTGGATGCTTGACCTATCCATAACAACACTCAAGTAGATATAAGTGGAAGAGTGAGAAGACAATACCAATTACCGTTCCAAAAGTTGAAAGTGGATCAAGATCACTCAATGTGGAAGTATGGAAATAGTAGAATTGGTACCGAAGATCGTCCTTCTCACACCTACACAAATAAGGCTTATGGAGTAGCTTGGTTAGGATAGTGGCACAAATTTCAAGCAATCCGAATGATAAGATTCAATCAAGTTGAAAGTGATTCGTAAAATTCGCAAATGAGACAATGTAGATCAATAGCAATTGGTAAACACGGAAACGCACACACTGAAGAAAATTGGGGTCATGCAACCAAGGATGAGCCAAAATGTGGAATCCACGAAAAATGCTCTCTTTGCACAACACTAGAGAGACGGTAGCACGATTGCTCCAATGGGTATGATACGCACTTGTGCACACCCTAAAATGAACCAAACGTGTCTTCTTCCTGTGCCCGACTTGCTATGTGTGTATGTGGCACGTGTCACTCGCTCACGTGATCCAAGATGATCAAATATACTATGCGAAGCTTGTGATGCTATTACTCTTTTGCTCTTTTGCTCTTGCTTAAAAGCTTTGCTTCTCGTTTCTTTTGCAATGATGTTTTGTATGGTCACAATGCGGGATGTGCACACCAAGATAGCAATTATGAATGCGGGTACTATTCGTAACACAAAAGAGGATACTATGAGATGCATGCAAATGAAGCTATGCGGAGTATGTATCACTAAAGTGCACAAGTAGCGTGACCCGGCAATACTCAATGGCTAGTCTCGATAGGCAAGTAGCGCAAATAGGCTCGGCGTAACAATGCAATGGCAAGGGTAGAGTCCAGAGTGTAGTCGCGGTTGCCGTCCTTGCTTACGGTGTGGTTTGAACGAAGAGTTGGTCGGCGATGAATTGGGGCTATGATGAGCGGCGATGTTGATGAAGAACCACTCCTAATTAGCCGAAACACCTTAGGACATGGCGATGCTCGCGACTCAAAACCTCAAATGCAAATGGGTTGCGGAAGATATGGCGGATGGTTGCGGAAGAAATGGCGGAAAATAAGAGAATCTGACAAAATCGGAGGCAAAACAGCTTTGCTGTTCTCCAGGGGCCGGATGCCTGGCGGGCCGGATGCCCGGCGGGCCGGATGTCCGGGGTATGGGCTGGATGTCCGGGCCTCCCGAATCCAGATCCAATCTCAGGATCCCTATGAACTAGAGGATGAACACGAAAAATTCGGCAAAATTGGGGCGATTTGGCAGAGAAAAATGATGGGGATGGAGGGGAAAAGCTAGATCTACCTGTCCACAACGAAATCCACGGATCAAAATCAACAAAATCTCCTCAAATCAAACGAATCCAATAAATTTGGTAGGGCTATTTTTGTGGGGATTTTCGAAATTAGGTCAACACAAAGCAAAATTGGCTAGCAAACGAAGGGGGAGACTCCAAATTCATGAGAAACCTTGGCTCTTGATACCAAAATGATACGGGGCACGCCCGTGTGTGTCGATCTTTCACGAATTGGATGGGATCTCACGAGGAACACGAAGAACGCGAGAGAAACACGAGAGGAAATCAAACACTCAAGGACAATCTTCGATTACAAATCCACTAGATTCATACGAGTACACGCGACACAAGATCCACAATCAACAAAAGGATACACGTAACGATAGTCTCCTCCCTCCAAAGGAGGAGGTCTTGAATCCCTTAGGATCTTCCCTTAGAGGGGCCTTGGCATCACTTGGATCTTCTCTCAATGGAGGGCAATATCCGTGGGAGAAGGAAGTAATGGAGCTATGCTTAACAAAGAAGTATCTTGCTAAACAAAGCTAACCCTAGAGAGAGGGGGAGAGGAGTTTATATACTACCAGCCCACGAAGGGGTAGGAGAGAGGGAGATACATGAGCCTCGGGCCCGTCCATGCGCGCAGGCAGGCGCCGGATGTCCGACCTATCGCGGGGGTGTCGGATGTCCGGGACACGGGCCGGATGTCCGGCCTGGAGCTGGTCAGAGAGCTGCGGACGCGGGTGCCTCACGCCAGATGTCTGGGGCGAAGGCCGAATGTCCGTGGCTTCGGGGGTCGCCGGATGTCCGGGCTTGGGCCGGACGTCCGGGCTGGAGGCGCCATGTTTCGCTCGGTTCTGGTCCTGGGTCGCCGGATTTTCGGGGTGGTGGCCGGATATCCGGGGCGGTGCCGGATATCCGGGGCGGTGCCGGATGTCCGGGCTGGGGCCGGATGTCCGGCACATGTAGCTTCTTCTGCTGGCCCCGAGTGTTGGTGCAGTCTCCAGGGGTCGGATGTCCGGAGCTCAGGTCGGATGTCCGTTGCCTGGAGGTTGTCATTGCCTTCTTTTGTGGCTCTTGTCCGTCCCTCTTTGTGTCTGTTCCCATGGGGACTTGTCCTTCACCACGAGCATCTCCTAGGCCTTCTTCGTGGTACCTGAGCATGCATAGGGTCTCCGTCTGAGGTAGCATCCACGTTCCATGAACATCAAAAGGAGAGTCAAGCAGGAGAGAGGTCACCTCGTCTTGGATTGCACATGCACGGGCTCTTGTCATAGGACCCTTTGGAGCTTGCGGTGTAGGTGGTGAGTCCATGGGGATGGTGGGATGCTCCGCATCATGCTGGCAGCTTTTCCTATACAAAGGAGGCAAGCCCCCCCCCTTTGGTAAGTAGCCCGAGCCTAGCCCAGCTGTAGAGCGCCCGCTCCTCTATCGGGGAGACCCGGGTTCGCTCCCCCCGGGCTCCTTTTCCATTTTATTGTTTAGCAGCTGACAGTGGGCCCGGCCCATCTTGTCAACCCCCAGGGGCCCTAGTGTGTATGCCATGTGCCCGCCCCCCTTTTTATATATATTTTTGCTCTGATTGTGATATTTCCATTTCTAGTAAGTGCCAGATTTGGCCATGCCTATTTTGGCCATTTCCAATTCGGGACATTCCAATTTTGGCAT
Organism: Elymus sibiricus; assembly: GCA_039707655.1. Classification (NCBI taxonomy): domain Eukaryota; kingdom Viridiplantae; phylum Streptophyta; class Magnoliopsida; order Poales; family Poaceae; genus Elymus; species Elymus sibiricus. The sequence continues at coordinate 240,044,514 of CM077667.1, read as the reverse complement.
ATACTAGGATTTAAGTGGATGTTGCAATTTTTGAATGCAATTTGTGGGAGTTTTGTCCATAGGAATATATGCTTATGATGTATGAATTTGGGGTAGAAAAATCCAGTGAATCCATTTGTGGCATTAGATTTATAATTTGGGCAAGTTTGTGAAAAATGTTGTTCTATGATAATGTCCTTTTGTCATTTTCACATGATTTAATTCTTGCATCATATGACAAACTTGTCAACATGAAAAATGTTCATTGATGTGTGTGCTAGCCCCTGGTATTTTTGCATGCCATGATAGATCATGATATGGATGGAATTCTTGCTGTCAACATGCTACTTTGAAGCCCCTGTAGAATATGGATGGAATTCATGCTGTCAACATACTCTATAACCCTGTTAATTTTCATGCCATGAAAGCCCCGTGTAGAATATGTAAATGTTGTTGTCAAGATGCCATCATGTTAATTCAGAATCTGTTAAACTGGAATTTCCACTAAGTCCCTAAAAACTGTTTCAACATGCCATCTTGTGAGCTCATTTGCCGTTTAGGGACTTAGTGGAAATTCCAGTTTAACAGATTCTGAATTAACATGATGTCTAGCCTTGGTGATTGTAGGACCGAAAGTATGTCTAGAGGGGGGGTGCTTAGACTACTTGACCAAATAAAAATCCTACCTTTTCCCAATTTTAAGTGTTGGCAGATTTTAGCAATGATAGCAAGTCAAGTACACCCTACACATGCATGTCTAAGAGTATAGCAGCGTAAAGTAACAACAAGCATGTATAGTAGAGGGTAGGAATATCAAACGCAATTTCTAGACATGAAGATTTTTCCCGTGGTTCCAATAGGTGGTGCTATCGTACATCCACATTTATGGAGCCTTCAACCCATAGAGGGTAACGGTCGCAAGAGTCCACGGAGGGCTCCACCCATAAGGGTCCACGAAGTAGCAACCTTGACTATTCCTTAACGGCTTCTGTCCACGAAGGACTAGCCTCACTATCGGTAGATCTTCACGAAGTAGGCAATCTCCTTGCCCGTACAAACTTCTTGGTTCAACTCCACAACACGAAGTAGGAGGCTCCCAAGCGACACCTAACCAATCTAGGAGGCACCACCCTCCAAAAGGTAATAGGCTCGGCAATGTCGATGAACTCCTTGCTCTTGTGCTTCAAGATGATAGACTCCTCAACACACAATCACTCTCTCACAGATTTGGCTTTGGTGGAAGAGATTGATTTGGTGGAAAGCAACTTGGGGAGGCTAGAGATCAAGATTCATATGGATGGAGTGGAATAGCTTTATGTCAACACATGAGTAGGTGGCTCTCTCTCAGAAAATTGGATGGGGCAAGTATGGAATAGTTCTGAGTGCTTCTCTTTCAAGTGGGTGGTGGTGAAGGGGTATATATATGCATCCCCAAAAATCCAACCGTTACACCTAAAGTGACCAACTCGGTGACACCGATGTGTGAATCTCGGTGGTACCGAAGTGACCAAAAGGTGACAACTTTTGAATCTCGATGAGACCGATATATAATTCTCGGTGGTACTGATTAGGTAACCAACGGTCAGATTGCGCAACTCGGTGACGCTGATCCAACAAACTCGGTGGTACCGATTTTGTGAATCGAGGTAACAGAAAGTTGGCAACCCAAACTCGGTGGCCCCGAAGTGGAATCGGTTGCATCGATGTGCTAGGGTTTGGCATGGGTCTGTCTGAGTTTGGGAATCGGTGGCACCGAGTGGAAATTGTTGGTTGCATCGATTTTGGATATTTGGCTTTGGACAGACTTTTGTGGAAGAGCTTGTGGGTGTTTTTGGTGACTATCTCTTGTGCACGTGGAGCATCTTGTTCATCAACAGTACCTTACCCCCTTTTAATAGTATTGGCTTTCCTATGGACTCAAAGTGATTTCTCACAAAGTAAAATGTAGAGTCCTCTTGCTTGAAGCTTTGCCAATCCATTTCCTTGCATCTTGGGGTTTCTCCACAATCCTTTTGCCATCCCTATCATTGAACTTTTCCTCAAATATGCTTAGTGGAAACATTAGTTCAATGACATATATGTTGTTATTAATTACCAAAACCACCAAGGGAGCAAATGTGCTTTCAATGACATTTTGCTGTTTGTGGACAAATTGCGTGTTTGAATGTTTTGTGACTTGTGGTAGTTATACCCAATGTTTTTGCTTGATCTTTAGGTCTATTCTTGCTAGATTTTCATTTCCAATCCAGTGGCATCCTTGGAATACCAAGGAATAGCCCATGGCCTTCTTCATCGTTGCATTTGTCTCCGTTACCGTCCGTACCTTCCCGTGAGTGTTCCGTGAGTTCCGTTACCCCGTTTGCAACGTTCTACATATGCATTTGCATCGTTTTTACGAGGAGCATTCATTTTTCCATGTTCATGCATATTCAAATAACTAATCTTGAGGTTCTGTCCAGAATACTAAAGAACTTAATAATTGCATGAGAAACATGACTAGCATAGGCCATGTTAAATACTTCCATTTGGTCATGCATCATCTCGTTTGCGCATTGCACTTTGTTTGTATGTTTATTTGGTTTTCTTTCTCTTTGGGTAGACCCGAGTGTCAAGCCTGAGTATGAGGATCCTGACGAGAACAACTACGAGGACCCAACTTCTTACCCCTCTGAACACCCAACAGGCAAGATGATCGTACCCGGATCCCGACACTATTTTTGCTATGCTAGATGTCTCGCTTCTACGTTATGTGTCGTTGCCTACCACTTCAATTGTCAGCCTCCCAAATTGCCATGAAAGCCTCTAACCCCTCCACTTCCTAGCAAACTTTGATTGGCTACGTTACCGCTGCTCGGCCCTTATCTTATAGCGTTGCTACTTGCAGGTGCAAGTTGTTTTCCATGTGCCAACATGGATATTCTGAGATATCACAATATTATTTCTATTTAATTTAATGCACATATATACTTGGTAAGGTGGAAACCTTGGCCTTTTGCCTAGTGATTTGTTCCACTTTTGCCGCCATAGTTGCGAGTACCGGTGTTATGTTCCATATTTTGCGCTCCTAACATGCTCGGGGTTGTTATGGGGACCCCCTTGACTATTCGTTTTAGATTAAAACTTGTCTGGCAAGACCCAACATTGGTACTACATTTGCTAAACAACCTATTTAAAATGCATAGGGCTTAGCTACTGTCGGATTTCGGACTCCGCAAAACCCTAAAGAATTCGAACCCAGGGGTGTGTGCGAAGATTCCCCAACAGCTTCGCCCCCTCCAAGCTCACAACACGATAACCCCGCTCAATGGCGAGGAAGACGTTTGCACACGAGAGTTTACCCAGGTTCGGGCCGCTATGAAGCGTAAAACCCTACTCCTGCCTTTGGTGGATTGCCTCGCGAGGAGGTTTGCGGATGAACTCGTACAGTGGTGTGTTTGCGGGGTGGTTGCCTCGTGTCCCCCTACCGAGCTACCTAGCCTCTCTTTATAGCGGCTCGAGTCCTCTTCCCTTATCGCAATGGCGGGAAGGGATCCCACAACTGCCAAATTTGAAGGGGGACAGGAGGTACACCCTATCCTGACGAAAGGTGGTCGCCGGTGATGCGGTGGTGGGCTCGGTGATGACGTCCGTCCTGCGGGGCTTGGGGTCTTGGTCTTGTTGCACTAGAAGGGAAACCTTTGGGGCGCTTTGGGAGCCTGCGCTCGTCCTTGTCTCCTTTGCACCAAAGAAGAAACTGTCCCCTCTGGCGCGCTGGCGCTCGCCTGGCTTGGCTGGCGTCACCCTTGGCCTCCTGAGGTCGTATGTTGCATAGAAGTTTCTGCCGCTCAGGAGGAGGCCTGGGGAGGCCTACCTCCCCGTGGGTCGTGGCGCTGTTTCCCTCGCGAGCCCGGGGGTCTCGCGAGGGCCTTGTGTTGAGCGTGGCCGTGCTGGGCCGTACTTGGTCGTCGAGGTGGGCCATGCCTTGGGCCGCAGGCAGGCAAGTCTGGGTACCCTGGTATCCAGAACGCCGACAGTAGCCCCCAGGCCCGAGGCGCGCTCGAGCTAGCTTCGGGGCGAAGCCACGGAGGATGGACTGGAGCGCCGTGGGCCCCAATCGCCTGCGGGCCCGACTTGACGCGTGGCGCACCACGAGACGTGGGCGTCTCGGCTCCCCGAAGACGTCGGGAACCGCCTTGAGTCGTGCTGACGCATGGCCTCCGCGCCTCCTTGGCCATCATTACTCTTGTTTGAATGCTGCTGACCCCCCTTGCGTCCTCCTCCGCCTCGGGCCACGCGGATGTGACCCGACGGGGGCAGGGGAAGCGACGTGAGGCAGGATAGCACGCCGGTCAAGTCTGGCACGCGCCGCTCGAGGTGCCTGGGGACTCCACTTCCCACGACGCCCCGCGTGCAGCGGTTGCACCTATAAACCCGCCCCGCTCGGAGGGCCTTGCCATCTTGCCGTGCCCTCTCGCTTCTCTTCCTTCCAAGTTATCTTCCTCGTCTTCCTCCTTTCCTTTGCTCACCCATGGCGTCCGGTGGGAGCGCGGCAGGTGCGGGGAAGCGTTCGGAGCCCCCGGCTCCACCGGCGGCCCCCGGAGGCAGCGGTGGGGGGCCCTCAAGGCCAGCCCAAGTCCGTCGGCGCTGGGCCATCCTCGATGAGTAAGTTCCTTGCCTCTCGCTTCCTCTTCTTATAATCACAACTGCCGCGCCGGTCTTGATTGTTCCCTCCTCCCAGGGCGCCCACGCCCAAGAGGCGCATGCTCGAGGAACTTCAGGAGGAGGCTGATGCGCTGAGGGCCCAGCTCGTGGACACCGAGGCCGCCCTCCAGGCCGCGCTCAGGGGCGAGGCGGAGGCTCGGGCGGAGCTGGCGTCGCTCCAGACCCAGGTCCAGGGGGCCGTCGACACCGTGCAGGCCGCCTAGGACGAGGCGGCCCACACGAAGATCATGGAGGCGCAGCGCGCCAAGAAGTATCGGGACGTCGCCCTCCGCGCAGTCGGCGCGGTAAGCCGGTTCGTCAGGGAGGCCCTAGCGCTGCCGTGTGCGCACGGCAATGGGGGCTACCTCAACTTCTTCGACAAGGTGGTGGAGGCGCTGGAGACCGGCGTCTCCCGGGTTGACGAGGACAACGCGTCCAGTGCGCGCGACCTCCTGGACCTCGCACTGAAACGAATCTTCTCCAACCTTCGTCGCTTTGTCCCCGAGCTCGACCTCCTCCGCGTCATGGAGCCGGTGCCCGAGGAGCTCCAGAGGCCCCTCAGGGACGAGACGCGCCCGCACGTGGAGTCCTTGGTGGAGCGGTTCGTCCAGCAGCCCCTTCCCGACGAGGGCGACGACTCCGGCACCGCAGCGTGCGACGGCCCGGACGGCGACAATGGCTCCTCCGCCTAGTCCTCCCCTATTTTCTCTTCCCAGTTCCTGTCATGTCAAGCAACACTTGGTCCCTGGGGGCGTTAAATTTTGCAATTTTACCTTCGTATTCCTCCTCCTTTTTGTGCTGTTGATTGTTTGTTTTGCGTGGCGCGTCCCCGCGCCTCCCGCGGGGCTTTGTGTTGTTGCCGATGCGCCTCGGTGTCCCTTAAGAGGCCCACGAAGGTATCGCGCTAAGGCCGGCTACGGCATCCGGTTGTGGCCTCGCGGGGCGGGCCCTCCTGAGGGGGATCGTGCCGCCCGCGAGGTCAGGCCTCTAGCCACGTCGCCTAGAGTGCCCGGACTCCTCCCCTCGGGCTGCCCTTCCTTGCTCCTGGAACCACAAGAGTCCTGATGAGGTTAGGTAGCGGGCCGTGGCGCCTGTACTTTGGCATTAGCGCTCATGCCTCTTGCCCTGCATTCGGGCTATAACTTATTTAGAAAGCCCTGGCCTTACTCGGCGGGTGTACTTAGCTTATCGGGCCGTGGCAAGGTCGAGCCTCGCAAGGGGTAGGCGGAGCATTCAGGGAGGTCGAGGATCCCGCCTGGGAGGGCTTCTTCCTTGCTTACGGGGCGGTCCGGGAGCCCTTTCTGCACTCTGCGTCGACGGGGCCCGATCCCGAGCAGACCTCGACCACCGTTGGGGCGTCCGGATCACCAGGACGAGACCAAGGGGGCGAGGCCTCGGCCACAATTGGGGTGTCCGGATCACCAGGACGAGACCAAGGGACGCGGAGCTACACGATCGGTGAGGTTCCCGAGACGTATTGCCTGGGAACCCCCCCCCCCCCTTTGATGCTCAAGTGGCGCTCTGCGTTGGCGGGGCCCGATCTCGAGCAGACCTCGACCGTCGTTGGGGCGTCCGGATCACCGGACGAGACCAAAGGGGGCGAGGCCTCGGCCACAATTGGGGCGTCCGGATCACCAGGATGAGACCAAGGGGCGCGGAGCTACGCGATCGGTGAGGCTCCTGAGGCGCGTTGCTCAAGAGTCCCCCTTGACGCTCAAGCGACTTCCTTACCTTCCCGTAGGCTGCCGCATTGGGAGGCGCCTGAGCCTCCCTAGGTTCTGTGATGTCATGCCGGGCCGCGGTAGGAGCCCCCGAGCGGGAGTCGACCGTTTAAGCGATGAGTGCCCCTGAGGCGGCAGGTCCTTGCCAGCCTGCCCCGAGAGGCCGCAAGGAGGGGCCAAAGTGTGCGGGCCGTACTAGGCAAGGTGTCAATCCAAAAAGGAAAAAGACTTCAAGGCCAGAAAGAGGAATCGCGAAGAGAGAAAAGTTCCCGCCCCTTTTCAAATAGAGTCACAAAATCTTCAACTTCATTTCAAAAAATGGCAATACGCACACAAAAAGAAGCGAGCAACAGCCGCGTCCGGCACCTAGGCTAGTCTTCGGCTTCGTCTTCCCCCAGCGCGGAGCGTAGGGCATCCACGTTGCGTGGGCATAGCCATTGGAGGGCAGTGTTGTCCGCCAGCGCGGAGCATGGGGCTTCCACTTGGGCGTGGGAGGGAACCCCTCTGCGTCCTCGGGGGGGTCCGGGCGTATACAGCCCACTCATTATTACGTGAGAGTGTCACGGCCAAAGATAGCTGGGCAAGCCCCCAGGCGCACGGCCTAGGTGCTCCCAACTCAGTTTAGAGCCATCCCACGCATTACTGCGCCGTTGCGCGCCTATACAGCCCAAACCTGTGTGCATTGCTCCCCGCGTAGCCATGGGATTGCGCTCCCGCGGCCCAAACATGAGCGCAATGCACCCAGCGCAGCTGCAGAGGTGTTGTGTTGGTGAATCCGCCTCTTGAAGTGTCGCGGCGCCGGCCGGACCCCGGCTTGCGGGCCTCATGAGGCCCCCCTCCTGAGGGCCGCTCCGGCACCCCCGCTGCTGCGGGTGGACCGCTTTGCTTGTACCCTGCCGATTCCCCAAGCGGTCGCTCCTGAGGCCCTGGGCTCGGCTGTGCGCTGCCTGCTCACGGGGGCGGCGGCTGCGTCGCGCCCCCTCACTTCCTGGGATGCTCCCCCCTCTTCCTCGCTTGCATAAACCTGGACTGGTGCTCCCTCCGTGGAAACCCCATGCCCGGCTTGGGGAGAGCGCCCGGGGCACCTCCGTATTCCGGGAGGGTGCCGGCATCCACAGAGGGCGCCTGATCCTCCGCGCCCTCCGCAGGTATGACGTAGCTCGGAACGTAGGGCTCCGTATAGAGGCTCTGGCCCCCTCCCGAGTCGTCCCCGCGCGCTCCGAGGGCAGTCTCCCCTGGTGGCGGGACGACACCATCCTGGGTGCGCGGGCCACAAACCCTCCTGCGGCGGGCCTCTGCCCGAAGTTGCCTGGCTCTGCCGCCGCCGTTGGGTGGGCCGCGCGTGTCTTGCCGTGAGTTGCCTCCCTGATTTTCCATTGTGCCTCCATTACGGTTACCTGCCTGGCCGGAAGCCTGAGCCGCCTGCTCCCTGCGCCGGTTGGTGCGCTCCTGCAGGGACGAGCCAGGCTATTGATGATCCAGTTGAGTGTGGGCGCGTACGTCGAGGTGTGCACCGGGCACCCCAGCACCTCCTTCGTAGGCACTACCGGCGGGACCGGGCGGTGCTCCAAAGCCGGTCACCGGGATCCGGAGGAGGAGAAGCACGGCGTGCGGCGGGCCCTGCTCGGGCTCGCCCGGGGGTGGAGTGGGCGCGCCGTCCGCAGGAGGGGCGACGGGCACGACGAGCGAGCCCCCATCGCCCAGCGCCGGTGGTCGTGAAGGAAGTTGGGGGACCATGGCTCTCCTTGCGACGGCGACCAGCTCGGCGATGTGGTCGGCTCAGGCGTCGAAGCCCCTGTGCACAGGGCGGTGGCGAAGCATCTCACTCGCCATCAGGAGCGAGTCATGCGCGTTGAGGTCTCCCACGCGGGTGCAACGCGATGCCGGTCCCATGGGCACCGCTCGTCCGTCGTGTGCCTGGCCGGCACGAGCGGCGTCGGTGGTGGAAACGACGATGGTGGCCTGGTAACGACCACCTGGCATCGCACTGCCGTGGCGCGGGTCTTGGGTGGCAGTGGAGAGGTTGGCGGAGGCGGGTCCTCTATGGCCGGAAGAAGCCTATCAGGCGTTGGACATCTGTGCGACGGGGCGGAGAAGAAGCGAAGCTTGCTGAAGACTCCGACACGCCCCCTACCTAGCGCGCCAAATGTCGGGTTTCGGGCGCCGCAAAACCCTAAGGAATTCGAACCCAGGGACGTGTGCGAAGATTCCCCAATAGCTTCGCCCCCTCCAAGCTCACAACACGATAACCCTTCTCGATGGCGAGGAAGACGATGGCACACGAGAGTTAACCCAGGTTCGGGCCGCTGCGAAGCGTAAAACCCTACTCCTGCTTTTGGTGGATTGCCTCGCGAGGAGGTTTGCGGATGAACTCGTACAGTGGTGTGTTTGCGGGGTGGTTGCCTCGTGTCCCCCTACCGAGCTACCTAGCCTCTCTTTATAGCGACCCGGGTCCTCTTCCCTTATCACAATGGCGGGAAGAGATCCCACAACGGCCAAATTTGAAGGGGGACAGGAGGTACACCCTATCCTGATGAAAAGTGGTCTTCACCTGCAAAGTGGTCGCCGGTGATGCAGTGGTGGGCTCGGTGATGACGTCCGTCCTGCGGGGCTTGGGGTCTTGGTCTTGTTGCACCAGAAGGGAAACCTTTGGGGGGCGCTTTGGGAGCCTGCGCTCGTCCTTGTCTCCTTTGCACCAAAGAGGAAACTGTCCCCTCTGGCGCGCTGGCGCCCACCTGGCCTGGCTGGCGTCACCCTTGGCCTCCTGAGGTCGTATGTTGCATAGAAGTCTCCGCCGCTCAGGAGGGGGCCTGGGGAGGCCTACCTCCCCGCGGGTCGTGGCGCTGTTTCCCTCGCGAGCCCGGGGGTCTCACGAGGGCCTTGTGTTGAGCTTGGCCGTGCTGGGCCGTACTTGGTCGTCGAGGTGGGCCACGCCTTGGGCCGCAGACAGGCAAGTCTGGGTACCCTAGTATCCAGAACACCGACAGCTACCCCGTGGATAATTAATCAACCCCCGGGCCAGTGCTCCTCATGAGTGTTGGTCTAAACCGAGAGATGTCCGGCGCCCCCTGGTCACTCGGGGTTTCAGCCAACCCGACGTCTAGATCATCTGGTAGTGCCCTGAGAAAGAGATACGCGCGGCACCTATTGGGGTCTGGCCTACCGGGCGGTCTTGCTGGAATTGCTTTACCTTTCTCGAATGTCTTGCCGAGGAATTCCGAGGATACTTTGGGGTATCTCGAGGTTGAGGTTTTCCAACGGAATTTGCATCGAGATCACGGGTTTCGTGGTCGAGGTTATTCCTGCGGCGTGTGGTTAGTTTGTGATGGATGAGTTGGAGCATCACTGCAGGGTTAAATCTTTACGAGAAGCCGTGCCCGCGGTAATGTGGCAACTTGGAATTTGTTTAACACCCGATTATAGCAAACTTGAAGTAAACTCAAATAAAATACACCAACTGAGTGCGTAACCGTGACTGCCTCTGTCGTGAACATGAACAGAGAGAGAACACGGTGGGGTTATGTTTGACGTAACTAGGTGTTCAGGATCACTTAGTGATCATTCTAGTTCACGTCCGTCATGCGTAGGCCACCATATTTAAATTCTTGTTCTCGTAAGTTAGCCACCAAATACATGGTTAGTGCTTGCTGCAGCCTCACCACTTAACCATTCCTCACCTATTGGCTTACATAGTCTCGATACCCGGGTTATGAGATTGCTGAGTCCTTGTGGCTCACAGATTACTACAACAATACAGGTACAGGTACTGACGAGTTCGTGCCAGATGATGTTACTCAGCCCCAGTGGGAGTACGATGAAGAACGTAGGTGTATGTATGTGACGTATCCGGATGAGTAGGGGAGCTTCGTGGTTGTGTTCCTGGGCTAGCAAGGCAGTTTCATTGCTTTCTTTTATCATTTGATTTTGTCCGTAGTCGGAACCTATCTTCTGGATGAATATAGGAATAATTGTGTAGATTTGTAATTTAGCTTGTGGCGAGTGTAAGCCAACTCATATACTCATCTCTTCTTTACATGTATGCAATGATTTCTTTACTTGCGAAATGACTAGATGTGCTTCTATCCCCGGTTAGGCCCTCGCGCCCTAATAGGGATAGGACCGTATCTTGGGCGTTACAGGTAGCCCCTTGAATTATAAATAAAAGGAGGTCCATGGCTACCTTTAGAAAGGTCGACCACCGTTCATTTACACACGTAGCGACACTCTACGAGCATCCTTGCCGGGTTGCGACGCTCCTGTACTGTGAACCCGAATAATCCACAACCACACATGACGTAGGGTATTACACTCCAGGGGCCCGAACCTATCTAAACCCTCACGCGTGCATGGTTTGGTGTTGCTCTTTGCATTAAAGGATCTCCCTTGCCGAACAACGAAAGGGGCCTTGCCGGCCCCATAGATCGTCGTACCCCGACAATGTATGTTAACAAACATAACACATTACGTTGTATTGATTTTCCAACATCAACAATTCAATCATTATATAATATTTGATTGGGGCTCACAACCATAAAAGATATCCAAGATAGTGTATTTGTATGTGAATCTCCTCTCCTCTATCATAATTTGCATGGATTGTATCAATGACTAACACTATGTTTGTTAACTACCAACAACTTTTATCACATACTTTTTCTATGTGAAGTCACTACTCCCCATGGAATTAGCATATGATTTTTCTATTTCTTTTATTTCCTTGTTATGATGATTGATGCATGAGAGTAAAGAAAGCAAACTCAACTAATCTTTATTATATAACTCTCACAACCGCTTACAAAGATAGATGGATCACGAAGCAAGCACTCTAAGCAAAGCAATACTATATTTTATTCCTCTAAATCATCACATACTAAAGATCGAACTAAGATATATGATAATGGTAAAAATGATGGTGATACGATACCGGGCACCTCCCCCAAGCATGGAACAAGCTAAGGGTGGTGCCCATACCCATGTACTCAAGTATCCTTCTTGGGCGATGATGGTGATGATATAGTAGGCTTGATTTTTAGAAGCAAATACTCCTGTTTATCAATTATCCTCCACAAGGCACGGTTCCGCTCCTCCAGCAAAATAACTTCATGGGTAAGTGTTGTATTCTGAGCACAGATGGATTCCATAGCATTCAATGCATCAATTTCAGGTAAGGATATATCATCATAAAGAGGTAATAGCACATCCCCATGGCTGAGATCCTCAGAGAGGTGGTTAGCATGGTTTCTTTCTGTTCCTCCGGCTTCATCCCCGCCCTTCCTTCTAGCATCTTCTGGAACCTCCAGCTCATCCTCTTCTCCAGTAGACAACTCACAATAGACCTTGCTATAAGGGCGTTTGCCAGGCAAAGGTCGGACTATACAATGCTTCTTGTGGAGAGTCGGAGAAGCCATGGGTACCTCACCGGAATTTACAAACTTGGCAGAAAAGCGGCTTGAAACAAGAATAGAGGAGAAACTAGCTATGTGGTGGTCAAAACATACGGGAGTATATATAATGAATTTTTCTATGTAAGAATACGTGTCCAGGAAGAAAACGGAGTCCGGGAGGAACACAAGGTGCTCCCAAGCCATCAGGGCGCACCCATGGGGGGTGGCCACGTCCTGTTGGCTTGGGAGTCCTTGTGGGTCCCCCTTGCTGGTTTTTATTTTTGCAATTTTTCTAAAATACCAAAGCCAACAGAAAATATTTTTGTGGAATTTTTGGAGTCGGTTTACTTACGATATCACATACCTACCCCTTTTCAGGTGTCTGGAGTGTTCCGGAAGATTTCTATTATGTGTTCTTCCAGTGTCATCACTAGAATAATATTAGTTTCAACATTAATGGGCGTACCTGAGATATAATGTTTAATTCTTTGCCCATTAACCACTCTCGGATGTGTGCCTTCGGCATTGTTGATCTTAATGTCTCCAGAGCGATCAACTTCTTCCATGATTCGGCATTGTTGATCTTAATGCCTCCAGAGCGATAAACTTCTTCCACGATATAAGGTCCTTCCCATTCGGAGAAAAGTTTTCCTGCAAAAAATCTGAAACGAGAATTGTACAAAAGAACTAGATCACCTATTTTAAATTCTCGTTTTTTGGATTCATTTTTCATGCCATCTTTTAACTTTTTCTTTAAACAATTTGGCATTTTCATAAGCTTGTGTCCTCCATTCATCTAAGGAGCTAATAACAAATAACTTCTTTTCACCAGCAAGTTTGAAATCATAGTTAAGTTCTTTAATTGCCCAATAAGATTTATGTTCTAACTCAAGTGGTAAATGACATGCTTTTCCATAGACCATTTTATAAGGGGACATTCCCATTGGGTTTTTATAAGCACTTCTATAAGCCCATAAAGCATCATCAAGTTTCTTAGACCAATTCTTTCTAAATCTATTAACAGTCTTTTGCAATTTTAATTTTATTTCTCAGTTACTAAATTCAACTTGCCGCTAGACTGAGGATGATAAGGTGATGCAATCCTATGGTTAACATCATATTTAGCTAGATGTTTATGGAAATCACCATCAATCAAATGTGAACCACCATCAGTCATTAAATATGTAGGGACTCCAAACCTCGAGAAATAACATCTTTAAGCATTTTAATAGAAGTTTTATGATCAACACTACTAGTTGGAATAGCTTCTACCCACTTAGTAACATAATCCACAGTAACTAAAATATGAGTATACCCATTAGAGAAAGGAAAAGGTCCCATGTAATCAAAAACACAAACATCAAATGGTTCAATAGCAAGTGAATAATTCATAGGCATTTCCTGACATATACTAATGTTACCAATTCTTTGACATTCATCACAAGAGAGTACATACTTACAAGCATCTTTGAAAAGAGTAGGCCAATAAAAACCGGATTGGAATACCTTGTGTGCAGTTCTGTCACCAGCGTGGTGCCCTCCGTAGGCCTCGGAGTGACACTTCCGTAGGATCTGTTCATGTTCATGCTCAGGTACACAACGTCTAACAACACCATCTACTCCTTCTTTATAAAGACGTGGGTCATCCCAAAAATAATGTCTTAAATTATAGAAGAACTTTTTCTTATGTTGGTAGGTCGGTGCTATATATTTAGCAACAATGTAATTTCATAATTTGCATACCAAAGAGTGCTATGGGAAGCATCTATAATAGCTAGTTGCTCATCAAGAAAATTATCATCAATAGGCAGTGGGTCATCAAGAACATTTTCCATTCTAGACAAATTATCTGGTACCGAATTTTCATCTCCCTTTCTATCAACAATATGCTAATCAAACTTTTGAAGTAAAAGCACCTACCTAATCAGTCTAGGCTTATCATCTTTCATTTCCATAAATTATTTAATAGCAGCATGATCAGTGTGAATAGTAACTTTGGAATCAACAATATAAGGTCTAAACTTCTCACATGCAAACAGAAATGCTAAAAATTCCATCTCAGTAATAGCATAATTTCTTTGCTCACTGTCTAGAGTCTTACTAGCATAATCAATAACATTTAATTTCTTGTCAACTCTTTGCCCTAGAACAGCACCAACAATATAGTCAGTAGCATCACACATAATTTCAAATGGTAAATTCCAATCAGGTGGTTGAACAATAGGTGCAGAAATTAAGGCTTTCTTAAGTATTTCAAAGGCTTCTACACAATCATCGTCAAAAACAAATGGAATACCTTTTTGAAGAAGATTAGTTAATGGCCTAGAAATCTTTGAGAAATCTTTAATGTAGCGCCTATCAAAACTAGCATGACCAAGGAAACTTCTAATAACTTTAACATCTTTATGACATGGCATTTTCTCTATTGCGTCAACTTTAGCTTTGTCTACCTCAATACCTCATTCAGAGATTTTATGCACAAGCACTATACCTTCATTCACCATAAAGTGGCACTTCTCCAAATTCAAGAAAATATTAGTTTCTTCGAAACTCTGCAAAAATCGATCAAGGTTGCCTAAGCAATCATCAAAACAAGTCTCATAAATGGAAAAATCATCCATGAATACCTCAACAATCTTTTCACAAAAGTCAAAGAATATAGGGGTCATACATCTTTGAAAGGTAGGAGGTGCATTGCATAAACCAAAAGGGATACGTCTATCAGCATAAGTTCCAAAAGGGCAAGTAAAACTAGTTGTCTCTTGGTGTTCTTTAGACACAGGTATTTGAGAAAAGGTAGAATATCTATCAAGAAATCAAAAATATATATGCTTAGATAATATTTCTAACATTTGATCATAAAAGGCAAAGGGTAATGATCTTTTCTAGTAGCTTTGTTTAATTTCCTGAAATCATTTACCATCCTATAGCCAGTTACTATCCTTTGTGGGATAAGTTCATTTTTTCATTAGGAACAACAATTATACCTCCTTTCTTAGCAACACGATGAACGGGGCTTACCCATCTACTATCAGCTATGGGATAGATTATACCTGCCTCGAGAAGCTTTAATATTTCAGTTCTTACCACTTCCTTCATTTTAGGATTCCGGCGGCGTTGATGATCGACAACAGGTTTGTCATCTGGTTACATATTAATCTTGTGCTGACATAGTGTGGGACTAATTCCCTTAAGATCACCAAGAGTATATCCAATAGCAGCCCAGTGCTTCTTCAGAGTTTTGAGTAACCTCTTTTCTTCATGCTCTGAAAGTTTAGCACTAATAATAACATGATATATCTCCAGATAAGCATATTTCAAAGTATCAGGTAATTTCTTTAGCTCAAACACGGGATATCCCTTAGGTGGGGGAGGATCCCCTAAGGTCTCAACAGGCATGTTATGTTTAAGGATAGGTATTTGTCTGAAGGATATCTCATCTATTTCATTTCTCTCATTCATATGCATATCATTCTCATGGTCTAGCGAGTATTGTTCTGAAGGATCAGTAGGAGGCATAGTAATAGAAGCAAGACCAATAATTTCATCTTTATTAGACAACTCTTTCTCATGTGGTTGTCTACCAAACTTAGATAAATTAAATTCATGAGACACAGCACCAAGGCTTACTTTATCCTTCTCTGTTAAACAATTAATTTCAGCATTAACGGTATTCAAGAAAGTTCTACCAAAAATAATGGGACAAAAACTATCTTCTTATGAACCAAGTACTAAGAAATCAGTATGGTACTTAATTTTTCCGCACAAGACTTCAACATCTCTATCAATCCCAAGCGGTGAAATAGTGTCTCCGTTTGGAAGCTTAAAAGTGTGTCGAGATTAGACAATCTATGGTACCAATGGTGTCGTGGATTTGTCACGGCAGATGTCCGAAGACTTAGGTTCGAGGCCATCGCTAAAGAGGTGGACTCAAAGGGGTTAAACGGGACAAGGGACACGAGTTTACCCAGGTTCGGCCCCTCACCGTGGAGGTAAAAGCCTACGTCCTGCTTATATTGTATTGACTGGTGTATCGATTACAAGAGGCGGCTTGCTTGCCCTAGCTCTCGATACTTGGTTTCTGTCTTACTTAACTCGTCTAACACGCCGCAGGGGCTCACCTTTATATACATAGGTCGAGGCCCTGGGCTTACACGAGTCCGGGTCGGGTTATACAACGTAACCGATCCTGGTTCCAACTCCTTAGTCTTACAGAACAAGTCATCTTATGGCGGCTTACATCTTCTGGCCCATGAGTCGCCTCATGCCTCTTGGGACTTGACCTCAGCCCATCTGGCAAGCCGCCATATGGCCTGGTCTTCATGTCTTGTCTTCCTCTTGGCCCACTTGGTAACCCGCCATGTGGCTTGGTCTCCGTCTTCTGGCCCACCTTATGGGTCTTGACTATGAACCGCCAAGCTGGTGACCGGGTCTTCAGTGAATCGCCAAGTCCTGGCCGGGTTATACTCTGGCCGGGTTATATCACGGGGTTATATCCCTGACATTAGCCCCCAGGTTAGCTTGAATTTATTCATGCTAAGCTCGAGCCGTCTTCTCAATCGTCTTGCTTGTCAGTGTCCTTCGAAATAAAATTCTGGGAATATAACACCCATATGCCATTGAGTCGGCCTCCAATACTCTCGGCGGGTTATCACCGCCGGGTTATAATATTTGAATCGCCGGGTCATGTAATGTTGGTGACGCCGGGTCAGATAACCAGACTCCAGCTGACTTTGATAACTCTTTTCAACTTTTTTTTTGATATATCCATATTACCTGTAGCCCCCAAGCTCCAAGTGTATCCATGATGACTTGGCGCTTTGCAATAATATCTTTGACTGTGCAGCCCCCAAGTACCAGGTTGTCTCGCCTGCAGCAGCCTGGGACTTATAACTGTCTTATACCTTATAAAGTTTCAACTGGTGTAGCCCCCAAGAGCCGGCTCTTCAGCATGTGATGGGCCGGGACTTAGAAGGATCGCAGAAAACCGGCTCATCTCCTTGAGATAACAGGGTCTTGTTGACAATGTACTGACTTGAAAACCGGCTTGCATTAGCCCCCAAGTGTCGTGACGCATGCTTGCAGCGACATGGGACTTGCGTACTTGATATAAACCGGATTTTAATAATGTAGCCCCCAAGTGCCGGGTTGTCTGCCTGCGGCGACTCGGGATTGTATAAGAGTAACATGATTCCTTGACCGGTTATGAATAATGAAATCCCTGCTCGTGGTTGCGGTGCAACCCGGCAAATATATGCTTGAGAAATCCATGAATGCTGTAGTATACTACATAGCACTGGTTGAAGAAATCCAAGAGCCGGTCGATCTAGATAACCCGGCATTATAATCAATAGGACGACTCTTCAAGAATAGCCAGCCATGTCGGCTATTTAGTGTCTTTATTATGCTTGCAGAGGTTACGGTGTAACCCGGTATGGCGGGTGGCTTGAAACTCTCACAAATTTGCTTAAAACTCAGGCTTTATCTTGTAAAGACTTAGGCATGATTGCCACTCATGTGCCGGCTCTCACATGGCACAGATTCGTCGTTTTAACCTTAACCAGCTCAGGGTCTTATTGCGAGATTAACTGTCAAGAGACAAGTTCAGGGTCTCTAAAGATTGACTGTTTAAGAGTACAACAATTTATAAAACCGACTCTTTTGACAAGTTCATTGTCTTATAGATTGACTGTCAAAAAGAGGTAAATCATAATCCGGCTCTTGACAGTTCAGGGTCATATAGATTGACCGTCAAGAGACGTAAATCATAAGCCGGCTCTTGACAGTTCAGGGTCATATAGATTGACTGTCAAAGAGACGTAAATCATAAGCCGGCTCTTGACAGTTCAGGGTCATATAGATTGACTGTCAAAGAGACGTAAATCATAAGCCGGCTCTTGACAGTTCAGGGTCATATAGATTGACTGTCAAAGACACGTAAATCATAAGCCGGCTCTTGACAGTTCAGGGTCATATAGATTGACTGTCAAAGAGACGTAAATCATAAGCCGGCTCTTGACAGTTCAGGGTCATATAGATTGACTGTCAAAGAGACGTAAATCATAAGCCGGCTCTTGACAGTTCAGGGTCATATAGATTGACTGTCAAAGAGACGTAAATCATAAGCCGGCTCTTGACAGTTCAGGGTCATATAGATTGACTGTCAAAGAGACGTAAATCATAAGCCGGCTCTTGACAGTTCAGGGTCATATAGATTGACTGTCAAAGAGACGTAAATCATAAGCCGGCTCTTGACAGTTCAGGGTCATATAGATTGACTGTCAAAGAGAACGGCGGGTCACCTGTTGGAATGTGGCGGCAATCTCCAGGACCAGGTTTTATCTTCTTTGAAATAACGATCTTTGCCGAGTCATAACTGCATAGCCCCCAAGTCTTTAAGATGACTTGAGGAGTCGGCTTAATAATCTCCACTGAAGGTTTGAAGTTGCCCATTGCGGGTTATAAATGATCCCGTTTGAGGTGTTTTAGTAATCCTCGTTAAGGCGTTTCGGGTTCCTCTGATACCCTGACTGGTTATTCTGCCGCTGGCCTCCACCGCGAGGCTGTTGATTATGACCTCCATGGTTGCCTTGACCCTGGTAACCGGACCTTGAGCCACCAGCATCAAAGCCGGCTTCTGAGCTGCCCGGACCTGAGCCGCCTGATGGGCCATCACCGTTATCATGATGCTGTTGAATGCTGTAATTCCGGAACTGTCTCATAGTATAACAATCCCTCCATAGATGGTTTGCCGGTTTATTCGGCCGGGTATGCTCTGGACAAGGTTGGCTAAGCCTCTCCTCCAGGTTGAAAGTAGTTTTTCCCTTGTTAAAAGACTGCTCGAAGTTCCCGTTGCCCTTAGCACGGTTGTTCCTGACGTTGGTGTTTGCCACCAGTTCTGACCCGCCATCTGGGTGCTTCCGCTTGCCAATGCTACCTTTCTTCCCCTGACCTGATTTCTCATTATCAGAGTCCGGGTCCTTCGTGTTATCAGAATCTGCGTACTTGGTGAGAGCCGTCATGAGCTCCCCCATGTCTTGACATGACCGTTTGAGTCGGCCAAGCTTCTGCTTCAAAGGCGTAAAGTGACAATTCTTTTCTAGAATCAAAACCGCCTGAGACGCCGTAATCTGCTCAGAAGAGTGGATGATTTCGGAGACCCGCCGGACCCAGTGATGAGCCGACTCATCAGTACGTTGTACACAATGGTCCAAATCCACAATCGTCATGGGCTGCTTGCATGTTCCTTTAAAAAAATTGATGAATTTCGCCCTTAACTCGGCCCAGGAGTTAATGGTGTTGGGTGGCAAACCCTTCAGCCATGTGCGAGCCGGCCCTTCCGGCATCATGATGAAATACTTGGCGCAGACCGCATCACTAACGTCCAACATCTCCATGGCTAGCTCATAACTTTCAACCCAGGCCTCTGGAGGTAAATCAGCCGTGTAATTGGGCACCTTACGAGGACCCTTGAAATCCTTCGGCAGACGCTCATTCCGCAGAGCCGGCACCAAACATGGTACTCCCACAGCCCTGGAAGTCGCCCCCGCTCCTCCTGAGACGGAAGGGGCAACTGTGGGATTTTGATAAGCCACCGCTGCTGCCAGAGCCGCTGCTTCTTGCTGTGCTTTCGCCCGTTCCACCCGTGTTTGAACATCCAGAGCCGCCCGATCGGCTTGCGGCGGGTTACTGCTAGAGACCGCCGGCGACTCATAACGCCGGCTGTAGCTACGGCTGTGGATGAGGGTTGAATGCACACGACTCCGGCTGTAATTATATTTCCCTTGCTGGGCCATCGCCGTGCGCAGGTATCCGATGGCATTCCGCACCTCTTCTGCGTAGGGCGCCTCATCGGGGATCGGGATTGTATCAAGCCTGGTTGCCGCTGCCACCATGTTCTCCGCCGGGTTAGCATAATGACCCGGCGGTGTTGCATAAAGTGGTAGCGGGTTTTGGTTCCGTCGGGGCGGGTCTAGCTGCTGACGCTGAGCCGCCGCCCGGTTTTCAGGTATTTCCGCCGTTCGGGTTACGGTCAAAGGTACGTTCCGTCCCGTTCCTGGCGTGTTAAAAAGATTCCTAGCTTCATATTGCTCCGGCAAGCGGGATTGATGTCTCATGCGATAAACCGCCGCTGCTGACTGTTGTTCTAACTCAAGGCGAAAAGCGTCCGCCTTAAGGCGTTCCGCCTCAGCATCCATCTGAGCCTTCAGCTCATTGATTTCCTGTTGGACTCCGGCCATCTGATTCTTTAACCTCGCGATCTCCGCATTACGGGCCGCTTGGTTTTCAGTAGTGACCTCAGTCTCCATTAGGGTTGTAAACTCGTTCATCAGATCCAGAAGAACCTGAACCGGGGGCCTGCCTGACCCAGACCCGATCGCACCAGCGGCTGTACCGCTCGGAGCCGCCGCGGAACCCACCATAAAAACGGCAGCGCGGTTTGGCGGCTCATCCTCCTCCGGCTCATGATACTCTGACTCGGGGTAAGGCTCATCGTAGCCCCCAAGTCCACCATTATGAAGCTGATAGATCGATTCCGTCTCTCCACTCGAGGATCCTTCCTCTGAGTAGACCAGAGTTTCCTCCTGTGACATAGAACCTTCAAGATCCATGCCTTGAGTAAAGCCAACGAAGACGTGCTCCTTGCCCGAGTCAACACAGGCGGGTTGCATGCTTTGGGCGCTTTGCTCATGCCGGGCCGGCTCGACGATGTCGGTGCAGATGTCCGGCCCGGGTTCAGATCCGCCGATCTTGCCGATGAAGATGTTGTCTCCACCGAAGGGGACCCGGAAACCATGCTCGATTGAGTCGGCCTCAGGACCCCAGCCGGCGTCGTCGAGGTAGAGTCTCCCATGGCGACTCTTGGTTATCTCACCATTGACGTACCCTTCGCTCCCAGAGAGAGAACCCTTTGAGAACTCAACACCACCGAGCGCTTGACCCACGGTGGGCGCCAACTGTCGTGGATTTGTCACGGCAGATGTCCGAAGACTTAGGTTCGAGGCCATCGCTAAAGAGGTGGACTCAAAGGGGTTAAACGGGACAAGGGACACGAGTTTACCCAGGTTCGGCCCCTCACCGTGGAGGTAAAAGCCTATGTCCTGCTTATATTGTATTGACTGGTGTATCGATTACAAGAGGCGGCTTGCTTGCCCTAGCTCTCGATACTTGGTTTCTGTCTTACTTAACTCGTCTAACACGCTGCAGGGGCTCACCTTTATATACATAGGTCGAGGCCCTGGGCTTACACGAGTCCGGGTCGGGTTATACAACGTAACCGATCCTGGTTCCAACTCCTTAGTCTTACAGAACAAGTCATCTTATGGCGGCTTACATCTTCTGGCCCATGAGTCGCCTCATGCCTCTTGGGCCTTGACCTCATCCCATCTGGCAAGCCGCCATATGGCCTGGTCTTCATGTCTTGTCTTCCTCTTGGCCCACTTGGTAACCCGCCATGTGGCTTGGTCTCCGTCTTCTGGCCCACCTTATGGGTCTTGACTATGAACCGCCAAGCTAGTGACCGGGTCTTCAGTGAATCGCCAAGTCCTGGCCGGGTTATACTCCGGCCGGGTTATATCGCGGGGTTATATCCCTGACAAATGGGGTCCCTTTGCGGTTCATCGAAGGGGATCTACGGGCACAAGGAGCATCACCAATCCAAGAACGCTCGGGGTTTAGACAGGTTTGGACCGCTCGGGAGCATAAAACCCTATGTCCTGTGTGTTGTGGATTATATGAGTCCAAGTACAGAGAGCGCAACAACCCAGAAAGAATGCTCCAGAGTGAGACTACACGTCGAAATGGACAGGCTTGCAACCTTTGTAAAGGTAGCCATGGACCTCCTTTTATAGGCTAAGGGGTTACCACAGGGGCTAAAATGGTCATTATATAGGGTAAAAGTAGATACAATAGCTGCCAAAACTACTGACATAAGCTATAGTTGGAAATACCTAACCCTGACAGATTAGGACAAGCGGATAAAATGCGCCGTGAAGTGTCACACTGGCGCCATCCCTCCACAAAGATTGTCTCTCCTTCTATGTCGTTCGCCCATCTACCTCTTATTCTTCCGCCACGCTAATGGGATGGGTGTCATTAAAATTGCTATAAATCCACCGAGCTACCACGCGTCCACACAAGCTCTACCTAACCGCCAGCTCGCTCAACGCCTAACCGATGTAGACAATCAGCCTGATGAGGTAGAGCGATGGCTTGGTAGCGGGATCTTGCCGGGCGCGCCTGCTGTCGGGTATTCTCCACCGATAAGGAGGCCACCGGTTGTCTTGGTCTTTGTTTGGTGTTGTTTAGAGTGTAATACTCCTCCGACAAGGCTTGCCAGGCCGGAGGCTGCTGCTGTCTGTGCACAAGTCAGGGTGCCAAAGGACCCGTTCTTTAGTACACCGAAAGGAGCCCCCGGGCATGGGCTACACTTAAGTTCGTGACGCTATTGGGCTAGGCCCAAAGCAGTGCACAGATATACGTGGTCGAATTTCTCTGTGGTTGTGATGATGGTTTTACGGCCCGCCCACGACACGCATTAAATGCGGGACGTGGGAGAGGTGGAGCGTAATGGCGTCTGAGGGGCCTGCCTAAAAAGGCGCTGCCACGTTGGACTAGGAGAGGTGGCCTCTGCGCATTCCCTCCTCCTGATAGGAGGACTCGCAAATTCGTAACACATCCCAGCCATCTGTCTTCCTCTTTCGCCACTTCCCTATGTCTTCTTATATTTTATTGCGCCCTCTATGACACGTGTTGCATGCAAAGCATGGCATTGGCGAAGGGGGGCGGTCGCTGGAGTAGTGCGCACGCAAGTGCGTAGTCATTTCAAGGAGTAAAGAGCCAGCCCCCGCGCCCTCACTATAAATAGAAGACCACGGAGAGTGTTGCTCATCCACCCTTCTTCATTCCATTCTGCTAGCCACCATTGCCTTCTCCCTTCGTCTCCCTCCCTCAGCCGCTTCTTCCGAAAGATCGTCTTCGAAATGGCGAGGGGTAGGGGCCGAGCTCGAGGATCCGCCGCCGTCTCGAGGGCTTCCCCCCGGAGCCAACCGCGCATCCTAGTCACGGTTGCGGGGGCCGGTTCTAGATCCCGTGGAAGGATCGCATCCAGGGGTCGCAGAAGGCTAGACGCCTCGAGCCAAGGCGGCCATGGTGGTGCACCTCTCCCTTCACCCTGGGTGGAGACCCTTACTAGGGAGGTGGCGCAAGAGTTCATCGTGGCGATGCGCCATCGCCCCTGCAGTTGGCTGCGTCTTACCGACCCCTTTGCAAGGGTCATGGAAGGCAACAGGCCCTTAGGACTGTGGCTTCGGGCGGACGACTGCTGCAACGGCCCCGCCTGTGTGGCGGTTGATGTGTGTCCCGGCAGCGCCATGTTCCTGACGAGGGGATGGAAGTCATTTGCCCGCTCCTGTGGCCTAGGGCCAGGGCATCTTCTTCAATTTAGGTTAGATGGATCCGCAAAGGCGATGCCGATACCGACAAAACCACCTTGCCGCGGCTACTTTCATTGTCGAGCGAGCTCGAAACAACTTAAGATCGCGAGCATTTTTGACAAGGATCCTTCGCATGCAGGTTTTCCCACACAAATGCTAAAAATTGTTCAAGGGAGAACAACTCACCACAAAGAATGTTTTCGAAAGCTTTTGTGACTTAGCTTTTCTTTGCTGTACTTCTTGCCGGAAAATGATCGTACTTGAACGCATTTAGGTATCCGTACCTTCACTCCTCCTCCCAGGAAGACTTGCACGCGGGAGGCCCTTTTGTCTTTTGAGAAAAAGAAAGAAGAGAAAAAGAAAGGTAGGAACTTTGCTGGTTCGGCAATGATTTTAAGCAAGTTATAGTGGTTACAACATT
This sequence comes from Elymus sibiricus, assembly GCA_039707655.1. Taxonomy (NCBI): domain Eukaryota; kingdom Viridiplantae; phylum Streptophyta; class Magnoliopsida; order Poales; family Poaceae; genus Elymus; species Elymus sibiricus. The sequence continues at coordinate 240,020,894 of CM077667.1, read as the reverse complement.
TTCATGCACATACATAAAATAAATATGTACTTTGATAAGAAGTTGTAGAACACTTGGCTTTATTGACTACGCACATGGTCTTCGCCTGGCTTTGTACAAAGGATTACATGCTTTGTCGGTTGACTTATACAAAAGAGGCTGCCAGGGGGCCCGGCAACCGCGCCTCACGGGTAGAACTTGCGAAGATGCTCGATATTCCACGAGTTTTGCACCGGGGTGCCATCTTCGGTATCCAGGCAGACTTTGCCAGGCCTAGTGACTCGTACCACCCGGTAAGGGTGTCACACCCTGTGTTTGTATCAGTTTCCTATGCTATGGATTTACAACATTGGAACAATTTAAAAAAATTGAGTGCATGTGTTTGAATGATTTGCTTGATGCTTGTTTGTTTTGTTGGTTGTGTTATGGCACTCATAGGTTCTCCTTCTCTCCACCCTCATCTTCCTTGACCCAAACATCTTGCCCAATGATCATACCATGTGTATAGTACCTAAAACTAATTTTATCAAAATTCATTTTGGCCAAAAAGGATTTATTCAAATTAGGTTTTCAAAAACCCCTGAATTGAGGTTTGCACTACAAGTCCTCAAATAGGGTGGATCCTTTTTGCCCAAAGACATTATTTGAAACCTACCATATATAAGACTTCCCAAAACCACCAAATATTAATTTTAAACTTTATTTTACTATTTTATTTAAAGTCTTTTTCTTAAGGCAAAAAATGGTTTTTCATAGGGAAAATTATTTAAATGCTTTAAAAATATGTGAGAAAATTTAAGGAAACTCAGTGGACATATATTTTCCATATATATGAGTTTCAACACATGGTCATGTTCAACACAATGGGCAAAACCCCTCAAAACCCTTTCTGCTTAAATCAAGCTTTTGAAATATTTCTATAAGAAATATTTTCAATAAAATCCAGGAAACTTCTAGCAAGTCACACATGCTATATGTGATGATCTTGCAAAGTTTCATCTCAATTCCAGTTGATTTGATTCACCAAAATATTCCAAAACCATTCCTGTCCAGAGTCAAGTTTGAACAACTTTACATTGTGAAGTTTGTCCTATTGACCCCAAACTTTGTGGGCATGCTCTAATCACTTATTAATGCTGCTACACCAAGTGGTGGATTTGGGGGAAGTGAAATGCATGCTTGGATCTACAGAAATCTGATTCTGCCAAATTCTAGGGTTTTTCAAGTTTGTATTGTCAACTTCTCTCAAACCAGCTCAAATTTGGTGGTCCACTCTATTTGTACCTACACTTTCTTCCTGTTAAATCTCATGGCCAGAAAACCCCATTTGCTTGTCCAAATCAACATCAAACACCTTCTGGTGATTTAGTAAAAAACAGTTTTGACCCTCTTCCACTATTCTCCTTCACTTCAAATTTTTACCACAGCTTACTAGTGTTGCATTGCACCTCTAGTAACTTTCTCTGGCCAAGGCTCAATCATTAGGGGGGGGGGGGGGTAAAACCCCTGTTTTTCCTTCTGGACAGCCTAAACAGGAGCTTCTCTCCTCCAATTTCTTTCTCCCTCCCCTCACCCTAGCTCCAGAGCATCTAAGCAACCCCAAGGAGCTACTGGACAAGGTGGAGCACCCCAGAGCGCACGGGCAACGACAATGCCAGCCATTTGCACTCTCTAGAGCGTGCTACAGTGCGCTCCTGCACTGTAGCCGCACCCATCCTGAGCCTCCCGACCGCCTTGGGATGCGGGGGCTTGTCCCCTGGCCCACCTCGACGTCCGTGAGACGGCCGCATGCCGACCCCCTCCTCTCACCCTCTCCAGCGACCTCCCCACACACGCCTGCGGCCGCCCCTCTCGGCCAACCCTCAACCTCGCACGCGCGCGCTCTCTCCTCTCTTCCCTCTCTCCCTTTGGTCATGTACGAGCCGCAGGTGGACCGCAGACACACCAACTCCTCCCCCCGTGGCCTCTGGCCTCGGCCCCAAGCTCACCAGCGCACCGGCGCTTCGGTGGACTTGCGCCCGCCCATATAAGGGCCTCCCCGAGCCCTACTTCCCCTCTGATCCCTCTCTCTCCATCCCAATCGCGCCCCCTGAGCCTCACTTGAGCTCCCGAGCCCACTACGCTCGGGATCGAGCAGAGCTCCGCCACGTTGGGTCCGCCACCGTCCGGCCACGGTGAGCCTCCCCTCCCGCTTCTCTCTCTCGATCTGGAGGCACGGAGGTGCCCTGACCCTTTTGCCCTCTCTCCCCATTCGATTTGCAGTGCGGGACGACCCCAGGAACCACCTCGCGACGCTCCTCCGCCGCGGCCCAGTCGTCGCCCGTGACCCAGGCAGTCCCGGCGACCAACCCCACCTCTCCTCGACCTGCGATGCCGCCCTGAGCTCATTCCCGCACTCACCGCCCCTCGCCGCTGCCGGTAGGCTCGCCGGTGAGCTCGTCCCCCTCGGTGCAGAGGAGGACGAAGGCCCGACAGGGGGACCCCACATGTCGGCCTCTGTCTCGCCCGCCTCCCTCTCCCTCTCTCACTGGCACCCGGGCCCCGCCCGTCAGGTTTGAACCTGACGAGCGCGGGCGCACCAGTTCGCCTGGGGCTGCTTTGCTCTGGGCCGGCCTAGTTGCGGCCAGATTTGGCCCAGGGCACAGTGCCCATTTTCTTTTTTTTCTTTTTTTGTTCAGTTTTCCAAAAATTCCACTTGTACAAATAAAATTCCAATTCCAAATATTTTTCCACCACAAATCTTAGAATAATCTGTAGTATTTTAGAGTGCCACTTGTAAAAAAAATTGAAAACATTTTATGTACTGGTTTTATTTAAAGGCTAGTTTTGATTATTTTTTTAGCCTCTGTTTAAATAGTTTTTAAAATCTTTTTCACCCCAAAACCTTAGGAAAATATTTTTAGTATTGTTTGTTGTATTTTTCCGAATAGGGTAACATTTTAGAAATAGATTTGGTGCTATGTTTTTATTGTGATTCTTATTATTGCCGTTATTATCGTGAGGATAGATTGTGATGTTGACGAGGGAGTTGAACGCCAAGACTTTGAAGACTCCGAAGACTTTGTTGAGCCAGGCAAGTAGCCCTTTGACCATGACTATGAAACCTTTTATTGCATGGCATATAGCTCATTATTTCTTGATGATGATCATGTTGATGTGGTATCCCCTTCGGTGGGATGCCCCCGATACCTTCTTGTTGATACTTGCATCGTGCATGACCCTACCTCCTTATGAGGGTTGTGCGGGTGGGAGTAGATAGGATGCTTAGTAGATGCTACACAAAGTGGGACGGGGATATGCATGGTGATGGAAACAAAAGTGTTTTCAAAGACTTTTCGAAAACCCCGTCGGGTGCCACTAATGCCCGAGGGAGATGTTGTGAGCTAGGTAACCAGTTGATAAACAAGTGGTGTACCGAAGCTAGTTGTGTGTGTGTGTGTTTTCGGAAACGGATTAGATTTAAGATTTGTCGACCGTCCCAACCTTACATGCACAACCACGATACCCCTTATGGGACGGGGATTTGTTGATTACCTTGGTGGGCACTAGCATAGAGCCCGCATTACTAGTGGCTGGAGAGTATGAGTTACTCTCTCGATACGGGGTCGTGCCTGGTAGGGCGACCATGCGCTGTCTTTACAGGCACCGGGCACACCGTTGTGTTCCTTCATGGATGGTACTATGATGAGCAATCCTCGTGTTTTGTACATCATGAAGATACGGACCAACGAGTGGACTCTTTGTTTAGTGTCGTCAGGGGAAAAGCAATGTTCAGGTGCTTACCTCGGGTATGTAATATACCGCGAGTCGTGGATGACACGGGAGTTCCCCGAGTCTTGTGGGTAAAGTGTGCAACCTCTGTAGAGTGTAAAACTATTCGAATAGCGTGTCCACGGTCAAGGACAGTTGGGTGGTGCTGCTTAAACTATGTCTAGTGTTTTCATAAACTTGGTGTGCGTGTATTGGTGACAAAGATGATACCTGAGTTAAGTCGGATGACTTGACAAGATGACTGAACATGAGATGTTCAACCCCCTTGCTTATGATGATATCTGTAACTTATTCGTATGGATATCTGCTACCTCATGATGCATGCTTTTAATTGACCATGTCATTGCACTCAAAATTAGCCTTCTGCCAAACTTACCTACTTAGTGCTATATCATGCATTGTTATTGCCTTGTTCCAAACATGGGTTGCTTGCGAGAACATTCAAAGTAATCATTGGCTTGCCACTGGTTATTTAATTGGCCAGGCATGGAAGAGCAGGAATATGGTGAAGAGTTCGTTGGTGACGAACATGCGAACTAGGACGCTTCCCAGTCAGAATGCCTGTAGGTTAAGGCAGATGGCATGGGTCTACGCTTTCGAACAAGATTTCCGCTGCTAGTTGTGTTTGTTATTTGGCCTTCATGGCCCTATTCATGTAAGACTTGACCTTCATGGTCTTTATTTGTTTAAGACGCTAAATGTGGATGTAAGACTCTTGTTATTCAGCTTTTGTGTGTTCAGTGAGCATTGATCTCTGGGATCATTGTACACGTGCATTCGGTGATCACGACTTATGAGTCGGGGTGCCCACAGAGCTGGTATCAGAGCCATCCTAACTGTAGGAAGCCCTTAGTTAGCATGGACGTTAGCTAGGATAAAGCCGTTTTCAAAACTACACATACACTTAGGAGTTCTGCACTTCTTACCTCTTCTAGTCTTCTCACATCACACTACTGACTCTCCTCCCTTCAAACCTTGTAGATGGCCGTCGTACCCGAAGCCCTCCTAGCATCTGGCTTTCCCCTACTCCTTGAGGATAGCTTGGAGAAGTGCCAGTATCGCCGATCACCCGTTTTCCTCTACCACGAGCACTGGGTCGATGCCGTCACGAAGGAGTACCACATCGATGTGGTTGTGAAGGCAAACGACTCCCCGACTAGCTAGTTCTTTGAAGGACCACAAATGGAGACCCTGGCACTCCCAGTCGAGACAGCTGCACGCAAGGCACTCCTACACCTTCGAGACATCATTCCAGAGATGGCTGACGATCTAGCTACTCGCTACCTACCTTTCAGGAAGGATGATTTTGGCGAGAGTTGGACGTTGATCCCATCCAAGGAGGATGGCACCCCACTCAGGTTCCATACCTACTTTAGCCTCTCCGCCGACAGTCTGGTTCACAACTTGATTAAGGAGTCCGTGAAGCTCCGCGAGGAACTTCACCACACCCGAGAGATACTTCGTGAAGCCAAGACAAAGCCAGACAGGATCAAGAAGGATGGAGCCCCTGAGGGACGACCAGCTGTCGCTTACCAAGGAGGAGTACCCCCAGCTAAAGGTGCACCCACACATCGACGTCGCATGATTGCGAAGGAGTACCGTGAGCTCTTCGCTGACCCACCAACGAAGCGTCGTCGAGATGGACCTCCTCATTCGCCGACCCCTTCGACCAGAGACAATGCCCGTACGGATGATGATCAGGAGGAAGACCTAGAGGAGTGTGACTACGAGACCGACCACTCCACCACCTGAGTCCGAGAACCCCTAGGGTAGGATCAGTCATGTACCCCTCATATGAAGTCGAGTCCGTGTAATGGTTCATATGAAACCATGTGCGCTTGTTGTTTGTTTTTGTTGTTTGTGTTCCAATGCAAGACGCGCTTTTTGCCTTAGGCAACCTGTAAGCGACTCCATCGTCTATCTTATCTTAATATATGTGTTGGTCTTTCGACCTTTGTTTTACCACACTTGCACTATACCAACCCCCTTAGGTGCGTTTTGTTCCAGTGTTGCTTTTCCTCTTGTTTGTCCCAGTTATTTGACATGGCTTCTCCAAACAGGATGGTGACTGCAACCCGCAACAGCTCCTTCACCAACCCTGAAGCCGACAACTCCAGCCAGCAACAGGGAGCTGGTGGGGCTGCTCACGTTGGAGATCACCCGGAGCAGCCACAAGACGACATTCCCCCGCCACCACCTCCACTGGAGAACATGACCATAGCTCAGTTTCTCCAAGTTCTCTGGGAGGAATGCCAGGCCAACACTGCTGCTATCCAGCAGATGGCTCAAGTCCTTGTGAAGAACCAGCAACAAGGCAGGAACGGCAATGGCCTCTCCACTCTGTCTGAGTTCATGAGGAATTCGCCCCCAACCTTCACCGAGACTGCTGAACCACTAGATGCCGATGACTGGTTCCGCACCATCGAGGACCTCCTTGCACTGGTCAATTGCAATGAGGATCATGAGAAGGTGCTTTATGCCTCTCACTGCCTCGGAGGTACCGCCAGAGCTTGGTGGGATGGATTCAAGGTCATGCAAGGCGATCGACTAATCACCTGGGATAACTTCAAGGAAGGATTCCGCACCGCCCACATTCCTTCTGGGATCATGGCTATCAAGAAGAGAGAAATGAGCGCTGAAGCAAGGAAGTGGCTCTGTCAAGGAGTATATGCAGAAGTTCAACCTGCTGTCAAGGTATGCACCTGAAGATGTCAACACGGAGGCTGCTAAGATGGAACGCTTCATGGAAGGACTTCAGCAGACCCTGCAGTATCAGCTCATAGTCTGCGATTGTCGGTCCTTCTTCGACCTGGTGAACAAGGCCCTCATGCTTGAAGACAAGCGTCATGCCATGGACGACACTCCCAAGCGCAAGATGATCAGCAAGGGTAGTTCTAGCAACCAGAAGCCTCGCCCCTGGCAGCCAGCCCCAGCCAAGTCAACCTATCAGCCCCAGCAGGCTAGACCTCCTGCACCTCGTCCGAGCTACTAGCCTCAGCAGTATGCCAATCCCAGGCCAGCTTACAACAACCCCAATAACAACAATGGCAGCAGGAACTACAACAACAACAGCAACTCTGGTGAGATCACTTGCTTTGGGCGTGGTCAGCCAGGACACTACTCTAAGCAATGCCCCAACAAGAAGCCAGATGCACCGCGCCCCAATGCACCAAATCAAGGTCAAGGCCATGGAGCACCACCAAGGAACCCAGCTCCCCACAACCAGCCCAACAATGGCAAGGGTCGTGTGAATCACGTCACCGCTGAGGAAGCCCAGGAAGACCCGGACGTCATACTGGGTACGTTCCTCGTCAACTCAACCCCAGCCACCGTACTATTTGATTGTGGAGCTTCGCATTCTTTTGTTACTCAAAAGTTGGCGCTAGAGAGTGGTATGAAACCTACACCCCTGGGTAGTCATATGTTGATACAAACCCCGAGATCAGTTATGAAGTCCAAGATAGGATGTAAAGGAGTCGGGATCAGCATTAACGGGGTAGACTTCCTAGCAGACCTCATAGTTCTGGATTCACCAGGCTTAGACGTCATCCTTGGCATGAATTAGTTGACCAAACACCAAGGATTGTTAGACTGTGCCAAGAGGACTGTCACCATGACCAATAGCCAAGGAGCAGAAGTCAAGTATGTTCCCAACCCTGCCTCTGCTCAAGCCCCTCAGGATAACTGTTTGTCGGGAATTGAGTTGGGCCAAGTGCCAGTGTTATGTGAATACCCGGATGTATTTCCTGATGACCTCCCTGGAATGCCTCCTGACCGCGACATTGAGTTCATCATTGAGCTAATGCCCGGAGCAGGACCCATCTATAATAAGCCCTATAGAATGGGATCCGAAGAGTTGGCTGAATTGAAGAAGCAACTGGCAGAGCAGCTCAGAAAAGGATTCATTCGCCCTAGTGCCTCTCCTTGGGGATCACCTGTTCTATTTGTGTCCAAGAGGGACGGAACTATCAGACTCTGTGTCGATTACCGTTCTCTAAATGAGGTCACAATAAATAACAAGTACCCACTCCCCAAGATTGAAGACCTGTTCGATCAGCTGAATGGAGATAAGGTGTTTTCCAAGATCGACCTCAGGTCGGGGTACTACCAGTTGAAGATCAGGCCCCAAGACATTCCGAAGACGGCATTTGTAACCCGGTATGGCCTATATGAATACACGGTCATGTCATTTGGGTTGACCAATGCCCCTGCCTACTTCATGTACCTCATGAACAAGGTTTTCATGGAGTACTTGGACAAGTTTGTTGTCGTCTTCATTGACGACATACTCGTCTTTTCCAAGTCGGAAGTAGAACATGAGCAACACTTGAGATTGGTCCTAGACAAGCTTCGAGAGCACCAGTTGTATGTCAATTTCAGCAAGTGCGAGTTTTGGCTGCATGAAGTTGGATTCTTGGGTCATGTGTTGACTGCAGAAGGATTGTCAGTGGATCCTCCCAAGATTGAAGACGTGACTGAATGACAATCCCCAACCAATGTGAAGGAAGACAGAAGCTTCCTCGGACTCCCGGGTTATTACCGCAAGTTCGTCGAAGGATTCTCGAGCATTCCCGACCTATGACTCAGCTTTTGAAGAAGGACAAAAAGTTTGAATGGACACCGAAGTGTGAAGAAAGCTTCCAATAGCTCAAGAAGAGATTGACCACAACCCAGTTTTGGCCACCCCCGATATTCACAAGGATTTTGTGATATATTGTGATGCATCGAGAACCGGGCTTGGAGGTGTTCTGATGCAGGAAGGCAGAGTCGTAGCCTATCTATCCAGACAGCTATGTCCTCACGAAGAGAACTACGCTACCCACGATCTTGAGTTGGCAGCCGTAGTTCATGCCTTGAAGACATAGCGACATTACCTTCTGGGAAAGCGATGTGAGATATACAAAGACCACAAGAGTTTGAAGTATATTTTCACTCAAAAGGAATTGAACATGAGGCAGCGAAGATGGTTGGAGTTGATCAAGGATTATGACCTCAGTGTTCAATACCACCCCGGAAAGGCTAACGTGGGAGCAGACGCCTTAAGCAGAAAGGCTTGTTCCTTGAATGCTATGATTAAGGAAAGGCTACCCGCCTTGTATGAAGAGCTTGAAAGCTTCGGCTTGGAACTAGTTGCACCTGGATTCCTAGCCAACCTCGAAGCAAAGCCTACCTTGATGGATGATATTAAGGAAGCTCAGAAGGGACACGAGAGCATTGAAGGCATCGAGAGGAAGATCAAGGCAGGCAAGGCCCCAGGATTCTCAGTGGATGAGCAAGGAGTTGTATGGTTCGGGAAGCGCATTTGCGTACCCAACAAGGTTGAGCTCAAGAATTTGATCTTGCAAGAAGCCCAACACTCTGTATTCCATTAACCCTGGAGGAACCAAGATGTACCAAGACCTCAAGGCAAGATTCTGGTGGCATGGAATGAAGAGGTAAATAGGCACCTTTGTTGCTAAATGTGACATATGCCAGAGAGTCAAGGCTGAGCATCAGCGACCCACTAGATTGTTGCAACCTCTCAAAGTGCCTGAATGGAAGTGGGACAAAGTTGGGATGGACTTCATCACCGGATTACCAAGGTCAAGCAAAGGACATGATTCCGTTTGGGTCATCATCGACCATCTGACCAAGGTAGCCCACTTCATTCCCGTCAAGACCACCTATGATGGAAGCCAGCTGGCAAACCTCTACATCAACCGCATCGTGAGTCTTCACGGAGTTCCAAAAGAGATTGTATCAGACCGAGGCACCCAGTTCACCTCGAGGTTCTGGAAGAAGTTTCAAGAAGCAATGGGAACCAAGCTTTCCTTCAACACTGCTTTTCACCCCCAGACCGGAGGACAAACAGAGCGACTAAATCAGATACTTGAAGACATGCTTCGTGCTTGTGTTTTGGCATATGGAGTCAAGTGGGAAGACTGCCTACCATTCACCGAGTTCTCCTACAACAACAACTATCAGTCGAGTCTTCAGATGGCACTGTTTGAGGTATTGTACAGACGCAAGTGTTGTACTCCCCTCAACTAATCGAAAACCGAAGAAGGACTAGTCTTTGGGCCAGACATCCTCCGCGAAGTAGAAGAGCAAGTCCAACTCGTCCGAGAACGTCTCGAGACCGCCAAGACAAGACAGAAGAGCTACGCCGACTCTCGCTGCCGTGAAGTGAGCTTCAACAATGAAGATCATGTTTATCTCCGAGTCACACCTCTTAAAGGGACCAAGCGTTTCCATGTCAAAGGAAAGCTTGCACCAAGATACATCAGCCCCTTCAAGATCACCGCAAGACGAGGAGAAGTTGCCTATCAGCTAGAGCTACCTTCTGAGTTATCCGATGTGCACAACATTTTCCACGTATCACAACTCCAGAAGTGTCTTCAAGTCCCCAACCGCCCCGACCTCTACAAGGACATCGACCATCAAGCCATCGACCTTCAGCCATACCTCACTTATCGTGAGAGGCCAATTCGCATTTTGGATGAAGCAGAGCGTTGCACCCGAAGCCGCACCATCAAGTACTTCAAGGTCCAATGGAGCAACCACACTGAAGCAGAAGCAACCTGGGAGCGTGAAGACTACCTTAGATCCGAGTTCCCTTATCTTTTTAGCGCTTAGCCTAGGAATCTCGGGGACGAGATTCTTGTAAAGGGGTAGGTCTGTCACACCCTGTGTTTGTATCACTTTGCTATGCTATGGATTTACAAAATTGGAACCATTTAAAACGTTTTTTTGAGTGCATGTGTTTGATTGATTTGCTTGATGCTTGTTTGTTTTGTTGGTTGTGTTATGGCACTCATAGGTTCTCCTTCTCTCCACCCTCATCTTCCTTGACCGAAACATCTTGCCCAATGATCATACCATGTGTATAGTACCTAAAACTATTTTTATCAAAATTCATTTTGGCCAAAAAGGATTTATTCAAATTAGGTTTTCAAAAACCCCTGAATTGAGGTTTGCACTACAAGCCCTCAAATAGGGTGGATCCTTTTTCCCCAAAGACTTTATTTGAAACCTACTATATATAAGAATTCCCAAAACCACCAAATATTAATTTTAAAGTTTATTTTACTATTTTATTTAAAGGCTTTTTCTCAAGGCCAGCAATTGTTTTTCATAGGGAAAATTATTTAAATGCTTTAAAAATATTTGAGAAAATTTAGGGAAACTCAGTGGACATATATTTTCCATATATATGAGTTTCAACACATGGTCATGTTCAACATAATGGGCAAAACCCCTCAAAACCCTTTCTGCTTAAATCAAGCATTTGAAATATTCCTATAAGAAATATTTTCAATAAAATCCAGGAAAATTCTAGCAATTCACACATGCTATATGTGATGATCTTGCAAAGTTTCATCTCAATTCCAATTGTTTTGATTCACCAAAATATTCCAAAACCATTCCTGTCCAGAGTCAAGTTTGAACAACTTTACATTGTGAAGTTTGTCCTATTGACCCCAAACTTTGTGGGCATGCTCTAATCACTTATTAATGCTGCTACACCAAGTGGTGGATTTGGGGGAAGTGAAATGCATACTTGGATCTACAGAAATCTGATTCTGCCAAATTCTAGGGTTTTTCAAGTTTGTATTGTCAACTTCTCTCAAACCAGCTCAAATTTGGTGGTCCACTCTATTTCTACCTACACTTTCATCCTGTTAAATCTCATGGCCAGAAAACCCCATTTGCTTTTCCAAATCAACATCAAACACCTTCTGGTGATTTGGTAAAAACCAGTTTTGACCCTCTTCCACTATTCTCCTTCAATTCAAATTTTTACCACAGCTTACTAGTGTTGCATTGCACCTCCAGTAACTTTCTCTGCCCAAGGCTCAATCATTAGGGGGGGGGGGGATAAAACTACTGTTTTTCCTTCTGGATAGCCTAAGCAGGAGCTTCTCTCCTCCAATTTCTTTCTCCCTCCCCTCACCCTAGCTCCAGAGCATCCTAGGAGCATCTAAGCAACCCCCAGGAGCTACTGGACATGGTGGGGCACCCCAGAGCGTGCGGACAACGGCAATGCTGGCCATTTGCACGCTTTGGAGCGCGCTACAGTGTGCTCCCGCACTGTAGCCGCACCCATCCCGAGCCTCCCGACCGCCTTGGGATGCAGGGGCTTGCCCCCCTGGCCCACCTCGACGTCCGTGAGACGAGAGCATGCCGACCCCCTCCTCTCACCCTCTCCAGCGACCTCCCCACACGCGCGCGCGACCGCCCCTCTCGGCCAACCATCGACCTCGCACGCGCACGCTCTCTCCTCTCTTCTCTCTCTCCCTCTGGTCGTGGACGAGCCGCAGGTGGACCGTAGACACACCATCTCCTCCCCCTCGTGGCCTCTGGCCTCAGCCCCAAGCTCACCGGCGCACCGGCGCTTCGGTGGACTTGCGCCCTCCCATATAAGGGCCTCCACGAGCCCTTCTTCCCCTCTGATCCCTCTCTCTCCGTCCCAATCGCGCCCCCTGAGCCTCACTTGAGCTCCCGAGCCCCCTACGCTCGGGATCGAGCTGAGCTCCACCGCGTCGGGTCCGCCACCGTCCGGCCACGGTGAGCCTCCCCTCCTGCTTCTCTCTCTCGATCTGGAGCCACGAAGGTGCCCTGACCCTTTTGCCCTCTCTCCCCGTTCGATTTGCAGCACGGGACGGCACCGGCAACCACCTCCCGACGCTCCTCCGTCACGGCCCAGTCGTCGCCGGTGACCCAGGCACTCCCGGCAACCAACTCCACCTCCCCTCGACCCGTGACGCCGCCCTGAGCTCATTCCCGCACTCGCCGCCCCTCGCCACCGCCGGTAGCCTCACCGGTAAGCTCCTCCCCCTCGGTCCAGAGGAGGACGAAGGACCGACAGGGGGACCCCACCTGTCGGCCTCTGTCTCGCCCGCCTCCCTCTCCCTCTCTCACTGGCACCCGGGCCCCGCCCGTCAGGTTTGAACCTGGCGAGCGTGGGCGCTCCGGTTCGCCTGGGGCTGCTTTGCTCTGGGCCGGCCCAGTTGCGGCCAGATTTGGCCCAAGGCACAGTGCCCATTTTCTTTTTGTTTTCTTTTTCTGTTTAGTTTTCCAAAAATTCCACTCGTTCAAATAAAATTCCAGTTCCAAATATTTTTCCACCACAAATCTTAGAATAATCTGTAGTATTTTAGAGTGCCACTTGAAAAAAAATTGAAAACATTTTATGTACTGGTTTTATTTAAAGGCTAGTTTTGATTATTTTTGGCCTCTATTTTAATAGTTTTTAAAATCTTTTTCAACCCAAAACCTTAGGAAAATATTTTTAGTATTGTTTGTTTTATTTTTCAGAATAGGGTAACATTTTAGAAATAGATTTGGTGCTTTGTTTTTATTGTGATTCTTATTATTGCCGTTATTATCACGACGATAGATTGCGCTGTTGACGAGGAAGTTGAACCCGAAGACTTTGAAGACTCCGAAGACTTTGTTGAGCCAGGCAAGCAACCCTTTGACCATGACTATGAAACCTTTTATTGCATGGCATATAGCACATTGTTTCTTGATGATGATCATGTTGATGTGGTATCCCCTTCGGTGGGATGCCCCCGATACCTTGTTGTTGATACTTGCATCGTGCATGACCCTACCTCCTTATGAGGGTTGTGCGGGTGGGAGTAGATAGGATGCTTAGTAGATGCTACGCCAAGTGGGACGGGGATATGCATGGTGATGGAAACAACAGTGTTTTCAAAGACTTTTCGAAAACCCCATCGGGTGCCACTAATGCCCGAGGGAGATGTTGTGAGCTAGGTAACCAGTTGATAAAGAAGTGGTGTACCAGAGCTAGTTGTGTGTGTGTGTGTGTTTTTGGAAACGGATTAGATTTTAGATTTGTCGACCGTCCCAACCTTACATGCACAACCATGCGCCTTCCATTTTTGTGAAGCTTGTCGAAAGTCCTTGTCTTTGAGGCCCCGCAACACTTCAGCATTCACTCTCTCTACTTGGCCATTGCTCCTAAGGTGGGCAACTGAGGCAAAGCAGATTTTCGTGCGGATATCTGGTCAGTACTGCGTGAAAGCGTTGCTGGTGAACTGCGTGCCATTGTCGGCGATGATCCTGTTGGGCACCCCGAACTGGCAAACGATTCCTCTGATAAACTTGACTGCTGCTTGCTTTGTTACCTTCCTCACTGGTTACACTTCAGTCCACTTTGTAAACTTGTTGATTGAAACAAACAAGAATTCAATGCCCCGGTAGCGCGGGGAAAGGGACAACGATGTCAAGCCCCCAGACTGCGAATGGCCAGGAGAGCGGTATGGTCTGAAGGGCTTGTGCTGGTTGATGTATCTTCTTGGCATGGAATTGGCATGCTTCACATGTGATTACCACCACCAAGGCGTCTTGAAGGCTTGTCGGCCAGTAAAATCCTTGCCGGAATGCCTTACCGACAAGTGCGCGAGATCCTACGTGGGATCCGCATATCCCTTCGCGTATCTCTGCCATCAGCTTTTGTCCATCTTCCCACGATATGCACTTCAATGTCACCCCATTTGGTCTTCTCTTGTATAGAGTGTTGTCCACAAATTGGTACATGCTTGACCGTCGAGCTACTCTTTCAGCTTGCTCTTGTTCCTTGGGAAGCTCTCCTGTTTGGAGGTGTTGGATGATTTGTTGTGCCCATGATGGACCATGTGGCTCGACGACAAGGACTAAAGGCATCTCTTCCGATGTGGGAGTGCTAGCTTCAACGGCAAGGGTCATGGGTCCTGCCGGAGCTTGCTGCTCACCGGCAAGCGTCTTGTTGCTCCCGGCAACTTTCTTGGCAGCGACTGGTAGCTCTGTCGGGAAGTAGTCGCCAGGACTGATCTTTTTCTTCTTTGCCTGCGGAGCTGATGGGATGATGGATGGTTGTGTCAGTTGGAGTACAAAAGTGCCTGGTTCCACATGTAGCTTTTGAGCAGCTAGTTTCGACAAGTCATCGGCAATGTTGTTTTCTGCACGAGGGATGTGCTCCGTTTGTAGACCATCAAAATACTCTTCCAACTTCCTCACTTCATCTACATATGCTCATCAGAGGGCTTTGATAATCTTTGTTTACATGATGCACAACAAGTTGTGAGTCCCCTCGGATTATCAATCTTCTAATGCCAAGGTCACTACTATCCGCAGATCGACAAGCAGTCCTTCATACTCAGTTGTGCTGTTTGTCGATACTTCCCAGGGAAAATGCATCTAGATCACATACTTGAGGTGCTCTCCGGTGGGTGCGACAAGCGGCACTCCGGCACTAGCGCCTTGTAGCGAGAAGGCCCCGTCAAAGTACATGATCCATTCCTGTGGTGCTTCCTTGGCGTGGAGGGCCGTTTCGGGATTTCTTCATCTAGCGTTGGTGTCCATTCTGCAATGAATTCCACCAAGGCTCTGCTCTGGATAGTTGTCATGCTTTCAAAACTCAGATCAAAGCTGGCCAACTCCAATGACCACTCAACAATCCTGCCGGTTGCTTCTGGATTTCTCAGAATACGTTGCAACGTAAAGCGAGTGACGAAAGTGATATGATGTGTTTAGAAGTAGTGGTGCAGCTTCCGGGAGTCCATAAGGAGACCAAAAAGCAATTTCTGCACTCCAGAATACCTTGATCTAGCCCCATGTAGAAGAGAGCCGACAAAGTAAACTGGGCGCTGCACCATCTTCTTCTTCTGCATAACTTGTTATTCTGCTTCTTGCGTTGTACTTGTGTTGTCAGCTCCCTGGCTTGCCGAAATTGAATCAGGCTTACTGGTCGCCAGCTCGGGGGTTGCCGCGTCTTCATCCTCAGCTTCTCTCTCTGCTACCAGTGCAGCACTAACCACTTGGTTTGTTGCCGTCAAATATAGCAGCAACGGTTCTTGCGGTTTAGGCGCAACCAGTATTGGTGTTGAGGACAAGTACTTCTTCAAATCTTGAAGTGTTTCCCTCAGGTTCCGGAGTCCATGTCATTGGATATGCCTTTTTCCAGATTTTGAAAAACGGCAAGGCGCATTCTGCAGACTTAGAGATGAACCTGCTGAGGAAAGCAATACAACCCTCCAAACAGTATACGTCCCTGACGTGCTTGGGTGCCTCCAAATGCTCGATCGCTTCTATCTTACCAGGGTTGGCTTCAATCCCACACCGCGACACGAAGAACCCAAGAAGCTTGCCGGATGAGACTCCAAATACGCACTTCTCAGGGTTGAGCTTCAAGTTGATCTTGAGCAAGTTTGTAAACATTTCTTCTAGATCTTGAATGAGTGTTGCCCTGTCCTTGGTCTTGACCACTATATCATCCATATATGCTTCCACATTCGTGTGCAGCTAGGGCTGAAAACCAATCTGGACGGCTCTTGCAAATGTTGAACCGGCACTCTTCAACCCGAAAGGCATACGCTTGAAGCAATATGTACCACATGGGGCGATAAATACAGTATTTTCTTTGTCTTCCTTGGCCATAAAGATCTGATGATAACCAGAATAGGCGCCAAGGAACGACATCAGGTAACAGCCGGCAGTAGAGTCCACTAGTTGGTCGATGCGCGGCAAGGGAAAGGGGTCTTTTGGACAAGCATTGTTTATATCACTGAAATCGATGCAAAGCCTCCAATTTCCGTTCGCCTTCCGCACTACCACTGGATTTGCTAACCACGTGGGGTGGATCACGCCTCTGGTCAGACTTGCTGCCTTTAGCTTCTTGATCTCTTCGGTAATAAACTCTTGCCGCTCCAGGGCTTGCTTCCTAATGTTCTGCTTGATGCGGCGTGCATGGGGACAAACGGCAAGGTGGTGCTCAATCACCTCCCTGGGAACACCGGGGATGTCAGATGGTTGCTAGGCAAACACATCGACATTCACCCGCAGGAAGGAGATGAGCGTGCTTTCCTATTTCTTGTAAAGGATGGCACTTATGGTGAAAGTGTCGCCCTTGCCGTCCTCCATTGCAGCCACATGTTTCATCTTGGGATGGTCATCTTGCTTATCTTGTTCCTAATGGTAGAGCTCTCTCGAAAGTCCTCGACGGGCGTGCTGCACTCTGTGGCGCGCTTCCCGGAGTTCTCACCAGGCGTCTTGCCAGAACTCTTGTTCTTCTTCCCCCCCCCCCCCCCCCGAGAGCTTTGCGGGAAGGAGCAGGTGCCTTGTCGGCATATGCTGCCACTGCCTCCTGGAATAGTTTGTTGACGCAGAGGACTGCGCTTTTGTTGCCAGCATGGACGGTGATCAGCTTATCTGTCCTGGCATCTTTATTGTATTGTAGGCGTGGTGAGACGCCGCCATAAACTTTGCTGGTGTTGGTCGGCCTAGGATTCCATTGTACGGTAGCGACATCTTTGAAACATCAAAAACAACTTTCTCTGTCCTGAAGTTGAGCTCGCCACCGAACTTCACCGGCAGAGTAATCTTCCCTTTGGGTTGGTACCTTCCTGGGTTGACTCCTTGGAACGACCCTGTCGGCTTAAGATCTGTGTCAGGGATCTGCACCCGCTTGATCACTTCAGTTGTGATCAAATTCAAGCCGGCCCCACTATCCAACAGCATCTTCGTGACCTTGAGGTTGTGGATTGTTGGTGAAACCAACAACGACACATACCCGACAATAGTGGTGCGGTCAGGGTGATCCTTAGCATCGAAAATGATGGGAGTGTTTGACCACTTGAGGGGTTTCCTTGCCTCTGCCTCTAGCTCTGCCGCATTGATCTCACGGGCTCACTGCTTGAGCTGCCGATGGGAGGAGTGCAAAGATGCGCCTCTGTCAATGCACATGGCATCTATTGCTTTATGAAATTCCTGGCCTTCATATCCCTCTTCTTCTTCATCATCATCGCCCGCGTCATAAAATTTCATGTCTTGGCCCCTAGCGGGCTTCTCTTTTTGCTGCTTGGCCTTGCCGCGGCGACCACCACGGTCGCCACGGTTTTTCTTGCCAGAGCTACCAGCACCATCTTGGCCCTTCTCCTTGTCGCACCCTTCATACTCTTGCTTCTGTTTCTCGGCAAGCTGTTCGAATTGGCGGCACTCGGTGATGTCGTGGCCCATGGTGAGGTGAATTTTACAGTATGGCCTATCTATCTTTTCTCCTGCCACGGCTTCGTCGTCGTCGGAGCATGCGGCAGCCTCCTTGCCGGAGCCTTCGCTCTTTGCTTTCTTGCCAGCCTTGGTGTTTCCGAAGCCCTCGACAGCCATGACTGCTTTGCCCTTACGCTTCCAGTTGCACTTCCAACCTTTCTTCTTGGATGTGGACGCATCTTCGTCGTCGGAGTTGACCTCCGCGCCGGCGTCCTCTCCGGGGAGTCTCCTCCATTCTTCAGCACATGCGCTCCTATCGGCCAGAGCGTAGAGCTTGGTGATATCGTGCACCTTGTTGATACTCATCTCCTCACGCATCCGCCTGTTACGCACGTTCATGTGGAATGCGGCGATCACTACGGCAGCATGGTGATACATCCATCTTGCATCATGATTTCCTACTGTTATTTATTATGTTTTGTTGAATAATAATGCTTTAGGGAGTGATTCTAATGCCATTTCTCTCATAATATGCAAGGTTTACACAAAGAAGGAGAATACCGGTAGCTGGAATTCTGGACCTGAAAAAGCACATCAGAGATACCTATTCTGCACAACTCCAATGAAGCTGAAACTTTACGGAGATTATTTTTGAAATAAATAAAAAATACTGTAGCAAAGAACTACCGGAGGGGGCCACCCTGGTGGGCACAAGACACCAGGGCATGCCATGCCCCCCTGGACGTGCCCTGGTGGGTTATGCCCTCCTCGGCCCACCTCCGCTGCCCATCTGCTAGTATAAAATCACTTTTAACCTAGAAAAAATCAGAGGAGGACTTTCGGGACGAAGCGCCGCCGCCTCTAGGCGGAACTTGGGCAGGAGCACTTTTGCCCTCCGGCGGAGCGATTCCGCCGGGGGAACTTACCTCCCGGAGGGGGAAATCGAAGCCATCGTCATCACCAAAACCCCTCTCATCTTTGGGAGGCCAATCTTCATCAACATCTTCAACAGCACCATCTCCTCTCAAACCCTAGTTCATCTCTTGTGTTCAATCTTTGTACCGGAACCTCAGATTGGTACCTGTGGGTGACTAGAGTGTTGATTACCTTGCGTAGTTGATTACTATATGGTTTATTTGGTGGAAGATTATATGTTCAGATCCATTATGCTATTCAATACCCCTCTGATCTTTAGCATGCTTATTATTTGTGAGTAGTTACCTTTGTTCTTGAGGTCACGGGAGATGTCATGTTGCAAGTAATCATGTGAATTTGATATGTGTTCGATATTTTGATGATATGTATGTTGTGATTCCCTTAGTGGTGTCATGTGAACGTCGACTACATGACACTTCACCATTCATGGGCCTAAGGGAATGCATTGTGGAGTAGTTATTAGATGATGGGTTGCTAGAGTGACAGAAGCTTAAACCCTAGTTTATGCGCTACTTCGTAAGGGGCTGATTTGGATCCAAACTTTTAATGCTATGGTTAGATTTTATCTTAATATTTTTCTCGTAGTTGCGGATGCTTGCGAGGGGGGTAATCATAAGTTGGAGGTTGTTCAAGTAAGAACAGCACCCAAGCACTGGTCCACCCACATATCAAATTATCAAAGTAGTAAACACAAATCAAACCAACATGATAAAAGTGACTAGATGAAATTCCCGTGTACCCTCAAGAACACTTTGCCTATTACTAGAAATTGTTCTGGCCTGTCCTTTGCCACAAAAGGATTGGGATACCTTGGTGCACCTTATTTACCATTACCGTTACTTGCTCGTTACCAATTATCTTGCTATCAAACTATCTGTTACATACAATTTCAGTGCTTGCAGAAACCACCTTGCTGAAAACCGCTTGTCATTTCCTTCTGCTCCTCATTGGGTTCGACACTCTTACTTATCGAAAGGACTACAATTGATCCCCTATACTTATGGGTCATCAAGACTCTTTTCTGGCGCCATTGCCGGGGAATGAAGCACTCTTGGTAAGTGGAAATCAGTAAGGAAAAAACTTATACTACGTGCTGAAATTTATTGCTACTTGCTACTATGGAAAACAATCCTTTGAGGGGTTTGTTCGGGGTATCTTCACCTTGACCGGAACCACAATTAGTTTCCCTCAACCTACTGCACCTACTGAAAATATTGGTTATGAAATTCCTTCGGGTATGGTAGAACAACTGCTTGCTAAAGCTTATGCAGGAGATGGAACAGAACATCCTGATATGCATCTCTTATATGTGAACGAAATTTGTGGATAATTTAAGCTTGCAGGTTTACCCGGATATGAAGTTAAGAAGAAAGTTTTCCCTTTATCTTTGAAGGGAAAAGCATTGACATGGTATAGGCTATGTGATGATCTTGGATAGTGGAACTGGAATCGTTTGCAATTGGAATTCCACCAAAAGTTTTATCCCGTGCATCTAGTTCATCGTGATCGGAATTATATGTATAATTTTTATCCTCGTGAAGGAGAAAGCATCTCTCTAGCTTAGGGAGGCTTAAGTCAATGTTATATTCATGCCCAATCATGATATCCTGAGAGAAGTTATTATTCAGAATTTTTATGCTCGGCTTTCTCATAATGATCAATCCATGCTCGATACTTCTTGTGCTGGTTCTTATATGAAGAAGACTATTGAATTCAAGTGGGATCTCTTAGAGAGAATTAAATGCAACTCTGAAGATTGGGAACTCGACGAAGGTAATGAGTCAGGTGTAAAGCTTGAGTTTGATTGTGTTAAATCTTTTATGCATACCGATACTTTTCATAAGTTTAGCACTAAATATGGACTTGACTCGGAGATAGTAGCCTCTTTCTGTGAAGCATTTGCTACTCACGTTGATCTCCCTAAGGAGAAGTGGTTTAAATATCATCCCCCTATTAAATAAGAAATTAAAGAACCGGTCATAGCTAAAGATGAAACCATCATTTACAATGTTGATCCAGTTGTGTCTACCACTTATATTGAAAAACCACCTTTCCCTGTTAGGATAAAGGAACATGCTAAGGTATCAACTCTGGTTCGTAAGAGTAATATAAGAGCACCTAAGCCCCCTGAACAAATTAAAGTAGAACCTAGTGTTGCTATGGTTAAAGATCTATTGGTAGAAAATATTGATGGGCAAGTTATCTACTTCTGTGATGAAGCTGCAAGAATTGCTAAACCCGATGAAAAAGATAAACATAGACCCATAGAAGGCATACCTATTGTCTCAGTTCAAATAGGAGATCATTGCTATCATGGTTTATGTGATTTGGGTGCTAGTGTGAGTGTTATCCCTTTTACTTTATACCAAGAAATTATGGATGAAATAGCACCGGCTGAAATGGAAGACATTGATGTTACTATTAAACTTGCTAATAGAGACACCATCACACCACTTGGGATTGTTAGAGATGTTGAAGTCTTGTGTGGGAAAGTAAAATACCCTACTGATTTTCTAGTTCTTGGTTCCCCACAAGATGATTTTTGTCCCATTATCTTTGGTAGACCTTTCTTGAGCACCGTCAACGCTAAGATAGATTGTGAAAAAAAAACTATCGGTGTCAGTTTTGGTGGTGTGTCTCATGAGTTTAATTTTTCCAAGTTTATTAGACAACCTCGTGATAAAGTGTTATCTAGTAAGGATGAAATAATTGGTCTTGCTTCTACTACCGTGCCTCCTACCGATCCATTAGAACAATATTTGCTTGACCATGAAAATGATATGCACTTGCGTGAAAGAAATGAAATAGATCAAATTTTCTTTGAACAACAACCTCTCCTGAAACACAATTTGCCTATTGAAACTCTTGGAGGCCCTTCTCCACCTAAAGGTGATCCTGTGTTTGAATTAAAGCAATTGCCTGACACTTTGAAGTATGCTTATCTTGATAAGAAAAATATATATCCTGTTATTATTGGTGCTAACCTTTCAGAACATGAAGAAAAAAGATTATTAAAAGTTCTAAGGAAGCACCGGGCAGCTTTTGGATATACTCTTGATGATCTTAAGGGCATTAGTCCCACTCTATGTCAGCACAACATTAATATGAAACCTGATGCTAAACCCGTTGTTGATGACCCACGGCGATTGAATCCTAAGATGAAAGAAGTGGTAAGAAATGAAATATTAAAGCTTTCGGAAGCAGGTATAATCTATCCCATAGCTGATAGTAGATGGGTAAGTCCCGTTCATTGTGTCCCTAAGAAAGGAGGTATAACCGTTGTTCCTAATGATAAAAATGAACTCATTCCACAAAGAATTGTCACTGGCCATAGAATGGTAATTGATTTTAGAAAGTTAAATAAAGCTACTAGAAAAGATCATTACCCTCTGCCTTTCATTGATCAAATGCTAGAAATATTATCTAAGCACACACACTTTTGTTTCCTAAATGGATACTCTGGTTTCTCTCAAATACCTGTGTCACAATCCTATCAAGAGAAAACCACCTTTACTTGCCCTTTTGGAACCTATGCTTATAGACGTATGCCTTTTGGTTTATGCAATGCACCTGCTACCTTTCAAAGATGTATGACTGCTATATTCTCTGATTTTTGTGAAAAGGTTGTGGATGTTTTCATGGATGATTTTTCCGTTTACGGGACTTCTTTTGATGATTGCTTAAGCAACCTTGATCGAGTTTTGCATAGATGTGAACAAACTAATCTTGTCTTGAATTGGGAGAAGTGCCACTTTATGGTTAATGAAGGCATTGTTTTGGGGCATAAAATATCTGAAAGAGGTATTGAGGTGGATAAAGCTAAAGTTGATGCAATTGAGAAAATGCCATGTCCTAAAGATATTAAATGTATTCGCAGTTTCCTTGGTCATGCTGGTTTCTATAGGAGGTTCATTAAAGAATTCTCTAAAATTTCTAGGCCTCTTACTAATCTTTTGCAAAGGATATTCCATTTGTTTTTGATGATGATTGTGTGGAAGCCTTTGAAACACTGAAGAAAGCCTTAACCTCTGCACCTATCGTTCAACCACCTGATTGGAACTTTCCTTTTGAAATTATGTGTGATGCTAGTGATTATACTATTGGTGTTGTTCTAGGACAAAGAGTTGATAAAAAATTGAATGTTATCCATTATGCTAGTAAAACTCTAGACAGTGCTCAACGAAATTATGCTACTACTGAAAAGGAATTCTTAGCAGTTGTTTTGCCTGTGATAAATTTAGATCTTACATTGTTGACTCAAAAGTTATTATTCACATCGACCATGCTGCTATAAAATATCTTATGGAAAAGAATGATGCTAAACCTAGACTCATTAGGTGGGTTCTCTTGCTTCAAGAATTTGACTTGCATATCATTGATAGGAAGGGAGCTGAGAACCCCATAGCTGATAACTTGTCTAGGTTAGAAAATATTCTTGATGACCCACTACCTATTGATGATAGTTTCCTTGATGAGCAGTTAGCTGCAATAAATGTTTCTCAAAACACCCCTTGGTATGCTGATTATGCTAACTACATTGTTGCTAAATATATACCACCTAGCTTCACATACCGACAAAAGAAAAAATTCTTCTATGACTTAAGACATTACTTTTGGGATGACCCACATCTTTATAAAGAAGGCGTAGATGGTATTATTAGACATTGTGTACCTGAGCATGAACAGGAACAAATCCTATGGAAATGTCATTCCGAAGCTTAGGGAGGACATCATGCGGGAGATAGAACTGCTCACAAGGTATTGCAATCTAGTTTTTATTGGCCTACTCTCTTCAAGGATGCCCGTAAGTTTGTCTCGTCTTGTCATGAATCTAAAAGAATTGGTACTATCGATAAGCGTTAGGAAATGCCTATGAATTATTCACTTGTTGTTGAACCTTTTGACGTTTGGGGTTTTGACTATATGGGACCTTTTCCTTCCTCTAACGGGTACACTCATATTTTTGTTGCTGTTGATTATGTCACTAAGTGGGTAGAAGCTATTCCAACTAGTAGTGTTGATCACCACACCTCCATCAAAATGCTTAAAGAGGTTATCTTCCCGAGGTTTGGAGTTCCTAGATATTAAATGACCGATGGTGGTTCGCACTTTATTCATGGTGCTTTCCGTAAAATGCTTGCTAAATAGGATGTTAACCATAGAATTGCATCACCCTATCATCCTCAATCTAGTGGTCAAGTTGAAGTTAGCAATAGAGAAATAAAATTAATATTACAAAAAACTGTCAATAGGTCTTGTAAGAATTGGTCTAAGAAATTAGATGATGCACTTTGGGCCTATAAAACAGCTTATAAAAATCCTATGGGTATGTCTCCATAAAAAATGGTATATGGAAAAGCTCGTCATTTGCCTCTAGAATTAGAACATAAAGCATTTTGGGCAATTAAAGAAATTAACTATGATTTCAAACTTGCTGGTGAGAAGAGGCTATTTGATATTATCTCACTAGATGAATGGAGAACCCAAGCCTATGAAAATTCCAAACTATTCAAAGAAAACGTAAAAAGATGGCATGACAAAAGAATCCAAAAGTGGGAATTCAAAACAGGAGACTATGTTCTTTTGTTCAACTCTCGTTTAAGATTTTTTGCAGGTAAGCTTCTCTCCAAATGGGAAGGACCTTATATTATCTAAGAGGTTTATCGTTCTGGAGCTATCAAGATTAATAATGTCGAAGGTACTAACCCGAAGGTGGTCAATGGACAAAGAATTAAACACTATATCTCAGGTACACCTATTAACATTGAAAGCAATGTTATCCAAACCATGACACCGGAGGAACACATAAAAGAAACCTTCCGAAACACTCCAGAATTCTAAAAAATAGGAGGTACGTGATACGGTAAGTAAACGGACTCCGAAAAAACGCAAAAATATTTTTGTCAGTTTTGGAATATTAGAAAATTTTGAAAATAAAGAAATAAATCGGAAGGTGATCGAGGTGAGCACGATACACCAGGGCGCGCCCTGGTGGGTTGTGCCCACCTCGGACACCTTCCCGGCTCCGTTTTCCTTCCATATGCTTGTTTTCCAAGAATAAAAATTCTCTATATATACCCCCGACTGTTTTGACGACCGCATCGCAGAAAAATCCTTTGTTCTTGTTTCGTGTCGTTTTCTCGTCAGATCTAGATCTCCATGGCTCCACCAAGCTCCTCCAGGGACAAGTTCTTCGAGAAGGTCATCAACCCATACTTTCCGTAGGTGATGAAGCACCCTCAAGCCACTGAGATGCGTGAGGGGGTGCTCCACATCCGCGATGTTCAGGGACCGAAGAAGACCGGAAGCGTGGAGGCTAGGCTCGAGGCGGTTGAACAGGAAATCTTCAAGTGCCAGAAGATGGTGGAGCGTGGACTTAGTGCCAATCACTCCATGATCACGGAATTCACCCGTGATCAGATGGTTGATGGCCGGTCTATGAAGGACATCATCTCCGCCCTCAACGAGCAAATTAATGTTCTGCAGAGCCAAGTTATGATCTTCAAAACCAAGTTTTTGAGTATTAAGCAAGATTTAAAGGTATGAGTTTAGCTGCCAGTTGCAGGACTCGGGGGACTCTTGCGTCAACTTTTGATGGGGAGTCCTTGCCCTGGAAGCTGGAGGACAAGCCTACCACATCATCACCACCACCTTCTTCATCACCACCACCAAAGGAGACTTGAGCACACGGGTATGGGCACTCCCCTTGGCTTGAGCCAAGCTTGGGGGAGGTGCCTCGGTATCGTATCACCATCACTTTTATTCACCTTTACCTATTTTTGTTCGATCTTTAGTTTCCCTTTGCTTTAGTTGAATAAAAGTTTAGCATGATCTATTTTCGTGTGTTAGTTGCGTGGCCTATCTATCTATGTAATCGAGTGAGAGTTATATAATAAAGTTTAGGTTGAGTTTTTGCCTCTCTACTTTCTTGTGGCAATCAAAATAAAAGAAAAGAGAAATAAATGAAAAAGAATCATATGCTAATCTTATGGTGAGTAATGACATCACATAAGGAAAAGTATAAGTAGTAAAATTTATTGGAGATTGACAAACATAGCATTGGTCAATGATGCAATTCATGAAAGAATTAATAAGGGAAGAGAAGATTCACATGCAAATACACCATCTTGGACATCTTTTATGATTGTGGGCCCCCATCAAATATTATATGTCAAAATTGTTGACGTTGGACATGGAAGACAACATAATGATTTATGTTTGTTCATATCCACATAGAAGTTATATTGTCATAGATCCTTCAACATGTGGTGCTTGCTCAATATCTTTGCTAGCCAAAAATTCCGCACTAAGTAGAGATACTACTTGTGCATCCAAAAACCCAATGCTAAATTCATTCTTTAAGAGTCCACCATACCTACCTACGGATCGAGTAAGATCCTTCAAGTAAGTTGTCATCGGTGCAATAAGGCAATAAAAATTGCTTCTAAAAGTGTTTTGATCAATTAGTGTAAGAGAAAATTGAGTGCTATATGAACTTATGTTGGCAAAGTAATAAAAGCGACGAACTGCATAATAAAGATTGCTATCATAGGGGGCAATATAGCGTGACGTTCTTTTACATTAAGGCGTTGTGCATACAAACCAAAAAGCGCATGACAACCTCTACTTCCCTCTGCGAAGGGACTATCTTCTACTTTTATGTATTTACTTTTATGCAAGAGTCAAAGTATTCTTCCCTATTCCTTTTTACTTTTTCTTTTGCAAGCATCATGTGGTGAAGAAAGATCTAGGCACATATATCCAGTTGGATATGGGTGGGCATGAGTTATTATTGTTGACATTACCCTTGAGGTGAATACGTTGGGAGGTGAAACTATAAGCCCCTATATTCCTATGTGTCTGGTTGAAACTTTTTGCTCATGGGTATGCCGTGAGTGTTAGCCATCATAGAAGACTAAATGATGGTTGAGTATGTGGACTTTACAAAAGGCTCCGACATGAGACCCTTCCTGAAAATATGATGAATTGTAGTTGCAAAGTTGGCTGAGAACATAGTTTATTGGTTTTCAATAAGGTTTATGCTTTATACTTCTATGTTGTGATGAATTGTTACTTGTTCATGAGAAGTTATATAATGAAAATATATTGAATAAGTCTTATGTTAGATTTTATTGCTATTATGATAATAAGCATGATGCTACTATGTCTGTATTCTGTTTTTATCGACACCTCTCTCTCAAACCATGTGGACATGCTTTTCAATATCGACTTTCGCTTGAGGACAAGCGAGGTCTAAGATTGGGGGAGTTGATATGTCCATTTTGCATCATGATTTCCTACTGTTATTTATGATGTTTTGTCGAATAATAATGCTTTAGGGAGTGATTCTAATGCCCTTTCTCTCATAATATGCAAGGTTTACACAAAGAGGGAGAATATCGGAAGCTGGAATTCTGGACCAGAAAAAGCACATCAGAGATACCTATTCCGCACAACTCCAATGAAGCTGAAACTTTATGAAGATTATTTTTGGAATAAATAAAAAATACTAGATCAAAGAACTACCAGAGGGGGCCACACTGGTGGGCACAAGACACCAGGGCGCGCCAGGCCCCTCTAGGCGCGCCCTGGTGGGTTGTGCCCTCCTCGGCCCACCTCCGGTGCCAATCTTCTGGTATAAAATCACTTTTAACCTAGAAAAAAATAGAGGAGGACTTTCGGGACGAAGCGCCGCCGCCTCGAGGCGGAACTTGGGCAGGAGCACTTTTGCCTTCCGGCGGAGCGATTCCGCCAGGGGAACTTCCCTCCCGGAGGGGAAAATCGAAGCCATCGTCATCACCAACACCCCTCTCATCTTTGGGAGGCCAATCTTCATCAACATCTTCAACAGCACCATCTCCTCTCAAACCCTAGTTCATCTCTTGTGTTCAATCTTTGTACCGGAACCTCAGATTGGTACCTGTGGGTGACTAGCAGTGTTGATTACCTTGCGTAGTTGATTACTATATGGTTTATTTGGTGGAAGATTATATGTTCAGATCCATTATGCTATTCAATACCCCTCTGATCTTGAGCATGCTTATTATTTGTGAGTAGTTACCTTTGTTCTTGAGGTCACGGGAGAAGTCATGTTGCAAGTAATCATGTGAATTTGATATGTGTTTGATATTTTGATGATATGTATGTTGTGATTCCCTTAGTGGTGTCATGTGAACATTGACTACATGACACTTCACCATTCATGGGCCTAAGGGGATGCATTGTGGAGTAGTTATTAGATGATGGGTTGCTAGAGTGACAGAAGCTTAAACCCTAGTTTATGCGCTACTTCATAAGGGGCTGATTTGGATCCAAACGTTTAATGCTATGGTTAGATTTTATCTTAATACTTTTCTCATAGTTGCGGATGCTTGCGAGAGGGTTAATCATAAGTGGGAGGTTGTTCAAGTAAGAACAGCAACCAAGCACCGGTCCACCCACATATCAAATTATCAAAGTAGCGAACACGAATCAAACCAACATGATAAAAGTGACTAGATGAAATTCCCGTGTACCCTCAAGAACACTTTGCCTATTACTAGAAACTGTTCTGGTTTGTCCTTTGCCACAAAAGGATTGGGTTACCTTGCTGCACCTTATTTATCGTTACCGTTACTTGCTCGTTACCAATTATCTTGCTATCAAACTATCTGTTACCTACAATTTCAGTGCTTGCAGAAACCACCTTGCTGAAAACCGCTTGTCATTTCCTTCTGCTCCTCATTGGGTTCGACACTCTTACTTATCGAAAGGACTACGATTGATCCCCTATACTTGTGGGTAATCACATGGATGTCAGGGATGTGGTGTTGCACATGGCTGAACCTCTGGATATACTTGCGGAGGGATTCGCCGTCTCTCTGGGGGACCACGTGCAAATCGCTGGGCTGCCTTGCGAGCTTGTGGCCCTCGTGGTATGCGCCAACAAATTGGTTGCACAGGTCCACCCAAGAGGAGATGGATCCTTCCAGCAATTCATCAACCAGCTTCTCACGTTAGGCTTGAGCGCCAACGGGAAGTAGTTGCGAATACTTTCTCGTCGCGTCCCCCGGCAGCTTGCACCGCAATGGTGTAAATGCCAAGGAACTCCGACGGGCTGATCTTGCCGTCGTATTTGTCTGGCAAGTCAGGCTTGAAGGTCTTGGTGGAGGGCCAGCAAACTTGCTGCACCTCGCGGGTTAACGCCGGGCAGCCTATCTCGTAAGCTAAGCTACCGAGTACCCCGGGCGCAGGCTGGTCAATGTCTGGATCGGCACGGCCATTCAACTGGCAACGTGTCTCCCGCCACCGCTCGATGGTGGTGCGGGCGTCCTCCTTCCATCAATCCTTCAAGACTCGGCGTTGATCTTGCTACTGCCGTAGGTCCGATGACGCGAAAGACATCTCGTCAGGTGTGTCGGTCCCGCGATTCGGTTGTCGCTGTTGTTGTGGGGGTGATTGCATCGTAGGTGTCCCGCCAGCACTACTCCCAGCGGCAGGCCTTGTTGGCTCTGCGTGGTGTGTTCGTGAGGGCCCTGCTGCCTCCGGCTTGTCATGGTTGGCGAAGCTCAGCAAGCTCTGGATGGTGGCCCTCCAATCTTCCATCTTCTCCGGCGCAGGAGGAAAGTTCAGCAAAAGCTAGGCTTGCGCCATAGCCTACTCTGTCGTTTTCGACATGGTACGGTGCGAGGCGTGGGTCGCACTCCTGCTTCTGACAGAGTCAGGAAGAGCGTTGTCCCGCCCCAATGTGCGCTGGCTGTTCTCGCCAGGAGGTCATTGATGGGTTTGGCCCTGCGCGTCCTGAGAATGACGCACATGGGTCTAGTCCGCGTGCCACCCGGGATCATTACTATTCCGCGGGTGCTGGTCACGGTTGTCTTGAGAAGGACGTGGCGGAGGTTTCGCTACCGATGTCGCCGTTGCTGCTGCCGCATCTGTCGCAACCGTCGCTGCAGCGCCGGCTCCGGGCGCCACCGGTTCGTTCGCCGACGTCACAATGGCGGGTTCCGAGTCGCGGCTCGCGGAGCTCCACGCGGTGTTGTTGCTACGCTCACCAGCATGGTGAGCGTGGTGCACACTTCCGTTAGTGTTGCCTGTAGCCGCCTGCGAAGGCAGCTTGGACATGGATGGGGTGGTTGCCGACGCGCCCTTGGCCTTTCTTGGGAGCCATGCGCGCCGAGAAGATGTTGATGAAGACACACAAAAATTGGTGAAGATTCGCGCACGCGATCCCCTACCTGGCGCGCCAAAGAGGTCGAGGTACGACAATCTATGGGACTAACGGTGTCCCTTTGCGGTTCATCTATGGGGATCTATGGACACAAAGAGCATCACCAATCCAAGGACGCTCGGGGTTTAGACAGGTTCGGGCTGCTCGGGAGCGTAAAACCCTACGTCATGTGTGTTGTGGATTATATGAGTCCAAGTACAGAGAGCGCAACAACCCAGCAAGAATGCTCGAGAGTGCTGCTACACGTGCAAATGGACATGGTTTTGACCTTTGTAAAGGTATCCATGAACCTCCTTTATAGGCTAAGGGGTTACCACAGTTGCTAAAATGGTCATTACATAGGGTAAAATTAGATACAATAGCTGGCAAAACTACTGACATAAGCTATAGTGGGACATACCTAACCCTGACGGATTAGGACATGCCCTTTAAATGCGCCGTGAGGTGTCACGCTGGCGCCGTCCCCCAGCAAGGATTGTCTCTCCTTCTGTGTGGTTCGCGCAGCTACCTCTTATTATTCTGCCATGCTAATACGATGGGTGTCATTAAAGCTGTTGTAATTCCACCGAGCTGCCACGCGTCCCAACAAGCTCTACCTAACCGCCTGCTCACTCAACACCTAACTGATGTAGACAATCAGGCTAATGAGGTGGAGCGATGGCTTGGCAGCGGGATCTTGCCGGGCGAGCCTGTTGTCGGGTCTTGTCCACCAGCAAGGAGGCCTGCCGGTTGTCTTGGGCTTCGCTTGGTGCTATTGAGAGTGTAATACTCCTCCGACAAGGCTTGCTGGGCCGGAGGCTGCTGCTGTCTCTGCACAAGTCAGGGTGCTAAAGGACCCGTTCTTTAATACACCGACATAGTGACATCAATATCTTCAATCTCAGCGGCTGCTATGTCATTCATAATTTCTTGATATAAGGTAAAAGGTATAGCACTAACACTAGCACCAATGTCACACAAGCCATGATAACAATGATCTCCAATCTTAACAGAATCAACGGGCATGACAACAACTGGTTTATTTTTGTTTAACTCATCCCGCTTGTTTCTAACAGGTTTTGCAATTCTAGTAGCTTCGTCACACAAGTAAATAACCTGTCCACCAATATTATCAACTAGGAGATCTTTAACCATAGCAATATTAGGTTCTAGATTTGTTTGTTCAGAAGGTTTAGGTGTTCTAATATAGCTTTTGTTAACCACGGTTGTAGCCTTAGCATGTTCCTTAATCCTAACAGGGATACATGGTTTCTCAGTGTAAGCAGTGGGCACAACTGGATCAACATGGAAAACAATTGTTTCTTCCTTAATCTTAATGGGTTCCTCTCATAATTCTTCAATAGGTGGATGAAATTTAAAACACTTCTCCTTAGGGAGATCAACATGAGAAGCAAATGATTCATAGAAAGAAGCTAATATCTCAGAGTCAAGCCCATATTTATTGCTAAACCTATGAAAAGTATCAGTTTCCATAAAAGATTTAACACAATCAAACTCAAGCTTTATACCTGACTCTTTACCTTTGTCGAGTTCCCAATCGTCAGAGTTGCGTTTAATTTTTTCCAGAAGATCCCATTTGAATTCAATAGTTCTCTTCATGTATGAACCAGTGGAAGAAGAATCGAGCATTATTTGATCATCATGAGAAAGCCGAGCATAAAAGTTTTGTATAATCATTTCTTTGAGAGCTCATGGTTGGGGCAAGTGTGCGTCATAGATTTAAACCTCCTCGAAGCTTGAGCGATGCTTTCTCCTTCACGAGGCCAAAAATTATATATGCAATTCCGATCAAGATGAACTATATGCATAGGATAAAACTTCTGATGAAATTCCAGCTTCAAGCGATTCCAGTCCCATGATCCAATATCATCCAATAGCCTATACCCTAAGTCGTGATCACTGAATGCACGTGTACATTGATCCCAGAGATCAATGCTCGCTGAACACACAGAAGCTGAATAAAAAGAGTCTTACATCCTTACATACCGTCTTACACAAATTATGACCATCATGGTCAAGTCTTCATAAAATCGCAGCAGAAATCTTCAACGATAGCATGAACCCATGGGGGAAGGATCTAGACATGGGGCTCGGATCCGGGCGGCCGCATGGTGGATGGTCGCCGACCGGAGTAGATCAACGACGCATCGCTATGGTTGTCTCTGTCTATGCAGAAAAGAGAGAGAAAGAGAGGGAGAGAGAGAGAGGTTAGGGATAGAGAGAGCAGAACGAGAGGAGGAGGAGAGGTCACGTGAGGGGAGCTCGCCTGGGTCGGGGTCGCCGGCAATGGTGGCTCGCTCCGGCGGCTCGCCGGCCAGCGGGGAGGAGGCCAAGCTGCACGGCGTGGTGAGGCTCGGGGGTAGGTGATCGGGCGCCATGCACGGGAGGAGGAAGCTCGGACTCCCTTGCGGCTGCGGGTGGCGGCGCGACTTCGGGCTCAGGCAGGCCTCAGATGGGCCTGGAGGGACCACGGCTGGGGAGAGAGGAGGTGGGAGAAGGCTGGCGGCTAGGGTTGCTCGTGGGGCAAGGAAAACGAGGTGAGCGGCTAGGGTTTCCAAATTTGGAGTGCTTGTCCTTCCTCTTATAGGCAGGGACTGATTTGGGGGCCTAGGCTTAGGGATTTTATTCCGTTTTTGGACCGTTCGATCTCGACCGGACGGCTTCGGTCGCGAGCTTAGGATAGGTGGGCTCATGGGCTATGTAGAGTGGGCTAGAGACTGAGAAGAGAGAGAAGTTGCGGCCACTAACATGATTTTGTAAACCGAAACATCCGATGATTTAACAGGCTATAGTGATGCTATAGGTTTAACGGTTGGGGTATCAAACGACCTCCGAATGCGATGAAATTTGGTAGGCGGTCTACCTATAATATAATAAGAACGCACGCCAACTTTCATCCCATTCCAAGAACATTTGTATCCCACTTATAAAAATAGTATTTTAATGATGTCGCGGGCACGTGCGAGTGTGGTTGGTCTCGAAACGGGCCACGAGAAGAATGGAGAGAACCGACAACTATGGACGAATGCTAGTTTTGAAAAAATGATGTCGACGAAGTACCAATGCGATGTGAATGATGCGATGATTAATGCGACAAACAAATAAAACAGACGGCGAGACTAGAAATAACTGGAAGGCATCTTGAGCGTCGGTCTCGGGCTGTAACAAGTATCCTCCACTAACAAGAGATCTCGACCCGAGATCTTAGAATGAGACGAGGAAGAGAAAAAGGAAGAGGTAAAACTAAGTTGCTTCTTTGACAAACGAGTGAAACCAGCAAACCTTGAAGGTTGCAAAGAGATGAAAGAACACAACGGAAAGAAAGAGTTGAGACCACTCTGGTTGAAACTAGATAGACAAGGAACAAAAACGAAAGAATTTGGGTAGAGCTCCGGTTGAAAAGATAGTAAAAACTCGATATGATGAAAGGAAATTGAAAAGAGAGCCATAAAACTCCGGTTAAGTGGATACATAAGGAAAGAATATATCTTGACCAAACGAGATGATGGTTCAAAGATAGCAACATCACAAAGCCTCCGGAACAAAAGAATTGAAGCTAGATCATTGGAGAAAAGAGAAGGATGAAGAAAATGACAATTTCTACCACAATTGAATTTGAAAAGCATCCTTACAAAGAAGGATTAAACGGAGTTGTTGGAAAATCAACAACGAAAAGAAAAAGCTTGTTGTGGGCTTATGGAAAAACATCCCAAAATTATGAGGTGACAACCGGCCACTAACGAAAACATTCGATTTGATTGAGATCAACGAAGAAATGAAAACTCCTTTCACCAAGAGGATACATTGAAAACTTGGATCATTGATAAGCACCATGATAGCAACAATCCTTAGGAAATGCTTATGATGAAATCCAATCCAAGATAGCTGCAAGGAAGACAAATATGTTTAAATATCTCATTCTTGACAAATTCTATTCGAGACTCCTCATGAATCAAGAATTCTGAACACCATCTCAAAAGCTAAGGGGGGATGAATTACACTCTGAAATGCAGGACAACGAATACTTGATCTCCTCCAACAAGAATCTTGAAGAACACTTCGAGAATGAACAAAACGCTTGACGAACCACCATGAAGAACCTCCGTATACAAAAAAAATGATCAAACGAAATGAAGGTTGAAAAGAATAAGATTGCAGCCTTGCAATAATTTAGATGAAGCTTCGCAAAGAGATTCTTGAGAAAAACTTGGAACTCCAGAAAATAAAAGATAAACAACTTAGAATCGAGAATTTGATATCATGAACAACTCCGGAAGAAGGATGGAAAACACCTTGATGAACAAGAATAGGAATTATATTATGTTTATCCTTCACCAAGTTAAATTGATGATGAGCAACGGATTTGGCATACTACTTATTATTCTTGACAAAGATTGAAGAGAGATAATAGCACAAACTTGATGAAGTCTTCAACGATACACCGGTAAGAATTTGCAAACGAATGAGGATAATAGGAATGAATGGGAATACATGAGAACGAAGAGATCATGATCCGTCTAGCAGAAAACTTAAACAAGGCACCGATAAGAATTGAAACAAATGAGAACACTTCAAATGAATTGGGATACATGAGAACAGAGAGAGCATGATCCACCGGTATGAATTGAGAACGAACGATGCAAATATCGAACGAACGAAAAGACATCAATTGAGAATTATTGGAGAACGAAAGCTCAAAGCTGAGAACAAAGAAATATTCTGAAATCATGGCCTTCAGAGGATCGAGAAATGAACATAACATTGAAATGCTCCAGATAGATGTGGGAGGAATTACTCATGATCGAAAACAGTTTGAAAGAATAGCACCACGTTGAATGACGAATCTTCAAAAGAACGGACCGAGATTAAAAAGAAACTCTCCTACGGTCTTCAACTCTAAGAATGATGACGAGAAACAACATCACGAATTACTGAGACACTCCAGAACAATGAATAAGGAAAGGTTGATCCAATTATGAAAAATAATTCGAAGCGATCTTGGAGAAGGAATATGATTGATGAAAATCATTCTTACGTCATAATTGAAAAGAACTTGAGATCTCCAGAAAAGATTAGAAGAGCCAGGTAAGATCCTGGGAAAAACCTGTGGGTTATGGGCCCACTCAAAGGAAACAGCGTTGAACTGATTGCTTAGAAAGATAGATTGCACCGGTTCAAATTAAGAACTTGATTAGGTGAGACCCTCAAAATAATTTGAAAGCATTTTAAAGGAAAGACGAATCTTCTGAGATATCTTTAACACTCCAGATAGGATAGAAAAGATGGAAAAAAACAAGAGATATTTGGAGAAGAATTTCCAACACGGGAAAGCATTGGACAGATGATGAAGGATATGACGAACACCGAGAGGTTGAATCGAATCCACTGAGGAAGAAAATGAGAACAAAGAGTTATGAAATTGAAACTCCGAGAACCTTCACATGGAAAATACCAGATACAAGACGGTAGAAAAGATAGCGGAAGCATCACATGAAAAGAAAGGCACTTGGATGATAATTTAATTGTTGAAGAAAAAGGGCGGGAGGGTGGGCAAAACAAAGAAAACTTAAGATAGATGAAATGAACACCGAAAAAGAAAATATGAGGATAGATCTTGCAAATATTGGAAAGGGTTGAATTATCTTGACGAGAAACACTCCGGATGAAAAGGACTTGACATTACAATTTGATTGGGCAAAACAATTAGCACTCCCATAGAAATATGAGAACACCCCTTAGATATGAAATCAACACTTGACATCGAAGCAAATCGAATTACCATACTCCAACAAAACAAAGGATGATGCTTGCAAATTAAGCCGGAAACAAATACATAACCCATTATGCATTCATTGGAAGGATAATACTAGGCAACTACTTGAATTCCGACCCGAGAACTCCCGAAATCTTTCTTGGTTATGCTAGCAGGTTGCGGGTCCAGGAATCTACTAAATGTAGCGAGCTACAAAACCGCACCCACAATCCTCAACACATATCCAAGAAGTTCTGCAAGCTCATCTAACTTAGACCTTCGAAAAACAATGATACTAGACCTGGTAGATCATCCGAGCTATCTCCACCAGTACTGGGGAAAAGTCACGGCACTATTTGCCACCAAGCAAAGTATTGAAGCGTTTCGAACATCCTCGTCCTAAGATACTAAGGAAACTCAACTATAACGAGTGTGAAAAAAACCCTTGGGCCAAGTGTCAGGAGGCACCAAGAACAGAGTTCGGTCACACCGACATCACAGAGATTCCAAAATACCTGCATGATCCTAAAAAAATTGAGTGAGAAGAGGGGTAGAGTTAAAAAATTCTGCATCAGGATTCCTCACCAGGGTAGGGAAGAGGAGTAAAAGGAATCCTACTCTCTGATATATAACTAGACACAAAATAGTTTTTACTAGATTTGACTCGGCCAAGTTCGATCAATCAAGGGGGCTCCTAGGTCGGTACTGCTCTGATACCAACTTGTCACGCCCAAGATGCGGTCATGTCCTTATTTTGGCTCGCGGGCCTTGATAGGAATAGAAGCACATCTCGTCATTTCGAAGGAATGGATATCGTTACGAATACAT
Source organism: Elymus sibiricus (assembly GCA_039707655.1). Classification (NCBI taxonomy): domain Eukaryota; kingdom Viridiplantae; phylum Streptophyta; class Magnoliopsida; order Poales; family Poaceae; genus Elymus; species Elymus sibiricus. The sequence goes on along the minus strand of CM077667.1, from coordinate 239,984,448 downwards.
GTAAAGATGAGATGAGTAGATGGAATTGGCTTAGACTCGCCACAAGCTAAATCATGATCATCTCAAATACAACAATACATTCAATCACCATACAGAAGAGCAGGGTCCGACTATGAACAAAATCAAACGATAAAAGCGGCATCCATCCTAGCTAATCCCAGGCTGCCGGCCTGGAACCCATCATATGATCGATGAAGAAGAAGAAGAACTCCAAATCAAACAAGCATCGCTCTCACGTCAAAGCATCGCATTACCTGTCCCTACAACTGTTGTTGTAGTAATCTGTGAGCCACAGGGACTCAACAATCTCGTTTCCAAGGGTATCAAGACTAGCAAAGCTTAATGGGTGAGGTATGGTTGAGTGGTGAGGTTGCAGCAAGCACTAAGCATTTGATATCTCGCTAGCCTACGAGTACAAGAATAGGAAGAGTGATCCACGCATAAACGAACATGCACTAGTAATGATCAAGAAGTGGTCCTGAACACCTACTTACGAGTCAAACATAACCCCATTGTGTTCCCTTCTTGGTTCAAACCTCACAAGAAGAGACGGTCACCGTTACGCACACGGTTGGCGTATTTTAAGTAAGCTTACTTCAAGTTTTCTTTTACCGGGTATTATAAAATTTCCAAGTTGCCACATAACCGCGGGCACGACTCTCGAAAAGATTTAACCCTGTAGGGGTGCTCCAACTCATCCATCACAAACTAGCCACAAGTTGCGGTGGAAAACATCAACCTCGAGATAGACCAAAGTATCATCGGAATCCCAGTGAACAAGACGTTCGTTAAAGGTAAAACAAACTAATTGACCCGTTGCGCCAAATGGCGCAAAGACCCACTAAAGCCATGTTGTCGATGAAAATAGTTTCATTTTGCAAGGACATATGGCACGGAGACCCACTGAATCCATGTGCGCGTTGAAAAAAAAAATCATGTTTTAATTGGTTTAGTTGTGCGCAAGGACATATGATAAAAAAAATTACCCCCTTTAATAAAAAATGAATGGAGATTGTTGTCTACAATGAGATGTACACACACATTTTAATTTATCTATGAGCCAAATGACGCAGAGTCCGATTTGACACCATGGGCATGTTGAAAATATTTGCATTTTTCAATAACTTTATGTTTGAGCAAGCGCAAAGACCATGTCAAACCCAAAGTGTTTTGAAAATATTTGACTTTGCTAGTAGAAGTAGGTTTTAGCAACCAGTTACGGTTGCATGTATATCTTATTCACACAAGATAGAGCCAAATGACATACAACGTTACCGCAAGATGCGACGCGGTATCTTCCTCGTCTTAATTATGTCCAAACACATTTGGAGATCAAAACAATAATTGGTGTCACCTCCCTGAATTAAAACCCAAAACACCTACTTTGTGCAACATGGCCTTTTACAATGCGAAAAAATATTAGCACAAACTGAGTTCGGATATTACATGTTACATAGGATTTTAGCTTGAGCAACTGTCCTGCTATAGGTATATAAATTTCCTACTTTCAATCACAGCAACAAACAAGAACCTTTCTAAAGGGCAAACTCCCTTATGCAGTGTTGTCCTCTCATCTGTTTCAAAATTCAACTTGTGCATACTGGCACTGAAACGTTTTATCAATGCACAATAAAGTACACACACAATAGTCTAGTTGGGAATGCAAATGATTGACTTTCACACATCAGCATACACTCGAATCATAGAAAATTTGTTCTTTCCAAAAATGGAAACTAACATCAACAAGTCACATGCTCGATCCGCCATTGGGAATGCTCTTCTCCTCATGCCTCCCCTTCAATCACTCACCATATTAATAACACCTGAATACGAAAAACCACTTATGAATTATACGGGCATGCAAAACATTGTATACTGTGAAGCATAGCAATGCCACTAAGTAAGATGGGCACTGTCATATATATAAAACCAGAAAATATTATAAACTATGTATTCAAGAGATATGGTGTATAATGGTCTACTATAAACCCATATATTTTCTATCAAAAGTTACTTTTTTGTGAACTATGCCATCTATAAAAGCTAGGTCAAATGGTTAAAAACTGACATGTAAACAACAAACACAAACTATAGCCAGTCACCGGTCAGCAGATGTATCCTCTTCAAAGGATATGGGCTACACGATAGCCTGGACGGGGAGTTGAAGGCTAAGACAACCTGAATCAGCCAATATAGAAACTAAGCATACCCTGCAGTTCTAAAGATCTGAAATACAACTGCACGGACAAAGTATACGACAGTTCAGTATATGACACATATACACAGAGAAAAGGAACAATCGCTTAACTGTAAGTATACGACAGTAAATACCATTGCAGAATTTAGTGTTTGCCATCCCACAAAACAGAAATCTACATAGGAAAAGAAATAATGGAGTATCTATGTAGAAGGAAGTGAGCAAACCTTCAGCGGGAGAACAAAGGAACAACACCCTCGTAGATGAACTCGTTAGAACACAGGACGGGCTCATCCACCTAAGCTGAAATCAGAAATCCGGTAAGGCACAGAGATTACAGAAATACTATACGCCACAAATCCATTGATGCAATAAGACTGAAAGTAAGCGCCCATCTTTAGCAGAGCAAAGTAAACAGGGGCAACAAGCAGTATAGTTTTTTACAAATTGCAATAGAAAACACCATTACCTGATAGAGAGATCATCTGCACTTTAAACAGTATGGGCAAAAGTCACGGCTAGAAGGAGCATTAACTAAGTTGAACATGTCAATTAAATAGGACAACACATTTAGTTCTTATGATCAAGACCAGTAGCCCTGTTCGATGGAAGACAATCTACTTTTTGATATAGCAACAGGGATGCTACCCGGCACGAGGAACTACTTTTTGTTATAGCAACACTAATTATAACGAACATGATTTATTAAGTGAACAAAAGTTATTTTCCCCTAAAAAATAACTCTCACATTATTTTTAAGAGAAAAGCCTGAGAGTTATAAATTTAAAAAGTAGAAACATCCAAATTATTGATTTATAAACTGTCAGATGCATCCAGTCAATTAAGAGAAAGGCAAATAGCAAGAAACCAAAGCAGACCCCGCCTTCGAAAGAAGAGATTCAATAAAGTTAAATTATCATCATATCGATTAATCTATATAGACGAGAACCTTCCGAAATGTCTGCCTCTCGGCAAAGATCATGATGATATTCAGACTTTCACTAAAAGGAAGAAACTTCGTCAGTTGTAACCTATGACACATATATTTCAAAATCAAAACCAAAAGGAAGTAACTTCATAAGTTGTGACCTATGAGCAAGTATATATCTCAATAGCAGCTGAAAAGAAGCCAGTCTCTGGAGAATCTTACCATATGTATCCTGGCTAGAAGTCTTTGCTTCGAGCAAATCTTTCAGTCCTTTCATGTTGATGCATCTCAAATTATTTCTGTTGGAATCCCTTGTTCTGCTAGTTAATACAAACATTGAACTAAAATACATCTGGAAAGGTCTAGAGAGATCTCAGGAGAAATTCATAGATATTAGCAAAAAAATATACCCAGAGGAGGCAAATGTTTGTCACATGCAATCCTTATTCCATCCAGCCCTTCATCCAGCGTAGCAAATGTATCCATGTTCATAATTGGCGTTGTAATCAACTGCAGTTTCTTTCAAAAAATAGTGTGAGAATTGGATAAATATGCTTCTGTGTACAACAGAGAGTGTCGGAAAAGAGAGATAGATCAGGGAAAGATAGAGAACAGCTAGGGGAGCACGCGCGTGAGCGGGGGGTACCTGCGCTTGGAGTGGAGGGTGTCCAGCCGTGGTGGTGACAAAGAGCTTTAGGAGGAACACGTGGACGACGGCGGCCTCGAGCAGAAAAAACGGCGACGATGATTGCTGTTGTAATACCCACTGAGCCGTGGCGCTGCTCGTGTAGGCACGGGCCGGGGCAGCTGGGTTCTGGGCATGAAGCGCCTGTCCGTCCTCTTACCCATACCTAATGAGCATGATGGGGTGAAATTAGAAACACAACATCCACATTTCATCAATAACTCAGCCCGCTAAGGATCTGCAGAAGAAGAGAAGCAAAGTGAAGCCAAATGGAACCCCAGCCAGACCAAGTGTGGGAAGCATTCACTTCCCATCAAGGTGAACCAATTTTATGACAGGTTCCCTTAATCATTAGAATAATAGAGAAAGAGCATCTGGCCAGAAGCGACCAAAGACCAGAACAACACAAAGAGCCTCTGTCACTAAGTATAAGCTTGTTAAACAGATAACTACATAGACATGCATCCGACAACTACATAGACATGCATCAGACATAGTACATCATAGACACGCACACGATTTATCTATAGGATCAGACCGCCATGAGAACAATAAGCAAGAAAACAAAATTCTGACAAAATGTAAACAAAGATTATGCACACAGGCACACTGGCCACATCAATGCATCATCTCGTAGAATCTATGGATAGATTTTGCGTACATCCAAGCTATCCACATCAACACATTCGTCCGTAGATTTTTCAGCAAAAAGAGAAGCTTAGCAGCCATCCTTAAATCCTGGAAAGTAAGTGACTTCAGATGCATGACCAACATACACCATCAACCATGCAAATAAGTATATTTTATCCACTGGCCTGAGTTAAATTCTGAATCAGCTAGACAATGGAAGAACTAAACAAATGTACAATAGCCTACCAACCCAATCTTTCTACGTGTGCAACAGCAGCTCAATGACATTCACAAATTAGAGATAAATCTAGGTCTTCATTTAAGTTCACAGTGAAGCAGACTACAAAAACAATGATATAAGAAAAGAAACCTGAACTTTGTGGCATCTGGCATGTAAAGAAGACAACAAATATTCAATGCGTCAGATGAAATGAGATCAAAATACTGCCCCATTTGCTTCCTTGATGCCTCTTTTTAAATCCTCAATGACTGAATTAATTTTCCCAGTCCTCATAACTGAATATCTCTCGTATCCGTATGTCACTGGACTCACTCCCTGGATAGGATAGCAGCAAAAACAGCATGTCAGCAGCAAGCAAGCAACAAGGTCAGTATATACCAAGCATAACTGCATAGAAGATACAAGCATCATACAAATATACTTTGTATATGGCAAAGCATCAGCATCAGGCCAGCAGCAACCCAGAACCCAGCGACAAAGCACCAACAGCAACGCACACAACAATCAAGAACACACGCACGCAGCAAGGCAGCAGTAAGCACGCACAGATCACACACTCAGCAAGCAAGGCAGGACCATGGAGAGTGCGAGCAGAGACGGTGGGTCACGGTGGCGACCTGCACACCTCATGTGGAGTACAGAGAGGATGGAGAGGCCTACATCGGCAGGTGTCGTTCGTCCAGGCGCAAGAAGACAGCAGTGCAAAAATCCTCCCTCGCGCACCGGAGGTGGGGATCGATTGGCTGGCCATGGACGTTCTCATCCATCTCTATGGCCGGGCTGGTGAAGAGAGAGTAGACGAGGCGAGTGAGGCCAGCGACAGCGACGACAGCGACGACAGCGAAAATCCTCCCTGGGTCGCACACCGGAGGTGCGGCTCGATTGGCTGGGCACAACTCAACGGGTAGTCGCGCAGCGCGACGTGGGCGATGTAGTCGTTTCGGGCGCGGGAGCAGTTGCTGGTCTCCCGCTCGCGCACGAGCTTGACGGCGGCGCCGTCGAGCTGGAACGGCTGCCGGCGCATGGCCGCCTCCTGGTCGTCGGGCGTGCGGAATCGCACGGCGGCGTCGGCGTCGTGGCCGGGGGGCAGAAGGTCGAAGGTCTGCAGGAGGTCGAGCGCCAGGGTGCGGAAGACGCTACGGATGAAGGCCCCCGGGTTGGCCCCGATCTGGAACCAGGCGCCACCGATGGTGGCCGCGGTCGAGGGAGGAGCGGAGGAAAACCAGGGTGAGCACAGCAACGGTGGAGGAGGAGCAGCAGGCGGCGGCGAGGCCCCTAGGGCGGAGGTCGTGGTGACGAGCGAGGAGGGAGCGGGTGCGGCGGCGGACGAGGGAGGAGGAGGAGGGGACGGGTGTGACGAATGTGGATTGGGGGGGGGGGGGGGGGGGGGCTAGGGTTGGTGCGGCAGCCCCACCGACGGATTGGCCCACCAGTCATGCACATGTGAAAGAAATAACGAGGTAAAACATGCAGTGAATATCCAACGACCAAGGGGAGAAGAGGTGGGATTTTTACCGTGATCAGACGGTCATGAACGCCCCAATCGGGGGAGCTCCGTGGAGGCAAGTTGGCCAGCCTCCTTTTATGTTTAAATCCAGCAAGACCGCCCGGCAGGCCACATCTCGATAGGAGCTGCATATCTCGTTCTCAGGGCACTATTATATGGGACTACCTACGAGTTAAACCAATCCTCGAGTTCCCTCGTGGCGGCCCCGCAGGCAGCCCGTTTGGGACCAACACCATCAGCATTGGCCCCCCTGTATTATGTTGAATTAACCCATGGGTAGCACTAACTCCCGATGCATTACTAATGGTGTTTAGTATTATTATGTTGAGCAAATATAGTACCAATGTTGGGCCTTGCCGGAATAGTTTTATCCCAAAACAAAAATCAAGGGGGTCTTCATAACAACCCAAGCAGGTTAGGAGCGCTCAGTATGGAACATAACACCGGTACTCGGAAACTAAGGCGGCAAGAGTGGAACAAAACACCAATCAAAAGGCCAAGCCTTCCACCCTTTACCAAGTGTATAGGTGCATTAAATTAAATAGCAAGAATATTGCGATATTCCAAAGATATCCATGTTGTCACATTGAAACAACCTGCACTTGCAACTAGCAACGCTATAAGAGGGGGTTGAGCAAGGGGTAACGTAGCCAAACAATGGTTTGCTAGGAGGTGGAGGGTGAGAGGCTTATCATGGCATTTTGGGAGGCTTGACAGACAAGTGATAGGTAACGAGACATAGTGATAGAAACGAGACAACTAGCATGGCAATGATAATAGTGGTATCTAGAGAAAATGGTCATCTTGCCTGAGATCCTGCATGGAGGAAGAACGAATCCGTGAACTAGATGAACGGGACGTAGTCGAACGCATCCTCACACTCCGAGACGGTTTCGAATCTCTATCGAGAAGAAGCAATCCGAAAACAAAGAAATGGCACGGTAAACACCACAACATATTCATGACATGATGCACAAACAAATATGATGCATGTCCATTTAATTATGCATGGCATGGCATGGCATGGCAAGATGTAACAACCAAACACTACAAACTAAGTGAAGTTCAATATGCAACGAGTTGCATATTGACGAAACTCGACGTTCGATTCATTTAGTTCGCTCTCGTTTATTTACACGGCAAGTTTAAAAAAAAATTAAACATGACAGAAGATGAAGCTTAAATAAACTAGGCATTTAGGCAAGTTGAAATGAGGCTGGAAACAACATGTAGTATTTTCGAACAGACCCCATATGCATATTTAGAATTTGGTCCAGATCTGTCCTAAATACATTTTATATTTATTAAACAGAAAAATAAAGTGCACCATGTTATTCTACACATTTTTCTAAGCAAGTTACATATGTGGAACATTTTAATCGGAGCTACGGTTATTTAGTTATGAAATAAATCATTTTAGCATGGCATGTATGAAAATTAAATGAAAACAGCAAGTTAAACATTTCTAACATGGTTGAAAGTGGGATATTGTGAATCTACACGGAATTCTAAGCATTTTTCATATATAAAGTGTTTACATGTGATGGACGGTTGATGAGTTATTAAATGCATGATCAATAGTGGTTTTTCTGTAAAAGTATAATTCCTGGAAAATTAGGCAAATTCACATGGACAGAAAAAATACTAATGCGCCGAATCTGACTGGCCCAACAGTTCACAGCGGGCGCAACATAACTAAAACGCGCGTTGGGCAAGGTTTGCACTTGAGCGGCTCACCTCGTGGACCTTGGGCCCATGTCGGTGATGCAGCGGCTGGACGCGGAGCAGGCCGTGGCTTGGCTGGGCCTTGCGAGGTGGAGGCTGGGCCGGCTAGAGCAGACGGTGCGGGCCGGCGTTTGGCGCTCGGCTGGGCCGGATGCAGGCAGTCCGGCCCACATGCGCTAGCGAGCGGGACGTTGGGCGTCTTCATCCTCCCGTGCGCCTGTACGAGGGCAAGGGCCATGGCGCAGTCAACGGCACCAGCAGTGATGGTCGACGGGCACGGAAAGACTGGCGGATGATGGGAACAGAAGGATCTGGACACGGGGGGTTGGATCTAGGCGGCAACATGGTCGATGGTCGCTGACCGAAGTAGATCGAGGGTGGATCGCTATGGCTGTCTCTGTCCGTGCAACAAGGAGAGAGAGAAAGAGAGGTTAGGGAGAGAGAGAGCAAAAAGGGAGGAGGAGGAGTGGTTGCGCGAGGGGAGATCGCCTAGGTCGGGGTCGCCGGCGGCGGCTCGTCGGCCAGCGCGGAGGAGACCGTGCTACGCTGTAGGGACTCTGAGTCATAAGTCGTGATCACCGAATGCACGTGTACAGTGATCGCAGAGATCAATGCTCACTGAACACACAGAAGCTGAATAACAAGAGTCTTACATCCTTACATACCGTCTTACACAAATTATGACCATCATGGTCAAGTCTTCATAAACTCGCAGCGGAAATCTTCAACGATGCCTTAACCCTACAAGCATTCTGACTGGGAAGCGTCCTAGATCGCATGTTCGTCACCAAGGTACTCTTCATTATATCATGTTCTTTCATGTCTGGCCAATAAAATAACCAGTGGCAAGCCAATGAGTACTTTGAATGTACTCGCAAGCATCCCATGTTGGGACAAGGTAAATCAATGCATGGTATAGCACTAAGTAGGTAGTTTTGCGGAAAGCTAGTTTTGAGCGCAACATCATGTCCTACCATTTAGAAAAATTATGCATCAACAGGATGCAGATATCCATATGAACAGGTTACATATATCAATATAAGCAGGGTTTGAACATCTCATGTTCAATCATTTCATCAAGTCTTCCGGCTTAGCTCAAGTATCTCTTTGTCACACACACACCAAGGTTTTGAGAAAACAACTGGACGTAGTCTAAGCAGCACCACCCAACTGTCCTTGAGCATGGACACGGCTATTCGAATAGTTTTACACTCTGCAGAGGCTGCACACTTTACCCACAAGACTCGAGAAACTTCCGTGTCAAACCACGACTCGCGGTATATTACATACCCGAGGTAAGTACCCGAACAATGCCTTTTCCTTGACAACACTAAGAGAGTCCACTCGTTGGCACACAGCCCGCATAATGTACATCACAAGTATCATCCATGAAGGGACCAACGGGGTGCCCGGTGTGTGTGAAAACAATCCATGGTCATCCTATCCGGCACGACCCCGAATCGAGAGTGACCGCATCACTCCCACCACTAGTAATGCAGGCTCTCTACTAGCATCGACCAAAGTAATCAACAAAGCCCCTTCCCATAAGGGGTATCGTGGTTGTACATGTAAGGTTGGGAACAGTCAACAAATCTTAAATCTAATCCGTTTTTGAAAACACACACGCACACAACTTGCTCCGGTACACCACTTCTTTCGAAAGTGGTCACCTAGCTCATCTTCTCCCTTGAGCATTAGTGGCACCTGACGGGGTTTTCGAAAAGTCTTTGGAAACACTTTGTTTCCAACACCATGCATATTCCCGTCCCATTTGCGTAGCTGCTACTATAGCACCCTATCTACTTCCCACCCACACAACTGTAAGCAGAAAGTAGAGTCATGCCAATGCAAGTATCAACAAGGAAAGTAACGAGGGCAATCCATCAAGGTGGCCACCATTCCATCATGATTCCGATGCATCAATTTAAAGACCTATATGACATGCATAAAAAGGTTTCTTAGACATGGTCAAGGGGCTGCTTGCCTGGCTCAGCAACGTCTTCGAGGTCTTCACACGCTTCTGGTCCAACTCCGAGAACTCCATCCACTTCGTCAACTACCTTCAGAAACAAGCATAATAAGCAATACAACAAGAATGAAAATAAAAAAAATCTAAAATAAGAATTTTATTTTTCTTGGACATCTTTGGTCATAAGAAAAGTACCTAAAGTGGCTCTACTGGATTTGAATCAATAGAGATTTTTTAATAGATCAATAAGGTGGAAATGAAGGGAAATGATGACCCTATAAGAAGTTCACATAATATATTTTTATAAAAATGGGTGAATGCACCCATTAAACCAGGAATGGTTTTTGAAGAATGTTGAAAGTGGTTTCACTGGATTTGGAGTTGGGATGGATTATCTATGGTTTTTCTAAGATGGAAGTATTGAAAAAGGGAGCTATTTATTTGGGACACCAGAACATAGGCTTAGTAAAAAAATGTTCACCAAGGCTAGACACATAGGGCATGATTTTATAGTCATCTAGGAATTTGAATCACCCCATTAGGAGCTATAATGAATGCTCTAGAGATTTTACAAAGTGTCTTTTAATAGTTCAAATTTGTATTTAAATTTCAATAGTGCAAAAACTTGTGGTGGGAAAATATAAAAATTGCACCAAAGAATAGGTGGCATTTTCAGGAGAATATAGAAATTTGAATCATGTCATTTGGACAACCTATCTAGTCTGTGGGATTTTTTGAAGTTTCTGGAAAAAAGTAAAAAGAGAAGTCGCACTGTTCCTTTGGGCCAAATAGACCAGCCGGGCTGGCCTAGATGCACGGCGCAGCGAGGCGAGGCCACGCCGAAGGCGTAAAGCCTGAGTACGCCTTCAGCCGACTCGACGCGCGCGGCTGACGCGTTCAAACCCGACGACTGGGCCCCCCTGTCAGTGGGAGTGAGGGGATGTGGGAATGACAGGTGGGTCCCCCCTTCATCACCCTTCGGGACAGGGAGGAGAGGGACCTCACCGACGATGATTCCAGTGGTGGATCGATGCAGGGATGGCACCGTCGTGCTTAGGGCGATGGCGTCATTGGAATGGTGGTGGAGGGAGTCACCGGAGAGGCCCTGGTCACCGGTGACGAGGACGAGCGGCGGAGGAGCTTCAGGATGGGTCGCCACGGTCGTCCTTGATGCAAACAAAGAGGGAGAGAGAGGGGAATGGTGTCAGGAGGCTGGTGCGGTTCCAGATCGTGCGAGAAGAAGGGTGGAGGAGCTCCCTACCGCGCATACTCTGGCAAGCTGAGGCGGCGGACGACGGTCGATCAAGAGCACAGAGAGGTCTGCGGGCTCTACAGGCGGTGCAGGGGCTCGATTCGAAGTGGGAGAGGACGACCAGAGGGGAGAGACAGGCCTGCGGGTGGATTTTATAGCCTTCTCGAGGCTCCGTCCACGGCCACCTACGAGGGTGGCTTGGACGGCCACGGGAGGGGCCTTGCTCGGGTCCAGGGGCTTTGGGGGCAGCGGTTGCTTCATGGGGAAGGGTTGGAGGGGGGAAGAGAGAGTCACTGGTGGCCACGCATGGGAGATCGCCGATTGGAGGTCTCGAGCGGCCGGCGCGCATGCGAGGGGAGGCCAGTAGAGGGGGACAGAGGAGGGGGCCAGCATCATGGCTTGTCCCGGACGCCGTAGTCGTGCCAGGGGACATGCGCCCGCCTCCCTAGGCTGTCGGGGAACGGGGATGGGTGCAGCTATAGTGCCCGGGTGCACTATAGCGTGCTACAGAGCATGCATTATGCATGCCATGGCATGCCGCATGCGCTCTGGGCGTGCCCAGGCTTGTCCACTAGCATCTGGTGCATGTGGAGATACCCTTTGGATGCTTAAGGGCTAAGTAGAGGGGTAGAAGTAAGAGGAGGGGGAGAGAGGCTTCTGTCTAGGCTGTCTAGGGGGTAAAAATGAGGTTTAACCCTCCAATCATTGACCTGAGGCCATAAGTTTCTTACTGAGGTTGCAAGGTAATTGTAGAAGGCTGAGGTAAAATTTGGGACTGAAGGAGAGGAGTAGGAAGGGTCAAAAGAGTGGTTTTACCAATTGACCAGAAGATGTTTGATGTTGGTTTGGGCAAGTTAGAAAGTTCCACTAGCCATGAGATTTAACAGGATCAAGTAGTAGATAAAAATAGAGTTGACCACAAGATTTGAGCTCATTTGAAGAAAGTTGTCAATGCAAACTTTGTAAACCCTAGAAATCAACAGAAATAGGTTTCTTTAGATATAGCCACGCAAATCCATTATCCTTGATGCACCACTTGCTGTGGTGACATCATTTGGGGATTAGAGCATGCCCACAAAGTTTGAGATCAAATAAAGAAACTTGACAATGCAAAGTTACTCAAATTTGGTTATGGACACAGAGGGTTTTGGGGCATTTTGGTGAACCAAAATTATTGCCATAGAGATGAAACTTGGCAAGATCATCACATATGGCATATGTTATATGCCAGAATTTTCCTGGATTTAGTTGAGAATATTTCTTATAGAAATGTTTCAAATGCTTGAAATATACAGAAAGGATTTTGGAGGGTTTTGTCCAATATTTTGAACATGACCATGTGTTGAAACTCATATATATGGAAAGTATATGTGCACTGAGTTTCCCTGAATTTTCTCAAATATTTTGAAAGCATAAAAAATAATTTTCCCCTATAAAAGACCATTTCTGACATTAAGAGAAAGCTTTTAAATAAAATATGAAAATAATCTTTAATAATATTTGGTTGTTTTGGGAGGTCTTATATATGTTAGGTTCCAAATAAAGTCTTTGGGGCAAAACATTGTCCCTAATTTGAGGACTGGTGGTACAAACCTCAATGAAGGAGTTTTTGAAAACCTAAATTGACTAAATGTTTTTTGGCCGAAAATAATATTTATAAAAATAGTTTTAGGTCCTATACTCATGGCATGATCATTGAGCAAAGATTTGGATCAAGGAGATGAGTCTAGAGAGTAGAAGGATTTTTATGAATTAAGTCACAACCAAGCAAACAAGCAAATGGCAATCATGTCAATCATCACAAGCACACAAAAAGTTTTTGTTGGTCGTAATTTTTAAGATTTATTGACATAGTGATGTGAGGCAAAACATAGGGTGTGACTGACCTACCCCTCTTACAAGAATCTTGACTGACCTACCCCCCTTACAAGAATCTTGTCCCCGAGATTCCTAGGCTAGGCGTTGAAGAGATATAGAAATTCTGCTGTGAGGTAATCTTCACATCCCTATTTTGCTTCGACTTCGGTGTGGTTGCTCCACTAGTACTTGAAGTTCTTGATGACCCGGCTTCGAGTGCATCTTTGGCTTCGTCCAAGGTGTGAACGGGCCTCGCAATGAGTAAGCCCAGACTAGAGGCTAATGGCTTTGAGGATTTAGGGTTTGGCTTGTGTGTGTATTCCAAAGTCGGAATACGTGGCAAGGTAGTGTGTCTGTGTGGTGGCCTTGGGGTTACCCATGTTGGTTAGTGACATCATGACGTCCCGTGTTAGTCTAGAAGGGTCAGAGTCTGGGTGTAGCTTCCCGGGGACATGGAATCGTTGGCTCCTTTAAAACAATTGATCTTTAGTCGCACGTGGTCTTCATTTATGTGAGTGTTGAAGCTTGTCCATGTAGTCTCCTTGTTGTGATCTTCTTCTTGACTAAGTTGTCTAGATGTGCTCTTCAGTCATCCTTGGTCATTTTCCTTTGTGATTACGCACGCACCTTCCTAGCATTTCTTCGGGGCTTGGTTGCCTTGTTCCTTCGTAACCATTTGAGGCAAGGGTTGGGCTAAGTCTCGTCCCTAAGACTAAACATAGATACTTGGTGGCAAAAAGGGTTCTTGCATCTTGGAAGATCTTGGAGGGGTTCTAAATAAGCTGACTATCTGGAAGTTTAGAACAGCCATCTAGTTCCCAAGGTCAAGGTCTAAACAAGTGGGGAGGACTATCTTTGATAGGTTGTTCACCATGATCCAGTCAGGATTACGTCCTTGATTGGCCCAAAGAGGCTAGTAATGAAGGCATGAGAGTCGTTCCACCCCGTCCGAGGCATCTGGAGAGAGTAGGGACGTCATGCACATCGTACACCATCCAGATGGTGGAGTGAGGGGTGCTATCAACTTCTCGGTTCCTTCCTAGTCAGAAATTGCAAAGTGACCTATAGATCAAGGAACTCTTCAACTTCTCTTGATGTCCAAGGGCTTCATCTTGCTTGGTCGTCGGTGTTACTTGACATAGCCTAGCTGAGGTAACTGGCAAGAGAGCGGTGGTTGACCTTTCATGCTTCTTCATCTTCGTCGTGGTTCCCCAAACCGTAGTGGTTCTTCATCTTGTTTTTGGTAAGAATGTCTTCTGCTGCAGGCAGAGTACTTCAAGGAGTCCTTCTTCTTCAAGGTAAGACTTTACACTTGAGAAACTTGGCAATTAGCGCTTCTGGGCTTATCCAAATAGGACTAAGGTGTTCCCCTCTCTCATTGGATAAATAAGTATGTTACCCATGGGGACAACAACATATTGCTACAAGCTCCCGTGGCCATGAGTTTCTTACTGAGGTTGCAAGGTAACTATAGAAGGCTGAGTTAAAATTTGGGAGTGAAGGAGAGGAGTAGAAAGGGTCAAAACTATGGTTTTACCAAGTCACCAGAAGGTGTTTGGTGCTAGTTTGGGCAAGTTAGAAAGTTCCACCTGCCATGAGATTTAACATGATCAAGTAGTAGATAAAAATGGAGTTGATCACAAGGTTTGAGCTCATTTGAAGAAAATTGTCAGTGCAAACTTTGTAAACCCTAGAAATCAACAAAAATAGGTTTCTTTAGATCTAGCCAAGGAAATCCATTGTCCTTGATGCATCACTTGGTGTGGTGACATCATTTTGGGATTAGAGCATGCCCATAAAGTTAGAGGTGAAATGAAGAAACTTGACAATGCAAAGTTACTCAAATTTGGTTCTGGACAGAGAGGGTTTTGGGGCGTTTTGGTGAACCAAAATTATTGGCATATAGATGAAACTTGGAAAAATAATCACATATGGCATATGTGATATGCCAAAATATTCTTGGATTTATTTGAGAAAAATTCTTATAGAAATTTTTCAAATGCTTGAAATATACAGAATGGTTTTGGAGGGTATTGTCCAATATTTTGAGCATGACCATGTGTTGAAATTCCTATATATGGAAACATATATGTCCACGGAGTTTCCCTGAATTTTCTCAAATATTTTGAAAGCACAAAAAATAATTTTCCCCTATAAAAGACCATTTCTGGCCTTAAGAAAAAGCTTTTCAATAAAATATGAAAATAATCTTTAAAAATAATATTTGGTGGTTTTGGGAGGTCTTATATATGGTAGGTTCTAAATAAAGTCTTTGGAGCAAAACATTCTCCCTAATTTGAGGACTTGTATTACAAACCTCAGTTCAGGAGTTTTTGAAAAGCTAAATTGAATAAGTGCTTTTTGGCCAAAAATAGTATTTTATAAAAAATAGTTTTAGGTCCTATACACATGGCATGAATATTGGGTAAATATTTGGATCAAGGAGATGAGTCTAGAGAGTAGGAGCACAACCAAGCAAACAAGCAAATGGCACTCAGGTCAATCATCACAAGCACACAAAAAGTTTTTGTTAGTCCTAAATTTTAAGATTTATTGACATAGTGATGTCAAGCAAAAGACAGGGTGTGACATGCGCGACGTGGGGAGGCTTGGAGCAAGGAAAACTGACACTATGCACGGGTGGCGGCGCGACTTCGGGCTCGGGCGGGCCTCATATGGGCCTGGCGGGCCCTCGGGTGAGGAGAGCAGAGGTGGGAGAAGGCTGGCGGCTAGGGTTGCTGGTGGGGCGTGGAAAACGAGACGAGTGGCTAGGGTTTCCAAATTTGGAGGGCTTGCCCTTCCTTTTATAGGCAGGGACTAGGGTTAGGGATTTTAGTCTGTTTTCAGACTGTTCGATCTCGATCGGACGACTCCGGTCGCGAGCTTAGGCTAGGTGGGCTAGCGGGCTGTGTAGAGTGGGCTAGAGACTGAGATGAGAGAGAAGTTGCGGCCCGTGACATGATTTTATAAACCGAAACATCTGACGATTTAACCGGCTATAGTGCCACTATAGGTTTATCAGTTGGGGTATCAAACGACCTCTGAATGCGACGAAATTTTGCAGGCGGTCTACCTACAATATAATAAGACCGCACGCAAACTTTCATCCCATTTTTATCCCACTAATAAAAAGAGTATTGTCGGAATCGGGGCTCCGCAAACCCAAGAAGGTTCAAACACTGGGGTGCACTCGCTCTCCTGCCCTACTCTACTTCGCAACCACACGGCGACTCTCCGGCGGCTTGAGCTAAGGAAGATGAACAATGACACACAGAGTTTACCCTGGTTTGGGCCACCCAGGAGTAAGGTAAAACCCTACTCCTGCTTGGTGGATTGTTTGGGGTGGAAGATGAGTACAAGGCATGTTGTTGCCCACCAAAAGTCTCTCCCTCTATGGTGGCTGGTTCCCCCCTTATATTGGCCCTGGTCCTCTTCCCCCTAAAATATCAGGCGGGAAGGGTTGCCACAACGGCCATTTTTGAAAGGGGGCATGGTTGCAGCTTATCCTGACAAAAGGTGGTCTTCGCCTGCTAAAGTTCCTCGCCGTGACGTGCTGGTGGGCTCGGGGGTGACTTCCGTCCTGCCGAGCCCTTGGTCTTGGTCTTCTTGCATGGAAGAGGAAACCTTTGGGGGATGCTTTGGAAACCCGCGAGCTGGCGCTGCCCCTCTATCACCAAAAAGGAAACTCTCTCCTCCGTGCCAGCTGGTGCGGCCCTGGGGGCCGCTCGGCGCGAGCCACATCAACCACATAGAGGGGCAGGACCGCCCGACTGTTGGAACACGCGGTACGCTGCGCTAGCGCCAAATAAATTTTTTCTACCGCGCACCCAAGAACATGCTGCTGGAAATAGATCACGGGATCAGGTTTACCACTAGACGTCCAGTCACCGCAGCGGAAGTAGAGTTGGTGATGCGTGTAGTTGATCAGCCGATTCGTCTCCTCCTCCTGTAGCCAATCTCCCACGAGCAGTGATCTCCCACGAACAGCTCCTCGCGGATCCCTCGAACAGTTCACCACGGATCCCTCAAACGGTTCGTCCAAGCACCACAGATGCGATGCCTCCAAGGTATCCACACGTACGGGGGTAGGGTCGGGCGACAGACTGCTAGGTCCGATCGGATGGCATGGTGGCGTGGGGGGTGGCGGTGGCTGTCGACGGGAGGAAAAGGATCAAACCCGAAAGGTGCGCCCACTACCCTTTATATAGACCTCCGAGGTGGGCACAACACTTGAGGCCCATGACGAGTGTAGTCCCATTTTCCATTCGGATCCAATCCAAATGGGCTGCAATCCCTTAAGTGTGCGACCCTATAGGTTCACGTACACATGGACATGACCCGAGTCGATAGTCGATAGCGGCTCCTAGCAGAACGTGCCAACCCCATATGTGCGCAAAGTCGTTAGACGAACCTCGACAATGTGTCATATACAACATTCCTTTTGCCTCATGATATAGGTTGTAGAGCTCAAGGCGAGTACTTGTCACCCTTGTGGTAGCTCGACATCTCTTCTCGAAACCGTGATGCAGATTCCCGAACTGGGTTAACACTTAACCCATCTCGCATGGCCATGCTTTCTGAATCTGATCACACGAGAGGGCCCAGAGAATATCTCTCCTCATGGAGGGGCAAATCCCATCTTTGTTAACCATGTCTCGCAGCATGTCTCACGACTCACCCGAAAGCTACCTTTATAACTACCCAGTTACGGAGTAGCGTTTGATAGACCCTAAGTAAGTCGATCCTCATCCCGAGAACATGCGATGACCTCAGGTCTAGGACATGGCATATACATTGTACTTGAGACTAACAGATGACATTATCTCGCTGTGTCTCAAAGTGGGTCTGTCCGACTTGGTGGTCTCAATCCCCGAGTCCATACTATCAATTTAGCATCTCTATGCACATGACTTGTGAAACGTAGTCATCAACTGAATCGTATACTAGTAAAGGATATGTGTCCGCATAACCTTAACAACTAGGGACTATTAGAACAATCATCATACTATATATAGTCTCACAAATAAGTCACATACTTATTGATACATATCACTGATGATGTTCAAGGACAATACAAAATCCTCATGAATACATAGGAAACGAAATCATCACATGATTGTCTCTAGGGCATATCTCCAACAGTCTCCCACTTGCACTAGTGTCAATCATCTAGGCATCGTATGCCCATGCATGGACCTCAAGTGCATCTCATGCTTCGACTGCGGGAGAGGCTTCGTTAATGGATCAGCAACATTTGCGTCCGTGTGTATCTTGCATATGCAGCCATGACCTCACAACGGATCTATGAGTGGATGTCAAATCTTTACCAGTGCGAGAATCGAGGCATCTTTTTAGCCACAAATTACTGCATCAGCTCGGGCCTCCATCGCGCTGCTTCGTTTTTACCTTGTCTATAAATAGGGCGATGGGGTCCCAGACCCATTTTTTACCTTCGCTCCTACAAGCCTTTCTTCTGCCCCTCGCACGACGCCCCTGCGCCCCTTTGGGCCCTTCGACCCAAGCCACCGGCAAGGAGTGCTCCATCAACGCCGTCACCAAAAACTCACCAGACTCCGCCACGGCCGTGCCCGCAGCGTTCGAGACCTTCAAGCCCTTCTTCTCAGATCTGTAAGTTCCTCGCTATTCATCATTTTAATTTGCTGTCCTTTTTTCCTATAGTTCTTCATAGTTCATCTCGAGATAGCATTGCAATAGTGACACCCGAGTAGTTTTTGAGTACTAGAATGATTCCGCAACTAGTTTTTTTGGCAAATTTCAACTTGAAATCTGGTGAATAGACCCCTTTATAGTTCTTTCAAACTAACCACCGCAACTAGGTCTATACTGTTTTCCTTTTCTTGTGATTTTGCAAATCCATTACTTTAGGTGAGTTCGAACAGTAGTTGTTTGTCATGATTTATATAGGACTTAGAAGATTTTCCTCGCCAACGTAGGAAAAACCCAACTTCTTGTCGGCTTGACTGACTTTGAGGTCTTTAGCCGGCTCAAAACTGACCATACTAGCCGGCTTGTCTGATCAGCGAGCCTGATTTTACCATTGCAGTCATTGTAGCATAAATTATTTTCTTAATTTTCTCTGGTTTATTTTTATATTCTATCATTTGTATACACCCTAATATTAGCAATGGCTCCCAAGTTTGCCAAAGTTGTTAGCTGGACCAAATCAAACCTGTCCCAGCTTATGCTAGAAGAATTTGTGAAGGTCGGAATACTGCCGACTCAAGAGGAAATAGACTGGAGGTTCCCAGATGAAGAGACCCGCCCCCAGTCGGCTCAGAATGAGGTTGTCATCTTCGCAGATCATTTGGACAGGGGATTCCATCCCCCTGGTTCAAAGTTTTTTGGGATGTTCTCCATTATTTCAACTTTAGGCCACAAGATCTCGCGCCGAACTCAATCCTTAACCTGAGTAATTTCCAAGTTTTCTGTGAAGCTTACCTATATATGGAACTACTTTAAGTTTGTTCCAAGAGTTTTTTACTGGAATCGTCAAACATAATGCAAAGGAGGGCCGAGTATGGAGCTAGGAGGGGTTACTCTCCTGCGGCGCAGGAACTCTACTTTCGTTAGATGGCTTTGGCGAGTCACCACAAAGGATGGCATAGGACTTGGTTTGATTGCAAAAATACATCTCCAGACCAACATAAACAGCTGTAGGGTTACAGAACTGACCGGCTTTATGCCACGAAGGAGTTCCAGGCCTTTGACACCAAAGAGGAAAGGAAAGCTCTGAAACCTCTATATCCTAGGATCCATGCCTTAACCGCCCATGCGATTTTTTGGGGTTGATTTGAACCCTTGTTCGATGAGCTAGAGAACCAACCACTCAGTTTAAGAAACCGGCTCATGCATGAGTACGACGGTGAACCAACTGACGGCTTGCACTTCAACCAACACGACTTATCCCCCACTGAACTTAAGAAAGCCATCAAGAAACTTCTTGACGAGACTCTCGACAAGATTGCCATCATGCGTCTAGCCCCTTTCTTTGCAGGCAACCAAGCTCCAGAGGTAAACCATCATCCAATTGTGTTGTAAATATTTCGACTTTTGCCTTGATCGTTCCAATGCGCCAACTTGTGTTTGAGGAGAAAAACTCTGAATGGTGGAAAACTAAGTCGGAAATTCCCACTCCTCCCCAAGGTCATAGTGTAGAAGAAGTGATGGAGGGGGAGGAACAAGAGGTAAAATTTGACTTCCTTTAGTGCCTTCGTAATGAACTTGTTAATACCTTTTCCTTTCAGGACTAATTCGGAACTAGTAGATCCGGCACACCTGAGGTGAACTCATTTGCTGCTGATTTGAAATATTTGGGTGAAAGGAAAGCCCAGATTGCGGTTTGTAAAGTACCATTCTCGCACCCATCGGCTTATTTAGATAAAACTTATCTTTGAAGAAAATGCAACACGAAGCCAGTCTCAAAAGGTAAACTCGGAGCAATTCGGGAGAGCTCTCTGACGGGTTGCCCAATGCACCACCATCACGCCAGGCCTGTTCAAAAAGCAACAACATAGTCCAAGCGCCTCAAATCCCTTAGCCGGCCAGTTCAAGGAGCCACGTCGTCATTCTGCTATAGACTCTGAGTCGGTTTCGGCCTGCTCAGATGAATCTTGTGCCACCAAACTGCCGGCTTTCACAATTAACCGTGGGTAAGCTTCCATAACACTACAATCTTTCTGCATATCATTTTATCTACATTTTTTATCAACTCGTTGTTTTTGTTTCAGGCCCAAAGCCTTTGTAAAGAAGACTTGCAAATCCACTGCTGAGGACACGGACATGGATATTCCTTCTTTTGATGACCTGGCTAGTCATGTTCACCCGGAATCAGTTATTGACCCGACTTCTAACATGGAGCCACCGGCTCAAAATGACCAAGAAAGGCATGATGACCTGTCGGCTCAGGATGACCCGACAGCCCAACAAGAGTCGGTCCATCAAGATGATCCCAGAGATCAAAACCAATTCATGTCCGAAGCAGCCGAGGAACACGCGGATGACCAGGCTATGGGAGAAAAGGGGAGAGCTCTCATGATGATGTGACAATCACTGAAGAGCGTCATCATGTTGCTCCTGAAACGTCCACCATTTTGGCCAAGATCCCTCCAAAGGAAGAATCCCAGGGCCGGGAAAAGGAAAAAACCAGCTTGATGTAGAAGCTTTGGAGAACGTAGATGTCAATTCATTGCATAAGAGCTATCTTTCTCGGCTGTCTGAAAGCCGGGAAACATAAAGTGCCATGTTTGGCCTTTTAAAAAGAAAATATGAGGTACATCTCCCCACTATCTTGTACGTGTATATGTAGCCCCCAAGTCCTTAGTTGTAGAAGTAGATGAATAACTGAAAACTTTATTCAAAATCATCATAAATCATTGCAACTTGTTTGTAACCATAGGTAGCCTCCAAGGGCCGGCTTATCATTATGTGATGAGCCGGGTCTTCTTGTGTGAACAAATAAAAAACAAGTGTAAACATTAGCCCCCAAGAGACGGGTTATGTGCTTGCATATTATCTGGGACTTGAGAAAAAATTGAGTTGATTCCTATAGCCCCCAAGTGCTGGGTCAAATGCTTGCATATGACTAGGGACTTGAGAAAATTTGAGCTAATTCCTGTACCCCCAAGTGTCGGGTCAAATGCTTCCATATGACTTGGGAGTTGAGGAAATTTGAGCTAATTCCTATATCCCCCACGTGCCGGGTTAAATGCTTGCATATGACCAGGGACTTGAGGAAATTTTGAGATAATTCCTATAGCCCCCAGGTGCCGGGTCAAATGCTTGAATATGACCTGGGACTTAGTATCATACTTAAACTTTTGCAGATGATGTTGACCCAGGCCTCTTCAGAGACAACTGGCTTGAAGAAGCAGGTTGATTCAGAGAAGAAACTACGGGAAGTGGTAGAAAAACTTGCCGCGGATTTCAAAGAATCTCTTATGAAGTGTATGGAGACTGTGGAGAAGAACAAGACCGACATTGAAAATGAGCAAGCGACCCTTCTCATCTGTGCGAAAGAGGTCGAGTCGAAACTGTGGGACTAGTGACTCGGGACCTTGCCGACTTGAAATGACATGTCACCAAGATGTGTATCCCATCATTGGTAAGCCTGATATGTATATTCATAACTTGATGAAGTGTGAAATTGAAATTAATTCCTTGGGTTGCTGATATGCTTTGTATTGCCAGGCCAGAAAAATCATCCTATCTTTGGTATTCCTCTTGTCAAACTATAAGTTGTGTACAAATTCCTTGAACAATTCTACATGGGCGGGTCAAAATGCATCATGGTAGTAAAGAACACTCAAGCGCCTCCGTACAAGATTATGGAGATGCTCCGTCAGGTATCCACCATTTCAGAATGGATCCTCTAACCGAGGAAATCAACATGTCACCAAGGAGCTATGAGGGCTCTGACCCTAGCCAAAGCTTTTCATCCTGAGATGGATCCGGCTCTCCTTACATACGGCTTCTTAGAGCTCAAGGAAGACAACATGGAATTCGAAGAAGCTGACTATTTGCGCTACATCATGGAGACCCGACTTCTCGCATCGCATATTGCTGATAAAGTGGACTTGAAGAAATTTCAAGTCGGATATACTGAAGCCGCCAAACAAATGAGCCCCCAGCGCCAAAGTCGTTCGAACTAATTCCTCCACATAAGCAAGGCTTTGCTTCAGATGTCGCAACTTCATCTGTCTTGAACGAGGACATGATATTTGAAGCATTATCTGCCATCCAGTGGGTCAAAGACGACCCCCAAATGGAAAGCGAGGCGGAAGAAGATGAGATTCTGGACGAGGCGGCCTGGACTGACCCGACAACAACCAGCACCGGAGAACACCAAGGTGCTAGCACCCCGGCATACACTGCCTGATCACAACCATCAACCAGTGCACTGCCCATGTAGTCATATGTAAAATTATTTATCAAATGCCACGCATCATGGTGTTATATATCCGTTTTATTCCGCCTGTGCCATCACGCACTCCTTGTAAAGACTTTATATTTTGGAGAAACTGGATCAACACGGTATTTTACACAAGTGCCTTCAATCTTTCAACACACCATCATGAATATGTTGTCTTGAAACCGGGGTGTCCGACAACCCGACAGAGTTCATTAACTAGAAAAATTGACTGTAATCCCATGAGATGATGAAAGACCCGGCAATATACGAGCTTTTTACCAGCAAAGAAGATAGAAAATACAAATGTATAACAATAAAGTAAATTGTATAAGAATAATATGCAAGATCTCGCGTCCAACTCTATCCTTAACCTGAGTAATTTCCATGTTTTTGTGAAGTTTACCTTCAGATAGAACCTACTATAAGTTTGTTCCAAGAGTTTTTTTACTGGAATCGCCAAACAAAATGCAAAGGACGGCCTCGTGTGGAGGTCGGTGGGATTACTATCCAGTAGCGGAGGAACTCTGCCTTTCCTGAGATGGCTTTGGCGAGTCATCCCAAAGGATGGCATAGGACTTGGTTTTATTGCAAAAATACATCTCCAGACCAACAAAAATTGGTGTCAGGTTACAGAATTGACCGACTTGATGCCACGAAGGAGTTTTAGGACTTCGACACCAAAGAGGAAAGGAAAGCTCTGAAACCTCTATATTACAGGATCCATGCCTTAACCGCCCATGGTCTTTTTCTGGGGTTGATTTGATCCTGTGTTGGATGAGTTGGAGAATCCAACCACTCAGTTTAAGAAACCGATACATGCATGAGTACGACGGTGAAACAACTGATGGCTTGTGCTTCAACCAACACGACTTATCCCCCATTGAACTTAAGAGAGCCATCAAGAAACTTCTTGGCGACACTCTCGACAAGATTACCCTCGTCCGTCTCGGCCCTTTCTATGCAGGCAACCCAGCTCCAGAGCCAAACCATCATCCAATTGTGTTGTAAATATGTCAACTTTTGCATTGCTCGTTGCAATACGCTAACTTGTGTTTGAGCAGAAAAACATTGAATGGTGGAAAGCTGATCCAGAAATTCCCACTCCTCCCCAAGATGATAGTGTAGAAGAAGTGGAGGAGGAGGAGGAACAAGAGGTAAAAATTGACTTCCTTAAGCGCCTTCGTAATGAACTTCTTAACACCTTTTCCTTTCAGGACCAAGTCGTAACTAGTAGAGCCACCACACGTGAGGTAAACTCATTTGCTTCTGATTTGGAATATTTGGGTGAAAGGAAAGCCTGGATTGCGGTTTGTAAAGTAGCATTCTCGCACCCATCGGCTTATTTAGATAAAACGTATGTTTGAAGAAAACATAACATGAAGTCAGTCTTAAAAGGAAAACCCGGAGAAATTCGGGTGAGCTTACTAACGGGTTGCCCAATGCAGTGCCATCACATCAGGCCCGTACAAAAAGCAACAACATAGTCTAAACGCCTCAAATCCCTTAGTCAGCCAGTTCAAGGAGCCACAACGCCATTCTTCCACAGACTCTGAGTC
Organism: Elymus sibiricus; assembly: GCA_039707655.1. NCBI lineage: Eukaryota > Viridiplantae > Streptophyta > Magnoliopsida > Poales > Poaceae > Elymus > Elymus sibiricus. The sequence continues at coordinate 239,959,973 of CM077667.1, read as the reverse complement.
GGCTTCGCCCTCCTCAGATGAATCTTGTACCAGCAAACTACTGGCTTTCACAATCAACCCTGGGTAAGCTTCCATAACAATAAAATCTTTCTGTATATCATTTTATCTGCATTTTTGATCGACTCGCTATTTTTATTTCAGAGCCAATGCCTTTGTAATGAAGACTGGCAAATCCACCGCCGAGGACATGGACATGGAGATTCCTTCTTTTGACGAACTAGCTAGTCATGTTCACCCGGAATCACTTATTGACACGACTTATAACATGGAGCCGCCGGCTCAGAATGACCTAGAAACGCATGATGGCCTATCAGCTCAGGATGACCCGACAGCCCAACAAGAGTCGGTCCATCAAGATGATCCCAGAGATCAAAACAAATTCATGTCCAAAGCAGCCAAGGAACACGGGGATGACCAGGCTATGAAAGAAAAGGGGGAGACCTCTCATGATAATGTGACAATCATTGAAGAGCGTCATCATCTTTCTCCTGAAACGTCCACCATTTTGGCCAAGATCCCTGCAAAGGAGGAATCCCCAAATCGGGAAAAAGGATAAATTGGCTTGAGGTAGAAGCTTTGGAGAACATAGATGTCACTTCATTGCATCAGAGCTATCTTTCTCGGTTGTCTGAAAGTCGGGAAACAGAAAGTGCCATGGTTGGCCTTTTAAAAACAAAATATGAGGTACGCCTCCCCACTGTCATGTACGTGTATATGTAGCCCCCAAGTCTTTAGTTGTAGAAGTAGATGAAAAACTAAAGACTTTGTTCAAAATCGTCACAAATCATTGCAACTTGTTTATAACCATAGGTAGCCTACAAGGGTCATCTTATCATTATGTGATGAGCCGGGTCTTCTTGTGTGAACCAATAAAAAACAAGTGTAAACATTAGCCCCCAAGGGATGGGTCATGTGCTTGCATATCATCTGGGACTTGAGAAAAAAATGAGCTGATTCCTATAGCCCCTAAGTGCCGTGTAAAATGCTTGCGTATGACTAGGGACTTGAGAAAATTTGAGCTAATTCCTGTAGCCCCCAAGTGTCGGGTCAAATGCTTGCATATAACCAGGGAGTTGAGAAAATTTGAGCTAATTCCTATAGCCCCCAAGTGTCGGGTTAAATGCTTGCATATTACCAGGGACTTGATAAAATTTTGAGCTAATTCCTGTAGCCCCCCAAGTTCCGGGTCAAATGCTTGTATATGACCTGGGACATAGTCTCATACTTAAACTTTTGCAGATGATGTTAACCCAGGCCTCTTCAAAGACCAGTGGCTTGAAGAAGCAGGTTGATTCAGAGAAGAAACCGCTTGAAGTGGCAGAAAAACTTGTCGCAGATTTCAAAGAATCTCTGATGAAGTGTATGGAGACTGTGGAGTAGAACAATGCCGACTTTGAAAATGAGCGAGCAGCCCTTCTCTAGCTTGCGGAAGAGGCCGAGTCAAAACTGAGACTAGTGACTCAGGACCTTGCCGACTTGAAAGGACATGTCTCCAAGATGTGTATCCCATCTTTGGTAAGCCTCATATATATATATTCATAACTCGACGAGGTGTGAAATTGAAATCAATTCCTCGGTTTGCTGATATGCTTTGTATTGCCAGGCCGGAAAAATCATCCTGTCTTTGGTACTCCTCTTATCAAACTGCAAGCTATGTACAAATCCCTGGAACAACTGTATGTGGGCGGGTCAAAATGCATCATGCCAGTGAAGAACACTCAAGCGCCTCCGTACAAGATTATGGAGATGGTCAGTCAGCTATCCACCATTTCGGAATGGATCCTATAACTGAGGAAATCAACGTGTCGCCAAGGAGCTATGAGGGCTCTGTCCCTAGCCAAAGCTTATCATCCTGAGATGGACCCGACTGTCCTTGCATATGGCTTCCCAGAGCTCAAGGCAGACAACACGAAATTTGAAGAAGCTAACTATTTTCGCTACATCAAGGAGATTCGGCTTGCTGCATCGCAAATTGTGATAAAGTGGACTTGAAGAAATTTCAAGTCAGATATACTAAATCCGGCAAACAAATGAGCCCCCAGCGCCAAAACCGTTCGAACTAATTCCTCCACATAAGCAAGACTTTGTTTCAGATGTCGTAACTTCATCTGTCTTGAACGAGGACATGATTTTTGAAGCATTATCTAGCATCCAGTGGGTCGAAGACGACCCCCAAATGGAAAGTGGCGAAAGAAGATAAGATTCCGAACGAGGCGGCATGCACTGACCCAGCAACAACAAGCGCTGGAGAACACCAAGGTGCTAGTGACCCGACAAACACTGCCGGATAACATCCATAAACCACTGCACTACTCGTGTAGTGATATGTAAAATTGTTTATCAAATGCCACCCATCGTGGTGTGATATATCTGTTTTATTCTGCCTGTGCCATGGCGCACTCCTTGTAAAGACTTTATATTTTGGAGAAACTACGGCTGCCGTGGCAAGGATCAACACGGCATTTTATACAAGTGCCTTCAATCTTGCAACACATTACCATGAATATGTTGTCTTGAAACCGGGGTTTCCGGCAACCCGGCAGAGTTCATTAACTTGAAACAATTGACTGTAATCCCATAAGATGATTAAAGACCCTACAATATATGATCTTTTGACATGGAAAGAAGATAGAAAATACAGATATATAACAACAAAGTAAATTGTATAAGAATAATATAAAGCCTTGGCTGTAACTGCAATATGAGTCAACAAGTATTTTTTCAGGAATGTATGGTGTTGAAATCTGATGCATGGCGCTGAAAACAAACTTCCGAGGATCTGGTCTTGCTGGTGACCCAGTGTCATTATGACCCGGGTTTTCATATCCCGAGGCCTTTATGACCCAGTGTGTTCGACACGGTGTTCTGATGACCCGATATTGTTTATACTTAGTGTCTGGAAAAGAAAATCCTAATATATAAATATGCATATATAATGTGCATAAAAAATAAATAGCCACCCTGCGAGGCCTGACAGAGAGATCACTTTCAAGGCTCGACTAGATTGGTTTGTCCTTGCTATCTAGAGAGCCGACTCTCACGTGACTTAAGTCGGTGCTTTAACTTTGAAGAAATCCGGGTCGACACAATCCATGATAGGTACCAGTGTGATTGAGTCCTGTAGTGTACAACGGGGTCACCTTATGTGAGTAGCATCAAGCTAACAGGCAAGTATAACCAAATATATTGGTGGCATAAGCCGGATCAAAAGGGATGTTATACTTAAACTGGATGAGTTGGAAGCCCCCAAGTGACCAAAGAAATAAAGACTCAACAAGGAGCTTACTAACAATATTCTGTTATTCAAAAAACGTCTACCTTTATTTACATAGAAAAAATAGATAACTTTAACTAAGTAAAATTTACTAAGTAAAATATGGACGAAGGTGTGCAATGTTAATGCAGAGCATCCCATGGTCATCCCCATGGACCCATCACCAACACCCCAAGCTCCAAAGGGTCCCATGACAAGAGCCCGTGCACGTGCCATTGAAAACGAGGTGACATCTCTCCTATACGATTCTCCCTTTGATGTTCATGGAACTTGGATGCTACCTCAAGCGTAGATTCTTTGCATGCTTAGGTACAATGAAGGTGATCTTGAGGACACTAGGAGTGAAGGATAAGTCACCATCAAGACGGACACGAAGGCGGATGGACAAGAGCACCAAAAGAAGGGCAACACACCTTCCAGGCCTCGGACATCCGGCCCATGCCCCGGACGTCCGGTCCCTGGAGATCACACAGGCGCCAAGGCCAAGCTGCAGGAAGCTACAAGCGCCGGACATCCGGCCCCGTCCCAGACATCCGACCCAAGCCCGGAATCTGACCCTTAGCCTCGGAACTCCGGCCGGAGATGCCAGTACCGAAGGCTCCCTGACCAGCCGAGCCCCAGACAACCGGCCCTGGCCTGGACATCCGACGACTCTCTAGCGCCCGGACAACCGACCCTCGTCCCCTGAAATTCGAAGCAACCACATCAGAGGCGAGCGAAGCCAGCGCCACCTGCCCGGACATCCGTCCACACATCCTGGACATCCGACACCTACTCGAAGCCCCGGACATCCGGCCCCTATGAGGGCAGCCGCGGGCCAGGTGGCCATGTAACCCTTCCCTTGCCCCTATCTCACCTAGGACTATATATGGGATCTCTACTCCTCTTTTTAGGGTTAGCAATGTGTTGGCTCATAGTTTAGTTGAGCATTGCTCCTTCCATATACTTCTCCTAGGAGATTGACATATCTTTGTGAGAAGATCTTATGGATGCCAAGGCCCCGTCTTAGGGAAGATCCCCACGTGGATTTCAAGATCCATCTCTTCGGAGTGGGAAGTCTACCGGTACTTGTATCCGTTTATTGAATTCGAACCTTGTATCTCTTGTTCATTGGATCTAGTGGATGTGTGATTTGAGGATTGTAGTTGAGTGTTCTTCGTTTTCCTCTTGATTTTCCTCTCTTTCCCCTCCAAGTGTGAAAATATTGGCCATCACGGGTTTGCCCCGTATCATCTTGGTATCATGAGCCACGGTTGATTCACACCTTGGAGTCTCTCCCTCCAATTTCTACCCGATTTTTGTTTTGTTTTGACCTAATTTCAAAAATTCCCACAAAAATACCCCTACCAATTTTTCTTGAATTCATTGGATTTGAGGAGATTTTGTTGATTTGGATCCGTGGATTTCGTTGTCGATAGGTAGATCTAGTGTTTCCCCATAATTCCCACCAATTTCCTCCGCCAAATCGCCCCAATTTTGTCGAATTTTTTTCGTGTTCATCCTATAGTTCGTAGGGATCCCCATATTGGATCTGAGACGGGAGGCCCGGACATCTGACCCGATAGACCGGACATCCGGCCCGCCGGACATCCGGCCACACGCTGGCAGCAGGTCACTTTGCCTCCATTTTTGCAGTTTTTCTTCGATGCTCCACCACAATTTTCTTCTACAACCCATTTGCAGTTGAGATTTTGAGTCGCGAGCTCGCCACTTCCTAAGGTGTTTTGGCTAATTAGGAGTGGTTCTTCATCGAGATCGCCGCTCATCATCGCCCCGGATCGTCGCCAACCACCTCTTCATTGACACTACACCGTAAACAAGGACGGTAACCGCGACGACACTCTTGACATATACCCTTGCCATTGCATTGTTACCCCGAGCCTATTTGCATTACTTGCCTATCGAGACTAGCCATTGAGTATTGCCAGGCTATACTACATGTGCACTTTAGTGATACATACTCCGCATAGCTTCAATTGCGTGCATATATCATAGTATCATCTTTTGCGTTCACATAGTACCCGCATACATAATTGCTATCTTGGTGTGCACGTCCCGCATTGTGATCATACAAATATCTTTGCAAAAAGAAAGAGAAGCAAAACTTTTAAGAAAGAGCAAAAGAGCAAAAGCAATAGCATCACCAATTTTGCATATCATACTTGATCATCTTGGATCACTTGAGCGAGTGACACGTGACTCATACATACATAGCAAGTCGGGAATAGGAAGATGACACATTTTGTTTCTCATAGGTTGTGCACAAGTTCGTATCACGCCCATTTGAGCTTGTGAATTTGCAAATCTTTTTCAACAATTATTGAATCTTATCTTTCGGACTGCTTGAATTTTGTGCCACTATCCTAACCAAGCTACTCCATAAGCCTTTTATTGTGTAGGTGTGAAAAGGACGATCTTCGGCACCAATTCTACTATTTCCATATTGAACATTGAGTGCTTGATTCGTTTTCAACTTTTGGAACGGTTCTTGGTTTTGTCTTCTCATTCTTCCACTTATATTCTACTTGAGTATTATGGATAGGACTACCATGTCGAACCTGGAATTTGAGGAGCATGACGACGACGAGAACGTCTACGTCACCAAGTTGCACTTCTTCGACGCACACAAGATAATGACCCAAGTACAAGATGTCTTGAGCGACCACATCGAGCAACTTGCCACCGACTTGCGTGAATCCGAGATGCGCACGTGGGACTACCTCGACACCAAGCTCTCAAGCCAAATGGAGGAGTTCCGTTCCTTGATGGTCAACGACGCTCCTTCAACATCTACTTCGTCAAGGCGACGACACTCAAGTCGACACTCATTGGAGTACTCTTCCGACGCAAGTCCCCCCCGAGCACGTTCTCATCATAGAGGCGACCGCTTCGTGATAACCCCACAGGTATAGGGGATCACGACAGTCTTCACGGGTAGTATTTCACCCTAATTTACTGATTCGACACAAGGGGGGCCAAAGAATATTTATTGGCCTTGACAGTTGAGTTGTCAATTCAACCGCTCCTGGGATATCTCTCTGCATCAAAGGTTTAGTAGCACGGCAAATAGTAGTAGAAAAGTAATAGTAATAGTAATAGCAGAATTTTTGTAGGAGTTGTGACAGTAGCAGTAACAATAGTCACGTAGCAAGATTCAGTATATGGAAAGCGTAGGCACGTTGATCGGTGATGGTTGATGATTTAGATGACATTGATCATATAACAGTTACACACTAGGGCGACACAGAACTAGCTCCAATTCATCAATGTAATGTAGGCATGTATTCCGTATATAGTCATACGTGCTTGCGATAAGAACTTGCATGACATCTTTTGTCCTACCCTCCCATGGCAGCGGGGTCCTATTGGAAACTAAGGGATATTAAGGCCTCCTTTTAATAGAGAAGTGGAACAAAGCATTAACACATGGTGAATATATGAACTCCTCAAACTACGAAAATCACCGGAAAGAATCCCAATTATTTTCACCTTGGGGTATGCGGATCAAGACACGTAATAGGTGCATACAACTAGCAAGATAGGATCCAAATCACTCTTATATTCATGAAAACATAATAGGTTCAGATCTGAAATCATGGCACTCGGGCCCTAGTGACACGCATTAAGCATATCAAAGTCATAGCAACATCAATCTCAAAACATAGTGGACGCTAGGGATCAAGCCATATGAAACTTAACTCGATTACATGATCAATCTGATCCAATCCCACCACTGTCCAGCAAGCCTACAAAGCAATTACTCACTCCCGGTGGTGAGCATCATGGCAGTGTTGATGGAGAAGGGATGGTGATGACGACGACGACGATTTCCCCTCTCTAGAGCCCCGAACGGACTCTAGATCAGTCTTCCCGAGCAAGAACACGAGGTGGCAGCGGCTCCATCTCGTGAAACGTGATGAAGACTTCTCTCTCAGTTTTTTCTCCGAAGATGTGATTTTATAAGACTGGAATTAGGGTCGGAGGAGCCATGAGGGTCCCACAAGCCATCAGGGCATAGCCTAGGGTGGGGGGCGCCCTGATGTGTGTTGGCCCCCTGGCACACCCCCTCCGGCAAGTCTTCGCTCCATAATTCATTATAATTCTCAAAATAATTCACAAAAAGTTTCGTCCGACCCCGAGAACTTTTATTTCTGCCAAAAATAACATCAAGGCAGTTCTGCTGAAAACAGCGTCAGTCCGGGTTAGTTTCATTCAAATCATGCAAATTAGAGGTCAAAACCAGAGAAAAAATGTTTGGAAAAGTAGATACGTTGGAGACGTATCAACTCCCCCAAGCTTAACTCATTGGTTGTCCTTAAACAATACAGTTGACAAACTGAAAGTGATAAAGAAAACTTTTACAAACTCTTTTGTTCTCGTCGTTATACACATGCTTAGCTAGGGCTCAAGTTTTCAGCATAAATTATAAATGATGACATCCATGATAACAATTAAGCCTCATATCAACTCATGATAATACATAACCAACTAGCAAGCAAATAATATGATATCTCACATGCCAACACTTTATCAAAATGATCATGACATAATATGGTGTCATGGTATTTCGCTAGCCCTTTCTGAGACCGCAAAACATAAATCCAGATCACCTCTGAGGTTCAAGCAGCGACTAAACATTATAATTCAGAATAGAAAAGATCCAGTCATGATCGTATCCAACATTAACTAGACTCAATGCATAAAAATGACAATAGTGCTCTCTAGTCTGGTGCTTTTAGTGAGAAGATGATGACTCAACATAAAAATAAATAGATATGCCCTTCGCAGAGGGAAGCATTGATTTGCAGAGGTGGCAGAGCTCAAGTTTTAAAACATAGTAGGAATATGGTTTTTGAGTGCTGCACTTTTCGTGGAAACGTCACGACAAAGGTTTTCAATATCTTCCATGCTAAACTCATTATTGGCGGTTCCCAAACAGAATAGTAAAGTTTACTCCTATCCACCATGCATACACAAACCATGGCTGACCGAATCTATGGATGCCGGCCAACTTGTCAACTGTCCCAAGGAGTTTTGTTTAATTAGTTTCTGATTATACAGGAATGGGCATCCTTTTTACCAGCCTCTCTCCTGCAATGACGACGAATAAACAACCGTCTTGAGAATAACTCATTTAGCATGGAAAATAATGACCGCCTCGTCGCTCCATGAGCGATATGCGTGCAGAAAATAGATGATTGTTTGAATGTTTAGAGATGACACATGCAAATTTACGTGGAACGGCAGGGTAATACCGCATATAGGTAGGTATGGTGGACTCATGTGGAATAACTTTGTTTAAAGGTTTTGGATGCACAAGCAGCATTTCCGCTTAGTACAGGTGAAGGTTAGCAATAGGTTGGGAAGCGACCAAATAGAGAGCGTAAGCGGTCATTGGCATGCATTGTGAATAATTAACATTGGACATAGGATGAGTAGGATATGAACACTCTGAATTTAAACATCATGAAGGCTGCATTGGTTTTGAATCAATTACATGTTTGCACATGGGGCAAGTCAAGCCACTTGAATTTCTCAGAGGGAAATACCATACTACCATACCACATCATAACCATTTTAATGCATGTTGATCTATAAGATAAATCATTATTCACTACTAGCTATTTAAGCATGGCATGAGAAGCTATAATCTCTAATTGTCGTCATAAACATGTTCACTCATAATATACTGAATCGAGATCGAACGAGCTAAACATATTTACAAAAACGGAAAACAAGACGAGTTCATACCAGCTTCCCTTGCCACGATCACTTCGTCAAATATCGTCATTATTGCCTTTCACTTGCATGACCAAATGATGTGATAATAATAATAGTGCAAGAATACCGTGGACTAAGCTGGAATCTGCAGGGCAGTTTTGGACAAAGGAGAAGACAAGGTATATTGTCCCTGTGTTAGGTAAACGATAAAGCATATAAGAGCCACTCAACAGTTTCATCGTGGTCTTCTCCTTTCAAGAACTCAACAAAAACAAAAACAAAAGAAATTCAGAGAAACACACTGAAATATTTTTTGAGTTTTTGTTTTTCTCAAGAAAGAAAATAAACTAAGGGAAAACAAGAACGAGAAAAATTATTTAATCGAGAAAGCTCCCAACATGCAAACGAAATCTTTTTGGGTTTTCTTTTTAGTGCGAGAGATAATTAAACAGGAAAGGAAAACAAAAAAGATGTGAGAAATATTTTTGGGTTTTCCAAAGTTTTTCAAACACACAAGAAGAAAGCAGAAAAATAAATCTAACATGGATATACAATGAAAGAGGATGAACACCGACAATTTATATGAAGTGTGTGAACATGAATGTAATGTCAGTGAGAAATACGTACTCCCCCAAGCTTAGGCATTTGCCTACCTTGGTGGTCACCACTGATAATAGCCGTCAGGTCCGCAAAAATGTTTCTGCTGGGGCACCTGAGCATCCCATGCCTGGGCCTCGGCCTCCGCAGCAGCCAGCTCATTCCGGTAAGCAATTATATCTTTTGGCATTATTCTGTATCCGTGCCTGGCATGATTGTCAAACAAAGATGGTGTAGGCAAAGGAATAATATCGCAAGTCTTCTCGCTAAAAACTAAGTTGTAACGAATATGATGAGGTGTTTGTGGTTTCTCAAGAAATTGGTGTTCCTCCATGCATTGGTGGTCAAGATAAACCTTAGGCAACAAATAATCAGTAGGGCGTGTAGCCACTTTGAACCGAGTTGCCAAGCGAGTAGCATAAATACCACCATGAATCTTGCCTTTGTTTCGGTTAATGTTTAATTGACGTGCAACAATAGCTCCTAAATTGTAAGAATTGTCACCATAAAGTGCACGACGTAGAATAGTCATGGTAGGGGCACTGAGGCCACCACCCCGTTCCGTGGCAGTTATGCAGTTTCCTATGAATAGAGAAAAGTAGTGCACGGAAGGAAAATGCAAACTAGTAGCTCTACCATGTGACACACCCCTAGTTTCCCACACAGTTAAGGTTTGGAGGAAATCCTCAAACTCCTCAGGTTTAGGTTCACGCATTCCCCCGTCAGAAGGAAGCAAGCATATTTCACAAAATTCATGTAGAGGCAATTCATAGCTCGTGGCGTAAAGATCAAAGCGTACTATGGGAGCACCAGACGTATTTTCAAAGAAAACGTTTTGCACAAAAGAATTGGTAAGGAGATAGTATTGATTAGACTCATCTGCAAGGAAGTTGGTTAGCCCGGCATTTGCGATGAATTGTGTGAACTCTTCATAAAAACCCGCTTCGCTCATGAAGAGTGTATGTGGCCATTTGCACAGCCTAACCTTTGCATTGCGAATAAGGTTTATATCTTGGTCCGGAGTTCTTCTAGCAACTCCCTTGGGGCTCCGGCGTGAAGAACACTTCCTCAAAAAATTCATTTTCCTAAGCACAAATTGCTGGAATTTTTGAGCCACAAATTCATGTCAATAAAACTTTGCAAGATTTATAGCAACAACTCATATGGATGCCTAGAGGACATATAAAGCATTCATACTACTTGGAACTCAAAGAATTCAACATGCAAGCTCATCTTTTGTAGCACCATGTGCAGCACATTATGCAAAATATAAACCACTAAAACAAAAACTAATTGGAGGAATGGAGGAGTCACATACCAAGGAACAATTTCTCAAAACAGTTTCGGAAACGAAGTTCCGAGCAAAGAGATCAAAAATTTCACTTTCTGGGTCAAGAACACGGGAGAGAGATGGCTAGATTTTTTTTCTGGAGGTAGGAGAGAGTGTGGGACGAAGGGATAAGGCAGGGGGCCCCACAAGCCATCAGGGCGCGGCCTAGGGGGCGCCCTGATGTGTGGTGCCACACAGGTGCATCCCCTGATGTTATTTTTTATGCCAATATTTTCCATTTATTCTAGAAAAAATCATGTTAAAAGTTTGTGGCATTCTAAGACTTTTTATTTTTTGGCATTTTTCTACTCACGGGGAAAAACAGGAAAACGGAAAAATATGCTAATTTATTTTATTCAAACTAAAAATAACAGAGGATAAACTTTTGATACAGAGAAATGTGAATACTAAATTCATCAATCACATGCCTTCCAGAAATGATTCATTAATAAGGTTGATCAAGTCTTATTAACAACTGCTTCGTGTTAACATGAATCCGAAGAACTCTCGTATGTCACTAAGTTACCTCAATGGGGATTTGCATCTCCCCAACAATAAGATTATAATATTTCTTCTTGCCTGTAGGTAGAGGAATTGCAAAGCTTCCAATGATTACCGAGGGACTAGGCTCAATGACATTAATATTATTAACCAAAGTTTGCTTCTTCGGAAAATGCACTGTATGTTGCTTGCCATTGACGTGAAAGGTAACCTTGCTTTTATTGCAATCAATAACAGCCCCTGCAGTATTTAAGAATTGTCTAGCAAGGATGGTCGACATATTGTCGTCCTTGGGCATATCACACTTCTCATCGTCGGAAGACGGATCCTTGCTGTTATCAGACTCGGCATACCTAGCCAAGACGTCAATGAGTTCACTCATCTCTTTGACCTTCCGCTTTATACTCCCAAGTTTCTGTACCAAGCGCTGAAAACGACTATTTCGCACCCAAACGAGGGCCGCCGTCTACGCTGTAATGCTGTCTGATGAGTAAATAATCTCAACAATTCTCCTTGCCGAGTGATGAGCTAATTCACCATCCTGCTAAACACAATGATCTAGGTCAACGATGCTAGTTGGATGCTTCCATGTGCCCTGGAATCTCTTGATGAACCGCTCTTTCAACTCTTGCCACAAATTGATTGAATTTGCAGGTAAGTTCTTTAACCAAGTACGTGTTGGGACCTCCAACATCATGGTCAGGTAGCGCACACACACGACACCCATGACCTCCAACATATCTATAGCCAGCTCGTAACTCTCAATCCAATCTATGGTCTCCAGATCAGTAATTTAATTAGGCACTTTGCGAGGTCCTTTGAAGTCTTGAGGCATGCACTCATTGCAAAGAGCCGGACTCAAGTAGGGAGTACTGATAGTCCGTGCAGCTTGGGTGGGGTGCCTAGAAACAGGTTGAGCCATGGCAGGTGGTACGTAAGCGACCCTTGGATGAGCGTATTCGTCCCTTGGGCCTCCTGCCCCAGCCATCCGTGTTGCCCGAGCGTTATCTACAAATGGCATATGTGTCTGACACCACCGGTTGGAGTGGAGGCTATTTGTTTGCTGGTGGCTCCCTTTGACGTCGAGCGCTGCTTGAGACTACTGGAGATCCGCCTTAACGGCTCCTGGTCTAGCTCGGACGTGGGGTGGAGTGAACATGGTCGCAACTTCGAGAATAATTCACGTGCTGAGTAACTGTTGTCTTCAACATCTCGATTGCGTTCCTCACCTCCACCTCCATTGGAGTGTTTCCATGTATGGGAATAGCTGCCAGATTATACGTCGCCGCTAGCACATTATCCACTGGGTTGGATAGTGACCGGTTGGTGTCACAAAGCGATCGGGCCGATTCACGGCGGACTGGACTATTTGCTGTTGAGCCGGCGTTTGATGAGCCGACGTTGGCTGCTGAGCCGGCATTTGCTGATGAGCCCTTGGTGATTCAAAAATCCGGGTCAGATCAAGAGATGTGGGGAGTTGACTATTATGCCTTCTCTGATGAACTGTTGTTAACTCATTCTAGCGAAATGCAAGGTAGATGCCCTGGATATCCAAGCGATGGGCTTCCATTAGGACCTCAGTGCGAGGCTCAACGAAGCGTGAGTTCTCAGTGTTGATATCCTCCTGGAGCATGGTTAGCTGCTCGTGACACTTTGTAATTTCAGTGTTGTGAGCCTCGAAGTTTTCTATGGTTACCAAGTCTGTAAGAAGTGTGGACAAGGTTTCTGTCAACTTAGCCAAAGCATGGGTTCCTAAGCCGCCTGAGCCGGTGCGAGTCAAGGCTACAGCAACAGCTACCGCCGCCATCACTTGACCCATCGTGAGATGAGCCGGATTCTGGCTTGACGAGGGGACCATCACCAGATTACCCTGCGCGTCATACTGTGGCTGATCCTGGCTCCCAGCCATATAGATAGCGGCGCGTCGGCCCGGCTCGTACTGCTTCGGGTGAGCTTCCTCATCAGAGTATCCTCCCAGACTTTCATCAAAGATCGGAAGAATCAATTTGGTGCCGCCTACCTACTAATCATCGGAGTTAATGAGAGTTTCACCTTTTGACACCGAGTTGGACTCTGAGTTCAACTCCCGCACCGCGCCGCTGATGAAGCCGACGAAGGTACTGACCTGGCATTGCTCGACCTAGATACTTTTAACGAGTCAGTTGCGGCGGATCCCTCCAGAGTGGACCGCCCAGTCTCGCCAATGAACACGTGGATCTTGCCGAATGGGACCCGGTACCCTGACTCGATTGATCCGGCTTCGCGGCTCCATGTCGGGTCGTTGATGTAGAACTTCCCTCGCCGACTATTCATCATCCGGCCAATCGCGTACTTCTCGATCCCCGGAAGGGATCCCTTCAAGAACTCAACACCACCGTGCACTAGCCCCACGGTGGGCGCCAACTTTCGTGGTTTTGTCACGACAGATGTCATCATGGGATAAGTCATGAGGCCATCATTGCTACGTGATCACTTGAACGAGGTTGATCGGAAACGAGAGACGCGAGTCTACCCAGGTTTGGCCCCTCCGATGGAGGTAAAAGCCTATGTCCTACTTGATTATTATTGAGGATGATGATCTTGATTACAAGGTATTGCTCTTGCTACCTAGTTCTTGAGGGTTTCTAACTTGTCCTCTTTGTCCCAGGGATCCCCCTTTATATAATAGGTCAAATCCTAGGGTTTTATATGAATTCGGGTCATACTCTCAACTCGTGTTGGACTCTAACTACTAATAAACGTGTCTTCCAAGTTAGGGACAAAATATACCTCGAGTCACCTTCAAGCCGGCTTAATCCCCTGATCTTTGAGCCAGCAATATGGGTCGGGTCTTGTACGGGCCTCCGATCATGACGAGCCTTCTTGTCTTGACACGGATATGAACTGACCCATGAGGTCTGCAGCCTTCCTGGACGGGTGAGCGAACCGCCGGGTCTCAGTGCTAGGAAGCATCCCCAATAGGCCCCGAACCTGTCCGACCTTGGAGGCTAGGGATGGCAGAAAAGTTTCCTAAAAAAGCTCCCCCGCCTACCCGGATGGGCCCGGGGGAACCCAGACATCTAGGGACATCCCCCGCACGCTATTGGAGTGGAAGAGTCCCTTCAGTCCTAGGGGCGGGGAAGCCATGTCGCCCTCAGCGTGTTCCGGAGCCTCCAAAACCTGGATCCCCCCTTCAATGGCACCCCCAACACGCCCCTTCTGAGGGTTCCATCGGTCAGTGTCGCCCAGAGCTCCTCCTGAGCATCGCGGATAGCTTCATCTGCAAAAGGATGAGGGGATCCCATCAAAAAGCATTGGGCAAATGGGGTAATTAAAGGTCAGGCCAAGATGACCAGACTAACCTGCGTTTGCGAGTCCTTGGTGGGTGCACGATCGCCGGACTGCCTCTCGCTACCAGAATCTCCCAAAGGAATCCCTGTCGTCGAGAGTAGGGCTTCGTTCCTCCTAGCCGTCTCGAGTTTCTTTGACCTCCCGACATCTTCTCTTGAGACGAAGTTGTAGGATCGGGGCCGTACGTGGAAAGGAGGTCAGAAGACCATTCAAGGACGATGCAGCGGCGAAAACAAACTAATAAGAGAAATTGACGTGTCCTTGGCGTACCACTGACGCCTCGACATGCGTTTCACGGAGGTTGAAGTCGAAGGCATCCTATGAACGAGGACGCCGGACAGCGCTGGTGCTCCGGGCCTCGGCAGGGTCCTGCCAGCGATCATGCCTGAAGGAGGACCCGCATCCGCACCCTCATCACCTGGACCTCCCGGGCTGCCAACAAAGTAAAGGCGGCAGAGTAAGTCTCACCGACCCAAGAGGGGGAGGGGCAGGGAATGCCGGGTGAGAGGCGTCCTCGTTTGGACCGCCCATGCGAATTTGTATCCTCCTGGGAAGGTGACCCTCTTTTCCTTCCGATCGCCAGCGCCGAGCTCCGTGGGGCTGACGAAGATCCTTTGGATCCGCCTTATCCTCCCTTGCCTTCGCCTCCTCATGTGGCCCTTGCATGCCCAAGTCGTGGTAATATTGGTTGTTCCGCGAAGAGATTGGGCAGCTGGTGTCCCATGTGCCCTTGGGGACAACACCCCACCTATCACATTCTGGCAGGCTCTCCAGGATGGCCTCGCGGCCCCGTCAACGTGCAACATATGGATAGAAAAGGGAAGGCCAGGGCCACTCTCAATGTTGATTAGAACCTCCATAAGCCACAGAAGCCTCTCATCATCAATGGGGGATGAGTGTAGGTGCCTTGGATCTTGAGGCCCCTGATACAGCCACTACAGGAACCATTGGTCCTCCATGGGGGTTACCTGCATCCGGGCAAAGCTGAGAACAACCATGCGGCCGTCAAGACCTTTCCTCGTGAGGCGCTTGTTGTGTTTGAGTATGGGGCCAAGGGCGTCCTCGATGGGGCGGCACACCCACTCGCCGTCCTCTTCGACCGGAGCAATTGGTGGGCGCAACCAGGCTGAATCCCACCTGACGTCGATGAGCACCCAATTCCCATGCCACTCATATAATGGATCATGAAGATGCAAATGGATAAAATTGGACTCCACCTCTTCTCTCGTTAGGTGTAAGGACACGCAGCCGGAAGACAGGAGAATAGGATCCCGTCGTGCTGAGAAGAAATGTCGAAACAGCTCCAAGGACGGGCTCACGCCCACGAACCCTCACATAGGTGAGGGAAAATCGCCAAGACCAGAAGATCATTGGGGTTAATATGGAGCATGTGGAGATGGAAGTGCTCCAGAACCACTCTAAAGAAGTTGGAGAAGGGCGGGACCAACCCCGCGGCAAGGAAGTTGAGGCGGATAGGAACCGTGGCGCCGTCCTCCATCGGGTCGCCTGTCACAAAGAGTTCCATCGCCCCCCACGAGTAGTTCACTCCTCCAACCAAGAACCCGTTCTTTTTCAAGCTTTGGGTATTGACGAAGAGAGGCTCAAGCATGGCCGAAGGTGGTTCCTTTGTAACTACTATGTCGCCCGTTTCACCCATTGTCGCCTCCACAACATGGTCGGTGGAAACCAATGCCGATGGGTAGGGACTATTGAGGAGGTTTATGAGTGGCAGCGAAGTTGCGACAATGGAGGAAGAACATGGGCTCGGTGCCATTCGGTTTTCCCCTTAAATTGAAAGGATGGGCGACAACTGTTCATCCAGACACGTGGTGGCTTGCGGCCTATGAAGAATCTAGGAGCGTTCTGAAGACGAGAAGGCGGCTCGTTTCGTCATAAAAGTAATCAGTTAGGTCCATCCTCATGACATAACAAGGACAGGTCACATATCACGCCTTTGGGTCTGCTTGGCCCCATCTCCCTCTTCACCTATACTAAGGGACGAGAGGATGATGGGCCCGGGGGCTACTGTTGGCATAAGGAAATCTAGGGTAGTGGCAGCCTGACATGTTGAACTTAAACTAATGGGCCGTACCGCTTCCTTGTGAGGAAAGGAAGGGATTTACTGCTCTCGAGATACTCGGCGGTTATTAGCCTACCCCGGAAGGGTGGTCCCAAATGAAGTACTGGGGACCTGCGCTTGGGCCTCTTCGCGGGGTTCACCCGGAAGGGGGGACGGGCTCCAAGCACCAATAGAAGGAAGGTCATGTCTCCTTGGGTGAGATCCTTGCGGACGAAGCCATCGGGAACAGCCACAGATACATTCATCTGCCACCTACATAACCATAGTGGTGGTACCACTCTGTTGTTTGACGAGTACTTGATGTGGGAGCGGAAAACCTGTTGGGGGAAAACACTGCCCCGGGAGGATGACATCATTAGACATATAGGCATGCAACAGACAGCCATACCGCCGTGGTACACACTATACTCAAGTGTAAACAATCAATTGGGGCTTCCAGCAAGGCCTCTCTCGACACTATAAATAGGGGAGACCAAGGCCTCAGAGGGGGTCAATCTTTTCACCATTGTAACAGACACATTGTAGCTCTCTACCATTGTAATTCAACAAAGCAGGTAACACCAAGAAGGTGGCCCGAACCTCGTGTTCATCCACTAAATTTCATCCATGACTTAGGATAGTCGGACGTGTTCAGTCCCTGGCTGAACTCTCAAAGATTTGTTGCTCATGACTGATATGTAGGTTCTTAGAAAGTAACACGTATCCAAAATGGTTATTTCCCATCAAGGAAGGCTGAGGTTATAAATAGCCACCCCGGACCGACTTTGTCCGGTGGCTGCTCTGTTTGATTCTGAGATATTTGTGAGCAACCCTTTCTCCCGAGTGATTTGTGTTTAAAATCCACTGAGAGAAAACCCCGGATCCAAAAAATTAGATAGTGGTTTAGCATCGCTCGAATCTAAGTATAGTATGCTCCACCTATTACTCTTGAGAGCTGCCAACACTCTAGACGGTTAGGTGTCTCAATATTTAGAAACCAAGAGTAATTGTGGTTCCGGAAGAAATCTATAAAGGTTTCGAGATCGCCTCAAGTATCTGCCACGAGTAATCGACATTGGTTGACGAACCAATTGTCGAGAAGAATAGGGTGAAGAGAGTTTATCTTTGGTGTTAAATCACAACCCCTTCAACCAGACGTAGTCCTTTTGAAGAAGGGCGGACTGGTCTATCAAACGCCTTGTCGCTATCGAGCACCCCCGGTGATCTCTATCGTTTCTGTCATTCCTTTCGGTGTTGTATGAAAACTATTAAACATGCGATTTCCTTCAATGCATGAGCTTTAGTTTCTTTTCGTATTGTAGCTATTACTTGTTGTAGCTTGCTTTCATCTCGTTGCGCTGCTGGGTTCCGAGAGTTTTAAAGTTTCTGAAACAAAATTCAAAAAACCAGAAGAAAAAAGTGGTGACCACAAGCATTCGGTGTCGGTGGCATAGTCTCTCCCGAGGTGACAGTGAGACCAGCACAAGATCATCAGGGATCACTGAAAGCACATTTGCTCCCTTGGTGGTTTTGGTAATTAATAACAACATATAAGTGATTGGACTAATGTCTCCACTAAGTATATTTCAGGAAAAGTTCAATGATAGGGATGGCAAAAGGATTGTGGAAATACCCCAAGATGCAAGGAAATGGATTGGCAAAGCTTCAAGCAAGAGGACTCTACATTTTACTTTGTGAGAAATCACCTTGAGTCCATAGGAAAGCCAATACTATTAAAAGGGGGTAAGGTTTTGTTGGTGAACAAAATGCTCATACGTGGACAAGTGATAGTCACCAAAAACACCCACAAGCTCTTCCACAAAAGTCTGTCCATAGCCAAATATTCAAAATCGGTGCAACCAACACCTTCCACTCGGTGCCACCGATTCGCAAACTCAGACAGACCTAAGCCAAACCCTAGCCACTTCGGTGCAACCGATTCTGCTTCGGTGCCGCCGAGTTTAGGTTGCCAACTTTCTGTTACGCAAGTTCACAATATCGGTACCACCGAGATTGTTGGATCGGCATCACCGAGAATGGGCAATCTGACCGTTGGTCACCTTATCGGTGGAACCGAGTTTCCTATATCGGTCTCACCGAGATTCAAAAGTTGCCACTTTTTGGTCACTTCGGTACCACCGAGATTAACACATCGGTGTCACCGAGTTGGTCATTTTGTGTGTAACAGTTGGATTTTTGGGGATGCCTATATATACCCCTTCACCACCACCTACTCGAGAGAGAAGCACTCAGAACTATTCCATACTTGCCCCATCCAGTTTTCTGAGAGAGAGCCACCTACTCATGTGTTGAGGTCAAGATCTTCCACTCCAACCATATGGATCTTGATTTCTAGCCTCCCCAAGTTGCTTTCCACCAATCCCATCTCTTCCACCAAGCCAAATCTGTGAGAGAGTGATTGTGTGTTGAGGAGTCTATCATCTTGAAGCACAAGAGCAAGGAGTTCATCATCATTGTTGAGCCTATTACCTTTTAGAGGCTGGTGCCTCCTAGATTGGTTAGGTGTCGCTTGGGAGCCTCCTACTTCGTGTTGTGGAGTTGAACCAAGAAGTTTGTAAGGGCAAGGAGATCGCCTACTTCGTGAAGATCTACCCATAGTGAGGCTAGTCCTTCGTGGACTTAAGCCGTTATGGAATAGTCAAGGTTGCTACTTCGTGGACCCCTATGGGTGGAGCCCTCCGTGGACTCTCGCGACCGTTACCCTCCGTGGGTTGAAGACTCCATAAACGTGGATGTACGATAGCACCACCTATCGGAACCACGGGAAAAATCATTGTGTCTACAATTGCGTTTGATCTTCCTACCCTATCCTTTCTACTCATGCTTGTTGTTACTTTCCGCTGCTATACTCTTAGACATGCATGTGTAGGGTGTACTTTACTTGCCATGAAATGCTTAAAATCTGCCAAGTCTAAAATTTAGGAAAAAGGTAGAATTTTTATTTGGTCAAGTAGTCTAATCACCCCCCTCTAGACATACTTTCGGTCCTACAAGTGGTATCAGAGCTTTGGTCTCCATTGCATTGGTCTCACAACCTAGGAGAGTATGGCGTCTAGTGAGGGAAATTATCACCGTAGAGGTCCGTACTTTGATGGCACTAATTTTGCTAGTTGGAAGCACAAAATGAAAATGCATATTCTTGGTCATAACCCCGCCGTTTGGGCTGTCGTTCGTGTTGGCTTGCAAGGTGAATTCTTTTGTGATGGAAAGGAACCAGATCGTGAAGCGACCGCAGAAGAATTGAAGATGTTGCAATACAACGCTCAAGCATGCGACATTCTCTTCAACTTCCTATGCCCCGAAGAGTTCAACAAAATCAGCCGTCTTGAGAATGCAAAAGAGATTTGGGATACTTTGGTTGATATGCACGAAGGAACCGAGTCCGTGAGAGAATCCAAGTTAGATGTTCTTCAAAGTCAGCTTGACAAGTTCAAGATGAAGGATGGTGAAGGAGTCGCAGAGATGTACTCTAGGCTAGCTCTCATCACCAATGAGATTGCCGGCTTAGGAAGCGAAGAAATGACCGACAAATTCATCATCAAGAAGATACTTAGAGCTTTGGATGAGAGATACGACACCGTGTGCACATTGATCCAAATGATGCCCAACTACAAAGATCTCAAGCCTACGGAAGTCATTGGAAGGATTGTTGCTCATGAGATGACACTCAAAGACAAGGAAGAGCTTCACAACAAGTCTCGCGGTACTTACAAAGCCACAAGTGATGCTCCCGCAACTTCAAGCGACAACCGTGTCACCAATGAAGAGATAAGCCTCATGGTCATGAAATTCAACAAGTTCTACAAGAATAGAGGCAAAGAACGAAGCTCCAACTCAAGATATGATGAGAAGCATTCGTCAAGCCGTGACCGCAATTGCTACAATTGTGGGAAGCCCGGACACTACTCCAATGAGTGCACGGCTCCCTACAAACGAAGAGAAGAGTCACCTCGAAGACAAAGCTCAAGGAATGAATCACCTCAAAGAGAGAGAAGGAGTAGAGATGATCGTTATGAACGAAGACCCTCAAGGAGAAGTAGAGATTCGGAGAAGAAGGACAAGTACACCAAGAGCTACACAAGAAGAAAACATCAAGCTCATGTTGGTGAATGGGTTTCCGGCTCCGACTCTGACAACAACTCCGAGAGAAGCTGTCACTCCGACTCTGACTATAGTCAAGATGTTGGTGTTGCAGGAATTGCACTAGTGACTACCAACTCCTATGATCTATTTGATTCACCAAATGAAGGGAGTGGAAGTTGCTTCATGGCTAAAGGCCCCAAGGTATCACACCCCGAGTTGTTGGAAATATGCCCTAGAGGCAATAATAAATTGGTTATTATTATCTTTCCTTGTTCATGATAATCGTTTATTATCCATGCTATAATTGTATTGATTGGAAACTCAAATACATGTGTGGGTACATAGACAACACTGTGTCCCTAGTAAGCCTCTAGTTGACTAGCTCGTTGATCAAAGATGGTTAAGGTTTCCTAGCCATTGACATGAGATGTCATTTGATAACGGGATCACATCATTAGGAGAATGATGTGATGGACAAGACCCAAACTATAAACGTAGCATATGATCGTGTCAGTTTATTGCTATTGTTTTCTGCATGTCAAGTATCTGTTCCTATGACCATGAGATCATGCAACTCCCTGACATCGGAGGAGTACCTTGTGTGTATCAAACGTCGCAACATAACTGGGTGACTATAAAGGTGCTCTAGAGGTATCTCCGAGGGTGTTTGTTGGGTTGGCATGGATCAAGACTGGGATTTGTTACTCCGTGTGACGGAGAGGTATCTCAGGGCCCACTCGGTAATACAACATCACAATGAGCCTTGCAAGCAATGTGACTAAAGTGTTAGCCACGAGATCTTGTATTACGGAACGAGTAAAGAGACTTGCCGGTAACGAGATTGAACTAGGTATAGAGATACCGACGATCGAATCTCGGGCAAGTAACATACCGAACAACAAAGGGAACATCATACGGGATTAACTGAATCCTTGACATAGAGGTTCGACCGATAAAGTTCTTCGTAGAATATGTAGGAGCCAATATGGGCATCCAGGTCCCGCTATTGGTTATTGGCCGTAGAGGTGTCTCGGTCATGTCTACATAGTTCTCGAACCCGCAGGGTCTACACACTTAACGTTTGGTGACGATTAGTATAGTTGAGTTATTTTGTTGGTGACCGAAGGTTGTTCGGAGTCCCGGATAAGATCCCGGACATGACGAGGATCTCTGGAAGAGTCCGGAGGTAAAGATTGATATATGTGATAATAGTGTTTTGATCTCCGGAAGGGTTCTGGAATTCACCGGAAGGGGTTCCGGATGTTTACCGAAGTGTTCGGGTGCAGCAACACTTTATATGAGCCAAAGGCGTAAAGCCCACGAGGTATTGGAAAATGCAAAAGGAAGTTTTGCTGCTGCCTTAAGCGGTACTACCGCTGGTAAGGCAGTACTACCGCGTAAGCGGTACTACCGCTCAAGCGGTACTACCGCTCGTGAGCGGTACTACCGCTCGTGCACGGTACTGCAGGGATCCGAGTTGGAATCTTTCCCTGCGGGCCAAACCAACCTTGTGCGGGCAAAACCGACCTGGAGGAGGCTTTTACTCCAAGTTTAGACCCCAAGGCTCAACATATAAATAGAGGGGCACGGCTAGCACACGGGACACATTAAGATTTCCCAAGCCGTGTGTCGGCAACCCTAACCCTCTAGTTCTCCCGTCATAATCTCTGTAGTGCTTGGCGAAGCCCTGCAGAGATTGTTCCTCACCACCATCACCACGCCGTCGTGCTGCCGGAACTCATCTACTACTTCACCATCGCTCGCTGGATCGAGGAGGTGAAGGCGTCATCAAGCCGTACGTGTGTTGAACGCGGAGGTGCCATCCGTTCGGCACTAGTTCGTGATCGGATCGAGGGACGACTTGCGATTTGGATCGCGGAGACGTTCGACTACATCAACCGCGTTTCTTAACGCTTCCGCTTAGCGATCTACAAGGGTATGTAGATTCACTCTCCCTCTCGTAGATGCTCATCATCATGGATAGATCTTGTGTGTGCGTAGGAAAAATTTGTTTCCCATGCAACGTTCCCCAACACGAGTATCTTGATTTCAATAGTGAAGAAGATGATTTGCTTTGTGATGATGACTTGCTCTTTGATAAAACTAGTGATGTTAGTCAAAGTGAACTTGATAATTCTCATGCTAGTCCAGATAAGTCAATTGATGATGATAAGATGAAAATAGAACAACTAACTAAAGAACTAAACACTCTTAAGTTAGCTCATGAATCTACACTTGAAGATCATAGAGAGCTTGTGAGAACTCATGAGAAGCTACGCTTCGAGAAGCTCAACTTGGAGCAAGAGCATGAGTTTCATAAAGCTATCAATGACGATCTCCGAAAGAAGACTTCATCTTATCTAGCCAAACGACTACTCTTGTCTACATTCATGCCTCAAGTTAAAACTAAGCAAACTAGTAACAAAGGCAAGAAAGGTTCTTCATCTAGTAGCAACAATAAAAATGCTAAACCAAATGATGTTGCTTCTAGTACTTCTATTGATTCCACTAATGATGATTCTCTTAGCCAAGTTACACTTGAGCAAGAAAATGCTTTATTGAAAGGAATTATAGAGAAAGGTATCTACAAGAGTCTTGCCGGGTGTAAGCAATTTGAGGAAATTGTACGCAAGCACGGAGGATACCGAAAGAACCATGGTGTTGGCTACTTCAACGCTAATGGAGTTGAATGGGAAGAAGGTCAATACCCCAAGCCCAAGTTTGTTCCTCAAAAGGAGAAGTATGAAAATACTCTTCCCAAGGGGACAAACACTCAAGATGACCTTCCACCACAAGACCACAAGCTCAAGGGCAAGAACAAGCTTCAAGAGGACATTGACTCATATGAAGATGAACCCCTAGCTATGGTGGAGTGGGTTCCAAAGGCTACTTCAAGCTCAACTTCTACAAAGGCTACTACAACACCAAGGATCCCCATCAACTTGATGTGGGTCCCCAAGAAGAAGAACTAGAGAGTTCTTGAGGGGTGACTCCGCTAATGAAATTCACTCACATTCATTATTGGCAAGAACTATTTGCAATCAACATCAACTCTATGCAATAGTTCAAGGAGTCACACATTCCCTCAAAGGTAAGCAAGGGACAAGGTAATCAACAAATCAATGGACATCATTACACATGCTTTGCACTCCATGTCCATAGATATCCTTGTATTTGTCTCTTGTGTGTTGGGACTAACCCATGTAGGTGAGAAGAGTAAGGAAACAACAAGGATGCTCCCAACTCTTGGTGATCTTCATCAACCTTGAGCATCCACCACTACCTCACCAACATGAAGTCTTCATCGACAAAACCCAAGGTTAGTTTATCCCTCTTATGGGGGGATGTCACATCAAGGGGGAGCTTTACTCTAAGACTTGAGTCAAAGCATCTCTTAGCATGTGACAACATTAAATGCTTTATGTAAAAGTGGTAACCCCACGTGTGCTTAAACGATGAGTATGACCTATGATCAAGTATTCTTACTTGGCTCCTAAGTCAATATACTCATATATAGATGACTTCGTCATCGCCCAAGTGCTTGTTAGATGCTAGTGTGTATGTGCATGTCTGTCATGATTTCTTTTGACATCTTATTGTGTGAGCATGTTGGTCTGCATTTATTTTCCCATTCGAGGACATCCAATTGTTGCTATTTGGCTTTTTGATTTATCTTTTGCCAATTGGATGGACAAGAATGCCTAGGACCACTCTTTAGCTATCTATGCTATCTCACCTCATATTCCATTCATGCTGCATCACAAAACTTGAACAAGTACTTTTCGATCCCTCTGTGTGTGGAGCACCCGGAGTTCCGTATCGACAAGGACTGACCATTAAAACCTCCCAAGTGCATCTCGGTGGAACCAACCCAAAATTCTCGGTCTCACCGAATGCCTAGGGTTGATCTGGTTTTCAATCTCGGTACTACCGATTCCATATTCTCGGTTACACCGAGTTTCCCTGTCAGCTGATAGTTGAGGAACTCGGTGACACCGAAAATTTAGAATCGGCGTCACCGACAGTGAGGGGTATATAAGCTGTGGTCCCGACGGTTCGAAAATTCAATCTTCAATAGTCGCGCCCCAAACCCTAAGCTGCCGCAAAAGGACCCCCTGGTCGTCGCCCTTGTCTCCCCGCACTCCTCCGTCGCTGGGATCCTCACCGTCGACGGGCATCTTTGCCACCGTCGCCGCCGTAGCGGATCCATCACCAAGCTAGGGTACGGATTCGATCTTTCTTTGCGCTCCTCGTCCGAATCTTGCGCATTGAAGTTATTTTATCTATAAGCCACTGTTTGCACGTCTTCCTATCCACGAGAAAATTCCATAGATTAGGGAATGATCGATTTTCTAGGGTTTACCGTCCGCCCGATGGAACTCGATGGAACCGAAGCGAACAAATCGGTGTCACCGATTTGCCTGTCTGTGCTGCTGAGAACTATCTCGGTGAAACCGAGTACTTCTTTTTGGTCTCACCGAAAAGAGTGCCAAGTTTCTGTTAAAGAGAAAGTCAGTCTCGGTAGCACCGAAATTTTTGCTTCGGCTGTACCGATTTTCATGTGACAGAATGTAAACCTTGAGAATCTTTTGTTCAAACTTTCAAAAACTAGCTAAATTTTTTGTGATGACTCATCTTCTTCTGCTCCTCTATACTCTATTCACAGGGTCAGTATGTCAGATGCTGAGGACAGTGAGAACAACTTCCAAGAGGAGAACATTGTCATGAGTTCAGGCACTAGTCCTGAGTCCAGTTCCTCTTCAGATCCAAGCACTCCCAGTTCTCATGGGTTGCCCAAGGCTGCTACAAGGGCCGGGAAGAAGCTGAATTCAGATGAGGAGGATTCAGATTTTGTGCCAGAGGAGATTCTTGCTAAGAAGCAAGAGAAAGCTGCCAAGAGAGCTGCTAATGAAGCCACCTCTTCAAGGAGGACTGTCAGCAAGGTCTATGCTAGCTCTGAGGCTATGAGAGCACCTGAGAGTGCTAGGGCTAAGATGACTATTGAGCCCCCAAAGAAATCTATGCCTAAGAAGGCAGGGGAGAAGAAGACTGCTAGGAAAAGGATTGTTTATGTTGTTGGCAGGCAAACCTCCATGTATGAAGATCCAGAGGAGGCTGCTGGTGCTGCTGCTGAGGAGGAGGAAGAACATGTTGAGAAGGCCCCTCCCAAGAAGAAACAAAAGAAGCTTATGTCTGATGCTATGCCAAAGAGTGGCACATCCAAGAGCACCAAGTCTGTCCCCAAGAAGGCTGCTGCTGAAAAGCCCAAGAGGTTGTCCAGGCAGATTCCTGCTTCTGAAAAGAACAAGGGAACTACCTCCAGAGTTGAGGATGAAGATGCTATGCCAGCTTTGATGAAGCTTAGACCACACCTTCCAGTACATAATGCCAGCTATCCACTTGCTGAAGATATGAAGAATAGGAAGGATTCTGGTTTGAGGGCATGGAGAGCTGCTGATCCATATGCCCAAAGGAGGAAAACAGCTGTGGACTACAGATTCTACACCAAAGAGCAACAGGATTTCTATGAAACTGTGCTATTTGACAAGAGTCCAACTGTGAGTGACATGAGGTATGTGGACTGGAAATTCATTAAGGAGAATGAAGACTATTTTCCAAGTGTCCAAGACAATTTCCACTGCATTGGTTTGGATGAGTTTGTTGGCAGAGAGTTTACTGCTTGGAATGATGAGATGATCATGCAATTCTACTCCACTGCACATTTCTATGGAGATGGTAGGATTGTATGGATGACTGAAGGTGCAAGATATGAGTCCACTATTGATGAATGGGCTGCAATCTTAGGAGTCCCAGAGGTACAGGATGGTGACTTGGATGTCTACTCAGAATCCAAGGAGAGCCACAATGCTATGGCTAACATGTACAATGAGATCCCTGCTGCTCATGTGAAGTCTCACAAGTTAGGATCCATCTACTTTCTTCTGGCTGGCCTCCGTACCATGAACACCATTCTGAGGCATACTTTGATGCCCAAGTCAGGAGATGACAAGATGATCCGAGGCTACTCCATCAACATGCTGATCCATCTTGACAGACACACCAGGATTAGAGTCATGCACTTGATTGTTGAGACAGTTAAGAGGGTTGCTGCTGATCAGAAGCGCTCTTGCTGCTATGCACCCTATATCCAGATGCTCATCAACTCTAAGTTGGAGAAGCACATCTTTGCTCTTGACATGCCCCACTTGCCCCTACAGCCAGATCTCGAGGACAACATTGTGGTGATGGATCCAGAACATCCCACATCTGCTGCAGCTCAGGCAGAGGCAGAGGCAGCTAGAGCCACTAGTGCTCAAGTCCCTAGATCCAGGAACAAGCAAATGGATCTGTTGATCTCATCAGTTCAGGGCATGCAGAAGGACATTAAGGACATCTTGAACAATCAGAACAGTCTTGTCAGGATCTTCAAAAACAGGATCAAGACCCTTAATGATAAGGTGGATGGGCTGACTAAGACAGTCAATGAGCTCAAGAAGGAAGTTGACTCAGTGCCTCTTCCTCATTCTTCAGATGATGATGATGATGATGAGGAGGATGGATCACCTCTCAGGCCAGGCACACACTTCACTACTCAGGCCAGATCAGCCACCGTGCCAGCTCCAGACTTGAGGCCCTCTTCATCAGCTCCTGCCACTGTCACCTCAGCTCCTACTCCATCAGCTCCAGTTCCTCCAGTTGCCACTCCAACTCCATCCATGACATCTGCAGAGATCTTCGCCGACGTTGTTCGCTCGACTCCTTCATCAACAACCGGAGGAGATCAGCCCAAGAACGCTTAGATATATGCCTTTGAACTTTTTGGTAACTTGTTGCCAAAGGGGGAGAAGTGTATATAGATCTTTAGGCTTCGAGTGAGAGAGCGTTTGGTTTTTATTGCTTTTTCAAAACATTTGATCTTTTGATTGCTTGTGTTGAACTTATGTGTGTTTTGATCATACACTTAATGTGTGTTGTGCTACTATTTCCTATCATCTTAATGCTTATGCTATGATCATTATCTTTGTTTGGTTGTGTTGTGCTATGATGTTCATTCTTATTACTCTCGCACACCACCAAGATGTATGTGACATGGAAGAAGTGCCCCATGTACCTAATCGATTGTGCATTTGCATTCAAACGCAAATTTAAAATAATGCACAAATTTAGGGGGACCTCTTGCTTATCACATACTTCTCAAAGCGACGATTATATTCTTTGATTATATCATATGTCGAAGCTTTGATCTATATGTTGTCATCAATTACCAAAAAGGGGGAGATTGAAAGCACATTTGCTCCCTTGGTGGTTTTGGTAATTAATAACAACATATAAGTCATTGGACTAATGTCTCCACTAAGTATATTTCAGGAAAATTTCAATGATAGGGATGGCAAAAGGATTGTGGAAATACCCCAAGATGCAAGGAAATGGATTGGCAAAGCTTCAAGCAAGAGGACTCTACATTTTACTTTGTGAGAAATCACCTTGAGTCCATAGGAAAGCCAATACTATTAAAAGGGGGTAAGGTTTTGTTGGTGAACAAAATGCTCATACGTGGACAAGTGATAGTCACCAAAAACACCCACAAGCTCTTTCACAAAAGTCTGTCCATAGCCAAATATTCAAAATCGGTGCAACCAACACCTTCCACTCGGTGCCACCAATTCGCAAACTTAGACAGACCTAAGCCAAACCCTAGCCACTTCGGTGCAACCGATTCTGCTTCGGTGCCGCCGAGTTTAGGTTGCCAACTTTCTGTTACGCAAGTTCACAATATCGGTACCACCGAGATTGTTGGATCGGCGTCACCGAGAATGGGCAATCTGACCGTTGGTCACCTTATCGGTGCAACCGAGTTTCCTATATCGGTCTCACCGAGATTCAAAAGTTGCCACTTTTTGGTCACTTCGGTACCACCGAGATTAACACATCGGTGTCACCGAGTTGGTCATTTTGTGTGTAACGGTTGGATTTTTGGGGATGCCTATATATACCCCTTCACCACCACCTACTCGAGAGAGAAGCACTCAGAATTATTCCATACTTGCCCCATCCAGTTTTCTGAGAGAGAGCCACCTACTCATGTGTTGAGGTCAAGATCTTCCACTCCAACCATATGGATCTTGATTTCTAGCCTCCCCAAGTTGCTTTCCACCAATCCCATCTCTTCCACCAAGCCAAATCTGTGAGAGAGTGATTGTGTGTTGAGGAGTCTATCATCTTGAAGCACAAGAGCAAGGAGTTCATCATCATTGCCGAGCCTATTACCTTTTGGAGGGTGGTGCCTCCTAGATTGGTTAGGTGTCGCTTGGGAGCCTCCTACTTCGTGTTGTGGAGTTGAACCAAGAAGTTTGTAAGGGCAAGGAGATCGCCTACTTCGTGAAGATCTACCCATAGTGAGGCTAGTCCTTCGTGGACGGAAGCCGTTATGGAATAGTCAAGGTTGCTACTTCGTGGACCCTTATGGGTGGAGCCCTCCGTGGACTCTCACGACCGTTACCCTCCGTGGGTTGAAGACTCCATAAACGTGGATGTACGATAGCACCACCTATCGGAACCACGGGAAAAATCATCGTGTCTACAATTGCGTTTGATCTTCCTACCCTATCCTTTCTACTCATGCTTGTTGTTACTTTCCGCTGCTATACTCTTAGACATGCATGTGTAGGGTGTACTTGACTTGCCATGAAATGCTTAAAATCTGCCAACTCTAAAATTTGGGAAAAGGTAGAATTTTTATTTGGTCAAGTAGTCTAATCACCCCCCCTCTAGACATACTTTCGGTCCTACAATCACCAAGTCTAGGATGCGCACACCCACATTGAAAGACGCCGAGAAACTCGTCGGTAGTTCGAGACGCATGCGGATCTTGAAGATGCATAGAGCTCCGATGAGGACATGGACAACTTGCCCTATGGGGCAGGCTTTGTTGCATTTACCCCCGAGCTGCAACGTGTGAAGTGGCCAAGGCGGCTCTGCCCCGAACTATCTGTTCAATATGACAGGAAGACCAACCTTCCTAAGTTCCTCACCATATACCCCATCGCCATTGTGGTTGTCGGCTGTAGGAAGCGATCTCTCGCCAACTAGTTCCCCATTGCGCTCAGGTCCAACGTTCACTCATGGCTCATGAATCTACCAGAGAACTCTATCTCATCGTGGGATGTTTTGTGCAAGAATTTTGTGGGCTCATTGCAAGGAGGGTTAAAGTGACCAGGGATGCCTAGTGATCTGCACCTTCTTGTGGAGAAACCGGGGGAACCTTTGTGCAAGTACAACCAACCCTTCAGCCAGGTGGACCACAACATCCCTGACATCGATCCGACTATGATTATCATGACGTTCCATGCGAACGTCCGAAAGCACAAGATCTGGGAGAAGTTCAACGCCTACAAGATTTGTATCGTTGTCGAGCTCTTTGAGCTCGCTGATAAATGCACACGAGCAGAGGAAAGGAGGAAGATACATGGAGATGGTGTCGAAGACACCGGGAAAGGACTAACACTTCCCCTAGTCACAACAAACACAAGCTTCAGGAGAACAAGTCTGAGGAGGTGCTCGCGGTGGAGTCACTCGTCAAGAAACCCAAGGTGGGCAGCAAGGGATTAGGCATAGAGAATCTAATTGCCAGGGGTGACTCTCAGCTGATTGTAAGGTATATCAATAAGGATTATCAATGCCCACAGATGGAAGCATATGTGGATGAAGTGAGGAAATTGGAAAGCCACTTTGATGAGTTGTGCATGGAGTACATCCCTCGTACTCAAAATTTTGTTGCAGACGAGCTGTCAAGGTTGGCCGCCCGAAAAGGACTTATGGGACCATGTATCTTTGTGCAAAAGCTCACTCAACCATGAGCACTTCCCTCTCCCGGCAAAAGCCAGAAGCCTAAGATAGCCCCCGGGAAGGGTTCCTTCCCGGGGCGAGATGCCACCTTCTGCACCCAAAGAAAAACCTAAAGACGCACCTGCAGTCGACTATGATGTGTGTGCACTAGCGACACACATCCCAGAATGGGAACCTGAGGTCTTGAAATATCTCCAATAAGATGATTTACTTGGAAATCGTGAAAACTCTAAAAGGGTAGCTCGTCAAGCCAGCATATAGAGAATCCTCTATGGAAGACGGCCCAACAGAATAATGTTTTTATGCATTCCTAGGAACAAGGGCGGCTCTTCTCCAAGACATTCATGAAGGCATGTGCGGGACTCACATCGGGTTATGCGTACTTGTGGGCAAGGCTTTCCAACAAGGATTCTAATTGCCCACATCCTCAAATGATGCAGAAAAGCTGGTTTGTACCTATGATGCATGCCAGGTGAGGGAGTCCTGGACTAGGGGGTCCTGGTCGAGGTGGACTACTTAGTGGGCCAGGCTGGGGGCCAATCAAGGGGAAGGACTTCGAAGTCTTTGAGACGAGGCGTGTGCATCTTAGATTCTGCAAACGACTTCACATGGGCTCCAAGGAAAGAAGATTCCATTCGGCGTGTAATGCGTAAATGGTAACCGACATTCATGTAACCCTAGATACCCCTGGTGCCTAGATAAACTGTGGGGTTTAGCATGTAGAACACAGATAGACGCAACATCATAATTCCTAGGGTTTAGTCCACAAATTCACGATCCCGAGGTAGATCAAATATGTAATCTCTACAATATCAATACAACAAAGCAGGACGTAGGGTTTTACCTCCATCACGAGGGCCAGAACCAGGGTAAAAACCTCGTGTTCTTCGTGTCATGTTACCATCTATCCGATCTCACATCTCGGGCCCCCATACATGAGATCTGCCAGTTCTGGCAACGACATTGGTGCTTTCATTGAGAGCTCACGGTGTGATCATCGAGATCAATTGCTAATCTACAGTTCAGCAGCAGCATTGGTTGCGACGACAGTTTCGTCCCCGACCAGCTTTTCGCCTTCGGTAGCATGGTTTTATACGCCGCCCCCTGTGGCCATTTAGGCCGCATCGACACCTTTGCCCTGAATCATGCCATCATGTTCGACAGTTTGGAGTACGTTGCTGATGACCGTAGTGACCTAGCCCTATCAGGACAAATTGTGGCCCGACCCGAGGAACTCTCGGGCGTTAACATCTCGGAATCAATATCTAACCTATCTCATGGGTCCGATCTCCTTACAGAAGCTGCCCCAGAGATGATCTGAGGGTTATACGTCCAACCCCAGTTGTGCCACCTCGGAAAGTCGCCTGGAGCCGAACTCATCTTCGGATCCGATGACCATCCCCAAAGAGTCCACCCCAGTGTTTGAACCAAAGTTGGCCAATGAGGCCTTGGGCGATGAGCCAACTCTAGGCGGCCCAAACAAACTTTTTCACGTCAGCCCAGCCTACCGCCAGGCCTTGGATACAGAGGAGCTCTCGCAGATAAACGAGGTACTAGACAGGATTCAGACCATGGCGATCTCATATGCACTTTATGATCAGATCAGTTGTAAAGCCGGTGACCGAGCAATTTTCATCCCGCCCACCACCCACCTAGTCGCCATGGTTGAAGATCTAACTGATGCGCTTGACTATGGGTCTGACGACGCCATCAATATGGACGAGGGTGACCTCGGGTTATATGGACAAAACTCACCCACGCCAATACCCCGGACGGGGAAGTGGGCCGCCACATCTACCTACGATGTCTAGATGGTCGACACTCCTACGGAGAACGTCGACCAGAGGCCTAAGGGGAGTTCTAAGCGTCGCCATCCAAAGAGGAAGCCCAAAGGCATCGATTGCAGCAATCACAAGACAAATGTTGCAGAGGACGAAGCCACGCCAATACTTGTGAGAATGAGCATATCGAGCCCGCAGAACAGAACGGGCCCATGGAAACACCTCCGGAAGATAAAGCCGAGGAGATGGAAGTATTTGATAACGGGACGGACGTCGACTACATGCCGGAATCCGAGGACGATCACAGCCTCGGACCCTTTGACTCTGAGGTACCTGAGGACCCATCCACACAAATATGTTTCCAACGTATGCTAGCTGCCACCGCAAGAAGCATGAAGCGGAAGGAGCAGGAGCTATATTCACATGAAGCCACCCTTAACGACAAATGGGAGAAAGTACTCAAAGTCGAAGCCGATCTGGAGGCACAGCGCACAACGGCGCTTGTTGCCCGAATTCGAGGACAAGGTCTCCGAACCTGAACCCCTCGGCTACCATTATGACGAATACGCTGCCGTACACCTAGAGGACAAGATCAGCCCACAGGGGCGTACAAAGAGCCCTTGATGAGGCCCCGCCCGCACGATAAGGACCCGGACGAGCCGTACGACCTAAGAACTAAGATACGCAGGAACATATCACCTCCCCGATCAATCTACGGAGCTCGGGATCATATACCTGCAGACCGGCATGGATATGACGCCTGGTTAGACAGGGAAGATCGAGCTTGAGAAATAAGGAGGGAACATGCCTCTGCCAATCCCCGATAGGATACATTCTAGCATCGAGCTCCCGCACACCCAGTCTATTTTACAGATGAGGTCATGGAACATCAGTTCCCGGAAGGGTTTAAACCCATCAACATTGACCAATATGATGGTACTACAGACCCCACCGTCTGGATAGAATACTTCCTTCTACACATACACATGGCCCGAGGAGATGATCTTCACTCCATCAAATACTTACCGCTTAAGCTTAAGGGGCCAGCACGACACTGGCTCCATAGCTTGCCTAGAAATTCTATCGGAAGCTCGGAAGAGCTGGAGGACGCCTTTAGTTCCAACTTTCAGGGTACATATGTTCCCCCCGGATGCCGATGACCTTAGCCATGTTATCCAAAAAGAGGACGAGTCAGCTCGGAAGTTCTCGAATAGGTTCTTAACCAAGAAAAACCAAATCGTCGACTGCCCCGACCAGAGGCCATTGCTACCTTCAGGCGCCGGGACGAATGATTAGCCTGACAGCTCGGACAGGACTAGCCTCGAACCATGTCCCCTCGAAGCACTAATGATTCGTTTTTGTGCGGGAGAGGATAGTTGGCTAGCTCGCAGCTCCTCAAGGAGCGACCCCGGCACTTTGGAAATCCGGGATGGGAACGGCAAGCCTAGGTGCAACAAACACAAGTGCTGAAATAAGAATACCGGCAGCGACGCCGAGGACCCAGCGGTCCACGCGGGTTTCAGCAATTCACAGCCTGGAGCGAAATGAAATCCTTTAAAGGAGGCAAAGATGGCCCAAGTGCTCTGGACAATATACTGGAAAAACCATGCCAGATCCATGGCACTCCGGACAAACCTGGCACCCACACCAAAAGGAATTGTTGGGTGTTCCAGCTGGCCGGTAAAGTCCTGGCCAAGGATTTAGGAAAAGGCCGGTCCAGGAGAGACGACGACGAGGATGAACCTCAGGGGCCGAGTAATGGCTTGCAAAAGCAGTTCCCCTCCAAAGTAAAGGCAGCAAACATGATTTACATTACACACATTCCCAAAAAGCAGAGAAAGCATGCACTTCGGGACGTGTATGACATAGATCATGTAGCCCCAAAGCATGCACCCTGGATGGCCTGCCCGATCAACTTCGATAAGAAGGATCATCCGACCAGTACCCATCATGGCGAATCAGCCGCCCTGGTTCTAGACCCCATTATCGATGGGTTTTACCTTACCCGTGTCCTTATGGATGGCGGAAGAAGCTTGAACCTGATATACGCGGATACGGTTAGGAAGATGGGGAACGACCCATCAAGAATTCAGCCTACTAAAACCACGTTCAAGGGGGTAATACCCGTTGTGGAGGCCTGGTGCACAGGCACCATTGTGCTACAAGTTGTTTTTGGCTCCCCCTACAACTTCCGCTATGAGAACCTAACCTTTGACATAGTCCCATTCCGCAGCGGCTACCATGCATTGCTTGGCCGTAATGCCTATGCCCGCTTCAATGCAGTACCGCACTATGCGTACCTTAAGCTCAAGATGCCTGGGGCCAATGGGATCATTACTATCAATGGCAACATGAGCGCTCTCTCCTGACAGAAGAGCAGATGGCGGCATATGCTACTGATATGCAGAAGGTCGAGGAGGCGGCATGACAGGGGGCTCGGCAAAGGTTCCCCGCCTCCCCTAAACACGTTTGCATGGCCCTAGGTCGAACATGCATCCCTCATAAATAGGGACACGCGCTCCCCTTCCCCTGTTGTCTTGTACACAATTTCGCGCTTAAAATTCCTTGGTGAATTGGGGAGCAAAAATTATTTTCCAACACTAGGACCACTACCTCGGATAATCCGAACACCTTAGGATCCTGGTAACCTCGTTGGCACATGAAGGCCCGAATAGAGGATATCTTCGGCATGCTAGTTCTGCCACATGATGGCCCCAACATCATGGGAGGCCCCATTTTCAGAATGCTTCTAGTATCACGGGAGACGGTCGTGCGCAAATAGACAAGGTCGGGCTGGTTAAACAGCTCAGGGACGCAGTCGTGCGACAGGGAAGCATCTGGCCTTTGTACCTGATCGTTTACCGAAAGCCCTGTACTACACCCCCTACATTTTATTTTTTGTCTTTATATCATACCCCCTGTATCTATTTTTAGATCGGCTTGATGATTAATTTGACCTTGTTTTGGTCCTTACACATCTTTCCCGTGTCATTTTTATCTCATACAATATCCGAGGTGATTTTCTCCCACATATAACAAGGTTCGGCCTTGGACCGGGGGCTCGGGTATAACATGAGCACATGTTTAAATTCGATGTGTGGTCGGCGTCTTGGATATGCATTATATGCACATGTTTTGAATTGTGATATTGGTCAAAGGCTGGGTTGCCCGGCTCCTGTGCTTACATCTTACGTCCCGCTCAGTTTGGCTAAGAGTGTAAAGGGAGAACCACTACTATTGCGCTTCCAATCTGGATGGTTAAGTGCCTCAGTGGAGAAAGCCGAAAATCGACTATCATGATAAGCACAAACAAGTCTTGCTATCCAAAGACAATGTAACACTAATACGCCGTTAGCGGTGACACCATGATAAACGACGGGTCCTTCCTACAAGGACCGAGGTGTTAGAAGTGGGACTTCGGCCAGTCCAACCACCCTGACACCAGGGCCTAGTTCAAGTGCCCCATAACATAGAGCTCCTATGACTAAGTGAAAGGGATAAAGCCATTTATTTTCCGATTGCCTTGTTCATCTCAGCACCAAAATCACCAGTACGGTTCCGAGGCGTCGGCTTAAGGATTCCTATATGCTAGAAGAACACGTCTTGCGATATCTACAAGGGGTTAGAAGCCGACGACCGAAACTTTTCAGATAATATAAACAATCGTATATGAGGTGAATATAAAACATATCGGATAAATCCGAACAAAAAATTTCATAAAATCAATATATGTCTTTACATAGAAACCAGGACCTCGGTAAGTTAGTCCTCGAGATTCTTGTTCTTTCCCAATGGAGGCCCAACGGCAATCTCGGAGGCAGGCTTGATCTTCGGATAATGCGCCATTGTTGAGGAAAATGCCTGCTGGGCACCTTCGAGGCAGGCTGACCGCTTCCAGTTGAGGACCTGGAGGCTGGCTTCGCACGGCCTTTTTAGCAAGCCGAAGAAGCTGCAAGGTATGGGCCTTTATGGCCACAGGTCGCTGCAAAGGTCCCCATAACAGGGCCCGCCGCTCGGAATAGCTCCGCGAGCTACTTCATCTGTTTGTCGTGTTGTGGCGGCTGCTCGGACGTCTGAAACTAACGCCAAAAAATCTTCTCGGCTTACTCGTCAGTGCGGCTGGCATAATGAGCACATGCGTCTACAGCAATGCGGAGGAGGTCCTTGAAGGCCTCTGAGGAATGCCAGTTTGCGTAAGTTTGGCAAAACGGTTATCACCAAAAACACATTGAAGCAAGTAGGGCTTACTAGTGGCGATTTGGCTCAATTGACGGAGCGTTTCATGATCCGCCCACGCCTGGATCTGGGCCTCCTTGTAGTCCGAGGTAGCCTTGGCAAGATCGGTGGAGAAGGTCGCCTTTTCCTCCTGAAGAGCGTTCTGTGCATCATAGACCCGCGCCAGGTCCGCCTCCAGCTCCTGGACCTGAGCTGCACGCTTGTCCACCGCCTCCTTCGCTAGGGCCAGCTCTTTGTTAGTTTGGCCCGTTGCGGCTTTATGCTGCTCTGCCTCCTACCAAATTGTTTCCAGTTCGTCTAGGAGCCTCTTCAATGTCAAGGAGGAAGCTGCAGAATAACAAAGGAACTCAAAACCTAAGGCTTAAAAAATAGATAGATTCAGCTCCTTGAGCCTCAACGCCGATGAGCTAGCATGGCTCCAAGAAGCCCCGATGGACGTGGAGGCGTTGCCCACCCACAGAGTGGCGCGCTTCTATGCATCTTCATTCAGAGTTCAACTCTGGCAACCATCGGTCTCTCACCGTTCGTCATCTTTTCTTTCAGTCGGACGTCGTCGCAAGTGCTCCGGGCGCTCACGGCCCCAGCGCTGGATCAAGCATGCTGTGGCTCTCCAAACCACGTCCAAGAAGGTGGCGATGATCAATTCAGACGAGCTCATCCTCGATTTATTCTCCTGGCCGCACGAGTACTCCTCCGATGAGTCCAACTGCGAGAGCAGATAGTCCGCTATAGAAGACCTGATGACGGGGACCGAGCAGCAGAACGGACATCCCAGATATGTCACAGGCTCCTCCCTCAGACGAGCGGTCGACAACCTGGGCAGCGGTATCATTGTCGGCGACGAGCCATACATCCCACAACCCCTCAATCGGGAGCAGTAGGAGGAACTCAGGCAGCAGAATGAGCAAACCCTACTCACCCCGATCAAAGGGATGACCCTCAAGGCATTGGCCCTGGAGGCCACATGCCTGGCCACGTTGGCCGAGCATGAGTGACTCGAGCGGCTACAGAAGTCTCTCGACGACCGGGCTTCCCGGTATCAGCCCAACTCTAGTCGGAACTGTCGGCCGTTGTTCCCGAACGACTGCCCAGAAACTACCGAGTGATGAGCACCCCATTGCTAAACTTGGCCGGGGCGACGTGGATAGCCGATTCCATCCAGCCGTCTGGTTCCACGGCAAGAGAAGGCATTCAGCAGATCGAGGCACTCCTGAAGACTGCCTTGGTTAAGAATATGTCTGTGTCCCAGTCCCATAACCGCATCCACACCAAGTCGGTCCGGGTCGACACAGTGCAGTCGGCTCACAGTCCGACTGAGACCAGGAGACGTTGATATTCTACGTTGATATTCTCCCCCACCGAGAGATCTATATAGGGATAGGAGGCGTGATCAGATCACTGCCCCATGTCGGTGTGACAATCTACGTGGCACTCGGTCGTCCCCTCCAAGGGACACCGCATACGGACGCCAGTCCTATGATGGCAAGCATCCGTATGAAGATGATCGGAGGCGCAACCCCACTCCTTCGCTGAGTGAGTGCCATCGGAGGGACTACAATGATGACTTCTAAGACCCCGCAGAACACAAGGTCCATCCTTG
Organism: Elymus sibiricus; assembly: GCA_039707655.1. Classification (NCBI taxonomy): domain Eukaryota; kingdom Viridiplantae; phylum Streptophyta; class Magnoliopsida; order Poales; family Poaceae; genus Elymus; species Elymus sibiricus. The sequence goes on along the minus strand of CM077667.1, from coordinate 239,921,594 downwards.
CACAAAACTTGGTCAATAGGGCCCGAGCCAACAGAGAAAGGCCGAGTGACTCCGTTGCCTCTGGTCTCGAGTGTTTCAGCAGATTCATTTGGGAAGCCGACATCCCCTCCAACTATAGGTTGGTGACAGGGGTGTCAATATTTAATGGCGAGTCCAATCTAGAGGCTTGGTTGGAAGATCACCGAGTTGCCGTCCAGATTGGTGGCGGCAATGATTACGTTGCAATGAAGCATCTGCCTCTGATGTTGAAGGGATCCGCGAGAGCCTGGCTCAACCGATTCCCTACCGGCAACATATACTGCTGGGTAGACCTCGCCCGAGTGTTCGTCAAAACATTCGAGGGCACGTACAAATGGCCGGATGGATTGACCAAGCTCTAGCACTGTGTGTAGAAGAGCAATGAGACCCTCCGTGAGTACATTTAGCGTTGGACCACTCTGCACAACTCAGTGGAGAACGTCATCGAGCACCAGGCGATCTGCGCCTTACGAGCCGGAGTGAAGTACCGGGAGCTCATCCTCAAATTTGGCCGAACTGAAACTCCGACCCTGATTCGAGTGACGGAGTTGGCCAACCGGTATGCTAAAGGCGAGGAGGAAGACCGACTGAGGAACGACAAAGGGCAGACCAGTGACACCCACCAGTCGGGAGATAAGTTCAACAAGAAGCGGAAATGAAAAGTTGACCAAGCCTTTAAGTCCGAGGCCGCGGCTCTGGCCGGGCAAGGTAATGGCAAAGGGAAGCAGAAGCAGAAGCAGAAAAAAGACGGCCGCCAAGAAGACGAGTGCCACTAAAGGCGATGTCCTAGATCAGCCCTGCCAGATTCATAATAAAAAAATATGAAGATAGCAATCTGGTTCTCCCGAAGCACACCACTCGGGAGTGCGGACTGCTCAAGTAATAGATGCATGAGAATCTCTTCGGGGAGGAAGATGATGATGAAATGACGAGGAGGGAAAGAACGCCGATGGCTACCCTCAAGTATAGAAGGTCCTGCTGATTTTCGCGGACGTCGAGAGCAAGAGCCGACTGAAGGTCATAAACCGAGAGGTCAACATAGTGGTTCCAGCCGGCACAAAATATCTGGATTGTGCGTACACGCCCGTCACATTCGATCAGTCTGATCACCAATCCCACATTCCTACCCCCAGGTGGCAAGGGCTAGTGGATGATCCGGCTGTCAATGGGGTCCGACTATTTAATGTCCTTATGGACGGAGGCAGTTGACTAAATATCATCTACGCTAACACCCCGAACATGATGAACATACCCCTGTCCCGAGTAAGCAAGAGCAATATGCAATTCCATGGGGTAATCCCAGGGAACAAGGCAATATCACTTGGTCCAATTGCGTTGAATGTGGTATTCGGTGGTGAGAAGAATTATCGGAAGGAATGCCTGACTTCTAAAGTGGTGGACTTCCACAATGCATATTATGCCATCCTGGGTAGGCCTGCCTACGCGCGTTTCATGACCACACCATGTTACGTGTATCTTAAAATCAAGATGCCAGGGCCGAGAGGCGTGATCACCATCACGGGCAACCCGGAGGATAGCCGAAGAGTGCTTGTAGAAGGGCTCCCAAATTACGGATGAGCATATAGCAGTGGTGGAGCTGGACGAGTACAAGAAGACTATGGACATGGCCGACCTGCTCAGATCAAAGAAGCCGACTTTGGAATCCGCTTTCCAGTCACCCGGAGAGACGAAGACAGTTCATGTCCATCCTATTGATCTACAGGTGGTGCCGACCAACATCTCCACCACACTCTACAGCAAATAGGAAGGCGAGCTCATCCAATTCCTCCATGAGAATTGGAACATCTTCGCATGGAAGCGTTCTGACATACTGGGTGTTCCCAGGGAACTAGCTGAGCATAGACTCTGTGTCGACCCAAAGGCCAAGCCTGTGGAAGAGTACCTGTGACGCTATTCTACGAACAAGGGCAAGGAAATTAGCGAGGAGATCGCACGGCTCCTTCCTGCCGAGTTTATCCGAGAGGTCTACCACTCCGAGTGACTCGCCAACGTCGTCATGGTGCCAAAAAAGAATAACTCTTTGCGAATGTGCATTCATTTTAAGAACATCAATCGGGCTTCCCGAAAGACCACTTCCCCCTCCCCCGCATAGATCAGATAGTAGATTCTATTGCAGGGTGTGAGCGTTTATCGTTTCTGGATGCATACTCTGGGTACCACCGGATTCAAATATATGGGCCTGATAAAATAAAACATCGTTCGTCACCCTATTCGGGTGTTTCTGCTACATCACTATGCCATTCGGACTAAAAAAATGTCGGAGCCACTTTCTAACGTATGATCCAAAAATGTTTGCAAAAACAGATCGGTCGGAATGTAGAGGCTTACATGGATGACATCATGGTCAAGTACAGCAAAGGTTCCGACCTTCTGACTGACCTCACCAAGCCTTAGCGAACCTGCGTTGCTTTGGGATCAAGCTCAATCCACCCAAGTGCACATTCAGGGTACCACTAAGCAAATTACTCGGTTTGCTCGTTTCCGAACGTGCCATCGATGCCAACCCCGACAAGATCGGCGCTATAGTATGAATGAAATAGCCAAAGCGTCTCAGTGACATGCATAGACTCACGGGCTGCCTGGCGGCCTTGAGTAGATTCATCTCACGACTCGGCGAGAAAGCCCTGCCTCTCTACCGACTCATGAAGAAATCGGAAAAGTTCAAGTGGACAGACGAAGCGCAGGCTGCATTCCAAGAACTTAAAGCTCTGCTTTCCATCCAGCCGGTGCTTGCTGCTCCAGGCAGCCAAGAGCATTTGCTCTTGTACATCATAGCCACAAACCAAGTGGTTAGCACTGTGCTCACTATGGAACGCGAGGAGCAAGGCAAGGCGTGATGAGGACATTGCTACCTTGTATATGATCACAAATATTATATATTCGTATTTATTTGAGGTGATTTCTTTTAGAAGTTATCCAATAAGTTACTCATGTTATACAAAACGAAGAGCTTCACCTCTTTTTGTTTCATGCCTAATTGCAGAACTAGATGACACTTGTACAATCCACATATGAAGATAAGGGAAAAAGATTTGTTTAGGTGCCGTTCAAGAAGGTCTCTCACATCATTTTTAGCCCAAGAGAAAATAGGGTCCAACTCTCTCACGTTCTGGACTCAAATTCGGACTACACAAACATACCTGACTCAAAACGCCATGAACTTATGCATACAGACTCCAAATTGGGTGATTCATTTTTTGTGGAAAGTTTATTTTGTGCACTTTCCAACCCAATTGGATTCACCTTCAAATTCGTCCGGAGCATGGAGAAATTGATGAAAACTGACGCTACAGCAGAATCCGAGTCAAACTACAAGTCCAAAGGTGTTGCATCACCTCCACTTGGGCCCATGGGCCTTGTATGACCTAGGGTTAGTTTTTGTCTACCTTGGGACTTCCTCCCACCTCCTTGGCCGCCACCCCATGCTCCTGAAACGTAAATCAATCTAGTAGCTTTTGGCTGGGGGGCTTGTTTAGTTAAAAATTAGCCATCGCAACTTCGTGTACTTCGTTTGTGTCCAACGACCAGGCCAAGACTGCTTTTCGGATGCCCACCTTATCAATACTTCATATATATTTGCTATTTAGATTGCATTATCATATTCTTGCTTGTTCTTTGATTGCATGCAGGAATATGCCTTCATGGTCAGATTGATCGTCCTCCGTCGTGGTCAATAACCTTTCAGAGTTGGTTGAGCGATTGCTAAGGCGCAACGTCGTGCATGTTTGTAGTCAGATCGTCAAAGTCGTCTCCTCCAAATCTATAGTTATCATCTCATCGAAAGATCGGGACCCTCGCCTCTATCAAGTGGTATTACTTTTCAGGTTCCTCGGTGAGAATTTCCATTTATCCCTAGATTAGATTTATTTTACATACCTATTGTTCAACAAAAAAGCCACACAAAAAAAGTTAGATCTATTCATCCTTTGTGCACGCCAGTCTGAGCCTTTGCAATTTTCTTTTTAGTACTTGAATAGTTGAATTATCGGTTGCATCGTCGTGTTGAGTTGATGGTCTTAGTGTCTAGTTCATTTAGAGTTTCGAGTTCCGTTAACATTAGTCACACCAATGCTGCATCATCATCCCTTCCGGTGTCGCCCACCACCACCCATCAATTTCCACCAAGTGCTCCCCATCGTCCATTGTCATAATCATAATTGAGGTCGTTTGCATCCACATTTGATCCAATCTGCATCTTATCTAGTTTGTTTTGGAAAGAAAAATAAAAAGGAGTAAAAAGAGCACAAAACAGATAGAGAAAAGTAGAAAAAAGAGAGAGAAATATTTAGGCTTCACATTAGTCACGCCAACGCTGCATCATCATCCCTTCCACTGACGACCACAACCATCCATCAATTTCCACCACGTGCTCCCAGTCGCTAATTGTCATAATCATAATTGAGGTCGTTTGCATCCACGTTTGATCCAATCTGCACCTTATCTGGATTGTTTTGGAAATAAAAACAAAACAGAGAAAAAAGAGCAAAAACAAGAGAGGGAAAAAAGTAGAAAAGGTGAGAGAGAAAAAAGTTGAAAAAAAGAGAGAAGAGAAAAAAACAAATTTTGGAACTACCTAGGCTCAATTCCTTTTTTGAATTCGGATTGCAATTTGTTTTGCGCAGTGTTCAGTAAAACAGACATATTTTCCTCCTACGAAGTCCGTTTTGGCTCGACAAGTACTTAAATTCAAGCTATCGACGAGCTGCATCTGAATAGTTCATCAAGATAGCTCATTATTGTCACAAATCGGGTTCTAAATAGGACTTTTTTCCCTCCGAAGATCGTGAACGCAGTTTGTCATTAATTTTCAGGTTCGTCCCCATGGGCCTTGTACAACCTAGAGTTAGTTTTAGGCTGCCTTGGACGTCCTCCCACCTCCATGGCCGTCACCCCTTGTTCCTATATAAGTAGATCAATCTAGTAGCTTTTTGCTGGAGGATTTGTTTAGTTAAAAGTTAGCCATTGCAACTTCATGTACTTCGTTTGTGTCTAATGACCAGGCCAAGACCGCTTTTCAGATCCCCGCCTTACCAATACTTCATCTATATTCGCCATATTCATATTGTGTTATCATATTCTTGCTTGTTCTTCGATTGCATGCACGAATAGGCCTTCGTGGTTAGGATGATCGTGCTCCAGCGTGGTCAATAACCTTTCGGAGTTGGTTTAGCGATTGCTATGGCGCAACGTCGTGCATGTTTGTAGTCGTACCGTCAAAGTCGTCTCCACCAAATCTATAGTTATCATCTCATCGAAAGATCGGGACCCTCGCCTCTATCCAATGGTATCAGTTTTTAGGTTGTTCGGTGAGAATTTCCAGTTATCCGTAGATTAGATTTATTTTTCTTACCTATTGTCCAAGAAAAAAGCCACACAAAAAGAAGTTAGATCTACTCATCCTTTGTCAAAGCCAGTCTAAACCTTTGCAATTTTCTTTTCAGTACTTGCATAGTTGAATTATCGGTTGCATCATCGTGTCGAGTTGCTAGTCTTAGTGTCTAGTTCCATATGAGTTTCAAGTTTTGTTCACATTAGTCATGCCAACGCTGCATCATCATCCCTTCCACTATCGCCCACCACCATCCTTCAATTTCCACCACGTACTTCCCATCGTTCATTGTCATAATCATAATTGAGGTCATTTGCATCCACGTTTGATCCAACTTGCATCTTATTTGGTTTGTTTTGGAAATAAAAATAAAATGAAGGAAAAAGAGCAAAAAAAGAGAAAAAAATAGAAAAAGTGAGAGATAAAAAGTTGAAAAAAAGAGAGAAGAGAAAAAAAACAAATTTCAGAACAATCTAGACTCAATCCCGTTTCTGAATTTGGATTGCAATCTGTTTTGCGTAGTGTTCAGTAAAACAGGCATATCTTCCTCATACGAAGTCCGTTTTGGCTCCACAAGTACTCAAATTCAAGCTATCGACGAGCCGCTTCTAAATAGTTCATGAAAATGGTTCATTATTTTCACTAATCGGCTTCTAAATAGGACTTTTTTTCCTCCATAGATCGTGCACATTTGTCATTAAATTTCAGGTTCGTCCCCATGGGCCTTGTACGACCTAGGGTTAGTATTAGGCTGCCTTGGGATGTCCTCTCACCTCCTTGGCTGCCATCCCTTGCTCCTATATAATTAGATCAATCTAGTAGCTTTTTACTGGGGCATTTGCATAGTTAAAAGTTAGCCATTGCAACTTTGTGTACTTTGTTTGTGTCCAACGACCAAGCCAAGACCGCTTTTCGGATCCCTGAAAGCACAAATGCTCCTTTGGTGGTTTTGATAATTCATGACATCATACATTATCTCTTGGACTAATAGTTTTATCTAGCTTGTTTCAGATGAAGTCCACAAAGAGGATTGGCTAAAAGATTGTGTGGAGAACCTCACCAAGGAAAGGAAGGAATATGATTGGCAAAAGCTTCAAGATCAAGGACTCTACATTTTATATTTTGTGCCACCAATTCGTGGACCCTTATGGGTGGAGCCAATATTCCATTCGGATCCACCGAGTTTTTACAAGATAGAAGCCAAACCAAACCCTAGCATCTCTGTACCATCAGCTTTCCATTCGGTGCCACCGAAAACAATGACCAACTTCCTGGTTAGCCATTTTCTAGATTCGGTCCCATCGAGTTTGGCAAATCGGTACCACCGAGAAGTTGGACCAATTTTCTGTTTGCCCATTTCTCTAAATCAGTCCCACTAAGTATGAGGAATCGGTCTCACCGAGATTTGGTAACTGCCTAGGTCACCCATATCGGTACCATCGAGATTTATATGTCGGTTCCACCGAAAAGCCTAAAGTTGCCACATTTTGAACAAGTCGGTGCCACCGAGTTTCACTTCAGTTTCACCGAGTTGGGCAATAATGTTGTAACGTATGGATTTTTGGAGAAGCCTATATATACCCCTCCACCACCACTCACTCGCAAGAGAAGCACTTTCAACACACACCCACTTGCCATATCCAATTTTATGAGAGAGAGCCACCTACCCTTGTGTTGATGTCAAGATCATCCACTCCAACCATATGTATCTTGATTTCTAGCCTCCCCAAGTTGCTTACCATCCAATCAATCTCTTCTACCCATGCCAAATCTGTGAGATAGTGATTGAGTGTTGAGGAGACTATCTTTTGAAGCACAAGAGCAAGGAGTTCATCATACTACCACATCTATTACCTTTTGGAGGGTGGTGCCTCCTAGATTGGTTAGGTGTCGCTTGGGAGCCTCCTTCTTCGTGATTGTGGAGTTGAACCAAGAGTTTGTAAGGGCAAGGAGAACGCCTACTTCATGAAGATCTACCCATAGTGAGGCTAGTCCTTCACGGACGGAAGCCGTTATGGAATAGTCGAGGTTGCTACTTCGTAGACCCTTATGTGTGGAGCCCTCTGTGGACTCTCGCGACCGTTACCCTCCGTGAGTTGAAGACTCCATAAACATGGACGTACGATAGCACCACCTATCGGAACCACGGGAAAAATCTTTTTGTCTCCATATTGCGTTTGATCATCCTATCTCCACTCTCTGACATATGCTTGTCTTTACTTTCCACTGCCATACTAGTTGACTAGCATGTGTAGGGTGCACTAGACTTGTTAGAATTGCTAGAATCTGCCAACCAATTAACTTGGGAAAAGGTTAGGTTTTTAATTTGTCAAGTAGTCTATTCACCCCCCTCTAAACATCCCTTCTAGTGATCCCACAATTGGTATCAGAGCATTGGTCTCCATAGCTTCGGTTTCATCACCGTTGGAGGAAGATGGATGTGTCTAGTTCGGGGAGTCTTAGTTGTAGAGTGCCCATTCTCGATGGGGAGTACTATAGTCAATGGAAATATGAGATGCTTGAATTATTCAATGAAATCCATTTGAGCAAGTATGTTAAGAACCCCTATGTACCTCCCATTGATCCCTTACATCCAACACACGAAGAGGAAATTGATATGCTTCGTAATCTTAGAACTGTTAATCTTATCATTAGAGGATTGCCTAGAATTGTGTTTGATCAAATGAAGAATTTTGAATCTACTCATACTTTGTGGAATGATTTGGAGAAACGATATCCAAATTATTCATTGAGTAATCTTTATGAAATTCTTCATAAATCTGTTGCTTTTCACAAAATGATGCCTAGTGATCCCAAATTTGATGATTATCTATTTGACCTTAGAGACCTCATGCGTCCTAAAGGAGATGCCATAACTATCAACAACAATATTGGTGAAGCCATTCGCATTCATAATCTTAACATTGTCATGATCACAACTCTAACGAATCCCTTGTTTCTTATGACGAGGATTTCTCACTTGATGATGACAATGTGGAACATGGCTACTATGATGAAGATGAGTTTTTCGACGTCGAGTATGAGAAGACTATGAAGAATCTAAGTGTCATGGCAAACTTCAAGGATTACATGTCCAGAGGAAAAGAGTGGATTCTCGACAATGGATGCACCAATATTATCACCGGAGATAAAGACATGTTTCAAGAGATCACACCTAACCATGGACCGCGAAGGTATGTGACTTTTGGAGACAACTCCAAGGGTAAGGCACTTGGTCCTGGTAAGGTGGCCATATCTCATGATAGCTCTATTCAAAATATCATGCTTGTTGAATCCCTCGGCTACAATCTTTTTTCCGCATCTAGACTTGCCGACTTCGGTTTTAATGTGTTATTTACCAAAGTAGATTGCCAAGTGTTTCGTCCAGATAATCATAGCATGGTCTTTACCGGTTTTCGTAGAGGTGATCTATACGTTGTTGATTTGACAAGGAGATCCAAACCTCGTACTTGTCTTATTGCAAAATCTTCTAAAGGTTGACTTTGGCATAGAAGACTAGGACATGTTGGTATGCGTAATCTAGACAAGCTCATCAAAGGTGATCACATACTTGGTGTTAAAGATGTTATCTTTGACAAAGATAGACTTTGTAGTGCTTGTCAAGCCAGAAAGCAAGTAGGTGGAAGTCATACCGTAAAGAATATCATGACTACTAGGAGACCACTCGAGTTGCTTCATATGGATATTTTTGGTCCCAATGCTTACAAGAGCCTCGGTGGAATTCCTTTCGTCTAGTTCTAGTTGATGCTTTTTCTAGATTTACGTGGGTATTCTTTCTTGATGATAAGTCGAAGGTGCAAATGATCTTCAAGAGCTTCCCTCGCAAAGCGCAAAATTAGTTTGAAGTGAAGATCAAGAAAGTTCGGAGTGACAATGGATCAGAGTTCAAGAGCACGAATATGGATTCCTTTCTTGACGAAGAAGGGATTTCACATGAGTTCTCGGCTACGTACACACCTCAACAAAATGGATTCGTTGAGAGGAAGAACCGGACCCTTGTAGAGATGGCTAGAACGATGCTCGACGAATAGAAGATGCCAAGAAATTTTTGGGCGGAAGGAAATAGCTTGTCATGCTACGAACCGACTCTACCTTCACAAGCTTCTCGGTAAAACGGTATACGAGCTACTCACCGGTAACAAGCCCCAAGTTGGATACTTTCAGGTATTCAGCTCCAAGTGTTACATTCTTGATAAGCATCGTTGTTCTAAATTTGCTCCTAAATCTCATGAAGGTTTCTGACTCGGTTATGGATCAAACTCTCACACTTACCGTGTCTACAACAACTTCACTCGAAAAGTTGAAGAGACGGTAGATGTGAAGTTTGATGAATCTAATGATTCACAAGTCGAACAATTGCCAAATGATGTAGGAGATAAGGAACCTTCGGAAGCTATCCAAGACTTGTCCATTGGGAAGATTCGTCCCATGGAGGTGAAGGAGAGTACTTCATCAACTCAAGTGGAAGCCCCTACTTCGCGTCAAGGCGAACCTCAACACGACATGGAGGCATCCACAAGCGGTACATGACAAGATGAAGAGGAGGAAGAAGTTCATCATGATGATCCACCACAACCACCTTCACGACAACCTCAAGGCAATGACACCTTGAACGACAATGAAGAAGAATAAGATAATGAAGAAGAAGGTCCACCATCCAACAAGCAAAAGCTACCCCAAGTTCGAGCAAGAGTGAACAAAAATCATCCTCTAGATCAAATCTTCGGTGACATACAAACCGAAAGGATAACTCGCTCTAAAACTCGACTCGCTAGCTTTTGTGAGCATTATTCATTCATCTCTAGTATTGAGCCTTTGAAGGTAGAAGAAGCTCTTCAGTACCCGGATTGGGTGAATGCTATGCACGAGGAGCTACACAACTTCTAGAGGAACGAAGTATGGACACTAGTGGAGAAGCGCAAGGACGAGAAAAACATCACCGAAACCAAATGGGTGTTTCGGAACAAACAAGGTGAATACGGTCAAGTGGTACGCAACAAGGCGCGTCTCGTGGCTCAAGGCTACACCCAAGTCGAAGGTATGGACTATGGTGAGACCTATGCACCCGTTGCTAGACTTGAAGCTATCCGCATTCTTCTTGCCTATGCTAATTACAATGATATCACGCTTTACCAAATGGATATTAAAAGTGCATTTTAAATGGTGAGATTGAAGAAGAGGTCTATGTTAAACAACCCCCTGGTTTTGTGAACCCTAAAAAACCTAATCACGTTTACAAGCTTCGTAAAGCTCTTTATGGTCTTAAGCAAGCCCCGTGTGCTTGGTATAAATGCTTAACGAAGTTTCTCATTGAAAAGGGTTTTGAAATTGGTAAAATTGACGCAACCTTATTCACTAAGAGAGTTAATGGTGAATTATTTGTGTGCCAAATCTATGTGGATGATATTATCTTTGGATCTACTAACCCACAATTTAGTGAAAGATTTGGAAGGTTGATGTCCGAGAAGTATGAGATGTCCATGATGTGTGAGCTGAAATTCTTCCTTGGTTTGCAAATCAAGCAAACGAGAGAAAGAAATTTCATCTCTCAAACCAAGTATACCAAGGACTTGATCAAGAAGTTCAACATGCAAGAGTGTAAAGGTATGAAAACTCCTATGCCTACTAGTGGAGATGTTGACCTCACCAAGGAGGACAAACCGGTTGATCAAAAAGTTTATCGATCAATGATTGGTTCATTGCTATATCTATGTGCCTCCCGTCCCGATATTATGCTTAGTGTGTGCATGTGTTCTAGATATCAAGCCGATCCAAAAGAGTGTCATCTTAAGGCTATGAAAAGAATTGTGAGATACTTGATACAAACACCAAACTTTGGTATATGGTATCCCAAGGGATCTTCTTTTAACCTTGTTGGCTATTCCAACTCAGACTATGCCGGAGATAAGGTTGATAGAAAATCCACCACAGGTACATGTCAATTTCTTGGTAGATCTCTTGTGTCTTGGTCATCAAAGAAACAAAAATCGGTATCTCTTTCTACCGCCGAAGCGGAATACATTGCCGCTGGATCATGCTGTGCTCAATTGCTATGGATGACTCAAACTCTTAAGGATTACGGAATCCATGTGAGACATGTTCCATTGTTGTGTGACAATTAGTGCTATTAAAATTTCTCATAATCCCGTGCAACATTCTCGAACTAAGCATATTGAAGTTCGTCATCATTTCATTCACGATCATGTTGCTAAAGGGGACATTAATCTCAAATATGTTCGTACTAACAAGCAATTGGCCGATATCTTAACTAAACCACTTGATAAGAAAGTGTTTGGTCACTTGAGGAGTGTCTTGAACATCATTGATGCTTCAAACATGAGCGGATGCATGCAAGGGCATGAGCTTACATGACAATCCCATGTTACACTTGATGTGACACTATCTTATATCTTGGAAATTTATGCTCACTTGTATTGCATCTAACCTTTTGTATATACTTGGAAGAACTACACTCCACAAGATTGACATCAAATCACATCACAAGTGTCGGTGTTATGGGATCGGGGGTATCCAGATCTGCCTGACTGCGGCCCAGCGTGTGGCCCACCTCGACGGCCCAGTACGGCCTGGCAGTAAACCCTCCAAGACAAGACCCTCGTGAGGGCCCCGGCCTCGCGAGGCGCACAACGCCAAGACCTCCACAGGAGTGGCCTCCCCAGGCTGCCTCCCGAGGAGCGGAGATTTCTATGCAGGTACCCGACCTCAGGAGGTTGCGATGACGTGAGCCATGACGACCAAGGCCAGGCGGGAGCGAGCGGGCGCAGAGGGGACAGTTTCCTCTTTTGTGCTAAGGAAGCAAGGACGTACGCAAGTTCCCAAGGAATCCCCCAAAGGTTTCCGTTCTGGTGCAACAAGACCAAGACCACGAGCTCGGCAGGACGGATGTCATCGCCGAGCCCACCTCTGCGTCACGCCTAGAAACTTTGCAAGCGAAGAACACTTTCCGTCAGGATAAGATGTACCTCTTGTCCCCTTTCAAAATTGGCTGTTGTGGGATTCCTTCCCACCTGTGCGATAAGGGAAGAGGACCAAGGTCACTATAAATGGGAACTAGCCTCCACCATATAATGGATCGATCCATCCTCACCTCTCAGCCCTCGCGAGGTCGCTCAACCACTGTACTAGTTCATCCCCAAACCTCCTCGTGAGGTCAATCCACCAAAAGCAGGAGTAGGGTTTTACACCGCAAGGTGGCCCAAACCTAGGTAAATCTCTGTGTCCATCTTCTTGCCCGCTCGCACGTATTCGACGAGGCCTGGCCGCGGGGTGGCGAGCTTGAGGCTAGAGCTGGTTGAGATCTTCGCACACGCCCCAGAGTTCGAGCCTTCTTGGGTCCGCGGAGCCCCGATTCCGACATTTGGCGTGCCAGGTAGGGGCGTGTCATGATCCTCCCCCCAGTTTCGCTTCGTCTCCGCTTCATCGCTCCCATGGCCGACGCCCGCCGAGTCCGCGCTGAGCGTCGGGCTGCTCACGTCGCCCAGACGGCGCCTGTGGGCCACGGCATCCTGCACCGCTCCGCTTCTCCTGCAGCTAACGCTGCCACTGACCCAGCTGCTCACGAGCAGCAAGACTCGTCGCTGCCACCCATCACACGGCGCGATGGCCGCACCGCTACTCAGTCTCGCGTTCTCGCCACAGCGTCATCCTCCCACGCTCGCCATGGGCCGGCGAACACGCAGGCCGCGCTGCTCATGGCGCGCGAGCTGCTGCGTTACCGCCCCGCCAACGACCGCTACGACGACTGGCCCGGTCGCATCGCCGAGCTCGTCAACGCCGCCGGCGAGGCCCCGGCGCCCTCCCACTCGCACCGCCCTCCGCCCTGTTTGGCGCGCGACGTAGCTCACAGCGCGCCTCGTCCTCCTTCGCTGCACGGCATCGACCCCGAGCCCAGACGCGAAGCACGCCCGCGCGACCCGCTGGGTGGGGCGCCGGTGCAGGCGCGGGATGAAGCAAGCTGCCAGGTGGTACAGCGGCCATAAGGTGACGCGCGTGCGCTCCCCGCGCGGCCGCGCCAGCATCAAGACCATGCGCCACCGGAGGCCGCGGCGCACAGACGCCAAGTCCAAGCTCCCCTCGCACGTGCTGCGCCTGTGAGCGCAGCGTGCTGCCGCGCCTTCACCCCGGAGTTGCGCCGTGTCGTTTGGCCCGTCAAGTTCAAGCCGAACCTGCCTCCACGCTACGATGGCACCCCTGACCCCGCGGAGTTCCTCCAACTCTACGCGCTGAGCATCGAGGCGGCAAGCGGTGACGACAAAGTCATGGCGAACTGGTTCCCCATGGCTCTCAAGAATGGCGCCCTCTCCTGGCTCCTTAACCTTCCCGATCTCCACCTGGGATGAACTCCGCGAGCGCTTCATCACCAACTTCCAGGGCCACCCCATCAAGGTCGTCTCTGCATACCCCCTGGAGAAAGTGATGCGTAGCCCCAACGTTGCTGGAAGGGATGCAGAGTCGAACATCGAGCTACAGGTTTTCCAGCTGGAGTTCAGCACAACGAGGGTCATCAAGGGCGTGACCCTCGCTGACTTCGTGGCGGAGTGGACGGACGCTCCCGACCAGGGGCTGGATGAGGGCCAGTCCCTCGCGCCTGGCGATGAGGCGCCTGACAGCTGTGTCATGCACTTCGACGGAGCCTTCGCACGGCGGGGCGCGGGGTTTGGAGTTGTACTCATCTCTGCGACCAAGGACAAGCTTTACTACGCCGTGCAGCTTTGCTTCCAACATGGCGAGAAAGTCTCCAACAAGATCGCGGAATACGAGGGCTTGATCGCTGGCCTCAGGGCCGCTGCCACCCTGGGGGTCAAGCGGCTCACCATCAAGGGCGACTCCCAGCTCCTCGTCAACATTTCCAACAAGGAGTACGAGCCGAAGGACGAGCACATGGAGGTATACTTGGAAGAGGTACGTAAAATTGAAAAGCGTTTCCTGGGCTTGGAATTGCAGCACGTCCCGCGCGGCGCGAACCAGGAAGCAGACGACATCGCCAAAAGGACGTCACGTCGCGAGCCTCACGAGCCTGGCGTCTTTGAGGAGAGGCTCCTCAAGACATCGGCGGCACCCCTGGCCGCAGGCCCGGCGTTGCTTCAGGAAGAGCTGCCACCGGCCCCACCCTCAGGCGCCCCGGCCTATGGTCCGATCTCAGGAGCCTAGCTGCTCCTGGCGCTGGAACCTCAGGCCGACGACTGAACCGAGGAGTTCAAGGCGTACCTGCTCCGCGGTGCCTTGCCGTAGAAGGAGGAGGACGCGGAGCGCATGGTTCGCCAGGCCACCACTTATTGTTTGCTGGACGGCGAGCTGTACCGCAGGTGCCCGAACGACTTCTTGCTGCGGTGCATACCCGAGGAGCAGGGGCGCGAGTTGTTGGCCGACATCCACGGCGGTTATTGCGGGCACCACTCCTCGTCTCGCACCCTCGTGGGAACGGTGTTCCGCAACGGCTTCTACTGTCCCACGGCGCTCCACGATGCCACCGAGCTGGTCCGATCCTGCGAGGCCTGCCAATTTCATGCCAAGCAGATTCATCAGCCCGCGCAGGGTCTCCAGACCATCCCGCTCTCCTGGCCTTTCGCGGTCTGGGGGGCTGGATATACCGGGGCCTTTCCCTCGGGCAGCCGGCGGTTACCTCTACCTCTACGTCGCCGTCGACAAGTTCACCAAGTGGGCAGAGGTGGAGCCCGTGCGCACCATCCCCGCCTCGGCCGTCAAGTTCATCAAGGGCCTCGTGAGCCTCTTCGGTGTCCCCAACCGTATTATTACCGACAATGGCTCACAGTTCACAAGCAACCTCTTTAGGACATATTGTGCTAACCTTGGAACGCAGATAGGCTATGCTTCGGTGGCGCACCCATGGAGCAACGGCCAGGCTGAGCGCGCCAATGCAGAGGTCCTGAGGGTCCTCAAGCCGAGGAGCTTCAAGAAGAAGCTTGAGGCCTGCGGCAGGGGTTGGCTCGGTGAGCTTCAGTCCGTGTTGTGGTCCATCCGCACCACCGCCACTAAGCCCACCGGCGAGACCCCGTTCTTCCTCGTCTATGGGGCTGAGGCGGTCCTCCCGCACGAGGTCAAGCATCGCTCCCCGTGAGTCTTGGCATTCGACGAGGAGTGTCAGGATGCCTCACGGGGAATAGATCTCATGCTCGGGGAGGAGGCCCGCCGCCAAGCGGCCCATGTCTTCGGGCCGGGCGTTGCCCGCCTGGAGACGGAGGGTGGAGCAGGCGCCCATGTCTCCAGGCCGCGCTGTCAGATTTCGGGCTCCGCAAAACCCTCAAGGTTCAAACACAGGGGCGTGTGAGGGAGTCCTGGTTTAAGGGGTCCTCGGGAGGTCGACCTCATTCTTATGGGCCGGACTATATTGGCCGCTTGCCGAGCATTGGATTGATCGAAGACCCTGTCTCCAGGAAGGAAGCTTCGAGAATCGTGGCGTATCCTCCACGTTTGGAGTAGTGAATAGGCATGTTTGCCCCTTCGACGTGTAACCGACCATGTGTAAACCCTAGGTACCCTCGGCGTCTATATAAGCCGGAGGGTTTTAGGTTGTAGGCCAACAGAACTCATCTAGGGTTTTAGTCATACGATCTCGAGGTAGATCAACTCTGTAACCCTTATACCATCAATATAATCTAGCAGGACGTAGGGTATTACCTCCATAGGAGGGCCCGAACCTGGGTAAACATCGTCTCCCACTTCTCCTGTTACCATCGATTCTGGTCTCACAGCTCAGGACCCCCTACCCGAGATCCGCCGGTTTTGACACCGACATTGGTGCTTTCATTGAGAGTTCCGCTGTGATCGCCAAAGGAATCGATGGCACGCCTCGTCATCAACTAAGAGGTCCGCAATACGAACACTTTCGTCCCTGGACAGATCTTTGCTTTCGGAAGCATTGTGCTACACGCCGACCCGACCGGCCATCTAGGCCGTGTCGGAAGTTTCGCCCCTGATCAGGAGGTTAGATTCGGAAACCTAGAGTTCTCCGTAGATTCTCGGGGCGACCTGTCACTTACCGGTCTCGCAGTCTCGCCTGCAACGCCCGAAGACTCTGAGGCTTTAACCTCAAATCCATCTTCCGGTCCCGCCCACGGGATCTACCCCGGCGAGGACCCGACTCTTAGTCCGGAGCCGGTCATAGTGCCTGACGTCCGGACACCTGTTCTTGCCGAACACTCCCCCCGCGCAGACGCATCGGAGGTTAACCCCGGAAGCTCTGAGCAGGCCGACCCGATCGAGCTCTCAATACTCAATGAGGCCCTAGATCGGATCTTGTCGAGGAAGATTACCGACGACCCAAGCCCGATCTGTGCTCAGATTGGGCTCAAGGCGGGTCAGGACGAATTTTTCGTCCCACCCACCACCCACTTGGTAGCCACTGTCGAGGATTTAACCGACATGTTGGACTATGCCTCTGAGGAGGCAGAATACATGGATGAGGAGGATCGCGCCCTCACCCCCGTTAACACCGGGCGATGGACTGCCACCTCCACATACGACATCTACATGGTGGACACTCCGAAAAACGATGGCGACAAATCGGATGAAGCACTGTCAAGACGCCGAAAGCCGCATAAACGGTCAAAAGGAAAAAAAGGGAAGAAAAGCTATCGACGGCACTGGGGATGGAGACACCCCGGAAGACCTCGGCGATCCCGAAATCCCCGAACACCCGTTAGAGGGTCAGGAGAGGACGGAAGACCGGCGCAACTCCGACGATCTAAATAATTCCGAGGACAACAATTACCTCCGCCCTGCCGTGGAGGAGGACATCACGGAAGCTGATGACTTCGCCATCCCCGATAATCCTGAAGATCAGGAACTGTTCAGGCAACAACTTATAGCCACGGCCCGCAGCCTGAAAGCAAAAGAACGGCAGCTTAAAGCCGAACAAGACAACCTCAACGATCGATGGACGAGAGTCCTCTCAGCTGAGGAAGGATACGGTACCGGTCTATCGGACCAACCTAAGAGCTATCCACGCAGAAGGCTGCTGCCACAATTCGATGACGAGCTCACTGATACGCCATCCCCCAATCATAACCCATACGACAAGCCAGACCGCCCTCCTCGAGGACGAGACAGGACGGCTGACGACACGGGCTATAGGCCGACGATACCCCGTAGACGGGGAAAAGAGCCATTAGAGCCGATGACAGGTTCGACCTGCGACGCGACCTGGACTACAGAGCAGGTCGTACGCGATCCATCTACGGATCCAGAGGATAGTCACCCGATAGACGGGAAGGGTACTGGCCTTGGTTCGACCGCAACAATGAAGGTCAGGAACGAAACCGGGCTAGGACAGACGCCGATCACCGGCGCGACATAGCTCGGGTCAGAGGCGCTGCCCACCCACTGTGCTTCACGGACGAGGTGATGCGGCATCAGTTCCCAGAAGGGTTTAAACCCGTAAACATAGAACAATACGATGGGACAACCGACCCAACCGTATGGATCGAGGATTTCCTCCTCCACATCCACATGGCGCGAGGAGATGACCTCCACGCCATCAAGTACCTACCCCTGAAGCTTACGGGGCCAACTCGGCACTGGTTAAATAGCCTCCCCGAAAATTCCATTGGGTGCTGGGAGGATCTAGAAGAGGCATTTCGATCTAACTTCCAGGGCACTTATGTTCGGCCGCCGGACTCCTCCGACCTAAGCAACGTCGTCCAGAAACTAGGAGAATCCGCGCGACTATTCTGGAATCGGTTCTTGACCAAGAAAAACCAGATCGTCGACCGCCCGGACGCCGAAGCAATAGCCTCTTTCAGGCATAATATTCGGGATGAATGGCTGGCTCACCAGCTCGGCCAGGATAAACCTAGGACAATGTCCGCCCTTACATCACTCATGACTCGCTTTTGCGCGGGAGAGGATAACTGGCTAGCAAGACGTAGCCACAACCCCGAAGACCCCGGAACCTCCAAAGTTCGGGACGGAAACGGGAAACCAAAGCGCAACAAGAATAAGCGCCGGCACAACAATAGTGATGCCGATGACACGGCCGTTAACGCCGGCTTCCGCAACTCCCGACCTAGGTAGCGGAAGAAGCCTCCTAAAGGCAATCACGACGGACCCACCCCGCTGGACAAAATCATGGAGAGGCCTTGCCAGATCCATGGCACTCAAGAGAAGCCCGCCTACCACACCAACCATAACTGTTGGGTATTCAAACAGGCCGGCAAGCTCGCATCCGAGGACCAAGGCAAGAGCCCACGCAGCGAGGACGAGGATGAGCCTCGCGGTCCGATCGGTGGCGGACAAAAGAAATTCCCTCCAGAGGTGAAAACAGTTAACATGATATACGCCACTCATATACCCAAAAAGGAGAGGAAGCGCGCCCTTCGAGAGGTCTACGCCGTAGAGCCTGTAGCCCCAAAGTATAACCCATGGTTGGCATACCCGATCACCTTCGATCGAGGTGACCACCCGACCAGTATCCGTCATGGGGGTTCGGCCGCCCTCGTCCTAGACCCCATCATAGACAGGTATCACCTCACTAAAGTCCTAATGGATGGAGGAAGTAGCCTCAATCTGATTTACTCAGACATGGTGAAAAAGATGGGTATAGATCCGTCAAGGATCAAACCCAACAACACTACCTTTAAAGGAGTGATCCCAGGCGTTGAAGCCCGGTCCACGGGCTCTGTAAGCCTGGAAGTAGTGTTCGGCTCACCCGACAACTTTCGAAGCGAGGACTTGATCTTCGACATCGTACCTTTCCGCAGCGGCTATCACGCCCTGCTCGGCCGTACATCGTTCGCTCGCTTTAATGCCATCCCACACTACGCATACCTCAAGCTCAAAATGCCCGGCCCCAAGGGGGTCATTACTGTCAACGGCAACACGGAGCGCTCCCTCCGAACTGAGGAACATGCGTTGGCCCTGGCGGCCGAATTCCACTACACTGATGATCGGCAAACGCCGACACCCGCCGTAAAGGCACATAAGGCTAGGAAGCGAGCTCGGTTTCAACCCGAAGTCCCAGAACCTTCTTCTCCCCATAAATAGGGACTCGCCCCCCATCGAACAGCCCTACAACCAGCAAAGTACGTGTCGAGGAGGCACAAGTTCGCACTTAAAATTCCGTGGGCAGCGGTGGGGGAAAATTATCAAAGGGTAGGTGTTCGGCTGGACCGAACTATCACCACCAACACGTCTTCGGACACACTACAGGTACCATAAAGTACCTGCTAAGGCGTCAAGCTCATCCATACTTCGGCGACTTCTCAAGATTTTTTCTCCAAAGGTCCGTTCGCCAAACAGCAAAGCCCATAGAGGTATACACCTCCTTAGGTGACGCAGGAGCGGACAAATGACAGGGCACGTCGAGGACGTCAGGTCACCCATCGAAAACCCCTGGTACAACCCCTCCTGTAAGGTTTATATTTCATTTTTCAAATACCTATAAATAGTTGTATCGGCAATTTGAATAATAAGAGTTGTTGAGTAAAATACAGAGATATCATACGTGATCGCTTTGCTGTCCTTTTTTTTTGGCACACTCTCTATTTTCCCCCTCTTCTTGCGAACCTGTTTGGTATACTTTACGATGCAACCGGCTAATAGACCGGGGGCTCGACCTTAAAAAAAATTGCCCTAAGCACAACTGATTTCGTGTTCGGCGTCTTGGAATTCCGCTTTATATTCATTGGTTCCGAACTATGTCTTGGGTCAATAGTTGGGTTGGCCGGCTCCTGTGCTTGCCCCTTTACGTTCCGCTCGTTCGGCTAAAAGGGCAAAGGGAAAACCGCTGCGATTGTGCTTCCGGCTAGCCTGGTCAAGCACCTCAGCGGAGAAAGCCGAAAACTGACTGTCATAGTATGCAAGAACCGGTCTGCGAATCCGAGCTTAAATAAACCTCGTTAGAGGTTATTCCGTGTCATACGATGGGTTTGGTATTAGTACAAACCATGTGATATCGGCTTTGGCCACGGTTCATCCGAACATCACAAACACCTGGGGGCTAGTTATCAGCCCCCCGCACTCCTTTCTCGTGCCCCTACGGCTAAGTGAAAGCAATAAAGCATTATTGTCCGATTGCCTTGTCCGCCCCACACTACCGCCTTCGGGTACCGATAGCTCGGTTAAGGGTCACAATGCGTTGGCAGAGACACCCCGCGTCGTATCTACATGGGGGCTGAAGCCGATGACTCGCAGCTTTCAGTTTTAACGGCCACACAGGAGTAATAAAGGATGCAAAACATGAAAGACATGATAAACCATGCATCTTAAATATAAACGTGTTAAAAGATCTTCGGACATATTACAACGCTTTACTCATAAATGTTCTCTCTCGAACACTGCGACTCTATCGCCCGAGCACCCTCCATTACTCCGGAGAAGTATAGCTCGGGGCACCTGTGCTCCTTTCCAGGAGGCGGAGGGGCGGTGGCTATCTTCATCGGATCCAGCCCCGGCCAGTGCACCTTGGCCTTCGCAAAGGCCATTCGAGCTCCCTCGATACAGGAGGACCGCTTTAGCGCGTCGATCCGGGGCGAGGCGTCGCTCAGCTTCTGCACCAGGCCGAAGTAACTGCCCGGCAGTGGCTCGTTGGGCCATAGCCGGATGCAGAGATCCTTCATGGCCGGCTCCGCCATCCGGTGAAGCTCCATCAGCTGCTTCAGCTACTCAACAAAGAGAGGAGAGTGCTCGGGGGCTTCAAACTGCGCCCAAAACAGCCGAGCTTCATCTCCTTCTCCCCGCGAAGGATAGAACTGGTTCGCGTCCGCTGTGCTCTTCTGGAGGTCCGAGCAGGCGCCTGAGGAACGCCATACTTGGGTAAGTAACTCGAACTTGCTATCCCCGAAGACACACTGCAATAAATACGGCTTACCATCCATGATAGCCTTGGCCTGGCTGACTTGCTCTTCAAAAGACTGCCTATCCACCCGCTCCTTTTGGAGATTGGTTTTCAGGGTGGATAGTTCGGCGGCCTGCTCCTTGCCTTTCCGCTCAAGGTCCTCGCACTTTTGGCCGGCGTCCTTGAGCTCCTGTTGGATTTCCTCCACCCGAGCCTCATGCTTGTCGCTGGTGGCTCTTAAGGCGGATAACGCGGTAGCCGCTTCTTTGGCCGCCGCCCTCTCAACCGCAGCCTCCTGCTTCGCCTTCTCAAGCTCGGCCTTGAGCTTCTCAATTTCCTTATCCGAGGCTGCGTAAGCATTAAACATATCAAAAATACTGCGTTGACAGTGAAGAATTTGGATACTCTAATCTGGCTTACCTTGCGCTTCGTCGAATCTCTTGTTCAGAGCGTCAAGCTCGTCTTCGGAGCTCTTGAGCTTCCGATTTAGCTCGTCCAGCTCGGCAGCATTAGCAGCCGCCGCCGTCGATGAAGCCTGTAAAAAACAAAACCATATCCAGTAACATGGATTCAAAACTTCCGAACTGTCATAAACATGATCCTGTGTCCGGTCCTCTTAAGGGCTGTTAGAACGTTCCGAAAAAATATTGTCCTGTACATAGTTCGGATAATGATCTATGATTGACCCCCAGGTAAGTTTTTCCAAACTCACCTAGGGCTCGGGGGCTGCCATGTATATAATGACAACACAAAGAAATTAATATTTCGCAAACAGAGCATTTCGTGGCTCACCTGAAAGCCCGTCAGGAGACCGTTGAAGGCCTCCTTCAGTCCGCTGTCTACGGACTGAATGCTCTGCAATACCGCACCCATAAGGGTGCGGTGCTCCTCGGAGATGGAGGCGCTTGACAGAGCCTCCCCCATAGCCGGCCACCCATTGGTCGGTGGCGCCGGTGGGGATCGGTTGACCCGATCTCCAACCGGGGATTGAACCGGTGCCTCCGGAGGCATGGTGCGCTCCGGAGACGACCTCGGAAGGGACTGGACATTCCCTTGTCCGGTCTCTGCAGTATCCGGGAGGGGCTTGTCTCCCCGGTCTTCTGTGGCCGAGGCATTAGCCTCGACCATGACGTCGTCGCCCTCACCTCTGGTGTCCGACTCCAAAGGAGCCTGTTGGGATGACACCTCCGCGACATCCTTCGCGGCGCACGGAGGAGAGGGGTGCGACGCGGTCCCGCTCTCCGCTAGCTTGGCGGGCGGGGTCTCCCCGTCCGAGACTTGATCGGCGGGGAGAACACGTGGTGGGCTGCATGTCAATAGGCGCTCACGTATTAATAACATTCAAAACTTAGCACTAACAGCTCAGGAAGTCTTCGGATCTTTACCTTCGGGCTGGGGGCTTGACCCTGAGGTTCCTTCGTGGAACCCTCTCGAAGTCCTCGGACTCAGTATCCGAGTCTGAACTGTCATCGGACAGAACTACCTGTTTCCGACGCGCTTTCTTCAGGGCGGGAGGAGGTACATCCTCTGAGGCGTCCGATGACGCCGCCCTCTTTCCTGCGAGGGGGGGAATCGCCTCCCCCCTCACCCTCGTGCTCCTCCTCTTGATTCGAGGAGGCATAGGTTTCCTCGGACACAGCCCCTGGCTGGTCCCTGGTGCGTAGGCCTGCTCGGCCTGGTTTCTTCTTCTGCTCCTTTTTCTCTGGCGCCTTGTAAGGCGCCACGACGAGCATCTCCGACAGCAGCTGGGACCTAGGGTCTTCGGGCTGTGGAGCCGGGCATTTGATGCCCGTGGCCTTGCTCAACCATTCCTGCGGAAGTGATCGGAAAGTACTTACATTTTCTTCAGGAAAACAAAGCTGATCAAGCGAAACTGTGTTATACCTCGGAAGGGAGCTTATCGGCGCGCAGGCCCTGGTCCTCCTTCTTGGCCGGCCAGTTCTCCTGCGCCTTGAACAACGCCTTCCATAGCTTCTCCCGAGTGGTGCGGAAGAGCTGACGAATCATAGGATCATCGTCAGTCTGATAAGTCCACATAGGAGAGCCCCGACGCTGGCAGGGGAGGATGCGCCGCCGGAGCATAACCTAGACCACGTTGGTCAGCTCGATTTTGTCCTTGATCATGGAGGCGATGCCCCTCTGCAGGTCGTCCACCTATGTATCCGACCCCCAGTCGAGGCCCTTTCGGACCCATGAGGTCAATTTGGTCGGGGGGCCGGATCTGAATTCGGCAGGAACAGTTCCGCCCTCCTCCCTTGGCTTGGTGATGTAAAACCACTCTTTTTGCCAAGTCTTGATGGTGTCGATGAAGGTGCCGGATGGCCATACTGTGTGGGGAAGCTTGCTGATGACCGCCCCGCCGCAGTCTGCGTGTGCGCCTGCGACACACTTCGGCTTGATGTTGAATATCTTGAGCCATAGTCCGAAGTGTGGTTCGACCCACAAGAAGGCCTCGCAGACGATGATGAAGGCCGATATATGCATGAAGGAGTTCGGCGGGAGGTCGTGGAAGTCGAGTCCGTAGAAGAACATGAGGCCCCTGACGAAGGGGTGGAGCGGGAAGTTCATTCCTCGGATGAAGTGAGGAATGAAAACCACCCTCTCACCTGGTTTGGGGGTGGGGATCACCTGGCCCTCCTCCGGGGCACGGTGGAGGATATTGGCGGGGAGGTAGCCGGCGTCCTTGAGGTCCCGGATGTCCTGGTCTGTGACCGTGGAAGCCTCCCACTTGCCATTGGAGCCTGAGCCGGCCATGGCTGAGCTCGGAGGAGGAAGGGTGGAAAACCTAGATCTGGGCTCTGGAGGCTCAGGAGATGGGGGAAGCAAGGATGCGAATGGGAAGTGTGGTTAAGCCTTGGGGTTTTCTTTCCCTTTTATTGGGCTTGTCGCCGGTTAGCCTCCCTTCACTGCGCCGTGAATCCCTCCGCTTCCCAAGACGTGCGTGCCATTATACGCGCATGATTAAACATATCCCGTGTGAAACGGAGAACGATCTGTGCATTGATGGATCGTGCTGATGAAAACGGCCTCGAACCGTGAATCGAGCTTTTTCGACTGGTTCAGTGGTCGTGGTGGGCCGTGACCTTTCTTCTGAAAGGTTGTCAGGGAGCACTGTTTACTCCTTGACGCTTGGCCTTCAGGGCCGAACTATTCATGGTGTTCGGACGATCCATGATCGGGGAAATCACACATCGTCGGAGGCCGAGCTAAACTCGGCCGATCACTATTCGGAGAAAGGAACTCGCCTCGCAAGCTGAAGACTCTGATTATATGAAGCAGCTGGAGCTAGGACCCTTGGCGTTGGAGGCTAGTTCGGGGGCTACTGAGGGAGTCCTGGTTTAAGGGGTCCTCGGGAGGTCGACCTCATTCTTATGGGCCGGACTATATGGGCCACTTGCCGAGCATTGGATTGATCGAAGACCCTGTCTCCAGGAATGAAGCGTCGAGAATCGTGGCGTATCCTCCACGTTTGGAGTAGTGAATAGGCATGTTTGTCCCTTCGACGTGAAACCGACCATGTGTAAACCCTAGGTACCCTCGGCGTCTATATAAGCCGGAGGGTTTTAGGTTGTAGGCCAACAGAACTCATCTAGGGTTTAAGTCATACGATCTCGAGGTAGATCAACTCTGTAACCCTTATACCATCAATATAATCAAGAAGGACGTCGGGTATTACCTCCATAGGAGGGCCTGAACCTGGGTAAACATCGTCTCCCACTTGTCTTGTTACCATCGATTCTAGTCTCACAGCTCGGGACCCCCTACCCGAGATCCGCCAGTTTTGATACCGACAGCGTGTGCGAAGCTTTCCCTGCAGCCTCGCCCTACCCAGCTCACTAATCGATGGCTAAGACGGCGAAGTCGCACGATGACGAGGAAGAAGATGAACACGATGGTTTACCCAGGTTCGGGCCGCTGCGAAGCTTTGGTGGATTGCCTCTAATGGACGTATGGTGGATGAACTAGTACAATGGTGAAGAGCCTCGTGAGGGCGCTCCTGAGGTGTTCATGGCTCTCTGCTAGCTTTGTAATGGATCCTATGGATCGACTGGCTTTGGAACGGATCGGATTGGGTCCCCCTCTACGGTGCAGCCTAGCCTCTATCTATAGCGGTAGCCCGGGTCCTCTTCCCTTATCGCAATGGCGGGAAGGGATCCCATAACGGCCAAATTTGAAGGGGGACAGGAGTACATCCGCGCCCTGTCCAAAGGCGGTCGTCGCCTGCAAAGTAGCTGTCGATGATGCAGTGGTGGGCTCGGCGATGACATCCGTCCTGCGGGGCTCGTGGTCGTGGTCTTGTTGCACCGGAATGGAAACCTTTGGCGGGTGCTTTGGGAACCTGCATACGTCCTTGCCCCCTTTGCACTAAAGGGGAAACTGCCCCGCCTGGCGCGCTGGCGCCCGCCTGTCCTTCCTTGCGTCACCCTTGACTCTTGAGGCCTGGCCCTGCATAGAGACCTCCGCCGCTCCAGGGGGGGCCTGGGGAGGCCCTCCGCTTGCCGATCCTGGTGCTGCTCCCCCTCGCGAGCTTAGGGGCCTCGCGAGGGCCTTGTCTGGAGGGGGGCTGCATTTGGCTGTGCTCGGCTGACAAAGTGGGCCATGCCCTGGGCCACAGGCAGGGAGTTCTGGGTACCCCCGTTCCCAGAACGCCGACAGTAGCCCCCGGGCCCAAGGCGCGCTCGAGCCGGCCTCTGGGCGAAGCCTTGAGGGTGGCCCGAAGCGCCGCGGGCCCTAAACGCCTGCGGGCCAGGCTTTACACGCGTCGGGTGCCTGGGCGGCGACACCCCCGCTCCCCGAGGGCGTCAGGAAGCGCTCCAAGTCAAATTGACGCGACGTCCGGGCGCAGCGCCGGCCATCATTACCCTTCCTTGAATGTTGCTGCTGCTTCGAGCCTCTACTCCTTGGGCCACGCGGATGTGACCCGTCAATCGGCATGAGAAGCGACGCGAACGGTACTGCGTCGATCGAACCGCTCCGCGGCGCTCGAGAGGCGCACGACGCCTGCTCTCCCACGTTGCCTCGTGGCTGCAGTTACGCCTATAAATCCGCCCCGCCCCTGGCAGGGGAGGGGCATCGCAGTCTTGAGGCATCTTCCTGCTTCCTTCGCTCCGCCGATAAACCCTCTTCTTTTCCCATCTTCTTGTCTTCCATGGCGTCTGGAGGAAGCGTTGCGGGCGCGGGGAAGCGTGCGGCACCACCGGCTCCCTCGTCTTCCTTCGGAGGCAGCGGTGGGGGTCCCTCGGGGTCGGTGCAAGTTCGCCGGCGCTGGGCCATGGTCGATGAGTGAGTACTCCGCGTCCTCTCTCTTCCTTAGTCGTTTTGTTCTGCGTTCCGAGCATGATCCTCTCCTTCTCCCAGGGCGCCTGCGGCCAAGAAGCGCAGGCTCGGCGAGCTCCAGAAGGAGGTGGAGGCGCTGCGGGCCAGCTGGTGACCGCCGAGGCCGCCTTCCAAGCCACCCTCAGGGGCGAAGCGGAGGCCAGGGCGGAGCTGGCGTCCCTCCAGGCCCAGGTCCAGGAGGCGGCTAACGCCGTGCACGCCGCCCAAGACGAGGCGGCGCACGCCAAGCTGCTGGAATCCCAACGCGCGAAGCAGTTCCTGGGCATTGCCAGCCGCGCGGCCGGCGCGGTGAGCCGGTTCGTTGGGGACGCCCCCGCGCTGGCGAACGTGCGGGGAGATGGGGGCTACCTTGACTTCTTCCAGAAGGTGGTGGAGGCGCTGGAGACCGGCGTCTCCCGCGTGAACGTGGATAGCGAGTCTGACGCGCGCGACCTCCTGGACCTCGCCTTGACGCTCGTCTTCTCCAACCTGCGCCGCCACGCCCCGCAGCTCGACCTCCGGTGTGTCGGGGAGCCGGTGCCTGACGGGCTCCAGTGCCCCCTTCGGGACGAGGTGCGCCCGCACGTGGAGTCCATGGTGGAGCGGTTCGTCCAGGTGCCCGCATCCAGCGGGGAGGACGATTCCGATGCCGAGGCGGCCGGCGGCGCGGGCGGTGACAGCGGCTTCTCCCCCTAAGCATCCCCTGTCTTCTTTTCTTGGAGCCTGTAATATTTGAAGAAGAACTCTGCCCTCGTGGGCGTTAGTCTTTTGCGTACTACCTTGGTTTGCGTCCTTCCTTGTCTTAAATTGCTGGTTGCCAGCTCGCCGTTGTCGTGGCTTAGTTTCCTTGCGCGGGGCTTGACGCCAGTGCCGCCGCGGCCTGGCGACGGCGGCCGTCAGGGCCCCCGCGGGGCGTCTTCTCACGGGGTGCTGCTTGTGGCCACCGCTCCCCTGGTCGGTAGCCTTGCTGCTCATCACGGCTGGGTCCCTTCCCTCGTGCCGTTTTTCTTGGCGCCTCAGGCCTCAGGGGGCTTTGTGGCCGCGCGTGATGGCCCGCAGTACCTGCATCCCCACATTAATGCGCACAACTCCTATCCCGTCCTCGGGTCGTCATTAGATCAGGGGGTTCTTGCTTGGTTCGGTAGTGTACTTAGCTTGTGGGGTGGCGACGATCTTGTTCGCGCCGCGAGGCGTGACCGGGTTGTCTAGATAGTCCGTGGCTCCTCCTGGGACGCTTCCTCCTTGTTTGTGGGACGGTTTGGGAGCCCTTTTGGCACTCTATGTCTGCAGGCCCCAGTCCCGCACATTTCCCGGCCACTGCAGTATACGACTGGATCACCAGGGATGCAACTGCGGGGTCAGGCCTCGACCCCCTTGATGCCGACCGGATCACCAAGGACGACATCAAGGGGGGCGAGTGACTATATGACCGGTAAGGCTCCTGAGGCGTGTTGCTCAGGAGCCCCCTTTGACGCTCAAGCCGCCCTACGTTGGCAGGTCCCAGTCCCGCGCATTTCCCGGCCACCGTAGTGTACGACCGGATCACCAAGGACGCAACTACGGGGTCAGGCCTTGACACCCTTGATGCCGACCGGATCACCAAGGACGACATCAAGGGGGATGAGTGGCTATATGACCGGTAAGGCTCCTGAGGCGTGATGCTCAGGAGCCCCCTTTGACGCTCGGGCGATCCCCCATTCCGTCCTGCCGGCTGCTGCCTCAGGAAGCCCTGGGGCCTCCCGAGACTCCATGCTGTGGTCGGAGCCCCCAAGCGGGGGCCGATGGCTAAAAGATGCGTGCCCCTGAGGCGACAGGGCTTCGTTATCCAGCCCCGAGGTGCCTCGGGGAGGCCCGGAGCGCTCGGCTCCTTGCGAAACACCAACCCAGAAAGAGAGAGAATTCAAGACCGGTAAAACGAGAGAACACAGAGAGAAAAATTCACGCCCCTTTTTCTTTTAAATATAGAGTTTCGAAATCCTCAAACTTCATTCCAAAAAACGGCAATTCGAACACCAAAAAGAAGCGAGCAACTGCCGCGTCCGGCCCCTTTGCTAGTCTTCGTCTTCCCCCAGCGCTGAGCGTAGGGCATCCACGTTGCATGGGAAGGAACCCCTCCGCGTCCTCGGGGGGCTCCGGGCATATACAGCCCGCTCATTATTACGTGAGAGTGTCACTGTTTTCGTCTTCCCACAGCGCTGAGCTTAGGGCATCCACGTTGCATGGGAAGGAACCCCTCCGCGTCCTCGGGGGGCTCCGGGCATATATAGCCCGCTCATTATTACGTGAGAGTGTCACGGTCTTCGTCTTCCCCCAGCGCTGAGCATAGGGCATCCATGTTGCATGGGAAGGAACCCCTCCGTGTCCTCGGGGGGCTCCGGGCGTATACAGCCCGCTCATTATTACGTGAGAGTGTCACGGCCGTAGATAGCTGGGCAAGCCCCCAGGTGCATGGCCTGGTTGCTCCCAACTCTGTCAAGAGCCATCCCGTGCATTTCTGCTCGGTTGCGCGCCTCCATGACCCAAACCCGGATGCATTGTTCCCCGCGTGGCCGCAGGATTGCGCTCCCGCGGCCCAAACATGAGCACAATGTATCCGGTGCAGCCATGAAGGTGTTTTGTCGATGAAGTCGCCTCGTGAGGCGCCAGGGCACCGGCCTAGCAACGTCTTGAGGGCCTCGTGAGGCCCAGCCTCCCGAGGCCGCACCGGCGCTTCAGTTGCCGCGGGTGGCCCGCGTTGTTTGTGTCTTGCTGTTCCCCCCAGGCCATCACACCTGGGGCCTCGGGGATCGGTTCGGCATTGCTTGCTCGCAAGGGCGCTGGCTTGCGCCGCGCCTCGCGCGTCCGAGGTCACCCTCCCTCTTTCTCCTGCTCGCGCCGTCCAGGCCCGGTGCTCCGTCGGTGGAAACCCCCTGGCCCGGCTCGGGGAGGACGCCCAGGGTGCTCCTTACTCTTGGGAGGTGCCGGCGCCCGCGGCAGGCGCCTGACCCACCCCACCGTCAGGCGGTATGACGTAGCATGGTATGTAAGGCTCCACATAAGGGCTTGGTTCTCCTCCTGAGCCGTCCGGCGGGGCGCCGGGGACGGCGGGGCGCCGCCCCGTGCGCGCCGCTCGCAGACCCTCCTGCGTCGGGCCTCGGAGCGAAGTTGCTTACCTCTGCCACCGCCGTTGGGTGGGCCTCGCGTCTCCTCGTGTGGATTGCCTTCTTGGCGATCCGATGCGCCTTCGCCGTTGTTGCTTGTTTGTCCGGACGCCTGCGCCGCCTGCTCCTTGCAAAGGATGGCACACTCCCGCCTGGTCAATCCAGGCTGCTGAAGGTCCACCGAGTCACGGGGGCGCGTGTTTGCGCGTGCGTGGGGTGCCCCGTTGTTTCCTTCGTGCACCCGGTCGTCGTGGCCGGGCTGCACCCCGAAACCGGTTACCTGGATTCGAAGGAGAAGGAGCACGGCGTGCGGCTGGCCCCGCTCGGGCTCGTCCAGTGCCAGAGGTGGCACGCCGCCGGCGGGCTGGGGGGCGAGTGCGGCGGACGAGCCCCCGGCGCCTGATGCCTGCGGCCTTGAAGAAGAGTGAGGAGCCACGGCCCTCAGCGCGACGGTGACCAGCTCTGCAATGTGATCGGCCCATGCGTCAAAGCCCCCGTGCGTCGGGCGGTGGCGGAGCATCTCGCTTGCCAGCATAAGCGTGTCGTGCGCGTCGAGGACCCCCATGTAGGTGCGGCGCGACGCCGGTGCTGAGGGCGCCACCCGTCCGCAGTGCGTTTGGGCGGTGCGAGAGGTGGCGACGGTGGAGGCGATGCTGGTGGCTTGGTACTGACCGCCCAGCACCATGCTGCTGGGGCGCGGATCGATGGAAGCTGACCCGCTGTGGCCGGGGGAAGCTTGCTGGGCGCCGGCCATCGGAGCGGTGAAGCGTGGGAAGAGCGAAGCTTGGAGAAGACTTCGACACACCCCCTACCTGGCGCGCCAAATGTCGGATTTCGGGCTCCGGAAAACCCTCAAGGTTCGAACACAGGGGCGTGTGCGAAGCTTTCCCTGCAGCCTCGCCCTACCCAGCTCACTAATCGATGGCTAAGACGGCGAACTCGCACGATGACGAGGAAGAAGATGAACATGGTGGTTTACCCAGGTTCGGGCCGCTGCGAAGCGTAATACCCTACTCCTGCTTTGGTGGATTGCCTCTCGTGGAAATATGCTGGATGAACTAGTACAATGGTGAAGAGCCTCGTGAGGGCGCTCCTGAGGTGTTCTTGGCTCTCTGCTAGCTTTGTGGTGGATCCTTTGGATCGACTGGCTTTGGATCGGATCGGATTGGGTCCCCCTCTACGGTGCAGCCTAGCCTCTATCTATAGCGGTGGCCCGGGTCCTCTTCCCTTATCGCAATGGCGGGAAGGGATCCCACAATGGCCAAATTTGAAGGGGGACAGGAGTACATCCGCGCCCTGTCCAAAGGCCGTCGTCGCCTGCAAAGTAGCTGTCGATGATGCAGTGGTGGGATCGGCGATGACATCCATCCTGCGGGGCTCGTGGTCATGGTCTTGTTGCATCGGAATGGAAACCTTTGGCGGGTGCTTTGGGAACCGGCATACGTCCTTGCCCCCTTTGCACTAAAGGGGAAACTGCCCCGTCTGGCACGCTGGCGCCCGCCTGTCTTTCCTTGCGTCACCCTTGACTCCTGAGGCCTGGCCCTGCATAGAGACCTCCGCCGCTCCGGAGGGGGCCTGGGGAGGCCCTCCGCTTGCCGATCCTGGTGCTGCTCCCCCTCGCGAGCTTAGGGGCCTCGCGAGGGCCTTGTCTCGAGGGGGGCTGCGTTTGGCTGTGCTCGGCTGACAAAGTGGGCCATGCCCTAGGCCGCAGGCAGGCTGTTCTGGGTACCCTCATTCCCAGAACGCCGACACGCGCGTTGCCCGCCTGGAAACGGAGGGTGGAGCAGGCGCCCATGTCTGCAGGCCGGGCGTTGCCCGCCTGGAGACGGAGGGTGGAGCACTCGCCCATGTCTCCAGGCCCGGCGCTGCCTGCCTAGAGACGGAGGGTGGAGTGCCCGTGCAGGGCGCCCGGACATCCCGGCAAGGCGCGCCGGGGTGCCGCTCCGGGGACCAAGCTCGCGCTTGGCGAGAGGGTCCGGCGCCGCGCGCCGTCCGAGCCGCGAGGAGTCGCGGCGCTACCATGGCAGCGGCGACCGCCTCCAGACCCTCTGGAACCGGAGACCTGGTCCTGAGGCATGTCCTCTCCAAGGAGGGCTTGCACAAGCTCGCGCCCATGTGGGAGGGCCCGTTCTGGGTCGCTCGCGTCTCCAGGCCTGGTGTCGTACGCCTGGAGACACAGGACGGGGTCCCCATCCAGAATGCCTGGAACATCCAACATCTCCGCAAGTTCTACCCGTGACACTCTCACGTAATAATGAGTGGGTTGTACACGCCCGGAGCCCCCCGAGGAGTGTCGTACGAGGGCACAGAGGGGCTCCCACCCACGCCCAAGTGGAATCCCCATGCTCCGTGCTGGCGGACGACACGGTCTTACAACGACTATGCCCATGCCTAGTGGAGGCCCCATGCTCCGCGCTGGTGGGAAGACTAGCTTAGGTGCCGGACGCGGCTGTTCTTTGCTCTCTTCTGTAACCAAATTTGCCAGCTTTTGGAATGAAACTTGAAGTTTTCACGTCTTTATTCGAAAAAGGGGTGGGAATTTTTCTCCTTGCAGCATTTCCCATTTTGAAGTCTCGTTTTTAAGAGGTTTGGCACCTACCAGTTTTCTCTCTCGCGCGCGCCCCGCGAGCGGGGGCTGAACACGGTGTGCACCTCGCCAAAACTTTGGCGTCCTAATCCTCGCGCGATGCTCTCGAGCGAGCCAGCAGGCGCATGTTGCCTCAGGCTCCCGGCCTCAGGAGCGCTCATCTCCTGGCCTTGCCGGGCATCGCGAACCGGCATACCAGTGACGATCGACCCTCGCTCGGGGGCTCCAACCAAAAATGGTTGCCAGGAGAAGGATGACCGAGGAAAGAGCAGCCATGGTTTGGCTCATTGTCGAGGAACCCTACGTAAAGCGCGTTTCGGCGCCTTCGCGGGATGCGGTGCCTCGAGGAGGCACCTCCGGAGGCCCTGACTCCTCGCAAACCCCCCAGGGGCCTCGCGAGCAGCGGGCACCTCTTGAGGCTCCGAAGCCGTCCGGTCCGCAAGAAAGAAGCCCCCCGGCAAGATCTCTAAGCTGCCCCGGTGCCCCAGCTGCACCTCACGACACAGGAACCCTCCACGCGTACACCAAGCTAATTTATCCTAATCACGACGGGCAGGAACTTTTGATCAGTAGCAATATAAATACTAGAGTATGAGACGAAAAATGCTAACATAAAGGCGCAAGCGCCATAGTTCATTACACACACCCGCGGGGCCCTCCATGGTTCTTAATGCAGGAAGTAAAAAACAAAAGGCGGCCTCCCGAGGACCGCCACTCCTGAGGCTTGGCTCTGGCGCCGACCGCGCTCAGTCGGAGTCATCCTCCTCCTTGACGGGGGCACGGCGGCTTGGCAGCTCGACGACCTCCTGGGCAGGGGCACGACACCACGGTGGCTTGCCGTCCTCCTTGGTCTGGGCGCACCGACGTGGCGGCTCGTCGTAGTCATCGTCACTCGAGCTTCCCCCGAAGGAGGCGCCGCTGCTACTGGAGGTGCTATGGACTCAGTAGGTCTGAAAGCGAAAGGTTGCAACACAAATCGACGAGATGGCGTTGCGGAATTCTTAGGACATGAACTGCGGAAGACATCTCCAAAACATGAGCTGGATTGTAAGATACATGTGAACACACTGTCCGAGACAATTGTGACCACATAGAAATCTTACACAGAACACCACCGAGTTCTGGGTTAGGAACCATCATTTGAGGTAACGAAGTATTGTGCATGTCCGTCAGAGCCCTTCAGGAGTAACACTTAACTTCTTTCCTTGAACAACTCAATCAGTGGCTTGGTGTGCTAGGAATACATATGGAATGGAGGTAGCGAGCCTATCAAACCATATAATACTTTGCACGTGCATGAATGAGTTGAGATGATTCCAAAGGAGGCAAAATAGGCTTTTCTCGAATTCATGGCGGTAACTTGCATCAAATGCACACGAACTGATAGGGAGCCACTTCTTACACCTCGCATATTCTTTATGTACGGAACACAAAGATATTGCCTACAAAGTTTCCAACGCTAGCTTTATGTTCATCATGAATCATGGAACACATGAGAAATGTTGCCGATGGGCTCAACAACAATTCATCAAGACATCCATATAGATGGAAGCCCATAACTATGTGAAGAAGGTGATAGCATTGGTCAGACCAAAAGATATAACGGTGTATGCTCGAGGATACATCCACGAGTAAAACAACATTATGAAGATCTTTGGTTCTGATTTTGATTTGACGATAACCCACGCTCAAATCAAAGATTGGATAAGACAATAGATGCATCAATTGATCACAAGGATCAACCGAGGAAGGTATCATCTTTCTTTGACACACACCAAAAACACAAAAGATATCCCCTTTGACATGAGTTAAGTCAGGCGAATCATTTATCTTCCAACTCTCCAAGTTGTTGTTTAGCTTAACCAACTAGCTCAGGGGTATCCAACACAGATTCTTGGAGAAGGGGTGGTTTATAGAAAAACCAACTTGATCACGAACTCAACATAACAGTCAGGGGACAACCTGGTGATACTTCCGAGAGGATATTCAGAAAATCACAAACCACCAATATGTTATTAAGCTCGAGAACAATCTTGCTTTTCAGGGCGAGACAATATGATCAACAGAGCAAAGGATTGACACAATCCTAACTTGTTGATCAAAGAGTGCACCATGGAAGATGGACTAGGTGTTGGGGAACGTTGCATGGGAAACAAAAATTTTCCTACGCACACACAAGATCTATCCATGGTGATGAGCATCTACGAGAGGGAGAGTGAATCTACATACCCTTGTAGATCGCTAAGCGGAAGCGTTAATAAACGCGGTTGATGTAGTCGAACGTCTTCGCGATCCAAATCGCCGAGCGTCCCGCGATCCAATCACGATCCTTCCGATCTAGTGCCGAACGGACGGCACCTCCGCGTTCAACACACGTACGGCTTGATGACGCCTTCACCTCCTCGATCCAGCGAGCGATGATGAAGTAGTGGTTGAGTTCCAGCAGCACGACGGCGTGGTGATGGTGGTGAGGAACAATCTCTGCAGGGCTTCGCCAAGCGCTACGGAGATTATGACGGAGGAACTAGAGGGCTAGGGTTGCCGGCACACGGCTTGGGAAATCC
Source organism: Elymus sibiricus (assembly GCA_039707655.1). Taxonomy (NCBI): domain Eukaryota; kingdom Viridiplantae; phylum Streptophyta; class Magnoliopsida; order Poales; family Poaceae; genus Elymus; species Elymus sibiricus. The sequence continues at coordinate 239,886,784 of CM077667.1, read as the reverse complement.
TGATGTATCCCGTGTGCTAGCCCTGCCCCTCTATTTATATGTTGAGCCTTGGGGTCTAAACTTGGAGTAAAAGCCTCCTCCAGGTCGGTTTTGCCCGCACAAGGTCGGTTTGGCCCGCAGGGAAAGAGTCCAACTCGGATCCCTGCCGAACCGCGCACAGCCGCGCACAAGCGGTAGTACCGCTTCACACAAGCGGTAGTACCGCTTGGGCGGTAGTACCGCTTCACACAAGCGGTAGTACCGCTCGGGCGGTAGTACCGCTTCACCAAGCGGTAGTACCGCTTACGCGGCAGCAAAACTACTTTTTGCACTTTCCAATACCTTGTGGGCTTTATCCCTTTGGCCCATATAAAGTGTTGCTACACCCGAACACTTCGGCAAACATCCGGAACCCATTCCGGTGAACTCTGAAACTCTTCCGGAGATCGAAACACTATTATCACATATATCAATCTTTACCTCCGGACTCTTCCGGAGATCCTCGTCATGTCCGGGATCTTATCCGGGACTCCGAACAACTTTCGGTCACCAACATAATAACTCAATTATACTAATCGTCACCAAACGTTAAGTGTGTAGACCCTGCGGGTTCGAGAACTATGTAGACATGACCGAGACACCTCTACGGCCAATAACCAATAGCGGGACCTGGATGCCCATATTGGCTCCTACATATTCTACGAAGATCTTTATCGGTCGAACCTCTATGTCAAGGATTCAGTTAATCCCGTATGCTGTTCCCTTTGTTCTTCGGTATGTTACTTGCCCGAGATTCGATCGTCGGTATCACTATACCTAGTTCAATCTCGTTACCGGCAAGTCTCTTTACTCGTTCCGTAATACAAGATCTCGTGGCTAACACTTTAGTCACATTGCTTGCAAGGCTCATTGTGATGTTGTATTACCGAGTGGGCCCTGAGATACCTCTCCGTCATACGGAGTAACAAATCCCAGTCTTGATCCATGCCAACCCAACAGACACCCTCGGAGATACCTGTAGAGCACCTTTATAGTCACCCAGTTACGTTGCGACGTTTGATACACACAAGGTATTCCTCCGGTGTCAGTGAGTTGCATGATCTCATGGTCAAAGGAACAGATACTTGACATGCAGAAAACAATAGCAATAAACTGACACGATCAAATGCTACGTTTACAGTTTGGGTCTTGTCCATCACATCATTCTCCTAATGATGTGATCCCGTTATCAAATGACATCTCATGTCCATGGCTAGGAAACCTTAACCATCTTTGATCAACAAGCTAGTCAACTAGAGGCTTACTAGGGACACAGTGTTGTCTATGTACCCACACATGTATTTCAGTTTCCAATCAATACAATTATAGCATGGATAATAAACGATTATCATGAACAAGGAAATATAATAATAACCAATTTATTATTGCCTCTAGGGCATATTTCCAACAGTCTCCCACTTGCACTAGAGTCAATAATCTAGTTCACATCACTATGTGATTTACATTGTAATGAATCGAACACCCATGCAGTTCTGGTGTTGTTCATGTTTAGCCCTTGGAAGAGGTTTAGTCATCGGATCTGCAACATTTAGATCCGTGTGTACTTTGCAAATATTTATGTCGTCCTCCTTGATGTAATCGCGGATGGAATTGAAACGTCGCTTTATGTGTCTGGTCCTCTTGTGAAATCTTGGTTCCTTGGCTAGAGCAATGGCACCAGTATTATCACAAAACAGAGTCATTGGGTTAAGTGCACTAGGCACTACTCCAAGATCTGTCATGAACTCCTTCATCCAGACACCTTCCTTCGCCGCCTCCGAGGCAGCGATGTACTCCGCTTCGCATGTAGAATCTGCTACCACGCTTTGCTTGGAACTGCACCAGCTAACCGCACCCCCATTAAGAATAAATACGTATCCGGTTTGCGACTTAGAGTCATCCGGATCAGTGTCAAAGCTTGCATCGACGTAACCCTTTACGACGAGCTCTTGATCACCTCCATAAACGAGAAACATGTCCTTAGTCCTTTTCAGGTACTTCAGGATATTCTTGACCGCCGTCCAGTGTTCCATTCCTGGATCACTTTGAAACCTTCCGACCATACTTATGGCAAGGCTGACATCGGGTCTTGTGCACAGCATTGCATACATGATAGAGCCTATGGCCGAAGCATAGGGGATGACACTCATCTTTTCTCTATCTTCTGCAGTCACTGGGCATTGAGTCTTACTCAACTTCACACCTTGCAAAACAGGCAAGAACCCCTTCTTGGACTGATCCATTTTGAACTTCTTCAAAATCTTATCAAGGTATGTGCTTTGTGAAAGTCCTATTAAGCGTCTTGATCTATCTCTATAGATCTTGATGCCTAATATGAAAGCAGCTTCTCCTAGGTCCTTCATTGAAAAACTCTTGTTCAAATATTCCTTTACGCTTTCCAGCATTTCTATATTGTTTCCAATCAGCAATATGTCATCCACATATAATATTAGAAACGCTATAGAGCTCCCACTCACTTTCTTGTAAATACAAGCTTCTCCGTAAACTTGTATAAACTCGAACGCTTTGATCACATCATCAAAACGAAGATTCCAACTCCGAGATGCTTGCACCAGTCCATAAATGGATCGCTGGAGTTTGCAAACTTTGTCAGCATTCTCTGGATCGACAAAACCTTCTGGTTGCATCATATACAACTCTTCCTTAAGGTAACCGTTAAGGAACGCTGTTTTGACATCCATCTGCCAAATTTCATAATCGAAAAAGGCAGCTATTGCTAACATGATTCTGACGGACTTAAGCATCGCTACGGGTGAGAAGGTCTCATCGTAGTCAACTCCTTGAACTTGTGAAAAACCCTTTGCCACAAGTCGAGCTTTATAGACGGTGACATTACCGTCCGCGTCCGTCTTCCTCTTAAAGATCCATTTGTTCTGAATGGCCTTACGCCCTTCAGGTAATACTTCCAAAGTCCATACTTTGTTTTCATACATGGATCCCATCTCAGATTTCATGGCCTCTAACCATTTCTCGGAATCCGGGCCCATCATCGCTTCTCCATAGCTCGTAGGTTCATCGTTGTTTAACAACATGACCTCTAAGACAGGGTTGCCGTACCACTCAGGAGTAGTACGCGTCCTTGTCGACCTACGAGGTTCGATAGCAACTTGATCCAAAGCTTCATGATCATCATCATTAACTTCCTCTTCAGCTAATGTAGGCTCCACAGAAACAACTTTCTGCGCTGCGCTACTCTCAGGTTGAAGTAAAGGTTCAATAACCTCATCAAGTTCTATCTTCCTCCCACTCAATTCTTTCGAGAGAAACTCTTTCTCAAGAAATGTTCCGTTTTTAGCGACAAACACTTTGCCTTCGGATCTGAGGTAGAAGGTATACCCAACTGTCTCTTTTGGGTATCCTATGAAGACGCATTTCTCCGCTTTGGGTTCCAGCTTTTCAGGCTGAAGCTTTTTGACATAAGCATCACATCCCCAAACTTTAAGAAACGACAGCTTTGGCTTCTTGCCAAACCAAAGTTCATATGGCGTCGTCTCAACGGATTTCGATGGTGCCCTATTTAAAGTGAATGCAGCTGTCTCTAATGCATAACCCCAAAACGATAGTGGCAAATCGGCAAGAGACATCATAGATCGCACCATATCCAATAAAGTTCGATTACGACGTTCGGACACACCATTACGCTGTGGTGTTCCAGGCGGTGTCAATTGTGAAACAATTCCACACTGTCTTAAGTGACTGCCAAACTCATAACTCAGATATTCTCCTCCTCGATCAGATCGTAGGAATTTAATCTTCTTGTTACGATGATTCTCAACTTCACTCTGAAATTGTTTGAACTTTTCAAATGTTTCAGACTTGTGTTTCATTAAGTAAATATACCCATATCTACTTAAGTCATCAGTGAAGGTGAGAAAGTAACGATAACCACCGCGCGCCTCAATGCTCATCGGACCGCACACATCAGTATGTATGATTTCCAATAAGTCACTTGCCCGTTCCATTGTTCCAGAGAACGGAGTTTTAGTCATCTTGCCCATGAGGCATGGCTCACATGTGTCAAGTGATTCAAAATCAAGTGACTCCAAAAGTCCATCAGCATGGAGCTTCCTCATGCGTTTTACGCCAATATGACCTAAACGGCAGTGCCACAAGAAAGTGGTATTATCATTATCAATTCTACATCTTTTGGCATCAATGTTATGAACATGTGTATTATTACTATCGAGATTCAATAAGAATAAACCCCTCACATTGGGTGCATGACCATAAAAGATATTACTCATATAAATAGAACAACCATTATTCTCTGATTTAAATGAGTAACCGTCTCGCAATAAACAAGATCCAGATATAATGTTCATGCTTAACGCAGGCACCAAATAACACTTATTTAGGTTCATCACTAATCCCGACGGTAATCGAAGAGCGAGCGTGCCGACGGCGATCACATCAACCTTGGAACCATTTCCCACGCGCATCGTCACTTCGTCCTTTGCCAGCCTCCGTCTATTCCGCAGTTCCTGTTTTGAGTTGCAAATATGAGCAACCGCACCGGTATCAAATACCCAGGCACTACAACGAGAGTTGGTAAGGTACACATCAATAACATGTATATCATATATACCTTGTTTGTTGTTGGCCGCCTTCTTGTCAGCCAAATACTTGGGGCAATTCCGCTTCCAGTGTCCAGTTCCCTTGCAATGAAAACACACAGTTTCTGGTTTGGGTCCAGCCTTGGGTTTCTTCACGAGAGGAGCAACTGCTTTGCCACTCTGCTTGGAGTTACCCTTCTTACCCTTGCCATTTTTCTTGAAACTAGTGGTTTTATTGACCATCAACACTTGATGCTCCTTCTGAATTTCAGACTCAGCGGCTTTCAGCATCGCAAACAGCTCGGCGACTGACTTGTTCATCCCGTGCATGTTATAGTTCAACACGAAGCTCTTGTAGCTAGGTGGCAATGATTGAAGAACTCTGTCAGTGATAGCCTCTGGCGGAAGGGGCATCCCTAACTCAGCCAGACGGGTGGAGTACCCAGACATTCTGAGCACGTGATCACTGATAGACCCGTTCTCCTCCATCTTGCAAGCATAGAACTTATCGGAGATCTCATATCTCTCGATCCGGGCATTCTTCTGAAAGATAAACTTCAACTCCTGGAACATCTCATATGCTCCATGACGTTCAAAATGTCTTTGAAGTCCCGGTTCTAAGCCATACAACATTGCACATTGAACTATTGAGTAATCATCAGAACGAGCCTGCCAGGCGTTCACAACGTCTAGAGACTCAACTGGAGCGGGTGGATCACCAAGCGGTGCATCAAGGACATAAGCCTTCTGGGAAGCCGTAAGGATAATCCTTAGATTACGGGCCCAGTCCACAAAGTTACTTCCATCATCTTTCAACTTAGCTTTCTCTAGGAACGCATTAAAATTCAGGGGTGCTACTGCGCGAGCCATGATCTACAACATAAATATAGCAAAGACAACTTAGACTATTGTTCTAGATAATGAGTTTAGTTAATCATATTACTTAAAAACTCCCACTCAAATTGACATCCCTCCGATCATTCGAGTGTAACATGATCCAAATCCACCAACTCAAGTCCGATCATCACGTGAGTTGAGGTGGTTTCAATGGTGAACATCTTCATGTTGATCATATCTACTATATGACTCATGTTCGACCTTTCGGTCTCTTGTGTTCCGAGGCCATGTCTGTACATGCTAGGCTCGTCAAGTTTAACCCGAGTGTTCCGCACGTGCAACATGGCTTGCACCCGTTGTATGCGAACGTAGAGTCTATCACACCCGATCATCACGGCGTGTCTCGAAACGACGAACTTTCGCAACGGTGCACACTTGGGGAGAACACAATTTATCTTGAAATTTAAGTGAGGGATCACCTTATAATGCTACCGTCGTCCTAAGCAAAATAAGATGCATAAAAGGATTAACATCACATGCAAATCATAAGTGACATGATATGGCCATGAACTTGTGCTTTTGATCTCCATCTCCAAAGCACCGGCATGATCTCCATCGTCACCGGCATGACACCATGATCTCCATCATCTTGATCTCCATCAACGTGTCGCCATAAGGTTGTCGCGCCGACTGTTGCTTCCACGACTATAGCTAACGTTTAGCGATAAAGTAAAGCATTACATAGCGCTTAATGATTGACACGCAGGTCATACAATAATTAAAGACAACTCTATGGCTCCTGCCAGTTGCCGTACTCATCGACATGCAAGTCGTGATATTCTATACAAAACATGATCATCTCATACATCACATATATCTCATCATGTAATTGGCCATATCACATCACAACATACCCTGCAAAAACAAGTTAGACGTCCTCTAATTGTTGTTGCAAATTTTACGTGGCTGCTACGGGTTTGCAAGAACCGTTCTTACCTACGCAAAACCACAACGTGGTGTAGTGATTGCTTTTTGATCTTCTAAAAGAACCCTCTTCATTGAACCGATTCAACTAAAGTGAGAGAGACAGACACCCGCCAGTCACCTTTATGCAACAAGTGCACGCAGCGGTAAAACCAGTCTCGCGTAAGCGTACGCGTAATGTCGGTCCGGGCCGCTTCATCTCACAATGCCGCTGAATCAAGTATCAACTAGTAACGGCAAGCAATATGTATACACCCACGCCCACAACTCATTTGTGTTCTACTCGAGATCTCATCTACGCATAGACCTGGCTCATGATGCCACTGTTGGGGAACGTTGCATGGGAAACAAAAATTTTCCTACGCACACACAAGATCTATCCATGGTGATGAGCATCTACGAGAGGGAGAGTGAATCTACATACCCTTGTAGATCGCTAAGCGGAAGCGTTAATAAACGCGGTTGATGTAGTCGAACGTCTTCGCGATCCAAATCGCCGAGCGTCCCGCGATCCAATCACGATCCTTCCGATCTAGTGCCGAACGGACGGCACCTCCGCGTTCAACACACGTACGGCTTGATGACGCCTTCACCTCCTCGATCCAGCGAGCGATGATGAAGTAGTGGTTGAGTTCCAGCAGCACGACGGCGTGGTGATGGTGGTGAGGAACAATCTCTGCAGGGCTTCGCCAAGCGCTACGGAGATTATGACGGAGGAACTAGAGGGCTAGGGTTGCCGGCACACGGCTTGGGAAATCCTGATGTATCCCGTGTGCTAGCCCTGCCCCTCTATTTATATGTTGAGCCTTGGGGTCTAAACTTGGAGTAAAAGCCTCCTCCAGGTCGGTTTTGCCCGCACAAGGTCGGTTTGGCCCGCAGGGAAAGAGTCCAACTCGGATCCCTGCCGAACCGCGCACAGCCGCGCACAAGCGGTAGTACCGCTTCACACAAGCGGTAGTACCGCTTGGGCGGTAGTACCGCTTCACACAAGCGGTAGTACCGCTCGGGCGGTAGTACCGCTTCACCAAGCGGTAGTACCGCTTACGCGGCAGCAAAACTACTTTTTGCACTTTCCAATACCTTGTGGGCTTTATCCCTTTGGCCCATATAAAGTGTTGCTGCACCCGAACACTTCGGCAAACATCCGGAACCCATTCCGGTGAACTCTGAAACTCTTCCGGAGATCGAAACACTATTATCACATATATCAATCTTTACCTCCGGACTCTTCCGGAGATCCTCGTCATGTCCGGGATCTTATCCGGGACTCCGAACAACTTTCGGTCACCAACATAATAACTCAATTATACTAATCGTCACCAAACGTTAAGTGTGTAGACCCTGCGGGTTCGAGAACTATGTAGACATGACCGAGACACCTCTACGGCCAATAACCAATAGCGGGACCTGGATGCCCATATTGGCTCCTACATATTCTACGAAGATCTTTATCGGTCGAACCTCTATGTCAAGGATTCAGTTAATCCCGTATGCTGTTCCCTTTGTTCTTCGGTATGTTACTTGCCCGAGATTCGATCGTCGGTATCACTATACCTAGTTCAATCTCGTTACCGGCAAGTCTCTTTACTCGTTCCGTAATACAAGATCTCGTGGCTAACACTTTAGTCACATTGCTTGCAAGGCTCATTGTGATGTTGTATTACCGAGTGGGCCCTGAGATACCTCTCCGTCATACGGAGTAACAAATCCCAGTCTTGATCCATGCCAACCCAACAGACACCCTCGGAGATACCTGTAGAGCACCTTTATAGTCACCCAGTTACGTTGCGACGTTTGATACACACAAGGTATTCCTCCGGTGTCAGTGAGTTGCATGATCTCATGGTCAAAGGAACAGATACTTGACATGCAGAAAACAATAGCAATAAACTGACACGATCAAATGCTACGTTTACAGTTTGGGTCTTGTCCATCACATCATTCTCCTAATGATGTGATCCCGTTATCAAATGACATCTCATGTCCATGGCTAGGAAACCTTAACCATCTTTGATCAACAAGCTAGTCAACTAGAGGCTTACTAGGGACACAGTGTTGTCTATGTACCCACACATGTATTTCAGTTTCCAATCAATACAATTATAGCATGGATAATAAACGATTATCATGAACAAGGAAATATAATAATAACCAATTTATTATTGCCTCTAGGGCATATTTCCAACACTAGGAAGCACGATCAATCTTGGAATGGTGATTCAATAACCAACACATCAAGAATGAAATTACTGTCCATTAACTACCAAGCAACAAAGTTGCTAGGATTATTGATTTCACACATCACGATTCACTTGTCGGTATTCTAGTTACAACAACATAGAGACCGAGGAATGAATGATGATGGCGAGAAGTATCACTGTATCAAGAAGTCATAAGAGGTGGTGCAATTCCTATGACAATCCTGACTTAAAGGGGGTAATACTTCGAGGTAGAACAGAACAAAAGCTAGATTGACATTTTGATCTGCAGAACACAACTGCTTTGACCCAATCCTAGAAATGGATGAGGTACTGGAGTTTGTTTCTCCTAGTCATTCGGGAATAGAATGGCTTGACGGACCACAAGAATAGTCGACATCGATAAACAAATGCATGACATACTCTTGACTATCCATTGACAGATGAAGGTCAGAATACAATTGAAGAGGGACAACTCAAGATCACCTAATTTTCCTTGAGTTGTAGATGCATAGATTGTATACATCGAACAAAGATCAACATGTTTCTTCCAGATAATCCATGCAGAAAGGAAAGAATTGGGAGGCTCACAACTATAGAATGGAGGACTCATGAATAGCACTCTTGTTGTGTTCTTCAGTTCATGAGGAACTTCTGCCATAACTGGTTCATGGTATTGGAGGAATGATGTACCACGACATTGAAGACTATCACAAAGGTTACTAATATCCTAAAGGAACGAGAAAATACTATCAACGGGAGTGAGCAGAATGATTTTTTTGGGTTCAAGAACCCAGAAATAGAACACCTACTAACTAAGTAGCATCACAGCATGCTTTCGATAATGATGGCCAGAATTATCACACTGGGAACAAAAGACACAACTAGACTGTTGGGTGGTTCACTTAAATAACATGGTTTCCTAAACACCTTTAACATATACGTCGAGGTAGTAGAGTACCTCAACACAACAATTAGTGTGCTTTGTCTGGCCAAAAGATATTAACTCGGGATGAAAGGATTTGCAATTGCATCAGATTTTTATAAACATTGGATAACTCGGACAGCATAACGGTTGTACGGGTATGAAATATGAGTCAACCTGCACAAGAAAACTGACAACATAACATTGAATTCCTATGGAGACATCGATCCAGGAAGACATCAACTATCCTATAATTCTGCAGCATAGTAACTCGTCATCCTGATAGATAGATAGGAAGCCTAATTCTTAACCCCGTAGAATAAAGAAGAGGGTGACTCAGAATTAGAATGACACAAGGAAAGGAGCAAAAAGAATCTTATGTTCCCTTCCACAATCAATTCCCTTATATAACTAAAGCAGTTCTAGACTCAACATCGACCAGTTTGGCTTGGTAATCCTACAGGCAGTTAAGCTCTGATACCAACGCTGTCGGGACCCCGATCCTAAGCCATAAGAATCCAGCATGTAACACTTCACATTACTTTGCGGTCTCACGCACAGTTATCTCCACGGCTGCCACCTTACCTGGGCCAGGACAGTTTGCGCCTTTTGGCTCACGAATGTGAATATGTCGCTAGCATTCAAATGTCCAAGAACCCGGGTCGACATGACTAGTCGTAAAACCCAAATAGCACATCTGTACAGGGACAGGCATACGTAACCCAACAATGCAGGTGTCGGTCATCAGCGTGTGTAGACGAGTCATAGCAAGCTACAGGGACTTCATTACGCCGTGGGACATAAATGTCATCAACTGCGCGTAGACGAGTCATAGCAGGCTACATGGACTCCATTACACTGCGAAACATTTCCCCGAAGGGACAGACACAACAGCAAGAAGGATACACGCCGGTCAATCAATGTGTCCTGAGCAGTAGCAAGCTACCAAGGATCAGTGGAAGCACAAAGAGGCATTTCCCCGTAAAGAGTACTACTAGAGGCACACAACTAGGTGTCGAATCCCATACATACCGTTACATGTCACACGTACGCACGACATGTCCGATATGCATAGATACAACTATGGCATCACAACATAACCATACAACAACTAGCAACAAGCAGAAGCAAAACATGTCTGGGTACAGACATCTACTAAAAGTGGCTGGAGGAGCCTGAAAAGCTACAACGACCCTACCAAAGGAACCAGACCTCTGTCTGGGATTCCCAAGCTAATCCGGTCAACATTGAACTTCACGTCATAAGAATCACTAATGAGACTGACGTCTCCTCTGCAAAACATAAATTAAGCAACAGTGAGTACAAAGGTACTCAGCAAGACTTACATTAGAACTATCTACATATGCATCAGTATCAATGAAGGGGGTTGTGGAGTTTATTGCAGCAAGCCAGCTTTGACTCTTGGCTAACCTGTACTACGACTACAAGTACTTTCTTTGAGGTGGGATAGCGCACACGAGTCCACATATTCACCAACTCAATACACCACTATGGATCCACTCCCGTCTCCCTACGAGAAGGCCATCCATAGCACTCACGCTTATCTTGCGTATTTTAGAAGTATCCATTTCAAGTTATCTATGAACCACATAAGTTTTCCAAGTAGTCCATATCCGAGGACGCGACTATTCGAACAGATTGATAACCCTACAGGGGTGCACTTCTTCACACACGCTCTAGCCACTTATCGCCATGTGCACGTAAAAAGGCACCTCGGCAACCTTCAAGCGGAAGCCCAGCAAGGGAGTCGGCCATGACCGTCAATCACACAAGACCCTAGTCCAGGTTTATTGCCTATTTGAGACTGAACCCGCATGGAAGTCCGCCCAAAGTTTCCGCTACGGCCTCAAACGATGTGCGCAGGGTTCCCAAGCCCACCGTTCGGGTGCCACTTGGTACATCGTGCCACTATGTATCTACCGCATCACAGCCCACCCCGTCGGGCAGCGCTCTATGCACGGCCGCCAACACTTTTCCTACAAACACCAGAAACTAGTTGCAACTCTTGGACAGAGATCAAGGCGATTAATAGGTCGAGAGGGGTCGAGTTACCGGAACCCAATGTGTGGTAATATCTTGTCTTGGATAACATACATAGAACTCAGCTCTTAAGGACGGTCCCAATGAGACAACCCGCCATGTACTCCTACATGGCCTCTCATCGCTATCTTTACCAAATTGTGTTCACACACTTAGCTCTCACACAGTAGGACATGAACACATCCATTCCAATTCATCGCCCAGATGGATCAGACCCGACATGACTCTAAGCATAGCAGGCACAGTAAGCAAGCATGGATGAGTAAGCACAACAAGGCTCAAGCAGTTTCTACTCATGCTAAGTGGTTTCAACTATTTACCGTGACAAAGACAGGTCATGCAAAGGAATGGGTTCAACTACCGGAAACATGTAACAGTTGAATCGTTATTGTCCTAATCCAGTAAATGAGAGCAGGAGCGAGAGAGTGGGTTTATATCAATATGCTCAGGGGGGGTTTTCTTGCCTGACAGCTCTGAAGATATTACTTCTCTTCATTAGTGTCAACGATCATAGCGTCGGAACCATCGTCTACCGAGAAGGAACAACACCGACAAAAAAAGAAAGGAACACATTCAGGCAACAAACATGATGTATGACATGGCATATTAAGGTACTGAGTTCACCTAGCACAGTATTTAGTCATATTAATTGAAGTGGAATTCAATTAGGCATCAAATTCCAACTCCAAACTATTTCTCAAATTTGTCCTAATCAAGAAATGTCCTAGTTGGTAATGTTAACTTGTTCAAACATGCATGATCATGGCATAAACAGATTCATTGGATTTTTCTGATCATTTTTCATATATAAATTATTTTCATCCGAGTTATAGATTATTTTCTATGATTTTAGAAGTTTTAAACATTTTCTTAAAATAGATAAATCATTTTAAATTTATCTAAAATCAATAAATCAATTTATTGCATCAGCCTCACGTCAGGATGACGTCAGCGGTCAACAGGGCCGGTCCAGGTCAAACCTGACCGTCGGGTCCCACATGTCATAGGCTCACGGGCTAATTAAGTTAAATTTAAACTAATCTAAATTAGCAGGGGGGGCTGGCCCCACTTGCCATTGACCCAGGGGAGGTCAAATCTAGCCCGGTGGGGGGTCAAACCCGCCGGCGAGGCCCGAGACGGCGGAGCGGCTCGGAAACACGGCACAGGGTGCCGTTTACTGCGCGGAAGGGCTCGTTGGGGAGCTCGCGGCGTGCCGCGTCCAACAGAGGCCACAGGACGGCCGGGGGTGGGCTGTGGCGATGGCAGCAAGGAGCTAGGCGGCGACCGGAGCTCGGCTGCGTTCGGGTTCGGTGTTGCGATGCTCCAACGGGACAACTAGCGCGTTAGGGATGCACTGCGGCTTGCTGCAAGCGTGATGGACGCACCGGGGTGACCCAATGGTCACCGGAGATGCTCCTGCGTCGAGTTCTGGTGGCGGTGCTCCTCGGCTCGCACGGGGACGGCTGCTAGAGGGCCCAAACGACCATGGGGAGAGGGGGAAAATAATCAATGGCTCACAGCGAACTCGAGGAGGTGGTCGGCGAGCTCGGGGACGGGCAGAGCGCGGCGAATCGACGGTGATGTTCCGGCGGTCAGAGCGGCAAGGAAGATGACGATGGCGATGATGGAGGCCGTCCGGGCTTGCGTGGGTCGATGGAGAGCTTCAGGGCGATGTTACGGACCCGGTGAACACTACGGCGGGGCAAGGGGTGGCCGGTGGCTACGGCAACAGAGAGCGACGACGACGACGGCGCTCGGCCATGGCGGGGAGAAGGCGAGAGAGCGAGGGGGAGGGGAAAATGGAGGGGTTGGCAGGATCCATACGGCACCGGGGCTCTATCCGTGGTGTCGATGTGGAGAGGGGAAGCAGGAGGTGGCCTGGGCGCGTGCGCGCGCGCACTGACCACACGCTCGTCCTCCTGGCACGGGCTAGGAGACGACTTGCAAGGGGGGTTGGTGGGCTGGGCCACCAACTGGGCCGGCCAGGTAAGTCATTCTCCCCTCTGCTTTTCCTTTTATTTCTGTTTTCTATTTTTTTATTTGTCTTGATTTGGTTTCAGATCCAAAACATTTTTAATAAATATGAAACTTGTTATGGACTCTCACTGAATTATTTCATAGGCCCTTACCACGTTTCAAATTATTTGGAGCTATGGATTTATATATATCATTTATTAGCTCCAAATCAAATACTTGTTGAATTAATTCAGCAACCAAAAGTGACATGGAAAAATATTCTTCACCTCTGGTTGATGTTACCACATTTCTCCAGAGATGATCAACATTTTATAAGGCCACTTTGGATCATTGAAAAGTTTTAAATTGAAACCTAGTTGAATTGATTATTTGCTAGGGTTTGAATAATCCCCCAATTCAAATTCAATTGAAATTTAACATGATGCATGGATGATTACAATGCAACTAATTACAGGCAATAATTTAGGGCTGTGACACGGGGGCAACTGTCGGCGTTCTGGGATCGGGGGTACCCAGATCTGCCTGCCTGCAGCCCAGCGTGTGGCCCACCTCGACGGCCCAGTATGGCCTGGCAGCAAACCCCCCAAGACAAGACCCTCGTGAGGACCCCGGCCTCGCGAGGCAAACAACGCCAAGACCTCCAGAGGAGTAGCCTCCCCAGGCTGCCTCCCGAGGAGCGGATATTTCTATGCAGGTACCTGGCCTCAGGAGGCTGCGATGATGTGAGCCATGACGACCAAGGCCAGGCGGGCGCAGAGGGGACAGTTTCCTCTTTTGCGCTAAGGAGGCAAGGACATACGCGGGTTCCCAAGGAATCCCCCAAAGGTTTCCGTTCTGGTGCAACAAGACCAAGACCACGAGCTCGGCAGGACGGATGTCATCCCCGAGTGAGGGAGTCCGGGATTAAGGGGTCCTCGGACTGCCGGCCTATTTCTCATAGGCCGGGCTCATGGGCCGCTCGTTGAGGATGGGATTGATCGAAGGCCTCGTCGCTATGGAGGAGACCTCACGAGCCGTGGCGTGTCTTTCAAGTTTGAGATAGTAGATTAGGCATGTTTTTTTCCCTCCGGTGGGCAACCGACTATGTGTAACCCTAATGACCCTTGGCGCCTATATAAGCCGAAGGGTTTTAGATTGTAGGACAGAGAAACTCATCTAGGGTTTTAGCTAGTCGATCTCGGGGTAGATCAATTCTGTAACCTTCATACCATCAATATAATAGAGCAGGACGTAGGGTTTTACCTCCATAGGAGGGCCCGAACCTGGGTAAACATCGTCCCCTTGTTACCATCGATCCTAGACTCACAGCTCGGGACCCCCTACCCGAGGTCCGCCGGTTTTGACACTGACATTGGTGCTTTCATTCAGAGTTTCGCTGTGATCACCAAAAGAATCGATGGCTCACCTTCTCATAAGCCATGGAGTCTGTAGCCAGCTTGTCTCCGTCCCTGGTCAGATCCCTGCAGGCGGCAGCACCCTGTCGCATGCCGATCCGGCTGACCATCTTGGCCAGATCGGAAGTTTCTTCCCCGATCAGGAAATCAGATTTGGGAACCTAGAGTTCGTCGCTGATTCACGGGGAGAACTTGTTTGGATGAAGCCCTCAAATCTCATGGAGGAGCCCGCAAAGCCCGACGCCTTGACGCCGGAAGCATCGGGAATCGCCTCTGAGGTGGCCTCTACCCTCGGGCCATCTAGAACGCCCAACCCCGTCGATACGCCTGGATCCGCCCCGGCCGAATACGACCTGGATTCGCCTCCGAGCGATCCTGGGACCACGGCGCTGCGGATCGACCATGTGCGCTTCGGCGACACATACTCCGCCGATGTCTCGTCCCTGAACGAGCTACTGGATCGGATTCGAACCATGGGCATGACCGACAACCAGACCCCGGTCTATGACTGGATCGGGTTTAAATCCGATGACAGGGAGATTCGCACCCCCTCGGTCACTTACTTAGTCGCCACCATCGAGTGTCCGGCTGGAGGCTCGTCCCCCAACAACCGGAACTAAAAACAGTTTATATCCCAATTCCCGATCATCAAGATCTCCCTTGTAACCCAGACTCTGGAGTTCTCTCCGGAAATAGTTCAGGATCGATCCCCGATCTAGCGCGCAACTCGAACTCCGCGCCAAATGATCCTGCGGACGGGGCGGACTCCAATTCCCCCGCACCGAACCCCGTGATTCCAGACTCACATCGTGGCGCGGAACTAATTTTTTTCCCATCCACCACCCAAGTCGAGCACTCAAGCATCGCAGGAGAGTCCAAGTCTTCGGACTTACGGGATGTCAAACAATTAGCAGGGGAGTCGGTTCACCACTTTTGGGCTAGACTCCTCCTCGTTAGAGACAGAGTACCAGGCTCTAGTGACCAGGAGATAATGGCAACTTTCAGTCGCAATTGTTATGATGAAGGGATCCTCAACGCCCTATCCCGTCGACACATTCGCGGCTTCACCGAGCTATCGGACCTGGTACAAAAATACTGTGCCATGGAGAGCACCTGGCAAGCCGAACGGCTACTTTCGGAACCAGACTTTACCGAACACCCTAGAGGAGATCGGAAAAAGCGGATACCTCCGAAGCGGCTAGCCGAACACGAACCCGCCGAAAAGAGAAATAGACCCCCTACGGGGGCCAGAACTGTCCTTGATGGACCATTGGACAAGCCATGCCCTATACATTTTGTATTGCTGAACACAAGCCCGACTCACAGCCTCAGAGCTTGCTGGGTCGTCAGGCAGGTCGCAAAAAGTGGAGAGGCCATCCTCGAGGCACTACCGCCGAACAGGCGCTCCACAACGCCACCAGAATACAATGCTGAAGTCCTGACGATCTACGAAATGTTCCCCTCTAGGAACAGGAGGAAAAGAGCTCTTAGAGAACTCGAACAGGTCTACCATGTGGCGGCAACAAGTTCATGGGAAGACATACCAATCACCTTCGGAGACACTGGCCAACCAACCATCCGTCCCAGTCAAACACCGGCCGCACTAGTCCTAAACCCCATCGTCGATGGTTTCAGGCTACAGAAGGTGCTAATGGATGGTGGCAGTGGTTTAAACCTCATCTACGAAGACACCCTGGAAAAAATGCAGTTCGACCGATCTCGCATTGAGCACAGCAACACAACCTTCCGGGGGATCATCCCTGGGAAAGAGGCGCGTTGTTCAGGACGTATCACCCTGGACGTAGTGTTCGGCACACCCGAAAACTACCGATATGAAGAACTTCTCTTTCATATCGTGCCCTTCCCCAGTGGCTACCACGCCCTGTTGGGGCATGACGCCTTCACAAAATTCCAAGCTATACGCCATTACGGGTATATGAAGCTCAAGATGCCAGGCCCAAACAGGGTAATCACAATCGCCAGTGATCCAAATATAGCCCTTTGAGCTGAGAACAAAACAGCAGTGCTCGCCCTCGAGGCACTAGCTGAGACCTTTGCCGCAGAGGAATTGACCGCACTCCGGTCAACAGTGGACAAGGACGATGTGATCCTTAGCAAAAGGCCCAAACCCACATCCTTTAAACCTGCAAAAGAAATTGTTAAATTTCAGGTACACCCAACGGACCCTAATAAGACAGCGTCCATCGGAGCTCAGCTGGACCCCATGGTGGACGAGGCGCTGCGAGCATTCTTACGAGAAAACTGGGACATCTTCACTTGGCATCCTTCCGATATGCCAGGAATCCCACGGCGGCTGGCAAAACATAGTCTGAATATAATCCCAGGCTTCAAGCCCGTCAAACAGACTCTACGTCGCTTTTCCGAGCCTAAACGACAAGCTATGGGTGAAGAACTAGCCAAATTTCTAGAACCGGATTCATACGGGAGATCAAACACCCTGAATGGTTGGCAAACCTGGTGATGGTACCGAAGAAAGACAAATCCTGGCGGTTGTGCGTCGACTTCAAAGACCTTAACAAGGCCTGCCCTAAGGACCCTTCCCCCTACCATGCATAGACCAGATTACTGACGCCACAGCCGGACACGATTCACTGTGCTTCTTTGACGCTTACTCCGGATACCATCAGATCAAAATGAAGGAATCCGATCAAGCTGCAACCGCATTCATCACCCCCTACGGGCCATTCTGCTTCAACACAATGCCTTTCGGGCTAAAAAATGCTGGGGCTACATACCAGCGCATGATGCAGACTTATCTCGAAAAACAGGTTGGTAAAACAGTCGAGGCATACGTGGACGACGTGGTCATTAAAACCAAACACGTCAGCCAGTTGATCGACGACCTAAGGCAAACCTTTGCCAGCTTACGCGAGTACGATATACGACTCAATCCGAAGAAATGTGTCTTCGGAGTTCCCGCTGGTAAACTGCTCGGATTCATTGTTTCCCATAGAGGAATAGAAGCGAATCCGGCTAAGATCCGCGCCCTATCGGAACTTTCCCACAGAGCTAAAGCATGTCCAAAAGTTGGCGGGTTGTGTGGCGGCATTAAGCCGCTTTATTTCCCGTCTTGGTGAAAAGGCTTTACCGCTCTACAGGTTGCTGAAACGGACCAACAATTTTGAATGGACCGATGAAGCAGCTGCTGCGTTAGAGGAAATTAAAACACTGCTGGCAAGCAACCCCATACTCACAGCACCAGGCGCCGGTGAACCAATGTTATTGTACATATCGGCCACCAACCAAGTGGTCAGCGCAGTGCTCGTCGTCGAACGAGAGGAGGAGGGTCACAAATTCCGGATACAGAAGCCGGTCTACTATGTGTCAGAAGTACTAACGCAATGCAAGTCCAGATACCCGCATTACCAGAAGATAGCCTATACAATATTTATGGCATCATGGAAACTAAGACACTACTTTCAAGAGTGTTTGGTCACGGTGGCATCCGAAGTACCCCTGAACGATATAATCAATAACAGGGACGCCACCGGACGCATAGCCAAATGGGCCATTGAACTCCTTCCTTTCGAAATCGCCTATAAGCCACGACGAGCTATTAAATCTCAGGTGTTGGAAGATTTCCTCGCTGAATGGACGGATGCCGAGCTCCCCAGGGAATATAGTACATACTCCCATTGGACGATGTACTTCGACGGATCCAAAACACTGGCCGGACTGGGGGCTGGAGTTATTCTCACATCTCCCACAGGCGGCAACGTCCGATACGTGTTGCAAATCATGTATGCCGATTCCAACAATGCAGCCGAGTATGAAGCACTTTTGCACGGTCTTCGGATGGCATCTTCCATGGGTATACAACGGCTCGAGGTACGGGGAGACTCCAACTTGGCCATCTCTCAAATCAATGGCGAATTCGATGCCAAAAACCCGAAGATGGCGGCATATAGAATGCCGCCCTTAAAATATCCGCACGGTTCGAGGGGCTGGAATTCCATCATGTCACTAGAGACAACAACCAGGCCGCTGACATACTGGCCTGCATGGGGGCAAAACGCGACCCTATCCCAAAAAACACTTTCCTTGAACGGCTCTTCAAGCCATCGGTGGTTTGGCAGGACGACAATAAGGGCGTCGGATCCATCAGCGCGGAAGAGGTTGTTCCCACTATAAATGAACTAGATGACCAAATCATCGGTGGCTCCGTAATGGACGAAACGTCTTCGGCTCATGAGGTCATGGCAGTAATTGCACCATGGACCGAGCCCTTCCTCGCTTACCTTCTTCGCCAAGAACTCCCCGACGATCAGACAGAGGTGAGACGCATAATTCGGTGATCCAAGGCCTATAAAGTCCACAAGGGTGAGTTGTACAAGAAAAGCACCACCGGAGTACTCCAGCAGTGCATATCTGAGGAAGAAGGAAGGCAGCTCTTGGCCGAAGTCCACGCAGGAATGGGCGGCCATCACGCCGCGGCAAGGGCCTTAGTAAGCAAGGCCTTTTCAGGCTGGTTTTTTCTAGCCCAGTCACTTGTCCAGCATTGCGTGGGCTGTCAACTTTTTGCAAATCAAAGCCACATGCCCCCAACAGCTCTCCGGACTATTCCGATTACCTGGCCTTTCGCGGTCTGGGGCTGGATATGGTCGGACCACTTAAAGGGGGGGGGACCAAAAAGAATAAATATCTGCTGGTCATGGTTGACAAGTTCACCAAATGGATCGAAGCAAAACCTGTCAAATCAGCCAAGTCCGGACCAGTGGTCGACTTTATATCCAGCGTGGTACACCGTTACGGCGTCCCCCATAGTATAATAATGGACAATGGATCCAACTTCACCGCCCAAGAGGTAAAAGACTGGTGTACAAAGATGGGCATCAAGCTCGATTACGCATCGGTGTATCACCCGCAGACTAATGGACAAGTCGAACGGGCCAACGGCCTCATCATGAGTGGTATTAAACCACGTCAGGTCCGATCTCTTCATGAGTCCGACTGCCATTGGGTGGAGGATCTTGACTCCGTTCTGTGGGGCCTGCGTACCACCCCGAATCGATCAACGGGATACACACCGTTCTTCATGGTCTACGGGGCAGAAGCAGTCCTTCCTTGTGATATTATTCACGATGCACCAAGGGTGCGCATGTACGAAGAAAAGGAGGCCAAGTTAGATCGGCAGGACGACTTGGACGCCTTAGAAGGAGAGTGCGACATAGCTCGAGCTCGCTCTACTTTTTATCAACAGCAGGCCCGGCGTTACCAAAGCAGGGAGGACAGGGCAAAAGCGTATAATGTGGGTGAACTCGTCTTACGGCTCCCCGAGAAGCAAAAGCATAAACTCAATCCCAAATGGGAGGGCCCCTTCATAATCGACGAAGTACTCGTAGGAGGGGCTTATCGTCTTCGAAGCCCGCCAGATAACCGCCTCGAACCACACCCATGGAACGCAGCTCGTCTTCGGCGTTTTTACAGCTAGACCGGTGTCGTCATACTTTTTACCCTCCTTTTTCTTTTCTTTCTTTTCATTTTCCTTCCCTTCCACCTTGATGTTTGGCAGGTTTGGATTTTCTCTCTCCCCAAGTCTATGTTCGGCTAAACCGAGCTCGTGTTAAGTCTTTCGGCATACATCCTCAAATGTTAGACCCGAATAAAACACCTGGGGGCTTCTTCCCGAAGCCGATGATCATATATTTTAAGCATCTATTCACATTTCCTGAGTATGCATGTTTCCCTTGTCAATTTTTAAGCCATTATATGCATCAATTCGAACTAAGATTTTTGCCAAGCTGGGTTGCCTCGCTCCTGTGTTTACCCTCTACGTTCCCGATTGTTCGGCTAGAGGGTAAAGGGAGCACCTCTGGGATTGCTACGACCAGGTTATCCGGATACGTACCTCAGACGGGTGAAGCCAAAAGCTAGCTATCTTTAGCAGAAAATTGGTCGGCTACGACGGAAGCAACAAATAAAATTATGGTTGTTATTACCATTACTCGGGCTTCTTTTCTCAAAAAGGCCATTAGTCGCATACTAGTAGTATACGGCCTTACTATCCACGATTTACGTAGCAACCTAAAGGAAGGCACCGATAGAGGTACTATTTTCTTTGGAAGATGATTCTTACGCTAAGCAGTAATATAACATATCTCCCTGTGCATCTTCTGTCTGTTCGCACCAAATGGCCGGATTGCCTGGTTCCTCGAAAGAATTCCCTCTTATCAAGGGATATTTTATACGGAACACTCCCAAGCTCTTAGCCGGGAGGTCGAAGCCGATGGCCGGTTAAGACAAAGTTTACAACACAGACGGAGCAATTTTTTGATTTAAAGTACATAGTTACATAAAATCACACATCTGGCTGCCGGTCAAGATTGTCTATTAAGGCATCCAGGGCGCAATCTTCCTGCGAGAGACGAGCGGCAGGCATCACTTTGTCGTACACCAAGTGAAGTGGCGCTTCTTGCTCATCAGGCCCTGCTGGCCCAACCCGAGCCATATGCTCGGGGTTAAGACCGGTATAACGGGTCTTGATCATCGCCCACGCCTCTCGTGCTCCATCCCGGTAGGCCGATGTCTTCCATAGCTCGAACCGACTCCGGGCTTCCATGAACCGGTCATCCCTTCTGGAGGCTTCTCGGCAGGCCATAGCGCTTTTATCATGCTCCTCATAGCCTTCTGAGCCCGCTCATGCACGGCGGACAGTTCCTTCAGAAGGCTCCCCCGGTAGGAGCCGATCTCTTCTTCAGGCCGCCCGGTTAGGAGACCTATACATGAGACAAGGCATGTCCATTACACTTCATGTAGGAGAGATACACTTCGACGTTATAATCACACTTACTGAACATGCCCCTCTGTAATTTCTGGTTCTCTTCTTGGGTCTGGGCCAATTGAGTCTTTAAACTCTCAATTTCTTTGGCCTGCTGCTTGTTTTCCGCCTGGAGGCGTTTCTTCTCCTCCAGGTTTCATTGCAACGAAAGGCAGCCGGCCTCATACTGGGACTCGGCGTACCTCTGAGATTCTCGGGCTGCATCTAAATCTTTTTGCAACTGCCCTATAGATTTAGCTGCTAAAGGGTACCCTCGCGTCAGCATGGGATTATATACTAAGATCAGCAGAATAGATATACTCATCATGCGCCTCCCGGGTAAAATTCTTCACTTGTTCAAGTTCGGCCTTCACGGCTTCCACCTGTGTTCGGCTCGCCTCCAATTCATTAACCAATTGCTCGTTCTGCTGCCTTGAGGCCTGCATCATCCATAAAACAATATGCGGATCCTTAACTCGGTCGTCCCGACCAATTCAAGGCTTAGGGGCTACTGGGTTTACATATGTGTCCGGATTCTTAAAATCAATCACTCACCTTCAGGCTGGATGATATCAGTTTCATGGCTTCCCCAAGCCCAGCTCGGGCAGCTCCGATGTGTGCGTCTGCTGAGCATAGAGCATTGAACTCTTGTTCGGAAAACGCCGGGTGGCACAGGGCTTCTCGTCGCCGCCGGTGGTTCATCGCACTCTCTACTTCAGATTTAGTGACTGATACCGCGTCCCCGGAATATTCAGGGGCCTCCGCGGCAGGTTCAGCACGAGCAGAAGATCTTGATTCATGAGTGTTGCCAGGCATCCTGGCAACCTCCTCGGAAGAAGATGGTTGTACTCGTTTCCTGAGTATTTCGACATGAGATCTTCTGTGAGATCCTATCGATCATAATAACAATAGATTAAGCGGCCGAACGAAGTACCTTTTGGTTGAACGAGTGGTCAGCGTCGTCTCCACGGCCAGCTCACATGAAGGACTCCTGTTGATGCCCGGTCCGGGCATTGCCGCTGTAGCCGACGTTCGTCGCAAGGACCGACGACGCTTGGGAGCAGAAACCGGCACATTTGGGTCGACGGAGGACGTTTGCCTTTTATGGGAAGAATTTTTCTTCTTGCCTGTAGTGGGGGAAGGGAGTGATCCGGGGTGATCGGCTATGATAGCCACCTTGGATCGATCAAGGCTCTCTTGGTAAAAGACCCTGTCTTCGTACTCAATTGACAACTCCGGATCGTCATGGAATTCTGGATCGTCATCACGAGAGTAGTTCTCTGGTTGGGGGGGGGGGCGGATAGTTGACTGTCTCGACAAAGCTCCTCCATTCCTGTTTGCGTAGATTAAAAGCTTTGGTCAAAAAGGGCAAATAAAAAACCCGAACTCAGGTTGCAAAGTCGAAAGGCTCACCCATTCGATGGGGTTGTAACTCGAGTAGCCCTCCTTAACCGGTAGCCGAACAAAGTCTTCCTTTTCTCCTTTGTACAGGTCGGCAAGTGCGGCTGCCAATGCCGCTTGATTGGCAGGGCCCAACCGTCGGGAGCGAGTGGTGTCACCTGTTCCGTTGTAACGCCACAAAGGATGTATCCTTTGCTGAAGAGGTTGAACGCATCGGGTGATGGTGGCAGCCATCACGTCAATCATGGTCAGCTTGTGATGAGCCAGTATCCTTATGTGAGCAGCCAAGCGTTGTACTTCGGCATCATCCTCTTGGGATGAACTCTTCGGTCGCCAGTTGTACCTTTTCCTCAAAGGGGCGTCGGAATATTCGGGCAAACCCCTTCGAGCTGGATCGAATAGGGGAACATCCTCAATATAGAACCATTCCGAAGACCATTCTTCGGACTCCTTCTTCGGTGTCCCCACTGGATACCCTGTCCCGGCTATACGACATACTTCGGCTATTCCGACTTCCCGAATTGTCTCACCCCGAGTTCGGGGGACGAGGCAGAAGTACTTCCTCCATAATCCAAAGTGTGCCTCGCAGCCCAGGAACATTTCGCAAAGGGCAACAAAGCCCGAGATATGTAGAATAGATCTGGGGGTAAGATGATGGAGCTGGATCCCATAGAACTCTAGTAATCCCCTCAGGAAAGGATGAATGGGGAACCCTAGGCCCTGCAAGAGGAAAGGAACGAAGCATACCCGCTCTCCCTTGTTAGAATTAGGGAAGTTCTCCGCGAAGGCTTCGTTGTCAAAAGAAGTTAAACCGGCGCGGGTAGCCGCCAGATCCGAGGAAGGAAGATACCCTTGGGTCTCGAGGTCACGCAGCCGAAGGAGGAATACAAAACAACTTGCCCAATCCCTGGGACGAGATCCGTAAGGACGCGAGGAAGAGCTGGGGGCGCTCGCCATGTTTTTGTGGTGATCTCTCGCTTGAAGTTTTTTCTGATGGGGAAGAAGAGGAAGATGTGACCCATACCACGATTCAACTTGTTTAAATAGGTGGTCCCTCCTTTGTGGGAGGGGCAGTCTTGTAAAAAGCTGCCGGGCCGCTCGTCTCCCCTCGGCGCACAAGGATCGAGAAGCGCTGAAAGTTACTACAGTGGGTCCCGCAAATTCTCAACGTTTGCGAATTCTCCGATGACGGGATGGTTGCCGAGCAAGAAGGGATAGAGGGACTCGCCTCGCAAGCCGAAGACTTCAACGCGCAAGATTGTCCGGATGATATACCTCGGCATTGGAGGCTAGTCCGGGGGCTACTGAGGGAGTCCGGGATTAAGGGGTCCTCGGACTGCCGGCCTATTTCTCATAGGCCAGGCTCATGGGCCGCTCGCTGAGGATGGGATTGATCGAAGGCCTCATCGCTATGGAGGAGACCTCAGGAGCCGTGGCGTGTCTTTCAAGTTTGAGATAGTAGATTAGGCATGTTTTTCCCTCTGGTGGGCAACCGACTATGTGTAACCCTAATGATCCTTGGCGCCTATATAAGCCGAAGGGTTTTAGATTGTAGGACAGAGAAACTCATCTAGGGTTTTAGCTAGTCGATCTCAGGGTAGATCAACTCTGTAACCTTCATACCATCAATATAATCGAGCAGGACGTAGGGTTTTACCTCCATAGGAGGGCCCGAACCTGGGTAAACATCGTCTCCTTCGTCCCCTTGTTACCATCGATCCTAGACTCACAGCTCGGGACCCCCTACCCGAGATCCGCCGGTTTTGACACCGACATCGAGCCCACCTCTGCGTCACGCCCAGAAGCTTTGCACGCGAAGACCACTTTCCGTTAGGATAAGATGTACCTCTTGTCCCCTTTCAAAATTGGTCGTTGTGGGATCCCTTCCCGCCTGTGCGATAATGGAAGAGGACCAAGGTCACTATAAATGGGGACTAGCCTCCACCGTAGAAGGGATCGATCCATCCTCACCTCTGAGCCCTCGCGAGGTTTCTCAACCACTGTACTAGTTCGTCCCCAAACCTCCTCGCGAGGCCAATCCACCAAAAGCAGGAGTAGGGTTTTACACCGCAAGGTGGCCTGAACCTGGGTAAATATCTGTGTCCATCTTCTTGCCTGCTTGCACGTATTCGACGAGGCCTGGCCTCGGGGTGGCGAGCTCGAGGCTAGAGATGGTTGAGATCTTCGCACACACCCCAGAGTTCGAACCTTCTTTGGTCCGCAGAGCCCCGATTCCGACAACAAGCAATCTTGTCATGGCCAAGTATCCACAACCCTTCTTTGATGTTGGAAGGAAGAAGACAACACAAATTATATCCTTGACCTAAATATGATGAAAATCTGGTTCTTGTCATTTGGATATATCTTGTTCTTCCTTGCATGACTAACCCATGTAGGTGAAAAGAGAACCAAAACGAACAAGAATTGCTCTCAACTCAAGATGATGTTCATCAACTTTGAGCATCCACAAGAAGTTCTACTACATGCCATGTCATCAACATCACTCAAAGGTATGTGATCATATCCTTGAAATAGATTTACTCCAAGACATGAGATAAAGCAAATCAAGTGATATGAAAACATTAAAATGCTTAATCAAAAAAAGGCAACCCCATTTTGAGCTTAACGTAGAGTATGACCTATGATCAAGTATTCTTGCTTGGCTGCTTAAGTCAATATACTCTAACATAGGTGACCTAGTCATCGCCCATCATCTAGGTGTAGCATCTTGTTTGGTTCATCTTATAGTTGCATGCTTTCTTGGAACCACTCAATTTCCATCTAGTTGAAAAATCATTGCAAATCCTTATGAAAATTCACTACAAATCATTTTTATTCTATTGAGACTTTATGAAAAAAATGCCTTTGACATTCTTTGCCAAGTTTCTGTTTCACCTTTCGGAGCCTCCGATTCAAGTAACTCGGCGTCACCGATTATGCAGATAAGCTGCACATACACAATTCGGTTCCCCCGATTTATTTCCTTCGGAGTCACCGATTTTGCTATCTTCGATGTTCTTTGTTAATTTTAGCAAACCTCCATTTCTTCAGTGATCCCTTTGTAAAAAAATTGAAGGGGGAGAAACTGTATTCAAGGATCCCTATGCCAAAGGGGGATAAATTTTAAAGAACCTTTTCAGATGATAAAAAGGGGGAGAAAAAGTCAAATACTCTCAAGGATCCCTTAGTCTCAAATGTTCTCAATGATCCCTTCCCTCTCAATGATCCCACAATGATCCCTTTATCTGACCCTTTGAGTCACCCTTTGTGGAAATTAATGACAAAGGGGGAGAAATATCAAAGCTTCAAAGCTTATGCTTGAAGCTTATGCTCATACCAAAGGGGGGATATATAGTAAGGGGGAGAATATATCAAGGGAGAGAATATCTAAATACATCTAAGCTTATGCTTACCCAAAGGGGGAGAAATCTTTGATTTGATTGCCTATTTGTGCTAGACTTGTCTCACCCTACCTAGTCCCAATATCTACATGCTAAAATTTAGGGGGAGAGGAAGATTTACAAATCCATACTTAGGGGAGAAAGTTCTACATACTCTATTGGGGGAAACATATCAATCTTAAGAAACTCTATTTTTCATATGTCTTCCATATCTTGGTACTCTTGAATCTTTTTGCATTTAGATGAGTAGAATACTCTTGTGTTTCCTAACATTGTTTTCTCAAGTGTGTTCCTACTGTTAAAATGCTCAAGAACTTCAAGGTAAGTATATGCATCATATCCTTGGTCAAGATGATATCTTGCTTCTTGCACATATTGTTTGCAAGGGTGAAGTCTTGAACATGGAAACACCTCATTCACATATATTTGATGCATATAGCCAAGATATACATGACTTCTCATGTCCTTTCTACTATGTGTGTGTTCATGCATTCAAAAGAAACTATCCTTTAAAATGGATTGCACACATTTATGGAGAGCTTGTATTGGTCATGTATCCTTCAAAGCTATCACATATTCCAGCATATCTTAATTTGAAGCTTTGATTGTATGTTGTCATCAATTACCAAAAAGGGGGAGATTAAAATCACAAATTCTCCCTTGGTGGTTTTGATAATTCATGCCAACATACATTGTTTCTTGGACTAATAGTTTTATCTAGCTTGTTTCAGATGAAGTCCATAGAGAGGATTGGCTAAAATATTGTGTGGAGAACCTCACCAAGGAAAGGAAGGAATAGGATTGGCAAAAGCTTCAAGATCAAGGACACTACATTTTATATTTTGTGAGAAATCACTTTGAGTCCAT
Organism: Elymus sibiricus; assembly: GCA_039707655.1. Lineage (NCBI taxonomy): Eukaryota > Viridiplantae > Streptophyta > Magnoliopsida > Poales > Poaceae > Elymus > Elymus sibiricus. The sequence goes on along the minus strand of CM077667.1, from coordinate 239,859,369 downwards.
AGGAAAGCCAATACTATTAAAAGGGGATGAGGTAAATATGATGATCTGGTTGCTCAAGTGCTTAGAGGTAGCCACCAAAAATACTCACCCACTTTCCCACACATATCATCTGTCCAAAACCTAAAGTCAAAATTCGGTGCCACCAAATTTTCATTCAGATCCACCGAGTTTATCCAAGACAGAAGCCAAACCAAACCCTAGCATCTCGGTACCACGAGCTTTCCATTCGGTGCCACCGAAAACAGCGACCAACTTCCTGGTTAGCCATTTTCTAGATTCGGTCCCACCGAGTTTGGCAAATCGGTACCACCGAGAAGTTGGACCAACTTTCTGTTAGCCCATTTGTCTAAATCAGTCCCACCGAGTTTGAGGAATCGGTCTCATCGAGATTTGGTAACTGCCTAGGTTACCCATATTGGTACCATCGAGATTTATATATCGTTCCACTGAAAAGCCTAAAGTTGCCACATATTGAACAAGTCGGTGCCATCGAGTTTCACTTCGGTTTCATCGAGTTGGGAAATAATGTTGTAATGGTTGGATTTTTGGAGAAGTCTATATATACCCGTCCACCACCACTCACTCGCAAGAGAAGCACTCAGAACACACACCCACTTGCCATATCCAATTTTCTGAGAGAGAGCCACCTACCCTTGTGTTCAACGTGAAGATCATCAACTCCAACCATATGGATCTTGATATCTAGCCTTCCCAAGTTGCTTTCCATTCAATCAATCTCTTCTACCCATGCCAAATCTGTGAGAGAGTGATTGAGTGTTGAGGAGACTATCTTTTGAAGCACAAGAGCAAGGAGTTCATTATACTACCACATCTATTACCTTTTGGAGGGTGGTGCCTCCTAGATTGGTTAGGTGTCGCTTGGGAGCCTCCTTCTTCATGATTGTGGAGTTTTAACCAAGAGTTTGTAAGGGCAAGGAGATCGCCTACTTCGTGAAGATCTACCCATAGTGAGGCTAGTTCTTCATGGACGGAAGCCGTTATGGAATAGTCAAGGTTGCTACTTCGTGGACCCTTATGCGTGGAGCCCTCCGTGGACTCTCACGACCGTTACCCTTCGTGGGTTGAAGACTCCATAAACGTGGACGTACGATAGCACCACCTATCGGAACCATGGGAAAAATCTTTGTGTCTCCATATTGCGTTTGATTTTCCTGTCTCTACTCTCTTACATATGCTTGTCTTTACTTTCTGCTGCCATACTTGGTGGCTAGCATGTGTAGGGTGCACTAGACTTGTTAGAATTGCTAAAATCTGCCAACCAATTAACTTGGGAAAAGGTTAGGTTTTGAATTTGTCAAGTAGTCTATTCAACCCCCCCCCCCCCTAGACATCCCTTCTAGAGATCCCACAATCCCCACCTTACCAATACTTCATCTATATTCGCAATATTCAGATTGCGTTATCATATTCTTGCTTGTTCTTCGATTGCATGCAGGAATAGGCCTTCATGGTCACGACGATGATGCTCCGGCATGGTCAATAACCTTTCGGAGTTGGTTTAGCGATTGCTATGGCGCAACACCATGCATGTTTGTAGTCGTATCATCAACGTTGTCTCCACCAAATCTATACTTATCATCTCAATGAAAGATCGGGACCCTTGCCTCTATCAAGTGGTATCAGTTTTCAGATTGCTCGATGAGAATTTCCAGTTATCACTAGATTCGATTTATTTTTCTTACCTATTGACCAAGAAAAAATCCACACAAAAAAATTTAGATCTACTCATCCTTTGCCCTAGCTAGTCTAAGCCTTTGCAATTTTCTTTTCAGTACTTGCATAGTTGAATTATCGGTTGCATCGTCGTGTCGAGTTGCTGGCCTTAGTGTCTAGTTCCTTTAGAGTTTCGAGTTCTGTTCACATTAGTCACGCCAATGATGCATCATCATCCCTTCCGATGTCGCCCACCACCATTCATCAATTTCCACCAAGTGCTCCCCATCGTCCATTGTCATAATCATAATTGAGGTTGTTTGCATTCACATTTGATCCAATTTGCATCTTATCTGGTTTATTTTGGAAAGAAAAATAAAAAGGAGAAAAAGGAGAAAAAATACAGAGAGAAATGTAGAAAAATGAGAGAGAAAACAAGTTGAAAAAAAGAGAGGAGAGAAAAAACAAATTTCGGATCTATCTAGACTCAATCATATATCTGAGTTCTGTTTGGAATCTGTTTTGCGCAATGTTCGGTAAAAGAGGCGTATCTTCCTCATACGAAGTTCGTTTTGGCTCCACGAGTAGTCAAATTCAAGATATCGATGACTTGCATCTGAATAGTCCATCAATATAGTTCATAATTGTCACCAACCGGCTTTTAAATAGAACTTTTTTCCCTTTGAAGTTCGTGAACAGAGTTTGTCATTCATTTTCAGGTTCGTCCAAAGGTGTTGCATGACCTCCAATTGGGCCCATGGGCCTTGTAGGATCTAGGGTTAGTTTTAGATTGCCTTGGGATGTGCTACCACCTCCTTGGCCGCCACCCCTTGCTCCCATATAAGAAGATCAATCTAGTAGCTTTTTGTGTGGGGATTTATTTAGTTAAAAGTTAGCCATTGCAACTTCGTTAACATCGTTTGTGTCCAACGACCAGGCCAAGACCGCTTTCAGATCCACACCTTATCAATACTTCATCTATATTCTCAATATTCTGATTGCATTATCATATTATTGCTTGTTCTTCGATTGCATGCAGGAATAGGCCTTCATGGTCACGTTGATCATGCTCCGGCATGGTCAATAACCTTTCGGAGTTAGTTTAGCGATTGCTAAGGCGCAACGTCGTGCACGTTTGTAATCGGATAGTCAATGACGTCTCCACCAAATATATAGTTATCATCTCATCGAACGATCGGGACCCTCGCCTCTATCAATGTGTTCAAGGTTTTGACCCCTTCCAAGTAGAGGTACCCACATTACCAAAAATTGGTTTATGGGATCTATCTGACTATGAAAAAGGTGGTGCATTACTTCCAAGACCACTCAGTCACCATCATCGGTGATGTGCCCTTGTCCGAGATCTTGAACAACAGGGATGCTACTTTGCGAGTGCCAAAATGGGACTTTGGAAAGCAAATTCGAGGCAAAGAAGGAAATCAAGTCTCAGGCCTTGGTCTACTTCATGGCCGAATGGACCGAGTAACAAGAGCCAGTCCCTAGCCTCCCCCACTGGACAATGTTCTTCGATGGTTCCAAGATGCTGAACGACTCGATGGCTGGAGTGGTTCTTGTTTCCTCCAAGGGAGACCGATTGAGCTACGTGCTCCAAATCCACTTCGATTCCTCTAATAACGAGGCCGAATAGGAGGCACTCATGGACGGGCTCCATATGGCTATCTCAATCGGCATTCGTCGACTGATGGTTTACGTGACTCAGATCTCGTGGTGAATCAAGTGATGAAAGAATGGGAAATTCCGATTCCAGCGATGACAAGATACTTCAATGCAGTCACGAAGCTCGAGAAGAACTTTGAGGGGCTAGAGCTGCACCATATTCCCATATTGAAGAATCAAGCGGCCGACGACCTAGCCAAAATCGGCTCCACTCGGAGAGAAGTCCCAAGAGATGTGTTCCTAGAACATCTACATTCCCCTTCGATCAAGGAAGACCCTTTCATGGAAGAGCCCCCACAACCAGTCGGTCCTACCAATCCGGCTGAGGTCGAGGTCCCAACGGTGATCGATCTGGTACACGAGGTACCAGTGATGATCCCCAAATGGACTGAACCATACATAACATACCTGCTCAAGCAGGAGCTCCCTGAAGATGAAGCTGAGGCCCAACAAATTGTCCGTCTGTCAAAGGCATACACCGCCATGGGAGATCAGCTCTACAAGAAGTACCTTTGGAGTCACTCAGCACTGCTTGTCGCCTGAAGAGGGACAAGAAATCCTACAGGAGATCCACTCGGGAACCTGTGGCCACCACGCATCCTCACAGACCTTGGTCGCTAAGGCATTTCAAGCAGGCTTTTATTGGCCCCGAGCCAACGAATCAGCCAGAGACATTGTGGAGCAGTGCGTCGGTTGCCAACTTTATGCGAAACAGTCGCACAAACCGGCGTCGGTCCTGAAAACCATCCCTATCACTTGGCCATTCGCGGTCTAGGGGCTAGACATGGCCGGCCCCTGATGGACTGGGTCTAGTGGATTCACTCATCTGCTAGTGGCAGTGGACAAATTCAACAAATGGATAGAGGCTAAGCCTATCAAGAACCTTGACTCGGCGACTGCAATCAAGTTCATTAAGGAGATAATCTTCAGGTTCGAAGTACCCCACAACATCATCACTGATAGCGGAAAGAACTTAGATTCCGAAGAGTTCTGCTACTCCCATGGCACTTGGGTCGATTACGCCTCAGGACCTCACCCGTAGTCAAATGGACAGGCAGAGCGGACGAATGGATTAATACTTCAGGGTTTGAAGCCGCGCCTCATGCGTGACCTGAAGCACGCCGCAGGGGCTGGATCTCTTAACTACGGTCGGTCCTCTAGGCTTGCGGACGACCCCAAATCGGTCCACAAACCGCACTCCCTTCTTCATGGTGTATGGGTCTGATATCCCACAAGTATAGGGGATTGTAATAGTCTTCGAGGGAAGTATTTTACGCAAATTTGTTGATTCGACACAAGGGGAGACAAAGAATATTTATTGGTGTTGGCAGTTGAGTTGTCAATTCAACCACAACTGGTTATCCCTATGTAGCAAAAGTTTTAGTAGCATAGCAAAATAGTAGTAGTAACGGTAACAGTAACAACGACAATTTTATAGTGATTGTAATAGTAGCAGCAGCAATAGTAACTTAAGCAAAATTCAGTATAGGAAAAGCGTAGGCCATAGATCAGTGATGGATAATGATTTAGATGACATCAATCATGTAAAAGTTACATATACTAGAGCGGCACAAAACTAGCTCCAATTCCTCAATGTAATGTAGGCATCTATTCCGTATATAGTCATATGTGCTTATAATAAGAATTTGCATGACATCTTTTGTCCTACCCTCCCGTGGCAGCGGAGTCCATAAGGAAATCTAGGGGATATTAAGGCCTCCTTTTAATAGAGAACTAGAACAAAGCAATAACGCATGGTGAATACATGAACTCCTCAAACTACGGCAATCATCGGAAAGAATCCCAATTGTTGTCACCTTGGGGTATGTGGATCATGACACGTAATAGGTGCATACAACTTGCAAGATAGGATCTAAAGCACTCTCATATTCATGAAAACATAATAGGTTCAGATCTGAAATCATGGCAATCGGGCCCTAGCGACAAGCATTAAGCATAGCAAAGTCATAACGACATCAATCTCAAAACATAGTGGATACTAGGGATCAAGTCCTATCAAAATAACTCGATTACATGATCAATCTCATCCAATCCCATCACCGTCCATCAGGCCTACAAACGAATTACTCACTCACGGCGGTGAGCATCATGGGGGTGTTGATGAAGAAGAGTTGGTGATGACAATGGCGACGAATGCCCCTCTCCAGAGCCCCAAATGAACTCCAGATCAGCCCTCCCGAGGAAGAACAGGAGGTGGCGCCGGCTCCGTCTCGTGAAATGCACTGAAAACTTCTCTCCTGTTTTTTCTACGTAATTGTGAATTTGTAGGACTGGAATTAGGGTCGGAGGAGCCACGAGGTGGCCCCAAGCTAGCAGGGCGCACCTAGGGGGGTGGGAGCGCCCTGCTGGCTTGGCACCAACAAGTGCCCCCCTCTGGTGGGTCTTCGCTCCATAAATCTTCATATTTTCCAGAAAAAATCCGCAAAAAGTTTCGTCCAATTCCGAGAACTTTTATTTCTGCACAAAAACAACACTATAACAGTTCTCATGAAAAGAACTTCAGTTCGGGTTAGTTTCATTCAAATCATGCAAATTGGAGTCCAAAACAAGAGAAAAACTGTTTGGAGAAGTAGATATGTTTGAGACGTATCAGGGCAGAAGGAGTCCTGCCGAGTTATCTAATTCACAACTCCCCCCGAGTGGAGTTATATTCAGAGGCTGAAGCTAAAGAAGCGCGGCAGGATGGACTAGATCTTCTGGAGGAGGAACAAGACTTGGCAATTACCAGGTCAACGCTCTACCAGCAGGACTTGAGGCGGTACCATGATAGGCAGGTCACATGTCGCGCCTTTCAAGAAGGTGGTCACGTCGTCCGACTAGACCAACATAAGCCTCACAAGCTTAGCGCCCCCATGGCAAGGGCCCTTTGCGATATCAAAGGTCCTGAATAATGGAGCCTACCGACTCTATGATTTCAAAAAAGATAGAGAAGAGCCCAAAGCTTGGAACGCGGACCTGGTCCCCAAATTCTTTACTTAGGATAATTTTTTCCTTATTGTAATAGTCTCCAAGTGAATCTCGATGAATAAAAGTCCTACTTTTCTTGTATTTCATCGAATTTGGTCAGAATAAATTCTTTTTTCATTCTGGTGATTTCCAACACTCAGAAACTTCTGCATGCCCCCAGTGGGTGAAAGGCCTAGTTGCGATTCAGAAATCGCCTGAGTTAAAAAATACTCCGAGTTAGGACATCATCAACACTCAGGGGCTTAGCTGCGATCCAGTAATTCTGGGTAGAAGAGATCCACTCATGCTCACATCCAACATTAACTAGACTCGATGCATAAAAATGAGAATAGTGATCTTCGGTCTGGTGCTTTAGCGAGAAGATGATGACTCAAGAATAAAAGTAAAATAACATAAAAGTAAATAGAAAGGCCCTTCGCAGAGGGAAGCATTGATTTGTAGAGGTGCCAAAGCTCATAGTTTAAAACTGAGATGAAATTGTAATTTTGAGTGGTGTGCTTTTCCTGTCAATGTGATGACTGAATTTTCACTATCTTCCATGCTAAACACATTATTGGCGGTTCCCAAGCGGTAATATAAAGTTTACTCCCATCCACCATACATACACAAGCCATGGCTGGCCGAATCCACGGGTGCCCTCCAACATATCAACTGCCTCAAGAGTTTTGTTTAATTTATTTTGATTATGCAGGACTAGGGATCCTTTTTACCAGCCTCTCTCATGCAATGACAGGCGAATAAACGACCATCTTGAGACTAACCTGCTTAGCATGGAAGATACTGACCGCCCTGTCGCTCCATGAGTGGTACGAGCACACAAAATGGATGTTTATTTGAATATTTAGAGGTGGCACATGAATTTATTTGCGACGGCAGGGTAATACCGTATATAGGTAGATATGGTGGACTCATGTGGAACAACTTGGGTTTAAGGGTTTTGGATGCGTGGGTCATCAAGAATATTTTCTAACCTAGACAAGTTGTCAGCCACGGGGTTCTCGGCTCCTTTCCTGTCAACGATGTGTAAGTCAAATTCTTGGAGCTAGAGAACCCACCTAATGAGTCTAGGTTTAGCATCTTTCTTTTCCATAAGGTATTTTATAGTAGCATGATCGGAGTGAACAATGACTTTGGAATCAACAATATAGGATCTAAATTTATCACAAGCAAACACAACTGCTAAAAATTCTTTTTCAGTAGTAGCATAGTTTCGTTGGGCACTGTCTAGAGTTTTACTAGCATAATGGATAACATTCAATTTCTTATCAACTCTTTGTCCTAGAATGGCACCAACAGCATAATCACTAGCATCACACATAATTTCAAAAGGCAAGTTCCAATCAGGTGGTTGAATGATAGGTGCAGAGGTTAAGGCTTTCTTGTGTGTTTCAAAGGCTTCCACACAATCATCATCAAAAACAAAAGGAATATCCTTTTCTAAAAGATTAGTAAGAGGCCTAGGAATTTCAGAGAAGTCTTTAATGAACCTCCTAGATAACTCTTTATCACGAGGTTGTCTACTAAACTTGGAAAAATTAAACTCATGAGACACATTACCAAAATTGACACCGACAGATTGTTTTTCACAATCTATCTTAGCATTGACAGTGCTTAAGAACGGTCTACCAAAGATAATGGGACAAAAGTCATCTTGTGGGGAACCATGGACTAGAAAATCAGTAGGATATTTTACTTTCCCACACAAGACTTCAACATCTCTAACAATCCCAAGTGATGTGATAGTGTCTCTATTAGCAAGTTTAATAGTGACATCAATGTCTTCCATTTCAGCAGGTGCTATTTCATCCATAATTTCTTGGTACAAGGTAAAAGGTATAGCACTCACACTAGCACCCAAATCACACAAACCATGATACCAATGATCTCCTATTTTAACTGAGACAACAGGCAAGCCATCTATGGGTCTATGTTTATCTTTTTCATCAGGTTTAGCAATTCTAGCAGCTTCATCACAGAAGTAGATAACATGCCCATAAATATTTTCTACCAAGAGATCTTTAACCATATCAACACTAGGTTCTACTTTAATTTGCTCAGGGGGTTTAGGTGCTCTTATATTACTCTTACGAACCACAGTTGATACCTTAGCATTTTCCTTTATCCTAACAGTGAAAGGTGGATTTTCAATATAAGCAGTAGGTATAACTGGACCAACATTGTAAAAGATGGTTTCTTCTTTAGCTATGACCAGGTTCCACCTCGAGGCGGCGGCGCTTCATCCCGAAAGTACTCCTCTGATTTTTTCTAGGTCAAGAGAGACCTTATACCAGAAGATGGGCACCGGAGGTGGGCCTAGGTGAGCACAACCCATCAGGGCGCCCCCAGGGGGGCCTGGCGCTCCCTGGTGGGTTGTGCCCACCTGGCGGGCCTCCCCCGATAGTTTTCAGCTCCAGTAATTTTTATTAAATGCAAAAATAATCTCCATAAATTTTCAGCTTCATTGGAGTTGTGCAGAATAGGTATCTCTGACGTGCTTTTCTTATGTCCAGAATTCCAACTACCGATATTCTCCCTCCTTGTGTAAACCTTGCATATTATGAGAGAAAATGCATTAGAATCACTCCCTAAAGCATCATTATTCAACAAAACAAAGTAAATAACAGTAGGAAATCATGATGCAAAATGGACGTATCAGAGACACAGCCGTAAATGCCGGTTTCCGCAATTCCAAATCCGGACAACGGAAGAAGCCCAACAAAGGGAACAGGGATGGACCTACCGCTTTGGACAAAATCATGGATAGTCCCTGCCAGATCCACGGCACATAAGACAAGCCAGCCACCCACACCAACATAAATTGTTGGGTAGTCAAACAAGCCGGCAAGCTCACAGCCGAGGAACAGAGCAAGGGCCCGCGCAGCGAGGACGATGAAGAGCCTCGCGGCCCGAGCAGTAGCGGGCAGAAACAATTCCGTCCTTAGATAAAAACTGTGAACATGATATATGTCACACATATACCAAAAAAGGAGAGGAAACGCGCCCTTCGGGAGGTCTACACCGTAGAGCCCATAGCCCCGAAGTTCAACCCATGGTCGGCTTGCCCGATCACCTTCGATCGTAGGGATCACCCGACCAGTATTCGTCATGGAGGCTCAGCCGACCTTGTACTAGACCCCATCATTGATGGGTATCACCTCACTAGAGTCCTTATGGATGGAGGAAGTAGCCTTAACCTGATTTACTCAGACACGGTGAAAAAGATGGGTATAGACCCTTCAAGAATTAAACCCAGCAATACTACCTTCAAGGGAGTCATCCCCGGTGTCGAAGCACGCTGCTCGGGTACCGTGACGCTGGAAGTAGTGTTCAGCTCGCCCGATAACTTTCATAGCGAACACTTGATCTTCGATATCGTGCCTTTCTATAGCGGCTATCATGTACTGCTCGGCCGTACAGCATTCGCTCACTTTAACGCCATCGCCCACTACGCATACCTGAAGCTCAGGATGCATGGACCCAAGGGGTCATCACCGTCAACTACAATACGGAACGCTCACTTCGGACTGAGGAACACACAGCGGCTTTAGCAGCCGAATTCCAGTCCGCCATCGAGGCGCAGAGGACCCAGCCAGACGATAAGCTGCAAGAGGAGAACAAGCGGGTTCGAGCGCGACCCGATCTCCTGGAGCTTTCCCCTGCTCACCACAAATAGGGATACGCCCCCCCACAGCATGGCCCCGCTACCCACCAGGTACGTACCTAGAAGGAACAATTTCACGCTTAAAATACCATGGGCAGCTGGGGGGACACACTATCAAAACCAAGTGGTTGGCTCGACCGAATTACTCTCAACAGAACAGGCGCCATCCAGAACCTAGCAAGCATCAAGCTCACGCATGCCACGGCGATCCTACATGTACCTCTCTCAAAGGTCCTTTCGCCGATTAAAACCACCTTTAAAGGGGCACGCTACTCTTCAACAGCAAAGGAGCGTATGCGCACCGGGAAACGCCAAGGACATCAAGCCGCCTATCAGGAACCCCGAGCGAACCTCCCCTTTTTAGAAATTTATTTCTAAAACAAAATACATGTAACAGTGGTGTCCGCAGTATGAATTGTAAAAATTCATCATATATATAGATCATCTTTTACGTTCTGGTTATGTCATTTTATAAAGTGTTTTCTAACTCCCCGCCTTCGGAAAGAAAACTGCTCGGTACATGTTTAATGCAATCGACTAATAGACCGGGGGATTGACTATAAAGCTCGTCCCATGCATCGTCTTGGCATTATCCTTTATATGTTCGGCGTCTTGGATTTTTGCGTTATATGCATCGGTTCCGAATTATGTCTTCGGTCAAAGGTTGGGTCGCCCAACTCTTGTGCTTACCCTCTTACGTTCCGCTCGCTCGGCTAAAAGGGTAAAGGGAGAACCACTGTGATTGTATTTCCAGCTCGCCTGGTCAAGTACCTCAGTGGAGAAAGCCGAAGATCGACTAGCATAATAAGTGAGAACCGGTCTGCAATCCGAGCACAAGTGTCAAACTAAAAATCGATGGAGGTTATTCCGTCTCATACGAGGGGTTTGTATCTTCACAAACCATGTGGTAATGGTTTTTCACCTCGGTACACCCGAATATCACAAAACACTGGGGGCTAGTCACCAGCCCCCGCAGTCAAGCTCCTTCGGCTAAGTGAAAGCACTAAAGCCACATAGTCTGATTGCCCTGTCCCCCCCTCTCACAGCACCGCCTCTGGGTTCCGATAATTCGGCTAAGGATAACACTACGGAGGACGGAACACCTCTTGTAATAATTACATAGGGGATAAAGTCGACGACTGGCAACTTTCAGTTTCAAAACGGCCACACAGGAGTCAAAATAATCCAAATATCCAAAGCATGATAAACCGTGCATACGCACTATAAAACGAAGTGTTCATCGGACATACAATAATGTGCTCATTCAAACATTACATCCTTGGGGCATTGGGTCTCTGTCGAGCGAGCACCCTCCATCGCAGCAGCGAAGTACAGCTCGGGCGCCTATGCTCCTTCCAAGTGGCGGGTGCGCAGTAGCCATCTCGGGGGGCTTCATTCCTGGCCAGTGCATCATAGTCCTCGCAAAGGCCATCCGCGCTCCCTCGATGCACATAGAGTGCTTCAGGACCTCAATGTGGGAGGAGGCGTCGCAAAGCTTCTGCACCAAGCCAAAATAACTACTCGGTAGTGGCTCTGCAGGCCACAACCGAATGCAGAGGTCCTTTAAGGCCGGCTCCGCCATTCTATGCAGCTCCATTAGCTGCTTCATTTGATAAATAAGAAGGAGACGGGGCTCGGGGGTCTGAAATTGTGCCCAGAACAGTCTCTGTTGCACATCCCCGTCCCGAGTTGCAAAGTGCTTGGCCGCGTCCGCCGCACTCCTCGGGAGATCCATAAAGCCGCCTGAGGAACGCCATAGTCGTGTAAGACAAGCAAACATGTTACCACCAAAGGCACATTGCAGTAAGTACGGCTTACCATCCGCGATCATCCTGACTTGGCGAAGTTCTTCTTCAAACGACCGCCTATCTACACGCTCCGATTTAAGCTCGGAGGACAGCGTGGACAGCTCGGCCGCTTGGTCCCTGGTCTTCTGCTCAAGAGCCTCGCACTTAGTGCTTGCATCTTGGAGCTCTGGCTGCACCTCGGCCACCCGAGCTTCGTGCTTGTTGCTGACAACCTTCAGGGAGCTCAGTTCGGCAGCCGCTTGTTCGACCGCCATCTTATGATCGGCGGCCTCTCGCTTGGCCCTCTCCAGCTCGGCCCTGAGGTTCTCAACCTCGGCAGTTACGGCTGCAAATATAACGGGAAGCCAAATTTCAGGAGATGAAAACATGAAAACCTCTATCAATAAGGATGATACAAGGTATGCCCGATATAATTAGAACTTACTTTGCACTTCATCAAACCGTCTGTTCAGGCGGTCAAGCTCCTCGTCGGAGCTCTTGAGCTTCTTGTTCAGCTCGGCCAATTCGACGTCATGGACAGCCGTCGCCGAAGACGAAGCCTGCAAAGCAAACTTGTGTGAGACGCACTTTCGAGCTGTTGGACCTATACACCTTCGCCAAAACATCGCTGGAAACAATCAATTTTCACTGGACACGAACTGTTTGGCTCAAAACCTTAGATTCTCTGATCCCCGGGTAAGTTTTTCAAACTCACCCACGGCACGGGGGCTGCTATACCTATACGGGATATATAAACCTCACAAATAAATTTCCCTGGAGAAAAGAACATTACATGGCTTACCTTGAAGCCCGCCAACAGACCGCCGAAGGCTTCCTTCAGTCCGCTATCAACAGACTGAATGCCTTGCAGAACCGCACCCATAAGGGTGCAGTGGTCTACGGCGATGGAGGAGCTACGCAAGGCCTCCTCCATCATAGCTGGCCACCCGGTTGTGGCATGCCCCGTCACGGGCGGCACCGGTGGCGGCACCTCGGCTCCCCCTTCTTGAGAAGGTAGAGTTGTCAATGTCGGAGGCTTGGGGGTCTCCGGAGCCATCTTCGGAGGGAGCTCTGATGACTCACGGCCTCCCTCTTTCTTTACCAGGGGGGCTCGACCTCCTGGTCTTCGGTCACCGAGGTATGGGTCTCGGTCATGACCTCCTCACCCTCAGTATTCGGCCGAGGAGGGGTTCGTTGGGACATCACCTCCATGGCCTCTTCAGCGGCCTGGGGAGGAGAGGTGCGGGACGCAGTTCCGCTCTCCGCCAGCTCAGCTGCGGGGGATCTCCCTCTGAGACCTGTTCGGTCGGGAGATCGCAGGCCGGGCTGCAATATGGAAGACATTTCTCCGGTCAGTAATAGAAATCCTGTATAATTAAAGTGTTCGGACTCGGTTCCTTTGGGCCGCGGGCTTGGCCCTGGGGGTCCTCCGAGGGATCCTCTTGAATGCCTTGGATTCCTCATCGGAATCCAGGCTGACATCGGGCAGGACCACCTTGGGCCTGTAGGGTATCTTCAGGGAGGGGGGAGCTAGGTCCTCCTCGGCATCCACAGATGCCACCCTCTTCCTTGGCTAGGGGGAATTGATTTCCCCCTTCCCCCGTCTGCTCCTCCTCATGAGCGGAGGAGGCCTGGGTCTCCCCGGACCTAGCGTCCGGAGGGTCTCTTGGGCGAAGACCTTCTCGGGTCTCCTTCTTCTCGCCCTTCTTCTTTTTGTCCTTCTTCTCTGGCACCGAATACGGCGCCTCGACTAGCATCGCTGCCAACAGGGCCAACCTGGGGGCTTCGGGCAGCGGGGCAGGGCCGTTGATTCGCATGGCCTTGGCCAGCCAGCCCTACAGAGATAAAGGGGGAGGAGTTAAAATCCTTGCTAAGAAATTGATCCCGAAGATAAAAATAGAAACTTTACCTTGAGCGGAGGGTTCTCGGCGTCCAGGCCGATGTCTTCCTCCTTGGCCGGCCATTCCTCCTGAGGCTTGAACAATGCCTTCCACAGTTTCTCCCGAGTAGCATGGTACAACTTGCGCACGGTGGGAGGGTCGTCAGACTTATAGGCCCACATCGGAGTAGCCCAGAGCTGGCAAGGGAGGAGACGGCGGCGGAGCATGACCTGGATCACGTTGGTCAGGCCGACGTTCGCTTCTAGCATCTGGGCGAAGCGATCTTGCAGCATTTTCACTTCCATGGCCGGCCCCCAGTCCAGGCCCTTCTTGATCCACGAGGTCAGCCTTGCGGTGGGTCCGGATCTGAACTCGGGAGTTGCGGCCTAGTCTGCAGCACGTGGTTCGGTGATGTAGAACCACTCCTTTTGCCAGACCTTGACGGTGTCGATGAAGGTGCCCTCTGGCCACTGGACGCACGGGAGGTTGCTGATCACCGCTCTTCCGCAGTCCGCGTGCTGGCCGCTGATACATCTCCAACGTATCTATAATTTTTTTATTGTTCCATGCTATTATATTATCTGTTTTGGATGTTTTATATGCATTAATATGCTACTTTATATTATTTTGGGACTAACCTATTAACCTAGAGCCCAGTGCCAGTTTCTATTTTTTCCTTGTTTTTGAGTATTGCAGATAAGGAATATCAAACGGAGTCCAAACGGAATAAAATCTTCGCGATGATTTTTCTTGGACCAGAAGAAACCAACCAGACTTGGAGAGGAAGGTAGGAGACCTGCCGGCAGGCGACAAGCCTGCAGGGCGCGCCCTAGGGGGGGGCGCCCCCTGGCTTGTGGCCCCCCTGCAGGCCCTCCAACCCTAATCTTCGGCCTATAAATTCCTAAATATTCCCCCAATACCAAAAAGCGCCACGATAATACTTTTCCGCCGCCGGAAGCCTCTGTTCCCGTGAGATCCCATCTTGGAGCCTTTTCCAGTCATTTGCTGGAGGGGGATTCGATCACGGAGGGCATCTACATCAACTCCATTGCCCCTCCGATGATGCGTGAGTAGTTCACCTCAGACCTTCGGGTCCATAGCTAGTAGCTAGATGGCTTCTTCTCTCTCTATGTTCTTCAATACCATGTTCTTCATGATCTTCATGGAGATCTATCCGATGTAATACTCTTTTGCGGTGTGTTTGTCAAGATCCGATGAATTGTGGGTTTATGATCAGATTATCTATGAATATTATTTGAATCTTCTCTGAATTCTTATATGCATGATTTCATATCTTTGCAAGTCTCTTCGAGTTATTGGTTTGGTTTGGCTAACTAGATTGGTAATTCTTGCAATGGGAGAAGTGCTTAGTTTTGGGTTCAATCTTGCGGTGTCCTCACCCAGTGACAAAGTAGGGGTAGCGAGGCACGTATTTGTATTGTTGCCATCAAGGATAAAAAGATGGGGTTTTCATCATATTGCTTGAGTTTATCCCTCTACATCATGTCATCTTACTTAATGCGTTACTCTATTCTTCATGAACTTAATACTCTAGATGCAGGCAGGAGTCGGTCGATGTGTGGAGTAATAGTAGTAGATGCAGAATCGTTTCGGTCTACTTGACACGGATGTGATGCCTATATGCATAATCATTGCCTTGGATATCGTCATAACTATGTGCTTTTCTATCAATTGTTCGACAGTAATTTGTTCACCCACCGTATTATTTTCCTTCAAGAGAGAAGCCTCTAGTGAAACCTATGGCCCCCGGGTCTATTTTCCATATTATATTTTCAGATCTATAAACCAAAAATACCAAAAATACTTTGCTGCAATCTTTTTACTTTTATTTTACTTTTCGTTTTAGTAATCATTTATATCTATCTCTATCAGATCTCATCCTTGCAAGTAACCGTGAAGGGATTGACAACCCCTTTATAGCGTTGGGTGCAAGTGTTTGATTGTTTGTGTAGGTGCAAAGATTGGGGCCTTGCTTGTACCTCCTACTGGATTGATACCTTGGTTCTCAACAACTGAGGGAAATACTTATCTACTTTGCCGCATCACCCTTTCCTCTTCAAGGGAAAACCAACTCAAGCTCAAGAAGTAGCAAGAAGGATTTCTGGCGCCGTTGCCGTGGAGATCTACATCAAGCCTACCAAGTACCTATCACAAACTCATCTCTTGCATTTACATTATTTGCCATTTGCCTCTCGTTTTCCTCTCCCCCACTTCTAAAACGATTTTCAGAAAAACCAAAAAGATCTGCCTTTTTATTCGCCCTTCTTCCATTCTTCTTTTTGTTTGCTTTTTGTTTGCTTGTGTGTTAGATCGCTTAAACTCATGACTAGCCTTACTACTATCGCTAGTACTCCCGAGAGTGAGGTTCTTAATTTTAAGCAAAGGGAGGGAGAAAACTTAAAAGATGCTTGGTATAGATTTTGCAATGCTCAAAATAGATCTACTCGTAAGCAATCTACTACCGTTCTCCTTCGCAATTTTTATGTGGGTGTTTCTCCTTGGAATAGATATGTTCTGGATACCATTACGGGAGGAAATTTCTTGGGAAGCCATACCTTTGATTCTTATAATGCTATGATAAATTTGGTAGGTTCACCCCCACTCATGGTTAATGAAACAATCTTAACTTTGGAACATGTGATGCGAAAGCTTGATATTATTGAAAATAAAGTTGCTACTGTAGAGCTCATTGAAAACTTGGATAAAAAGATTCATAATCATATCACTCAATATGGATCTAAGGTAGGAGTTACTTTAAAAAATCTAAGGGAAAAAGAACCCATAGTTAATGAAAAATTGGACCAAGATTCCTCTAGAATTGGCAAGCTAGAGGACATTATTACCAACTTGGGTTCCGCTTTTGCCTCGGTTCAAACCACTCCAAATTTTCCTCCTTCTAAGACTGCCAAGTTTGTTTATGTTCCTAAAAATAAGGGTGGATCCTCTAGTAAAGGGGATGAAGCTCTTAAGATGATAAGTGTTCACCCCGGCTTTATCAATATTGTTAGGAAACCAATTGCCACAAGTGAATTTCTTGACTTCTTGCCTAGGAGAATTATTATTAATAAGAGCAAATAACCTCCTAGGGTTTATAAGTGTGCAATTGAGGAGTTGCATACCAAAGATGACAATACCTAGATCTATTGCGTTATGCCTAGCTAGGAGCGTTAAACAATAGCGCTTGTTGGGAGGCAACCCAATTTTATTTCTGTTTTTGTTTCTGTTTTTGAGTGATTTACAAATTATTACCTCTGTAATAATTGTGTTTTAGTGTGTTAATTAGTGTTTGATCCAAGTAAGACCTTTGGGATGGTCTACGGTGATTGTTGATTTGATTCTGCTGAAAAACAGAAACTTTTGCGCTCAGTCCAGGAATTTTATAAATTCACCAGAGCGTCGAATGAGTCTGAATTTTTTACAAAAGATTGATATACAAATTGCCCAGATTTTCCTAATTGTTTAGAATTTTTGGAGTTACAGAAGTATTCGAAGTTTACAGATTGCTACAGACTGTTCTGTTTTTGACAGATTCTGTTTTCTTTGTGTTGTTTGCTTATTTTGATGTATCTATGGGTTGTATCGGGGGGTATGAACCATGGAGAAGTTGGAATACAGTAGATATTACACCAATATAAATAAATAATGAGTTCACAACAGTACCTAAAGTGGTGATTTATTTTTCTTATACTAACGGATATCACGAGTTTTCTGTTGAGTTTTGTGTTGTGAAGTTTTCAAGTTTTGGGTAAAGATTTGATGGACTATGGAATAAGGAGTGGCAAGAGCCTAAGCTTGGGGATTCCCAAGGCACCCCAAGCCATATTCAAGGATACCAAAGAGCCTAAGCTTGGGGATGCCCCGGAAGGCATCCCCTCTTTCGTCTTCAATCCATCGGTAAATTTACTTGAGGCTATATTTTTATTCACCACATGATATGTGTTTTGCTTGGAGCGTCTTGTATGATATGAGTCTTTGCTTTTTAGTTTGCGACAATCATCCTTGCTGCACACATCTTTTGAGGGGGACACACATTAATCGTGAATTTATTAGAATACTCTATGTGCTTCACTTATATCTTTTGAGCTAGGCAATTTTGCTCTAGTGCTTCACTTATATCTTTCTAGAGCACGGTGGTGTTTTTATTTTATAGAAATAATTGCACTCTCGTACCTCACTTATATTATTTTGAGAGTCTTTAAACAGCATGGTAAGTGATTTAGGTTGTGAATTTAGTCCTAATATAATGGGCATCCAAGAGGGATATAATAAAAACTTTCATATAAAGTGCATTGAATACTATGAGAAGTTTGATTCCTTCCATATAGTTTTGAGATATAAAGATGGTGATATTAGAGTCATGCTAGTGAGTAATTGTGGATTGGTAGAAATACTTGTGTTAAAGTTTGTGATTCCCGTAGCATGCACGTATGGTGAACCGTTATGTAACGAAGTCGGAGCATGATTTGTTTAATGATTGTCATCCTTTGTGTGAGGGTCGGGAGCGCGCGATGGTTAACTCCTACCAACCTCTCCCCTAGGAGCATGCGTCTAATACTTTGCTTCGATAACTAATAGACTTTTGCAATAAGTATGTGAGTTCTTTATGATTAATGTGAGTCCATGGATTATACACACTCTCACCCTTCCACCTTTGCTAGCCTCTCTAGTACCGCGCAACTTTCCCCGGTGCATAAAACCCACCATATACCCTTCCTCAAAACAGCCACCATACCTACCTATTATGGCATTTCCATAGCCATTCCGAGATATATTGCCGTAAAACTTCCACCGTTCCATTTATTATGACACGCACCATCATTTTCATATTGCTTTGCATGATCGTAAGATAGCTAGCATGATGTTTTCATGGCTTGTCCGTTTGTTGATGTCATTTGCTACGCTAGATCGTTGCACATCCCGGTACACTGCTGGAAGCATTCATATAGAGTCATATTTTGTTCTAAGTATCGAGTTGTAATTCTTGAGTTGTAAGTAAATAAAAGTGTGATGATCATCATTATTAGAGCATTGTCCCATGAGAGAAAAGGATGATGGAAGCTATGATTCCCTCACAAGTTGGGATGAGTCTCCGGACTTTACAAATAATAAAAGAGGCCAATGAAGCCCAAATAAAAAAAGAGAGGCCAAAGATGCCTAACCAAACAAAATGAGAGAAAAGAGAGAAGGGACAATGCTACTATCCTTTTTCCACACTTGTGCTTCAAAGTAGCACCATGATCTTCATGATAGAGAGTCTCCTATTTTGTCACTTTCATATACTAGTGGGAATTTTTCATTATATAACTTGGCTTGTATATTCCAATGATGGGCTTCCTCAAATTGCCCTAGGTCTTCGTGAGCAAGCGAGTTGGATGCACACCCACTTAGTTTCTTTTTGAGCTTTCATACACTTATAGCTCTAGTGCATCCGTTGCATGGCAATCCCTACTCACTCACACTGATATCTATTGATGGGCATCTCCATAGCCCGTTGATACGCCTAGTTGATGTGAGACTATCTTCTCCTTTTTCCTCACAACCTCCACCATATTCTATTCCACCTATAGTGCTATATCCATGGCTCACGCTCATGTATTGCGTGAAAGTTGAAAAGGTTTGAGAACATAAAAGGTGTGAAACAATTGCTTGACTTGTCATCGGGGTTGTGCATGATTTAAATACTTTGTGTGGGGAAGATGGAGCATAGCCAGACCATATGATTTTGTAGGGATAACTTTCTTTAGCCATGTTATTTTGAAAGGACACAATTGCTTTGTTAGTATGCTTGAAGTATTATTGTTTTTATGTCAATATTAAGCTTTTGTTTTGAATCTTATGGATCTGAACATTCATGCCACAATAAAGAATATTACATGGATAAATATGTTAGGTAGCATTCCACATCAAAAATTATGTTTTTATCATTTACCTACTCGAGGACGAGCAGGAATTAAGCTTGGGGATGCTTGATACGTCTCCAACGTATCTATAATTTTTGATTGTTCCATGCTATTATATTATCTGTTTTGGATGTTTTATATGCATTAATATGCTATTTTATATTATTTTTGGGACTAACCTATTAACCTAGAGCCCAGTGCCAGTTTCTGTTTTTTCCTTGTTTTTCAGTATTGCAGATAAGGAATATCAAACGGAGTCCAAACGGAATAAAATCTTCGCGATGATTTTTCTTGGACCAGAAGAAACCTACCAGACTTGGAGAGGAAGGCAGGAGACCTGCCGGGAGGCGACAAGCCTGTAGGGCGCGCCCTAGGGGGGGGCACCCCTTGGCTTGTGGCCCCCCTATAGGCCCTCCAACCCTAATCTTCGGCCTATAAATTCCCAAATATTCCCCCAATACCAAAAAGCAGCACGATAATACTTTTCCGCCGCCGGAAGCCTCTGTTCCTGTGAGATCCCATCTTGGAGCCTTTTCCGGTAATCTACCGGAGGGGGATTCGATCACGGAGGGCATCTACATCAACTCCATTGCCCCTCCGATGATGCGTGAGTAGTTCACCTCAGACCTTCGGGTCCATAGCTAGTAGCTAGATGGCTTCTTCTCTATCTATGTTCTTCAATACCATGTTCTTCATGATCTTCATGGAGATCTATCCGATGTAATACTCTTTTGCGGTGTGTTTGTCGAGATCCGATGAATTGTGGGTTTATGATCAGATTATCTATGAATATTATTTGAATCTTCTCTGAATTCTTATATGCATGATTTCATATCTTTGCAAGTCTCTTCGAGTTATTGGTTTGGTTTGGCCAACTAGATTGGTAATTCTTGCAATGGGAGAAGTGCTTAGTTTTGGGTTCAATCTTGCGGTGTCCTCACCCAGTGACAAAGTAGGGGTAGCGAGGCACGTATTTGTATTGTTGCCATCAAGGATAAAAAGATGGGGTTTTCATCATATTGCTTGAGTTTATCCATCTACATCATGCCATCTTACTTAATGCGTTACTTTGTTCTTCATGAACTTAATACTCTAGATGCAGGCAGGACGGTCGATGTGTGGAGTAATAGTAGTAGATGCAGAATCGTTTCGGTCTACTTGACACGAACGTGATGCCTATATGCATAATCATTGCCTTGGATATCGTCATAACTATGCGCTTTTCTATCAATTTCTCGACAGTAATTTGTTCACCCACCGTATTATTTTCCTTCAAGAGAGAAGCCTCTAGTGAAACCTATGGCCCCCGGGTCTATTTTCCATATTATATTTTCAGATCTATAAACCAAAAATACCAAAAATACTTTGCTGCAATCTTTTTACTTTCATTTTACTTTTCGTTTTAGTAATCTTTTATATCTATCTCTATCAGATCTCATCCTTGCAAGTAACCGTGAAGGGATTGACAACCCCTTTATAGCGTTGGGTGCAAGTGTTTGATTGTTTGTGTAGGTGCAAAGATTGGGGCCTTGCTTGTACCTCCTACTGGATTGATACCTTGGTTCTCAACAACTGAGGGAAATACTTATCTACTTTGCTGCATCACCCTTTACTCTTCAAGGGAAAACCAATGCAAGCTCAAGAAGTAGCAGCCGCTTACGGTCTTCGGCTTGACGTTGAAGACCTTCAGCCATAAGCTGAAATACGGCTGTACCCGCAGAAAGGCCTCACAGACGATGATGAAAGCTGATATGTGCATGATGGAGTTTGGGGGATGGTCATGGAAGTCCAACCCATAAAAGAACATCAAGCCCCTTGCAAAGGGGTGCAGCAGGAAGCTCAGTCCCCGGATGAAATGGGGAATGAACACCACCAGCTCCCCGGGCTTTGGCGAGGGAACTACTTGACCCTCCTCGGGAGCGCGGTGGGCGACATCGACCGGGAGGCAACCGACACGCTTTAGCCCCTGGATGTCGTCCTCGATGTGGCACGACACCTCCCACTTGCCTTGCGAGCCTGATCCAGCCATGGCCGTGCTCGGGGAAGAAGGATGGGTGTCTTGGGAGGGGCTGGAGGAAGACTCGATCTGTGCGCTTTGGGCAAGGAAGGCCTGAGAGAGCAAATGTGGGGAGCGTGGAAAGGCTTTGGAGATGTTTTCCTCCCTTTTATGGAAGGCCGTAATACCAAGCGTCCTCTTACTGCGCCGCGAGCTGCGCCGGTTCCCAAAGGGACCGCTCTATTATGCACGCGTGGGTTAACCCAAATGATTGATCATATCCCGTAAAAAATGGGGAACGATCTTCACGTCGATTAGACGTGCCAATAAAGAGGCAGCCTCGAGCCGCGGATCGAGTTTTGTAACTGGTTAAGTACCCGCAACCTGTCTGAGCCTTTTGTCAGGAAAGTTGTCAGGAACGGTACTTGTCATACTCAGGCGTTTGGCCTTCGAGGCTAAGCAAGGTATGTTCGGAAAGCAGGGTGTCATCGGTGGCCGAGCTAAGGGTTACCGAGCATGAAGGGAAGAAAGGAACTCCCCCAGCAAGCCAAACACTCTGGACGTATAGCGCAGCTGGATGTCATGAAGACCGGCGTTGGAGCCTAGTTCGGGGGCTACTGGGGCAGTCCGGGATTAAGGGGTCCTCGGGCTGTTGGCTTACCTTCTATGGACCAGCCTGGTGGGCCGCCTTGTGGCATCTTCGGGAAGGCCGGACTACAGAATGACCCCATGCTCAGGGGGGAAGGTTCCAAAGACTTGGTGTGTCCTCCAAGTAAGAATGGGCGTATCTGTGCCCGGATGGAAACCAACCATGTGTAACCCTAGGTACCCCTGGTGTCTATATAAACCAGGGGGCTTAGTTCGTAGAGGAAAAAGACAACTCATTTAGGGTTTAGCTCATTTGATCTCGAGGTAGATCAACTCTGTAACCAACATACTCATCAATACAATCAAGAAGGACGTAGGGTTTTACCTCCTCACGAGGGCCCGAACCTAGTTAAACATCGTCTCCTTTGTCTCCTATTAACCATCGATCCTAAATTCATAGTTTGGGACCGCCTACCCGAGATCCACCGGTTTTGACACCGACACCTAGTACCCAGACTTGTGCACGGGCAGTTGTCTCAGGATGCCAACTTCTTGCCGGGCTCGCGCCAGCCTCCGAGGCAAACCAAAGTCAAGACCAGGGCAAGACACCCAGGCCCTTCACCAAGTGGAATAGCCCGTCTGCAAGCGTCCCTGGCAAGGATTCCAACCCACCAGGCCGCCGCTCCACCTCACCAGGGACGATAGTCTACATCGCCTGAGCTGTCGAGCGGGCAGGCAGAGCTGGCCGGGGCACGTGGCTACAGTGGCGGGACTGCTGCAGCTTTAATGCCACCTATCCCGTGGCATGACAGAAGAATACGAGGTAGCTGGGCGGACGACACAGAAGTAGAGGCAATCCTTGCCGGGAAACGTCACCAGTGCACCACCTCACGGCGCATTCAATGCGCCTGTCCTAGTCCGTCAGAGTTAGGTGTATCCCACTACCACTCTGACGAAAGCCCATGTAGCTGTAAGAGCGCACTGTACACCTAGTAAATGACTATTGTAGCCCTTGTGGAAACCCCTTGAGCTATAAAAGGAGGCCCATGGCTACCTTGAAACAGGTCAACACCCTGTCCATTTGCACGCGTAGCAACACCTCTCGAGCATCCTTGCCGGGTGATTGCTCCCCTGTATTTGGACCCAGATATACAAACACACAGACATGACGTAGGGTTTTACGCTCTCGAGTGGCCCGAACCTGTATAAACCCTACGCGTAGTCATGGCCGACTGATGCTCTTTGTGCACGCGACGCCCCTGACGAACCGTAAAGGGACCCCGCTGGTCCCATAGATCGTTGTGAATCACACCCCCGACATCTTTGGCGCGCTAGGCAAGGGGCTCTCCTGTGCGTGAATCTTCACTGGCATTTCTGCGCGCCTTTGACGGCATCCATGGTGCCCAAGAAGGCCAAGGGCGTGGCGACACCCGCCGCGACCACATCCAAGCTGCCGTCCCACGCCACCGATGGCGGTGACCGCCGCGCTCATCCCGTCGATGAGCGCACCCACAACACTGTGCGGAGTTCCGCGAACCACGACCCGAACCCCGCCGCCGTGATAGCGCGAAAGACGCCGGCGGTGACCGAGGGCGATGCTAACGCGGCGGCCGAGGCAGCAACCGCGGCCGTGGGGGCTGCAATCGGGCCTCCGCAGCACCCCTCGCAAGGCGACCACGACTCGCGCCCACGGGATGGCGAACCGGAGCCTCACGTGGACGGGGCCCTTGTGCGCCGCTCCCCAGGGGCGCAAGTCCGAGCTCCACGACCCCCTCCCGGTGAGGGCAAGGCGGGCGACGACAAGGGAAAGCATACCTTCTGGCATTGCCAGGAGTAAGAGTGCTACCCATGCCTCGCCCCGTCTGGTCCCCAAAACCGCAGGAGAAGCTCTGGTGCAGGCCCAACTTCTGCTATACTTTTTGCCCGCGCCAGAGGTGATGGACGAGTGGAGGGCCACTATACAAAGCCTGCTGAGCTTCGCCAACAACGAGAAACCAGACGCGGTGGGTTCCTCGCGCGCGCGACGCGCGGCTCCCACGGAACCCACCAGCAGACGCGACACTGGTGGGGCACATACGGTGCAGTCGCCCCCACGACAGCAGCGGACCTCCCGCTGCACCGACGTGCAAGATGAAGTGTCTCAAGCGTCAACGGACCCGTGACTGAAGCGAGACCAACACCAAGTCCTAAAGGACAGGCGCAAGGAGGACGCGCGCACCACCAACGAAAGACGGCGGGAAGCGCGTCGTCAATTCGATGGTCGCGTGGATCCGACCATCGACGAGCCCACGCCCGGGGGGCCGGGCAGCTTGCCTTACGAGGTTGGATGCCCGGTGTTCACTGGTGAACTACGGCAAGTCCGCTGGCCCTCCAGTAGGGCCTTCAAGCCGGAGTTGCCGGACAAATACGATGACGCAGTTAGCCCGTCAGAGTTCTTAGGCATCTACACCATCGCGGTGCAAGCTGCCGGGGGACGAGACGAGAAGGTGCTAGCCAACTACTTCCCACAAGCGCTCAAGCCCAACGTGAGGAGCTGGCTAATGAACTTGCTGGAGGGATCCATCTCTTCCTGGGCGGACCTGTGCAATCAGTTCGTCAGGGCTTACCACGGGGGCCACAAGCTTCCGGGGCAACCCAGTGATCTGCACGTGCTCCCCCACAGAGACGGCGAAATCCAGAGGTTCAGCCATGTGTAGCATAACATCCCGGACATCCACCCCGCCGCGGTGATCGCCGCGTTCCACACGAACGTGCCCAATCGCCGCATGCGCGAGGAGATGAGCTTCAAAAAGGTGCGGGACGTCGCCTCTACGCTCTGGACGACAAGTGCACGCGGGTTGAGGAAGGAAGGAGGCTCCCGAGGGAGGATGCTGGCGCGGAGGTCGACTTCGACGACGACGATGAGAACGCACCTGCCTCCTCAAAGAAGGGGCGCAAGCGCAACAAGAAACGCAAGGGCAAGGCAGTAATGCCTGTTGAGAGCTCCGGCAAGCCTAACGCCGGCAAGAAGGCCAAGTCAGAGGAGCCCGGCAACGACGTTGCCGTGTGCACCAGAGACGACGAGGCCGCGGCAGGCGAGAAGACTGACAAGCCCTACTGCAAGATCCACCTCACTAAAGGCCACGACATGAACGAATGCCGCCAAGTAGAACAGCTTACTGAGAAACAGAAGCAAGAGTACGAAAGGCGCGACAAGGAAAAGGGCCGAGATGGTGCCGGTGGACCCGACAAGAAGAACCGCAACGGTCGGAGCGACTGCCGCGGCAAGGTGATACGTCCATTTTGCATCATGATTTCCTACTATTATTTATTATGTTTTGTTGAATAATAATGCTTTGGGGAGTGATTCTAATGCATTTTCTCTCATAATATGCAAGGTTTACACAAAGAGGGAGAATACCGACAGCTGGAATTCTGGACCCAGGAAAAGCACATCAGAGATACCTATTCTGCACAACTCCAATGAAGCTGAAATTTTACGGAGATTATTTTTGGAATAAATAAAAAATACTGGAGCAGAAAACTACCGAAGGGGGCAAACCTGGTGGGCACAACCCACCAGGACTCGCCCGACCCCCCTGGGCGCGTCCTGATGGGTTGTGGCCTCCTCGGCCCAACTCCGGTGCCCACCTTCTGGTATATAGTCACATTTAACCTAGAAAAAAATCAGAGGAGGACTTTCGGAACGAAGTGCCGCCGCCTCGAGGCGGAACTTGGCAGGAGCACTTTTGCCCTTCGGCAGAGCGATTCCGCCGGGGGAACTTCCCTCCCGGAGGGGGAAATCGAAGCCATCGTCATCACCAACACCCCTCTCATCTTTGGGAGGCTAATCTTCATCAACATCTTCAACAGCACCATCTCCTCTCAAACCCAAGTTCATCTCTTGTGTTCAATCTTTGTACCGGAACCTTAGATTGGTACATGTGGGTGACTAGTAGTGTTGACTACCTTGCGTAGTTGATTACTATATGGTTTATTTGGTGGAAGATTATATGTTCAGGTCAATTATGCTTTTAATACTCCTCTGATCTTGAGCACGATTATTATTTGTGAGTAGTTACCTTTGTTCTTGAGGTCACGGGAGAAGTCATGTTGCAAGTAATCATGTGAATTTGATATGTGTTCGATATTTTGATGATATGTATGTTGTGATTCCCTTAGTGGTGTCATGTGAACGTCAACTACATGAAACTTCACCATTCACGGGCCTAAGGGGATGCATTGTGAAGTAGTTATTAGATGAGGGGTTGCTAGAGTGAAAGAACCTTAACCCTAGTTTATGTGCTACTTCGTAAGGGGCTGATTTGGATCCAAACGTTTAATGCTATGGTTAGATTTTATCTTAATACTTTTCTCGTAGTTGCGGATACTTGCGAGGGGGTTAATCATAAGTGGGAGGTTATTCAAGTAAGAATAGAACCCAAGCACCGGTCCACCCACATATCAAATTATCAAAGTAGCGAACACGAATCAAACCAACATGATAAAAGTGACTAGATGAAATTCCCGTCACTAGTGGAGAAATGGCTAGCCACAACTCTTGTTCGTGGTGCGCCATTTCTTGCCAACGCCAGCACAAATATTTTCAAATAGTGCTGGCGTGGGATAAAATCGTCGCCATAGCTATTTGCTTAGTGCTGGCGTTGCAAATTAGGCCCGGCGTTGCACATTCAGGCCCAAATAGGCCCACGCCAGCACTATTCGGTTTTAACAGCTCCGGGCGCAGTGAAACCTTATCCTTTGGTGCTCACTCCAAACTCCACGTCCTCTCCTCTCGATCCCCGCCGCTGCCCCACCCGCCGCCGCCGCCGCCCCACCCGCCGCCGCCGCCGCCCGTAGCTGCCCGTCTCCGCCCGACGCCGCCCTGCCCGACCCGGCCCATCTTCGCCGGAGGAGCAGTGTGAGGCCTCCCCGCCCGACGCCGACCTGCCCCGCCCGATGCTGCCCCGCCCGACCCGGCCCGTCTTCGTCGAAGGAGCAGCGTGAGGCCGCCCCGCCCAACACCGACCCGCCCCGCCCGACGCCCAAGACTCAAGCACAGGTACATCTAGCATTCATCGTAAGGATTTTGATGTTTTGGTTCAATAAATTATAAACAATACCATGTATTACGATAAATTATAATTACAAACCTAGCAACCAGTAATATTCGGCATTATTCTTATATTTTTAATATCTTGTTGTACTAAGAATAGGTAGAATTGTTCTTATATTTTTAATCAGCAACAACACAATTGCTTGCTTGTGTACATAGTTTGCTTGGTTTCATTACAAGTTTGCTTGGTTTCATTACGAGTTATAATTTTCTTGTGTACATAGTTTGCATGGTTTCATTACAAGTTATAATTTTCTTGTGTACATAGTTTGCTTGGTTTGATTACAAGTTATAATTTGCTTGTGTACAAAGTTTGCTTGGTTTCATTACAAGTTATAATTTGCTTGTGTACAAAGTTTGCTTGGTTTCATTACAAGTTATAATTTGCTTGTGTACATAGTTTGCTTGGTTTCATTACAAGTTATAATTTGCTTGTGTACAAAGTTTGCTTGGTTTCATTACAAGTTATAATTTGCTTGTGTACATAGTTTGCTTGGTTTCATTACAATTTTTAATTTGCTTGTGTACATAGTTTGCTTGCTTTCATTACAAGTTATAATTTGCTTGTGTACATAGTTTGCTTGGTTTCATTACAAGTTTTAATTTGCTTGTGTACATAGTTCAGCATGGACAATTCAGCGAACAACAACGAATCGGTGGGCGACGTGGAGAAGTGGAATCAGTGGAGATTAGAGGAGTCAGAGTGGAGCATCAAAAAACTGGAAGAACACAATGCCGAATTGAAGAAAGAAAGGGATGAGTTGCTCCTAAAGGGTGCCAATGCCCTCACTAAGGTCGACAAACTGAGGGAGCTGAGGGATAAGTTGACAGATGATCGGGATCAACTCAAGCTGAAGAAAAAACAACTCAGGAAAGAGAGGGTTGAGCTACAGACAACCGTTGCTCATTTCAAACAAGATGGAGAGAGCAATCGGAAGAAGATGCGCCAGCTGAGGATAATCCTTGATGATGAAGAGTAGTTAGTTGATTACTAAGATTTAAACTATCAAGTTTATAAGTATGTTTAAATGATCAGTACTAAGTTTTAAAGTATGTAGTTTATGAGTATGTTTAAATGATCAGTACTAAGTTTTAAAGTATATGTAGTTTATGAGTATGTTTAAATGATCAGTATGTTTTTTGAAGTTTAAGCTATTAATTTTGTGAAGTATTTTTTTATTATTATCAAAAAAACAAATTGATGGCGTTGATCAACAATGCACGCCATAAACATGTGAAATGCTGTTGGCGTCGTCTCCAACGCCACCACTGTTTTTTAACTGTGGCGCCATATTGCTGGCGTCGGGTGTCTACGCAAGCAAGGTCCTATTTGCCATGCCATAGCTAGGCTTTTCTGCACTAGTATGTGTACCCTCAAGAACACTTTGCCTATTACTAGAGATTGTTCTGGCCTGTCCTTTGCATCAAAAGGATTGGGCTACCTTGCTGCACCTTATTTACCGTTACCATTACTTGCTCGTTACCAATTACCTTGCTATCAAACTATCTGTTACCTACAATTTCAGTGCTTGCAGAAATTACCTTGCTGAAAACCGCTTGTCATTTCCTTCTGCTCCTCGTTGGGTTCGACACTCTTACTTATCGAAAGGACTACGATTGATCCCCTATACTTGTGGGTCATCAAGACTCTTTTCTGGCGCCATTTCCGGGGAGTGAAGCGCTCTTGGTAAGTGGAATTCGGTAAGGAAACACTTATACTACGTGCTGAAATTTATTGCTACTTGCTACTATGGAGAACAATCCTTTGAGGGGTTTGTTCGGGGTATCTTCACCTCGACCGGAACCACAATTAGTTGCCCTTCAACCTACTGCACCTACTGAAAATATTGGTTATGAAATTCCTTCGGGTATGGTAGAACAACTGCTTGCTAAACCTTATGCAGGAGATGGAACTGAACATCCTGATATGCTTCTATTATATGTGAATGAAATTTGTGGATTATTTAAGCTTGCAGGTTTACCCGGAGATGAAGTTAAGAAGAAGGTTTTCCCTTTATCTTTGGAGGAAAAAGCATTGACATGGTATAATCTATGTGATGATCTTGGATCGTGGAACTGGAATCGTTTGCAATTGGAATTCCACCAAAAGTTTTAATCCATGCATCTAGTTCATCGTGATCGGAATTATATATATATAAGTTTTGGCCTCGTGAAGGAGAAAGTATCGCTCTAGCTTGGGGGAGGCTAAAGTCAATGCTATATTCATGCTCCAATCATGACATTTCGAGAGAAGTTATCATTCAGAATTTTTATGCTCGGCTTTCTCATAATGATCAATCCATGCTCGATACTTCTTGTGTTGGTTCTTATATGAAGAAGACTATTGAATTCAAGTGGGATCGTTTAGAAAGAATTAAACGCAACTCTGAAGATTGGGAACTCAACGAAGGTAATGAGTCAGGTATAAAGCTTGAGTTTGATTGTGTTAAATCTTTTATGAATATCGATACTATTCACAAGTTTAGCACTAAATATGGACTTGACTCTGAGATAGTAGCCTCTTTTTGCAAAGCATTTTCTATTCACGTTGATCTCCCTAAGGAGAAATGGTTTAAATATCATCCCCCTATTAAAGAAGAAATTAAAGAACCGGTCATAGCTAAAGAAGAAACCATCATTTGCAATGTTGATCCAGTTGTGCCTACAACTTATATTGAAAAACCAACTTTCCCTGTTAGGATAAAGTAACATGCTAAGGTATCAACTGTGGTTCATAAGAGTAATCTAAAAACATCTAAGCCCCCTGAGCAAATCAAAGTAGAACCTAGTGTTGCTATGGTTAAAGATCTCTTGGTAGAAAATATCGATGGGCATGTTATCTACTTCTGTGATGAAGCTGCTAGAATTGCTAGACCCGATGAAAAAGATAAACATAGACCCATAGGAGGCGTGCATGTTGTCTCAGTCAAAATAGGAGATCATTTCTATCATGGTTTCTGTGATTTGGGTGCTAGTGTGAGTGCTATCCCTTTTACTTTATACCAAGAAATTATGGATGAAATAGCACCTGCTGAAATAGAAGACATTGATGTTACTATTAAACTTGCTAATCGAGACACCATCACACCACTTGGGATTATTAGAGATGTTGAAGTCTTGTGTGGGTAAGTAAAATACCCTACTGATTTTCTAGTCCTTGGTTCCCCACAAGATGACTTTTGTCCCATTATCTTTGGTAGACCTTTCTTGAGTACTGTCAATGCTAAGATAGATTGCAAAAAACAAATTGTCGGTGTCAGTTTTGGTGGTGCGTCCCATGAGTTTAATTTTTCCAAGTTTAGTAGACAACCTCGTGATAAAGCATTATCGAGTAAAGATGAAATAATTGGTCTTTGAACAACAACAACCTCTCATGAAACACAATTTGCCTATTGAAACTCTTGGAGGTCCTCCTCCACCTAAGGGTGATCCTGTGTTTCAATTGAAACAATTGCCTGACACTTTGAAGTATGCTTATCTTGATGAGAAAAAGATATATCCTGTTATTATTAGTGCTAACCTTTCAGAACATGAAGAAGAAAGATTATTAGAAGTTCTAAGGAAGCACCGGGCTGCTATTGGATATACTCTTGATGATCTTAAGGGCATTAGTCCCACTCTATGTCAGCACAAGATTAATATGGAACCTGATGCTAAACCCGTTGTTGATCACCAACGTCGATTGAATCCTAAGATGAAGGAAGTGGTAAGAACTACAATATTAAAACTTCTGGAAGCAGATATAATCTATCCTATTGCTGATAGTAGATGGGTAAGTCCGGTTCATTGTGTCCCTAAGAAAGGAGGTATTACCGTTGTTCCTAATGATAAAATGAACTCATTCCACAAAGAATTGTTACAGGCTATAGAATGGTAATTGATTTTAGAAAATTAAATAAAGCTACTAGGAAGGATCATTACCCTCTACCTTTCATTGATCAAATGCTAGAAAGATTATCTAAGCACACACACTTTTGCTTCCTAGATGGATATTCTGGTTTCTCTCAAATACCTGTGTCACAATCTGATCAAGAGAAAACCACCTTTACTTGCCCTTTTGGAACCTATGCTTATAGAGGTATGCCTTTTGGTTTATGCAATGCACCTGCTACCTTTCAAAGATCTATGACTGCTATATTCTCTGACTTTTGTGAAAAGATTGTGGAGGTTTTCATGGATGATTTTTCCGTTTACGGAACTTCTTTTGATGATTGCTTAAGCAACCTTGATCGAGTTTTGCAGAGATGTGAACAAACTAATCTTGTCTTGAATTGGGAGAAGTGCTACTTTATCGTTAATGAAGGCATTATCTTGGGGCACAATATATCTGAATGAGGTATTGAGGTGGATAAAACTAAAGTTGATGCAATTGAGAAAATGCCATGTCCTAAAGATATTAAAGGTATTCGCAGTTTCCTTGGTCATGTTGGTTTCTATAGGAGGTTCATTAAAGACTTCTCTAAAAATTTCTAGGCCTCTTAGTAATCTTTTGCAAAATATATTACTTTTGTTTTTGATGATGATTGTGTGGAAGCCTTTGAAACACTCAAGAAAGCCTTAACCTCGCACATATCGTTCAACCACCTGATTGGAACTTGCCTATTGAAATTATGTGTGATGCTAGTGATTATGTTGTTGGTGATGTTCTAGGACAAAGAGTTGATAAGAAATTGAATGTTATCCATTATGCTAGTAAAACTCTAGACAGTGCTTAACGAAACTATGCTACAACTGAAAAATAATTTTTAGCGGTCGTGTTGCTTGTGATAAATTTAGATCCTATATTGTTGACTCAAAAGTTATTGTTCACACCGACCATGCTGCTATAAAATATCTTATGGAAAAGAAAGATGCTAAACCTAGACTTATTGGGTGGGTTCTCTTGCTCCAAGAATTTGACTTGCATATTGTTGATAGGAACGGAGATGAGAACCCCGTAGCTGATAACTTGTCTAGGTTAGAAAATAGTTTTGATGACCCACTACCAATTGATGATAGTTTCCCTGATGAACAGTTAGCTGCAATAAATGTTTCTCAAAATACTCCTTGGTATGCTGATTATGCTAATTACATTGTTGCTAAATATATACCACCTAGCTTCACATACCAACAACAACAACAACAACAACAACAACAACAACAACAAAGCCTTTAGTCCCAAACAAGTTGGGGTAGGCTAGAGGTGAAACCCATAAGATCTCGCGGCCAACTCATGGTTCTGGCACAAGGATAGCAAGCTTCCACGCACCCATGTCCATGGCTAGTTCTTTGGTGATGCTCCAATCCTTTAGGTCTCTCTTTACGGACTCTTCCCATGTCAAGTTCGGTCTACCCCGGCCTCTTTTGACATTATCAGCACGCTTTAGCCGTCCGCTATGTACTGGGGCTTCTGGAGGCCTGCGCTGAATATGTCCAAACCATCTCAGACGATGTTGGACAAGCTTCTCTTCAATTGGCGCTACCCCAACTCTATCTCGTATATCATCATTTCGGATTCGGTCCTTCCTTGTGTGGCCACACATCCATCTCGACATGCGCATCTCCGCCACACCTAACTGTTGCACATGTCGCCTTTTAGTCGGCCAACACTCAGCGCCATACAATATTGCGGGTCGAACCGCCGTCCTATAGAACTTGCCTTTTAGCTTCACATACCAACAAAAGAAAAAAAATCTTCTATGACTTGAGACATTACTTTTGGGATGACCCACATCTTTATAAAGAAGGAGTAGATGGTATTATTAGACATTGTGTACCTGAGCATGAACAGGAAGAAATCCTACGGAAATGGCATTCCGAAGCTTACAGAGGACATCATGCGGGAGATAGAACTTCTCACAAGGTATTGCAATCTGGTTTTTATTGGCCTACTCTCTTCAAAGATGCCCATAAGTTTGTCTTGCCTTGTGATGAATGTCAAAGAATTGGTAATATCAGTAAGCGTCAGGAAATGCCTACGAATTATTCACTTGTTGTTGAACCATTTGATGTTTGGGGTTTTGATTATATGAGACCTTTTCCTTCCTCTATTGGGTACACTCATATCTTGGTTGCTGTTGATTATGTCACTAAGTGGGTAGAAGCTATTCCAACTAGTAGTGTTGATCACCACACCTCCATTAAAATGCTTAAAGATGTTATCTTCCCGAGGTTTGGAGTCCCTAGATATTTAATGACTGATGGTGGTTCACACTTTATTCATGGTGCTTTCCGTAAGATGCTTGCTAAATATGATGTTAACCATAGAATTGCATCACCCTATCATCCTCAATCTAGTGGTCAAGTCGAACTTAGCAATAGAGAAATAAAATTGATATTACAAAAAACTGTCAATAGGTCTCGTAAGAATTGGTCTAAGAAATTAGATGATGCACTTTGGGCCTATAGAACAGCTTATAAATATCCTATGGGTATGTCTCCATACAAAATGGTATATGGTAAAGCTTGTCATTTGCCTCTAGAATTAGAACATAAGGCATTTTGGGCAATTAAAGAACTTAACTATGATTTCAAACTTGCCGGTGAGAAGAGGCTATTTGATATTAGCTCACTTGATGAATGGAGAACCCAAGCCTATGAGAATGCCAAGTTATTTAAAGAAAAAGTAAAAAGATGACATGACAAAAGAATCCAAAATCGGGAATTTAAAATAGGAGACTATGTTCTTTTGTTCAACTCTCGTTTAAGATTTTTTGCAGGTAAGCTTCTCTCCAAATGGGAAGGACCTTATATTATCAAAGAGGTTTATCGTTCTGGAGCTATCAAGATTAATAACGCCGAAGGTACTAACCCGAAGGTGGTCAATGGACAAAGAATTAAGCATTATATCTCAGGTACGCCTATTAACGTTGAAAGCAATGTTATCCAAACCATGACACCAGAGGAACACATAAAAGAAACCTTCCAGAACACTTTAGAATTCTGAAAAATAGGAGGTACGTGATACGGTAAGTAAATGGACTCCGAAAAATCCGCAAAAATATTTTTTTCAGTTTTGGAATATTAGAAAATTTTGGAAATAAAGAAATGAACCGGAAGGTGATCGAGGTGAGCATGATATACCAGGGCGCGCCAGGTACCCCTGGGCGCGCCCTGGTGGGTTGTGCCCACCTTGGACACCTTCCCGACTCCGTTTTCCTTCCATATGCTTGTTTTCCAAAAATAAAAATTCTCTATATATACCCCGACTGTTTTGACGATCGCATCGCAGAAAAATCATTTGTTTTTGTTTCGTGTTGTTTCCGTGGTAGATCTGAAAATATGTCGTCTCAAGGTTCAGAGTGGGATCACTATGTTGCAGACCCAAAGATCTTTAGGGAAATTTACCCCTATCTTTGGGCATCTGAAGAAGAAGAAGATACCGATTTGGAAGAGATAGTGGATGCTTGTCCGGACGCCAACTCTGAGGAAAGGGATGTCCCTCTACCTCAACTAGGAGACATGCATGTGGAATTCAAGAAGTCAAGCCTCCCTAACAGATACAAACCTGAGGTCCAATTTATCCCATCTCGTTTTCTGCAGGAGAGCAAGGCTGCACTATGCAAAAAGATATTAAAGCTCGAGTTGGAGAACGACAATCTAAGGGAGGAAAAATTTATGCTTAAATATAAGTTGAAGAAGAAGGTTGCATCATCACCACCACCTTCTTCATCACCATCACCTTCTTCATCACCGTCACCTTCTTCATCACCACCACCAAAGGAGACTTGAGCACATGGGTATGGGCACTCCCCTTGGCTTGAGCCAAGCTTGGGGGAGGTGCCCGGGTATCGTATCACCATCACTTTTATTCACCTTTACCTATTTTAGTTTGATCTTTAGTTTCCCTTTGCTTTAGTTGAATAAAAGTTTATCATGATCTATTTTCGTGTGTTAGTTTCGTGTCCTATCTATCTATGTAATCAAGTGAAAGTTATATAATAAAGTTTAGTTTGAGTTTATGTCTCTCTACTTTATTGTTGCAATCAAAATAAAAGGAAAGAAAAATAAATGAAAAGAATCATATGCTAATATTATGGTGAGTAATGACATCACATAAGGAAAAGTATAAGTAGTAAAATTTATTGGAGATTGACAAACATAGCATTGGTCAATGATGCAATTCATGAAAGAATTAATAAGGGAAGAGAAGATTCACATGCAAATACACTATCTTGGACATCTTTTATGATTGTGAGCCCCCATTAAATATTATATGTCAAAATGGTTGACATTGGACAAGGAAGACAACGTAATGATTTATGTTTGTTCATATCCACATAGAAGTTATATTGTCATAGATCCTTCAACATGTGGTGCTTGCTCAATATCCTTGCTAGCCAAAAATTCCGCACTAACTAGAGATACTACTTGTGCATCCAAAAACCCAAAACCCAACTCATTCTTTGAGAGTCCACCATACCTACCTATGGATCGAGAAAGATCCTTCAAGTAAGTTGTCATCGGTGCAATAAGGCAATAAAAATTGCTTCTAAAAGTGTTTTGATCAATTAGTGTAAGAGAAAATTGAGCGCTATACGAACTTATGATGGCAAAGCAATAAAAGCGACGGACTGCATAATAAAGGTTGCTATCATAGCGGGCAATATAGCGTGATGTTCTTTTACATTAAGGGATTGGGCTTACAAACCAAAAAGCGCATGACAACCTTTGCTTCCCTCTGCGAAGGGACTATCTTTTACTTTTATGTATTTACTTTTATGCAAAGAGTCAAAGTATTCTTCCCTATTCCTTTTTAATTTTTCCCTTTTGCAAGCATCATGTGGTGAGGAAAGATCTAGGCACATATATCCAATTGGATATGGGTGGGCATGAGTTATTATTGTTGACATCACCCTTGAGGTGAATACGTTGGGAGGCGAAACTATAAGCCCCTATCTTCCTATGTGTCCGGTTGAAACTTTTTGTTCATGGGTATGCCGTGAGTGTTAGCAATCATAGAAGACTAAATCATGGTTGAGTATGTGGACTTGCCAAAAGGCTCCGACATGAGACCCTTCCTGAAAATATGATGAATTGTAGTTGCAAAGTTGACTGAGAACATAGTTTGTTGGTTTTCATAAGGTTTATGCTTCATACTTCTATGTTGTGATGAATTGTTACTTGTTCATGAGAAGTTATATGATAAAAGTGTATTGAATACGTTTTATGATAGAGTTTGTTGCTGTTATGATAATAAGCATGACGCTACTATGTCCGTATTTTGTTTTTATCGACACCTCTCTCTCAAATCATGTGGACATGCTTTTCAATATCGGTTTTCGCTTGAGGACAAGCGAGGTCTAAGCTTGGGGGAGTTGATACGTCCATTTTGCATCATGAATTCCTACTATTATTTATTATGTTTTGTTGAATATTAATGGTTTGGGGAGTGATTCTAATGCCTTTTCTCTCATAATATGCAAGGTTTACACAAAGAGGGAGAATACCGGCAGCTGGAATTCTGGACCCATGAAAAGCACATCAGAGATACCTATTCTGCACAACTCTAATGAAGATGAAATTTATGGAGATTATTTTTGGAATAAATAAAAAATATTGTAGCAGAAAACTACCGGAGGGGGCAAACTTGGTGGGCACAACCCACTAGGGCGCGCCCTAATGGGTTGTGGCCTCCTCGGCCCACCTCCGGTGCCCATCTTCTGGTATATAGTCACATTTAACCTAGAAAAAAATCAGAGGAGGACTTTAGGGATGAAGCGCCGCCGCCTCGAGGCGAAACTTGGGCAGGAGCACTTTTGCCCTCCGGCGGAGCGATTCCGCCGGGGGAACTTCCCTCCCGGAGGTGGAAATCGAAGCCATCATCATCACCAACACCCCTCTCGTCTTTGGGAGGCCAATCTTCATCAACATCTTCAGCAGCACCATCTCCTCTCAAACCCTAGTTCATCTCTTGTGTTCAATCTTTGTACCGGAACCTCAGATTGGTACATGTGGGTGACTAGTAGTGTTAATTACCTTGCGTAGTTGATTACTATATGGTTCATTTGGTGGAAGATTTTATGTTCAGATCCATTATGCTATTTAATACTCCTCTGATCTTGAGCATGATTATTATTTGTGAGTAGTTACCTTTGTTCTTGAGGTCACGGGAGAAGTCATGTCGCAAGTAATCATGTGAATTTGATATGTGCTTGATATTTTCATGATATG
Source organism: Elymus sibiricus (assembly GCA_039707655.1). Classification (NCBI taxonomy): domain Eukaryota; kingdom Viridiplantae; phylum Streptophyta; class Magnoliopsida; order Poales; family Poaceae; genus Elymus; species Elymus sibiricus. The sequence continues at coordinate 239,821,950 of CM077667.1, read as the reverse complement.
TATGTTGTGATTCCCTTAGTGGTGTCATGTGAACGTCGAATACATGACACCTCACCATTCATGGGCCTAAGGGGATGCATTGTGGAGTAGTTATTAGATGATGGGTTGCTAGAGTGACAGAAGCTTAAACCCTAGTTTATGCGCTACTTCGTAAGGGGCTGATTTGGATCCAAACATTTAATGTTATGGTTAGATTTTATCTTAATACTTTTCTCGTAGTTGCGGATGCTTGCGAGGGGGTTAATCATAAGTGGGAGGTTGTTCAAGTAAGAACATCACCCAAGCACCGGTCCACCCACATATCAAATGATCAAAGTAGCGAACACGAATCAAACCAACATGATAAAAGTGACTAGATGAAATTCCCGTGTACCCTCAAGAACACTTTGCCTATTACTAGAGATTGTTCTGGCCTGTCCTTTGCATCAAAAGGATTGGGCTACCTTGCTGCACCTTATTTACTGTTACCATTACTTGCTTATTACCAATTACCTTGCTATCAAACTATCTGTTACCTACAATTTCAGTGCTTGCCGAAATTACCTTTCTGAAAACCGCTTGTCATTTCCTTCTGCTCCTCGTTGGGTTCGACACTCTTACTTATCGAAAGGACTGATTGAGCCCCTATACTTGTGGGTCATCACAAGGCCAAACAGCAGAAGGAAAAACCTGCTAGAGGCCGAGGTGACAAATCCGACGATGATGATGACAATGACGAAGATGAAGAGGGATCTGACAAGCAAGAGTTCCAGAAGGCCATGGATGCCATGTGTGTTGACGGGGGCGCATCTTTGCACTCCTCCCACTGGCAGCTCAAGCAGTTGGCCCGCGAAGTCAATGCAGCAGCCCAGCGGCAGAGGCGAGGAAGCCCCTCAAATGGTCCAACACTCCCATCATCTTCGACGCTGAGGACCACCCTGACCGCGTCACCGCGGTCGGTTGCGTGCCATTGTTTTTCTCACCAACGATCTGCAACCTCAGAGTCACGAAGATGTTGGTCGATAGTGGGGCCGGCCTGAACCTGATTTCGCCCGATGTGATCAAGCGGTTGCAGATCCCCGATTCGGACCTCAAACCGACGGGCTCCTTCCAAGGAGTGGACGGGGAAACATCTCAGCCGAAGGGGAAGATAACCCTCCCGGTCACATTCAGCAGCGAGCTCAATTTCAGGACAGAGAGGGTCGTTTTCGACGTCGCCAAGATGTCGCTGCCGTATAATGGGATCCAGGGCCGCCCAGCTGGCAAAATTCATGGTGGCATCCTACCACACTTACAACACGCTCAAAATGCCAGGGCCGATGAGCATCATCACCGTCCATGCCGACAAGAAAGACACGGTCCTCTGCATCGACAAGCTCTGCCTGGAGGCAGTGGCAGCGGCTGCTGGCGAGGCACTCGCTCCTGCCGACAAACCTTCTGGGGGAAAGAACAGGGACAAGACCTCCGGCAAGGCTCGTGTGAACTCCGGGAAGTGCACGGCAGAGTGGAGCACGCCCGTCGAGGACTTACCAGAGACCTCCGCCGGTAGGAGCAAGAAAGGTAAAGTGACCATCCCCAAGACGAAGCAAGTGGCCACGCAGGAAGACGGGGAGGGCGGCACCTTCACTATAAGTGCCACCCTCGGCAGCAAATAGGAAAGCGCACTCGTCTCCTTCCTGCAGGCGAATGTTGACGTGTTTGCCTGGCAACCATCTGACATCCCCGGTGTTCCCAGGGAGGTGATCGAGCACCACCTTGTTGTTTGACCCCCACGCACGCCCCGTCAACTAAAGGTCCAAAAACAAGCACTAGAACGGCAAGAATTTATTGCTTAAGAGATCAAGAAGTTGGAAGCAGCAGACCTAGTCAGGGGTGTACTCTACTCGACATGGCTAGCGAATCCCGTGGTGGTGCGTAAGGCAAGCGGGAAGTGGAGACTTTGTATCGACTTCACAGATGTCAACAAAGCCTGCCCGAAGGACTCCTTTCCCTTGCCACGCATCGACCAGATAGTGGACTCAACCACCGGCTGCGACCTGTCGTCGTTCCTCGATGCCTACTCCGGATATCATCAGATCTTCATGACCGAGGAAGACGAGGAGAAAACGGCGTTCATCACTCCCTGTGACACATACTTCTTCAAGCGTATGCCATTCGTTCTGAAGAGCGCAGGTTCAACATTCGCGAGGGCCGTCCAGATCAGCCTTGGACCACAGCTGCACAGGAACGTGGAGTCCTACATGGACGATATCGTAGTCAAGACCAAATACAAGGCCACGCTGGTCCAGGATCTGGAGGGGACATTTGTGAATTTTCACAAGATCAACTTGAAGCTCAATCCTGAGAAGTGCGTGTTTGGGGTCCCTTCCGGCAAGCTCCTTGGTTTCTTCATATCTCAGCGTGGGATAGAAGCCAACCTGCCAAGATTGAAGCGATCAAGCAGCTGGAGGCACCAAAGTGCGTCAAGGACGTACGGCGGCTGGCGGGCTGCATCGCCGCCCTTAGTACATTCATCTCCAAATCCGTAGAGCGTGCCCTGCCATTTTTCAAGATCCTGAAGAAGGCGGGCCCGATGACGTGGACTCTAGAAGCAGAGGCAGCATTGCAAGACCTGACGAAGTACCTGTCCTCAGCCCCCGTCCTAGTTGCGCCCAAGCCTTAGGAACCGTTGTTGTTGTATTTTGTAGCGACGAACCAGGTGGTCAGCGCCGCACTAGTGGCGGAAAGGGAAGCTGAGGATGGCGAACCAGCGGCCTCCAAACCAACAACCAGCAAACGAGAGCCGACGACGACACGGGAAGCGGAACAGCGAGCACTACAGAAGACAAGGGTGGTGCAGCGACCAGTGTACATTGTCCGCTCCCTCCTGCAGGGGGCTCGGTCAAGGTACTCTGGGATTCAGAAGCTGCTTTTCAGCCTCCTCATGGCCTCCCGGAAGCTGCGTCACTACTTCCAAGCGCACCACATTACAGTCGTCACCCGCTTCCCGCTGCAGCGGATCTTGAGGAACCCAGAAGCAACCCACAGGATTTTTGAATGGGCCTTGGAGCTGGCTATCTTTGATCTGAGTTTTGAGAGCACAACAACCATCAAAAGCCGAGCACTGCCTGAGTTCGTTGTTGAATGGACGCCGACTCCAGATGAGGAAACCCCGGAGACAGCCCTTCACGTCAAGGAAACACCTCAGGTATAGATCATGTACTTTGACGGGGCTTTTTCGCTGCAAGGCGTAGGTGCCGAAGTGCTGCTCATAGCACCCACCGAAGAGCACCTCAAGTATGTGGTCCGAATGCACTTCCCTCGGGAGGTGTCAACCAACAACACAGCTGAGTATGAGGGTTTACTTGCCGGGCTGCGGATAGCGGCGGATTTGGGAATCAAGAAATTGATAGTCTGCGGAGACTCGCAGTTGGTAGTACGCCATGTCAACAAGGATTACCAGAGCCCCCTGATGGAAGCATACGTCGATGAAGTGAGGAATTTGGAAGCATGTTTCGACGGTCTATAGATGGATCACGTCCCCAGGAAGGAGAATAACATTGCCGACAACCTGTCGAAACGGGCAGCTTAGAAGTCGCCTATGGAACCGGGCACCTTTGTGCTCCAACTCACTCAGCAATCAGTCACACCATCAGGGTGGCGAACCAAGAAGAGAAAGATCAGCTCCGGTGACTATTTCCCGGCAGAGCCACCGGTGGCCGCCAAGAAGGTTGCTAGAGACGACAGAATGCTTGACGGTGAGTGCCGAGCCCCGGCGAGACAGGCGGTCCCCGCCATCGAAGCTAGCACTCCCGCGGCAGAAAAAACACCTTTAGTCCTTGTCATCGAGCCACGGGCTCCGACATGGGCGCAACAGATTGTCCCGTACCTCCATACAGGAGAACTCCCCGAAGAGCAAGAAGAGGCCGATAAAGTAGCCCGGCAGTAGAGCATGTACCAGTTCGTGGACAACAATCTATACAGAAGGAGACCAAACCGGGTGAAATTGAGGTGCATCGCTCGGGAGGAAGGACAAAAGCTGCTGGCAAAGATACACGAGGAGATCTGTGGCTCCCACGTAGGATCAAGAGCCCTTGTCGGGATGGCGTTCTAGCAAGGCTTTTACTGGCCCACGGCCCTTCAAGGTGCCTTGGCGGTGGTAGCAACATGTGAAGCATGCCAATACCATGCCAAGAAAATACACTAACCAGCACAAGCCCTTCAAATTGTGCCCCTCTCCTGGCCATTCTCGGTCTGGGGGCTCGACATCGTCGGCCCCCTCCCATGTGCTACCGGGGGCTTCGAGTTCTTGTTCGTCGCTATCGACAAATTCACGAAGTGGACCAAGGTTGAGCTAGTGAGAAAGGTAACGGCGCAGGCGGCGGTTAAGTTCCTCAGATGGATTGTTTGCCGTTTCAGGGTCCCTAACAAGATCATCACCGATAACGGCACACAGTTCACCAGCAGCACTTTTACGCAATACTGTCAAGACATCGGCTCCCGGATCTGCTTCGCCTCGGTAGCTCACCCCAGGAGCAATGGGCAAGTAGAGATGGAAAATGCTGAGGTGCTGCGGGTCTCAAGACAAGGACTTTCGACAAGCTATGCAAGCATGGAAGGCACTGGATTGATGAGCTGTCGGTGGTTCTTTGGTCGATCAGAACGTCGCCAAATTGAGCCACCGGCAGAACACCCTTTGCTCTGGTCTATGGGGCAGAGGCAGTTCTCCCCACGGAACTCACGTATGGGTCACCAAGAGTGCAGGCCTTTGACGAGTACCAGCAAGAGCGACTACGGCATGACGATGCCACGCTCCTCGAGGAAGATCGTCTCCAAGCCGCACTGCGCCGCTAGGTACCAGCATGCCATGCGCCGCTACCATAGCCGCAAAGTGCGCGCCATGATTGTTGAAGAAGGCAACTTGTCCTTCGACAGATTCAGTCCGCGAAGGGGACGAACAAGTTGATGCCGAAGTGGGAAGGCCCTTACCGGGTGGTAGAAGTCATCAGGCCTGGCGCAGTCTGCCTCAGACTGAAGATGGCACCCCGGTGCAGAACTCATGGAATATCGAGCATCTTCGCAAGTTCTACCCGTAAGGCGCGGTTGTTGGGCTCCCCGGCAACCACTTGTGTGCAAGTCTCGCAGCAATGCATGTAATCCTTTGTGCAAAGCCAGGTGATAACCCTGTGCGCACTCAATAAAGCTAGTTATCCCGCAAACTTTTTCCCTGCCTAGATACATATTTGCATTATGTTTCGCTATGCGTGTTGTTGTGGTAGCTCATTGCCAGCATAAGGTTGTTGTCAAACTGCTAAAAGCCCATAAGCGCACCCTATTTTCTCTTCTTTCTTTTTCTCAAAAGGAAGCAGGGTTATTCCCCCGCGCGCAAGACATCCCGAGGGAAGAAGGGGACAACAAGGGCGGACGCGTTCGGAGCGACAACCTCTCGGCAAGAAGAAGATAAGTGAAACCCTTACTCTTTCCCTGCTACAAACTGCGACCTAAGAAAAGACCTGCGTGCGGGTGGGCCCTTATCAAAGTCGTTGCGCGTCGGGGGTTGGAAGCATGTCCAACCCCCCGAATAGCCGTGACGAGGACGATAAGGGAACCTTGCCGAAAGTGGCGCCACAGGAGCGTGCTCGGGATTTATCCTTGGAAGCGCCCCTCGATAAGACGACCCACATCGACAAGGGTCCCCGGCAAGCGTAAAAGTCGGAAAGGCATCACAACGCAGTTTTTCGCAAAGAAGGGAAGGAAAAGAGGGATTAACACACAAACATACAAGACAAATCCTTGATATATCAATGGTACCCAACGTTTTCTTTGATTTTCTTTCAGGACTTCGTCAGGTACAACCTGGATACAAAAGGTGAGCCCCGAGCTCAGCAGCGGCGGTAGCGAGGTCAAGTCGGAGTACGATTTCCTCTAACGCCGCCGCCGCCGTCCGGAGGGATCGACCACTACGACATGACGATCGATCCAGAAACAAGGCCCCATACACGGGGTTGTGGGGACCCCAACTCATAAGTCGTGATCACCGAATGCACGTGTACAGTGATCCCAGAGATCAATGCTCACTGAACACACAGAAGCTGAATAACAAGAGTCTTACATCAATACTTAACGTCTTACAAAATAAAGACCATGAAGGTCAAGTCTTACATAGATAGGGCCATAAAGGCCAAATTACAACCACAACTAGCAGCGGAAATCTTGATCGAAAGCGTAGACACATGCCATCTGCCTTGACCTACATGCATTCTGATTGGGAAGCGTCCTAGTTCGCATGTTCATCACCAACGAACTCTTCACCGTATTCCTGCTCATCCAGGCCTGGCCAATTAAATAACCAGTGACAAGCCAATGAGTACTTTGAATGTACTCGCAAGCAACCCATGTTTGGAACAAGGAAATAACAATGCATGATATAGCACTAAGTAGGTGAGTTTTGCGGAAAGCTAATTTTGAGTGCAATGTCATGTTCAAAATAATTTGTGATAGCATGTATCAACAAGTAACAGGTATATGTTTGAACAGGTTACAGATATCAATATGAATCAAGGGTTGAACATCTCATGTTCAGTCATCATGTCAAGTCATCCGACTTAACTCGAGTATCATATCCGTCACCAACCCACACACACACACACACACACACACACACACACACACCAAGTTTAGTGAACACTGGACGTAGCACAAGAGCGGTCATCCAACTGTCCTTGACCGTGGACATGGCTATTCGAATAGTTTTACACTCTGCAGAGGTTGCACACTTTACCCACAAGACTCGGGAAACTTCCGTGTCAAGCCACGACTCGCGATATTGTTCATACCCAAGGTAAGTACCCGAACATTGCCTTTCCCCTAGCGATACTAAACAAAGAGTCCATTCGTTGGTGCCATCCCACATGATATACATCACACGTATCATCCATGAGGGCATGCAACGGTGTGCCCGGTGCCTGTGAAGACAGCGCATGGTCGCCCTACCAGGCACGACCCCGTATCGAGAGCGACCACGTCACACCCGCCACTAGTAATGCGGGCTCTATGCTAGTACCCACCAAGGTAGTCAACAAAGCCCCGTCCCATAAGGGGTATCGTGGTTGTACATGTAAGGTTGGAATAACGGTCGCAACTTACACCAATCCGTTTTCGAAAAACCACACACACTCACTTGCTCCGGTACACCACTTCTTTATCAAGTGGTTACCTAGCTCAACATCATCTTCCTCGGGCATTAGTGGCACCCGACGGGGTTTTCGAAAAGTCTTTGAAAACACTCTTGTTTCCAACACCATGCATATCCCCGTCCCACTTTGCATAGCATCTACTAATTATCCTATCTACTCCCACCCGCACAACCCTCATAAGAAGGTAGGGTCATGCACGATGCAAGTATCAACAAGGAAGTAACGGAGGCATCCCACCGAAGGGGATACCACATCATCATGATCATCATCAAGAAGTAATGTGCTATATGCCATGCAATAAAAGGTTTCATAGTCATGGTCAAAGGGCTTCTTGCCTGGCTCAACGAAGTCTTCGGGGTCTTCAAAGTCTTCGGGTCCAACTCCCTCGTCAATAGCGCAATCTATCGTCGCGATAAATAACGGCAATAATAAGAATCATCACAAAAACAGAACACAAACTCCACTTCTAAAATGTCAATCTATTCTGAAAAATAATAAAAACAATACTAAAAATATTTGCCTAAGTTTTTGGGATGAAAAGGATTTTCAAAACTATTTTTAACAGAGGCTAAAAATGCCAAAAAGGGATTTTAAAATAAAACAGTACATAAAATGTTTTCAAATATTTTTACAAGTGGCACTCTAAAATACTACATGTTATTCTAGGATTTGTGGTGGAAAAATATTTGGAATTGGACAATTAATAAATTTAGTGGGAATTTTGGAAAATGTCAAAAATAGAAAAAGAAAAACGGCCCTGTGCCCTGGGCTAGAGGCGGCTAGCAGCTGGGCGCGTCAGGTTTCAAACCTAACAGGTGGGGCCCATTGGCCAGAGAGAGAGGGAGGGCGCGTGAGTGAGGTGGGGATGACAGGTGGCCCCCACCTGTCAGCCCCAACCCCGCGACCAGAGGGGGCAGGGGCTCACCGCTGGCGTTCCAAGGGCACGGGTCGACTCAGGATCGAGCTGCCGTTTGAGTGGTGGTCGAGGGAGGGGCTGGGGTGGCCGGAGTCGCCGGCGACGAGAAGGCCGCGGCGAAGAGCTTCGGGAGGGGGGTCGCCGCGGGTGGCTCCTGGCTGAAATCACATGGGAAGAAGGGGAAAAGTGGTCAGGGCAATGCCATGGCTCCAGATCGAGAGAGAGAAGAGGCGACAGAGGCTCACCGTGGCTGGACGGTGGTGGACCTGACGCGGAGGAGATTTGCTCGATCCCGAGTGTAGAGGGCTCGGGAGCTCAAGTGAGACTCAGGGGGCGCGATTGGGACAGAGAGAGAGGGATCAGAGGGGAAGAAGGGCTCGGGGAGGCCCTTATATGGGCGGGCGCAAGTCCACCGAAGCGCTGGTGCGCCGGTGAGCTTGGGGCCGAGGCCAGAGGCCACGGGGGGAGGAGTTGGCATGTTTAGGGAATTTGTGGGGGTGGTCTACGCCCACGGGAGAGAAGAAGGAGGGCGGGGAAGCGTGCGCGTGCGAGGTCAGCGGTTGGCCGAGAGGGGCGGCAATGGCGCGTGCGAGAGGAGCCGTTGGAGGGAGTGGGAGGAGGGGGCCGACAGGATGGCTTGCTGCGGACGTCGAGGGGGACACGGGGGACAACTTCCCCCATCCCAATGCGGTCGGGAGCCTCGGAATGCTCTTGCTACAGTGTGGCGGTGCACTGTAGCGCGCGTATTGCATGCCAGTGGCGTGTCCACGCGCTCTGGGCGTGCCTGAGCTTGTCCACTAGCACTTGGGGTGCCTGGAGATGCTCTAGGGACTAGAGGGGCTATAGAGAGTAGAGGTGAAAGGAGGGGCAGGTAAAAAAAGATGTTGTCCATGCTGTCCAGAAGTGAAAATGGAGGTTTTCACCCCCCCAATCATGGAGCTGTGGCCAAGAAAGTTTTACTGGAGGTAAAAGATCATCAGAAGGAGGTGTGGTAAAAATTTGAACCCAAGGAGAACAGTAAAAGGGGGTCAAAACATGTTTTACCAATCATGCAGAAGGTGTTTGATGGAGGTTTTGGCAAGCAAATGAGGTTTGCTGGCCATGAGATTTAACAGGATGAAAATATGAGTAAAAATAGAGTGGAGCACCAAATTTGAGCTGGTTTGAGAGAAGTTGACAATACAAACTTGAAAAACCCTAGAATTGAGCATAATCAGATTTCCGTAGATCCAAGCCTGCATTTCACTTCCTACAAATCCACCACTTGGTGTAGGAGCATTAATAAGTGATTAGAGCATGCCCACAAAGTTTGGGGTCAATAGGACAAACTTCACAATGTAAAGTTGTTCAATCTTGACTCTAGACAGGAATGGTTTTGGAATATTTTGGTGAAGCAAATCAATTGGGATTGAGTTGAAACTTTGCAAGATCCTCACATATAGCATGTTTGACTTGCTAGAATTTTCCTGGATTTTATTGAAAATATTTCTAATGGAAATAATTCAAAAGCTTGATTTAAGCAGAAAGGGTTTTGGAGGGTTTTGCCCATTATTTTGAACATGACCATGTGTTGAAACTCATATATATGGAAAATATATGTCCACTAAGTTTCTCTAAATTTTCTCAAATATTTTTAAAGCATTTAAATAATTTTTCCCTATGAAAAACCATTTCTCGCCTTAAGAAAAAGCCTTTAAATAAAATAGCAAAATAATCTTTAAAATTAATATTTGGTGGTTTTGGGAAGTAATATATATATAGTGGGTTTCAAATAAAGCCTTTGGAGAAAACGGATCCACCCAATTTGAGGACTTGTATTGCAAAACTCAATTCAGGGGTTTTTTGAAAACCTAGTTTGAATAAATCCTTTTTGGCCAAAATAAATTTTGATAAAATAGTCTTAGGTACTATACACATGGTATGATCATTGGGCAAGAAGTTTGGATCAAGGAATATAAATATGGAGAGGAGTAGAACCTAAGAGTTCCAAACACCATTAACCAAACAAGCAAGCATCAAATAATTCAAACAAGCTCATGAACTGAAAAAGTTTTAATTGGTTCCAAATTTTGTAAATCCATAGCATAGAAAAGTGATACAAACACAGGGTGTGAGAGGGGCCTTGCCTTCTGAATCCCTCCAGGGCGCCGACGGTCCTCCTAATCCCTCCAGGACGCCGGTGCGCGCGCTACTCGAAGTTATCACCCTCGATCTGGACACCGAGGACGCCGTCGTCGTCGTCACTATCGCAGGAGGGCCCAGAGTCGCCGCCCCTCGAGCCTCCCTCACGGCACTCCGAGCAGGCCCCGAAGGACTTCACGAAGAGGGTGGCGGAACCGTCAAACTCAAAGTGAAGAAGATGCCCGGGGCCGAACCCCCGGGAACGGGCGAACGACCTCCACCCTCGCGCCAAGAACATGGCGCCTCCAGGGAGAGGTCAACCACGACCCACGCGGGACCATCGGGAAGGCCGTCGGCACAGAGCCACAAGCCTCGAGGGCGGCGAGCCTCCATGGTCCTCGCAAAAAGATCAGGAAGACGCAGCCAGCTTCGGCGCTGCCGGGGGACCACCACGAGGAACTCTTATACCTCGACCCCCGCGAAGGCCCCCACAGGGAGCTGCGAGGACGGTGCACCTCCGCGGCTGCCACGGTTCGATGGGGCCGCGCTGGACGCCAGCTGACCACGGGAGCTTGACCCAACCTCCGCCGCCGTCACCACAATGCGCACCGGGCTCCGAGGGCTGCCCCTCCCAGTGCCCCTAGGACCTCGAGCACGGCCGCGGCCCCTCGCCATCGCAGAGGGGGCACGCTGGAAACGGTGGCGAGAGAAAGAAGGAAGGAGTAGCAAGCAGCTAAAGAAGAGCACGGAGTCGCGGATGAGTGGCACCCTCTCTAAACCCTCCCTATTTATAGGGGCAAGGGGAAGAAGAGGGGGCGACTCTCCGCAGAACGTAACGAGTGCACGCTCGTACGCCCACGCATTCAGTGACCGCCCTCCCCGATCAATGGCGAGTGCCGCGCGCGCCATGCGTCGACCGAGGCGTAGTCAAGACAGGAGGAGGAACGACACCAATTAAATGGCGAGGAGCGGGGCGGGCGACGCATCGTTTCTCCCGCTGCTTACCCCAAGGAAGGCCGGGGGCTGGCCGCCCGTGCACCAATCTGACCACTCACTGTCAAGCGTGCCGCTTGGGCGATCGCCCTTCTCCACCAATGCCATTACCAGCGGTAAATGTGCATCATGGGGAAGGTCAGTAAAAGGTCATCATAACTGCAAGGAAACGCAGCCACGCATGCCCGCGCGTGTATGTCCCAGGCCCGAGGGCTACTGTCGGTGTACTAAGAACTGGGGGTCCCTAGTACCCAGACTTGTGCACGGGCAGTTGTCTCAGGCCGCCAACTTCTTGTCGGGCTCGCGCTAGCCTCCGAGGCAAACCAAAGTCAAGACGAGGGCAAGACACCCAGGCCCTTCACCAAGTGGAATAGCCCGTCCGCAAGCGTCCCCGGCAAGGATTCCAACCCACCATGTCGCTGCTCCACGTCACCAGGGACGATAGTCTACATCAGCTAAGGTGTCAAGCGGGCAGGTGGGCGGGCGGAGCTGGCCAGGACACGTGGCTTCAGCGGCGGGCCCGTTGCAGCTTTAACGCCACCCGTCCTGCATCGTGGCAGAAGAATAAGAGGTAGCTGGGCGGACGACACAGAAGTAGAGGCAATCCTTGCCGGGAAACGTCGGCAGCGCGCCACCTCATGGTGCATTCAATGCGCCTGTCCTAGTCCGTCAGAGTTAGGTGTATCCCACTACCACTCGAAGACAGTCCCTGTAGCTGTAAGAGCGCACTGTACACCTAGTAAATGACCATTGTAGCCCTTGTGGAAACCCCTTGAGATATAAAAGGAGGCCCATGGCTACCTTGAAAAAGGTCAACACCCTGTCCATTTGCACGCGTAGCAGCACCTCTCGAGCATCCTTGCCGGGTGATTGCTTCCCTGTATTGGACCTAGATATACAAACACACAGACATGACGTAGGGTTTTACGCTCCCGAGCGGCTCGAACTTGTTTAAACCCTGCGCGTAGTCATGGCCGACAGATACTCTTTGTGCACGTGACACCCCTACCGAACCGTAAAGGGACCCCGTTGGTCCCATAAATCATCGTGAATCACACCCCCGACAGAATTAAAATTCCTACATCATGAATCGTCACCAGAGCGACGAAGGGATGAGAAGTAAAAAAGAATTCCTACTCTCCGATATATAACTAGACTCAAAATATAGTTTTCTTTCTAGACTCGACACGTCCAAGTTCAATCAAAATCAAGAAGGCTCTTAGGTCGGTACTGCTCTGATACCAACTTGTCAGGCCCAAAATGCGGTACTATCCTCACGATGGCTCGAGGGCCTCGTGTGGGAACAATAGAAGGGATGTCTAGGGGGGTGAATAGACTACTTGACAAATTAAAAACCTAACCTTTTCCCAAGTTAATTGGTTGGAAGATTTTAGCAATTCTAACAAGTCTAGTGCACCCTACACATGCTAGTCAACAACTATGGCAGCAAAAAGTAAAGACAAGCATATGTAAGAGAGTAGAGAAGGGAAGATCAAACACAATAGATGACACAAAGATTTTTCCCGTGGTTCCAATAGGTGGTGGTATCGTACGTCCACGCTGATGGAGACTTCAACCAAGGAGGGTAGCGGTCATGAGAGTCCACGAAGGGCTCCACCCGTTAGGGTCCACGAAGTAGTAACCTCGTCTATTCCATCACGGCTTCCGTCCACGAAGGACTAGCCTCACTACGGGTAGATCTTCACGAAGTAGGCGATCTCCTTTCCCTTACAAACTCCTTGGTTCAACTCCACAATCACGAATAAGGAGGCTCCCAAGCGACACCTAACCAATCTAGGAGGCACCACCCTCCAAAAGGTAATAGATGTGGTAGTATGATGAACTCCTTGCTCTCGTGCTTCAAAAGATAGTCTCCTCAACACTCAATCACTCTCTCATAGGTTTGGCATGGGTAGAAGATATTGATTGGATGGAAAGCAACTTGGGGAGGCTAGAAATCAAGATCCACATGGTTTGAGTGGATGATCTTGACTCAACACAATGGTAGGTGGTTATCTCTCAGAAAACTGGATATGGCAAGTGGGTGTATGTTCTGAGTGCTTCTCTTGCGAGTGAGAGGTGGTGGAGGGGTATATATAGGCTTCTCCAAAAATCCAACAGTTACAACATTATTACCCAACTCAGTGAAAACGAAGTGAAAACTCGGTTGCACCGACTACTCCAAAATGTGGCAACTTTGGCGTTTTTGGTGAGACCGATGTATGAATCTCGATGGTACCGATATGAGTGACCTAGGAAGTTACAAAAACTCGGTGAGACCGATTCCTCAAACTCGGTGGGACCGATTTTAAGAAATTGGTTAACAGAATGTTGGTCACTAGTTTCGGTTGCACCGAATGGAATGTTGGTAGTACCGAGATGCTAGGGTTTGGTTTGGCTTCTGTCTAGGGTAAAACTCGGTGGATCCGATGGGAAATGTTGGTGTCACCGAATTTTTACTTATGGCTTTGGACAGAAGATTTGTGTGGGAAAGTGGGTGAGTATTTTTGGTGGCTAATCTCTAAGCACTTGAGCAACCAGATCATCATATTTACCTCATCCCCTTTTAACAGTATTGGCTTTCCTATGGACTCAAAAGTGATTTCTCACAAAATGTAAAATGTAGAGTCCTCATACTTGAAGCATGGCCAATTCTATTCCTTACTTTCCTTGGGGAGGTTCTCCACACAATCCTTAGCCAATCCTCTCTATGGACTAAACCTGAAATAAACTAGATAGAACTATTAGTCCAAGAGACAATGTATGTTGTCATGAATTATCAAAACCACCAAGGGAGCATATGTGCTTTCAATCTCCCCCTTTTTGCTAATTGATGACAACATACAATCAAAGCTTCAAATTAAGATATGCAGGAATATGTGATAGCTTTGAAGTATACATGACCAATACAAGCTCCCCCTGAATGTGTGAAATCCATTTTAAAGGAAGTTGCTTTGGAATGGATGAACACATACATAGTAGACAAGACATGAGAAGTCATGTATATCTTGGCTATATGCATCAAATATATGTGAATTAGGTGTTTCCATGTTCAAGACTTCACCCTTGCAAATAATATGTTCAAGAAGCAAGAGATCATCTTGACCAATGATATGATGCATATACTTACATTGAAGTTCTTGAGCATTTTAACAGTAGGAACACACTTGAGAAAACAATGTTAGGAAACACAAGAGTATTCTACTTATACAAATGCAAAAATATTCAAGAGTACCAAGATATGGAAGACATATGAAAAATATAGTTTCTTAAGATTGATATGTCTCCAAAACACATTTAGAACTTTCTCCCCTAAGTATGGATTTGTAAGTCTTCCTCTCCCTCTGAATCTTAGCATGTAGATATTGGGAGTAGGTAGGGTGAGACAAGTCTAACATAAAAACATATGCACTCTCTCCTTAAATTAAGTAGCATGAATTTGGTCTTCTCACTCCCTTGAACAGATATTTCTCCCCCTTTGGGTAAGCATAAGCTTAGATGTTCTTAGATATTCTCCCCCTTGATATATTCTCCCCTTATTTATATTCTCCCCCTTGATATTCTTCCCCTATATACAAGCATAAGCTTAGATATTCTCCCCCTTTCGCATTAATTTCCAAAAAGGTTGAGAGGGTAAGCGATCCTTGAGAGTAAGGGTCATAGAAAGTAGGGATCCTTGAGAGGAAGGGTCTTTGAGAGCATTTGAGACTAAGGGATCCTTGAAGATAGTTTCTGTTGGGGAACGTTGCATGGGAAACAAAAATTTTCCTACGCACACACAAGATCTATCCATGGTGATGAGCATCTACGAGAGGGAGAGTGAATCTACATACCCTTGTAGATCGCTAAGCGGAAGCGTTAATAAACGCGGTTGATGTAGTCGAACGTCTTCGCGATCCAAATCGCCGAGCGTCCCGCGATCCAATCACGATCCTTCCGATCTAGTGCCGAACGGACGGCACCTCCGCGTTCAACACACGTACGGCTTGATGACGCCTTCACCTCCTCGATCCAGCGAGCGATGGTGAAGTAGTGGTTGAGTTCCAGCAGCACGACGGCGTGGTGATGGTGGTGAGGAACAATCTCTGCAGGGCTTCGCCAAGCACTACGGAGATTATGACGGAGGAACTAGAGGGCTAGGGTTGCCGGCACACAGCTTGGGAAATCCTGATGTATCCCGTGTGCTAGCCCTGCCCCTCTATTTATATGTTGAGCCTTGGGGTCTAAACTTGGAGTAAAAGCCTCCTCCAGGTCGGTTTTGCCCGCACAAGGTCGGTTTGGCCCGCAGGGAAAGAGTCCAACTCGGATCCCTGCCGAACCGCGCACAGCCGCGCACAAGCGGTAGTACCGCTTCACACAAGCGGTAGTACCGCTTGGGCGGTAGTACCGCTTTACACAAGCGGTAGTACCGCTCGGGCGGTAGTACCGCTTCACCAAGCGGTAGTACCGCTTACGCGGCAGCAAAACTACTTTTTGCACTTTCCAATACCTTGTGGGCTTTATCCCTTTGGCCCATATAAAGTGTTGCTGCACCCGAACACTTCGGCAAACATCCGGAACCCATTCCGGTGAACTCTGAAACTCTTCCGGAGATCGAAACACTATTATCACATATATCAATCTTTACCTCCGGACTCTTCCGGAGATCCTCGTCATGTCCGGGATCTTATCCGGGACTCCGAACAACTTTCGGTCACCAACATAATAACTCAATTATACTAATCGTCACCAAACGTTAAGTGTGTAGACCCTGCGGGTTCGAGAACTATGTAGACATGACCGAGACACCTCTACGGCCAATAACCAATAGCGGGACCTGGATGCCCATATTGGCTCCTACATATTCTACGAAGATCTTTATCGGTCGAACCTCTATGTCAAGGATTCAGTTAATCCCGTATGCTGTTCCCTTTGTTCTTCGGTATGTTACTTGCCCGAGATTCGATCGTCGGTATCACTATACCTAGTTCAATCTCGTTACCGGCAAGTCTCTTTACTCGTTCCGTAATACAAGATCTCGTGGCTAACACTTTAGTCACATTGCTTGCAAGGCTCATTGTGATGTTGTATTACCGAGTGGGCCCTGAGATACCTCTCCGTCATACGGAGTAACAAATCCCAGTCTTGATCCATGCCAACCCAACAGACACCCTCGGAGATACCTGTAGAGCACCTTTTATAGTCACCCAGTTACGTTGCGACGTTTGATACACACAAGGTATTCCTCCGGTGTTAGTGAGTTGCATGATCTCATGGTCAAAGGAACAGATACTTGACATGCAGAAAACAATAGCAATAAACTGACACGATCAAATGCTACGTTTACAGTTTGGGTCTTGTCCATCACATCATTCTCCTAATGATGTGATCCCGTTATCAAATGACATCTCATGTCAATGGCTAGGAAACCTTAACCATCTTTGATCAACGAGCTAGTCAACTAGAGGCTTACTAGGGACACAGTGTTGTCTATGTACCCACACATGTATTTGAGTTTCCAATCAATACAATTATAGCATGGATAATAAACGATTATCATGAACAAGGAAATATAATAATAACCAATTTATTATTGCCTCTAGGGCATATTTCCAACAGTCTCCCACTTGCACTAGAGTCAATAATCTAGTTCACATCACTATGTGATTTACATTGTAATGAATCGAACACCCATGCAGTTCTGGTGTTGTTCATGTTTAGCCCTTGGAAGAGGTTTAGTCATCGGATCTGCAACATTTAGATCCGTGTGTACTTTGCAAATATTTATGTCGTCCTCCTTGATGTAATCGCGGATGGAATTGAAACGTCGCTTTATGTGTCTGGTCCTCTTGTGAAATCTTGGTTCCTTGGCTAGAGCAATGGCACCAGTATTATCACAAAACAGAGTCATTGGGTTAAGTGCACTAGGCACTACTCCAAGATCTGTCATGAACTCCTTCATCCAGACACCTTCCTTCGCCGCCTCCGAGGCAGCGATGTACTCCGCTTCGCATGTAGAATCAGCTACCACGCTTTGCTTGGAACTGCACCAGCTAACCGCACCCCCATTAAGAATAAATACGTATCCGGTTTGCGACTTAGAGTCATCCGGATCAGTGTCAAAGCTTGCATCGACGTAACCCTTTACGACGAGCTCTTGATCACCTCCATAAACGAGAAACATGTCCTTAGTCCTTTTCAGGTACTTCAGGATATTCTTGACCGCCGTCCAGTGTTCCATTCCTGGATCACTTTGAAACCTTCCGACCATACTTATGGCAAGGCTGACATCGGGTCTTGTGCACAGCATTGCATACATGATAGAGCCTATGGCTGAAGCATAGGGGATGACACTCATCTTTTCTCTATCTTCAGCAGTCACTGGGCATTGAGTCTTACTCAACTTCACACCTTGCAATACAGGCAAGAACCCCTTCTTGGACTGATCCATTTTGAACTTCTTCAAAACTTTGTCAAGGTATGTGCTTTGTGAAAGTCCTATTAAGCGTCTCGATCTATCTCTATAGATCTTGATGCCTAATATGAAAGCAGCTTCTCCTAGGTCCTTCATTGAAAAACTCTTGTTCAAATATTCCTTTACGCTTTCCAGCATTTCTATATTGTTTCCAATCAGCAATATGTCATCCACATATAATATTAGAAACGCTATAGAGCTCCCACTCACTTTCTTGTAAATACAAGCTTCTCCGTAAACTTGTATAAACTCGAACGCTTTGATCACCTCATCAAAACGAAGATTCCAACTCCGAGATGCTTGCACCAGTCCATAAATGGATCGCTGGAGTTTGCAAACTTTGTCAGCATTCTCTGGATCGACAAAACCTTCTGGCTGCATCATATACAACTCTTCCTTAAGGTAACCGTTAAGGAACGCTGTTTTGACATCCATCTGCCAAATTTCATAATCGAAAAAAGGCAGCTATTGCTAACATGATTCTGACGGACTTAAGCATCGCTACGGGTGAGAAGGTCTCATTGTAGTCAACTCCTTGAACTTGTGAAAAACCCTTTGCCACAAGTCGAGCTTTATAGACGGTGACATTACCGTCCGCGTCCGTCTTCCTCTTAAAGATCCATTTGTTCTGAATGGCCTTACGCCCTTCAGGTAATACTTCCAAAGTCCATACTTTGTTTTCATACATGGATCCCATCTCAGATTTCATGGCCTCTAACCATTTCTCGGAATCCGGGCCCATCATCGCTTCTCCATAGCTCGTAGGTTCATCGTTGTTTAACAACATGACCTCTAAGACAGGGTTGCCGTACCACTCAGGAGTAGTACGCGTCCTTGTCGACCTACGAGGTTCGATAGCAACTTGATCCAAAGCTTCATGATCATCATCATTAACTTCCTCTTCAGCTAATGTAGGCTCCACAGAAACAACTTTCTGCGCTGCGCTACTCTCAGGTTGAAGTAAAGGTTCAATAACCTCATCAAGTTCTATCTTCCTCCCACTCAATTCTTTCGAGAGAAACTCTTTCTCAAGAAATGTTCCGTTTTTAGCGACAAACATTTTGCCTTCGGATCTGAGATAGAAGGTATACCCAACTGTCTTTTTTGGGTATCCTATGAAGACGCATTTCTCCGCTTTGGGTTCCAGCTTTTCAGGCTGAAGCTTTTTGACATAAGCATCACATCCCCAAACTTTAAGAAACGACAGCTTTGGCTTCTTGCCAAACCAAAGTTCATATGGCGTCGTCTCAACGGATTTCGATGGTGCCCTATTTAAAGTGAATGCAGCTGTCTCTAATGCATAACCCCAAAACGATAGTGGCAAATCGGCAAGAGACATCATAGATCGCACCATATCCAATAAGGTTCGATTACGACGTTCGGACACACCATTACGCTGTGGTGTTCCAGGCGGTGTTAATTGTGAAACAATTCCACACTGTCTTAAGTGACTGCCAAACTCATAACTCAGATATTCTCCTCCTCGATCAGATCGTAGGAATTTAATCTTCTTGTTACGATGATTCTCAACTTCACTCTGAAATTGTTTGAACTTTTCAAATGTTTCAGACTTGTGTTTCATTAAGTAAATATACCCATATCTACTTAAGTCATCAGTGAAGGTGAGAAAGTAACGATAACCACCGCGCGCCTCAATGCTCATCGGACCGCACACATCAGTATGTATGATTTCCAATAAGTCACTTGCCCGTTCCATTGTTCCAGAGAACGGAGTTTTAGTCATCTTGCCCATGAGGCATGGCTCACATGTGTCAAGTGATTCAAAATCAAGTGACTCCAAAAGTCCATCAGCATGGAGCTTCCTCATGCGTTTTACGCCAATATGACCTAAACGGCAGTGCCACAAGAAAGTGGTATTATCATTATCAATTCTACATCTTTTGGCATCAATGTTATGAACATGTGTATTATTACTATCGAGATTCAATAAGAATAAACCCCTCACATTGGGTGCATGACCATAAAAGATATTACTCATATAAATAGAACAACCATTATTCTCTGATTTAAATGAGTAACCGTCTCGCAATAAACAAGATCCAGATATAATGTTCATGCTTAACGCAGGCACCAAATAACACTTATTTAGGTTCATCACTAATCCCGACGGTAATCGAAGAGCGAGCGTGCCGACGGCGATCACATCAACATTGGAACCATTTCCCACGCGCATCGTCACTTCGTCCTTTGCCAGCCTCCGTCTATTCCGCAGTTCCTGTTTTGAGTTGCAAATATGAGCAACCGCACCGGTATCAAATACCCAGGCACTACAACGAGAGTTGGTAAGGTACACATCAATAACATGTATATCATATATACCTTGTTTGTTGTTGGCCGCCTTCTTGTCAGCCAAATACTTGGGGCAGTTCCGCTTCCAGTGTCCAGTTCCCTTGCAATGAAAACACTCAGTTTCTGGTTTGGGTCCAGCCTTGGGTTTCTTCACGAGAGGAGCAACTGCTTTGCCACTCTTCTTAGAGTTACCCTTCTTACCCTTGCCATTTTTCTTGAAACTAGTGGTTTTATTGACCATCAACACTTGATGCTCCTTCTGAATTTCAGACTCAGCGACTTTCAGCATCGCAAACAGCTCGGCGACTGACTTGTTCATCCCGTGCATGTTATAGTTCAACACGAAGCTCTTGTAGCTAGGCGGCAATGATTGAAGAACTCTGTCAGTGATAGCCTCTGGCGGAAGGGGCATCCCTAACTCAGCCAGACGGGTGGAGTACCCAGACATTCTGAGCACGTGATCACTGATAGACCCGTTCTCCTCCATCTTGCAAGCATAGAACTTATCGGAGATCTCATATCTCTCGATCCGGGCATTCTTCTGAAAGATAAACTTCAACTCCTGGAACATCTCATATGCTCCATGACGTTCAAAACGTCTTTGAAGTCCCGGTTCTAAGCCATACAACATTGCACATTGAACTATTGAGTAATCATCAGAACGAGCCTGCCAGGCGTTCACAACGTCTAGAGACTCAACTGGAGCGGGTGGATCACCAAGCGGTGCATCAAGGACATAAGCCTTCTGGGAAGCCGTAAGGATAATCCTTAGATTACGGGCCCAGTCCACAAAGTTACTTCCATCATCTTTCAACTTAGCTTTCTCTAGGAACGCATTAAAATTCAGGGGTGCTACTGCGCGAGCCATGATCTACAACATAAATATAGCAAAGACAACTTAGACTATTGTTCTTAGATAATGAGTTTAGTTAATCATATTTTAAAAAACTCCCACTCAAATTGACATCCCTCCGATCATTCGAGTGTAACATGATCCAAATCCACCAACTCAAGTCCGATCATCACGTGAGTTGAGGTGGTTTCAATGGTGAACATCTTCATGTTGATCATATCTACTATATGACTCATGTTCGACCTTTCGGTCTCTTGTGTTCCGAGGCCATGTCTGTACATGCTAGGCTCGTCAAGTTTAACCCGAGTGTTCCGCACGTGCAACATGGCTTGCACCCGTTGTATGCGAACGTAGAGTCTGTCACACCCGATCATCACGGCGTGTCTCGAAACGACGAACTTTCGCAACGGTGCACACTTGGGGAGAACACAATTTATCTTGAAATTTAAGTGAGGGATCACCTTATAATGCTACCGTCGTCCTAAGCAAAATAAGATGCATAAAAGGATTAACATCACATGCAAATCATAAGTGACATGATATGGCCATGAACTTGTGCTTTTGATCTCCATCTCCAAAGCACCGGCATGATCTCCATCGTCACCGGCATGACACCATGATCTCCATCATCTTGATCTCCATCAACGTGTCGCCATAAGGTTGTCGCGCCGACTGTTGCTTCCACGACTATAGCTAACGTTTAGCGATAAAGTAAAGCATTACATAGCGCTTAATGATTGACACGCAGGTCATACAATAATTAAAGACAACTCTATGGCTCCTGCCAGTTGCCGTACTCATCGACATGCAAGTCGTGATATTCTATACAAAACATGATCATCTCATACATCACATATATCTCATCATGTAATTGGCCATATCACATCACAACATACCCTGCAAAAACAAGTTAGACGTCCTCTAATTGTTGTTGCAAATTTTACGTGGCTGCTACGGGTTTGCAAGAACCGTTCTTACCTACGCAAAACCACAACGTGGTGTAGTGATTGCTTTTTGATCTTCTAAAAGAACCCTCTTCATTGAACCGATTCAACTAAAGTGAGAGAGACAGACACCCGCCAGTCACCTTTATGCAACAAGTGCACGCAGCGGTAAAACCAGTCTCGCGTAAGCGTACGCGTAATGTCGGTCCGGGCCGCTTCATCTCACAATGCCGCTGAATCAAGTATCAACTAGTAACGGCAAGCAATATGTATACACCCACGCCCACAACTCGTTTGTGTTCTACTCGAGATCTCATCTACGCATAGACCTGGCTCTGATACCACTGTTGGGGAACGTTGCATGGGAAACAAAAATTTTCCTACGCACACACAAGATCTATCCATGGTGATGAGCATCTACGAGAGGGAGAGTGAATCTACATACCCTTGTAGATCGCTAAGCGGAAGCGTTAATAAACGCGGTTGATGTAGTCGAACGTCTTCGCGATCCAAATCGCCGAGCGTCCCGCGATCCAATCACGATCCTTCCGATCTAGTGCCGAACGGACGGCACCTCCGCGTTCAACACACGTACGGCTTGATGACGCCTTCACCTCCTCGATCCAGCGAGCGATGGTGAAGTAGTGGTTGAGTTCCAGCAGCACGACGGCGTGGTGATGGTGGTGAGGAACAATCTCTGCAGGGCTTCGCCAAGCACTACGGAGATTATGACGGAGGAACTAGAGGGCTAGGGTTGCCGGCACACAGCTTGGGAAATCCTGATGTATCCCGTGTGCTAGCCCTGCCCCTCTATTTATATGTTGAGCCTTGGGGTCTAAACTTGGAGTAAAAGCCTCCTCCAGGTCGGTTTTGCCCGCACAAGGTCGGTTTGGCCCGCAGGGAAAGAGTCCAACTCGGATCCCTGCCGAACCGCGCACAGCCGCGCACAAGCGGTAGTACCGCTTCACACAAGCGGTAGTACCGCTTGGGCGGTAGTACCGCTTTACACAAGCGGTAGTACCGCTCGGGCGGTAGTACCGCTTCACCAAGCGGTAGTACCGCTTACGCGGCAGCAAAACTACTTTTTGCACTTTCCAATACCTTGTGGGCTTTATCCCTTTGGCCCATATAAAGTGTTGCTGCACCCGAACACTTCGGCAAACATCCGGAACCCATTCCGGTGAACTCTGAAACTCTTCCGGAGATCGAAACACTATTATCACATATATCAATCTTTACCTCCGGACTCTTCCGGAGATCCTCGTCATGTCCGGGATCTTATCCGGGACTCCGAACAACTTTCGGTCACCAACATAATAACTCAATTATACTAATCGTCACCAAACGTTAAGTGTGTAGACCCTGCGGGTTCGAGAACTATGTAGACATGACCGAGACACCTCTACGGCCAATAACCAATAGCGGGACCTGGATGCCCGTATTGGCTCCTACATATTCTACGAAGATCTTTATCGGTCGAACCTCTATGTCAAGGATTCAGTTAATCCCGTATGCTGTTCCCTTTGTTCTTCGGTATGTTACTTGCCCGAGATTCGATCGTCGGTATCACTATACCTAGTTCAATCTCGTTACCGGCAAGTCTCTTTACTCGTTCCGTAATACAAGATCTCGTGGCTAACACTTTAGTCACATTGCTTGCAAGGCTCATTGTGATGTTGTATTACCGAGTGGGCCCTGAGATACCTCTCCGTCATACGGAGTAACAAATCCCAGTCTTGATCCATGCCAACCCAACAGACACCCTCGGAGATACCTGTAGAGCACCTTTTATAGTCACCCAGTTACGTTGCGACGTTTGATACACACAAGGTATTCCTCCGGTGTTAGTGAGTTGCATGATCTCATGGTCAAAGGAACAGATACTTGACATGCAGAAAACAATAGCAATAAACTGACACGATCAAATGCTACGTTTACAGTTTGGGTCTTGTCCATCACATCATTCTCCTAATGATGTGATCCCGTTATCAAATGACATCTCATGTCAATGGCTAGGAAACCTTAACCATCTTTGATCAACGAGCTAGTCAACTAGAGGCTTACTAGGGACACAGTGTTGTCTATGTACCCACACATGTATTTGAGTTTCCAATCAATACAATTATAGCATGGATAATAAACGATTATCATGAACAAGGAAATATAATAATAACCAATTTATTATTGCCTCTAGGGCATATTTCCAACAGTTTCTCCCCCTACTAGCATGTGAAAAACTCTAAGGTTTCTCCCCCTTTTGACAAAGGGATCCTTGAATAATTTAGATTTTGGTAATTTTGACAAAGAACACAGAGGATAGCAAAACCGGTAGCTCTGAGGCAGAATTTGTCGGTGGAACCGATATGAGGTTGTGCAGCCTATCTGCATGATCGGTGACACCGAGTTATATGGATCGGAGGGTTCAAAATGCAAAACAGAAACTTGGCAAAGTTTGTCAAAAGCAATTTTTCAAAAAGTCTCAATAGAATAAAAATGATTTGCAGTGCATTTTCAGAAGGATTTGCAATGAATTTCCAGAAGTTTTTGCAAGGAATTTTCATGGAAATTGAGTGGTTCCAAGAAAGCATGCAACTATAAGATGAACCAAACAAGATACTTCATCTAGATGATGGTCGGTGACTAGGTCACCTATATAAGAGTATATTGACTTAAGGAGCCAAGCAAGAATACTTGATCATAGGTCATAATCTACATTAAGCTCAAAATGGGGTTACCATTTTTCGTTTAAGCATTTTAATGTTTTCATATCACTTGAGTTGATTTATCTCATGACTTGGAGTAAAGCTATTTCAAGGATATGATCACATACGTTTGAGTGATGTTGATGGCGTGGCATGTAGGAGAACTTCTTGTGGATGCTCGAAGTTGATGAAGATCATCTTGAGTTGGGAGCAATCCATCTTTTCTTTGAAGCTAGGTCCTCCTACAAGAGTTAGTCATGCAAGGAAGAACAATGTATATATCCAAATGACAATAGCGAAATTTTCATCATATGTAAGTCAAGGATATAGTTTCTGTTGTCTTCTTCCTTCCATCATCAAAGAAGGGTTGTGGATACTTGGTCATGACAAGATTACTTGTGATATGAGTTGATGGCAATCTTGTGGAGTGTAGTTCTTCCAAGTACCTACAAAAGGTTAGATGCAATACAAGGGAGCATATATTTCCAAGGTATAAGATAGTGTCATATCAAGTGTAACATGGAATAGTCATGTAAGCTCATGCCCTTGCATGCATCCGAGTGAGTCCAGCTCAAGTTTGAAGCATCAATGATGTTCAACTCACTCCTCAAGTGAAAAAACACTTTCTCATCAAGTGGATTAGTAAAGGTATCGGCCAATTGCTTGTTAGTGCAAACATGTTTGAGATTAATGTCCCCTTTGGCAACATGATCAAGAATGAAATGATGTCGAACTTGTATATGTTTAGTTCGAGAATGTTGCACGGGATTATGAGCAATCTTAATAGCACTATCATTGTCACACAACAATGGAAAATGTCTCACATGGATTCCATAATCCTTAAGAGTTTGAGTCATTCATAGCAATTGAGCACAACATGATCCGGTGGCAATATATTCTGCTTCGGCGGTAGATAGAGATACCGAGTTTTGTTTCTTGGATGACCAAGACACAAGAGATCTACCAAGAAATTTACATGTACCCGAGGTGGATTTTCTATCCACCTTATCTCCGGCATAGTCTGAGTCAGAATAGCCAACAAGGTTAAAAGAAGATCCCTTGGGATATCATATGCCAAAGTTTGGTGTTTGTATCAAGTATCTCACAATTCTTTTCACGGCCTTAAGATGACACTCTTTAGGAGCAGCTTGATATCTAGCGCACATGCACACACTAAGCATAATGTCGGGACGGGAGGCACATAAATATAACAATGAACCGATCATTGATCGATAAACCTTTTGATCAACTGGTTTGTCCTCCTTGGTGAGGTCAACATGTCCACTAGTAGGCATAGGAGTTTTTATACCTTTACACTCTTGCATGTTGAATTTCTTGATCAAGTCCTTGGTATACTTGGTTTGAGATATGAAAGTTCCTTCTCTCGTTTGCTTGATTTGCAAACCAAGAAAAAAATTCAGCTCACACATCATGGACATCTCATACTTCTCGGACATCAACCTTACAAATTTCTCACTAAATTGTGGGTTAGTAGATCCAAAGTTAATATCATCCACATAAATTTGGCACACAAATAATTCACCATTAACTCTTTTAGCGAATAAGGTTCAGTCAATTTTACCGATTTCAAAACCTTTTTCGATAAGAAACTTCGTTAAGCATTTGTACCAAGATCGTGGGGCTTGCTTCAGGCCATAGAGAGCTTTACGAAGCTTGTAGACATGATTAGGTTTCTTAGGGTTTACAAAACCAGGGGGTTTGTTTAACATAAACCTCTTCTTCAATCTCACCATTTAAAAATGCACTTTTAATATCCATTTGGTAAAGCGTGATATCATGGTGATAAGCATAAATGCGCATAGCTTCAAGTCTAGCAACGGGGGCATAGGTCTCACCGTAGTCCATACCTTCGACTTGGGTGTAGCCTTGAGCCACGAGACATGCCTTGTTGTGTACGACTTGACCATCTTCGTCTTGTTTGTTCTGAAACACCCACTTGGTTCCGATGATGCTTTGCTCGTCCTTGGGCTTCTCCACTAGTGTCCACACTTCATTCCTCTCGAAGTTGTGTAGTTCCTCGTGCATAGCATTCACCCAATCCGGGTCCTAAAGAGCTTCTTCCACCTTCAAAGGATCAATACTAGAGATAAATGAGTAATGTTCACAAAAGTTATCCAAACGAGTTTTAGAGCGAGTTATCCTCCCGGTTTGTATGTCACCAAACATTTGATCTAGAGGTTGGTTTTTGTTCACTCTTGCTCGAACTCGGGGTAGCTTTTGCTTGTTGGATGGCTGAGCTTCCTCATCATCATCTTCTTCTTCGTTGTTGTTGAAGGTGTCATCTCCTTGAGGTGGTGGTGAAGGAGGTTGAGGTGGATCTTCATGATGTGCTTCTTCCTCCTCTTCATCTTGTCATGTACCGCTTGTGGATGCTTCCATGTCGTTTTTTGGTTCGCCTTGATGTGAGGTAGGAGCTTCCACTTGTGTTGATGAAGTACTTTCCTTCACCTCCATGGGACGAATCTTGCCAATGGACAAGTCTTGGATGGTTTCCAAAGGTTCCTTATCTCCTACATCATTTGGCAATTGTTCGACTTGCGAACCATCAGATTCATCAAATTTCACATCTACCGTCTCTTCAACTTTTCGAGTGAAGTTGTTATAGACACGGTAAGTGTGAGAGTTTGATCCGTAACCGAGTAGGAAACCTGCATGAGATTTAGGAGCAAATTTAGAATGACAATGCTTATCAAGAATGTAACACTTGGAGCCGAATACTCGAAAGTATCCAACTTGGGGCTTGTTACCGGTGAGTAGCTCGTATGCCGTTTTACCGAGAAGCTTGTGAAGGTAGAGTCGGTTCGTAGCATGACAAGCTGTTTCCACGGCTTCCGCCCAAAAGTGTCTTGGCGTCTTGTATTCGTCGAGCATCATTCTATCCATCTCTATAAGAGTCCGGTTCTTCCTCTCAACAACTCCATTTTGTTGATGCGTGTACGTAGCCGAGAACTCATGTGAAATCCCTTCTTCGTCAAGAAAGGAATCCACATTTGTGTTCTTGAACTCCGATCCGTTGTCGCTCCGAACTTTCTTGATCTTCGCTTCAAATTGATTTTGCGCTTTGCGAGCGAAGTTCTTGAAGATCTTTTGCACCTGCAACTTATCATCAAGAAGGAATACCCACGTAAATCTGGAAAAATCATCAACTCTAACTAGACCAAAGGAATTTCCACCGAGGCTCTTGTAAGCATTGGGACCAAAGAGATCCATATGAAGCAACTCGAGTGGTCTCCTAGTAGTCATGATATTCTTTACAGGATGACTTCCACCTACTTGCTTTCCAGCGTGAGAAGCACTACAAAGTCTATCTTTGTCAAAGATAACATCTTTAACACCAAGTATGTGATCACCTTTGATGAGCTTGTCTAGATTATGCATACCAACATGTCCTAGCCTTCTATGCCAAAGCCAACCTTTAGAAGATTTTGCAATAAGACAAGTACGAGGTTTGGATCTCTTAGTGAAATCAACAGTGTATAGATCACCTATACGAAAACCGGTAAAGACCATGTTATGATTGTCTTGACGAAACACTTGGCAATCTACTTTAGTAAACACCACATTGAAACCGAAGTCGGCTAATCTAGATACAGAAAGAAGATTGTAGCCAAGGGATTCAACAAGCATGACATTTTGAATGGAACTACCATGATATATGGCCACCTTACCAGGACCGAGTACCTTACCCTTGGAGTTGTCTCCAAAATTCACATACCTTCGCGGTCCATGGTTCGGTGTGATCTCTTGAAACATGTTTCTATCTCCGGTCATATGATCGGTGCATCCACTATCGAGAATCCACTATTTTCCTCCGGACATGTAATCCTTGAAGTTTGCCATGAGACTTATATTCTTCATAGTCTTCTCATACACGATGTCGAACAATTCATCTTTATCATGGTAGCCATGTTCCACATTGTCATCATCAAGTGGGAAATCCTCGTCATAAGAAACAAGAGATTCGTTAGAGTTGTGATCATGACAATGTTCAAGATTATGAATGCGAATGGCTTCAACAATGATGTCGTCGATAGTTATGACATCTCCTTAGCACGCATGAGGTCTCTAAGCTCAAATAGATAATCATCAAACTTAGGATCACTAGGCATCATTTCGTGAAAAGCAATAGATTTATGAAGAATTTCATCAAGATTACTCAATGAATAATTTGGATATCGTTTCTCCAAATCATTCCACAAAGTATAAGCACATTCAAAATTCTTCATTTGATCAAACACAATTCTAGGCAATCCTCTAATAATAAGATTAATAGTTCTAAGATTACGAAGCATATCAATTTCCTCTTCGTGTGTGGGATGTAAAGGATAAATGGGAGGTACATAGGGGTTCTTAACATACTTGCTCAAATGGAATTCATTGAATAACTCAAGCATCTCATATTTCCATTGACTATAGTACTCCCCATAGAGAATGGGCACTCTACAACTAAGACTCCCCAAACTAGACACATCCATCTTCCTCCAATCGTGATAAAACCAAGGCTATGGAGACCAAAGATGTGATACCAATTGTGGGATCACTAGAAGGGAAGTCTAGAGGGGGTGAATATATTACTTGACAAATCAAAAACCTAACCTTTTCCCAAGTTAATTGGTTGGCAGATTTTAGCAGTTCTAACAAGTCTAGTGCACCCTACACATGCTAGTCAACAAGTATGACAGCGGAAAGTAAAGAAAAGCATATGTAAGAGAGTAAAGATAGGAAGATCAAACGCAATAGATGACACAAAGATTTTTCCTGTGGTTCCGATAGGTGGAGCTATCATACGTCCATGCTGATGGAGACTTCAACCCACGGAGGGTAGCGGTCGCGAGAGTCCACGGAGGGCTCCACCCATTAGGGTCCACAAAGTAGAAACCTCGTCTATTCTATCACGGGTTTCGTCCACGAAGGACTAGCCTCACTATGGGTAGATCTTCATGAAGTAGGCGATCTCCTTGCCCTAACAAACTCCTTGGTTCAACTCCACAATCACGAAGAAGGAGGCTCCCAAGCGACACCTAACCAATCTAGGAGGCACCACCCTCCAAAGGTAATAGATGTCGTAGTATGATGAACTCCTTGCTCTTTGCTTCAAAAGATAGTCTCCTCAACACTCAATCACTCTCTCACAGGTTTGGCATGGGTAGAAGAGATTGATTGGATGGAAAGCAACTTGGGGAGGCTAGAAATCAAGATCCATATGGTTGGAGTGGATGATCTTGACCTCAACACAAGGGTAGGTGGTTCTGTCTCACAAAACTGGATTTGGCAAGTGGGTGTATGTTCTGAGTGCTTCTCTTACGAGTGAGAGGTGGTGGAGGGGTATATATAGGCTTCTCCACAAATCCAACCGTTACAACATTATTGCCCAACTCGGTGAAACTGAAGTGAAAACTCAGTTGCACCGACTAGTGCAAAATATGGCAACTTTGGCGTTTTCGGTGAGACCGATATATGAATCTCGGTGGTACCGATATGGGTGACCTAGGAAGTTACAAAAACTCAGTGAGACCGATTCCTCAAACTCGGTGGGACCGATTTTAAGAAATTGGTTAAAAGAATGTTGGTCACTGGTTTCGGTTGCATCGAATGGAATGATGGTAGTACCGAGATGCTAGGGTTTGGTTTGGCTTCTGTCTAGGGTAAAACTCGGTGGATCCGAATGGGAAATGTTGGTGTCACCAAATTTTGACTTATGGCTTTGGACAGAAGATTTGTGTGGGAAAATGGGTGAGTATTTTTGCTGGCTAATCTCTAAGCACTTGAGCAACCAGATCATCATATTTCCCTCATCCCCTTTTAATAGTATTGGCTTTCCTATGGACTCAAAAGTGATTTCTCACAAAATGTAAAATGTAGAGTCCTCATACTTGAAGCATGGCCAATTCTATTCCTTCCTTTCCTTGGGGAGGTTCTCCACACAATCCTTAGCCAATCCTCTCTGTGGACTAAACCTGAAATAAACTAGATAGAACTATTAGTCCAAGAGACAATATATGTTGTCATGAATTATCAAAACCACCAACGGAGCGTATGTGCTTTCACCTCGATAAGGATAGAAGCGCATTTCGGGTTGCTTCGCAAGAGTGGAAATCTACACAATACATGTACAGAAGAGATGAGTATATGGAGTTGGCTTACACTCACCACATGCTACAGCATAAATATCTCAATACAACAATACATCACAATCATCATAAAGAAGAGCAGGATCCGACTATGGATGAAATCAAACATCGCTCTCATGTCAAAGCATCACATTACTTGTACCTGCATCTGTTGTTGTAGGAATCTTTGAGTCACAGGGACTCAGCTATCTCATTACCAAGGGTGTCAAGACTAGCAAAGCTTAATGGGTGAGGAATGGTTAAGTGGTGAGGTTGCAGCGGCACTAAGCATTTTATCTGGCTAACTTATGAGTACAAGAATAATAAGAGTGATCTACGCATGATGGTCGTGAACTAGCAATGATCAAAAAGTGATCCTAAACACCTACTTACGAGTCAATCATAACCCCACCATGTTCTCTTTCCGAACTCCCTCGAAAAGAGACAGTCACAGTTACACACACAGTTGGTGTATTTTAATTGGGTTTACTGCAAGTTCTCTATTACCGGGTATTATAAAATTTCCAAGTTGCCACATAATCGCGGGCACAGCTTTTATCAAGATTTAACCCTGTAGGGATGCTCCAACTCATCCAGCACAAACTAGCCACAAGTTGCGGTGGAAAACCTCAACCGTGGGATAGCCCATAGTATCCTTAGAATCCCGGTGCACAAGACGTTCGTTAAAGGTAAAACAAATCCAACAAGACCGCCCGGAAGGCCAAATCCCGATAGAGATGCACGTATCTCGTTCTCAGGGCACAACCGGATTGTCCAAACTTTCAGTAGGCCAATCGTAGAGTTGCCCATGGCGGCCACCGGCGGTTGATAGGTTTGGACCGACACTCATGAGGAGCACTGGCCTGGTTTGTTGATTAATTATCCACGGGGTCCAAAAAGTCCCTATGTAAGTTTTATTAGTTAGGCAAATGTAGGGCCAATGTTGGGCCTTGCCGGAAGAGTTTTATCCCAAAACAAAAATCTAGGGGGTCCCCATAACAACCCCAAGCATGTTAGGAGCGTTGAATATGGAACATAACATACTCGGAAACTAATGCGGCAAGAGTGGAACAAAACACCAAGCAAAAGGCCGAGCCTTCCACCCTTTACCAGGTGTATAGATGCATTAATTAAATAGCAAGAATAATGTGATATCCCAAGATATCCATGTCCCAACATGTAACAAACTGCACCTGCTACTAGCAATGCTATAAGAGGGGCTGAGCAAGCGGTAACATGGTCAATCAATGGTTTGCTGGCAAGGTGGAGGTTAGAGGCTTATCATGGCAGTAGCATAGCAATAGAATCAAGATAACTAGCATAGCAATGATAGTAGTGGTACCAGGGTAATGATAATCTTGCCTGAAATCCCGCTTAGAAGAAGAATGAATCCGTGAAGTAGTCGAACAAGCATAGTCGAACGACCTCACACTCCGAAATGGTTTCAGAACCCCAGCGAGGAGAAGCAAATCCGAAAACAGACAAATGGCATGGTAACCTCCACAACATATTCATGGCATGATGCACAATCATGTATGATGCATCTCCGGTTTAAATAGGCATGGCATGGCAACAATCAAATACTACACATTAAGTGAAGCTCAATATACGTCGAGTTGCATATTGACGAAACTCCACATTCAATTGTTTAGTTCATTCTCGTTTAGTTACCCAACAAGTTTAAATGTTATTAATATGGCAAGAGGTGAAGCACATGTAAACTACCTATTTAGAAAAGTTTAAATGAGGCCGGAATCAACAAATATCAATTCCGAAATATCCCCATTTGCAATTTTCGAATTTTGTACTGTTTTGCCCTAAACACAATTTCAATGTTGATAAACAGCAAAAATAAGTGCACCAAGTTATTCTACACGTTTTTCTAGTCAAGTGACATATATAATTTATTTAATTTGGAGCTACGGTTAATGAGTTGCGAAATTAACCATTTTAACATGGAATTTATGTAAATTAATGCAAACAGCAATTTTAAATATTTTAAACATGGATAAAAGTTGCATATTGTGAAACTACATGAAATTCTACCCATTTTACATATGCAAAAAATTTAATCCGATGCACGGTTGAATTTATTTGAATTTTACAAGATGCTAAACGGTACTGAAATTATATGCAGTTTTTATATATCAAAGGAAAAAAACAATAGGAGACAAGCGCTAGCCACTGTCCATGACAAGTGGGGCTATGGTGATTCAAATACTACACATTAAGTGAAGCTCAATATGCGACGAGTTGCATATTGACGAACCTACACGTTTGATTGATTAGTTCATTCTCGTTTAGGTACCCAACAAGTTTAAATGTTATTAACATGGCAAAAGCTGAAGCACAAGTAAACTACCCATTTACACAAGTTTAAATGAGGCCAGAATCAACAAATAACAATTCCAAAAATCCCCATATGCAATTTTCGAATTTAGTACTGTTCTGCCCTAAACACAATTTTAATGTTGATAAACAGCAAAAGTAAATGTACCAAGTTATTCTACACAATTTTCTAGTCAAGTTACAAAAATAATTTATTTAATTTGGAGCTACGGTTAATGAGTTGTGAAATAAACCATTTTCACATGGCATTTATGAAATTATTGCAAACAGCAATTTTAAATATTTTAAACATGGATAAAAGTTGCATATTGTGAAACTACATGAAATTCTACCCATTTTACATATACAAAACATTTTAATCCGATGCACGGTTGAATTTATTTGAATTTTACAAGATGCTAAACAGTGCTGAAATTATGTGCAGTTTTTATATGTCAAAGGGAAAAACAACAGGAGACAAGGGCTGGCCACTGTCCATGACAAGTGGGGCTATGGCGTTGGTCAACCATGTTAAAGATTAAAGGTCAACTGGGCACTGGGACCCGGGCGTCAGTGTTATAGGAGGTAAAATAGGCTACAAAAACATATGGGAAAATCTAGGATTCAAACCCTAGATCCCTTGATGGATGTTGGCTGCGCTAACTAGCTCGGCTGATGCATTGCATGTGAACTCTGATGGTCATAAACCAGCTGCTCGACCTAATCTGGACCAACACGAAAGTGGAAGACGGGAACAATAAAAAGGAAAGTTGGGAGCCTCGGATTCGAACCCAGGTATCCTGGATGGATTCAAGCGGCGCTAGCCGCTGTGGTTACTCATATGCTCATGCAAAAATATTGTGGTGATTCTATATAAACTCTACATGCCAGAACGAATCTAGGAAAAAGAAACGAAGTTTCAGTTCGAACGGAAGTTGCTCACAGCGAGGAAACAGAGGACGACGGCCATGGCGATGCTGGGAACAAGCAAGCGAGGCCGGGCACGGCTGTGGAAGCGGACATAGGGCAGGTCGTGGCTGGCGCGTCATCGCAACCGACCCGCGCGGCGATGGAGGTGAGTGTTGGAGGCTGGGCTCGCGCGATTGGGAAGAATAGGTCCCTGTGGCAGGACTTAGTGCTCGCGGCGGGATCTTGCAGGGGCGGCGAGGTAGGGCATGGCTCCAGCGAGGTCTTGGGCAGCAAAAAGGGCGGACCAGGTCGGGGCGAATACATTCTCGACGGCGGGAGCTCGATCCGGTGGCAGGGCCTCAGCTAGATGGCGCCATGGCTGCCCATGGTACAATAAGAGAGGGAGAGATGTTGAGAGAGAGAAAAGAGTTACGGGAGAGAAAGACAAGGAGAAGGGGCAAGAGGGGCGGCCTGGTCGTGGAGCTCGGGTAGACGCACCATTTGAGCTCCGGTGTCGGGTGCTGCTCAAAGCTGGCCGTGGGGAAGACGGGCGCGAGGCAAGGAGGCGTCGGGGTCCTCTCCTGACCAGGATCGAGCAAGGAGGAGGGCTGCGATGCTGGATTGGATGCGCGGTGGGGCTCTAGGTTGGGCGGCGGCGGAAAACAAGGCAGGTGGTCGGAGGCTGCTAGTTGGTGGGGATGGATCTCGAGGGAAATTTTTTAAGTGGGTGGCGGTGAAAGCACAACTTCTCCCTAGGTGGTTTTGGTAATTAATAACAACATATATTTCATTGAACTAATGTTTCCACCAAGTATATTTCAAGAAAGTTCAATGAATGGATTGGCAAAAGGATTGTGAGGAGATCCCCTAGATGCAAGGAACATCTATTGGCAACAAGCTTGAAGACTCTACATTTTACATTTAGTGAGAAATCACTTTGAGTCCATAGGAAAACCAATACTATTAAAAGGGGATGAGGTGTTTATGATGATCTGGTTGCTCAAGTGCTTAGAGATTAGCCACCAAAAATACACATGAAATTCTCCCACAAATATTCTTTCCAAAACCAAATATTCAAAATCGGTGCTACCAAGTTTTTCCATTCGGCCATACCGAGTTTTGCCTTAGACAGATCCTATGCCAAACCCTAGCTTCTCGGTGACACAAACTTTCACTTTCGGTGCAACCGAAAATCAGTGAACAACTTCTGGTATCTCTTTTTCAAGAATCGGAAATTCCAAGATTTGGAAATCAGTATCACCGAGTTTGTGTAACTGCCTAGGTCACCCATATCGGTACCATCGAGAATTATATATCGGTCTCACCAAAATGCCAAAAGTTGCCACATTTTACACTAGTCGGTACAACCGAGTTTTTGGACTGGTTTCCCCAAGTTGGGCAATAATGTTGTAACGGTTGGATTTTTGGAACCTCTCACTCACAAGAGAAGCACTCAGAACACACTTACACTTGTCACATCCATTTTTCTAAGAGAGAACCACCTGCTCATCTGTTGAGATCAAGACCTTCCACTCCAACCATATGAATTTTGATTTCTAGCCTCCCCAAGTTGCTTTCCACCCAATGAACCTCTTCTACCAAGCCAAAGCTGTGAGAGAGGGATTGTGTGTTGAGGTGACTATCTTTTGAATCACAAGAGCAAGGAGTTCATCATTGTTACCACATCTATTACCTTTTGGAGGGTGGTGCCTCCTAGATTGGTTAGGTGTCGCTTGGGAGCCTCCTTTTTCGTGTTGTGGAGTTGAACCAAGAAGTTTGTACGGGCAAGGAAATCTCTTACTTCGTGAAGATCTACCCATAGTGAGGCTAGTCCTTCGTGGATGGAAGCCGTGATGGAATAGATGAGGTTGCTACTTTGTGGACCCTAACGGGTGGGGCCCTCCATGGACTCTCGCGACCGCTACCCTCCGTGGGCTGAAGTCTCCATCAGCGTGGACGTACGATAGCACCTCCTATCGGAACCACGGGAAAAATCTTTGTGTCATCAATTGTGTTTGATTCTCCTCTCCCTACCTTTACTTTCATGCCCATGTCTTTACTTTCCGCTGCTATACTCTTAGATTTGCATGTGTAGGGCGTACTTGACTTGCTACAATTGCTAAAACTTGCCAACACCTAAAATTGGGAAAGGCTAGATTTTTATTTGGTCTAGTCTAATCTCCCCCCTCTGGACATACTTCAGATCCTCCAAGTGGTATCAGAGCTTTGGTCTCCATTGCATTGGTTTCACAACCTAGGAGAGTATGGCGTCTAGTGAGGGATGTTATCATCGTAGAGGTCCATATTTTGATGGTACAAACTTTGCTTGTTGGAAGCACAAAATGAAAATGCATATTCTTGGTCATAGCCCTGCCGTATGGGTTGTTGTTCGTCTTGGCTTGCAAGGTGAATTCTTTGGAGATGGAAAGGAACCGGATCATGAAGCGACCGTAAAAGAATTGAAGATGTTGCAATACAATGCTCAAGCATGCGACATTCTATTCAACTGCTTATACCCCAAAGAGTTCAACAAGATAAGCTGTCTTGAGAATGAAAAAGAGATTTGGGATACTTTGGTTGATATGCACAAAGGTACCGAATCCATCAAGGAATCTAAGTTGGATGTGCTACAAAGTGAACTTGACAAGTTCAAGATGAAGGATGGTGAAGGATTCGCGGAAATGTACTCTAGGATTGCTCTCATCACCAATGAGATTTCCGTCTTAGGAAGTGAAGAGATGACCGACAAATTCATCATCAAGAAGATCCTTAGATCCTTGGATGGAAAGTACGACACCGTGTGCACATTGATCCAAATGATGCCAAACTACAAAGATCTCAAGCCTGCGGAAGTCATTGGAAGGATTGTTGCTCATGAGATGTCACTCAAGGACAAAGAAGAACTTCACACCAAGTCAAGCGGTGCATACAAAGCTACTAGTGACACTCCCTCTACTTCAAGTGATAACCTTGTTTCCAATGAAGAAATAAGCCTCGTGGTCAAGAAATTCAACAAGTTCTACAAGAGTCGAAGCAAAGAGAGAAGCTCCAATTCAAGATATAAAGAGAAGCGTTCCTCTAGTCGTGACAGGAATTGTTACAATTATGGAAGGCCCATACACTATTCCAATGAGTGTATGGCCCCCCACAAAAGGAGAGAAGAGTCACCTAGAAGACGAAGTTTAAGAGATGAATCACCTCGTAGAGAGAGAAGGAGTAGAGAATATCGCTATGAACGAAGACCCTCCCGGAGAAGCAAGGACTCGGAGAAGAAGGACAAGTACACCAAGAGCTACACAAGAAGAAGACATCAAGCTCATGTTGGTGAATGGGTTTCCGGCTCCGAATCCGACAACCAATCCGAGAGAAGCTACCAATCCAACTCCGACTATAGTCAAGATGAAGTTGTTGCCGGATTAGCACTCGTAACCTCCAACTCCTATGACATATTTGATTCACCAAATGAAGGAAATGGAAGTTGCTTCATGACTTCAATAGTGATGAGGATGATTTATTAGGAGATGATGAATTGCTCTTTGATAAAACTAGTGATGTTAGTCAAAATGAACTTGATGATAATCATGGTAATCAAGATAATTCGTATGATGATGATAAGAAGGAGATTGAGTGTCTAACTAAAGAACTAAACACTCTTCTGTTAGCTCATGAATCTACTCTAGAAGATCATAGAGAGGTCTTAAGAACTCATGAGAAGCTACGCTTCGAGAAGCTAAATTTAGAGCAAGAACATGAGTTTCTTAAAGCTATCAATGATGATCTTCGAAAGAAGAGTTCTTCTTATCTTGCCAAACGATTACTCTTGTCTACATTTGTTCCACAAGTTAAATCTGAACAAACAAGTAACAAAGGCAAGAAAGGTTCTTCATCTAGTAGCAACAATACTAATGTTAAATCCAATAATGTTGCTTCTAGTAGCTCTATTGATTCCACTAACGATTCTCTTAGCCAAGTTACTCTTGAGGAAGAAAACAATTTATTGAAAGGGATTATGAGAAAGGAATCTACAAAAGTCTTGCCGGATGTAAGAAATTTGAGGAGATTGTACGCAAGCATGGAGGATACCGGAAGAACCATGGCATTGGCTACTTCAACGCCAATGGAGTTGAATGGGAAGAAGGTCAATACCCCAAGCCGAAGTTTGTTCCTCAAAGGGAGAAGTATGAACCTACTCTTTCCAAGGGAACAAAAGCTCAAGATGACCTTCTACCACGACCACAAGCTCAAGGGCAAGGACAAGCTTCAAGAAGATATTGACACATTTGAAGATGAATCCCTAGCCATGGTCAAGTGGATTCCCAAGGCTACTACAAGCTCTACTTCATCAAGTGATACTTCAACTCCAAGGATTCCCATCAATTTGATGTGGGTCCCAAAGAAGAAGAACTAGAGAAGTTCTTGAGGGGTGACTCCGCCAATGAAATTCACTCACATTCATTTTGGCAAGGACTATTTGCAATCAACTCCAACTTTATGCAATAGTTCAAGGAGTCACACATTCCCTCAAAGGTAAGCAAGGAACAAGGTTATAAAAGAATCAATGGACATCATCTAAATATGCTTCACTCCATGTCCATAGATATCCTTGTTTTTGTTCCTTGTGTGGGACTAACCCGTGTAGGTGAGAAGAGTACGAAACAACAAGGATTGCTCCCAACTCAAGATGATCTTCATCAACAATGAGCATCCACCACTACATCACCTACATGAAGTCTTCATCGACAAAACCCAATGTTAGTCTACATCAAGGGGGAGCTTTACTCTAAGACTTGAGTTAAGGCATCTCATAAGAAGTGACGACATTAAATGCTTTATGTAAAAGTGGTAACCCCACTTGTGCTTAAACGATGAGTATGACCTATGATCAAGTATTCTTACTTGGATCCTAAGTCAATTTACTCATATATAGATGACTACGTCATCGCCAAAGTGCTTGGTAGATACTAGAGTAGTTGTGCATGTTTGCCATGATTTCTATTGACATTTTATTGTGTGAACATGTTGGTATGCATATCTTTTTTCTTCGAGGATATCCAATTGTTGTTATTTGGCTTACATTTTCTTTTGCCAATTCGATATACAAGAATGCCTAAGTGTCCTCCTCTAGCAATCTATGCTTTCTCATCTCAAATTCTATTCATGCTTCATCACAAAATTTGAGCAAACACTTTTGGGACCCTCTGCGTGAGGAGCACTCGAAGTTCCGTTTCGACAAGAGCTGACTTCCAAAACCTCTCATGTTCAACTCGGTGTAACCAACTTCACAAACTCTGTTCCACCGAAG
The DNA here is from genome assembly GCA_039707655.1 of Elymus sibiricus. Taxonomy (NCBI): domain Eukaryota; kingdom Viridiplantae; phylum Streptophyta; class Magnoliopsida; order Poales; family Poaceae; genus Elymus; species Elymus sibiricus. The sequence goes on along the minus strand of CM077667.1, from coordinate 239,782,833 downwards.
CACTAGGGTTGATCAGTTTTTCTGTCCTCAGTACCATCGATTTCTCCATCTCGGTCTCACCGAGTTTCACTGTCTCCTGGCAGTTAAGAAACACGGTGGCACCGAAAGGCTTCAATTGGTGTCACCGAGAGTAAGGGGATATATATATCTGCGGACCCGATTTTTGAAATTACTTTTTCAAAAGCTGTCCTCTGCAAACCCTTGCTGCCGCTCGTGAAGTCTTCGGACGTCGCCCTTGCCTCCCGTGCGCCCTCGCCGCAGGAGTCCTTCGCCGCCGACGGGAATCAACCCCGCCATCGCCGTCGTAGCAGAACCTTCACCGATTTAGGGTAAGGTTTCGGCCCCTCTTGCGCTCCCCAATCCGATTCTTGCGCATTAGGTTAGTTCCATCGATAAGCCACGTTTTGCAATGCTCCTATCCAGAAGAAATATTCATTAGATTAGGTGAACGAGAAAATCTAGGTTTAGGGTTCCGCAACCTGCATTTCGGTGTCACCGAGTGGAAAAAATCGGTAAGACCGATTTGGTTTTTAGGGCTCTGAGAACTGTCTCGGTGTGATCGAGTCACTCTTTTCGGTGAAACCGAAAAAGTGACCAAGTCACTGTGTAAGAGGGAGTCTGTCTCGGTAGCTCCGAAAATTGAAACTCGGTGGAACCGAATTACATGTTGCAGAACTCTAAAACTACATTTTTTAGTTCATAGCTTTCAAAAACTTCTGAATTTTGTGATGCTTATCCCTTATGCTCATCTATATCTATTCACAGTGTCAGCATGTCTGGGTCAGAGGACAATCAGAATGATCTCAGAGAGCAGAGTGTTGACTTGGATGCTGGCACTAGCCCAGAAGCTAGTTCTTCATTTTCAGAGGATCCAGGCACCCCCAATTCTCATGGGTTGCCCAAGGCTACCACAAGGGCCAGGAAGAAGCTCAACTCAGATGAAGGGGACTTGGATTTTGTGCCAGAATAGGTTCTAGCCAAAAAGCAGCAAGAGAAGAAAGAAAACCTGCTAGGAAATCTGCCAATGAGGCCACTTCTGCTAAGAGGCCAGTGAGGAAGGAATATGCCAAGTATGAAGCTATGAGAGCACCTGAGAGTGCCAGGGCAGGTATGACTCTCACTCTGGAGTCACCTAGGACTTCTAAGTCCATGCCCAAGAAGGCAGGCCAGCAGAGAGTGAGGAAGAGGACTGTTCGCGCTGTTGCTCACCCCTGCACTCCAGAATATCTCGATGAGGAAGAGGAAGAGGAAGAGTGCAACGCCCAAGATGCGGTCCTATCCTTATTTTGGCGCGAGGGCCTCGAGAGGGATAGAAGCACATCTCGTCGTTTTGCAAGAATGGATATCGTTACAAGTACATGTAAAGAGGAGATGAGTATATGGAATTGGCTTACACTCGCCACAAGCTAAATCATGATCATCTCAAATACAACAATACATTCAATCACCATACAGAAGAGCAGGGTCCGGCTACGGACGAAATCAAACAATAAAAGCAACATCCATCCTTGCCATCCCAGGCTGCCGGCCTGGAACCCATCCTATGATTGATGAAGAAGAAGAACTCCAAATCAAACAAGCATCGCTCTCACGTCAAAGCATCGCATTACCTGTACCTGCAACTGTTGTTGTAATAATCTATGACACACAAGGACTCAGCAATCTCATTTCCAAGGGTATCAAGACTAGCAAAGCTTAATGGATAAGGTATGGTTAAGTGGTGAGGCTGCAGCAAGCACTAAGCATTTATTTGAGTTGCCAACTTACGAGGACAAGAATAAGAGGGGTGATCTACGCATAAACGGGCGTGAACTAGTAATGATCACTAAGAGATCCTGAACACCTACTTATGAGTCAAACATAACCCCACCGTGTTTATCTCGGTTCAGAACTCATGAGAAGAGACACTCACGGTTACGCACACGGTTGGTGTATTTTATTTGAGTTTACTTCAAGTTTGCTATGACCGGGTGTTAAACAAATTTCCAAGTTGCCACATAACCGCGGGCACGGCTTTCCGAAAGATTTAACCCTACAGGGGTGCTCCAACTCATCCATCACAAACTAGCCACAAGCTGGATGGAAAACCTCAACCTCGAGATAGCCCAAAGTATCCTCGGAATCCCGTGGACAAGACGTTCGAAAAAGGTAAAACAAATCCACCATGAAGAACCTCCGTATACCAAAGAATGATCAGAAGAAATGAAGGTTGAAAAGAATAAGGTTTTGACCTTGCAAGATTTAGATGGAACTTCACGAAGAGATACTTGAGAAAACTTGGAACTCCGGAAACGAAACGATGAGCACTTAGAACCGAGAATTCGATATCACGAACAACTCTTGAAGAAGGAATGCAATCACTTCGAAGAAAGAAGAATAAGAATTATGGTATGCTTATCCTTCATCAAGTTAAATTGATGACAAGCAATGGATTTGGCATACCACTTATTCTTCTTGAAAAGATTAGAGTGGGATCGCATGAACTTGAAGAATTCTTGAACGAACCACCGGTAAGAATTTGAAGACGGATGAGGGGTACTTTGAATTAATGGAGAGAGATTAGAACGAAGGGACCACGATCTGACTAAGAAATCTTAACAAGCCACCAGTAAGAAAAGAGATACGAACGAAGAAAATATGGAAGGAACGAAGAGACATCAATTGAGAACAATTTGAGAACCAAAACTGGAAGCTGAGAATGAAGAAATCTTCTGAAATGATGGCCTTCGGAGGATCGAGAAACAAACACAACACTGAAATGCTCTGCATAGATATGGAAGGAATTTCTCATGATCGAAAACAATTTGAAGGAATAACTTCAAGCTTGAAACACAAATCTTCAAAAGAAAGGACCAAGATTTAAGAGGAACTCTTCTTCTGTATTCAACGCAGAGAATGGCAAGAAACACCACCATGAATTAACGAGACACTCCAAAATGATGAAGAAGAAATGTTGAGCCAACGATGAAAATAATTTGAGGCGATCTTGGAGAGTGAATATGACCGATGGAATTCATTCTTACGTCATATTTGAAAAGAATTTGAGATCTCCGGATTAGATTAGAAGAGCCAGGTAAGATCCTGGGAAAGACCTGTGGGTTATGGGCCCACTAAAAAGAAACCACTGTTGAAACTGTTGGAAATATGCCCTAGAGGCAATAATAAATTGGTTATTATTATATTTCCTTGTTCATGATAATCGTTTATTATCCATGCTATAATTGTATTGATTGGAAACTCAAATACATGTGTGGGTACATAGACAACACTGTGTCCCTAGTAAGCCTCTAGTTGACTAGCTCGTTGATCAAAAGATGGTGAAGGTTTCCTAGCCATGGACATGAGATGTCATTTGATAACGGGATCACATCATTAGGAGAATGATGTGATGGACAAGACCCAAACTGTAAACGTAGCATATGATCGTGTCAGTTTATTGCTATTGTTTTCTGCATGTCAAGTATCTGTTCCTTTGACCATGAGATCATGCAACTCACTGACACCGGAGGAATACCTTGTGTGTATCAAACGTCGCAACGTAACTGGGTGACTATAAAGATGCTCTACAGGTATCTCCGAGGGTGTCTGTTGAATTGGCATGGATCAAGACTGGGATTTGTTACTCCGTGTGACGGAGAGGTATCTCAGGGCCCACTTGGTAATACAACATCACTATAAGCCTTGCAAGCAATGTGACTAAAGTGTTAGCCACGGGATCTTGTATTACGGAACGAGTAAAGAGACTTGCCGGTAACGAGATTGAACTAGGTATAGAGATACCGACGATCGAATCTCGGGCAAGTAACATACCGATAAACAAAGGGAACATCATACGGGATTAACTGAATCCTTGACATAGAGGTTCAACCGATAAAGATCTTCGTAGAATATGTAGGAGCCAATATGGGCATCCAGGTCCCGCTATTGGTTATTGACCGTAGAGGTGTCTCGGTCATGTCTACATAGTTCTCGAACCCGCAGGGTCTACACACTTAACGTTTGGTGACGATATAAGTATAGTTGAGTTGTTATGTTGGTGACCGAAAGTTGTTCGGAGTCTCGGATGAGATCCCGGACATGACGAGGAGCTCTGGAATAGTCCGGAGGTAAAGATTGATATATGGGATAATAGTGTTTGGTCTCCGGAAGGGTTCCGGAATTCACCGGAAGGAGTTTCGGATGTTTCCCGAAATGTTCGGGTACGAGAACGCTTTATTTGGGCCAAGGGGTAAAGCCCACGAGGCTTTAGGAAGGTGCAAAAGGAAGTTTTGCGGAGGCCAGGGGCCAGACGCCAGGGACCCTGGCGTCTGGGGCCAGACGCCGAGGACCCTGGCGTCTGGTCCTGGAGTCCGAGCAGGACTCTTGCCTTGCGGGCCAAACCGACTTTGAGGAGGCTCTTTCTCCAAGTTTTGACCCCAGGGCTCAACATATAAATAGAGGGGCAGGGCTAGCACCCGGAACACATCAAGAATTCCCCAAGCCATGTGCCGGCAACCCTAACCCTCTAGTTCCTCCGTCATAATCTCCGTAGCGCTTGGCGAAGCCCTGCAGAGATTGTTCCTCACCACCATCACCACGCCGTCGTGCTGCCGGAACTCATCTACTACTTCACCATCGCTCGCTGGATCGAGGAGGTGAAGGCGTCATCAAGCTGTACGTGTGTTGAACGCGGAGGTGCCGTCCGTTCGGCACTAGTTCGTGATCGGTTCGAGGGACGACTTGCGATTTGGATCGCGGAGATGTTCGACTACATCAACCGCGTTTCTTAACGCTTCCGCTTAGCGATCTACAAGGGTATGTAGATTCACTCTCCCTCTCGTAGATGCTCATCACCATGGATAGATCTTGTGTGTGCGTAGGAAATTTTTTGTTTCCCATGCAACGTTCCCCAACAGAAACGATTGCTTGGGAAGAGAGACTGTACCGGTACAAATGAAAACTTGATGAGGTGAGAATCCCGAAATAATTTGAAATGATTTTTGACGGAAACACGAATCTTCCGAGGTATCTGAAAACTCCGGAGAAGAATAGAGAGGGTTGAACAAACAAGAGAGGCTTTGATAAGAATTTCCAACACGGGAAGCATTTAGCGAATGAAAAGGGTGTGATGAACACGAAGAGGTTGAATCGAATCCACCGGGGAAGAAAACAAGAACGAAGAATGATGAACTTAGCACTTGAGCATCTTCACAATGAATCACCGGATATAAAACAGAAGAAAAGATAGTGGAAGCATCAATGAAAAGAAAGACACTTGGATGATAATTTAATCATAGAAGAAAAAGGGCGGGAGGGTGGGAAAACAAAGAAAACTTAGGACGGGTGAGACGAACTCCGGAAAGAAATATGAGGATATATCTTGCAAATATTGGAGAGGATTGAATTAACTTGAAGAGAAGCATTTCGGATGGAAAAGAAATCGCATCATAATTTGATTGAGGCAAAGGATTAGCGCTCCCATAGGAAATATGAGAACACCGTTTAGGAAAGATATGAAAACAACATTTGACATCGAAGCAACTCGAATTACCATACTCCAACAAAACAAAGGATGGGGCTTGAGAATTAAGCCGGAAACAGATACATAACCCATTTCCATTTGCTGGAAGGATAATCCTAGGTAACTACTTGAATTCCCACCTAAGAACTTCCGAAATCTTTGGTTATGCAATCGGGTCCACGAATACACAGAGTAAAATCCATCACTCAACTCCTAGCAGTAATACTACTCTCCAATGTATCACATCCGTCAACACATAACCAGAGGCCTCTGAAATTCATCTACCTTAGACCCTCGTAATCACAATGATACTAAACATGGCAGTACATTTGGACGCTCTCCCTAGTACTGGGTGACGCCAAACTCCTCTCGCCACAAAGAGTATTGAAGCAATTTCGAACATCCGCGTCCTGAGATACTAAGGAAACTGAACGATAACGATGTGTCAAGAACCCCCTGGAGCTCTACTCCCCGGGTCCAATCCATACGTACGGGAGGCACCAAGAACAGAGTTCCAATCACATCGACATCATAGAGGTTCCAAAATACCCGCGTGATCCTAAAAAAAATTTGAGCGAGAAGAGGGGTAGAATTAAAATTCCTACGTCACGATTCCTCACCAGAGCATAGAAGAGGAGTAAAAAGAATCCTACTCTCCGACATATAATTAGACTCAAAATAATTTTTTTTCTAGACTTGACTCGGCCAAGTTCGATCAATCAAGGGGGCTCCTAGGTCGGTACGGCTCTAATGCCAACTTGTAACGCCCGAGATGCGGTCCTATCCTTATTTTGGCGCGAGGGCCTCGATAGGGATAGAAGCGCATCTTGTCGTTTCACAAGAATGAACATCATTACAAGTACATGTAAAGAGGAGATGAGTATATGGAATTGGCTTACACTCACCACAAGCTAAATCATGATCATCTCAAATACAACAATACATTCAATCACCATACAGAAGAGCAGGGTCCGGCTACGGACGAAATCAAACGATAAAAGCGACATCCATCCTTGCCATCCTAGGCTACCGGCCTGGAACCTATCCTATGATTGATGAAGAAGAAGAACTCCAAATCAAACAAGCATCGCTCTCACGTCAAAGCATCGCATTACCTGTACCTGCAACTGTAGTTGTAGTAATCTGTGAGCCACAAGGACTCGACAATCTCATTTCCAAGGGTATCAAGACTAGCAAAGCTTAATGGATAAGGTATGGTTAAGTGGTGAGGCTGCAGCAAGCACTAAGCATTTATTTGAATGGCTAACTTATGAGTACAAGAATAAGAGGGGTGATCTACGCATGAACGGACATGAACTAGTAATAATCACTAAGTGATCTTGAACACCTGCTTACGAGTCAAACATAACCCCACCGTGTTGTCTCTCGGTTCAGAACTCACGAGAAGAGACAATCACGGTTACGCACACGGTTGGTGTATTTTATTTGAGTTTACTTCAAGTTTGCTATGACCGGGTGTTAAAAAAATTTACAAGTTGCCACATAACAGCGGGCACGGCTTTCCAAAAGATTTAACCCTGCAGGGGTGCTCCTGGCCGCGCCGTGATTCCCGTTGTTGACGCCGGCAAGCAAGATGACGGCAAAAGCGGCCGTAGACCATCGGCAGGGGTGCGGAAACATCCTGTGAGCGTGGGAGTGAGAGGCTGTTGATCGCCGGTGTCGCGTGTGTGCATATGCTCGGACACAAGCAGGAGCGCGACTCGGGTGTGGCGAGACGTGACGAGCAAGAAGCTGGGTAGGTGTTGGTACATGCGCGCGAGCCGCGAACGGGTGCTGATGTGTGCGTGAAGGAGCTCATGAAGTGCACGAGGCGAGCAGGAATAAACCACGAGCTTGAACTCGCTTCCATGGCGATCATGGTGGCCAGAGCTCCGGTTGCGAGGGACGGTGCTACGATGTACGAGGCGGAGCAGAAAGAGGGCTGCGAGGATGACTGCTCACCAGGGGCTCGGTCAAGACGGCGAGGAGGACAGGGGACGAGTCGAGGCGCTGATCGAGGCGGCATCCTCGGTTCCGTGAAGCAGAGGATGCAGGGGAAGAAGAGGTCATCGGAGAGGAAGATTTTCCGGGTCCTTGTGGAGGCGAGCTTCGGTGAGGAAGACAACAGTCGTTGCGGTGGTGCTCCTAGCGGAAGAAGACGGTCGGAGATGAATGGATCAACCGGAGCTCGAGCTCAAGCTAGGCTCGGTTATGGCGACGGCGTTGTGTGGAGACGCCTTACCTGTGGCGGCAGGAGAGGGAGCAGAAGGGGGAAACGGGTAGAGGGGAACCCTAGGGCACCGGAGGTCTGTTTTATAGGGGCTAGGGAAGCTTTCCCGGCCGTCAAATCATGGCAGAGGGCGACGTGGCTGTTCTGGATGAGCACCATACAGAGGTAGGAGAAAGCTCCTGTGTGCGTGGACTAGTTGGGCTTGGGCTGGAAATGGTAAGTCAGGTGGGCCTCTTTGTCTCCATGTTCTTCTTTCTTTCTTTTATTTCTTTTACCGAAATTTGCAACGAAAGAAAACAATGGACAGAGTTGGAATTCCAACAAGAGAGATATTTTCCCAAAGCCAGAAAAATATGGAGGATTTGATAAAATTGATTTGGGATTTTTATAGAATATAAATTTAAACAAGTTTGAATTTAATTCAAGCCTGCCTAAATTTGAAAGCTAACCAAACCAACTCCAAATTGGATGAAATTTTGGAGGGTCACCCTACATAATAGATTTGATTTAAGGGCACCAGATGAACATTTAATTGAGCAACTAAAGTGTGACTGGATTAAATAAAATGAATAGGGAAAACAAAGGAAGTTGCACTATCAAGAATTTGGAACTTGGATGATGTCAAGTTGGAGTTGAGCATGGGGAAAATGGTGCAAAGATATATGTAACATCGCATGAGGTTTAGGAAGGTACAAAGATGGAAGAAGAAGAATAGGTAGCAACCACATGACCAAATAAAAGAACACAAGCATAATCAATAATATGAAGATGATGCATGATGCAAAATAAAATAAAACACACATTACAAGCATGCAAGTCATGAGACTATCATAAAATAGTGGAGGGCTTGGTCTTGGGCTGTTACAAAGAGCCAGTTGCACAACCTCCTCCATCCAAGAAGAAGAAGTTGATGGCTGATGCAATGACCAGTCAGCTGCATCCAAGGCCAAGCCATTTGCTGCCAAGAAGCCTACTAGCCCCAAGTCCAAGAAGATAACCAGAGGCATTCCTCTTGCAGAGAAGAACAAGAGATCTTCCACCATGGAAAAGAGGAAGATGTTTTAGTGTTGAGGAAGATCAGACCCCATCTGCCTGAACACAATGATGGTCACCCAGTTGCTGAAGACATGAAGAAGAGGAAGGACGGTGGTCTGAGGAAATGGAGAGCTGGTGATCCATATGCCACAAGGAGGAGAACTGCTCTAGATGCTCGCTTCCACACCAAGGTGCAGCAAGATTTTTATGAGACTGTCCTATTGGACAAGAGTCCCGCAGTCAGTGACATGAGATATGTCGAGTCGAAGTACATTAAGGAGAATGAAGACTATTTTCCACATGTGCTATAGAACTTCAAGGCCATTGCCATAGATGCATTTGTTGGCAGAGAGTTCACTGCTTGGAATGATGAGATGATGATGCAGTTTTACTCTACATCTCATTTCTATCCAGATGGAAGGATAGTTTGTATGACTGAAGGCACTAGGTACCAGTCTACAGTTGATGAGTGGGATAGCATCTTAGGAACCCCATAGGTATAATAGGGAGATCTAATGTCTATTCTGAGGCCAAGATGAATCACAACACCATGGCCAATATGTACAACACTATCCCTACTGCCTATGTGGAAACACACAAGTTTGGCTCTGTCTACCATCTTCAAGCTGGATTACCCACTACCAACACAATCATGAGATACACTTTGATGCCCAAGTCTGGAGATGACAAGATGATTAGGGGCTACTCCATCAACATGCTGCATCAGATTCAGAGTGATGGATTTGATTGTAGATACAATCAAGAGGACAGCTGCAGACCAAAAGTGATCATGTGGCTCCATACATTCAGATGCTCATAAATTCCAAAGTTGGAAAGAGCGTATATGCACTTGATCATCCACACCTGCCACTGCTGCTAGAGTTTGAGGATAATGTTGTGGTGATGGGTCCTTCTCATCCCACTTCAGCTACTGCACAGGCAGAGGCAGAGGCAGAGGCAGCTAGAGCCACTAGTGCTCAAGTTCCAAGGACGAAGAGCGACCAAATTTCCAGATGAGGACATCCCTACTAATGTTACACCCACATCCCCACCAGCTACACATATTGGACCAGTTACTAGAGCCCGTGCACGCCAACTAAATTACCAGGTACTTTCGTTTCTTGGAAATCCTTCTAATGTTCATGAACATATGATGCTTCCTAAATTGGATACTTTTGTTTTACTTATGAATGAAGGACCGAGCATGGACAAGAAGGATGGCCATTGGAGCGGGATCAAGCATGGAGAAGAAGGTGCACGCGCGGGAAGGAATAATGGACTTTCAAGTGGTGATTTTCGCACTTTGAAGCCAACATAAGGAGTGCTTGGAGGCTTGGACGAAATATACAACATGCCACTTCATAAATTTCGTCCATAGGCTATTATAGGTGCTGCGTCACCTTATTTTTGGGCCAGGCCCATGTAATTTTGAAATACCATATTATAGGCTATTTTCAGAGTCCGTATGTGTGGGGAAACTGAGTTAGGGCTGGTTTCGGATACCTCCTCCAAGGGGCCACGAAATCCCCCTCTATTCCCCCATATATACAGCCCTTAGGGCGCCGTTTTAGACTTGGGTTTTGTTTAGATTAAATGTTCGCCATAGTTGCAACTTCGCGTTCTTCGTTTGTGTTCCACGACCAGACAAAGGCGTCACAGAACCCCACTTTCATCAATAAAGATTTCCTCTTATATTCGCTATATCCAGATTGCAATCTTAGTTTCTTGCTTGTTCTTCATTTGCGTGCAAGAAACAGACCCTCATGGTCAGGTTGATCGTGCTCCGGCGTGGTCAATAACCTCTCGGAATTGGTTTAGCGATTGCTAAGGCGCGGCGTCCTCGCACGTTCGTAGTCGGATCGTCAAAGTCGACTCTACCATAAACGATAGGCACATCTCATCGAAAGAGAGGGACAACTTTGCCTCTATCAAGTGGTATCAGAGTTCCAGGTTACTCGGTGAGATTTTACAAGTTTTTTGTAGTTTAGATTGCATCTATTTTCATACCTACAGTCCACGAAAAAAGCCACACAAAAAATTAGGGTTGGTTCATCATATCCGAACCAATCTGAGCCTTTGCATAATCTTTTCAGTGTTTTTGCTTTGTTGAATTTGCGGTTGCATCATCGTGTCGAGTTGCTGGCCTTAGGTTCTTGTCCTTTAGAGTTTCCAGTTCTATTCACAAGTTGTCATGTCACCACCACGCCATCTTCATCGCCGCTGCCATATACCACCACCACGCTACCATCATCGCCGCTGCCATATATACCACCACATATCCGCCACCAAACCGAGTCCATATACCACCACCATATATCTGCCATCAATTCGTATACATATATGCCAGCACATATCCACCGCCAATCCGAGTCCATCCCATATTAGGGTTGATTTCGAGATTCCTTTGTTTTTGGTTTCGTGTTTCCTTGCCTGAGTAGGTTTCGAAAAAAAAGTCTGGCACGGTTTTCAAAGCACTTTTTAGGCCAAATTTTCAGTGGGTGAAATGTTTTTCCCTATCCTATTTTTAGGCTTTTCGGAGCGTTTTGAGACACTCGCCATCATAGTGATTTTTGTCGCAATTTTTGGTCGTCGCAGCCCCGAATCGCTCCTGGAAAAAAAATTGTCAATTTTTTTCTGCCTATCTTGTTTATACGTCTCGGGAAGAGTTTTGAGACACTCGCCATTATAGTGAGTTTCTGAGCAAAAAAAAGAGCGCAAAAAAGGTGCCAAAAAAACGGAAAAAATTCAGAGTGTGCTCTTCCCTTGATTACGTGTAGCATCGTGATTTTATTGGTGTTGTAAACTCGCGTCTCTAGCACAGTCTAGCCTAGGACTAGCACATTACCGTCGTTGAGCGTCTTTTCAACTTTGCATCTCTGAACTGATTATTGCTGACCCCTTTTTGCTACCATATTATAAGCCTTCCCAGCTCCACATACATCTACGTCGTGCGTTTGACTCTTCCTGATAATCGCTCTATCCAAGCTTTGAGAGTTTTGACTACAACGGTTGCCGATCACCGCCTGCTCCTTGGTAAGAACTGGTAAGGATTTGAGATTCGCTTGACGGATTTGTGACACACCACCACCACCACCACCACTTCCTAGTTGTCAGTAGGTTCATATTCTTGTGTGTTCCTATTGTTGCTAACCATGCCAGGATCACAAGCTGACGAGATCGACTGGGAGGGTATGATCAACAAGGCACTCCATGATAAATTTCAGCAAATGATGGCTGACCAGGTACAACATGTCGTGACCAGCCTTGGAGAGGCAACGGAGAAGCTTGATGGTTTGGAAAAGACGTTCAAGACGAAGTTAGACGCTAAGTTCAATGAGGTGCTTGCACGTCTACCACCAGCTGCACCGGTCATACCTCAGTAACAACAACAACATCGGCCGAATTTTGCGGGGCACGCACGACGTGTGCCCCTCGAGGAAGGCCAACATTGTGGTGCCATTCCTACTGCTGTGGCTTCTACGGCTGTTGTTGCTACTACTATTGATCAAAACGCTGATTATGATGGTGATTACGATGATGAGGGAGAGGTTGCGCCAGATCAGCCCCAGGGCCAACCACCACCGCACGCACCAGGTCGTCCACATGGCTACTATCGCAATGGTAGGGCTCCACCACCCCCTCGGGTACGGGATCATGACCATCTCCCTAAACTTAAATTGAATATTCCGACATTTGGGAGTTAGAAGCAGAACAACGTTTTACATGCTTACAATTTCCTGAGGATAGACGTGTTGCTGCTGTTGTTTGTGCATTCACTAGTTTTGCTTGTGTTTGGTGGTCTGAACATTGTAGAATACATCATGATAATATCCCTACTACTTGGGCTGCTTTGAAAACTGCTATGCGTAATCATTGGGTTTCACCATATTATCAACGTGAATTGCTTCAAAATTTGCAGCGTTTAAGACAAGGAAAAAATTCTATAGAGGAATATTATCAAGAATTGCAAACTGGCATGATTAGATGTGGTATTGTTGAGGAGAATGAAGCTATGCTTGCACGTTTTATGGGTGGTTTAAATAGAGAGATTCAGATTATTCTAGAGTATAAGGAGTATATTACTATCACTCGTTTATTTCATCTTGCTTGCAAAGCTGAACATGAAGTGCAGGATCGACTGGCAATGGCGAGAACTAATTTTTCTGCAGGTCGGCTTCATCATGGACACCACGTACATCATCTACTTCCACACGTCCTACCACAGCACCACTTACTTCATTCGCCAACTCCAACAGAGATACAAGGAAACAGGCACCACCACCAGCCTCCAGCAAGAGCACACCTTTGGGGCCTGCACAGAGCTCTTCTTCATCCATGGCATCTGCAGGGCAAACACATGAGGTTATTTGTCGTCGTTGCAAGGGTGGAGGTCACTATGCGAGAGAATGCCCTTCCAAGCGTGTGATGATTGTTACTGGGGATGGTGGATATGCGTTCGCTAGTAATTATGATGAGGAGACTTTGGCTCTTATTGCAAGTGAAGAACAGGGTGCCAAGGATACTGAACAAGAGACATAGTACATGGCTGCTAACTATGCTGACAGGTATGAAAGTTTAGTTGCCCAATGTGTTCTGAGTGTGCAGGTTACACAGGCTGAGCTAAATCAGAGGCACAACTTGTTCCATACAAAGGGAGTTGTGAAGGAGCGTTCTGTTCGCGTCATCATCGATGGAGGGAGTTGCAACAACTTGGCTAGCATGGAGATGGTGGAGAAGTTGTCTCTAACCACCAGACCACATCCTCATCCTTATTACATCCAATGGTTCAACAACAGTGGCAAGGTTAAGGTAACACGTACTGTTCGTGTGCACTTTAGCATTGGTACATATTCTGATTATGTTGATTGTAATGTGGTACCCATGCAAGCATGCTCCGTTTTACTTGGTAGACCATGGCAATTTGATAAAAATTCTGTACACCATGGTAGGACAAATCAGTATACTCTTGTTCATAAGGATAAAAATATAACTTTGCTTCCTATGTCTCCCGAACATATTATGAAAGATGACATTGCTAGAGCTAGTAAAGCAAAACAGAAGCAAAGTGAGAGTGAAATAAGATTGTGGCAAAGGACTTTGAGCAACCTAATAAGCCTAATAACCAATCATCTAGTGTTCCATCTCAAATAAAACTGAAGAGTGGTTGTTTACTTGCCACTAAATCTGGTATTACTGATTTGGATGTGACTACATCTGTTTGCTATGCTTTTGTATGAAAGAGGTATTATTTTCATTCGAGGACATGCCTCCCTCTTTGCCTCCTGCTGTCACTAACATTTTGCAGGAGTTCACTGACGTCTTTCCACAAGACGTGCCACTGGGATTACCACCTATTCGAGGGATTGAGCATCAGATTGACTTAATTCCCGGTGCATCGCTACCCAACCGTGCACCATACCGTACCAATCTAGAGGAGACGAAGGAGATTATGCATCAAGTACAGGAGCTGCTCGACAAAGGTTATATACGCGAATCTCTTAGTCCTTGTGTTGTTCCTATTATTCTAGTACCGAAAAAGGATAGTGCATCTCGTATGTGTGTTGATTGTAGAGGCATTAATAATATTACTATTTGTTATCATCATCCTATTCCTAGGCTAGATGCTATGCTTGATGAATTAAGTGGCTCTACAATTTTCTCCAAAGTTGATTTGCGTAGTGGATACCATCAAATTCGTATGAAATTGGGAGATGGATGGAAAACAGCATTTAAAACTGAGTTTGGATTATATGAGTGGTTAGTCATGCCTTTTGGGTTAACTAATGCACCTAGCACTTTCATGAAATTAATGAACGAGGTCTTACGTGCTTTCATTGGACGATTTGTGGTAATCTACTTTGATGATATACTGATTTATAGTAGATCTTTGGAGGAACACTTGGATCATTTGTGTGCTGTTTTTATTGCTCTACGTGATGCACGTTTGTTTGGTAACCTTGGGAAGTGCACCTTTTGCACCGACCGAGTATCTTTTCTTCGCTATGCTGTTACTCCACAGGGAATTGAAGTTGATAAAGCCAAGATTGAAGCTATTGAGAGTTGGCCGCAACCCAAAATGGTCACACAAGTGAGGAGTTTTCTTGGACTCGCTGGTTTCTATAGGCGCTTTGTGAGGGATTTCAGCACCATTGCAGCACCTCTAAATGAGCTTACAAAGAAGGATGTGCCTTTTGTTTGGGGTACCGCACTGGAAGAAACGTTCACGGTATTGAAAGATAAGTTAACACATGCTGCATTACTCCAACTTCCTGATTTTAATAAGACTTTTGAGCTTGAATGTGATGCTAGTGGAATTGGATTAGGAGGTCTGTTATTACAAGATGGTAAACCTATTTCATACTTTTCTGAAAAATTGAGTGGGCCTAGTCTGAATTATTCTACTTATGATAAGGAATTATATGCTCTTGTTCGGACTTTGGAAACATGGCAACATTATTTATGGCCCAAAGAATTTGTTATACATTCTGATCATGAATCTTTGAAAAATATTAAAAGTCAAGCAAAACTGAACCGTAGACATTCTAAATGGGTTGAATTCATTGAGACTTTCCCTTATGTCATTAAACACAAGAAGGGTAAAGAAAATGTTACTGCTGATGCATTGTCTCATCGTTATACTATGCTTTCACAACTTGACCTTAAAATATTTGGTTTGGAGACCATCAAAGATCAATATATGCATGATGCTGAATTTAAAGATGTGTTGGAGAATTGTAAAGAAGGGAGAACATGGAACAAGTTCATCATTAATGATGGATTTGTGTTCCGTGCTAACAAGCTATGCATTCCCGCTAGCTCCGTTCGTCTTTTGTTGTTACAGGAGGCGCATGGAGGAGGATTAATGGAACATTTTGGCGTGAAGAAGACGGAGGACGTACTTGCTACACATTTCTTTTGGCCAAAGATGAGACGGGATGTTGAGTGTTTTGTTGCTCGCTACACTACATGTCAAAAAGCTAAGTCACAACTCAATCCTCATGGTTTATATATGCCTTTACCTCGAACAAAGAAGGGGAGGATATATCTATGGACTTTGTTTTAGGTTTACCTTGAACAAAGAAGGGGAGGGATAGCATATTTGTTGTCGTGGATAGATTTTCGAAAATGGCACACTTTATACCATGTCATAAAAGTGATGATGCTGCTAATGTTGCTGATTTGTTCTTTCGTGAAATTATTCGCTTGCATGGTGTGCCAAATACAATTGTTTTAGATTGTGATGCTAAATTTCTTAGCCACTTTTGGAGATGTTTATGGGCTAAGTTGGGGACTAAACTGCTTTTTAGTACTACATGTCACCCCCAAACTGATGGACAAACTGAAGTAGTGAATAGATCATTGTCTACTATGCTTAGGGTTGTTTTGAAGAATAACCTGAAAATATGGGAGGAATGCTTGCCTCATATTGAATTTGCTCATAATCGTTTGCTGGATTCTACTACTAAGATGTGCCCTTTTGAAGTTGTGTATGGTTTCTTACCTCGTGCACCTATTGATTTGTTGCCTCTTCCATCTTCGGAGAAGGTTAATTTGATGCTAAACAACATGCTGAATAGATATTAAAGATGCATGACTTAACTAAGGAGAACATTGAGCATATGAATGCTAAATATAAACTTGCTGGAGATAAGGGTAGAAAACATGTTGTCTTTGCACCTGGAGATCTTGTTTGGTTACATTTGCGTAAGGATAGGTTTCCTGAATTGCGCAAGTCAAAGCTAATGCCATGTGCTTATGGTCCTTTTAAGGTGTTAGAGAAAATAAATGATAATGCATATAAACTTGAGCTGCCTGCAGATTTTGGGGTTAGTCCCACTTTTAAAATTGCAGATTCGAAGCCTTATTTGGGTGAGGATGATGAGCTTCCGTCGAGGACGACTTCAGTTCAAGAAGGGGAGGATGATGAGGACATCCCTACTAATGTTACACCCACATCCCCACCAACTACACATATTGGACCAATTACTAGAGCCCGCGCACGCCAACTAAATTATCAGGTACTTTCATTTCTTGGAAATCCTTCTAATGTTCATGAACATATGATGCTTCCTAAATTGGATACTTTTGTTTTACTTATGAATGAAGGACCTAGCATGGACAAGAAGGATGGCCATTGGAGCGGGATCAAGCATGGAGAAGAAGGTGCACGCGCGGGAAGGAACAATGGACTTTCAAGTGGTGATTTTCGCACTTTGAAGCCACCATAAGGAGTGCTTGGAGGCTTGGACGAAATATACAACATGCCACTTCATAAATTTCGTCCATAGGCTATTATAGGTGATGCGTCACCTTATTTTTGGGCCAGGCCCATGTAATTTTGAAATACCATATTATAGGCTGTTTTCGGAGTCCGTATGTGTGGGGAAACTGAGTTAGGGCTGGTTTCGGACCCCTCCTCCAAGGGGCCACAAAATCCCCCTCTATTCCCCCATATATACAACCCTTAGGGCGCCATTTTAGACTTGGGTTTTGTTTTGATAAAAAATTCGCCATGGATGCAACTTCGCGTTCTTCGTTTGTGTTCCACAACTAGACAAAGGCGTCACAGAACCCCACTTTCATCAATAAAGATTTCCTCTTATATTTGCAATATCCAGATTGCAATCTTAGTTTCTTGCTTGTTCTTCGTTTGCATGCAGGAAACGGACCCTCGTGGTCAGGTTGATAGTGCTCCGGCGTGGTCAATAACCTCTCGGAGTTGGTTTAGCGATTGCTAAGGTGAGACGTCCTTGCACATTCGTAGTCGGATCGTCAAAGTCGACTCTACCATAAAGGATAGCCACATCTCATCGAAAGACAGTGACAACTTCGCCTCTATCATGTCCTTTATCATTAACTCTCTCCAAGGGATCGAGAAGAATATGGCTGAGATCCTCAAGAACCAGAAAAGTCTTGAGAGGATTGTGGAGACAAAGTTTCATGCTCTAGACAACAAGGTTGATGAGCTGACAGTGACTGTCAATGAGCTGAAACAGGAAGTAGATGCAGTGTCCAGCCCCCACTCCAGTGATGATGATAGTCCTCCTCTCCGGCCCAGCACTCAGTTCAAGACTCAAGCCAGATCGTCTACAGTGCTTGTTCCAAAGTTGAGACCTTCTTCGTCTGCACCTGCCACTGCTCCTTTAGCTCCTTCTACACCTTTGGCATCTACTCCACCACCTCAGAGGACTTCGGCTAAAGCATTCATTGACGCCCTTCTCTCGACTCCTTCAACAGCTACCGCAGGAGACCCAGCCTAGAGAGAAGATTAGCTCTACATACTTTGAACTTTTTGGTAACTTGTTGCCAAAGGGTGAGAAGTGTATAGATCATAGGGCTTCGAGAGAGTGTGTTTTTTGCTTTTTATTGCTCTCTTCCTTTTAAAAACATTTGGTTTATCACGTGGTTGTTCCTAAACTTCGGTGTGTTTGATCATACACTTGCTTGATGATGCTACTATTTCCTATCCATGTGATGTTAATATTATGATCATTCACTTGTTTGGTGTTATGTGCATTGTAATTCATTCATATCATTTATGCGCACCACCAAGTTGTATGTGACATGGAAGAGTTACCCATGCTCCTAACCGATTGTGCATTTGCATTCAAACGCAAATTTTAAAATAATGCACAAATTTAGGGGGAGCTCTTGCTTATCACATACTTGTCAAAGCGACGATGTTATTCATTGTTTTATCCCTATCGAAGCTTTGATCTATATGTTGTCATCAATTACCAAAAAGGGGGAGATTGAAAGCACAACTTCTCCCTAGGTGGTTTTGGTAATTAATAACAACATATATTTAATTGAACTAATGTTTCCACCAAGTATATTACAGAAAAGTTCAATGAATGGATTGGCAAAAGGATTGCAAGGAGATCCCCGAGTTGTAAGGAACATCTATTGGCAACAAGCTTGAAGACTCTACATTTTAAATTTTGTGAGGAATCACTTTGAGTCCATAGGAAAGCCAATACTATTAAAAGGGCATAAGGTGTCTATGATGATCTTGTAGCTCAAGTGCTTAGAGATTAGCCACCAAAAATACACATGAAATTCTCCCACAAATATTCTGTCCAAAACCAAATAACCAAAATCGGAGCCACCAAGTTTTTCCATTCGGCCATACCGAGTTTTGACTTAGAGAGATCCTATGCCAAACCCTAGCTTCTCGGTGACACCAACTTTCACTTTCGGTGCAACTGAAAATCAGTGACCAACTCTCTGGTATCTCTTTTTCAAGAATTGGAATTTCCAAGATTTGGAAATCGGTATCACCGAGTTTGTGTAACTACCTAGGTCACCCATATCGGTACCACCGAGAATTATATACCGGTCTCACCAAAACGCCAAAAGTTGCCACATTTTGCACTAGTCGGTACAATCGAGTTTTTGGACTGGTTTCACCAAGTTGGGCAATAATGTTGTAACGGTTGGATTTTTTGGAACCTCTCACTCACAAGAGAAGCACTCAGAACATACTTACACTTGTCCCATCCATTTTTCTGAGAGAGAACCACCTGCTCATGTGTTGAGATATGGACCTTCCACTCCAACCATATGAATCTTGATTTCTAGCCTCCCCAAGTTGCTTTCCACCTAATCAACCTCTTCTACCAAGCCAAATCTGTGAGAGAGTGATTGTGTGTTGAGGAGACTATCTTTTGAAGCACAAGAGCAAGGAGTTCAGCATTGTTACCACATCTATTACCTTTTGGAGGCTGGTGCCTCCTAGATTGGTTAGGTGTCGCTTGGGAGCCTCCTTCTTCGTGTTGTGGAGTTGAACCAAGAAGTTTGTACGGGCAAGGAGATCGCCTACTTCGTGAAGATCTACCCATAGCGAGGCTAGTCCTTCGTGGACGGAAGCCGTGATGGAATAGACGAGGTTGCTACTTTGTGGACCCTAATGGGTGGATCCCGCCGTGTACTCTTGCGACCGCTACCCTCCGTGGGTTGAAGTCTCCATCAGTGTGGACGTACGATAGCACCACCTATTGGAACCATGGGAAAAACCTCTGTGTCATCAATTGCGTTTGATTCCCCTCTCCCTACCTTTACTTTCAGGTGCATGTCTTTACTTTCCGCTTCTATACTCTCAGACTTGCATGTGTAGGGTGTACTTGACTTGCTACAATTGCTAAAACTTGCCAACACCTAAAATTGGGAAAAGGCTAGATTTTTATTTGGTCAAGTAGTCTAATCACCCCCCTGTAGACAAACTTCGGATCCTACAAGTGGTATCAGAGCTTGGTCTCGATTGCATTGGTTTCACAACCTAGGAGAGTATGGCGTCTAGTGAGGGAAGTTATCATCATAGAGGTCCATATATTGATGGTACAAAATTTGCTAGTTGGAAGCACAAAATGAAAATGCATATTCTTGGTCATAACCCCGCCATATGGGCTGTTGTTCGTGTTGGCTTGCAAGTTGAATTCTTTGGAGATGGAAAGGAACCGGATCATGAAGCGACCGTGAAAGAATTGAAGATGTTGCAATACAATGCTCAAGCATGCGACATTCTATTCAACTGCTTATGCCCCAAAGAGTTCGACAAGATAAGCTGTCTCAAGAATGCAAAAGAGATTTGGGATACTTTGGTTGATATGCACGAAGGTACCGAATCCGTTAGGGAATCTAAGGATTCGCGGAAATGTACTCTAGGTTTGCTCTCATCACCAATGAGATTGCTGGCTTAGGAAGTGAAGAGATGACTGACAAATTCATCATCAAGAAGATCCTTAGAGCCTTGGATGGAAAGTACGACACCGTGTGCACATTGATCCAAATGATGCCAAACTACAAAGATCTCAAGCCTAGGTAAGTCATTGGAAGGATTGTTGCTCATGAGATGTCACTCAAGGACAAAGAAGAACTTCACACCAAGTCAAGCGGTGCATACAAAGCTACAAGTGACACTCCCGCTACTTCAAGTGACAACCTTGTTACCAATGAAGAAATAAGCCTCATGGTCAAGAAATTCAACAAGTTCTACAAGAGTAGAGGCAAAGTGCGAAGCTCCAATTCAAGATATGAAGAGAAGCGTTCCTCTAGTCGTGACCGGAATTGTTACAATTGTGGAAGGCCCAGACACTATTCCAATGAGTGCACGTCCCCCACAAAAGGACAGAAGAGTCACCTAGAAGACGAAGCTCAAGAGATGAATCACCTCGTAGAGAGAGAAGGAGTTGAGAATATCGCTATTAATGAAGACCCTCCTGGAGAACCAAGGACTCGGATAAGAAGGAAAATTACACCAAGAGCTACACAAGAAGAAGACATCAAGCTCATGTTGGTGAATGGGTTTTCGGCTCTGAATCCGACAACCAATCCGAGAGAAGCTACCACTCCAACTCCGACTATAGTCAAGATGAAGGTGTTGCCAGATTAGCACTCGTAACCTCCAACTCCTATGATATATTTGATTCATCAAATGAGGGAAGTGGAAGTTGCTTCATGGCTAAAGGCCCCAAGGTATCACACCCCGAATACATTGACTTCAATAGTGATGAGGATGATTTACTAGGAGATGATGAATTGCTCTTTGATAAAACTAGTGATGTTAGTCAAAATGAACTTGATGATAATCATGCTAATCAAGATAAGTCGTATGATGATGATGATAGGAAGGAGATTGAGCGTCTAACTAAAGAACTAAACACTCTTAAGTTAGCTCATGAATCTACTCTAGAAGATCATAGAGAGCTCTTAAGAACTCATGAGAAGCTACGCTTCAAGAAGCTTAATTTAGAGCAAGAACATGAGTTTCTTAAAGCTATCAATGACGATCTTCGCAAGAAGACTTCTTCTTATCTTGCCAAACGATTACTCATGTCTACATTTGTTCCACAAGTTAAATCTAAACAAACTAGTAACAAAGGCAAGAAAGGTTCTTCATCTAGTAGCAACAATACTAATGTTAAATCCAATAATGTTGCTTCTAGTAGCTCTATTGATTCCACTAACGATTCTCTTAGCCAAGTGACACTTGAGCAAGAAAACAATTTATTGAAAGGGATTATTGAGAAAGGTGTCTACAAAAGTCTTGCCGGATGTAAGCAATTTGAGGGGATTGTACGCAAGCATGGAGAATACCGGAAGAACCATGGCATTGGCTACTTCAACGCCAATGGAGTTGAATGGGAAGAACGTCAATACCCCAAGCTGAAGTTTGTTCCTCAGAGGGAGAAGTATGAACCTACTCTCCCCAAGGGAACAAAAGCTCAAGATGCCCTTCTACCTCAAGACCACAAGCTCAAGGGCAAGGACAAGCTTCAAGAAGAGATTGACACATTTGAAGATGAATCCTTAGCCATGGACAAGTGGGTTCCCAAGGCTACTACATGCTCTACTTCATCAAGTGCTACTTCAACTCCAAGGATTCCCATCAATTTGATGTGGGTCCCAAAGAAGAAGAATTAGAGAAGTTCTTGAGGGGTGACTCCGCCAATGAAATTCACTGACATTTATTTTGGCAAGGACTATTTGCAATCAACTCCAACTTTATGCAATAATTCAAGGAGTCACACATTCCCTCAAAGGTAAGAAAGGAACAAGGTTATAAAAGAATCAATGGACATCATATAAATATGCTTCACTCCATGTCGATAGGTATCCTTGTTTTTGTTCCTTGTGTGGGACTAACCCGTGTAGGTGAGAAGAGTACGAAACAACAAGGATTGCTCCCAACAATAGATGATATTCATCAACAATGAGCATCCACCACTACATCACCTACATGAAGTCTTCATCGACAAAACCCAAGGTTAGTTTATCCCTCTTAGGGGGGATGTCACATCAAGGGGGAGCTTTACTGATGCGGAGCATCCCACCATCATCCCCATGAAGTCTTCACCATCAAACCAACCCCAAAGTGGTCCTATGACAAGAGAACGCGCACGTGACATTGGAGCTCAAGTGAACTCACTCCTCTTCGAGCTAGACGTGAATATCCATGGGACTTGGATGCTACCTCATAATGAAACCCTGTGCATCCTTGGGTTCGAGGAAGACGACCACAAAGGATCAAGGAAGCATCCCCAAAACCAAGGGCGAAGAGGAGAAGGAGAAAACACCAAGGGCAACTCTCTGGACAGCCCGGAACTTCCGGCCTGCCCGGAACTTCCGGCCCTCCAGCAACTCAGGATCGACCCCGGGCGTGCAGACTTTCTAACTAGCCCGGAACCTGGCCGGAACCTGGCCCGAAACCTCTGACCCCCGGAACTTCCGGCTGGCCTGGAACTTCTGACCCTTCACCAGCCCAGCCTCCGAAGCCTGCGCCAACTCTTTGTTCAGCCCGGACCGGCCTTTCCAGAGCGACTCCACTCGGGCCCGAGGCCCATGTATCTCTCCCACTTACCCCTTCATCCCTAGCACTATATATACTCCTCCTATGCCTCCGAATTAGGGTTAGCTTATGTTTAGCATTGGATATTGTTGAGCATAGCTCCATTCACTTCCTTCCCTCGTGGAGAGACACCTCTACGTGAGAAGATCCGAAGCGGATGCCAAGGCCCCTTCTAGGGAAGATCCTACGGGATGCCAAGAGCTCCTCCACGGAGTGAGATGACTACCGGCTACCGTGTATCGCTTGTTTGACTTTGGATCCTTGTATCTTGCGTATGCCTAGGTGGATTTAGCAGATGTGTGATCGGAGTTCTTCCTTGTGTTCTTGTTTTCTCTTGTGATTTCTCCCTTCTTCCCCCCTCCAAGTGTGAAAAGTTCGACCACACGGGTGTGCCTCGTATCATATTGGTATCATGAGCCACGTTGATTCACACCTTGGAGTCCATCCCCCCACTTTCTAGCCGATTTTGCTTCGTTTTGACCTAATTTCGAAAATCCCCACAAAAATAGCCATACCAAATTTCTTGGATTCGTTTGATTTGAGGAGATTTTGTTGATTTTGATCCGTTGATTTTGTTGTGGACGAGTGGATCTACCTTTCTATCCATCCAATTTTCACCCATTTTTTCTTTTTCCCCCTTAGATTTGGGTTTTTTGTCTCAGTTTTCCGCCCAAGTCCAAGATCTGGAAATTAGGGTTCGTCCCAATTTGCCCGACCCCCGGAACCTCCGGCCTCACCCGGACCTTCCGACCCTCGGACCCTCCGGCCACCCTGGACCCTCCGGCCTCCGAAACTTCCGGCCGGCCCGGACCTTCTGGCCTTACCAGAAAGTTGCTGAGTCCATTGTAGTTTCTTTTCTCCCAAGTTTTCCGCCATTTCTTCCGCTACCTCCGCCATTTCTTCCGCAACTCATTTGCACTTGAGATTTTAAGTCACGAGCATCGCCACTTCCTAAGGTGTTTCGGCTAATTAGGAGTAGTTCTTCGTCGACATTGCCTCTCATCATCGCCCCGGATCGTCGCAGGCCAACTCTTCGTTGAAACCACACCGTAAGCAAGGACGGTAACCGCGACGACACTATTGACTCTACCCTTGCCATTGCATTGTTAGCCCAAGCCTATTTGCGTTACTTGCCTATCGAGACTAGCCATTGAGTATTGTCGGGCTACGCTACTTGTGCACTTTAGTGATACATACTCCACATAGCTTCAATTGCGTGCATATATCTTAGTATCATTTCAGTATCATATTGGTATCTTTTGTGTTCAAGTAGTACCCACATACATAATTGCTATCTTGGTGTGCACGTCCCGCATTGTGACCATACAAAACATTATTGCAAAAGAAAATGGAAGCAAAGCTTTTAAGCAAGAGCAAGAGCAAAAGAGCAATAGC
The DNA here is from genome assembly GCA_039707655.1 of Elymus sibiricus. NCBI lineage: Eukaryota > Viridiplantae > Streptophyta > Magnoliopsida > Poales > Poaceae > Elymus > Elymus sibiricus. The sequence goes on along the minus strand of CM077667.1, from coordinate 239,758,326 downwards.
ATCGCAAGCTTCGCATAGCATAATTGATCATCTTGGATCACTTGAGCGGGTGACACGTGCCTCATACATACATAGCAAGTCGAGCATAGGAAGACGACACGTTTGGTTCCTTTTAGGTTGTGCACAAGTGCGTATCACGCCCATTGGAGCAATCGTGCTAGCGTCTCTCTAGTGTTGTGCAACGCGAGCATATTCCGTGGATTCCACATTTTGGCTCATTCTTGGTTGCACGACCCCAATTTTCTTCCGTGTGTGTGTTTCCGTGTATACTCGTTGCTATTGATCTACATTGTCTCATTTGCGAATCTACGAATCTCTATCAACTTTATTGAATCTTATCTTTCGGATTGCTTGAAATTTGTGCCACTCTACTAACCGAGCTCCTCCATAAGCCTTATTTGTGTAGGTGTGAGAAGGACGATCTTCGGTACCAATTCTACTAATTCCACTTTTGCATATCAAGTGATCTTTGATCCATTTTCAAACTTATGGAACGGTAATTGTGTATTGTCGTCTCATTCTTCCACTTATATCTACTTGAGTGTTGTTATGGATAGGTCAAGCATCCACAACCCGGCATTTGAGGAGCAAGAATACGACGAAATCGACTTCGTCACCAAGATGCACTTCTTCGGCGCGCAAAAAGCAATGCGCCAATCGCAAGACGCTTTGAACGACAGCATCGAGCACCTCGCCACCGACGTTCGCGAATCTAAAGTGCGAACACGGGACTACCTCGACACCAAGCTCTCAAGCCAAATGGAGGAAATTCGCGCCTTGATGGTCCAGCGCGCTTCCTCCACATCTACATCGTCAAGGAGGCGCAACTCAAGTCATCACTCATCGAAGTACTCTTCCGGCGAAAGCCCACCTCGAGCACGTGCTCATCACCGTGATGACCACTCCGGTCCAAGTTCACACCAAGGCCGCCAACGTCAAGCTTCGGACAATCCTTTCCATGGCAATGGGCTACAAGATCGACTTCGCGAGCATGCTTGGTGTCACCAACAAGAAAAAGAAGCATTGGAATAAGAACGCCAACAACAACACCATGAAGAAGAACTACGTCAACGTGAGGAACAAGCGCTTGAAGCCCAACGTGCACTCCGTGATGCTACTCGCGCATTGGAGGAGTGCAACCGTCAAGCACGTCAAGAACAAGAAGAACTTCGCCTCCAACGACAAGAAGAGGCCAATCATCAAGAGGAGCACGAAGAAAGGCGCAACCGAGTGCATCCACCTCGTCGCCGCCCTCAAGCTCATCGCGACGGAACCGACCACGAAGACGAGCAAGGCCAAGATCAACGCCAACACGCCCAAGACAATGAAAATGAGGATCAACATCCAAGACAAGGATTCCGACATCACCAACACAATGATGAACAACGCTTCGGCAAACTCAAGTTCAGAATGCCAATGTTTTTCGAAAGCAATGATCCCGAAGACTACCTATCATGGGCACTCAAAGTTGACAAGATCTTTCGCCTCCACAACTATGATGAAGAGAAAAAGATCGCCATGGCTTCACTTGAGTTCCAAGACTATGTCCTTATTTGGTGGGAACAAGTGATTGAGCAAATAAGAGAGAGAGGTGAACCGCCTATCACCACTTGGGCCCAAATGAAGGATCTCATGCGAGCTCGTTTTGTGCCTACACACTACAACCGGGATCTCTTCAAGAAGCTCCAACAACTCAAGCAAGGCACCAAGTCCGTAGAAGAGTACTATCAAGAGATGGAGATTGCAATGATCCAAGCCAATGTCAAGGAAGATGACGAGCAAACAATGGCGGGATTCTTGAATGGCCTCAACTACCAAGTCAAGAAAATCGTCGACTTCCAACCATACTCAAACCTACTTGAGCTCGTGCATCAAGCAACCAAGGCGGAACGACAAGTGCAAGATGACAACAAATACTCCAAGTTCTCCTACAAGACCTACGGCTCAAGTGCTCAAGCTACTACAACCACGACACCTTCGACTACGAGAACTACAACAACCACCGGCGACAAGTCAAGCTACAAGGACAAGACGCCTTCCTCAAGCCGATCTCCTACAACCAACTACAAGACGAGAGCTTCATCCTCTACTCCAACACCGGATGCTACCGCCAAGACAAGCTCCATCAAGTGTTTCACGTGCCAAGGCCGAGGCCACAAGACATATGAGTGTCCAACAAGACGTACGATGATACTTCAAGAAGATGGCATTTATAACTCTATGAGTGACGGTGAAATGGAAGCTTTGGAGCACGTGTCCATGCTTCGTCAAGTGAATGAAGATGAAGATTCGCAAATCTTTTGCGACAACGATCAGAGCCCCGCTCTCGTTGTCTCCAAGGTTTTAACGCTTCAACAACAAGAAGACGAGGACCAACGTTGCCACATCTTCCACACCAAGGCGGGCATCCAAGGAAAATCCATCAAGGTCATTATCGACGGCGGTAGTTGCCACAATTTGGCAAGTGAGGACCTTTGTTCCAAGCTACAACTGGTCAAGAAGAAGCACCCTCGCCCCTACAAGGTCCAATGGCTAAGTGATTCCGGCACCCTCCAAGTTGAACATACCATGGAAGTTTCCTTCAAGATAGAACTTATGAAGACACTTTGGAGTGTGATGTGGTTCCCATGTCCGTTTGCCACCTTCTACTTGGTAGACCATGGCAATTCAACCATGGCGTCTGATGGTATCCTGGACTAGGGGGTACTCACCACGTCGTCTCCCGGCCAGTGGGTCGGGCCGAGGACCCCCAGGGTGATTCACTAATGGGCCACTTCGGGCAGCCCATGATGCATACAAGGGAGATTCCACAAGACTTGGCGCACAAGACAAGGACTCCTCTAAACCCTAGGCCTACGGTGCATTATATAAACCGAGGCCAGGCTAGAAAATAGACAACCTCAATCTCATATTCATTACTACAATCTCGTGGTAGATACATGTACTATGTACTATCCCCCATATGAATATAATCAAAAGCAGGACATAGGGTATTATCTCCTCGAGAGAGCCCGAACCTGGGTAAAATCCTGTGTCCATGTTACCATCGTTCCAAGACGCCTAGCTTAGGACCCCTACTACGAGATATGCCGGATTAAGAACCGACATTGGTGCTTTCATTGAGAGTCTGCTAGGTGTTCACCGCGGATTGATGGGATGATCAGGTGCTATTTTTCAATCAGATCTATTCCATACAATTTGATTTCTTTGAGAATTGTTATTGTCGGATCGCAATTTTTATTTCGCAGGCTTGTCCGAGACCGATTTTGATCTTAGATCGGGTCAGGGAATTTATACGCCGGCCGTCGCTAACTGTCGAGAAAATAAAAGCGTTGTACCGAATAGATCGGCTCGTGGCTGGCTTTGTGCCCCCACGCGATCCGGGGTCATCTGTGATCGAAGGAGCTTAAGGCAGACCTCCTCAGGCAACGCGTGCACAGGGTCGTGGTATGTAGCCACAAGTCCCGAAATTGCTGCCGCTCCTGTTCTACCAGGCGCCGGAGGCCGGATGCTGACGAGGCGCCATGATGCATGTGTCACAGAAAACAAAATCGGGGATCCGACCAGCGGCGCTCCAGCCGAGGAGATTACGCGGCATTGATACATCGGGGCAGACATGAAGTCATCTAGTATGTGGCAACCCACAGGGAGATCAATCCTTCCTTTTCTTTATTATTTTATTAAGGCAGTCTATGCTTTTAAACTTTCGTCTGTCTTCCATGCACTTTTTCACGTACTAGATTGATTTGACCCTTGCATGAATAGTACCATTATAGTAGTACTTGCTAATACTTACGTGAAGTGCTAAACCTCCTGCGCCGTCTCAATTCGGGTCTGATGTTTAATTGCTACATCATCTGCTAATTGCCTTACAAATCGTCACGTGCTATCTTCCTAATGATGTAGTATAAATTATTTGTGCCATCATATTTTCTGCCGGTTTGCACTATTGTGTGTATGCAGATTGCAGTATGGCCTATGTGATGGCCCACTCAGCTTCATGTCCGTCGTCCGAGGAACGCCACATCTGTAACTCGGATCAGCCTGCGAATTCGGATTTTGTTGCCTCAGCGCGCTGACACCCTGTGTGGACATCGGCCTCGCGCCAGGCCACATCGCGTTGAATAATTCATTTCGCATAAATAGTTCTATAAAGAATCTTATTTATTTATTTTTATTATTATCTGACTTGTGCTACTTCATGTATGCAGGTAAACGATCTTGACTATGCTACTCCGCCACCTCTGCAAGTCGATGTCGTCGTCCTGCCTGCATTGATCAAGTTGAGGCGTCGCCTCAGCGCACGTTCTCATGTCGTCACTTCGGCCAGTCGACCTACGCGTTGGGAACTCTGCCGGACAGACCTCGATGCTCAGGCCATATTTCTTTAATTATTTACTTAACTTCAATTAATTAAGTAGAAATATTATATATATATATGTTATTATTTTTGGGCTTGCACTATTTTTATGTGCACATGCAATTGTCTTTGACAGGCCATGCCGTCGCCTCGGCGTGCCAACGTTGTCGTCCTGCCCGCGTCGTCAAGTTGTGTCGTCACCTCGGCGCACTGCCCTGTGGTGGCACTGAAGCGTTGTCGCTTCATCGAGCAGACCTCGGCTGGACCGGGGGCTTCACCCCGCTACCTCCGAAGCGCTGTGTCGCTACTTCAGAGTGTCGAATTCCTCGCTCGATCACCTCAGAACGGGCTTGGGGGCTGGGACCTCGGTTAAGCCGAGGAGCGTGCAACATGTCGGATTTGACAAAATTCTATGGATGTCCTCGTCCCGCCACAAGCCCGGATCGCGTCATCAACACCGGGCACATTCACCAGCTAAGTCGATTTCATGCTCAAATTTTTTCACCTTAAAAAAAAGTTGGTTCAACCGAGCATTATGTTTTTGTCTTAAAACAAAACGTTGTTTGTTAAAAACACTTCCTTTACCCAAGTTAAACTGGAGGCTCTAAATTTATATGAGTCGTTTTATAATAAAATTGTTTTCTTCTTGGTCATTGCAAAGTCTTTTTCTGCTACTCTTTTTCCAACACGAGTGTGTGGTTAATAGCCGGGTAGCCCATTTTCTTTCTAAAGCTGCTCGAGTTTAGTTCGCTAAATAGGCTCGGAGAAACACTCCGCCTTCGGGATATGGAGGTTGTAGCCAAAGGCTGACCCGCTTGAAGTTTGGAGATCGGATGTATCATGTTAAAGCACGACCGAAGCACATATTAATTTTAAGTCGAATTTCGGGTTGGCACAAAAAAAAGGATTCTATTTAAACATAAAGTTTTTGCGTAAGTTTTTTGGTTTTTCCGAGCATAACTCTCACAATACAACACCAAACGCCTGTAAGGCATCGGCAATATCAACGGGGGGCTGCAGCTAGAGACGAACCCACCAAAAGCCGAGGTACTCCATGCAGTCCTCGGCAAAACATTCTCGGATATTGCTTTATATGTACCAGTTTCAAATTGTGTCTTTGGTCAATAGTTGGATTACCCGGCTCCTGTGATTGCCTCCTACATTCCGCTTTGTTCGGCTAGGTGTGCAAAGGGAGAACCATTGCGATTGTACTTCCGATTTAACTGGTCAAGTACCTCAGTGGAGAAAGCCGAAAACTGACTGTCACAATGAGCGCAAACTGGTCAGTGATCCGATGACTCTGTCAAACTATAGACCGATAGAGGTTACCCCGGTGGCCTTTCATAAATTTGGCCGGAGTGTTGATGGCTTGACCTTGGGTGACGCCGAACACTAACCGAGGGCTATTAACTGGCCTCCCAAACTTTAAGCTCCTATGACTAAGTGAAAGTTATAAAGCCTAGATATTTGATTGGCTCGTTTCCGCTAACACAATCGCCTCCGGGCACCGAGACGTCGGCTAAGGGTTGTCTTGTTACTGTGGAAACACCCTGCGTAGCATCTACGTAGGGGTAGAAGCCGAAGATGGGCCACTCAAAAATGATAAACGATCACAAAGGAGTCAAAATAGCATATAGCATCAAAGCATTTGTATTCAATATGTGAGTGTTGCCTTCCGTAATCATCGTTATAAAGCCATAAATATGCATCAATTTAACTTAAGATTATGGCCAAGCTGGGTTGCCTGGCTCCTGTGCTTACCCCCTACGTTCCCGATTGTTCGGCTAGGGGGTAAAGGGAGCACCTCTGTGATTGTTACTTCTGGGTCATCCGGGTTAGTACCTCAGACTGGGTGAAGCCAAAAGCTAGCCATATTAAGAATATAATTGGTCGGCAATGACGGAAGTGAAAATTTTGCTTCGTAAGACCACAAAGTTCGGGAACATTCGCCGAACTAAATCCTCAATATTTTCCTCCCACATTGATCGGAGTTGAGGTTTCACGATCATGGTCAACATGATATCCTGGGAAAAGGAACTTATAAATGAACTATTTTTCCCAGAAGATGTTTCTTACGTTAAGTAGTAATATAACATATCTCTCCGCGTACCTTTGTTTATAAAACCGTATGGCCGGATTGCCTTGTTTGCTATAAATCTTTGCCCTTATAAAGGCTTTATAAAGTAGGACAAACACTCCTCGGCTACTGGCCGAGGAGGTTGAAGCCGATGGTCGGTCAACAAAGTCTTGTACATTGCAGATCCGAGCATTAATGATGTAAAGTACTTGGATACATAGAATCATTATACATAAATTGTGTCAAACGTAACAACGTTTGTGTCAAACAAATGTCGATCCTTAATTCGACCACCCGTTCCCAAATTAAGGCTCGGGGGCTACTGCATTACCTATTCAATGCAACAAGATCAAAGTGCAATACGGTTTCCAAGGAGATTCGATCCTCAGGGAGGTCGGCCGCACCCAACCTGAGTCTCGGAAACTATGGCGCACAACGTTTCTATTCCTAAGTATGTTACTGGGCAAGGACTTGATCCTCAGGCCGATTTCACAAATCGACCTAAGTCTCAGGGGCTACTGGGATCTGTGGTTTTATTATTTCCTTCAGGTGCATCTCTGGTTTTAGACCGACACACACCTTGGGGGTACTGGCTATACATCTCGGTAGTAAATAAATTGCGCCGATCGGAAATAAATCCTGCAAAAAATAGCCCGAGACCGAGGTGGTGCACCACCTTGGAAGCAGTCCGGCATAAAGCTTGGATGCAAGTGGCTGGCTCCATAAAGGGCATTCCTGGCATTAAGCTCGGATGAACTCCTTCAAATTTTTCAAGACCGAGGTAATCTATGACACCTCGGATGCATACCGGCGTTGGAGCTCGGCTACAAAAAGATACCTCGGATACAGTTCGGCGTTGGAGCTCGGACACAGTCCGGCGTTGGAGCTCGACTATAAAAAGACACCTCAGACGTAGTCCGGCGTTGGAGCTCAGATGCAAGAGGAGCCGCCACACGGGAAACAGTTTGAGCCCGAGGTGTGGCGTAAATGTTACAAGGCATTGATAAAGGCCGAGAACTTAAATGGGCTCCTCGAATGCCCGACATGTGAACTCTTTGGATACACCTCAGCGATCCTCAAGATAGGAGATAGGAAGATTTGTTGAACCAGTTTTCAAGACCGGCGTCTTAAGACGGAGAATAGTTCGGAAGAACCGAGGAGCGTCCCCAACTTGAAGACCGGTTCAGGGGGCTACTGATGGTGTCCTGGACTAGGGGGTACTCACCACGTCGTCTCCCAACCAGTGGGTCGGGCCGAGGACCCCCAGGGTGATTCACTAATGGGCCACTTCGGGCAGCCCATGATGAATACAAGGGAGATTCCACAAGACTTGGCGCACAAGACAAGGACTCCTCTAAACCCTAGGCCTACGGTACATTATATAAACCGAGGCCAGGCTAGAAAATAGACAACCTCAATCTCATATTCATTAATACAATCTCGTGGTAGATACATGTACTATGTACTATCCCCCATATGAATATAATCAAAAGCAGGACGTAGGGTATTATCTCCTCGAGAGAGCCCGAACCTGGGTAAAATCATGTGTCCATGTTACCATCATTCCAAGACGCCTAGCTTAGGACCCCTACTACGAGATATGCCGGATTAAGAACCGACAGCATCCTCCACAATGGTCGGACAAATCACTATAGTTTCAACATGAAGGACAAGCAATATGTGTCGGCGTTCTGCGATCGGGGGTACCCAGACTTGCCTACCTGCGGCCCAGAGCGTGGCCCACCTCGACGGCCCAGTACAGCCCGGCAGCAAGCCCTCCAGGACAAGACCCTCGTGAGGGCCCCGGCCTCGCAAGGGTAACAACGCCAAGATCTGTAGAGGAGTGGCCTCCCCAGGCTGTCTCCCGGGGAGCAGAGATTTCTATGCAGGTACCCGGCCTCAGGAGGCTGCGATGACGTGAGCCATGATGACCAAGGCTAGGCGGGCGCCAGCAGGCGCAGAGGGGACAGTTTCCTCTTTTATGCTAAGGAGGTAAGGACGTACACGGGTTCCTAAGGAATCCCCCAAAGGTTTCCATTCCAGTGCAACAAGAACAAGACCACGAGCTCGGCAGGACGGATGTCATCGCTGAGCCCACCTCTGCGTCACGACCAGGAGCTTTCCAGGCAAAGACCACCTTTAGTTAGGATAAGATGTACTTCCTGTCCCCCTTTCAAAATTGGCCGTTGTGGGATCCCTTCCCGCCTGTGCGATAAGGGAAGAGGACCGAGGCCACTATAAATAGGGACTAGCCCCCTCTATAGAAGGGGATCGATCCATCCTCACCTCAGAGCCCTCGCGAGGTCGCTCAACCACTGTACCAGTTCATCCCAACCTCCTCGTGAGGCCAATCCACCTAAAGCAGGAGTAGGGTCTTACACCGCAAGGTGGCCCGAACCTGGGTAAATCGCCGTGTCCATCTTCTAGTTCGCTCGCACGCATTCGACGAGGCTTGGTCGTGGGGCGACGAGCTTGCTGCTAGAGCTGGTTGAGATCTTCGCACACGCCCCACAGTTCGAACCTTCTTGGGTCTGCGGAGCCCCGATTCCGACATTTGGCGCGCCAGGTAGGGGTGTGTCGAAGCTCCTCCTTCATCAGCCGCGCTCTGCCCTCGCCTCATCATCCTCATGGCAGATGCCGCTCCCTGGGCTGGGAGGCCAGCGGCCTATGGGAACACCGCGGGTTGCCCGACCGAGCCCGCGGTCGCTTGTATCCTCGGCGGGTCGCAGGCGCCCGCGTCCGGTCGCCATGTCAAGCAGCTTCTCCACCAGGCGGGCGCAGCTCAGCCGCGGCCCGAGGCCCCGCGGGGCAGGACGAGGCTGGAGACCGACATCACCTTCGACTCCAGGAACCATCCCAGGACGGCGGTCGCTGCTGGTGCGCTCCCCATGCTGTGCACGCCCACCATCAGTAATGTTGTGGTCACCAAGACCCTCATCGACGGCGGCGCCGGCCTCAACGTCCTTTCCGTGGAGGCCTTCGACATGCTCCAGGTGCCCTATGACCAGCTCGCGCCCACCAGGCCATTCTCAAGGGTGGTCAGGGGCTCCGTCACCCCCTTGGGGCAGGTGCGCCTCCCCGTCACCTTCGGCACTCGCGACTATTACCGCACCGAGCTGATCGACTTCGACGTGGCCCACATCGGCATCCCGTACAACACCATCCTGGGATATCCGGCCCCCGCCAAGTTCATGGCGGTGACGCACCCGGGCTACAACATCATCAAGATGCTCGGTAGCAGCGGCATCATCTCTGTGGCCGGAGACACCAAGGACGCGGTTCGAGCCCTCAAGCTCGTCTACAAGGCCGCAGCGGCCTCGCGCACCGACGCCGAGAGCGTCACGCAGGCTCCGGAGGCCGCGCCCACGAAGAAGAAATAGTTGTTCTCTCAGGACCGGGCTGAGACGAAGTGGGTGGGCCCCACCTTCACCATTAGTGCTGGCCTTCCCCCGGAGCAGGAGAAGGCGCTGGTTGACTTCCTCCGCACGAACAAGGACGTGTTTGCGTGGGAGGCGTCCGACCTGGTGGGCGTCCCGAGAGAGGTGATCGAACACCATTTAATGGTGTGCCCCAGTGCGCGCCCAGTGAAGCAAAAGGCAAGACGACAAGCACAAGAGAAGCAAGCGTTTATCGTCCAAGAGGTCAGCAAGCTGCAGGAGGCCGGTGTTATTCGGGAGGTGCGGCACCCGGATTGGCTGGCCAACCCAGTGATTGTCCCCAAGAAAGGTGGAAAGGAGCGCATGTGCATCGACTTCACAAGTCTCAACAAGGCTTGCCCTCAGGACCCCTTCCCGCTTCCGCGCATCGACCAGATCGTGGACTATACCGCCGAGTGCGATCTGCTATGATTTGTGGATGCTTTCTCGGGTTACCACCAGATCAAGATGGTGGTGGAGGACGTCAAAAAGACGGCCTTCCTCCCCCCGTGCAGCGTGTATTGCTACACTTGCATGCCCTTCGGGCTGTGGAACGCTGGCGCGATCTTCCAGCGGTTGATGCACATCGCCCTGGGGCCGCAGCTCGGGAGAAATGCGGAGGCGTACATCGACAACATCATGGTCAAGTCGCGAGAGGCGAGGACCCTGATCGAGGACCTGGAGGAGACGTTCTCCAACCTGTGTCGAGTGAACTTGAGGCTTCACTGGAAAAGTGCGTTTTCGGGGTCCCGTCCGGCAAGCTACTCGGCTTCTTGGTGTCGCATCGAGGGATCGAGGCAAACCCAGAGAAGATCAAGGCAATCGGGAACATGCGCCCTCCTCAGACCCTCAAGGAAATGCAGAAACTGGTGGGCTGCGTGACCTCCTTGGGACGCTTCATCTCCAAGCTTGGCGAGCGCGCCCTCCCCTTTTTCAAGCTCATGAAGAGGAAGGGCCCCTTCGAGTGGACCCCCAAAGCAGAAGCGGCTTTCGAGGACCTCAAGCGGTATCTCATGAGCCCAGTTCTTATGGTGGCGCCTTGTCCTTGCAAGCCCCTGGTACTCTACTTGGCGGCCACCCCCCACTCAGCCAGCGCAGCGCTCGTAGCGGTCCGAGAGGAGCGCATCGGCACAGGCGCGGAACAAGGCGGCCTGCGAGGGGCCGCACAACGTTCGCCGCCTCAGGATGGCGCACCTTAGGCCCTCGTCACTTCATCAACCCACGGGGCACCTGGGTCCCTCGCGCTCCATGAGAAGCAAGACAGCGCCAACACCCCTCCCCTTGTCAAGAACCCGGTGTACTACGTCAACACCGTGCTACGGGACGCGCGTGCTACCCTATGCAGCAGAAGCTAGCTCCTGCTCGCACTCCTCATCGCCTCAAGGAAGCTGCGCCATTACTTCCAGGGCCACCCCATCAAGGTCGTCTCGGCATACCCCCTGGAGAAAGTGCTGCGCAGCCCCAACGCTGCAGGAAGTGTGGTAGAGTGGAACATCGAGCTGCAGGCCTTCCAGCTGAAGTTTAGCACAACCAGGGTCATCAAGGGCACAGCCCTCGCTGACTTCGTGGCAGAGTGAACGGACGCTCCTGACCAGGGGTTGGATGAGGGCCAGTCCCTCGCACCTGGCGATGAGGTGCCCGACGGCTGGGTCATGCACTTTGATGGGGCCTTCGCGCGACGGGGCGTGGGGGCTGGAGTTGTACTCATCTCCCAGACCAAGGACAAGCTTTACTACGCCGTGCAGCTTTGCTTCCAATGTGGCGAGAAAGTCTCCAACAACATCGCAGAATATGAGGGCTTGATCGCTGGCCTCAGGGCCGCCGCCGTCCTGGGAGTCAAGCGCCTCACCATCAAGGGCGAATCCCATCTCCTCGTCAACTTCTCCAACAAGGAATACAAGCCGAAGGACGAGCACATGGAGGCATACTTGGAAGAGGTACATAAAATTGAAAAGCGTTTCCTGGGCTTGGAATTGCAGCACGTCCCGCGTGGCGCAAACAAGGAAGCAGACGACATCGCCAAGAGGGCGTCGCGTCGTGAGCCTCAGGAGCCTGGTGTCTTCGAGGAGAGACTCATCAAGCCATCGGCTGCACCCCCGGCCGCAGGCCCGACATCACTTCGGGAAGAGCTGCCACCGGCCCCATCCACAGGCGCCCTGGCCTGTGGTCCGACCTCAGGAGCCCAACAGCTCCTGGAGCTGGAGCCTCAGACCGGCGACTGGACCAAGGAGTTCAAGGCGTACCTGCTCCACGGCGCCTTGCCAGAGAAGGCGGAGGACGCGGAGTGCGTGGCTCGCCAGGCCACTGCTTATTGTTTGCAGGACGGCGAGCTGTACCGCAAGCGCCCCAACGGCGTCTCGCTGCGGTGCATATCCGAGGAGCAGGGGCACGAGCTGTTGGCCGACAAACATGGTGGCGATTGCGGGCACCACTCCTCGTCTCGCACCCTCGTGGGAAAGGTGTTCCGCAGCGGCTTCTAATGGCCCACGGCGCTCCATGACGCCACCGAGCTGGTCCAGTCTAGCGAGGCCTGTCAATTTCACGCCAAGCAGATTCATCAGCCCGCGCAGGGTCTCCACACCATCCCGCTCTCCTGGCCTTTCACGGTCTGGGGGCTGGATATACTGGGGCCTTTCCCTCGGGCAGCTGGCAGTTACCGCTACCTCTACGTCGCCATCGACAAGTTCACCAAGTGGGCAGAAGTGGAGCCCGTGCGCACCATTCGCGCCTGTCGGAATCGGGGCTCCACAAAACCCCCTGAGGTTCGAACACTGGGGTACGCTCGCCCTCCAATCCTTCTCAACCTCGCAGCTTCTCAGTGATTCTATGGTGGTGCTCCTAGGAGGAAACAGATGGGTGGCACGCAATCTTTACCCAGGTTCGGGCCACCCTACGGTGTAAAACCCTACTCCTGCTTTGGGGTGGATTGGCCTCTCGAGGAGGCTGTGGATGAACTAGTACAGTGTTGGGTGGCCTCACGAGGGCTCTTGGTGGCGATGAACTTGACCTGATTCGACCTGCCTCTACGATGGGAGCTTGTCCCTATTTATAGGGGCCACGATTCTCTTCCCCCGTCGAACCGGCGGGAAGGGATCCAACAACAGCCAAATTTGAAAGGGGACAAGAGGTACATCCTATCCTGACTAAAGGTGGTCTTCGCCTGCAAAGATTCCGGGGTGACACGGCGGTGGGCTCGGTGATGACATCCATCCTGCTGAGCTCATGGTCTCGGTCCTCTTGCACCGAGAAGGAAACCTTTGGGGGGTTCCTTGGGAACCCGCGTATGTCCGTGTCTCCCTTGCACCAAAGAGGAAACTGTCCTCCCACTGCGCCCACTGGCGCCCACCTGGCTTGGTCGTCAGAACCCACATCACCCCGGCCTCACGAGGCCGGGTACTTGCATTGGAATCTCCACTCCTCGGGGGGTGGCCTGAAGTGGTGCCGCTCCTCCGGATGTCTTGGCGTTGTCCTCCTCGCGAGGCGGGGGCTCTCGTGAGGGCCTTGACTTGGAGGGCTCGTTGCAGGTCCGTACCGGGCCTTCGTGGTGGGCCACGCACTGGGCCGCAGGCAGGCAGGTCTGGGTACCCCCGTTCCTAGAACGCCGACAGCGCCGGCTCGGCCGTCAAGTTCATCAAGGGCCTCGTGAGACGCTTCGGTGTCCCCAACCGTATTATTACCGACAATGGCTCACAGTTCACAAGCAACCTCTTTAGGACATATTGTGCTAACCTTGGAACGCAGATATGCTACGCTTCGGTGGCGCACCAACGGAGCAACGGCCATGCTGAGCGCGCCAATGCGGAGGTCCTGAGGGGCCTCAAGATGAGGAGCTTCAAGAAGAAGCTTGAGGCCTGCGGCAGGGGTTGGCTCGGTGAGCTTCAGACCGTGTTGTGGTCCATCGGCACCACCGCGACTAAGCCCACCGGCGAGACCCCGTTCTTCCTCGTCTACGGGGCTGAGGTGGTCCTCCCGCACGGGTCAAGCATCGCTCCCCGCGAGTCTTGGCATTCGACGAGGAGCGTCAGGATGCCTCGCGGGGAACAGATCTCGTGCTTGGGGAGGAGGCCCGTCGCCAAGCCTCGCTCCGCGCAGCGAGGTACCAGCAGGCTCTACGGCGCTACCACTGTCTCGGTGTCCGCTCCAGGACCCTCGAAGTTGGTGACCTCGTCCTGAGGCGGGTCCTCTCCAGGGAGGGCTTGCACAAGCTCTCGCCCATGTGGGAGGGCCCGCGTCTCCAGGCCTTGCGCCGTACGCCTGGAGACTCAGGAAGGGGTCCCCATCCAGAATGCCTGGAACATCCAGCATCTCCACAAGTTCTACCCGTGACACTCTCACGTAATAATGAGTCGGCTGTATACGCCCGGAGCCCCCCGAGGAGTGTCGTATGAGGCCGCGGAGGGGCTCCCACCCATGCCAAAGTGGAAGCCCCATGCTCCGTGCTGGCGGACGACATGGTCTTTCAACGACTATGCCCACGCCTAGTGGAGGCCACATGCTCCGCGCTGGTGGGAAGACTAGCTTAGGTGCCGGACGCGGTTGTTCTTTGCTCTCTTTTGTAACCAAATTTGCCACTTTTCGGAATGAAACTTGAAGTTTTCGCGTCTTTATTCGGAAAAGGGGTGGGAATTTTTTCTTCTTGCGGTGTTTCCCGTTTTCAAGTCTCGTTTAAAAAAAAGGGGTTTGGCACCTGCCAGCTTTCTTTCTCGCGCGCGCACCCCACGAGCGGGGGCTGGACACGGTGTGCACCTCGCCAAAGCTTTGGCGTCCTAATCCTCGCGTGATGCTCTCGAGCGAGCCAGTAGGCGCATGTTGCCTCAGGCCCCCGGCCTCGGGAGCGCTCATCTCCTGGCCTTACTAGGCATCACGACCCGGCATACCAGCGACGATCGACCCTCGCTCGGGGGCTCCAACCAAAAATGATCGCCGGGAGAAGGACGACCGAGGAAAGAGCAGCCACGGTTTGGCTCACTATCGAGGAACCCTACGTAAAGCGCGTTCCGGCGCCCTCACAAGATGTGGCGCCTTGAGGAGGCACCTCCGGAGGCCCTGACTCCTCCCAAACCTCCCAGGGGCCTCGCGAGCAGCGGGCACCTCTCGAGGCTCCGAAGTCATCTGGTCCGCAAGGAAGAAGCCCCTCGGTAAGATCTCTAAGCTGCCCCGGTGCCCCAGCTGCACCTCACGATGCAGGAACCCGCCACGAGTACACCAAGCTAAGTTATCCTAATCGCGACGGGCAGGAACTTTCAGTTAGTAGCAATATAAATACTAGGGTATGAGGCGAAAAATGCTAACATAAAGGCGCAAGCGCCATAGTTCATTACACGCCCCCGCGGGGCCCCCCATGGTTCTTAATGCAGGAAATAAAAAAACAAAAGGCGGACTCCCAAGGACCGCCACTCCTGAGGCCTGGCTCCGGCGCTACCCGCGCTTAGCCGGAGTCCTCCTCCACCTTGACGGGGGCACGATGGCAGGGCGGCTCGACGACCTCCCGGGCAGGGGCACGGCGCCGCCACGGCTTGCCGTCCTCCCTGGTCCGGGCGCGCCGACGTGGCGGCTCGTCGTAGTCGTCGTCGCTCGAGCTTCCCTCGGAGGAGGCGTCGCTGCTACTGGAAGTGATGCGGCCGTTGCCAAGGGCAAGTTCACCGCCGAGGTCGCCGCCGCCGCGATGGCTATCATCGGCGGAGAGGTCATCAATGTCGCCGCCGTCGCCCTCCAGGCAGCACCCCAAGCGCCTGCCTTCTTCCTCGAAGATCTTGACAAAGAGCGTTGCCGCCCCGTCGTGCTTGAAGTGGAGGGTACGCCTCCCCTACAGGCCGCGAGCGCGGGCGAACGTCTGCCACCCGTGGTTCAGGAAGACATAGCCCACGGGAGTGACCTCGACCTCCACCCACGAGGCCTCGCTGCAAAAGCCATCGGCCTCTAGCCAAAGGTTAGCAGGCCCTCTGGCCGGAAGCGCCTCCACGAAGAAGCGCGGGAGCTGGAGCCAGGTGATCGCCGGCCTCTCCGCTCACACCACGAACTCCTGGGCCGTGTCGGCCGAGTGGAATCGCGGGCAGGGCGGCCGGGTGATACGTCTGCAACGTATCTATAATTTTTGATTGTTCCATGCTATTATATTACTTGTTTTGGATGTTTTATATGCATTAATATGCTATTTTATATTATTTTTGGGACTAACCTATTAATCTAGAGCCTAGTGCCAGTTTCTGTTTTTTTCCTGTTTTTGAGTATTGCAGATAAGGAATATTAAACGGAGTCCAAACGGAATAAAATCTTCGGAATAATTTTTCTTGGACCAGAAGCAACCCAGAAGACTTGGAGATGAAGGCAGGAGAGACGCCGTGTGGCGACAAGACACAGGGGCGCGCCCAAGGGGGGGGGGCGCACCCCCCTGGCTTGTGGCCCCACGGCAGCCCTCCTAACCCTATTCTTCGGCCTATAAATTCCCAAATATTCCCTGGATACCAAAAAGAGCCACGAAAATACTTTTCCGCCGCCGGAAGCCTCTGTTCCCGTGAGATCCAATCTTGGAGCCTTTTCCGGTAATCTGCCGGAGGGGGATTCGATCACGGAGGGCATCTACATCAACTCTATTGCCCCTCCGATGATGCGTGAGTAGTTTACCACAGACCTTCGGGTCCATAGCTAGTAGCTAGATGGCTTCTTCTCTCTCTTTGTTCTTCAATACCATGTTCTTCATGATCTTCATGGAGATCTATCCGATGTAATACTCTTTTGCGGTGTGTTTGTCGAGATCCGATGAATTGTGGGTTTATGTTCAGATTATCTATGAATACTATTTGAATCTTTTCTGAATTCTTATATGCATGATTTCATATCTTTGCAAGTCTCTTTGAGTTATTGGTTTGGTTTGGCCAACTAGATTGGTAATTCTTGCAATGGGAGAAGTGCTTGGTTTTGGGTTCAATCTTGCGGTGTCCTCACCCAGTGACAAAGTAGGGGTAGCGAGGCACGTATTGTATTGTTGCCATCAAGGTTAAAAAGATGGGATTTTCATCATATTGCTTGAGTTTATCCCTCTACATCATGCCATCTTACCTAATGTGTTACTCTGTTCTTCATGAACTTAATACTCTAGATGCAGGCAGGAGTCGGTCGATGTGTGGAGTAATAGTAGTAGATGCAGAATCGTTTCGGTCTACTTGACACGGACGTGATGCCTATATGCATAATCATTGCCTTGGATATCTTCATAATTATTCGCTTTTCTATCAATTGCTCAACAGTAATTTGTTCACCCACCGTATTATTTTCCTTCATGAGAGAAGCCTCTAGTGAAACCTATGGCCCCCGAGTCTATTTTCCATCTTATACTTTCAGATCTAAAACCAAAAATACCAAAAATATCTCGCTGCATTATTTTTACTTTTGTTTTACTTTCCGTTCAAGCAATCTATCATATCTATCTCTATTAGATCTCATCCTTGCAAGTAACCGTGAAGGGATTGACAACCCCTTTATAGCGTTGGGTGCAAGTGTTTGATCATTTGTGTAGGTACATCTATTGGGGACTTGCTTGTATCTCCTACTGGATAGATACCTTGGTTCTCAACAACTGAGGGAAATACTTATCTACTTTGCTGCATCACCCTTTCCTCTTCAAGGGAAAACGAACGCATGCTCGAGAAGTAGCAAGAAGGATTTCCGGCGCCGTTGCCGGGGATATCTACATCAAGCCATCCAAGTACCCATCACAAACTCATCTCTTGCATTTACTTTAGTTGCCATTTGCCTCTCGTTTTCCTCTCCCCCACTTCTAAAACGATTTTCAGAAAAAACCAAAAAGATTTGCCTTTTTATTCGCCCTTTTTCCGTTCGTCTTTCCGTTTGCTTGTGTGCTAGATTGCTTGCTTTGTCACGATGTCTCAAGAGAATACCAAGTTGTGTGACTTTTCCAATACTAATAATAATGATTTTATTAGTACTCCGATTGCTCCCGCCACTAGTGCGGAATCTTATGAAATTATTGCTGCTTTGCTTAATCTTGTTATGAAAGAACAATTTTCCGGCCTTCCTAGTGAAGATGCCGCATCCCATCTAAATACTTTCGTTGAGTTGTGTGATATGCAAAAGAAGAAAGATGTGGATAATGACATTGTTTTATTGAAGCTATTTCCGTTCTCACTACGAGATCGTGCTAAAACTTGGTTTTCATCTTTGCCTAAAAATAGTATTGATTCATGGAATAAGTGTAAAGATGCTTTTATTTCCAAGTACTTTCCGCCCGCTAAGATCATCTCCCTTAGGAATGATATAATGAATTTTAAGCAACTTGATCATGAGCATGTTGCACAATCTTGGGAGAGGATGAAACTAATGATTAGAAATTGCCCCGCACATGGTTTGAGTTTATGGATGATTATACAAATTTTCTATGCGGGATTGAATTTTGCTTCTAGGAATCTCTTAGATTCCGCCGCGGGTGGTACTTTTATGGAAATCACATTAGGAGAAGCTGCTAAACTCCTAGATAATATTATGGCAAATTACTCTCAATGGCACGCCGAAAGATCTCCTACAAGTAAAAAGTGCATGCTATTGAAGAGATTAATACTTTGAGTGAAAAGATGAATGAATTGATGAAATTGTTTGCTAGTAAGAGTGCTCCTATTGATCCTAATGATATGCCTTTGTCTTCTTTGATTGTAAATAATAATGAATCTATGGATGTGAATTTTGTTGGTAGGAACAATTTTGGTAATAACGCGTATAGAGGTAATTTCAATCCTAGGTCGTTTCCTAGTAATTCCTCTAATAATTATGGTAATTCCTACAACAATTCCTATGGAAATTATAATAAGATGCCCTCTGATCTTGAGAATAATTTTAAAGAATTTATTAGTTCGCAAAAAGGTTTCAATGCTATGATTGAAGAAAAATTGCTCAAGATTGATGATTTGGCTAGGAACATTGATAGAATTTCTCTTGAGATTGATTCTTTGAAAATTAGATTTATTCCACCCAAGCATGATATTAATGAGTCTTTAAAGGCTATGAGAATTTCTATTGATGAGTGTAAGGAAAGAACCGCTAGAATACGTGCTAAGCGTGAATGGCTTGAAAAAGTGTGTTCTCATGATAATATTGATGAAGATCTTAAAGTGATTGATGTGACTCCTATTGAATCTTTGTTTTCTAATGTAAATCTTGATAAATATGGGACTGGAGATGAGTCAACTTTAGTTAAAAGGCATCCCAATGATTCGGAGTTTATAGATCTTAATGCTAAGATTGATAAAAGTGGGATTGAAGAGGTCAAAACTTTAGATAGAAATGAACCCACTCTTTTGGATTTCAAGGACTTTAATTATGGTAGTTGTTCTTTGATTGATTGTGTTTCCTTGTTGCAATCCATGTTGAATTCTCCTCATGCTTATAATCAAAATAAAGATTTTACTAAACATATCGTGGATGCTTTGATGAAATCTTTTGAAGAAAAACTTGAGTTGGAAGTTTCTATACCTAGAAAGCTTTATGATGAGTGGGAACCTACTATTAAAATTAAAATTAAAGATTATGAGTGCCATGCTTTGTGTGATTTGGGTGCTAGCGTTTCCACGATTCCAAAAACTTTATGTGATGTGCTAGGTTTCCGCGAATTTGATGATTGCTCTTTAAATTTGCATCTTGCGGATTCCACTATAAAGAAACATATGGGAAGGATTAATGATGTTCTTATTGTTGCAAATAGGAATTATGTGCCCGTAGATTTTATTGTTCTTGATATAGATTGCAATCCTACATGTCCTATTATTCTTGGTAGACCTTTCCTTAGAACGATTGGTGCAATTATTGATATGAAGGAAGGAAATATTAGATTCCAATTTCCATTAAGGAAAGGTATGGAGCACTTTCCTAGAAAGAAAATAAAATTACCTTATGAATCTATTATGAGAGCTACTTATGGATTGCATACCAAAGATGACAATACCTAGATCTATTGCATTATGCCTAGCTAGGGGCGTTAAACAATAGCGCTTGTTGGGAGGCAACCCAATTTTATTTTTATGCTTTTGTTTTTGCTTCTGTTTTGGAGTGTTTCACACATTATTACCTCTGTAATAATTGTGTTTTCTTGTTTTAATTAGTGTTTGAGCCAAGTAAGACCTTTGGGATGGTCTACGGTGTTTGTTGATTTGATCTTGCTGAAAAACAGAAACTTTTGCTCTCAGTCCACGAATTTTGTAAATTCACTGAAACGTTATTTTGATCTGAAATTTTTACAAAAGATTGATATACAAATTTCCCTGATTTTCCTAATTTTTCAGAATTTTTAGAGTTACAGAAGTATTCGAAGTCTATAGATTGCTACAGACTGTTCTGTTTTAGACAGATTCTGTTTTCTTTGTGTTGTTTGCTTATTTTGATGTATCTATGGGTTGTATCGGGGGGTATGAACCATGGAGAAGTTAGAATACAGTAAATATTACACAAATATAAATAAAGAATGAGTTCACAACAGTACCTAAAGTGGTGATTTATTTTTCTTATACTAACGGATCTCATGAGTTTTCTGTTGAGTTTTGTGTTGTGAAGTTTTCAAGTTTTGGGTAAAGATTTGATGGACTATAGAATAAGGAGTGGCAAGAGCCTAAGCTTGGGGATGCCCAAGGCACCCCAAGCCATATTCAAGGATACCAAAAAGCCTAAGCTTGGGGATGCCCCGGAAGGCATCCCCTCTTTCGTCTTCAATCCATCGGTAAATTTACTTGAGGCTATATTTTTATTCACTACATGATATGTGTTTTGCTTGGAGCGTCTTGTATGATATGAGTCTTTGCTTTTTAGTTTGCCACAATAATCCTTGCTGCACACATCTTTTTGAGAGAGACACGCTGAATTGTGAATTTTTTAGAATACTCTATGTGCTTCACTTATATCTTTTGAGCTAGGCAATGTTGCTCTAGTACTTCACTTATATCTTTTTAGAGCACGGTGGTGTTTTATTTTATAGAAATTATTGAACTCTCGTACTTCACTTATATTATTTTGAGAGTCTTTAAAACAGCATGGTAATTTGTTTAGGTTATGAATTTAGTCCTAATATAATGGGCATCCAAGAGGGATATAATAAAAACTTTCATATTAAGTGCATTGGATACTATGAGAAGTTTGATTCCTTGCATATAGTTTTGAGATATGAAGATGGTAATATGAGAGTCATGCTAGTGAGTAGTTGTGAATTGGAAGAAATACTTGTGTTGAAGTTTGTGATTCCCGTAGCATGCACGTATGGTGAACCATTATGTAACGAAGTCGGAGCATGATTTGTTTAATGATTGTCAACCTTTGTGTGAGGGTCGGGAGCGCGCGATGGTTAACTCCTACCAACCTCTCCCCTAGGAGCATGTGTCTAATGCTTTGTTTGATAACTAATAGACTTTTGCAATAAGTATGTGAGTTCTTTATGACTAATGTTGAGTCCATGGATTATACGCACTCTCACCCTTCCACCTTTGCTAGCCTCTCTAGTACCGCGCAACTTTCGCCGGTGCATCAAACCCACCTTCCTCAAAACAGCCACCATATATTTTCCTCAAAACAGCCACCATTCCTACCTATTATGGCATTTCCATAGCCATTCTGAGATATATTGCCATGCAACTTTCACCGTTCCGTTTTTTATGACATGCACCATCACTTTCATATTGCATATAGAGTCATATTTTGTTCTAGGTATCGAGTTGTAATTTTTCTTTTGAGTTATAAGTAAATAAAAGTGTGATGATTTTCATTATTAGATCATTGTCCCGTGAGAGAAAAGGATGATGGAAACTATGAATCCCTCACAAGTTGGGATGAGTCTTCGGACTTTACAAATAATAAAAGAGGCCAGCGAAGCCCAAATAAAAAAGAGAGGCCAAAGATGCTCACCAAAAAATGAGAGAAAGAGAGAAGGGACAATTGCTACTATCTTTTTCCACACTTGTGCTTCAAAGTAGCACCATGATCTTCATGATAGAGAGTCTCCTATTTTGTCACTTTCATATAGCTAGTGGAATTTTTCATCTTTTGCACAACCACTTAGTTTTCTTTTTAAGCTTTCATACACTTATAGCTCTAGTGCATTTGTTGCATGGCAATCCCTACTCACTCACATTGATATCTATTGATGGGCATCTCCATAGCCCGTTGATACGCCTAGTTGATGTGAGACTATCTTCTCCTTTTTCCTTGCAACCTCCACCATATTCTATTCCACCTATAGTGCTATATCCATGGCTCACGCTCATGTATTGCATGAGAGTTGAAAAGGTTTGAGAACATTAAAAGTGTGAAACAATTGCTTGACTTGTTATCGGGGTTGTGCATGATTTAGATACTTTGTGTGGGGAAGATGGAGCATAGCCACACCATATGATTTTGTAGGGATAACTTTCTAAGGCCATGTTATTTCGAAAGGACACAATTGCCTTGTTGGTGTGCTCGAAGTATTACTGTTTTTATGTCAATATTAGACTTTTGTTTTGAATCTTATGGATCTGAATATTCATGCCACAATAAAGAATATTACATGGATAAATATGTTAGGTAGCATTCCACATCAAAAATTCTGTTTTTATCATTTACCTACTCAAGGACGAGCAGGAATTAAGCTTGGGGATGCTTGATACGTCTCCAACGTATCTATAATTTTTGATTGTTCCATGCTATTATATTATCTGTTTTGGATGTTTTATATGCATTAATATGCTATTTTATATTATTTTTGGGACTAACCTATTAATCTAGAGCCTACTGTCAGTTTCTGTTTTTTCCTTGTTTTTCAGTATTGGAGATAAGGAATATTAAACGGAGTCCAAACGGAATAAAATCTTTGGAATAATTTTTCTTGGACCAGAAGCAACCCAGAAGACTTGGAGATGAAGGCAGGAGAGCCGTCGTGTGGCGACAAGCCACAGGGGCGCGCCCTATGGGGGGGCGCCCCCCTGGCTTGTGGCCCCATGGCAGCCCTCCTAACCCTATTCTTCGGCCTATAAATTCCCAAATATTCCCTGGATACCAAAAAGAGCCACGAAAATACTTTTCCGCCGCCGGAAGCCTCTGTTCCCGTGAGATCCAATCTTGGAGCCTTTTCCGGTAATCTGCCGGAGGGGGATTCGATCACGGAGGGCATCTACATCAACTCCATTGCCCCTCCGATGATGCATGAGTAGTTTACCACAGACCTTTGGGTCCATAGCTAGTAGCTAGATGGCTTCTTCTCTCTCTTTGTTCTTCAATACCATGTTCTTCATGATCTTCATGGAGATTTATCCGATGTAATTCTCTTTTGCGGTGTGTTTGTCGAGATCCGATGAATTGTGGGTTTATGTTCAGATTATCTATGAATATTATTTGAATCTTTTCTGAATTCTTATATGCATGATTTCATATCTTTGCAAGTCTCTTCGAGTTATTGGTTTGGTTTGGCCAACTAGATTGGTAATTCTTGCAATGGGAGAAGTGCTTGGTTTTGGGTTCAATCTTGCGGTGTCCTCACCCAGTGACAAAGTAGGGGTAGCGAGGCATGTATTGTATTGTTGCCATCGAGGATAAAAAGATGGGATTTTCATCATATTGCTTGAGTTTATCCCTCTACATCTTGTCATCTTACCTAATGCGTTACTCTGTTCTTCATGAACTTAATACTCTAGATGCAGGCAGGAGTCGGTCGATGTGTGGAGTAATAGTAGTAGATGCAGAATTGTTTCGGTCTACTTGACACGGACGTGATGCCTATATGCATAATCATTGCCTTGGATATCTTCATAATTATTCGCTTTTCTATCAATTGCTCGACAGTAATTTTTTCACCCACCGTATTGTTTTCATTCATGAGAGAAGCCTCTAGTGAAACCTATGGCCCCCGGGTCTATTTTCCATCTTATACTTTCAGATCTAAAACCAAAAATACCAAAAATATCTCGCTGCATTATTTTTACTTTTGTTTTACTTTCCGTTCAAGCAATCTATCATATCTATCTCTATCAGATCTCATCCTTGCAAGTAACCATGAAGGGATTGACAACCCCTTTATAGTGTTGGGTGCAAGTGTTTGATTATTTGTGTAGGTACATCTATTGGGGACTTGCTTGTATCTCCTACTGGATTGATACCTTGGTTCTCAACAACTGAGGGAAATACTTATCTACTTTGCTGCATCACCCTTTCCTCTTCAAGGGAAAACCAACGCATGCTCGAGAAGTAGCACCGGGCGCCCGTCTCAAGCTTCCCCCCTTGGCCACGGGCGGCACGGCTACTACAGTCGCCTGCGTGGGAGGGAGCCTTCCTACGGCTGCCAGAGGTAGCGCTGGCCCTCCTGGGGGTGCGCCCGCGCCCTCGGGGGACCACCACCGGCGTCACGGTGTACTTACAGGGACGGCCGCGGCCCCTCTTGGGCGGCGGCGAGTCCGGTCCCTCCAGGCGGGCCTTCCCTTTCTCGGCGGCAGAAAATCTCCTCACTGGCGCCATGGTTGTGGAAGCGTCGGCTTGGAGAGAGGAGGCAAGAAGATGAAGACGGGCTGGGGGCTTTGTCTCTCTCGCCCACTTATAGTCGATCGGAGGCCAACCGGTGTCCCTCCGTATTCCGGGCAATAATGGCCCCACGTCACGCGCCAGCTTTTGTCAGTCAGGGCGGTTGCCAAGGCGACGTGGGGAAGTGGAGGCGTCCGCGTCCCGTCGTGCGCCACGTGTCGACCCTGGCCCGTAGGCGATTGTGGCCCACGGCGCTTCGGCCTTCCTTCCTTGGCTCCCCCCGAAGCCAACCCGAGCGCGCCTTGGGCCCGAGGGCTACTGTCGGCGTTCTGGGATCGGGGGTACCCAGACCTGCCTACCTATGGCCCAGAGCATGGCCCACCTCGACAGCCCGGTACGGCCCGGCAGCAAGCCCCCCAAGACAAGACCCTCGCGAGGGTAACAACGCCAAGATCTCCAGAGGAGTGGCCTCCCCAGGCTGTCTCCCAAGGAGCGGAGATTTCTATGCAGGTACCCGGCCTCAGGAGGCTGCGATGACGTGAGCCATGACGACCAAGGCCAGGCGGGCGCCAGCAGGCGCAGAGGGGACAGTTTCCTCTTTTATACTAAGGAGGCAAGGACGTACGCGGGTTCCCAAGGAATCCCCCAAAGGTTTCTATTCCAGTGCAACAAGTTCAAGACCACAAGCTCGGCAAGACAGATGTCATCGCCGAGCCCACCTGTGCGTCACGACCAGGAGCTTTGCAGGCGAAGACCACCTTTAGTCAGGATAAGATTTACTTCCTGTCCCCTTTCAAAATTGGCCGTTGTGGGATACCTTCCCGCATGTGCGATAAGGGAAGAGGACCGAGGCCACTATAAATAGGGATTAGCCCCCGCCATAGAAGGGGATCGATCCATCCTCACCTCAGAGCCCTCGCGAGGTCGCTCAACCACTGTACCAGTTCATCCCCAACCTCCTCGTGAGGCCAATCCACCTAAAGCAGGAGTAGGGTCTTACACCGCAAGGTGTCCCGAACCTGGGTAAATCACCGTGTCCATCTTCTAGTTCGCTCGCACGCATTCGACGAGGCTTGGCCGTGCGGCGATGAGCTTGCGGCTAGAGCTGGTTGAGATCTTCGCACATGCCACAGAGTTCGAACCTTCTTGGGTCTGTGGAGCCCCAATTCCGACAATATGTACTTTGCCCAATGACTCCAAGTCAAGTCATCGCCGACAAACAAGCTTCATCCCATCGTGGAGATAAAAGTGAGAGAGTGATCCACCTAAAAGCGAGTGAGCGCCACAAGACAAACTCGAGTGACTCCGCGATGAGGGACATGAGTGATATAGTTCTTTTAGCCACCAAAAGAGATTCGGACTAACCCTTCACAACATCTTCCTCTTGTGTTATCTCATTTGTTGCAGGAATTCTATGATGTTTTCCCCGATGAGCTACCTTCGGGACTACCACCAAAACGAGGGATCGAACACCGCATCGACCTCATCCCCGGAGCACCGCTTCCTAACAAGGCTCCCTACCGCGTCAACCCCGAAGAAACAAAGGAAATACAAAGGCAAGTCCAAAAACTCCTAGATAAAGGGCATGTACGTGAGAGTTTGAGTCCTTGTGCGGTTCCGGTGATACTAGTGCCTAAGCAAGATGGTAGTATGCGCATGTGTTCCGATTGCCGTCCTATCAATGCTATAACTATTCGTTATCGTCATCCCATTCCTCGCCTTGATGATATGCTAGATGAACTTAGCGGTGCCACTGTATTTTCTAAGATTGACTTAAAAAGTGGTTACTACCAAATACGCATACAAGAGGGTGATGAGTGGAAAACGGCTTTCAAAACAAAGTTTGGTCTCTATGAATGGCTAGTGATGCCCATGGGCTTATCCGAAGCACCGGGTACCTTTATGCGTGTCATGCATTATGTTTTCCGACCACTTATTGGCTATTGTGTTGTGGTATATTTTGATGACATTCTTGTCTTTAGCAAGTCTCTTGAGGAGCATGCTACCCATGTTCGTGATGTTTTGCAAATCCTTAGGAAAGAACAACTCTACGCAAACATGGATAAATGCACCTTTGGTGTTGAGAATGTAGTTTTCCTAGGCTTTGTAGTATCTTCTAAGGGTGTTCATGTAGATGAAACTAAGATTGATGCTATTAAAACTTGGCCTACACCAACGAATTTGCAACAAGTGTGTAGTTTCCTAGGACTAGCCGGTTTCTATCGACGTTTTGTCAAGTACTTTAGCACCATTGCATCTCCTCTCCATGTTTTGAGCAAGAAAAATGCACCATTTATTTGGGGTCCTTCCCAAGACACCACATTCCATGAACTTAAAAATTTGCTCACTCATTCACCTTTACTCGCTTTGCCCAACTTTGATAAAACATTTGAAGTGCATTGTGATGCTAGTGGTATTGGAATAGGTGGTGTGCTTATGCAAGAGAAGCGCCCAATTGCCTACTTTAGCGAGAAACTTTTCGGTGCTCAATTTAACTATCCCATATATGACAAAGAATTGTATGCTTTGGTGAGAGTTTTACATGTTTGGGAACATTATTTGCGACCTCATGAGTTTGTTATTCATACCGACCATGAAACGCTCAAGTACTTAAAGGGTCAAACCAAGTTGAATAAATGGCATGCTAAATGGAGTGAATTTATTGAGTCTTTCCCTTATGTCATCAAATACATTAAGGGTAAGGAAAACGTTGTGGCGGATGCCCTTTCCCGCAAATGCATGCTAGTTACTCAACTTGAATTGAATGTTATTGGTTTTGAGCATATCAAAGACTTGTATGAGCATGATGTTTCTTTTGCTACTCCATACGCTAAATGTCAAGTCAAAACTTGTTGGGAGAACTACTATATGAAAGATGGCTATCTTATGCGTGCTAACAAACTTTGTATACCCGAGTCTTCTCTTCGTTTTTGCTTTTGCAAGAGGCTCACAGTGGAGGACTTATGGGTCACTTTGGACGCGACAAGACATATGCCACCCTATCCAACAAGTACGTTTGGCCCAAGATGTTTCGTGATGTTGCACGCTTCACCAACCGATGCTCTACATGTTGGAAATATGCCCTAGAGGCAATAATAAATTGGTTATTATTATATTTCCTTGTTAATGATAATCGTTTATTATCCATGCTATAATTGTATTGATTGGAAACTCATATACATGTGTGGGTACATAGACAACACTGTGTCCCTAGTAAGCCTCTAGTTGACTAGCTTGTTGATCAAAGATGGTTAAGGTTTCCTAGCCATGGACATAAGATGTCATTTGATAACGGGATCACATCATTAGGAGAATGATGTGATGGACAAGACCCAAACTGTAAACGTAGCATTTGATCGTGTCAGTTTATTGCTATTGTTTTCTGCATGTCAAGTATCTGTTCCTTTGACCATGAGATCATGCAACTCACTGACACCGGAGGAATACCTTGTGTGTATCAAACGTCGCAACGTAACTGGGTGACTATAAAGGTGCTCTACAGGTATCTCCGAGGGTGTCTGTTGGGTTGGCATGGATCAAGACTGGGATTTGTTACTCCGTGTGACGGAGAGGTATCTCAGGGCCCACTCGGTAATACAACATCACATTGAGCCTTGCAAGCAAAGTGACTAAAGAGTTAGCCACAGGATCTTGTATTACGGAACGAGTAAAGAGACTTGCCGGTAACGAGATTGAACTAGGTATAGAGATACCGACGATCGAATCTCGGGCAAGTAACATACCGAAGAACAAAGGGAACAGCATACGGGATTAACTGAATCCTTGACATAGAGGTTCGACCGATAAAGATCTTCGTAGAATATGTAGGAGCCAATATGGGCATCCAGGTCCCGCTATTGGTTATTGATCGTAGAGGTGTCTCGGTCATGTCTACATAGTTCTCGAACCCGCAGGGTCTACACACTTAACGTTTGGTGACGATTAGTATAATTGAGTTATTATGTTGGTGACCGAAAGTTGTTCGGAGTCCCGGATAAGATCCCGGACATGACGAGGATCTCCGGAATAGTCCGGAGGTAAAGATTGATATATGTGATAATAGTGTTTTGATCTCCGAAAGAGTTCCGGAGTTCACCGGAATGGGTTTCGGATGTTTACCGAAGTGTTCGGGTGCAGCAACACTTTATATGGGCCAAAGGGATAAAGCCCACGAGGTATTGGAAAGTGCAAAAGTAGTTTTGCTGCCGCGTAAGCGGTACTACCGCTTGGTGAAGCGGTACTACCGCCCGAGCGGTACTACCGCTTGTGTGAAGCGGTACTACCGCCCAAGCGGTACTACCGCTTGTGTGAAGCGGTACTACCGCTTGTGTGCGGCTGTGCACGGTTCGGCAGGGATCCGAGTTGGACTCTTTCCCTGCGGGCCAAACCGACCTTGTGCGGGCAAAACCGACCTGGAGGAGGCTTTTACTCCAAGTTTAGACCCCAAGGCTCAACATATAAATAGAGGGGCAGGGCTAGCACACGGGACACATCAAGATTTCCCCAAGCCGTGTGCGGCAACCCTAACCCTCTAGTTCCTCCGTCATAATCTCCGTAGCGCTTGGCGAAGCCCTGCAGAGATTGTTCCTCACCACCATCACCACGCCGTCGTGCTGCTGGAACTCAACCACTACTTCACCATCGCTCGCTGGATCGAGGAGGTGAAGGCGTCATCAAGCCGTACGTGTGTTGAACGCGGAGGTGCCGTCCGTTCGGCACTAGATCGGAAGGATCGTGATTGGATCGCGGGACGCTCGGCGATTTGGATCGCGAAGACGTTCGACTACATCAACCGCGTTTATTAACGCTTCCGCTTAGCGATCTACAAGGGTATGTAGATTCACTCTCCCTCTCGTAGATGCTCATCACCATGGATAGATCTTATGTGTGCGTAGGAAAATTTTTGTTTCCCATGCAACGTTCCCCAACAGTGGTATCAGAGCTAGGTCTATGCGTAGATGAGATCTCGAGTAGAACACAAACGAGTTGTGGGCGTGGGTGTATACATATTGCTTGCCGTTACTAGTTGATACTTGATTCAGCGGTATTGTGAGATGAAGCGGCCCGGACCGACATTACGCGTACGCTTACGCGAGACTGGTTTTACCGCTGCGTGCACTTGTTGCATAAAGGTGACTGGCGGGTGTCTGTCTCTCTCACTTTAGTTGAATCGGTTCAATGAAGAGGGTTCTTTTAGAAGATCAAAAAGCAATCACTACACCACGTTGTGGTTTTGCGTAGGTAAGAACGGTTCTTGCAAACCCGTAGCAGCCACGTAAAATTTGCAACAACAATTAGAGGACGTCTAACTTGTTTTTGCAGGGTATGTTGTGATGTGATATGGCCAATTACATGATGAGATATATGTGATGTATGAGATGATCATGTGATGTATAGAATATCACGACTTGCATGTCGATGAGTACGGCAACTGGCAGGAGCCATAGAGTTGTCTTTAATTATTGTATGACCTGCGTGTCAATCATTAAGCGCTATGTAATGCTTTACTTTATCGCTAAACGTTAGCTATAGTCGTGGAAGCAACAGTCAGCGCGACAACCTTATGGCGACACGTTGATGGAGATCAAGATGATGGAGATCATGGTGTCATGCCGGTGACGATGGAGATCAAAAGCACAAGTTCATGGCCATATCATGTCACTTATGATTTGCATGTGATGTTAATCCTTTTATGCATCTTATTTTGCTTAGGACGACGGTAGCATTATAAGGTGATCCCTCACTTAAATTTCAAGATAAATTGTGTTCTCCCCAAGTGTGCACCGTTGCGAAAGTTCGTCGTTTCGAGACACGCCGTGATGATCGGGTGTGATAGACTCTACGTTCGCATACAACGGGTGTAAGCCATGTTACACGTGCGGAACACTCGGGTTAAACTTGACGAGCCTAGCATGTACAGACATGGCCTCGGAACACAAGAGACCGAAAGGTCGAACATGAGTCATATAGTAGATATGATCAACATGAAGATGTTCACCATTGAAACCACCTCAACTCACGTGATGATCGGACTTGAGTTGGTGGATTTGGATCATGTTACACTCGAATGATCGGAGGGATGTCAATTTGAGTGGGAGTTTTTTAAATATGATTAACTAAACTCATTATCTAAGAACAATAGTCTAAGTTGTCTTTGCTATATTTATGTTGTAGATCATGGCTCGCGCAGTAGCACCCCTGAATTTTAATGCGTTCCTAGAGAAAGCTAAGTTGAAAGATGATGGAAGAAACTTTGTGGACTGGGCCCGTAATCTAAGGATTATCCTTACGGCTTCCCAGAAGGCTTATGTCCTTGATGCACCGCTTGGTGATCCACCCGCTCCAGTTGAGTCTCTAGACGTTATGAACGCCTGGCAGGCTCGTTCTGATGATTACTCAATAGTTCAATGTGCAATGTTGTATGGCTTAGAACCGGGACTTCAAAAACGTTTTGAACGTCATGGAGCATATGAGATGTTCCAGGAGTTGAAGTTTATCTTTCAGAAGAATGCCCGGATCGAGAGATATGAGATCTCCGATAAGTTCTATGCTTGCAAGATGGAGGAGAACGGGTCTATCAGTGATCACGTGCTCAGAATGTCTGGGTACTCCACCCGTCTGGCTGAGTTAGGGATGCCCCTTCCGCCAGAGGCTATCACTGACAGAGTTCTTCAATCATTGCCACCTAGCTACAAGAGCTTCGTGTTGAACTATAACATGCACGGGATGAACAAGTCAGTCGCCGAGCTGTTTGCGATGCTGAAAGCCGCTGAGTCTGAAATTCAGAAGGAGCATCAAGTGTTGATGGTCAATAAAACCACTAGTTTCAAGAAAAATGGCAAGGGTAGGAAGGGTAACTCCAAGAAGAGTGGCAAAGCAGTTGCTCCTCTCGTGAAGAAACCCAAGGCTGGACCCAAACCAGAAACTGTGTGTTTTCATTGCAAGGGAACTGGACACTGGAAGCGGAATTGCCCCAAGTATTTGGCTGACAAGAAGGCGGCCAACAACAAACAAGGTATATATGATATACATGTTATTGATGTGTACCTTACCAACTCTCGTTGTAGTGCCTGGGTATTTGATACCGGTGCGGTTGCTCATATTTGCAACTCAAAACAGGAACTGCGGAATAAACGGAGGCTGGCAAAGGACGAAGTGACGATGCGCGTGGGAAATGGTTCCAAGGTTGATGTGATCGCCGTCGGCACGCTCGCTCTTCGATTACCGTCGGGATTAGTGATGAACCTAAATAAGTGTTATTTGGTGCCTGCGTTAAGCATGAACATTATATCTGGATCTTGTTTATTGCGAGACGGTTACTCATTTAAATCAGAGAATAATGGTTGTTCTATTTATATGAGTAATATCTTTTATGGTCATGCACCCAATGTGAGGGGTTTATTCTTATTGAATCTCGATAGTAATGATACACATGTTCATAACATTGATGCCAAAAAATGTAGAATTGATAATGATAATACCACTTTCTTGTGGCACTGCCGTTTAGGTCATATTGGCGTAAAACGCATGAAGAAGCTCCATGCTGATGGACTTTTGGAGTCACTTGATTTTGAATCACTTGACACATGTGAGCCATGCCTCATGGGCAAGATGACTAAAACGCCGTTCTCTGGAACAATGGAACGGGCAAGTGACTTATTGGAAATCATACATACTGATGTGTGCGGTCCGATGAGTATTGAGGCGCGCGGTGGTTATCGTTACTTTCTCACCTTCACTGATGACTTAAGTAGATATGGGTATATTTACTTAATGAAACACAAGTCTGAAACATTTGAAAAGTTCAAACAATTTCAGAGTGAAGTTGAGAATCATCGTAACAAGAAGATTAAATTCCTACGATCTGATCGAGGAGGAGAATATCTGAGTTATGAGTTTGGCAGTCACTTAAGACAGTGTGGAATTGTTTCACAATTGACACCGCCTGGAACACCACAGCGTAATGGTGTGTCCGAACGTCGTAATCGAACCTTATTGGATATGGTGCGATCTATGATGTCTCTTGCCGATTTGCCACTATCGTTTTGGGGTTATGCATTAGAGACAGCTGCATTCACTTTAAATAGGGCACCATCGAAATCCGTTGAGACGACGCCATATGAACTTTGGTTTGGCAAGAAGCCAAAGCTGTCGTTTCTTAAAGTTTGGGGATGTGATGCTTATGTCAAAAAGCTTCAGCCTGAAAAGCTGGAACCCAAAGCGGAGAAATGCGTCTTCATAGGATACCCAAAAGAGACAGTTGGGTATACCTTCTATCTCAGATCCGAAGGCAAAGTGTTTGTCGCTAAAAACGGAACATTTCTTGAGAAAGAGTTTCTCTCGAAAGAATTGAGTGGGAGGAAGATAGAACTTGATGAGGTTGTTGAACCTTTACTTCAACCTGAGAGTAGCGCAGCGCAGAAAATTGTTTCTGTGGAGCCTACATTAGCTGAAGAGGAAGTTAATGATAATGATCATGAAGCTTTGGATCAAGTTGCTATCGAACCTCGTAGGTCGACAAGGACGCGTACTGCTCCTGAGTGGTACGGCAACCCTGTCTTAGAGGTCATGTTGTTAAACAACGATGAACCTACGAGCTATGGAGAAGCGATGATGAGCCTGGATTCCGAGAAGTGGTTAGAGGCCATGAAATCCGAGATGGGATCCATGTATGAAAACAAAGTATGGACTTTGGAAGTATTACCTGAAGGGCGTAAGGTCATTCAGAACAAATGGATCTTTAAGAGGAAGACGGACGCGGACGGTAATGTCACCGTCTATAAAGCTCGACTTGTGGCAAAGGGTTTTTCACAAGTTCAAGGAGTTGACTACGATGAGACCTTCTCACCCGTAGCGATGCTTAAGTCCGTCAGAATCATGTTAGCAATAGCTGCCTTTTTCGATTATGAAATTTGGCAGATGGATGTCAAAACAGCGTTCCTTAACGGTTACCTTAAGGAAGAGTTGTATATGATGCAACCAGAAGGTTTTGTCGATCCAGAGAATGCTGACAAAGTTTGCAAACTCCAGCGATCCATTTATGGACTGGTGCAAGCATCTCGGAGTTGGAATCTTCGTTTTGATGAGGTGATCAAAGCGTTCGAGTTTATACAAGTTTACGGAGAAGCTTGTATTTACAAGAAAGTGAGTGGGAGCTCTATAGCGTTTCTAATATTATATGTGGATGACATATTGCTGATTGGAAACAATATAGAAATGCTGGAAAGCGTAAAGGAATATTTGAACAAGAGTTTTTCAATGAAGGACCTAGGAGAAGCTGCTTTCATATTAGGCATCAAGATCTATAGAGATAGATCGAGACGCTTAATAGGACTTTCACAAAGCACATACCTTGATAAGATTTTGAAGAAGTTCAAAATGGATCAGTCCAAGAAGGGGTTCTTGCCTGTTTTGCAAGGTGTGAAGTTGAGTAAGACTCAATGCCCAGTGACTGCAGAAGATAGAGAAAAGATGAGTGTCATCCCCTATGCTTCAGCCATAGGCTCTATCATGTATGCAATGCTGTGCACAAGACCCGATGTCAGCCTTGCCATAAGTATGGTCGGAAGGTTTCAAGGTGATCCAGGAATGGAACACTGGACGGCGGTCAAGAATATCCTGAAGTACCTGAAAAGGACTAAGGACATGTTTCTCGTTTATGGAGGTGATCAAGAGCTCGTCGTAAAGGGTTACGTCGATGCAAGCTTTGACACTGATCCGGATGACTCTAAGTCGCAAACCGGATACGTATTTATTCTTAATGGGGGTGCGGTTAGCTGGTGCAGTTCCAAGCAAAGCGTGGTAGCTGATTCTACATGCGAAGCGGAGTACATCGCTGCCTCGGAGGCGGCGAAGGAAGGTGTCTGGATGAAGGAGTTCATGACAGATCTTGGAGTAGTGCCTAGTGCACTTAACCCAATGACTCTGTTTTGTGATAACACTGGTGCCATTGCTCTAGCCAAGGAACCAAGATTTCACAAAAGGACCAGACACATAAAGCGACGTTTCAATTCCATCCGCGATTACATCAAGGAGGACGACATAAATATTTGCAAAGTACACACGGATCTGAATGTTGCAGATCCGATGACTAAACCTCTTCCAAGGGCTAAACATGAACAACACCAGAACTGCATGGGTGTTCGATTCATTACAATGTAAATCACATAGTGATGTGAACTAGATTATTGACTCTAGTGCAAGTGGGAGACTGTTGGAAATATGCCCTAGAGGCAATAATAAATTGGTTATTATTATATTTCCTTGTTAATGATAATCGTTTATTATCCATGCTATAATTGTATTGATTGGAAACTCATATACATGTGTGGGTACATAGACAACACTGTGTCCCTAGTAAGCCTCTAGTTGACTAGCTTGTTGATCAAAGATGGTTAAGGTTTCCTAGCCATGGACATAAGATGTCATTTGATAACGGGATCACATCATTAGGAGAATGATGTGATGGACAAGACCCAAACTGTAAACGTAGCATTTGATCGTGTCAGTTTATTGCTATTGTTTTCTGCATGTCAAGTATCTGTTCCTTTGACCATGAGATCATGCAACTCACTGACACCGGAGGAATACCTTGTGTGTATCAAACGTCGCAACGTAACTGGGTGACTATAAAGGTGCTCTACAGGTATCTCCGAGGGTGTCTGTTGGGTTGGCATGGATCAAGACTGGGATTTGTTACTCCGTGTGACGGAGAGGTATCTCAGGGCCCACTCGGTAATACAACATCACATTGAGCCTTGCAAGCAAAGTGACTAAAGAGTTAGCCACAGGATCTTGTATTACGGAACGAGTAAAGAGACTTGCCGGTAACGAGATTGAACTAGGTATAGAGATACCGACGATCGAATCTCGGGCAAGTAACATACCGAAGAACAAAGGGAACAGCATACGGGATTAACTGAATCCTTGACATAGAGGTTCGACCGATAAAGATCTTCGTAGAATATGTAGGAGCCAATATGGGCATCCAGGTCCCGCTATTGGTTATTGATCGTAGAGGTGTCTCGGTCATGTCTACATAGTTCTCGAACCCGCAGGGTCTACACACTTAACGTTTGGTGACGATTAGTATAATTGAGTTATTATGTTGGTGACCGAAAGTTGTTCGGAGTCCCGGATAAGATCCCGGACATGACGAGGATCTCCGGAATAGTCCGGAGGTAAAGATTGATATATGTGATAATAGTGTTTTGATCTCCGAAAGAGTTCCGGAGTTCACCGGAATGGGTTTCGGATGTTTACCGAAGTGTTCGGGTGCAGCAACACTTTATATGGGCCAAAGGGATAAAGCCCACGAGGTATTGGAAAGTGCAAAAGTAGTTTTGCTGCCGCGTAAGCGGTACTACCGCTTGGTGAAGCGGTACTACCGCCCGAGCGGTACTACCGCTTGTGTGAAGCGGTACTACCGCCCAAGCGGTACTACCGCTTGTGTGAAGCGGTACTACCGCTTGTGTGCGGCTGTGCACGGTTCGGCAGGGATCCGAGTTGGACTCTTTCCCTGCGGGCCAAACCGACCTTGTGCGGGCAAAACCGACCTGGAGGAGGCTTTTACTCCAAGTTTAGACCCCAAGGCTCAACATATAAATAGAGGGGCAGGGCTAGCACACGGGACACATCAAGATTTCCCCAAGCCGTGTGCGGCAACCCTAACCCTCTAGTTCCTCCGTCATAATCTCCGTAGCGCTTGGCGAAGCCCTGCAGAGATTGTTCCTCACCACCATCACCACGCCGTCGTGCTGCTGGAACTCAACCACTACTTCACCATCGCTCGCTGGATCGAGGAGGTGAAGGCGTCATCAAGCCGTACGTGTGTTGAACGCGGAGGTGCCGTCCGTTCGGCACTAGATCGGAAGGATCGTGATTGGATCGCGGGACGCTCGGCGATTTGGATCGCGAAGACGTTCGACTACATCAACCGCGTTTATTAACGCTTCCGCTTAGCGATCTACAAGGGTATGTAGATTCACTCTCCCTCTCGTAGATGCTCATCACCATGGATAGATCTTATGTGTGCGTAGGAAAATTTTTGTTTCCCATGCAACGTTCCCCAACACTACATGCCGCAAAGCTAAGCCAAAAGCTCAATCCCATGGTCTTTACATGCCTCTCCCTATACCCTTCCAACCGTGGGAAGGCATTAGTATGGATTTTGTGCTTGGTTTGCCACGAACTAAAAATGGCCATGATTCCATTTTTTTCGTTGTGGATCGTTTTTCCAAGATGGCTCATTTCATCTCATGTCACAAGATAGACGATGCTTCACATATTGCAAATCTCTTTTGTAGGGACATCTTGCGACTACATGGCATCCCCAAGACCATTGTCTCGGATCGTGACGTCAAGTTCCTAAGCTACTTTTGGAAGACCCTATGCGCCCAGCTCGGAATCAAGCTTCAATTCTCTTCGGCATATCACCCACAAACCGATGGACAAACGG
This sequence comes from Elymus sibiricus, assembly GCA_039707655.1. Taxonomy (NCBI): domain Eukaryota; kingdom Viridiplantae; phylum Streptophyta; class Magnoliopsida; order Poales; family Poaceae; genus Elymus; species Elymus sibiricus. Next base: position 239,721,538 of record CM077667.1, on the reverse strand, counting down.
AGGTGGCGAACCGCATGATATCTATGCTACTACGCGTGTTGATCAAGAAGAACATCAAGGAATGGGAAGAATGCCTCCCATCGTCGAGTACACCTACAATCGCGCAAGTCACTCCACCACCGGCAAGTCTCCATTCGAAGTGGTCTACAGCTTCAACCCTTTGTCCCCATTGGACATCCTCCCTCTAACACTCCAAGAGTGCGTCAACATGGACACAAGTGCAAGGGCAAGCTACATCAAGAAAATGCATGAAGATACAAGGCGCACGATTGAACGTCAAGTGGAAGGCGTCAACAACAAGCGCAACCTCAACAAGCACCCCATGGTGTTCGAACCCGGTGATCTTGTGTGGCTACACCTTCGCAAGGACCGCTTCCCCAAAGAACGCAAGTCCAAGCTACTCCCTTGAGCCGATGGACCCTTCAAGGTGTTGGCACGCTACAACAACAATGCCTACAAGATCGACATTCCCCGCGACAAGTACAACGTGAGTGAAACCTTCAACATCAAGGACCTTTTCGTGGTGATGAAGATCTTGATCCGAGGACGGATCTTCCCCAAGGGGGGAGATGATGCGGAGCATCCCACCATCATCCCCATGAAGTCTTCACCATCAAACCAACCCCCAAGTGGTCCTATGACAAGAGCACGCGCACGCGGCATTGGAGCTCAGGTGAACTCACTCCTCTTCGAGCTAGACTTGAATATCAATGGGACTTGGATGCTACCTCACAATGAAATCTTGTGCATCCTCGGGTTTGAGGAAGATGACCACAAAGGATCAAGGAAGCATCCCCAAGACCAAGGCCGAGGAGGAGAAGGAGCAAACACCAAGGGCAACTCTCTGGACAGCCCGAAACTTCCGGCCTGCCCGGAACTTCCGGCCTTCCCGGAACTTCTGGCCCTCCAGCAACTCAGGATCGACCCCGGGCGTGCAGACTTTCTGTCTAGCCCGGAAGCTGGCCGGAACCTGGCCCGGAACCTCCGGTCCCCGAAACTTCCGGCCCTTCACCAGCCCATCCTCCGAAGCCTGGGCCAACTCTCTGTTCAGCCCGGACCGTGCCCGGAAGCCGCCCGGAACTTCCGGCGCCCGGAACTTCCAGCCTAGCCCGGAACTTCCGGCCTTTCCAGAGCGACTCCACTTAGGCCCGAGGCCCATGTATCTCTCCCACTTACCCCTTTATCCCTAGCACTATATATACTCCTCCTATGCCTCCGAATTAGGGTTAGCTTATGTTTAGCATTGGATATTGTTGAGCATAGCTCCATTCACTTCCTTCCCTCGTGGAGAGACACCTCTACGTGAGAAGATCCGAAGCGGATGCCAAGGCCCCTTCTAGGGAAGATCTTACAGGATACCAAGACCTCCTCCACGGAGTGAGACGACTACCGGCTACCGTGTATTGCTTGTTTGACTTTGGATCCTTGTATCTTGCGTATGCCTAAGTGGATTTAGCGGATGTGTGATCGGAGTTCTTCCTTGTGTTCTTGTTTTCTCTTGTGATTTCTCCCTTCTTCCCCCCTCCAAGTGTGAAAAGGTCGACCAAACGGGTGTGCCCCGTATCATTTACTCTAAGACTTGAGTTAAAGCATCTCATAAGATGTGACGGCATTAAATACTTTATGTAAAAGTGGTAACCCCACTTGTGCTTAAACGATGAGTATGACCTATGATCAAGTATTCTTACTTGGCTCCTAAGTCAATATACTCATATATAGATGACTCTGTCATCGCCAAAGTGCTTGGTAGATACTAGAGTAGTTGTGCATGTTTGCCATGATTTGTATTGACATTTTATTGTGTGAGCATGTTGGTATGCATATCTTTTCCCATTCGAGGATATCCAATTTTTGTTATTTGGCTTTCATTTTCTTTGGCCAATTGGATACACAAGAATGCCTAAGTACCCTCCTCTAGCTATCTATGCTTTCTCATCTCAAATTATATTCATGCTTCATCACAAAATTTGAGCAAGCACTTTTCGGACCCTCTGCGTGAGGAGCACTCGGAGTTCCATTTCGATAAGAGCTGACTTCGAAAACCTCCCATGTGCAACTCGGTGTAACCAACTTCACAAACTCGGTTCCACCGATGCACTAGGGTTGATCAATTTTTTGTCCTTGGTACCACCGATTTCTCCATCTCGGTCTCACTAAGTTTCACAGTCTCATGGTAGTTAAGAAACTCGGTGGAACCGAAATGTTTCAATTGGTGTCACCAACAGTAAGGGGATATATATATCCGTGGACCCAATTTTTGAAATTATTTCTTCAAAAGTTCTCCTCCGCAAACCCTTGCTGCCGCTCGTGAAGTCTTCGAACGTCGCCCTTGCCTCCCGTGCGCCCTCGCTGCAGGAGTCCTTCGTCGCCGACGGGAATCAACCCGGACGGCGTCGCCGTAGCGGAACCTTCACCAATTTAGGGTAAGGTTTCGGCCCCGCTTACGCTCCCCAATCTGATTCTTGCGCATTAGGTTAATTCCATCGATAAGCCACGTTTTGCAATGCTCCTATCCAGAAGAAATATTCATTAGATTAGGTGAACGAGAAAATCTAGGTTTAGGGTTCCACAACCTGCATTTCGGTGTCATCGAGTGGAAAGAATCGGTAAGACCGATTTGGTTTTTAGGGATCTGAGAACTGTCTCGGTGTGACCGAGTCACTCTTTTCGGTGAAACCAAAAAGTGACCGAGTCACTCTTTTCGGTGAAACCGAAAAGTGACCAAGTCACAATGTAAGAGGGAGTCTTTCTCAGTAGCTCGCAAAATTGAAACTTGGTGGAACCGAATTACATTTCGCAGAATTCTGAAACTACATTTTTTAGTTCAAAGATTTCAAAAACTTCTGAATTTTGTGATGCGTATCCCTTCTGCTCATCTATATCAATTCACAGGGTCAGCATGTTTGGGTCAGAGAACAGTCAGAATGATCTCAGAGAGGAGAGTGTTGACTTGGATGCTGGCACTAGTCCAGAAGCTAGTTTTTCATCTTCAGAGGATCCAGGCACCTCCAGTTCTCATGGGTTGCCCAAGGCTGCCACAAGGGCTAGGAAGAAGCTCAACTCAGATGAAGAGGACTCAGATTTTGTGCCAGAAGAGGTTCTAGCCAAAAAACAGCAAGAGAAGAAAGAAAAAACTGCTAGGAAATCTGCCAATGAGGCCACTTCTGCTAAGAGGCCAATCAGGAAGGAATATGCCAAGTCTGAAGCTATGAGAGCACCTGAGAGTGCCAGGGCAGGTATGACTCTCACTCTGGAGTCACCTAGGACTTCTAAGTCCATGCCCAAGAAGGCAGGTCAGCGGAGAGAGAGAGAGGAAGAGGATTGTTCGTGTTGTTGCTCACCCCTCCACTCTAGAATATCTTGATGAGGAAGAGGAAGAGCAAGAGCTAGTTGCACAACCTCCTCCCTCGAAGAAGAAGAAGTTGATGGCTCCAAGGCCAAGCCATCTGCTGCCAAGAAGCCTACTGCCCCCAAGTCCAAGAAGACAACCAGAGACATTCCTCTTGCAGAGAAGACAAGAGATCTTCCACCATGGAAGAAGAGGAAGATGTTTTACTGCTGAGGAAGCTGAGACCCCATCAGCCTGAACACAATGATGGTCACCCAGTTGCTGAAGACATGAAGAAGAGGAAGGACAGTGGTCTGAGGAAATGCAGAGCTGATGCTTGACGTGGCTTGAGACTGTGTTGGTATTTCCCCAAAGAGGAAGGGATGATGTGACACAACGACGGTAAGTATTCCCTCAGTTATGAAACCAAGGTATCAAACCAGTAGGAGGATCACCAACACTACGTAAATAGCACCTGCACACAAAGAACAAATACTTGCAACCCGACGCGAAAGAGAGGTTGTCAATCTCTCTACGGTAAAAAGATAGATTAGGATATGATAGATTAGGATATGATAGATTAGATAGATAGATCTCTCAAGAAGACAAAATAAAAGAGGCAAATAAAAAGTGCAGCAAGGTATTTTTGGGTTTTTGGAATAATAGATCTAAAAACAAAAGTGGCAAAAAGATAGATCGGAAAGCAATATGTTGGAAAAGTAGACCTGGGGGTCGTAGGTTTCACTAGTGGCTTCTCTCATGAGTATAGCACACGGTGGGTGAACAAATTACTGTTGGGCAATTGATAGAAGATCAAATAATCATGACGATATCCAAGGCGATGATCATTATATAGGCATCACGTCCAAGATTAGTAGACCAAAACGATTCTGCATCTACTACTATTACTCCACACATCGACCGCTATCCAGCATGCATCTAGTGTATTAAGTTCATGGAAAAACGGAGTAATGGAATAAGAACGGTGACATGATGTAGACAAGATCTATTCATGTAGGAATAGACCCCATCTTGTTATCCTTAATAGCAACGATACATGCGTGCCTCACTGCCCCTTCTGTCACTGGGAGAGGACACCGCAAGATTGAACTCATCACAAAGCACCTCTTCCCATGGCAAGAAAATTCGATCTAGTTTGCCCAACTAAACCAAAGATTCAAAGAAGAAATATGAGGCTATAAGTAATCATGCATATAAGAGATCAAAGAAGACTCAAATAATATTCATGGATAGAAACTGATCATGAACTCAAAATTCATCGGATCCCAACAAACACACCGCAAAACATTTACATCAAATAGATCTCCAAGAGACCATTGTATTGAGAATCAAAAGAGAGAGAGAGGAAGCCATCTAGCTACTTCCTACGGACCCGTAGGTCTATGGTGGACTACTCACGCATCATCAGAGAGGCACCAATGAGGATGATGAACCCGTCCGTGATGGTGTTAGATTGGATCTCGCGGTTCTGGAACTTGCGGCGGCTGGATGTGTTTTTCGTCGACCCCCTTAGGGTTTCTGGAATATTTGGGAATTTATAGGCATCAGAGGCGGTCGAGAGGCGTCCCGAGGAGGGCACAACCCATCAGGGCGCGCCCGGGGCCTCTGGCGCGCCCTGGTGGGTTGTGGTCTCCTCGGCCCTCCTCTCTGGTACTTCTTTGGCCCAATGGATGTCTTCTGGCCCAAACAAAATCTCCAAAAAAATTCGTCGCGATTGGACTCCGTTTGGTACTGATATTCTGCGAAGTAAAAAAACAAACAAAAACAGCAACTGGCACTTTGGCACTATGTCAATAGGTTAGTCCCAAAAAATGATATAAAGTTGCTATAAAATGATTGTAAAACATCCAAGAATGATAATATAACAGCATGGAACAAGCAAAAATTATAGATACGTAGGAGACATATCAGCATCCCCAAGCTTAACTCCTACTCGTGCTCGAGTAGGTAAATGATAAAAAAAACGGAATTTTTGATGTGGAATGTTGCTTAACATGTTCATCACATATTATTTTCTTTTGTAGCATGGACATTTGGACTTTAGATGGTTCAAAGCAATAGTCTAGTTTTAACATAATTACTTTAATACTCAAGCATGCCAACAAGCAACCATGTCTTTCAAAATATCAACACTAAAGAAAGTTATCCCTAGCCCATCATGCTCAATCATCGATCCATTCATGAAACACACTCAAATATTAACTACACCCAATGCTCAAGTATGATCATAGTGCCCCCTAGTTGGTGCTTTATAAGAGAAGATGGAGACTCAAATAAAAATAAAAATTGCATAAAGTAAATAGATAGGCCCTTCGCAAAGGGAAGTGGAGATTTGTAGAGGTGCTAAAGCTCAAAGTTTAAATTAAGGGAGAAAAATATTTTAGGTGGCATGCCTTTCCTGTCAACAAAAACGACAAAGTAGTTCACAATACTTTCCATGCTAGATATATCATAGGCGGTTCCCAAACATAAAGTAAAGTGTATTCCTTTCTCCACTATTCTCTCACAATCCATAGCAGGCCGTATCCACGGTTGCTTTCCATACCAACACTTTCCAAGGAATTTATTATTTGACAGCAAAAAGTAAAGTTTTTTTTCATTTCGGGACCGGGCATCCCTATTACCGACGTACTCTCGTGCAATGACAAGTGAATAAATACTCATCTTGAGAATAACACATCTAGCATGGAAAAATATTGGATACCCCCTACCGTTTCATGAGCGGTACGAGCACACAAAAAGGAAATTTATTTTGAAAATTAGAGATGGCACATACAAATTTGCTCAGAACGGCATGGAATACCGCATATAGGTAGGTATGGTGGACTCATAAGGCAAAACTGGGTTTGAGGATTTTGGATGCACAAGTAGTATTTCTACTTAATACAAGTGGAGGCTAGCAAATAGATTGAGAAGCAACCAACCAAGAAACGAAAATTCACATAAGCGAGCATTGAGCATAACTAACACCGAATAATGCACCATAAGTAGGATGTAATTTCATTGCATAAATATTGACTTTCATGCTTGCATAGGGAAACACATACCTTAACACCAATATTCCAATAAAGCATAATTACTCACTAACATGACTCACATATCACTATCATCATGTCTCAAAACTATTACAAGGAATCAAGTTTAATTTGTCCAGTGATCTTCATGAAAGTTTTTATTATATCCTCCTTGGATATCTATCACTTTGGGACTAGTTTCATATATTGCCATTGCTTTTGACAAGCTCAAACAAATTTAAGTGAAGAACATGAGCATAGAAATTTCATCTCTCAAAATAGTATAAGTGAAGCATGAGAGGATTTCTTCAAACTTTACTAACTCACAAATTTATCTAAGTGAAGCATGAGAGTATTTCTACAAAAAATTCCAAGCACACAGTGCTCAAAAAGATATAAGTGAAGCACTACAACAATTCCATAGAAGCATATAGAGCAATTCTAACAAATCATTGAATAATTTTGGCTCTCTCAAATAGGTGTGTCTAGCAAGGATACTAGTGACAACCTAAAAGGCAAAGCAAGCAAAGAATCAAATGATACAAGACGCTCCAAGCAAAACTCATGATATGTGACGAATAAAAATATAGCTCCAAGTAAAATACCGATGGTCGTTAGAAGAAAGAGGGGATGCCACCCGGGGCATCCCCAAGCTTAGTTGCTTGTTTCTCTTTGGATATATCTTGGGGGTGCTGTAGCATCCCCAAGCTTAGGCTCCTTTCACTCCTTGTTCCTTCATCCATCGTGATCTCACCCAAAACTTGAAAACTTCAATCACACAAAACTCAACAAAACCTTCGTGAGATCCGTTAGTATAATAAAGCAAATCACCACTTTAAGTACTGTTGCAAACCCATTCAAATTTTATTATTGCATTATACCTACTGTATTTTAACTTTACCATGGCTCATACCCTTCAATACAACCCTTAGATTCATCAAAACAAGCACACAATGCAACGAAAACAGAATCTGTCTTAAACAGAACAGTCTGTAGTAATATGTACTCTAACCATACTTATCTAACACTAAAAATTCTGAAAAATTAGGACAACATAAATAATTTGTATAGAAATACTGTGTTAAAATTTCAGCTCAATATCATGCTCCAGGAAAAAAAAATGAAAATTCGCACACTGGAGGCAAAGTTTCTGTTTCAGATTCAGCATTGTTTCTACTCATCTTACGAATCATCCTAAAGGCTTTACTTGGCACAAACACTAAATAAAACATAAAAAACACAATCATAACAGAGGCATAATTGTGTCAACACATAAAAACAAAAATAAAAATATGAAAATAAATTTATTCATTGGGTTGCCTCCCAACAAGTGCTATCGTTTTACACCCCTAGCTAGGCATAACGCATAGATTCAAGTATTGTCATCTTTGGTTTTCAACTCCTTAATCACACAACTAGATTTCTTCAAGAATTTAGCATGCATACTCTCAATGACAACACTTCTAGGAACAATACAAAAAAAAGCATCCTTGTAAATAGGGCCTTTTACTATTTCAACAAAATTGGGATCAATACTAATCATTTTTGAGATCTCCCTTGTGGCTACTAGGTGTAGCAACTTTGTTCTTAGTGACTTGCGTGGTCTTGCAAATTTTTACGGGAGTTTTTTCAATTGTTTTAACAGAATAAAAAGCTGAACCCAAGTTACTAAAAATTTCTTCCAACTTATCAATCTGGTAAGGACTCTCTTCTATCCTTTCGTTAACTACGGTCTCTTTTTCCTTTAACAATTTAAGGGCATCTCCCGCTTTCGACCCAATTTTATTAGCAAGATTATGCATTTTATTATCCAAATTTTCAAGATGTTCCTTGGTAATCATCTTCTTTTCAATAGCATCTAGCCTCTCCATAACATGTTCGAGGGTTAAAGTTGTTTCATTGATCGTAAGAGATGGCGATCCCACTAAACTTCCCATAGTATTAAAAGCATCCAAAGATGGACACATCAAGAAATTCCCACCGGTAATCATATCAAGGACGAATCTATACCAAGTGGTGATGTCCACATAAAAATTACGAAGAAGAACAACGGTAGATTGCTTATGGATAGATCTATTGTGAGCATTGCAAATCCTATACCAAGCATCTTTTAGGTTCTCCCCTCCCCTTTGCTTAAAATTAAGAACTTCATTCTCGGGAGTACACGCGATAGAGGAAGAACTAGCCATAACGACAAGGTAGGCGAACAAGAGATCTGACGAGAAAAAGGCAAACGAAAAAGAGGGCGAATAAAACGGCAAATTTGGTGAAGTGGGGGAGAGGAAAACGAGAGGCAAATGGCAAATAATGTAATTGCAAGGAGATGAGATTTGTGATTAGGAACCTGGTAGATGATGATGGTATCTCCTCGGCACCAGAGATTGGCACGTAGAAGAGACCGCTTCCTCCCCGGCAACGGCGCCAGAAATTCCTTTTGACGTGGCTTGGGACTGCGTCGGTATTTCCCCAAAGAGGAAGGGATGGTGCAGCACAGCGACGGTAAGTATTTCCCTCAGCTATGAAACCAAGGTATCAAACCAGTAGGAGGATCACCAACACTACGTAAACAACACCTGCACACAAAGAACAAATACTTGCAACCCGACGCGAAAGAGAGGTTGTCAATCTATCTACGGTAAAAAGATAGATTAGGATATGATATATTATATAGATAGATCTCTCAAGAACACAAAATAAAAGAGGCAAATAAAAAGTGCAGAAAGGTATTTTTTTGGGGTTTTGGAATAATAGATCTGAAACAAAAGCCGCAAAAAGATAGATCGGAAAGTAGTATGTTGGAAAAGTAGACCCGGGGGCCGTAGATTTCACTAGTGGCTTCTCTCATGAGTATAGCACACAATGGCTGAACAAATTACTGTTGGGCAATTGATAGAAGATCAAATAATCATGACGATATCCAAGGCAATGATCATTATATAGGCATCACATCCAAGATTAGTAGACCGAAACGATTCTGCATCTACTACTATTACACCACACATCGACCGCTATCCAGCATGCATCTAGTGTATTAAGTTCATGTAAAAACGGAGTAATGCAATAAGAATGGTGACATGATGTAGACAAAATATATTCATGTAGAAATAGACCCCATCTTGTTATCCTTAATAGCAATGATACATGCGTGCCTCGCTGCCCCTTCTGTCACTGGGAGAGGACACTGTTGGAAATATGCCCTAGAGGCAATAATAAAATGGTTATTATCATATTTCCTTGTTCATGATAATCGTTTATTATCCATGCTAGAATTGTATTGATCGGAAACTCAGATACATGTGTGGATACATAGACAACACTGTGTCCCTAGTAAGCCTCTACTAGACTAGCTCATTGATCAGAGATGGTCAAGGTTTCCTGACCATAGACAATGAGTTGTCATCTGATAACGGGATCACATCATTAGGAGAATGATGGGATGGACAAGACCCAAACTATAAACATAGCATATGATCGTGTCAGTTTATTGCTATAGTTTTCTGCATGTCAAGTATCTGTTCCTATGACCATGAGATCATGCAACTCACTGACACCGGAGGAGTACCTTGTGTGTATCAAACGTCGCAACGTAATTGGGTGACTATAAAGATGCTCTACAGGTATCTTCGAGGGTGTCTGTTGAGTTGGCATGGATTGAGACTGGGATTTGTCACTCCGTATGACGGAGAGGTATCTCTGGGCACACTCGGTAACACAACATCACAAGAAGCTTGCAAGCAATGTGACTAAGGAGTTAGTCACAGGATCTTGTGTTATGGAATGAGTAAAGAGACTTGCCAGTAACGATATTGAACTAGGTATGGAGATACCGACGATCGAACCTCGGGCAAGTAACATACCGATGGACAAAGGGAACTGCATACGGGATTGTCTGAATCCTTGACATCGTGGTTCGACCGATAAAGATCTTCATGGAATATGTAGGAACCAATATGGGCATCCAGGTCCCGCTATTGGTTATTGACCGTAGAGTTGTCTCGGTCATGTCTACATAGTTCTCGAACCCGCAGGGTCTGCACACTTAACGTTCGGTGACATTTCGGTATTATTGAGTTATGTATGTTGGTGACCGAAAGTTGTTCGGAGTCCCGGATGAGATCCCGGACATCACGAGGAGCTCCGGAATGGTCCGGAGGTAAAGATTTATATATGGGAAGTCATATTTTGGCGACCGGAAAAGTTTCGGGTTTTTCCAGTATTGTACCAGGAAGCTTCTAGAAGGTTCCGAAAACTTCCAGAGGAGTCCGGAAGTCCACCAAGGGTTCCACCACGTCCCAAAGGTTTGCATGGGCTAAGGGGAGGCGCCCTGGCCTTATTGGGCCAGGCGCACAAGTCCCTCAAGGCCCATGTGGCTTGGGAGAGGTGGAAAGTCCACTTGTTTATGGAAAGGGAGGGAATTGGACTAGGAGTCCAACTCCTCCCCCTTGGTTGCGCCCTAGGGCTTGGAGGGGCTGATCTCCACGCCCCTCCACCTATATATATAGGGGAGGGGCGCTCCAAGAGCACACACGAAGCCCTTGGCGCCCCTCTCTCTCTCCCTAGATCATTTTCTCATCCGTTCGCGGTTTCGGTAGCGCTAGGCGTAGCCCTGCCGGGATAGCACCACCACCACCGCCACCACGCCGTCGTGTTGCCGGAGAACTCATCTACCTCTCTGCCCCCTCTTGCTGGATCAAGAAGGCAGAGATCGTCATCGAGCTATACGTGTGTTGAACGCGGAGGTGTCGTCCGTTTGGCGCTAGATCGGGACGGATCGTGATTGGATCACGGGACGGCTTGCGATTTGGATCGCGAAGACGTTCGACTACATCAACCGCGTTTCTTAACGCTTCCCGCTTAGAAATCTACAAGGGTACGTAGATCCACTCTCCCTCTCGTAGATGCTCATCACCATGGATAGATCTTGCATGTGCGTAGGATAATTTTTGTTTCCCATGCAACGTTCCCCAATAGTGGCATCATGAGCTAGGTCTATGTGTAGATGAGATCACGAGTAGAACATAAAGGAGTTTGTGGGCGTTGATGCTCAGATTGCTTCCTCCCCTTGTCTATTCTTGATTCAGCGGTATTGTGGGATGAAGCGGCCCAGACCAACCTTACTCGTACGCTTACGAGAGACCGGTTCCATCAACTGACATGTAACTTCATTGCATAAAGATGGCCGGCGGGTGTCTGTCTCTCCTACTTTAGTTGGATCGGATTCGACAAAGGCGGTCCTTGAGAAGGTTGAATAGCAATTTGTGTATCACCGTTGTGGTTTATGCGTAGGTAAGAATCGTTCTTGCTAGATACCCGTAGCAGCCACGTAAAACATGCAACAACAATTAGAGGACGTCTAACTTGTTTTTGCAGGGTATGTTGTGATGTGATATGGCCAATTACATGATGAGATATATGTGATGTATGAGATGATCATGTATTGTATAGAATATCATGACTTGCATGTCGATGAGTACGGCAACCGGCAGGAGCCATAGGGTTGTCTTTAATTTATTTTCGCCGTTTTGCTTTACTTTATCGCTATGAGTTAGAAATAGTCGTGGAAGCAACAATTGGCGCGACAACCTCATGGCGAAACGTTGATGGAGATCAAGATGATGGAGATCATGGTGTCATGCCGATGACGATGGAGATCATGCCGGTGCTTTGGAGATGGAGATCAAAACCACAAGTTCATGGCCATATCATGTCACTTATGATTTGCATGTGATGTTAATCCTTTTATGCATCTTATTTTGCTTAGGACGACGGTAGCATTATAAGGTGATCCCTCACTAAAATTTCAAGATAAAATTGTGTTCTCCCCGAGTGTGCACCGTTGCGAAAGTTCGTCGTTTCGAGACACCACGTGATGATCGGGTGTGATAGACTCTACGTTCACATACAACGGGTGCAAGACAGTGTTGCACATGCGGAACACTCGGGTTAAACTTGACGAGCCTAGCATGTACAGACACGGCCTCGGAACACAAGAGACCGAAAGGTCGAACATGAGTCATATAGTAGATATGATCAACATGAAGATGTTCACCATTGAAACCACCTCATCTCACGTGATGATCGGACTTGGGTTGGTGAATTTGGATCATGTGACACTCGAATGACCAGAGGGATGTCAATTTGAGTGGGAGTTTTTAAGTAATATGATTAACTAAACTCATTATCATGAACATAGTCAAAATGTCTTTGCAAATTATGTTGTAGATTACTAGCTCGCGTTGTAGCTCCCTTGAATTTTTATATGTTCCTAGAGAAATAGAGTTGAAAGATGATGGTAGCAATAATGCGGACTGGGTCCGTGATCTGAGGATTGTCCTCATTGCCGCACAGAAGGCTTATGTCCTTAATGCACCGCTCGGTGCGCCACCCCCTCAAGCGTCGTCTGTAGATGTTGTGAACATCTGACAGGCACGTTCTGGTGACTACTTGATAGTTCAGTGCGTCATGCATTACGGCTTAGAATTGAGGCTCCAAAACGTTTTGAACGTCACGGAACATATGAGATGTTCTAAGAGCTGAAATTGGGATCTCAGGCTCGTGCCCGTGTTGAGAGGTATGAGATCTCCAACAAGATTATTTGCCTGCAAGATGAAGGAGAATAGCTCAATCGGTGAGCATGTGCTCAGATTGTCTGGGTGCTACAATCGCTTGAATCGAGTGGGAGTTGATCTTCCAGATAAGATAGTGATTGATATAGTTCTCCAAGTCACTGTCACTAAGCTACTAGAGCTTCGTGATGAACTATAAAATGCCAGGGATGGAAATAATGATCCCTGAGCTATTCGCAATGTTTGACACCGTGAAGGTAAAAATCAAGAAGGATCATCAAGTGTTGATGGTTAGTGAAACCACTAGTTTCGAGAAGGGCAAGGGCAAGGAGGGAAACTTCATGGATGGCAAGTCAATTGCTGCTCCAGTGAAGAAACCCAAGGTTGAACCCAAACCAACGACTAAGTGCTTCTATTATGAGGAGAACGGTTGCTGAAGCGGAACAACCCTAGATACTTGGTAGATAAGAAGGCTGGCAACGTCGACTGAAGTATATTTGATATATGTGTTATTGATGTGTACCTTACTAGTACTCCTAGTAGCACCTGGGTATTGGATACCGGTTCGGTTGCTAAATGTTAGTAACTCGAAATAAAAGCTACGTAATAAACGGAGGCTAGCTAAGGGTGAGGTGACGATGAGTGTTGGAAGTGTTTCCAAGGTTGATGTGATCACCATCGCACGCTCTCTCTACCTTCGGGATTAGTGATGAACCTAAATAAATGTTATTTGGTGTTTGCGTTGAGCATGAACGTGATTAGATCATGTTTATTGCAATACGATTATTCATTTAAGTTAGAGAATAATGGTTATTCTATTTACATGAATAATACCTTCAATGGTCATGCACCCAATGAGAATAGTTTATTGAATCTTGATCGTGGTGATACATATGTTCATAATATTGATGCCAAAAGATACAAAGTTAATAATGATAGTACCACATACTTGTGGCACTGCCGCTAAATGTCATATTGGTGTAAAGCGCATGAAGAAACTCCATGCTGATGGATCTTTGGACTCGTTCGATTTCGAATCGGCTGAGACATGCGGACCATGCCTCATGGGCAAGATGACTAAGACCCCGTTTTACGGTATGATGGAGCGGGCAGATGACTTATGTGAAATGATACATGTTGATGTATTCGGTCCAATGAGTGTTGAAGCGTGCGGTGGATATTGTTATTTTCTTACCTTCACTAATGATTTGAGTAGATATGGGTATATTTACTTAATGAATCACAAGTCTGAAATGTTTGAAAAGTTCAAGAAAATTCAGAGTGAAGTTTGAGATCATCGTGACAAGAAGATAAAATATCTACGATATGATCGTGGAGGTAAATATCTGAGTTACGAGTTTGGTATGCAACTTAAGACAATGTGGAAATTGTTTCACAACTCACGCCACCTGGAACACCATAGTATGATGGTGTGTCCGAACATCGTAGTCGTGTTCTATTGGATATGGTGCGTACTATGATGTCTCTTATCGTTTTACCACTATCGTTTTGGGGTTATGCATTAGAGACAAATACATTCACTTTAAAATAAGGGCACCATCTAACTCCGTTGAAATGACACCGTATGAATTTTGGTTTGGCAGAAACCTAAGCTGTCATTTCTGAGAGTTTGGGAATGCGACGCTTATATCTGATAAGCTTGAACCCAAGCGGAAAAGTGCATCTTCATAAGATACCCTAAGGAAACAGTTGGGTATACCTTCTATCTCAGATCCAAGGGCAAAGTGTTTGTTGCTTAAAACGGGTCCTTTCTCGAGAAAGAGTTTCTCTTGAAAGAATTGAGTGGGAGGAAGGTAGAACTTGATGAGGTTATTGAACCGTCACTTCAGTTGGATGGTAGCACGACGCAGAAAGATGTTTCTGTGGCGCCTACACCGAATGAAGAGGAAGATAATGATGATGATCATGACACTTCGGATCAAGTTACTACCGAACCTCGTAGGCTGACAAGAACTCGTACCGCCTCTGAGTGGTACGTCAATCCTGTCTTGGAAGTCATGTTGTTAGAAAACAGTGAACCTGCGAGCTATGAAGAAGCGATGGTGGGCCCGGATTCCAACAAATGGCTAGGAGCCATGAAATCCGAGATAGGATCCATGTATGAAAACCAAGTGTGGACTTTGGTAGACTTGCCCGTTGAACGGCAGGCCGTTGAGTACAAATGGACCTTTAAGAAGAAGACATACGCTGATGGTAAATGTCACCATTTATAAAGCTCGACTTGTCGCAAAGTAGTTTCCGACAAATTCAAGGAGTTGACTACGATGAGACTCTCTCACCCATAGCAATGCTGAAGTCTGTTGGAATTATATTAGCAGTTGCTGCATTTTTCGATTATGAAATCTGGCAGATGGATGTCAAAACATCGTTTCCTTAACGGTTTCCTTGAGGAAAGGTTGTATGTGATACAACCAGAAGGTTTTGTCAGTCCTAAGGATGCTAAAATGTATGCAAGCTCTAGCAATCCTTCTAAGGACTGGAGCAAGCATCTCGGAGTTGGAATATACGCTTTGATGAGGTGATCAAAGTTTTTTGGGTCTATACAAAGTTTATGAGAAACTTGTATTTACAATAAAGTGAGTGGGAGCACTATAGAATTTCTGATAAGTATATGTGGATGACATATTGTTGATCGGAAATGATGTAGAATTTCTGGAAAGCATAAAGGGTTGTTTGAAAAGGAGTTTTTCAAAGGAAAACCTGGAATGAAGCTACTTAAATATTGGGCATCAGGATCTATAGAGATAGATCAAGACGTCTGATAAAACTTTCAATGAGTACATACCTTGACAAGATTTTGAAAGAGTTCAAAATGGATCAGTCAAAGAAAGAGTTCTTGCCTGATTTGTAAGGTGTGGAGTTGAGTGAGACTCAAAGCTCGACCACGGCAGAAGAAAGAGAAAGGATAAAGGTCGTCCCCTATGCCTTATCCATAGGCTCTGTATAGTATGCCATGCTGTGTACCGCACCTGGTGTGTGCCTTGCCATGAGTCTGCCAAGGGGTACAAGAGTGGTCCGGGACTGGATCACTAGACAGCGGTTAAGATTATCCTTAGTAACTAGAGGACTAAGGAAATGTTTCTCGATTATGGAGGTGATAAAGAGTTCGTCGTAAAGGGTTACGTCGATGCAAGATTTGACACCTATCCGGACGACTCTAAGTAGCAGTCCGGATACGTATAGTGGAGCAGTCATTTGGAATAGCTCAAAGTGGAGCGTAGTAGCATCTGCAGTATGACATATAGATTTGCAAAGAACACACGGATCTGAATGTTGCAAACCGTTGACTATAACCTCTCTCACATGCAAAACATGATCGAACCCCAGATCTCATTGGGTGTTAGATTCATAACAATGTAAATCACATAGCGATGTGAACTAGATTATTGACTCTAGTGCAAGTGGGAGACTGTTGGAAATATGCCCTAGAGGCAATAATAAAATGGTTAATATCATATTTCCTTGTTCATGATAATCGTTTATTATCCATGCTAGAATTGTATTGATCGGAAACTCAGATACATGTGTGGATACATAGACAACATTGTGTCCCTAGTAAGCCTCTACTAGACTAGCTCGTTGATCAGAGATGGTCAAGGTTTCCTGACCATAGACAATGAGTTGTCATCTGATAACGGGATCACGTCATTAGGAGAATGATGTGATGGACAAGACCCAAACTATAAACATAGCATATGATCGTGTCAGTTTATTGCTATAGTTTTCTGAATGTCAAGTATCTGTTCCTATGACCATGAGATCATGCAACTCACTGACACCGGAGGAGTACCTTGTGTGTATCAAATGTCGCAACGTAACTGGGTGACTATAAAGATGCTCTACAGGTATCTCCGAGGGTGTTTGTTGAGTTGGCATGGATCGAGACTGGGATTTGTCACTCCGTATGACGGAGAGGTATCTCTGGGCCCACTCGGTAACACAACATCACAAGAAGCTTGCAAGAAATGTGACTAAGGAGTTAGTCACGGGATTTTGTGTTACGGAACGAGTAAAGAGACTTCCCAGTAATGAGATTGAACTAGGTATGGAGATACCGACGATCGAACCTCGGGCAAGTAACATACCGATGGACAAAGGGAACTGCATACGGGATTGTCTGAATCCTTGACATCGTGGTTCGACCGATAAAGATCTTCGTGGAATATGTAGGAACCAATATGGGCATCCAGGTCCCGCTATTGGTTATTGACCGTAGAGTTGTCTCGGTCATGTCTACATAGTTCTCGAACCCGCAGGGTCTGCACACTTAACGTTCGGTGACATTTCGGTATTATTGAGTTATGTATGTTGGTGACCGAAGGTTGTTCGGAGTCCCGGATGAGATCCCGGACGTCACGAGGAGCTCCGAAATGGTCCGGAGGTAAAGATTTATATATGGGAAGTCATATTTTGGCGACCGGAAAAGTTTCGGGTTTTTCCGGTATTGTACCGGGAAGCTTCTAGAAGGTTCTGGAAACTTCCGGAGGAGTCCGGAAGTCCACCAAGGGTTCCACCACATCCCAAGGATTTGCATGGGCTAAGGGGAGGCGCCCTGGCCTTATTGGGCCAGGCGCACAAGTCCCTCAAGGCCCATGTGGCTTGGGAGAGGTGGAAAGTCCACCTGTTTATGGAAAGGGAGGGAATTGGACTAGGAGTCCAACTCCTCCCCCTTGGCTGCGCCCTAGGGCTTGGAGGGGCTGATCTCCACGCCCATCTACCTATATATAGAGGGGAGGGTGCACCCCAAGAGCACACACGAAGCCCTTGGTGCCCCTCTCTCTCCCTAGATCGTTTTCTCCTCCATTCGCGGTTTCGGTAGCGCTAGGCGTAGCCCTGCCAGGATAGCACCACCACCGCCGCCACCACGCCGTCGTGTTGCCGGAGAACTCATCTACCTCTCCGCCCCCTCTTGCTGGATCAAGAAGGCGGAGATCGTCATCGAGCTGTACGTGTGCTGAACGCGGAGGTGCCGTCCGTTCGGCGCTAGATCGGGACGGATTGTGATTGGATCGCGGGACGGCTTGCGATTTGGATCGCGAAGACGTTCGACTACATCAACCGCATTTCTTAACGCTTCCCGCTTAGTGATCTACAAGGGTACGTAGATCCACTCTCCCTCTCGTAGATGCTCATCACCATGGATAGATCTTGCGTGTGCGTAGGAAACTTTTTGTTTCCCATGCAACGTTCCCCAACAGACACTGCAAGATCAAACCCATCACAAAGCACCTCTTCCCATGGCAAGAAAAATCGATCTAGTTCACCTAACTAAACCAAAGATTCGAAGAAGAAATACGAGGCTATAAGTAATCATGCATATAAGACATCAAAGAAGACTCAAATAATATTCATGGATAGAAACTGATCATGAACTCAAAATTCATCGGATCCCAACAAACACACCGCAAAAAGTTTACATCAAACAGATCTCCAAGATACCATTGTATTCAGAATCAAAAGAGAGAGAGAGAGGAAACTATCTAGCGACTTCCTACGGACCCGTAGGTCTATGGTGGACTACTCACGCATCATCGGAGAGGCACCAATGAGGATGATGAACCCCTCCGTGATGGTGTTAGATTGGATCTCGCGGTTCTGGAACTTGCCACGGCTGGATGTGTTTTTCGTCGACTCCCTTAGGGTTTCTGGAATATTTGGGAATTTATAGGCATCAGAGGCGGTGGAGAGGCGTCCTGAGGAGGGCACAACCCATCAGGGCGCACCCAGGGCCTCTGGCGCGTCCTGGTGGGTTGTGGTCTCCTCGGCCCTCCTCTCTGGTACTTCTTTGGCCCAATGGATGTCTTCTGGCCCCAAAAAAATCTCCAAAAAGTTTCATCACGATTGGACTCCGTTTGGTACTGATATTCTGTGAAGTAAAAAACAAGCCAAAACAGCAACTGGCACTTTGGCACTATGTCAATAGGTTAGTCCCAAAAAATGATATAAAGTTGCTATAAAATGATTGTAAAACATCCAAGAATGATAATATAACAACATGGAACAAGCAAAAATTATAGATACGTTGGATACATATCAATGAGCCATATGCCACAAGGAGGAGAACTGTTGTAGATGCTCTCTTCCACACCAAGGAGCAGCAAGATTTTTATGAGACTGTCCTATTGGACAAGAGTCCTGCAGTCAGTGACATGAGATATGTCGACTCGAAGTACATTAAGGAGAATGAAGACTAGTTTCCTCATGTGCTAGAGAACTCCAAGGCCATTTACATAGATGCATTTGTTGGCAAAGAGTTCACTGCTTGGAATGATGAGATGATCATGCAGTTTTACTCTACATCTCATTTCTATCCAGATGGAAGGATAGTTTGGATGACGGAAGGCACCAGTTACTAGTCTATAGTTGATGAGTGGGCTACCATCTTAGGAGCCCCACAGGTACAATAGGGAGATCTTGATGTCTATTCTGAGGCCAAGATGAATCACAACACCATGGCCAATATGTACAACACTATCCCTACTGCCTATGTGGAAACACACAAGTTTGGCTTTGTCTACCATCTGCAAGCTGGATTACCCACTACCAACACAATCATGAGATACACTTTGATGCCCAAGTCTGGAGATGACAAGATGATTAGGGGCTACTCCATCAACATGTTGCATCATGTAGACACCCACACCAGATTCAGAGTGACGGATTTTATTGTAGAGACAATCAGTATGACAGTTGCAGACCAAAAGAGATCATGTGGATATGCTCCATACATTCAGATGCTCATAAATTCCAAAGTTGGAAAGACCGTATATGCACTTGATCGTCCACACCTGCCACTACTGCCAGAGTTTGAAGATAATGTTGTGGTGATGGATCCTTCTCATCCCACTTCAGCTACTGCACAGGCAGAGGCAGGGGCAGCTAGAGCCACTAGTGCTCAGGTTCCAAGGACGAAGAGCGACCAAATGTCCTTTATCATTAACTCTCTCCAAGGGATCAAGAAGAATATGGCTGAGATCCTCAAGAAGCAGAAAAGTCTTGAGAGGATTGTGGAGACAAAGTTTCATGCTCTAGACAACAAGGTTGATGAGCTGACAGTGACTGTCAATGAGCTGAAACAGGAAGTAGATGCAGTGCCTAGCCCCCACTCCAGTGATGATGATAGTCCTCCTCTCCGGCCCAGCACTCAGTTCAAGACTCAAGCCAGATCGTCTACACTGCCTGTTCCAGAGTTGAGACCTTCTTCGTCAGCACCTGCCACTGCTCCTTCAGCTCCTTCTGCACCTTTGGCGTCTACTCCACCACCTTAGAGGACTTCAGCTGAAGCATTCGCCGACGCCCTTCTCTCGACTCCTTCAATAGCCACCGGAGGAGACCCGGCCCAGAGAGACGATTAGCTCTACATAATTTGAACTTTTTGGTAACTTGTTGCCAAAGGGGGAGAAGTGTATAGACCATAGGGCTTCGAGAGAGAGTGTTTTTTCTTTTTGTTGCTCTCTTCGTTTAAAAAACAATTGGTTTATCACGTGGTTGTTCCTAAACTTTGGTGTGTTTGATCATACACTTGCTAGATGATGCTACTATTTCCTATCCATGTGATGTTAATATTATGATCATTCACTTGTTTGGTGTTATGTGCATTGTAATCCATTCATATCATTTATGCACACCACCAAGTTGTATGTGACATGGAAGAGTTACCCATGCTCCTAATCGATTATGCATTTGCATTCAAACGCAAATTTTAAAATAATGCACAAATTTAGGAGGAACTCTTGCTTATCACATACTTCTCAAAGCGACGATGCTATTCATTTTTTTATCCCTATCGAAGCTTTGATCTATATGTTGTCATCAATTACCAAAAAGGGGGGATTGAAAGGACAACTTCTCTGTAGGTGGTTTTGGAAATTAATAACAACATATATTTCATTGAACTAATGTTTCCACCAAGTATATTTCGGGAAAGATCAATGAATTGATTGGAAAAAGGATTGTGAGGAGATCCCCTAGATGCAAGGAACATTTATTGGCAACAAGCTGGAAGACTCTACATTTTACATTTTGTGAGAAATCACTTTGAGTCCATAGGAAAGCCAATAATATTAAAAGGGGATGAGGTGTCTATGATGATTTGGTTGCTCAAGTGCTTAGAGATTAGCCACCAAAACTACACATGAAATTCTGCCACAAATATTCTGTCCAAAACCAAATATCCAAAATCGGTGCCACCAAGTTTTCCATTCAGCCATACCGAGTTTTGCCTTAGACAGATCCTATGCCAAACCCTAGCTTCTCAGTGACACCAACTTTCACTTTCGGTGCAACCGAAAATCAGTGACCAACTCTCTGGTATCTCTTTTTCAAGAATCGGAATTTTCGAGATTTGGAAATCGGTATCACCGAGTTTGTGTAACTGCCTAGGTCACCCATATCGGTACGACCGAGAATTATATATCGGTCTCACCGAAACGCCAAAAGTTGACACATTTTGCACTAGTCGGTACAACCGAGTTTTTGGACCGGTTTCACCGAGTTGGGCAATAATGTTGTAACGGTTGGATTTTTGGAGATGCCTATATATACCCCTCCACCACCTCTCACTTGCAAGAGAAGCACTCAGAACACACTTACACTTGTCCCATCCATTTTTCTGAGAGAGAACCACCTGCTCATGTGTTGAGATCAAGACCTTCCACTCCAACCATATGAATCTTGATTTCTAGCCTCCCCAAGTTGCTTTCCACCCAATCAACCTCTTCTACCAAGCCAAATCTGTGAGAGAGTGATTGTGTGTTGAGGAGACTATCTTTTGAAGCACAAGAGCAAGGAGTTCATCATTGTTACCACATCTATTACCTTTTGGAGGGTGGTGCCTCCTAGATTGGTTAGGTGTCGCTTGGGAGCCTCCTTGTTCGTGTTGTGGAGTTGAACCAAGAAGTTTGTACGGGCAAGGAGATCGGCTACTTCGTCAAGATCTACCCATAGTGAGGCTAGTCCTTCGTGGACGGAAGCCGTGATGGAATAGACGAGGTTGCTACTTTGTGGACCCTAATGGGTGGAGCCCTCCGTGGACTCTCGCAACCGCTACCCTCCGTGGGTTGAAGTCTCCATCAGCATGGACGTACGATAGCACCACCTATCGGAACCACGGAAAAAATCTTCGTGTCATCAATTGCGTTTTATTCTCCTCTCCCTACCTTTACTTTCATGTGCATGTCTTTACTTTCCGCTGTTATACTCTTAGACTTGCATGTGTAGGGTGTACTTGACTTGCTACAATTGCTAAAACTTACCAACACCTAAAATTGGGAAAAGGCTAGATTTTCATTTGGTCAAGTAGTCTAATCACCCCCCTCTAGACATACTTTGGATCCTACAGGCGGCGGTGAGGAGGATTGGACAGATTGGACAGGCTAGCTTAGGGTTTCAACTGATAATATAGCACTTGAGTAGAGGTTTGGCACTGCTCGGACCCTCTGATTTAGATCATACGGTCGAGAAAAAATGGTTTAGGGGTTCCCAATGGAGAAACGAAAGATGTTTGGGGTATTTCGGGGTTGATCTGGACCCATCGGCCATGACTGAGCGATTCAGGTTCGGGGAAGTTATCAGGCACGCACGAGAGGTCTATACACTGTGCAGAGGAGCTAGGCATTTAGGAGAGAGGGAAGACAAACATCCCAACAACAAGTTTTGAAAATCAGAAAACGTCTACGAAATAGACTGGTTATTGCGTCGCCTATTTTTAGCGGTTGGGGTATTGAACGGACTCTGTCGTGGTTTTCTCACAGCAGATGTCCGAAGACTTAGGTTCGAGGCCATCGCTAAGGCGGTGGACTCAAAGGGGTTGGTCGAGACGAGGGACACGAGTTTACCCAGGTTCGGCCCCTCAAGAAGAGGTAAAAGCCTACGTCCTGCTTGTGTTGTATTGCTTGGAGTATCGATTACAAGGGATCGGATTCGCTTGACCTAGTTCTCGATTGATTGGTTTTTCTCTAAGCCGCCCCAGGGCCTCACCTTTATATAGGAGGTCGAGGCTCTGGGTTACACGAGTCCTAAACCGACTCATACATCGTAGTTGATCCTGTCTCTAAGCCACCTTGCTACCTTGGGCAAGCCGTCTTCGGGCGGCTTAACCGCTCGGGTCTTCACACCATCTTTTGTCTCTGGGCCTTCGTCGTGGCCCGTCAGGTAAGCCGCCACGCGGCCTGGCCTTCATCTTCCGGCCCACCTTACAGGTCTTGGCTACGAGCCGCCAGGTATGACCCTCTCCTAGGCGGGTCTTACCACGGGGTTATATCCCCAACATTAGGCCCCAGGTTGATTTGAGCCTGCTCATGTCAATCTTCAAACTCATTTGGCGGCGAGTCTCACATTTTTGTCATCCTAAAAAAGAAAACTCATAACCCGCCGTGACGTCACATCGAATATGCTAAAAAGATTTTGTGACGTTTGCAACGGATCCTCTCATTGAATGGTCGGCCCGAAAATCGAGGCGCCCCTTTCGGTCAATCTTCACTGTGCCTCTTCGTTTTTTACGCGCACTGTTGCCATCCCATCCCATAAATAGGGACACGTGGTGCCTTTTTCCCTTTCTCTGCCGTCGCTGTCATCTTCCTCCCTCAGTCAGCCTCGCCTCCAGAGCTCCGCCGCACGTAATCGGACCCCGCCGTCGTCCCCAACGCCGGCCGCTGCATCGACCTGACTTGGACCAGAAACTCCGCCGGGCCGCCCGCATCCAGGAGGTACCGTTCTCAACCTTTCTTGAACCTAGAATCATCTCCATTAGGATCCCCCGAGTTCATCGGGTTTTCTCTAGTGTTCTTCGCAGGTTCTTCGCTGTTCTTCGTAATATAAATTGTAGATGGCCCCTTGAACCTCATATTACTTGTCTATCCATTGCGGTTGCCCTTCTAATGCCAATGCCCTCTTGCTTTGGATCTGCATAGCAACCTCCACCGCGTGCTGCCCGCCTGTCCTTCTTCTGTCTTTTTAGGGTTTTTGAATATGTTTCATTTTTACCTTCGCCCGTAGATCTTGCAGCTATAGTGGTAATATGCGAAACCTATTTATCCGTACTTAGCTATATTTTCCAGCATCGCCTTGTCCATCTAACCCGCCGATGCATTGGCGGCTCTCTGATAAAAACACTTCGGCGGCTTAACTCCTAACCATTATGTTGACCACAGCTGCCTTGACTAGTTAATATTTTTCTAACCCGCCATACTCTGCACCTTCTCGCAGTTTGATCCGCCATTATGTCGAGAGCACCCTCGTCATGCGATTGGGTCAGCTCCGGAGTCACCGAACAACTCTTACTTGATTTCGTAGAATCGGGTATCCTGCCGGCTCAGGATGTTATCCATTGGTGGGTTCCAGGGCCAGAATCAAGACCTACTCCCAAGGAAGGGGAAGTTGTCGTGTTCACTGATCACCTCCTTTGTGGATTTAGCCCGCCCGGGTCAAAGTTTTTCCGGGATGTTCTTCATTTCTTCAAGCTTCACCCTCAAGACATAGGCCCAAATTCTGTCACCAACATGTGTCAGTTTCAAGTCTTATGTGAAGTTTACCTGCAAGAAGAGCCATCCGTCGACCTCTTCCATGACTAGCATTACGTCAACCGCCAAACTGAAGTGGCGGCTGGACCAAGTTTGGAGCTTGGCGGCGTTTCTATCCAGAGACGGAGAGATTTGCCCTATCCAGCAGCTATCCTACCAAGTCACCCCAAGGATTGGAACAAGACTTGGTTTTACTGCAAAGACACTTCTCCTGAAGGAGAGAATCCGCTGCCGGGTTACCGTCCTACCCGGCTCTGCAACACTGGAGAACTCCCAGATCGGATGTCCGCCGCGGAGCGAGCGAAATATGCTCCGGCTTTCGCGAAGATCAGGGCCTTAATGGCCAACGGTTTGACTGGCGTCGACTTAACCCGCTGCTGGGTTAGCTGGAAGATCCTGCCATTGAGCCGGCGTGACCGACTCATGCATCAATTTACAGGTGAACCCAATGACACCCTCTGCTTCAGTTCCACCTCTCTGACAGAACAAGATATCAACTCCTCCGTCAAAGGACTTCTTGGCGAAAAGCAAGCGGTTTGCAACAAAGTTGGGCTGAAACCGTTCTGTGTCAAGAACCCGGCTCCAGCTGTAAGACACTTTTCCACAAATTTGGTCAAACTTTAACTTTGTCTTGCTCCTTCTAACCTTTGTTGGCGGCTTATGCACAGGCCGACGCTTCTTTCTGGAAGAAGAAGTATAACCCTCCTGTGAGGAAACCTAAAGTGGGTAAAACCCGCGTCCAGAAGAAGAAAACTGTCGCTCAGGAACCGCCGGAGCTTGACGACTCAGAGGAAGAACTTGACTCCCTTGGCCATCTCTTTATGCAACCTATTGACAACAATTATTCACAGGAGGAAACGGAAACCAGCCATGCAGATGCCCCTGAGGTAACTTACATCTCCTCTGACTCAGAAAACTTTCCACCAGAGAAAGTACGGCGGGTCATCCGGAAAGTCCCATTTTCTCATCCTCTTGCTTATTTAGACCCCAATTTTCTTTTGAAAAAGCAACACCATACCTCCAGACGTTAGACCCAGAGCACCGGCTCTGAAGAGCTTTTAACCGGCTTGCCAAACTCTCCGGCTCCTCGGAAACGGCCTGCTGAGGTACTCTTTTATCTAAATCCAATTTTAATTGTCTTGCATTGTAACCTTACTCTGTTTTTCATCGTCTTAACTTTTCTAGGAGTCACCTCCTTCATCTGGCGACTCTACTGCCTCCAAGCTGCCTCCTCTGAAGATCAACCCGGAGTACGTACCTTTGAATTTGCATCATACGTTTTTACCATCCTTGTCCTTTATGTGACAATCTTTTGTTTTCCAGGGCTCAAGCAAAACGAAGGAAGACCGGCGGGTCTACCGCTGCCCCTGCTGCCCAAGAGCCGGAAACTGCTAAGCCGGATTCCCCTGCACCTCATGTTGAGCCCACTGAGGCTAGAACAGATGCATCTGCCGACATTCTT
This sequence comes from Elymus sibiricus, assembly GCA_039707655.1. Taxonomy (NCBI): domain Eukaryota; kingdom Viridiplantae; phylum Streptophyta; class Magnoliopsida; order Poales; family Poaceae; genus Elymus; species Elymus sibiricus. The sequence continues at coordinate 239,695,607 of CM077667.1, read as the reverse complement.
CAGCCTTCTGAGCCGGCTGATGATGATATGGTCACTCCTGAGAGTCCTCCGAAGGCTGATCCTAAGCCGCCGAGCCCTTCAACAGCCGCTGAAGACACAGCTCATCCAGACGTTGTTGTCACTGGGACGGGTTATCAATTCCCTGATCCCCATGTATTAACCAAGCACACCTGCCAGGCTGATACAGGCTCACCAGAAAAACTTGAGTTTGAATTCCCCGTGTTGGAAAAAATGACTGCAGATGAACTTCATGCTGGTTATCTGAATCGCCTCTCCACAAGCCGCAATATGGAGTTGAAGCTTGTTGGACTGATGAAAAAGAAATACGAGGTACTCCTCCTCTCTTGCTTTTCCTTATACCCTTATGTAGCCCCCAAGAGCTGGTTTAGTATTGAAAATAGTAGACCGGGTCTTCCAATCCTTATCATAATTCAAATTGCCTAACTTGTAGCCCCCAAGTATCGGGTTAATATATATATTAAGCCGGTACTTAGTTGAAGAGTAGATCAAGGGTAGCCCCCAAGTCCGGGTCAGTATGAAAATGATGAGCCGGAACTTCACTGTAAACTTGGAAAGCGCCGTTTGTAGCCCCCAAGTGCCGGCTTAACTTTACGAAGATGAGCCGGAACTTCACTGTAAACTTGGAGAGCGCCGTGTGTAGCCCCCAAGTGCCGGCTTAACTTTACGAAGATGAGCCGGAACTTCATTGTAAACTTGGAAAGCGCCGTGTGTAGCCCCCAAGTGCCGGCTTAACTTTACGAAGATGAGCCGGAACTTCACTGTAAACTTGGAGAGCGCCGTGTGTAGCCCCCAAGTGCCGGCTTAACTTTACGAAGATGAGCCGGAACTTCATTGTAGACTTGGAGAGCAAACACAGACATTAGCCCCCAAGTGTCAAGTATATTGCTTGCAATCTGCTTGAGACTTGTAGCATAGCAGCTTCATCAACCATGTACGAATATCTTATCCTGGCGATTTAAACCTCCTGAACTGTGTTATTTCTGTTTTCGTGCAACACAGGAAGCCTTGGACGCGGCCGAATCTAATCTGACCGGTGTGAAAGAAAGCCTTGCTTCGCAACAAACCGCCCGGTCTGAGGCGGAAGAAAAATGGCGGGTTGCTGTTAAGGAGCTTAAGAAGGTTCAGGCTGACTTTGATGCCTTCAAAAAGAGTGCGGAGTCTACCCAAGCCGCCCTGACCAAGCGCGCAGACGATGCTGACCAGCAACTTAAGCTTGTGTCAGATGAGCTGCAAACCCTCAAGCATCATATCTCTAGGATGACTTCTTCTATCTTTGGTAAGCACTGAATACTTAGCAAATTTCCTTGCCTTGTTTAAAAACTGTGCGGGCGGCTTATAACACCAAATCTTTCCTTGCAGGCCAAAGAAGCCGCCAGCTATCTTCTGACAGCTTGTTGAGGCTGAAAGCAGTATACACCTTGACAGAACAGCTATACTGCGGGACCCTTTGCACCATTAAAGCAATGCTGGATGAAAGAAGCATCCCCAAATTCATGAAGGGAGTGATAGAACTCCTGTCAACTCTGCCGAAGCAAATCGAAGAGCTCAAACGATCAGCCGCCAGGAAGGGAGCAATGGCCGCGCTAAGCCGGTCTTTGGCCTTTGCCCCTGAACTGACTGCAGAAGAGATGATGGATGGCTTTCCGTCCAAGAAAGACGACAGCTCAGATTTCACAGAAGCTGACTATGCCAAGTGTATGAAGGCCTCCAGAGTACTCGCATCAACACTGGCGGATGAAGTTGATCTGACTACCTACCAGGCGGCTTACAGCGCGGACAGCAAACGAGTACGCTGCCCAACCTTCGAGGCCAGGGACTTGACTCCTGCACGCCGTAAGCAACTCTTTGCTCCTGAAATTGACCCGTCCCCCCTCTTTGACGAGGCTCAGTTTGAAGCTTTAACAAACTGCAACTGGGATGTGGACAATCTTCAGATCGAAGAGGTCGAAGACCCGGCGCAGGATGACCCGCCATCGAGCTGAGCACTTTCTTCTAAAACTTATAACCCGGCTTATTGACCCGCCTAGGCTAGCAGTGTACAAAAATTTTAAGTCCGTGGTATTTTGGGCTCCCTGGAGAGTTTGTAATAGGCATAGAAAAACTTTGTTTGCCTGAGCCATGCCATCGCGCACGTATGAACCTTTGCACAACTTGATGCATGCTTATCTGTCTTGTGTTTCGCTCATAATATCAGATTTCACGGCGGCTCATCTTAGGAGATAAACCCTGCAAAAACAAACAAGACAGAATATGTTCTGTATTGCTGTGAGGGCGGCTTGAAAAAACACAACCCGGAGATGTTAAGTCTTTCATGACCTTGCTTTTTCGAAAACTCATACGCCGGTTCTTCTGGGTGGATTCGCTACTTGAACTCTTAACAACACAGGGTCTCTAACGAGAGTGAGCGTCAATTCCTTTGAACAGCTCAGGGTCTCTAGGCGAGATTAACTGATAAGAGCGCAACGAACCAGAGAGAGACGCAGCAGGGCATGAGTACCCCAGGGCCCATAAGCTACCTCTCACGTGACATAAATCCGTCGTTTGAACCTTAAACAGTGCAGGGTCTTTTAAAAGAGTAACTGTTTGAGAGTACGAACGGGCCACATAGCGGAGAGTCGGCAGCAGATGGGTGAGCTTATCCTCGCTTTCCGTAAGCCGGCCCTCACGTGACAAGAGCCGCCGGTTTAACCTTGACCAGTACAGGGTCTCTAGCGAGAGTGACTGTCAAATATGTTTGAACAGCTCAGGGTCTCTAATCGAGATTAACTGGTAAGAGTTCGGCGGGTCACCTAGCGGAGCAGCAGCATACAGGCAGGGTTAACTCAAACTTGCGGTGGCTGAAGAGCCGATCAAGAGGGTGTGTAAGCTAAACCCGGCGGGTTAGAAGCCCCCAAATGACCTTGTTGACGGAGTCAAGTTTTTGGGTATATAACCCGGCCTTACGGTGGCCGAAGAACCGATCAAGAGGGTGTGTAAGCTAAACCCGGCGGGTTGGAAGCCCCCAAATGACCTTGTGGTTGTATCCATCTTTGCACAATCTGAGATACGTAAAACGGCAGAGGCCCCGGCTTGCAGGGATGCCAACTTTATTATATATATATAAGTGATATATACAATGATGATGTACAATGGGGGGAGTCGATGACTCAAGTATAGTACGGTCGCAGATGAGCGATATTCCACGGCCGGTGGGTCTCCTGCCCAGAAGCGCGTGACTCGTCTCGTACGTCAATGAGATAGTATGACCCATTGTTGAGGTTTCTGCTAACCACAAAAGGTCCTTCCCATGGAGGAGATAACTTGTGCGCATCCGTCTGATCTTGAATTAGACGTAACACCAAGTCGCCTTCTTGAAACGTCCGGGTCTTAACCCTACGGCTATGATAGCGACGCAGGTCTTGTTGATAAATCGCCGATCGAGCCGCCGCCAGATCACGCTCTTCATCCAAAGCATCTAACGCGTCCTGACGTGCTGTCTCATTGTTTGTCTCAACGTAAGCCGCCACCCGCGGCGAGTCATGATGTATATCACTTGGTAACACGGCTTCTGCGCCATAAACCATGAAGAAAGGCGTATAGCCTGTTGACCTATTGGGAGTGGTTCTGATGCTCCATAAAACTGATGGCAACTCTTCTACCCAACAACCCGGCGTTCTCTGCAGAGGAACCATAAGCCGGGGCTTGATACCTCTCAAGATCTCCTGGTTAGCTCGCTCCGCCTGACCATTGGATTGTGGATGAGCAACAGCAGAGACGTCAAGCCGGATGTGCTCACTTTCACAGAACGCCTGCATAGCCCCCTTGGATAGGTTTGTGCCATTATCTGTGATGATACTATGAGGGTAACCAAAGCGGTAGATCAATTTTTTGACAAACTGAACCGCCGTAGCCGCGTCACACTTGCCGACCGGCTCAGCCTCCACCCACTTGGTAAACTTATCCACCGCCACCAAAAGGTGGGTCTTCTTGTCTTTAGATCTCTTGAAGGGCCCGACCATATCAAGCCCCCAGACCGCAAACGGCCAGGTAATTGGAATCATACGCAACTCCTGAGCCGGCACGTGAGCACGTCGCCCGAACTTCTGACATCCATCGCACTTGAGAACCAAGTCTTCTGCGTCCTTATGAGCCGTCAGCCAGAAGAAACCATGCCGAAAAGCCTTGGCCACCGGAGATTTTGAGCCGGCGTGATGACCACAATCGCCAGCGTGAATCTCATTTAAGATTTCCTTACCTTCTTCAGGTGAAACACAACGTTGAAAAACGCCGGTGACGCTGCGCTTATGTAACTCGCCATTGACGATCGTCATGGACTTAGATCGCCTTATGATTTGCCTTGCCAAGGTCTCGTCCTCGGGTAACTCGCCGCAAGTCAAGTACGCTAGGTAAGGCAACGTCCAGTCAGGGATAGCATGCAGAGCCGCCACCAGCTGCCCCTCCGGGTCAGGTATAGCCAGGTCCTCCTCTAAAGGTAGCTTAACTGACAGGTGATATAGCACATCCAAGAAAACGTTAGGCGGCACCGGCTTACGCTGAGAGCCAAGTCTTGATAATGCATCAGCCGCCTCGTTCCTGCGACGGTCAATATGATCCACCTGATAACCCTTGAAGTGACCGGCAATGATATCCACCGCCTGACGATAAGCCGCCATCCGTGGGTCCTTGGAATCCCACGTGCCTGAAACTTGCTGAGCCACGAGGTCTGAGTCGCCAAGACATCTAACCCGGCTCAGGTTCATCTCCTTAGCTACACGGAGGCCGTGGAGTAAAGCCTCATACTCAGCTGCATTGTTAGTACAGGGAAGCATCAACCTTAACACATAACAAAACTTGTCACCTCTAGGGGAAGTTAAGACAACTCCAGCCCCTGATCCTTCCAATTGTCTGGATCCATCAAAGTGAATTGTCCAGTATGTGTTATCCGGCTTCTCCTCGGGCGACTGACACTCTGTCCAGTCGTTAATAAAGTCCACCAAGGCTTGAGACTTGACAGCCGTGTGGGGCACATATTTTAGATTTAGAGGCCCAAGCTCCAATGCCCACTTAGCAATCCTGCCAGTGGCTTCTCTGTTTTGAATTATGTCTCCCAACGGAGCAGAGCTAACCATAGTGATCTGGTGTCCCAAGAAGTAGTGCTTCAACTTACGATTCGCCATGAACACCCCGTATATCAGTTTCTGCCAATGTGGGTACCTCTTCTTGGACTCTATCAGAACTTCACTGACGTAGTAAACCGGCCTCTGAACCGGGTATTCTTTCCCTGCCTCCTTACGCTCCACAACAATCGCGGCGCTGACTGCCCTATTGTTAGCCGCCACGTAGAGGAGTAAAGGTTCCTTCTCAGCCGGAGCAGCCAAGACCAGCGGCTCAGACAGCTGTTTCTTGAGCGCCTCAAACGCTTCACCCGCCGCCTTACTCCAAACAAAGTTGTCTGTTTTCTTCATCATTTGATACAGAGGAATAGCCTTCTCACCCAGGCGGCTTATGAACCGGCTTAACGCAGCGATTCGACCCGCCAGGCGCTGAACGTCGTTGATGCACGCCGGCTCAGACAAGGAGGTGATAGCCTTTATCTTGTCCGGATTAGCTTCAATGCCACGCTCAGAGACTAGAAATCCCAAGAGCTTGCCTGCAGGAACTCCAAAGACGCACTTAGCCGGGTTAAGCATCATCTTGTAGACCCGTAAATTATCAAATGTTTCTCTCAGGTCGTCAAGTAGAGTCTCCTTCTTTCTTGACTTGACCACGATATCATCCACATAAGCATGAACATTGCGCCCAATTTGACTATGAAGACAGTTCTGCACACAACGCTGGTAAGTCGCCTGGGCACTCTTGAGCCCGAAAGGCATAGACACATAGCAGAAAGCACCAAAAGGCGTAATGAAAGCCGTCTTCTCTTGGTCTTTAACTGTCATCTTGATCTGATGATAACCTGAATAAGCGTCCAGGAAGCATAAACTCTCACAACCCGCCGTTGCATCAATAATCTGGTCGATACGGGGGAGAGCAAACGGGTCAACTGGACAGGCCTTGTTAAGATCCGTGTAATCCACACACATACGCCACGTGCCGTTCTTCTTAAGCACCAACACCGGGTTAGCTAACCACTCCGGGTGAAAAACCTCCACGATGAACCCTGCTGCTAAGAGCCGGGCCACCTCTTCCCCAATTGCTTTACGCCGCTCTTCATTGAAATGGCGAAGGAACTGCTTGATCGGCTTGAACTTAGGATCCACATTAAGGTGGTGCTCAGCGAATTCTCTCGGTACACCTGGCATGTCAGACGGCTTCCATGCAAAGATGTCCCGATTCTCACGGATGAATTCGATGAGCGCGCTTTCCTATGCGGGGTCCATGTTAGCCCCGATAGTGAACTGTTGTGATGAGTCACCCGGAGTGAAATCTACCTGCTTGGTATCATCCGCCGCAAACTTGAGGGGCGGCTCAGATTCCGTGTTAGGTTTCTTGAGTGGAGTCATGTCTTCCGAGTCAACATTTTCCTTATAAAACTTGAGCTCTGCCTCCGCACAACTTGACTCTGCGTAAGCTGCGTCACCTTCCTCACACTCAAGAGCTGTCTTCCGATCACCATGCACGGTAATCGGCCCGTTCAACCCGGGCATCTTGAGCTGTAAGTAAACATAGCAAGGCCTAGCCATGAACTTGGCGTAAGCCGGCCGTCCAAACAGAGCGTGATATGGGCTTTTGATTTTGACCACTTCAAACCACAAAGACTACACCCTGTAGTTAAATTCATCACCAAAAGCTACCTCCAAAGAAATCTTCCCCACTGGATAAGCCGATTTTCCGGGCACCACACCGTGAAAAACTGTTGAAGAGGGCTAAAGATCCTTATCAAGCAAACCCATCCGGCTGAAAGTGTCATAGTACAGGATGTTGATGCTGCTGCCACCATCCATAAGCACTTTAGTGAATACATATCCTCCTACTTGGGGGGCAACTACCAAAGTCAGTTGCCCCGGGTTATCAACACGCGGCAGGTGATCCTCCCTACTCCAAGTTATGTCATACTCAGACCACTTCAAATACTGTGGGAGAGCCGGCATGACCGCGTTAACCGCCCGCTTGCGTACCTTCCGGTCTCGCTTGTCGAGGCTGGTTGTAAAAACATGATACTGACCCCCACTGAGCTGTTTCGGGTTAGTCTGGTACCCCAATTGGTTATTCTGTTGCTGGCCTCCACCGCCAGGCTGTTGATGATGACCTCCTTGATTGCCTTGACCCTGGTAACCGGATCCTGAGCCGCCAGCACCAAAGCCGGCTCCTGACCCGCCCGGCCCTGAGCCGCCTGACGGACCATTACCGTTATTACGGTGCTGTTGAAGGCTGTAATCCCTGAACTGCCGCATAATACTGCAATCCCTCCAAGTGTGACCTGCCGGCTTATCAGGCCGGCTGTGCTCCGGACAAGGTTTATTGAGCATCTCCTCCAAGTTGAAAGGAGCTTTACCCTTGTTAAAGGGTGCCCTGAAGTTCCCATTGCCCTTAGCACGATTGTTCCCAGTGCTGGTGTTCGCCACCAATTCTGACCCGCCGTCCGGGTTCTTCCGTTTGCCCGGGTTGCTGTTTCCAGCCGCGTTTTGCTGTTGACCCTTGCCATTGTTACCTTTCTTCCCGTGACCTGATTTCTCATCATCAGAGCCTGGGACTTTCGTGTTATCAGAGTCTGCATACTTGGTGAGAGCCGCCATGAGCTCCCCCATGTCTTGGCATGAGTGTTTAAGCCGGCCAAGCTTCTGCTTCAGCGGTGTAAAATGGCAATTCTTCTCCAGAATCAAAACTGCTTGAGCCACCGTAATCTGTTCCGAAGAGTGGATGATGGTTGAGACCCGCCGGACCCAGTGATGAGCCGACTCGTCATTATGCTGCACGCAATGGTCCAGATCCACAATCGTCATGGGCTGCTTGCACGTTCCTTGGAAATTTTTGATGAATTTCGCCTTCAACTCGGCCCAGGAATTAATGGTATTGGGTGGCAAGCCCTTTAACCACGTGCGAGCCGGCCCTTCCAGCATCATGATGAAGTATTTGGCACATACTGCATCACTGACGTCCAACATCTCCATGGCCAGCTCATAGCTTTCGATCCAAGCCTCTGGAGGTAGGTCTGCAGTATAATTGGGCACCTTGCGAGGACCTTTGAAATCCTTTGGCAGACGCTCATTCCGTAGAGCCGGCGCTAAGCACGGCACTCCCACAGCCCTGGAGGTTACTCCTGCCCCTACTGAGACGGAAGGTGCAACTGTGTGTTCCTGATGAGCCGCCGCCGCCAGAGCCGCCGCCTCTCGCTGTGCTCTCGCCCGATCCACCAGCGCCTGAGCATCCAGAGCCGCCCGATCGACTCACGGCGGGCTCCGATGTCGTTCACTGCTAGAAACCGCCGGCGACTCATAACGCCGGCTGTAGGTGCGGCTGGGGATGGGAGTTGAATGCACGCGGCTCCGGCTGTAAGTATACTTCTCCTGCTGGGCCACCGCCGTCTGCAGGTATCCAATAGCGTTCTGCACCTCTTCTGCAAAAGGCGCCTCATCGAGGATGGGGATTGTACCAAGCCGGGTTGCCGCCGCCACCATGTTCTCAGCCGGGTTAGAATAATGACCCGGCGGCGTCGAAAAAGGCTGTGATGGGGTCGGGTTCCGGCGGGGCGGGTCTGGCCGCTGATGCTGAACCGCCGCCCGGCTTCCAGGTACTTCCGCCGTCCGGGTCACGGTCAAAGGTACGTTCCGTCCCGTCCCTGGCGTGTTGAAAAGATTTCTGGCTTCATACTGATCTGGCAAGCGGGATTGATGCCTCATCCGCTGAACCGCCGCCGCAGACTGCTGCTCTAACTCGAAACGGAAAGCGTCCGCCCTAAGGCGCTCCGCCTCAGCATCCATCTGAGCCTTCAGCTCATTGATTTCCTGTTGGACTCCGGTCATCTGGTTCTTCAACCTCGCGATCTCCGCATTACGGGCCGCTTGGTTTTCAGCAGTGACCTCAGTCGCCATCAGGATTGTAAGCTCATTCATCAGATCCAGAAGAACCTGAGCCGGTGGCCTGCCAGCTCCAGACCCAGTCGCACCGGCAGCTGAGCTGCCAGGAGCCGCCGCTGAACCCGCCATGAAGACGGCAGCGCGGTTCGGCGGCTCATAATCCTCCGGCTCATGATACTCCGACTCGGGGTAAGGCTCGACGTAGCCCCCGAGCCCACCGTTGTGAAGCTGATAGATTGATTCCGTCTCTCCGCTCAAGGATCCATCCTCTGAACAGATGAGAGTTTCTTCCCGTGACATAGAACCTTCAAGCTCCATGCCCTGGGTGAAGCCGACGAAGACATGCTTCCTGCCCGGGTCGGCACGGGCGGGTTGCTCGCGCCGGGCCAGCTCGACGATGTCGGTGCAGATGTCCGGCCCGGGTTCGGATCCGCCGATCTTGCCGATGAAGACGTGGATTCCGCCGAAGGGGACCCGGAAACCGTACTCAATTGAATCGGCCTCGGGGCCCCAGCCGGCGTCGTCGATGTAGAGCCGGCCGCGGCGACTCTTGGTCATCCTGCCAACAGTGTACCCCTCGATCCCTAGGAGAGAGCCCTTTGAGAACTCAACACCACCGAGCGCTAGCCCCACGGTGGGCGCCAACTGTCGTGGTTTTGTCACAGCAGATGTCCGAAGACTTAGGTTCGAGGCCATCGCTAAGGCGGTGGACTCAAAGGGGTTGGTCGAGACGAGGGACACGAGTTTACCCAGGTTCGGCCCCTCAAGAAGAGGTAAAAGCCTACGTCCTGCTTGTGTTGTATTGCTTGGAGTATCGATTACAAGGGAGCGGATTCGCTTGACCTAGTTCTTGATTGATTGGTTTTTCTCTAAGCCGCCCCAGGGCCTCACCTTTATATAGGAGGTCGAGGCTCTGGGTTACACGAGTCCTAAACCGACTCATACATCGTAGTTGATCCTGTCTCTAAGCCGCCTTGCTACCTTGGGCAAGCCGTCTTCGGGCGGCTTAACCGCCCGGGTCTTCACACCATCTTTTGTCTCTGGGCCTTCGTCGTGGCCCGTCAGGTAAGCCGCCATGCAGCCTGGCCTTCATCTTCCGGCCCACCTTACAGGTCTTGGCTACGAGCCGCCAGGTACGACCCGGCCCCTCCTAGGCGGGTCTTACCACGGGGTTATATCCCCAACAGACTCCAAATGCGAAATTTGGCAGGCGGTCTACCTACAATATATTAAGACCACGCGTCAACTTTCAACCCATTCCGAGAACATTTTTATTCCCACTTATAAAACAATATTTTTACAATGTCGCGGGCGCGTGTGTGTGTGGTTGGTCTGGAAACGGTCAACGACAAGAACGGGGAGAACCGGCAACTACGAACGGATGCAAGTTTTGAGAAAAGAAGGCAACAGAGTGCCGATGCAATGCGAATGACGCGATGATGAATGCGAAGAACAAATAAATCACAGGACGATAACGGAATACATGGAAGGAATCTGGAGCATCGGTCTCGGGCTATTACAGCGCCGTTACCATGGTTCTTGGAACTCACAACTTTTGTCAGAGTTCTTCTCGGAGATGGACGTGGCTGAGATTTTGAAAATACGTACCTCCCTTAGCCAGCGCGAGGATTTTATGGCGTGGCGACCGATCGGGTAGTTTTCCAGAGCGCTCGCTATGGCTGATCATGGCGAGGCTTTTGGCAATGGTGCATCAAGCTCGAACCCTGATGGGAATAGTACGTTGTGGAACTTGATTTGGCAGACAAGTGTTCCGCAGAAGATGAAGATAAACGCGTGGAAGTCCTGTATTGGGGTGTTAGCGACGGCTAAAGCAAAATCAGCTCATCACTTACATATTTTTTTATATGCCCTTTGTGTGGGGTAGACGAGGAATCGTCCTTCCATGCCCTGGTCACATGCAATGACGCCATTTTACTTCGGAATGTCATAGACGGTATTAGCCATCCCAGCAATGAGAAGTTGATGGACACTAGACTTGACTGGTTGTTGTATGTGCTTGACGGCTGTCCGGACTCAACAAGAAGTATGATCATCATGCTAGTTTGGCGGATATGGCAACTGAGGAATGATATTGTCCATGCGAAGGAGATCCTCCCTGTTAGCACCTCGGTCCCCGCAAGTTCTCAATAGAGGAGATCATAAAAGGGAAGGTGACATTGGAAGTGGATTCGAAGAATACCTCACCACCTATGGCCAGGCCAACACCCCAGTCGGACAGGTGGCACTGTCCGTCGAGGGCGCTTTCTCTGAAGTGGATGGCATGGCGGGGTTTTTTTTTATTGAAAGATCCAGCCGCTGGCCGGCTTGTATTGATCATAGCAGGAAGCACATGGGAAATACAAAAGATGAATTTTGATCATAGATCAAGGAAGAAACGAAAAAATGCCATAGGCGGCCAAAAGAGCTCGGGTTGTAAACTTCTCCTGAGGAAAAGAGAGACATCCCGATGGTAGATTCTACTTAAGCGATATCTCCCAAAAGAACCCCGAAGGGTGGCTCGATGTGTTTAGCTCCTACTTGACGCCAGAGATCCATGTCTCTGGTTGCAGCCTAAAGAATGTCCACGTGCGATGCAGTTTTGTCTCTGAAAGTGCAGTCATTTCGCTCTTGCCATATCCTCCACAATATCATCATGATCGTTGTTTTTAGGGCTTTCTTGTAGTTTGGTTGGGCAGCTGTAAGCATGCCTGTAATGACTTGCAGTGATGTTTTCTTTGCACTCCAAATTTGGTCTGCTAAAGGAGCACATCCAGTCCAACGGGCCGCCCCGTTCCAAACTGCTTTGGCCACTTCGCATCCCCGGAACAGGTGGCATGGCGGTTGCAAGCATGATTCTACGTGGCCATGGGTCAGTCTTGTTCACAGCATATAGATCTCTATTCAACTGCTTTGAAGGCGGAAATTCACGCAAGCATGATTCTTCGTGGCCATGGTCAGTCGTACTCACAACATATAGATTTCTGTTCAACTGCTTTAAAGGTGGAAATTCACGCAATAATGCAAGGTATGGCACTTGCTATAAAGCTTCTAAAGATTCAGGTCATTGTGCAATCTAACTCGTCCACAGCCCTATCATCTTCTCCGGTGGTTCTTTGGACCGTTCGGAAACGATCATCTAGTGCTAGAAATTGAAGAGTTAAGAGCTGGCAGGGAGTACTTGCTATACAAGATTTTTTGGACCGTTCGGCGTACAGTCATCTAGTGCTAGGAATTAAAGGGTTAAGAGTTGGTAGAGAGTTTATTTCACAGAAACTTCTTCGTAGTAAGAATAGAGTAGCAAATACTTTGACAAGACAGTCATACTGAATATAGCGCTGCCGTTTGGCTTAATAGATGGCCTCCATTTATTGAGGAAATCTTGCCTCTAGATTGTAATTCCACACCTTTGGAATAAAACTCATTTACCCCGCAAAAAAAATTGATACGCCACCAGTGTAGTTACCCTATTTATAAAATGCTTCAATCGCAGAAGAGGGCCAAATTATGTATTCGTACATGAGAAGGAGCCGAGTTAATTTTATACAAGACTATGTTACAGTGGGGGACGGTGACCACTCGGACCAATCACCACGGCTATGATTTCTAGTACACTAACACAGAATACCCAATCACTACAACGCTTGTTGCACTTAGCGCCCAGTTAGCCTGACCACCCACGCACCACCCAAGTACAGACCAAGCAGTGGACCCGCCAAGAGCATCTGAGTCAAGGGATACGCTTGTTGCAGTTAGCGCCCAGTTAGCCTGACCACCCACGCACCACCCAAGTACAGACCAAGCAGTGGACCCGCCAAGAGCATCTGAGTCAAGGGATCAGTCGAGGGCGTAAGCACAGCCGCAGCAACCACCGCTCCAACAACAACATACCTCCAGATTGAGAGCATTTGCTCGCTGGAAACAAGTCCAACTTGCCCCAGCAACAGCTGGATCACAGGCACCTGGAAAAGAGTAGCATGGAAATCATTATACTTCTATATATTCAGATAGTAAAATAACATTTGCAGTGCAGATCTATGATAGTACTATTTGCTTATCAAAGGAAGGAAAGGCAAGCCGCCAGCTCATTTTGATGATCAGATAACGATTTACTCAGACATACACGAGTTCCAATTCCAGTTATCAAGATTCAGCTACTAACTGGAGCATAGTACATGATTAGCAGTGTTACAATTTGAAAAAAGCACAACAAGTATTTTGGAACGGAGGGAGTAACAATTTATTTTCTAGTTGTTCATGAAATGGTCCACATGATCACTCGTGACAAGGTCCAAAACAAAATTCTTGACAGGTACTCGTATAACTTTGTCTGTACATACAGACTTGATCCTTTCTTCTTCTCTTTTGCGGGGTACATACAGACTTAATCCAACACAACCTAAATGAAACCTACCATTTTAAAGCCCTTGCAACAACCTAGCAACCCTACAATGAAGTGGATTCTCAGCAATTGTCTGCCACATGACCATCCGTGTACATAAACTTGACAGAACATTACATGATCCAATGTTTAATTTTGGTACAATTGTAAGCAAAGGAACACTTTCCAACACCCAACTTGATATCATGTTCTAAGCATAGAGGCCATGTTTACCTGAAAAGATAACCCTGTGCTGAACAGAAGCACAAGTACAAACTCAAAGTACTGGTCTATTGACCATATCGATTCCACCGCTCCTTCGGCATAATTCACGAAGAAGTTCAATGCTGCTGGAGCAAGAACAGTGTAGGAGAATAAAATGCCAAGGTAGAACAGAACTGAAGAACCCAAAACAATGGGCCCTAGGAATTTCCGCTCATCCTTGGTTAAACCAGGGAGAACAAATGCTATGATCTCGTACAAAATTATAGGACTTCCGATTAGGAGGCCACAATAACCAGAAACCTGAAGAATAAAAAAATATAAAATATAGAAAGCATTACTTAATTTGCTTTTGACATATAACCATGGAAAAAGGGTGCATGCTGATTAAAATCTGATACACAAGGAGTAACATACATATTATGTTTTTCATATAGACTAATAACCAATATGAAATCCAGCTGTCTTCGGAGCAGTTTACAGACCGGTATGTGTAGTAGTTTGTGCCTTGCATAGTTAGCCACCTTTTAGAAGGATAGCAGAGTGCACATTTATTTCCAATGCTGCAGTCACATGTATAACCCTATGTACTTACATTTGAGTTACTCACATGTTTTTATGTAAGTTTGCATCACTAGCTAGCAAAATCATGCAGTAGTTTCTAGAATTAAATTTGTGAAAGTGTAGTGTCAATCACTAAACCATAGCAAGTAATAAATTGATTTGAAAACAATATATCAGTGTATTCTACAGATGTGAAACTATTACACATTTTTAAAATTTGCGTCCCTTTCCTTCTCACCAACCTTGCTACTAGTGCCTACCACACTCAGCATCAAGAAACTTCTGCGCAAATAGCTCTGTCCATCCGAGATATTTATCAAGTGCTTTTGTGCAGGCACATAGAACAATATGGTTTCTTGTATCTTCGCATTCTGCTTGTAGAATATGTGAAAATGTGCCCCCAGAACTTTAGCTTCCCAACCATGCAAGTGGAGATTTTCCTATATTCTATGTAAGAGACTGTTGATGATAGTGTGCTAGTATGTGGATAATTTCATCACTAGAGGTAGTGTGGCTATAAAAGTCAATGATGACGTCGCCATTACTTCCAGACAATAAGGGACTATGTCAGGGCGACCCTGTGTCTCCAATGCTATTCAACACTGTTGCAGACATGTTGGCTATTTTGATCAAACGTGCCAAACAGGGCGACCAAATTGCAGGGTAGTGCCACACCTCGTGGATGGGGGCCTCTCAATTCTGCAATACGCCGATGACACAATTCTTTTAATGGAACTTGACCTCGAAAAGGCTAGAAACCTGAAACTTCCGCTTTCAGGTTTTGAGCATATGTCAGGTCTGAAAATCAATTTCCATTAAAGCAAACTGTTCTGTTTTGAAGAAGCCAATGAGACTGCTACACAATATGTCGACCTGTTTTTGTTGTGCACAAGGCCAATTCCCTATTAGATACTTGGGAATTCCGATTCATTATTGATGCCTCACTGGAACATGTCGAAGAGCGCTTAGAAAAATGACCGAGCAGTTGGAAAGGCAAGTTGCTCTCCATTGGAGGACGACTTGTCTTGATCAATTTTGCTCTCACAAACACGGTTCTCCATATGCTCTTATTTTTCCAACTCCCAAAAAGGGGTCCTGGGGAGATTGGATTACTATACATCCAGATTCTTTTAGCAGGGGGATAGTCAAAAGAAAAAATATAGGCTAACTGAATGAAGTGTGGCTTGTCAGACCAAAAGATCAGGGAGGACCATGTATAAAGGACCTCCAGGTCAAAAAATGCCTTAGTAAATGGTTGAACAAGCTTCTTACTGAGGATGATGTCTGGCCAACCATCTTGCGTAATAAGTACTTAGGCCCAAAGGTTGTGTCTCAGTCATGCTGGAAGCCTATGGGTTCGTATTTTTGGGCAGGACTGATGGCGGCAAAAAAACATATTTTTCGCGCATTGAAGACAGCTTAGAGATTTGATTCTAGGAGGACAAGTGGCTTGGAAACACCACGCTTTGAGAACAATACCTAGCTTTGTACCGCATTGTTCGTGATAAGAATGATACTCTTGCACAAATTCCGAGCTCCTCCCCTCCGGATATATCCTTTAGGCAGGATTTGATCGGCCCCCGCCTCGTGTCATAGCAACATCTACTATCTCAGTTGGATGCGATGATCCTGACACAAGGTCGGGATGAGTTTCGCTGGGATCTTACAAAAAATGGGTCCTCTATGGTTGACTCTATGTACCGTGTGCTTTCACACTCATAGCACACTCGGAGAATCCAGTGGACAATAATAAACAAATCTGGAGTCTAAGATACCACTATAAGTTGAGATTTTTCATGTGATACCTTTGCAGAGGTGTTGTGCTGGCTAAGGACAACCTCGCCCATCACAACTGGCAAGGAAGCAAGAAGTGTAGTTTTTCTGCTCTTGCGAGACAATCAAACACCTCTTCTTTCACTCCAAGTTCGCGCATTATACATGGTCAGTGATCCAAATAGCACCGAATTTGTATCTGTCAACAACGGTCACTGGCTCGACGGCATATCCCATATGTTTTGTACACAAATAAGGTTGGGAGCGTTCATCTTACTATGGTCGCTTTGGCTATGTAGAAATGGTATGGTTTTAATGATAAAAACGCATTCTCCCATGCAGGTTATCTACCATTGTATGCGCTACACTGAATGGAGTATCAAAAGGGAGCACTGGCTTTGTAGGTGGTCTGCGCTACACCGAATGGAGTACCGACCATTGTTCATGGAGGTATGTACACAGTTGAGCAAGTGCCCAGGGAGGTTTTTTACCCAACATAGGTGGCAGCATAGTCTCTGGATTGTCCAGGTGTTACGAAGACAATATTTACAAAGTGTGCTCAATCACAACCTATTTCTTCAACTCAAGATTTCAGAAATATTTTTTAGTGCAGGATGTTTTCTTCGGTGACCGAGATGATATTCTGTGGCACATCTTAGTCAAAGTCCTCACTGAGGAATTAGGAAACTAGCTGTTTGGTTCTCTTATCGTAAGAAATTTAAGAGATCAAATATCCGACTATTGTGCCAGCTGGCGATAACACGTTTGTGGGCGCGTCCTGTCCATGCGCCCTTGAGAAGAATTAGCAAGGAACTGAAGAGTGAACTTAGCTCTTTACTGGTTCTTTTTATTCCTTTTTTAGTCATAGGGCAAACCATGAGATCAAGGAGGTCCGGGTGTTACGAAGACAATATTTACAAAGTGTGCTCAATCACAACCTTTTCTTCACTGAAGATTTCAGAAAAAAAAATAGTACAGGATGTTTTCTACGGTGTCCGAGATGATATTCTTTGGCACATCTCAGTCAAAGTCCTCGCTGAGGAATTAGGAAACTAGCTGTTTGGTTCTATTATCGTAAGAAATTTGAGAGATCAAATTTTCCACCGTTGTGCCAGCTGGCGATAACACGTTTGTGGGCGCGTCCTGTCCAACAGTCACATCGGCCCTTGAGTTGCGACCTCAGCTATAAATAGCCCCCCTCCTCCACCATAAGTTGGTTGGCTGCTACGCGTGACATTTAGACAAGTGTTGTCTGAGCAACCCATCCTCCCTAAGCTTTTGAGTGAATCCAAGGAAAAACCCAATGCCTAATAGCCAAAGTGATTGAGAATCACTGAAGAACCTGTTCGAATTCACTGAGGACTTGTTACTCTTGAAGACTGTGATCTTCCAGACGGATAGGTGTCGGTTCTGAGGTCCAAGAGTGATTATGGACTGCCGAAGAACAAGTATGTGAAGGTCCCGAAGATCTATCTTGAAGATCTACCATGAGTGACTGGGTGAGGTCTAAGAGATCTTGGCTCAAAAAGAACAGGGTGAAGACATTGGTCTTCTGAGTTAAATCTCAGCCTTCCAACCAGACGTAGAATTGTCATAGCAACTCAAACTGGGTCAACAAATCCTTGTCTTCACCAAGCTACTGGTTCTATATTATTCATCTCTATTTACTTTGTTGTTGTTGTTGTTTACTTTAAATAATTTGCATCTTTTGAAGAATCTAATCCTCCCTCTTCTGGAAGTCTTTCACTAAATAATTATCTGTTCCGCTCCATTTACTTATGCACTGTTTAATATTCAGTGTTTTGGTACTGAAGTGTATCTATCTTTTTGTTAGACTTGTTTACATGTTCTGTTATGTTGTTGTGCATGCTATCTACTGTTCTGGTGACTTTGTTCCAATTCTAATTGAGTGCGTACTCTAGTTTTCTTCAGTCAGTTATATTTCAGTTCTGTGACAATATTACTAGAACATTCAATAAGAAATGTGACTTGGCCTTAAAGGTACACCTTCAAAGACAAGAATATTATTAATGATTTAAAAAAACTATAAGAATAATATCAACAAAATACTAAGTGCAGAGCAGTTCACCTTCAATGTTGTAAAGAAAAATTCTCCAGGAGAGAGCTGCAAAAATCGGACACCCTGAACACTAACAGGCGCTTCAAGAATCTTAATTATATCTTTGGAGAAAGCAAAACAACCAATTATTGAAGCTCCAACAGCCAATACTGATATAAATATCCTCGCACGAAGTTCCTCTAGATGATCAAATATACTCATTTCCTTATCATCTGGAAGTAGCTCTTTGCTTGGATAAAGAAAATTATATAGACTACTCTGATCTTCTTCCTGTGTGACATCTTCAAAAGAACTATTTTCGACTGTACAAGATACATTTGAGCTGTCAACATATTTCAGAAATAAATTCCACAAAGGCATAATAATTAATAAGATAAGATGTAGTTATGACCAGTAAAAAAAGGCATATTATGATATGTATTTTGCTATAGTACATATCTATCAAGATGGGCTTTGGTAATGCTAGAACAATAAAAGTGCACCATATTCTTTTATCCAACTGGAAAGGGTTAACACTAGTGAATTAATAGTTCCTCAAAGTCAAACAAACAATAATTCTAGTGTATAACTTTATTTTAGCCTGTGCCTATCCTCTTCCATATATACTACTCCCTCCGTCCCAAAATGTAAGACAATTTTTGACACTATCGCTTATAATTAAAGTATGGGTGATAATTTCCGTTATTTTAGAGCTGCATTTACCAATGGGTTTGTTGTTGTTGCATTTACCAAAGGTTGACACGGTAGTGACAAGAAGGTAAAAATTGAAACATATCATAAATGCCATTTGACAACGATTGATTGGGCAATTGGAGGTCCGTAAAGAGAGATCTGAAGGATTGAAGCATCACCAAAGAACTAGCCATGGACAGGGGTGTGTGGAAGCTTGCTATCCACGTGTCAGAACCATGGTCACGAGATCTTATGGGTTTCACCTCTAGCCTACCCCAACTTGTTTGGGACTAAAAGCTTTGTTGTTGTTGTTGTATCACAAATGCCATTTGACATTTAGCAATCAATTTCTCTTTTGAGTCAAAATATTCGAAACTACCACAACAATACCTATGATCCGAACTCAGTACAACAAGAAATCGAACGGCATGCTGCACTTTGGTCAGAGACATGAATGGTTCGATTGTAGCATTGGACAGAAATCAGACAAAAGCTTTTTTCGACAAAGGGTGGATTTTATTGGCTAAATCGGACAAAAGCTATCATACGTATTGCATCGTTCCAGAACTTTCTCACAAAATTTAGAAGCCATTCAAGTGCCGATCCTCTGAAACCGTCCAATTGCCCAATCAATCGTTCCACTAACACTCCTGACTTGCGAGTTTAACTAAACTAGTAAAGCTCAGATGCCTCCGAGATCTCAACACAACAATATACCAAGAAAGCATGAGAAGAGGCTAGAGGCGTACTACGTCCTGGAAGTGGATCTTGGAGGGTGGCGCCGAGGCTGCTCGATGGAGACTCTTCTCTTTGAGACGCTGGCAAATTCGTGTCCTGGCCGCTTCTCCCCTCAACGGCGTAACAGCGAAGGTGGCGGCGACGGCAGTGGAGGAGCTCGGGCGTGCATGAGGAGAGATGGGGAAGGGAGATGTGGTGGCGACGGAGGAGGATACTGCCGAGTTGCGGTGGCGGGTGGGAGAGCAGCGCTCCTGCGCTTCCCATGGTCTCTCGCGGGAGCTCGATAGGTGATAAACGGATAATTTTCTGCTCGCTTCAGCGAGTTCCGTGTGGGTGTTGTTTCCGTCGCTTCTTCTTCTCCTGCCTGGCTCATCGGATGTGCTTCTGCTGTACTGGCCACACAAGTCCTGGCCAGCACGGCCCGGCCACGCTTTTATCAGGTTGTGCCTTAGAGCATCTTGATCCGTATAATGCCGGCCCGTAAAATGCGTTTAGAGTTCGTGAAAAAACGGCTTTGCGGGCCGGCGCGGGCGACGGTCGAGCAGACCCCGCAAAGCGGATCCGTAAAAAAGGATATTCTCGCTGCTCGGCCATCAGTAATTTGCATTTTAATTTCGGGCATGAAAACACATTTCAGTAAGGTTGACAAAGCTGAATGAAAACAAGAATATACCCCGTCATTTTCGCATTTGAAGAATACTCATTCGGGGTGTTGCGGCGTGCTAGATGTTAGCCGCAGCACTGTCTGTGTGCAGGCGTCACACTGTATGAGCAGCATCGGCGAGTCGGCGAGCCGCTGCGCGAGCGCCAAGCCCGGGCGACGGCCGGCCGAGTCTTTGCCGGCAAACCGACGACGGCGGCTAGAGGACGAACTAGTACCTGCATGCGGCGCTGGGGCTTTGCCGGGGCTGTGTGGGGTGCTCCCCGACCAATCCATGGCTTGGTGCAGCCGCCGGTGGCCGAAAACGTCAAATCCGGCGGTCGCGACAAACAGCCGCCAATCTGCAACTTTTCGGCCGGCCGAGGCAGGAGGAAGTGGTGGAGGTCAATCTCGGGCGTGTGGCGGCCCGCCGTCGTGATCCCGACGGCTGGTATGGCCGGAATCGTAGGCGGCGGCCCGGCGGCGATGGGTGGGGAAAAGCGCGGGCTGAAATGTCCCCCCTCCCCCCCGCCAACCGCTCCTGCTATATACATGGCACCGACGGGGTGAGGGGGTTGGGGTGGGAATTTTGCCGTGCCCCGCAAAAATATTTACGGGTTCGACGTGTTTGCGGGGTCTGATCGGGCAACTTTTTCCGCGCGGCGGTTATTTTGCGGGTCGAGGCATTATACGGGGTCTGCTAGAGATGCTCTTAGAGCATCTTCAACAGACGCACTAGATTTGGCGCGCGGAAGAATAGGCGATTTTTGTGCACGCGTCCGGTTGACGCGCTCAAGCAGGCGCGGAAAAGTTTGGCGCGCTAAAAAAATCTGCGCGCGCGAAAAAGCGGCAAGGCGCGCGGCGTCCAGCGCGCCCTATAAAATTCGCGCGCGGGCTCCCGCCAACCACCGTCGCCGCGCCCTTTTTCCTCGCCTCTCCGTCGCCTCCGGTGCCCCGTCGCTGCCACGCCCTTCTTCCTCGCCTTCGTCGCCTCTTTCTCGCACCCGTCGCCTTCTCCCCCGCCGCCGCCATGGCGCCGCGCACCAGGAGCAGCTCCGGCTTCCGCGGCATCCACGCCCGCCCTTCCAACGTGTATTACGCGAAGATACGCTCCGGTGATATATGCTCGGGCTCGGGTCGTTCGAGACCGCCCAAGCGGCCGCCCGCGCGTACGACGTGGCGGCGTGGCGCCTCGGGAGGCCACGGTCTCAAATGAACTTCTCGGACGTCCGGACGCGCGAGGAGGAACAGGCCCGCGCGCCTCCCCCGCGGCTAATCACCACGGAGGACCGCCGCATCCAGCAGAGGAGGGAGCGCCGCATCCAGCAAAGGAGGGAGCGCCGCCTCCTCATCGCTGAGGCGGATGAGCTGGCCATGGCGGAGTGGCGCGAGCGCTTCCCGCAAGATGTCATCGACGAAAATGCGTTCTGGGCGCAGAAGAGGGCAGAACGAGCTGCAGATCGGGGGGGACAGGCATGAGCGGAAGGCACTAACGGAAGCCCAGTTCGACCTGGGGCAGGCGTCTACCCTGGGCGAGAATGATCCTCAGTGGGATGACGCCTTTCTGTCGTCGAACTACACCATCGAGGAGAGCGAGGAGGAGTAGTCTAGTTTGTCGTCGACGCGTTTTTTAGCTACTATATTTGCATCGTACTATCATTTTTATTTGTACCGTATGAAATACATGTGGTGTTGGGCTTGAACTATGCTATGAATTAAAATCTAAAATTTTTGTTGATTTATTTTTTGTGTGTTTGATCTTTTTTATTCTATTTCGAGTGATGAGATATGTTGTTTGTGCTGGGCGCGCGCGCTATAAATTTAGCGCGCCTGCTGAAGCTATAGCGACGCGCTGCATTTTGCAGCGCCCGCTGGAGCAAGCGCCCTGCGGCGCGCAAAAAAAGGCTATTTCGGCGTTGTATAAATTTTTTAGCGCGCCGCGCGGTTGCGCGCCTGTTGGAGATGCTCTTACCGGCTTGAGACTACCCACGGTGAGAGTAAGTTCAGTAGTAAATAGACTCCAACTCAGAAAATTTGCTTATATAGCAATAATTTGATGATGAAAGAAATGAACGAGTAGGAGCATCTACGGCCGGACTGGCCAAATTCGGCCCCTCAAACGCCCGCGGATGCGTCCAACAGTGAGAGTAACTTTAGTAGTAAATAGACTCCAACTCAGAAAATTTGCTTATATGGCAATAATTTGATGATGAAAGAAATGAATTGAGTAGGAGCATCTACGGTCGGACTGGGCAAATCCGACCCCTCAAACGCCCGCGGACGCGTCCGCGGACACTGACTGGTCGCGCATCAAATATTGCACCCTACAACCGGATATCTCAAATTAGAAACCTCAAATCCATATTATTACATGCAACGTAAACCTAATACTAAGAGGAGCTCGTCCGGCGGCTGGCTGCGCCCCTCGTAGCATCGGTCCGGTCGCCAGCGAGGTAGAGTAGGACATGGGACACTAGCCGGCTCACGGGAGTCGAGCTCCCGCCGTCTCCCATGCCCTACTCTTCCTCGTCGGAGCCCGTAACCCGGACAGTGCCGGTGGACGTGAGGTCGATGACGGATCCTTCCTAGGAGGAGCCGATGTCCACCACGACGCGGTTGCGGCGCCCACACTAATGCACCCTACGGGGCGCCGGAGAGTGTGACTCCGCCTCTCCAACGTCCACCGCCACGAGGGCCTCCGTCGTCTCCCGCGCTCGCTGCGTCACAGCGGGCACGCCGTGCCATGTTAGCGTCTGCGACCGCCCATGGCGCATTCTCGACGCCCCAATGGAGGGGTTGTGCGTCCGCCACAACGTGCAGACGTCAGACGGACCGCACCGCCTCCGGTGAGGCAGCGATGCCGGATACAAGCACCGGTTGTGCCGACGCAATGGATTCCCGACGTTGCGAGTCCGAGCACTGAGGAAAAGCGACCGCCTCCCGGGAGCAGCGGAGCGCAACCTGGACGGCCATCTCCTCCTCGAGGCCCCGTGGGATGAGCTCGTGGTCGACGGATCTGGAGGTAAAGGACTCGGATCTGCTGCCCGCCATGTTGGAGAAGGACGGAGATCGCCGGATGGGGGCTTTGGGTGGCGGATGGGAGTGGAGGGGAGTGGAGTGAAGTGGCTAGGGTTTGGTCCGGTGAGCGGTTGGGGACGAATATATGTGGGGTCGATGCGGGCCAGTGTGGGCTAGGCGGGCGCGCCCCGGCGCCCCCATATCCGCCTCATATTTGGGCTGGATATGAGGGGTGCCAGTCAGCCATGGCATTTGTGGCCGGTTTGAGAGGCCCGGCTGGGTCAAAATTTCATGACCGGTCAGTGACCGGGCGGCCTGCCCGGGCGTTTGAGGGGGGTATGTGTCGGAGAATGGTTTTGTACCTACGGGAAACCACTCAAGAACCCGGTTCCAACACTGGGGAGCTGAGTGAAATCTACCCCTTGACTCGGATGGAGCTACGCGCATAGAGCATGAAAGAGACGCACGGATTTACCCAGGTTCGGGCCACCTTCCCGTGTAAAACCCTACTCCTACTTGGTGGATTGCTTTCTCTCATTGTTGCACAAGTGTTACAAGTTGTGAGGTTGAAGAAAGGTTCTTCCGGGGGGAGAATGAGAGCTCCAATCCTCCTCTCCTCTCTACGGTGGCAACATGTCCCTCTTATCATTGCCTTGGGCCTCTCTTCCCAAAATATTAGCGGGAAAAGGGCAACCACAGAGCGGCAATTCGGAGGGGGAGAAGTGTTGGAAATATGCCCTAGAGGCAATAATAAATTGGTTATTATTATATTTCCTTGTTCATGATAATCGTTTATTATCCATGCTATAATTGTATTGATTGGAAACTCAAATACATGTGTGGGTACATAGACAACACTGTGTCCCTAGTATGCCTCTAGTTGACTAGCTCGTTGATCAAAGATGGTTAAGGTTTCCTAGCCATTGACATGAGATGTCATTTGATAACGGGATCACATCATTAGGAGAATGATGTGATGGACAAGACCCAAACTGTAAACGTAGCATTTGATCGTGTCAGTTTATTGCTATTGTTTTCTGCATGTCAAGTATCTGTTCCTTTGACCATGAGATCATGCAACTCACTGACACCGGAGGAATACCTTGTGTGTATCAAACGTCGCAACGTAACTGGGTGACTATAAAGGTGCTCTACAGGTATCTCCGAGGGTGTCTGTTGGGTTGGCATGGATCAAGACTGGGATTTGTTACTCCGTGTGACGGAGAGGTATCTCAGGGCCCACTCGGTAATACAACATCACATTGAGCCTTGCAAGCAAAGTGACTAAAGAGTTAGCCACATGATCTTGTATTACGGAACGAGTAAAGAGACTTGCCGGTAACGAGATTGAACTAGGTATAGTGATACCGACGATCGAATCTCGGGCAAGTAACATACCGAAGAACAAAGGGAACAGCATACGGGATTAACTGAATCCTTGACATAGAGGTTCGACCGATAAAGATCTTCGTAGAATATGTAGGAGCCAATATGGGCATCCAGGTCCCGCTATTGGTTATTGATCGTAGAAGTGTCTCGGTCATGTCTACATAGTTCTCGAACCCGCAGGGTCTACACACTTAACGTTTGGTGACGATATAAGTATAGTTGAGTTATTTTGTTGGTGACCGAAAGTTGTTCGGAGTCCCGGATAAGATCCCGGACATGACGAGGATCTCTGGAATAGTCCGGAGGTAAAGATTGATATATGTGATAATAGTGTTTTGATCTCCGAAAGAGTTCCGGAGTTCACCGGAATGGGTTCCGGATGTTTACCGAAGTGTTCGGGTGCAGCAACACTTTATATGGGCCAAAGGGATAAAGCCCACGAGGTATTGGAAAAGTGCAAAAGTAGTTTTGCTGCCGCGTAAGCGGTACTACCGCTTGTGTGAAGCGGTACTACCGCCCGAGCGGTACTACCGCTTGTGTGAAGCGGTACTACCGCCCAAGCGGTACTACCGCTTGTGTGAAGCGGTACTACCGCTTGTGTGCGGCTGTGCACGGTTCGGCAGGGATCCGAGTTGGACTCTTTTCCTGCGGGCCAAACCGACCTTGTGCGGGCAAAACCGACCTGGAGGAGGTTTTTACTCCAAGTTTAGACCCCAAGGCTCAACATATAAATAGGGGGGCAGGGCTAGCACACGGGAGACATCAGGATTTCCCAAGCCGTGTGCCGGCAACCCTAGCCCTCTAGTTCCTCCGTCATAATCTCCGTAGCGCTTGGCGAAGCCCTGCAGAGATTGTTCCTCACCACCATCACCACGCCGTCGTGCTGCTGGAACTCAACCACTACTTCACCATCGCTCGCTGGATCGAGGAGGTGAAGGCGTCATCAAGCCGTACGTGTGTTGAACGCGGAGGTGCCGTCCGTTCGGCGCTAGTTCGTGATCGGATCGAGGGACGACTTGCGATTTGGATCGCGGAGACGTTCGACTACATCAACCGCGTTTCTTAAACGCTTCCGCTTAGCGATCTACAAGGGTATGTAGATTCACTCTCCCTCTCGTAGATGCTCATCACCATGGATAGATCTTGTGTGTGCGTAGGAAAATTTTTGTTTCCCATGCAACGTTACCCAACAAGAAGTGCGCAGTCTTCCCTGGTAAAGTCGGTCTTCACGCTGCAAAGGAGCCATCCATGACGTGCTCGTGGGCTCGCCGGTGGCCTCTGTTCTAGTGAGCAGCGTTATGTTGGTCTCCTTGCACCAAAGGGGTAATTCTCGGGACTCATCGTGGAGGAGGACAACAGCTCGCTGCCCTTTTATCACAAACATGAAAGATTCCCTGCATGCGCCTGCTGGTGCCGTCCTGTAGTCTATGTCGCCCTGCGACGTCACCCATGTGGCGGGCATGTGATCGTGTTGATCAGCACCACCTGGCCTCTCTAAGCAGAGAGCTTCGAGGGAGGCAGCCTCGCGGGACCTCTCGCAACCTGTTGATAGGTGTCCCGGGGGGCCCTCTCAGAGAGAGACAGAGCCTCGCGGAGCGGAGCCTCGCGGGGTGATCTTCATAATGTCCCAATGGGTTGTTTGCCGCACCAGGCCTTCTTTATGTCGTTGACTGGGCTGGCAGCAGATGTGTCATGGTACCCCGGTTCCACTGGACCGACAGTAGCCCCCGGGCCCGGGGCACGCACGTCCGCCCGCGGAGCACGAAACGGCACGGACTGAAATGTCGTGGGGCCTGACAAACTGTCGGGCCCAGGCGGTGACACGTGGCGGCCATGATGGGATGAAACGTACCCACTTCTCCCACGACGCCTCGGTAATTGCACCCGCGTGGTCTTAAGACCACCCCGCACGTGGAAACAGAATCATCATTGCTTTCCTTCCTCCAAACGCCTCCTCTGCGTCCGGCTGCTCCTCCTTCCTTGTAAACACACTGCTTGCTGCTCTCCTTCCTCGCCTCCAATCCACGTCGTCATTGCCATGGCTCCCAAGAAGGGAAGCGCTGATGCCGCCGAAGCACAGGTGGAGCCGACCTTGCTACCCTCCACCATCAGGAATCAGGAGGGGCTGGACAAGCTCGTCCGCCTGATGCTCATAACAAGCACGGGACCACAAAGATCTTGCCCGACTCAAAGCCGGCCAGGGAGCTGACGGCGACGACCTTCCCATTCTTCTTCCACTCCATATTTGGAGGTTTGCTGTGACAACCCCCAATTTTGGCCGTACGCTAATCATACACACAATGCGTACGACCAAGATTAGGGACTCACTGATTGATATCACAACACAACACTAGACACAAATTAAAGTCATACAGCTTCATGTTACAAGCCAGGGGACTCGAGGGCTCGAATACAAAGCTCGACAAGCACGAGTCAGCGGAAGCAAATAATATCTGAGTACAGACATAAGTTAAACAAGTTTTGCCTTAAGAAGGCTAGCACAAACATAACAACGGATCGAAAGAGGCGAGGCCTCCTGCCTGGGAACCTCCTATCCTACTGCTGGTCGGGGGCCGCCTCCACGTAGTAGTAGGCTCCAGCGGTGGCGTAGTAGTCGTCTCCAGCGTACTCCATCTCCTGGGCTCCATCGTCTGAATGCAGGAACGTATCGAGGGGGAAAGAGAAAGCAAAGCAGCGGTGAGTACTCATCCAAAGTACTCGCAAGACTGACATCAGAACTATGCTAAGTATGCATCAGTAACAAGGAATGGGGTTATATCTGGGCTGACTGCAGAAAGCAAGAATAGGGGGAAGGCCTAGTCCTATCGTAGACTAGCATCTTCAGCATCTTGCAGCATTAGAAGAGAGTAGACTGGTATCTCATATATAGTCATATTATTGTAGCAATTTTATTAAGTAACCACGCCCAGAGATTCTTCCTCAACTCCCTGCGAGGAAGCAATCTCGGAGCCAACATTCATTTCAATTTAAAGTCACAATTTTAGTTGTAGTAGATCAAGGTACAACTCCAAGTCATCTTGTTACCGTGGACACGGCTATTTGAATAGATGAATTCATCCCTGCAGGGGTGCACCGCATTTCCAACACGCTTGATCACCTCCGGCTGGACACACTTTCCTGGGTCATGCCCGGCCTCGGGATATCAACACGTCGTCGCCCCACCTAGGCTCAACAGAGAGGCCAGCCCGCCGGTCTAAATCCTAAGCACACAGGGGTCGTGGGGCCACTTGCCCTTTGCGCTCCTGCACGATGCGTACGTGGCCGAGGTCAGCCCTAGCACACTCTAATCCAAGAGATGTACCGTCCAGGCCACTCGGGCGCGCGCCGCTCCATTGCTGACGTCCGAAGAGCTTCGGCTGATACAACGATGCTGAGTACCCATAACTTATCCCACGCGAAGGTTTGGTGCGTAAAAGGTCAAACGACCAACTCAGATCAAATACCCAACCCATTAGCATTTTATTAATGTGGGGCAAGCGCGACCCATGAAGTGCGGTCCCGTCGCCCCGTCTCGAGGATGTGTGGCAAGGGCCTCTCCTGCCCGTCCACGCCTCATCATCATCAAACCGTGGGTACCCCTCAGGGCCGACCCATCACCAACATGTTTCTGTAACCAGGTCATAGTAACTGTGTGTATAAAACATCAAGACGGAACCTGAGGAATCACCCTCAAAGGGTCCCGGTCGATGAAACCGTCAAGGTGGACTTAGAGGAATCACCCTCGAGGGTCCCACACTTGAGGGGTTGCACGACAGAGTCATCGTCGGGAGTGGTGAAGGAGGAATCACCCTTGATAACCACGACCGACTAGCTGCACTACAGAGTTAGCATCATGAGTACTTCACGAGGTGTCACCCTCGGTACTCGATAGTAGCTCTGCAGAGTCGTACAACTAAGGGGTGCGCGGTGATGTGAGGGGCCTGGCTTGTCGGTCGGTTGACCGAGTCTTCGAGTCGTCGATGAAGAAGCAGGGGCAACTGGGACTAAGGGGTCACTGGGGATTCAATGATCAACCTATACTAAGCAGTTGATATAACAGCAGGTATAGTAGCAGTTTATCAAAAACAGGCTATGCATCAGAAATAGGAGCTAGCTAATACAGTAGCAAAATCTAATGCAAGAATGAGAGAGAAAGGATTGGGTGATATCGGAATGCTCAAGGGGGGTTTGCTTGCCTTGCTGCTCTGTGGCAAAGGCCTGATCGTCAGCGGTGTAGTTGTACTCGGCAGCAGCGTCAGTCTCGGGCTCTACCGGTAAGAAGAGGGGGGAGAAACAATAAATATAAAGCAGACAAATGCGTCACGATGCATGACATGGCAATATGCAGAGCTAGGCATGCACTAACGCAGTACTACATGTAGCAGACGGGTCGGAACAATATCTGACGATATTTTCCCGGGTCTCGGGCCACTACCGGACAGATGGAAATGATGGAAAAGTTCCATGTTCGTTATGATAGGAGCGCGTGACAGACGAACGGACTGCGTATTCGGATTCGTGGGATTTTTCTGAACAACTTTCATGTATAAATTATTTTCATCCGAGTTACGGATTATTTTATATTAATTTTCAGAGTTTTATTAATATTCTGAAATTAAACGGAATTAAATTAATTCGGAAAAGCATTTATGACGTCAGCATGAGGTCAGGATGACGTCAGCATGAGGTCAGGATGACGTCAGCAGTCAACAGTGCTGTTGACTGGTCAAACCGGACATGTGGGACCCCCATGTCAGTGACTCAGAATTAATCCAGTGTTAATTTAATCTAAACAGGTTTAATTAACAGGGTGGGGTCCATCTGTCAGTGAGACATTAGGGTTTTATTAATCATTTTTATTAATCTAATTAACCAGATTAGCTAATGACAGGGCTGGCCCACTGTCATACACACAGGGGGCCTGGGACCCACCTGCCATTGACTGGACCCAGTCCAGTCAGCAGGTTGATCTGGTCAACAGGTCAACAAGGTCGGCCTGGCCCACCGGTCAGCGACCCTAGCAGTGGCCCCGGCCCGGCCACGTAGGCGTCGGCGCCGTCCGGCCACCGAAGAAGCTCCGGTGAGC
The DNA here is from genome assembly GCA_039707655.1 of Elymus sibiricus. Lineage (NCBI taxonomy): Eukaryota > Viridiplantae > Streptophyta > Magnoliopsida > Poales > Poaceae > Elymus > Elymus sibiricus. The sequence continues at coordinate 239,666,030 of CM077667.1, read as the reverse complement.
TCCCGAATCACCGGCGTGGCTCGGATTTCATCTACGGTGGGTCAAATCGAGCGCTTCTTCTTGCGTTGAGAAGCTGGAGCTGCCACCGTTCCATTTCGGACATCGGGGCGAGCAATGGTGGTCTGTAGCGAGCGCTACATCGACGGCGGTAGAAGGGAGCTTCGGGCGTCGATGGCAGCGAGCAAACCAGCACGCAAACGACCTACCTAGCGCGCGGGATCGAAGCAGGGGATGTCCCGGAGCACGCCCGTGGCACGCACGGGTGCTCAAACGCACGCACGGCACGAGCACGTCGGCAATGGCGGCGAGCAGAGCTCGGGTACGGCGCAAGGGTGCTACGCTGGCCTAGGGGAGCAAACAGAGGAAGAGGAGGACGCGGGGGAGCTCACTTGCGGTGGCGAGAAGGCCCGGGGCAGCCAAAATCGACGGGGAGGAGTAGATCGACGACGGCGAGCTCGCTGGTCCGAGGAAGAAGACAACCGCAGGCGGTGGTGTGGGAGCTTCCGGGCCTCGACCCAATGCTCCAAGGGGTCGAGGAAGACGAGGTGGAGCTCCAGGACTTGACGGAGAGGGACGGGGAGCACGGTGGCCGTGGCTACGTGGTGGACATGGCGGCGGCGGCGCTCGATGTGGCGAGGGAGGAGGCAGGGAGCGAGAGAGGGGGATCTGGAGGGGGCTAGGGTTCCAGGGAGGGGGTCGGGGGCGGCCTTATCCCCTCCAGGGGCGCTGTAGCGACGCGGGCGGCGAGCTGGCCCAGCGGGGACGACGCCCGTACTCGGTCGCCCCACGCCAGGTGGAGGAGGGAGGTAGGGGACGAGGGGGGGAACCGGCTGCGCCGGCCTGGGCCTGCCACTGTGGCCTAAGGCCCAGGGCAGAGGGAGGGGGGCTTTTCCTTTTTCCTTTCTTTTTATTTTTCTGTTTTAAATCTTTCTGTTACTTATTTAATTTTAGGGCTAGATGACTTTAGTAAAATATGGCACTTGGCCTAATATTTGCATTGCAATATTAGGTACTGACACAAAAAGTTTGGGGGGGGGGCCTTTGGATTAATTTTGTATTTTCAAAAAGCAAAAGGCATTTAATTAATTGTTTTGGGCTCTGCTAAAATAGTTTTGAGGCACAAAACCACATGATAAAATGTTGGTTCCATTTTTAGAATAGCTTAGGGAATAATTGCAACCTAAGCATGATTTTTAAATTGAAGTTTGCAAAACTTTTAAAACCACCTTTCAAATGAATTGGAATTGCAAAGGAATTTGAATTGAGCTTTGATTCCAAAAGTGATCACACATGGATTAGCAAAAGCATTAGCATAATCTTGGCCATCACTGTAGCTTAATTACAATGATCACTGTAGCACTAAATCCAGAGTGTCACATTTGCTCCCGCTTTTCTCCGACTTCTTTCGTGCCGTCCTCGAGCATTATCAGATCCACGCTCTCCATCCGCACCCCAACTCCGTCTTCCCTCCTCGCCATTTTCGCCTTCCTCTACGAGGGCTTCCTGGGGGTGAAGCCCTCGGTGGCCCCCTTTCGCACCTTCTACAACATGAGGTGCAAGCAGGGGCACAACGTGGGGTGCGCCTCCTTCCACATGGTGGATAGGATGGCGGAGCGCTTCATCGAGATGAAGACCCTCAAGAAGGTGAAGAAATTCCGGGCGCGTTGGGTCTACATGGAGGAAGGCCAATGCAACCCTCTGTTCATGCCTCCCACCGAGCCGATGGTGAAGAGCTCCAGCTGGGAGCACCTCAAGATGGTGGATGCTGACCTCCGGCCCATCGCCGCCAGGCTGCGGGAGCTGTGGGCAGTAGGACTCACGAGCACCATGGTGGCCCGGGAGTTCATGTGCCGCCACATCACTCCCCTCCAGCAACGCTCGCACCCTGCATGGGCGTACCAGGGACGCTCAGACAAGACCCGGTTGTGCGCCGACACCCTAGAGACGCCGATGGTGAGCGGAATCATGGAGATCCTATTCATCGAGGAGGTGTCGGAGGCGATGCCGCAGGGCGGGCTCCCTCTCTACAAGCGCGGCGACGGGGTGGACCTCTAGGCCCTGATGCCCGTGTTTGATGAGTGGGGCCTGGTTCCTGAGGGCCACGAGGGGCCCCGCGATAACCCCATCATCATCGTGCCCACCTTGGGGGACTTTGAGGGTGTCGGGCCCTCCTCCAGCGCGTTGGCACTGATACGTCTCCAACGTATCTATAATTATTTATTGTTCCATGCTATTATATTATCATTCTAGGATACTTTTTGAGTAATAATTTACCAATTTATATTATTTTTTAGCACTAACCTATTGACCCAGTGCCAGTTGTTATTTTCTATGTGTTTTTTACTTTTCAGGTTTACTGTACCAAAACAAAGTCCAGTTGCCCCGAAACTTTTTTATGATTTTTTCTGGACCAAAAGAAGACCTAGAAGCTTCGGGAGAAGATTGGAGGCCGCACGAGGGAGGTACAAGCCAACAGGGCGCGCCCAGGGGGGTCGACGCGCCCTGATGGCTTGTCCCTCCCTTGTGGCCCTCCTACCCCCGTTCTCTGGCCTATAAATTCACATATATTCCAAAAACCCTCAGGGGTTTCCCAAAACACTTTTTCCGCCGCTGTAAGTCTCTGTTCCGCCGCGATCCCATCTGGAGCTCCGTTCCGGCACCCTGCCGTAGGGGGGTCGATCACGGAGGACTTCTTCATCAACCTTGCTGCCCTCATGATGTTGTGTGAGTAGTTCACCACATACCCACGAGTTCGTAGTTAGTACCTAGATGGCTCTCTCTCTCTCTTGATCTTAAATACAATGATCGTCGCATCTTCGCTTTGATCTATCCGACGTAATTCTTTTGTGCGGTGCGTTTGTTGGGATCCGATAAATTGTGGGTTTATGTTCAGATTATTCATGAAAAGATATTGAATAGTTGCTGGTATTTTATTTGCATGATTGTTATAGCTTCATAATCCTCTCCGATTTATTGAAATAGTTTGGCCAACTAGATTGATACTTCTTCGGTGAGAGGGGTGCGTTGTAATGGGTTCAATCTGGCGGTGCTCTATATCCCACTGACAGAAAGGGACAAGACACGTCTTTGTATTATTGCCACTAAGGATAAAACGATGGGGTTAGTTCATATTAATTGAATTCTCTTTGTCTACATCATGTCATTGTTCTCCAAGCATTACCCTGTTTTACTTAATACTCTAGATGCATGCTGGATAGCGGTCGATGGGTGGAGTAATAGTAATAGGTGGAGGCAGGAGTCGGCCTATTTGCTTATGGACGTGATGCCTATATATACATGATCATTGCCATGAATATCACATACTTATGTGCTTTTCTATCAATTGCCCAACAGTAATTTGTTTACCCATCGTATGTTGCCTTCATGAGAGATGCCACTAGGGAAAACTATGGCCCTCGAGTCTATTCACTTATATGTTTACAAATCCTATCTTTACCTTGCTGCCATTATTTACTTTTTATTTTATTTTTCAATTTACAGTTATCTACTATTATCTACACACTTCACTTGCTTGCAAATCACGAGATCAAGGGGATTGACAACCCTCTTGCCGTGTTGGGTGCAAGTGTTTGCTCCTTTGTGTGGAGCCGCTGAAGACGGTTGTGGATTGATATTCCTATTGGTTTGATAAACCTTGGTTTCTTAACTGAGGGAAATACTTATTCGTGTTGTGCTACAATTACCCGTTCCTCTTCAGGAAAACCCACGTAGATTACAAGTATCAAGAAGGATTTCTGGCGCCGTTGCCGGGGAATATCATCACCAACTATCAAGTAACTTCACACAAATTATCATTCACTTGTTCTTCTTTTTATTTGCTGTTATATTTAGTTTGCTTCATAAAAAACAATAATACAAAAATATTTATCTTTGCTTGTTGCTTGTTGCTTGTTACTATGTCTAGTTCTTGTGTTCTCGTTGCTCCTGATAATTAGGTACTAAATTTCAAACAAAGGGGGGAGAAAATTTCAAAGATGCATGGTATAGGATTTGCAATGCTCAAAATAAATCAACTCATAAGCAATCCACTACTACCTTGCTTCGTAATTTTTATACGGGTGTGACAACTTGGTATAGGTTTATTCTTGACACCAGTACCGGTGGCAATTTCTTAATGTGTCACACCTTGGATGCTTATAATGCTATTGAAAATGTTGTAGGAGCACCACCTATTATCATTAATGAAACTATTTTGACTTTGGAACATGTTATGCAAAGGCATGATGCTATTGAAAAGAAAATGATTACTAGTGAACAAATTGAGGAGTTGGATAAAAAACTTCATAATCATATCACTCAATTTGGGTCACGGGTAGGAATGACTTTGAAAACTTTAAAGGAGAAAGACACGGTTATTGATGAGAGGGTAGAAAAAAGTTTGAATAGGATTGATATATTGGAGGAAGTAATTGATAAAGTAGGCTCCGCTTTCACACCCTCAAAAGCAAATGCTAGTACTTCTCGAAATAAAAGTCCCAAGTTCATCTATATTCCGAGGAACATTAGTACTCCTCCTAGCAAAAGAAACGAAGATCTCAAAATGATTAGTGTGCACCCAAACTTTATAAACCTGATAAAAGACTCTATTTTCAAGCCTCCTATTGTTCATTGTGTTATCAAGGATCTTTATGTCAAGGATGACAACACTTGAAACTATGCATTATGCCTACCTAGGGGCATACAACGATAGCGCTTGTTGGGAGGCAACCCAATAGTTATCTTTATTTTTGCCTTTTGCTTTTTTACTTTCTGGTTGTTTTTGATAACATGATTATTGCCACTGTAATGATTGTGTTTTTATGTTTTAATTAGTGTTTGTGCCAAGTAAAGCCTTTGGGATGGCTTACAAGATGAGTAGAATTGATACGGTGCAAAAACAGAAACTTTAACGTCCAGTGCAGAATTTCTCTGATTTTACTGGGACGTCTTTTTGATCTGAATTTTTTACATAGTATTTATATACCAATTCTTCAGGTTGTCCTAATTTTTAATAATCTTTAGAGTTACATAAGTATAGGTTCTTTACAGATCTTTACAGATTGTTCTGTTTTAGACAGATTCTGTTTTTGCTTGCATAGTTTGATTGTTTTGATGATGCTATGGATTATATCGGGGGTATAAGCCATGGATGAGTTAGAATACAGTACCTATTATGTGACGTGGCTTGAGACTGCATCGGTATTTCCCCAAAGAGGAAGGGATGATGCAGCACAGCTACAGTAAGTATTTCCCTCAGTTATGAAACCAAGGTTATCGAACCAGTAGGAGAACCAAGCAACACTATGTAAACGGTACCTGCACACAAAGAACAAATACTTGCAAACCCAACACGTAAGAGAGGTTGTCAATCTCTCCACGGTAAAAAGATAGATTGGATTGTATTAGATTGGATAAATAGATCGCACAAGAACACAAAATAAAAGATGCAAATAAAAAGTGCAGCAAGGTATTTTTGGGTTTTTGGAATAATAGATCTGAAAACAAATACGGAAAAAGATAGATCGGAAAGAAATAGATTAAAAGAATAGACCAGGGGACCGTAGATTTCAATAGTGGCTTCTCTCAAGAAGATATCACACGGTGGGTAAACAAATTACTGTTGGGCAATTGATAGAAGATCAAATAATCATGACGATATCCAAGGCAATGATCAATATATAGGCATCACGTCCAAGATTAGTAGACCGAAATGATTCTGCATCTACTACTATTACTCCACACATCTACCTCTATCCAGCATGCATCTAGTGTATTAAGTTCATGGAGAAACGGAGTAATGCAATAAGAACGATGACATGATGTAGACAAGATCTATTCATGTAGGAATAGAACCCATCTTGTTATCCTTAATAGCAACGTTACATGTGTGCCTCGTTGTCCCTTCTGTCACTGGGAGAGGACACCACAAGATCGAACCCATCACAAAGCACCTCTTCCCATGGCAAGAAAAATCGATCTAGTTAGCCTAACTAAACCAAAGATTTGAATAAGAAATACGAGGCTATAAATAATCATGCATATAAGAGATCAAAGAAGACTCAAATAATATTCATGGATAGAAACTAATCATGAACTCAAACTTCATTGGATCCCAACAACCACACCGCAAAAAGTCATTACATGAAATAGATCTCCAAGAGACCATTGTATGGGGAATCAAAAGAGAGAGAGAAAGCCATCTAGCTACTGCGTACGGACCCGTAGGTCTTTGGTGGACTACTTATGCATCATCGGAGATGCACCAATGAGGATGATGAACCCCTCCGTGATGGTGTTAGATTGGATCTCGTGGTTCTGGAACTTGCGGCGGCTGGAATTGTGTTTTGTCGACTCCTCTAGGGTTTCTGGAACTTCTGAGGGTTTATAGAGCTGAGAGGTGGTGGAAAAGACCTCCGTGGGCCCCACGATACATTAGGGCGTGGGGGCCGCTGGCGCGCCCTGGTGTATCGTGGGGCCCACAGGCCTCCCACCAGGTGCTTCCTTGGCTCCCAAGTTGTCTTCTGGTCCAAAAAAATGTCCAAATAGTTTCGTGGCAATTGTACTCCGTTTGGTACTGATATTCTGCGAAGTAAAAAACAAGCAAAAAACAGCAACTGGCACTGGGCACTATGTCAATAGGTTAGTCCCAAAAAATGATATAAATTTGCTATAAAATGATTATAAAACATCCAAAAATGATAATATAACAGCATGGAACAATCAAAAATTATAGATACGTTGGAGAAGTATCAGCATCCCCAAGCTTAATTCCTGCTCGTCCTCGAGTATGTAAATGATAAAAACAGAATTTTTGATGTGGAATGATGCCTAACATGTTCATCACATATTCTTTTCTTTTGTAGCATGGACATTTGGACTTTTAGATGGTTCAAAGCAATAGTCTAGTTTTGACATGAAGACTTTAATACTCAAGCATACCAACAAGCAACCATGTCTTTCAAAATATCAACACTAAAAAAAGTTATCCCTAGCCCATCATGATCAATCATTGATCCATTCGTGAAACACACTCGAATATTAGCTACACCCAATGCACAAGTATGATCATAGTGCCCCCTAGTTAGTGCTTTATAAGAGAAGATGGAGACTCAAAGTAAAAATAAAAATTGCATAAAGTAAATAGATAGGCCCTTCGCAAAGGGAAGTAGGGATTTGTAGAGGTGCCGGATCTCAAAGCTTAAATTGAGAGATAATTTTTTTGAGAGGCATGCTTTTCCAGTCAACGAAAACGACCGAGTAGTTCTCAATACTTTCCATGCTAGATACATCATAGGCGGTTCCCAAACAAAAAATAAAGTTTATTCCTTTTTCCACCATTCTTTCACAGTCCATGGCTAGCCGTATCAACGGTTGCCTTCCATACCAACACTTTCCAAGGAATTTATTATTTCACAACATAAAGTAAATTTCTTTTTCATTTCGAGACTGGGCATCCCTATTACCGCCGTACGTTCATGTAATGACAAGTGAATAAACACTCATCTTGAGAATAACACCTCTAGCATGGAAAAATATTGGCCACCCCCTGCCGCTTCCTGAGCGGTACGGGCACACAAAAAGGAAATTCATTTTGAAAATTAGGGATGACACATACAAATTTGCTTAGAACGGCACGGAAATACCGCATATAGGTAGGTATGGTGGACTCATATGGCAAAACTGGGTTTAAGGATTTTGGATGCACAAGTAGTATTTCTACTTAGTACAAGTGGAGGCTAGCAAATAGATTGAGAAGCAACCAACCAAGAAATGAAAATTCACATAAACGGGCATTAAACATAACTAACACCGAATAATGCACCACAAGTAGGATGTAATTTGATTGCACAACTATTTACTTTCGTGCTTGCATAGGGAATCACAAACCTTAACACCAATATTCTTACTAAAGCATAATTACTCACCAACACGACTCACGTATTACTATCATCATGTCTCAAAACTATTACAAGGAATCAAGTTTTAATTTGTCCAATGATCTTCATGAAAGTTTTAATTATATCCCTCTTGAATATCTATCACTTTGGGACTAGTTTCGTATATTGCCATTGCTTTTGACAAGCTCAAATAAATTTAAGTGAAGAACATGAGCAAAAAAAATTCATCTCTCAAAATAATATAAATGAAGCTTGAGAGAATTTCTTCAAAATTTACTAACTCTAAAATAAATCTAAGTGAAACATGAGAGTATTTCTTCAAAAATTTAAAGCACACCATGCTCAACAAGATATAAGTGAAGCACTAGAGCAATTCCATAGCTCATTTTTTTTTAAAAGTGAAGCATATAGAGCAATTCTAACAAATCATAGCATAATTTTGGATCTCTCAAATAGGTGTGTCCAGCAAGGATACTTGTGACAAACTAAAAGGCAAAGCAAGCAAAGACTCATATAATACAAGTCGCTCCAAGCAAAACTCATGATATGTGACGAATAAAAATATAGTTCCAAGTAAAATACCGATGGTCGTTAGAAGAAAGAGGGGATGCCACTCGGGGGGATGGATGCCACTCGGGGCATCCCCAAGCTTAGTTGCTTGTTTCTCCTTGGATATTATCTTGGGGTGCCATAGCATCCCCAAGCTTAGGCTCTTTTCACTCCTTATTCCTTCATCCATCGTGATCTCACCCAAAACTTGAAAACTTCAATCACACAAAACTTAACAAAACCTTCATGAGATCTGTTATTATAATAAAGCAAATCACCACTCTAAGTACTGTTTCAAACCCATTCATATTGTATTATTGCATTATATCTACTGTATTCTAACTTTACCATGGCTTATACCCTCCAATACAAACCATAGATTCATCAAAATAAGCACACAATGCAACGAAAATAGAATCTGTCAAAAAACAGAACAGTCTGTAGTAATATGTACTCTAACCATACTTCTGTAACCCAAAAAATTCTGAAAAATTAGGAAACGTCAGCAATTTGTATATAAACTCTTGTGTAAAAAATTCAGAATTTTTTGTCACTTCTGTGATTTTCGAAAATTCTGCTACTGGACTCAAAAGTTTCTGTTTTTCAACAAGATCAAATCAACTATCACCCAACATAATCCCAAGGCTTTACTTGGCACAAACACTAATTAAAACATAAAAAGCACAATCATAACAGTAGCATAATTGTGTCAACACTCAAGAACAGAAAGAAAAAGGTAAAAATAAATTTTATTAATTGGGTTGCGTCCCAACAAGCGCAATCGTTGTATGCCCCTAGCTAGGCATAATGCATAGATTCAAGTGTTGTCATCTTTAGTTTTTGCCACCTTTGTGAGGGCTTTCTCAAACCCGGGAGGTTCTTTACGCTTCCCCAAATTTTCAGGAAAAGAGACCATCTTGAGATCTAAAATATCCAAACGCTTATTGCAAAGAGTAATCAAAGTATTCATGCGATTGAGGTTTCCACTATTATGTTTAAGAGGTTCATTATATTTTTGCAATTCTACCAAATGTTTATGTAAATCACCCAATTTGTCTATCATTTGAACCCCTTCTTGTGTAAAAGAAAACGCCTTTTTTGGTGGAGGAACCCCCAATATCCCTTCCAAAATTTCGTAAGCGGTATTGACATCAAGCTCAATAAAGTTCCCTTTAGCGGCAAAATCCAAGAGTTGTCTATGATGCAAAGCTAATCCTATGTAAAAATTTCGAAGCAAAATCTTTGCATCCCCCTTTAGATTGCAAATGCGATAGGATTCCATTAACCTATACCAAGCATCTTTCAGATTTTGCCCTTGTTTTTGTTTGAAGTATAGAACTTCAAAATCTGGTGACAAGGGAGGGGGGGGGGTAGTGATGCTAGTCATAGCAAAAAATGTCCAAATAGTTTCGTGGTAATTGTACTCCGTTTGGTACTGATATTCTGCGAAGTAAAAAACAAGCAAAAAACAACAGCTGGCACTGGGCACTATGTCAATGGGTTAGTCCCAAAAAATGATATAAAGTTGCTATAAAATGATTATAAAACATCCAAGAATGATAATATAACAGCATGGAACAATAAAAAATTATAGATACGTTGGAGACGTATCATTATGCAATAATGAAATATGAATCAGTTTATAATAGTACCTAAAGTATTTGATATGTTGCTTATACTTACGGATCTCACGAAGTTTTGTTGAGTTTTGTGTGATTGAAATTTTCAAGTTTTGGGTGTTATCACGATGGACGAAGGAATAAGGAGCAGCAAGAGCCTAAGCTTGGGGATGCCCAAGGCACCCCAAGGTAATATTCTAGGTAGACTCAAGCGTCTAAGCTTGGGGATGCCCCAGAAGGCATCCCCTCTTTCGTCTAAATCCATCGGTATGTCACTTGGAGCTATATTTTTATTCATCACATGATATGAGTTTTGCTTGGAGCGTCATTTGCTTTTGTTTGGTTTTATTTTTAGTTTGCCACAATCATCATTTTTCTGTACACACCTATTTGAGAGAGACACACCTTCATCATAACTTATTAGAATACTGTATGTGCTTCACTTATATCTTTTGAGCTTAGCAGTTGCTCTAGTACTTCACTTATTTCTTTTTGAGCACAGTGGCGTATAGATTTTATAGAAATAATTGCACTCTTGTTTTTCACTTGTATTTGTTTGAGAGTAATAAATAGTGATGGTAATTTGCATGGGTCATAAGACTAGTCCAAAAATAATAGGTATTCAATGAGTCATAATCAAAACCATCATGTCGCACATAAAAGAGAAATTGTGGGTTAATGATATTGATGTGGTAATGTGAAAAAGGTGTGAGTGCATCATTGTTGATTCGTAGAAGTATCGGTATTAAGAGGTGTTAATTTACCGTTTGTCTAAATATTAAAAAGGCATGGTGGGGATGTGTGAGCATTTCTATTCCTCGTTAAAATCCTAGTGTTGTTTCGGGTCGGAGGCGCACGATGGTTAACTCCTCCCAACCTCCTCCCTCGGGGCATGCGAGTAGTATTTTAATTTGTGATAAAACTTATAAAAATTTCCAATAAGTATATGAGTTCTTTATGACTAATGTGAACTCGTGGGCATACGCAATCTCACCACCTCATATTTTGCTAGCCTCTTCGGAATCGTGCATTGCCCATTCTCACCTCGAGGATCGGTGCAAACTTCGCCGGTGCATCCAAACCCCGTGGCATGATATGCTGTGTCACATGTAAGCCTTCTTATATCTTCCTCAAAACAGCCACCATACCTACCTATTGTGGCATTTCCATAGCCATTCCGAGATATATTGCCATGCAAATTCCACCGTTACATCATATGACTAGTTCGTTCATCATCATATTGCTTTGCATGATCATATAGAGCTGACATAGTACTTGTGGCAAAGCCACCGTTCATCATATTTTTGATACATGTCATGCTAGATCATTGCACATCCTGCTACACTTCCAGAGGCATTCATATTGAGTCATATTGTTTCATAGTTATTCATATCGAGTTTTCATATTGAGTTGTAAGTAAATAAAAGTGTGATGATCAACATTATTAGAGCATTGTCTGAGTGAGGAAATAAAAATGGGGGAGGCCAAATGAGCCCACCATGAATAAAAAAATGAAAAAAATGAAAAAGAGAGAAAAAGAGAGAAGGAACTTTGCTACTATCCTTTACCACACTTGTGCCTCAAAGTGACACCATGTTCTTCATATAGAGAGTCTCATGTTATGTCATTTTCATATGCTAGTGAGAATTACTTTTTCATTATGATAAACTTGGCTTGTATATTCTGATGACGGGCTTCCTCAAATGCCCGAGGTCTTCATGAGCAAGCAAGTTGGATGCACACCCCACTTAGCTTCAATTGAGCTTTCATACACTTATAGCTCTTGTGCATCGTTTGCATGGCAATCCCTACTCCTTGCATTGACATCTATCGATGGGCATCTCCATAACCCGTTGATACGCCTAGTTAATGCGAGACTTTCTTCTCCACTTTTTACCCCTTTGATATCTACCACCATATTCTATTCCATCTTTATGCTATGTCCATGGTTCACGCTCATGTATTGCGTGAAGAATAAAAAGTTGATGCACATTGAAAAAGTACGATCCAATTGCCTGACTTGGACACCGTGGTGCTTGACTTTTGTATCTATGTGGTGAAGACGGAGCCATGCCTTGCTAATATGAACGAATGGGGGCAAACCGTCTTTCAGGATCGTATACTTTGAAAGATTGATGATTTTGTTGCTTGTGCCTATAAATATTACTATGTTTATGTTTGTTAATTCATCGTTTCTCAACGAGCATACATGCAAAAGATTACATATTGGGTAGCATGTCACATCAAAAATTCTATTTTTATCATTTACCTACTGGAGGACGAGCAGGAATTAAGCTTGGGGATGCTGATACGTCTCCAACGTATCTATAATTTTTGATTGTTCCATGCTATTATATTATTATTCTAGGATACTTTTTGAGTAATAATTTACCAATTTATATTATTTTTGAGCACTAACCTATTGACCCAGTGCCCATTGTCAGTTGCTGTTTTCTGTATGTTTTTTACTTTTTGCGGTTTACAGTACCAAACGAAGTCCAATTGCCCCGAAACTTTTTTATGATTTTTTCTGGACCAAAAGAAGACCTGGAAGCTTCAGGAGAAGACCGGAGGCGGCACGAGGGAGGCACAAGCCAACAAGGCGCCCCCAGGGGGGTCGGCGTGCCCTGATGGCTTGTCCCTCCCTGGTGGCCCCCCTACCCCCGTTCTCTGGCCTATAAATTCACATATATTGCAAAAAAACCCAGGGGCATCCCGAAACACTTTTTCTGCCGGTGAAAGTCTCTGTTCCACAACGATCCCATCTGGAGCTCCGTTTCGGCAACCTGCCGGTGGGGGGATCTATCACGGAGAGCTTCTTCATCAACCTTGCTACCCTCATGATAATGTATGAGTAGTTCACCACAGACCTACGGGTCCGTAGTTACTACCTAGATGGCTCTCTCTCTCTCTTGATCTTAAATACAATGATCATCGCATCTTTGCTTTGATCTATCCGATGTAATTCTTTTGTACGGTGCGTTTGTTGGGATCCGATGAATGGTGGGTTTATGTTCAGATTATTCATGAAAAGATATTGAATACTTGCCGGTATTTCATTTGCATGATTGTTATAGCTTCGTAATCCTCTCTGATTTATTGAAATAGTTTGGACAACTATATATTATACTTGTTCGGTGAGAGGGGTGCGTTGTAGTGGGTTCAATTTGGCGGTGCTCTATATCCCAGTGATAGAAAGGGACAAGACACGTCTTTGTATTGTTGCCACTAAGGATAAAACAATGGGGTTAGTTCATATTAACTGAATTCTCTTTGTCTATGTCATGTCATTGTTCTCCAAGCATTACTCTGTTTTACTTAATACTCTAGATGCATGCTGGATAGTGGTCGATCGGTGGAGTAATAGTAATAGGTGCAGGCATGAGTCAGCCTATTTGCTTATGGACATGATGCCTATATGTACATGATCATTGCCGTGAATATCACATGACTATATGCTTTTCTATCAATTGCCCAACAGTAATGTGTTTACCCACCGTATGTTGCCTTCATGAGAGATGCCGCTAGGTTAAACTATGGCCCCGAGGTCTATTCACTTATATATTTACAAATCCTATCTTTACCTTGCTGCCATTATTTACTTTTTATTTTATTTTGCAATTTACAATTATCTACACACTTCACTTGCTTACAAATAACGAGATCAAGGGGATTGACAACCCTCTTGCCGCGTTGGGTGCAAGTGTTTGCTCTTTTGTGTGCAGCCGCTGAAGACGGTTGTGGATTGATATTCCTATTGGTTCGATAAACCTTGGTTTCTTAACTGAGGGAAATACTTATCCGTATTGTGCTGCAATTACCCATTCCTCTTCACGGAAAACCCAACGCATATCACAAGTATCATGCAGCAACAAGGGGCGCATGCCAAGCCGCCGCAAGCTGCTACTGGGGGCCAACGATGATGACGACAATGACAATGAGGGCCTCTAGTTCGTGGTAATGCCCTCCCGGCCCACAGAGGCGAACGACGAGGAGGAGGAGGTGGTGGTGGTGGAGGGCCCCCGCAAGGAGGCGACTGAGGGGCCGTTGAGCCCTCCAAGGAGACGGGCCAGCCCAGCAGGGCTGGAGCGAGCTCTGGCAGGCCCCGCGGAGCGCCCTGCGGGGGGGAGCTCTCGCGGGCCGCGCGGGAGCAGCAGCGGCAGCCGCTCCAACTCCCTCCTGAAGAGGAAGCGCTGGGTCGCCACTGATGAGTGAGTTCCCTTCTGTTTGTATCTTCTTTTTGTTCTTGCTTAATGTGCTTGAGGCTTGGAATTGCACTATTGGTTCCATATGGCGCCCGTGTGCAAGAAAAAGAGGGCCGCGACATTGGCGTCGCCCTCGCCCGCAGCGCCTGCTGGGGAGCCCAAGTGCCCTCGCCAGGCCCTACGGGTGTAGGATCCAAACTATGTCTAGAGGGGGGGTGATTTGACTACTTGACCAATTTAGCCTTTTCCCAATTTTAGATGTTGGCAAGTTTTAGCAATTATATCAAGTCAAGCACACCCTACACATGCAAGTCTAAGAGTATAGCAGCGGAAAGTAAAGACATGCACATGTAAGTAGAGGGAAGGGGTATGAGAATCAAATGCAATTGGAGACACGAAGATTTTTCCCGTGGTTCCGATAGGTGGTGCTATCGTACGTCCACGTTGATGGAGACTTCAACCCGGGAGGTTAGCAGTCGAGAGAGTCCACGGAGGGCTCCACCCAAAAGGGTGAAAGCACATTTGCTCCCTTGGAGGTTTTGATAATTCATGACAACATACATTGTCTCTTGGACTAACAGTTTTATCCAGTTTATTTCAGATGAAGTTCACAGAGAAGATTGCCATGGATTGTGTGGAGAATCCCCAAGGAGAGAAGAAGAAGAAATGGAATGGGATTGGCAAAATCAACAAGCTTGAAGACTCTACATTTTACATTTTGTGAGAAATCACTCTTTGAGTCCATAGGAAAGCCAATACTATTAAAAGGGGATGAGGTTTCTATGATGATCTGGTTGCTCAAGTGCTTAGAGATTAGCCACCAAAAATACACATGAAATTCTCCCACAAAATCTCTGTCTAGACCCTACCACTAAAATCGGTGCCACCAACTTTTTATAATCGGTCTCACCGAGTTTAAGCCCTAGACAGATCCTAGCCAAAACCCTATTCTCGGTGCCACCAACTTTCCACTTCGGTGCAACGAAAACCAGTGACCAACTCTCTGGTATCCTATTTTCAAGAATCGGAATTTCCGAGTTTTGAGAATCGGTCTTACCGAGATTTGGAATCTGCCTAGGTCACCCATATAGGTACCACCGAGATTTATATATCGGTCTCACCGAAAAGCCGAAAGTTGTCACATTTTGCCTTAGTCAATGCAACTGTGTTTTTACTCCGGTTTCACCGAGTTGGGCAATAATGTTGTAACGGTTGGATTTTGGAGATGCCTATATATACCCCTCGACCTCCTCTCACTCGTAGAGGAAGCACTCAGAACATACCTACACTTGCCCCATCCATTTTTTTGAGAGAGAACCACCTACTCAAGTGTTGAGATCAAGACCTTCCACTCCAACCATATGAATCTTGATTTCTAGCCTCCCCAAGTTGCTTTCCACCCAATCAACCTCTTCCACCAAGCCAAATCTATGAGAGAGTGATTGTGTGTTGAGGATACTATCTTTTGAAGCACAAGAGCAAGGAGTTCATCATTGTTACCACATCTATTACCTTTTGGAGGGTGGTGCCTCCTAGATTGGTTAGGTGTCGTTTGGGAGCCTCCTTCTTCGTGTTGTGGTGTTGAACCAAGAAGTTTGTACGGGCAAGGAGATCGCCTACTTCGTGAAGATCTACCCATAGTGAGGCTAGTCCTTCATGGACGAAAGCCGTGATGGAATAGACGAGGTTGCTACTTTGTGGACCCTAATGGGTGGGGCCCTCCGTGGACTCTCGCGACCGCTACCCTCTGTGGGTTGAAGTCTCCATCAACATGGACGTACGATAGCACCACCTATTGGAACCACGGGAAAAATCTTCGTGTCATCTATTGCGTTTGATCTTCCTATCTCTACTCCTTATTACGTATGATTTTATTTACTTTCCGCTGCTATACTCGTTGACTAGCATGTGTAGGGTGTACTAGATTTGTTAGAATTGCTAAAATCTGCCAACCATTAAAATTGGGAAAAGGTTAGATTTTTATTTTGTCAAGTAGTCTATTCACCCCCCCTTCTAGACGTCCCTTCTCGATCCCACAATTGGTATCAGAGTTTTGGTCTCCATAGCCTTGGTTTTATCACCACTAGAGGAGAGATGGGTGTGTCTAGTTTGGGAGTCTTAGTTGTAGAGTGCCCATTTTCGATGGGGAGTACTATAGTCAATGGAAATATGAGATGCTTAAGCTATTCAATGAATTCCATTTGAGCAAGTATGTTAAGAGCCCTTATGTGCCTCCCATTGATCCCTTACATCCTTCACACCAAGAAGAAATTGACATGCTTCGCAATCTTAGAACTGTTAATCTTATCATCAGAGGATTGCCTAGAATTGTGTTTGATCAAATGAGAAACTTTGAGTGTGCTTATACTTTGTGGAGTGATTTAGAGAATAGATATCCAAATTTCTCTTTGATAAATCTTGATGTCATTCTCCATAAAACTATTTCTTTTCACAAAATGAAGCCTAGTGATCCCAATTTTGACAATTATCTATTTGAGCTTAGAGATCTCATGTGTGCTAAAGGAGATGTCATAACTATCAACAACATCATTGTTGAAGCCATTCGCATTCATAATCTTGAACATTGTCATGATCACAACTCTAACGAATCTCTTGTCTCTTATGACGAGGATATCCCACTTGATGATGACAATGTGGAACATGGCTAATATGATGAAGATGAGTTGTTCGACATCAAGTATGGGAAGACTATGAAGAATCTAAGTCTCATGGCAAACTTCAAGGATTACATGTCCGGAGGAAAAGAGTGGATTCTCGATGGTGGATGCACCGATCATATGATCGGAGATAGATACATGTTTCAAGAGATCAGAGCAAACCATGGACCACGGAGGTATGTGACTTTTGGAGACAACTCCAAGGGTAAGGTACTCGGTCTTGGTAAGGTGGCCATATCTCATGATAGTTCCATTCAAAATTTCATGCTTGTTGAATCCCTTGGTTACAATCTTCTTTCCGTATCTAGACTAGCTGACTTTGGTTTCAATGTGCTATTTACTAAAGTTGATTGCCAAGTGTTTCGTCAAGATAATCATAGCATGGTCTTTACCCATTTCCGTAGAGGTGATCTATACACTGTTGACTTCACTAAGAGATCCAAACCTCGTACTTGTCTTATTGCAAAATCTTCTAAAAGTTGGCTTTGGCATAGAAGGCTAGGACATGTTGGCATGCGTAATATAGACAAGCTCATCAAAGGCGATCATATATTTGGTGTTAAAGATGTTATGTTTGACAAAGATAGACTTTGTAGTGCTTGTCAAGGTGGAAAGCAAGTAGGTGGAAGTCTGTAACAACCCGAGACCGACGCTCCAGACGATTCCTGTTTTATTTCATTGTCGCCGTGTGATTCGTTTGGTTGTCGCATTCATCATCGCATCATTCGCATCATCTACATTGCATCGGCACTCCGTTGCCGTCATATTTTAAAAACTTGCATCCGTTCGTAGTTGCCGGTTCTCTCCGTTCGTGTCCTCGACTGTTTCAAGACCAACCACACACGCACGCACCCGCGACATCTCTAAAATATTGTTTTCAAAAGTGTGTATAAAACTTTCTCGGAATGGGTCGAAACTTGGCGAGCGGTTGTTATATATTTTAGGTAGACCGCCTGCCAAATTTCGTCGCATTCAGAGGTCGTTTGATACTCGAACCGTTAAACCTATAGCGGCACTAGCCGGTCAAATTGTCGGACGTTTTCGGTATTTTAAAACCAGTTGCCGGGCTGCCCGTCTTCCCTCTCTTCTCATGCCTAGCCCTCTACACAGTGCACACACCCCTCGCGCGCGCCCTAAAACCTTTCCCGAACCCGAAACGTATGGTCGTGACCGTTGGATCCGGATCAACCCCGTAATACCCCAAACCATCATCGGTTTCTCAAATGGACTCCATAACCTATTTTCCTTCAACCGTCCGATCTATATCGGAGGGTAGAAATGGCCCCTTGCCTAATCCCATAGTGGTATATATAACAGACTAACCCTAGTCTAGCGTGTCCCATCCCTCGTTTTCCTCAGCGCCGCCGCCACCCACAAGCATCTCCCTCGGGATCCATCCCCAATCAACTAGATCGATCCGACCAACTCCCTTGTTTTCCTCCGCCGTCCAACCAGCTTCCAAGCCATCCGCCGCGCCTCCCTGGTAGATCTTGTGCGAGAAGAAGAAGAAGAAGAAGAAGAAGTTATATATATAGATATTTTTCTATCGGGGTTGAATATTCGTGTTGATCGTGTGGATTTAAATGTGCAGTTGTTTCATCGCTGCAAGGTTCTGGTGTTCGACGACCTCCCCGTGCGTTCGACGAGCTCCATGCGTTCCTGTGTGAGCACAAATGACATCTCCTCCTCCTCCCTTCATTTTCTTTGTTCCGGTCTCCGTGTCGATGATACTTGCTAGCTATAGGTAGATTCAATCATCAGTATGCATGACCAGTATGCGTCTCCCGTTCGAAAGGGTTACAGTTATAAATGTGCATGCATTTGCATATTTATAACCATGATTCTTTTGAATTGTCCAACGTTATCCATGGACAACCCAAGTATGTGTAGATTGGGTTCGTTTTCCCATTCTCTGATCCGGATACGATGTAGAATTTCGTCAGTGCCTCCCTATTGTTCTCCGGGTACACATCCTCTCGGTTTAATGCCGAGATGTGTATCAGGAGAACAACGGGGAGGTGCTGCCGAAATTCAGCGTCGGATCTGGAGCAGAGCATGGGAAAACGAACCCAATCTACACATACTCGGGTGGGATTAGGACCTATCTTTTCCTATTAGCGTGTAGGTTGCATGGACGCAATAAAATTCACAAACTTGATTAACTGATGAATATATATGTTGAACTATATATATATTTCTTATGTGTTTAGTAGCTAGGCAAGATGAGTGATCATGCGTGGATGTACACCAGTCACACTAGTAAGAAAGACATGACCAATGAATGGTTAACAAAAACCAAAGAGTATGTGAAAGCCGCATTTGCAAATGGACAGAGAAAAACCTGGTGCCCCTGTATTAGGTGTGACAACTTTTCACAGAGGACAGAGGGTGAAATTTGTAAACACCTGCAGAAGTGGGGTTTTACGCCTGATTATATGGTGTGGACATTTCATGGTGAGTCTGCCCAACATACAAGAGCTGAGGTGGTTCGTTGTCGCACCGACGAGCATGGTATCGGGATCGAAGACATGGTGCAAGACTTTGATGATGCTCGTGTTTCAGACGATGAGATGGAGGAATCTACAAAGGCCTTCTATGAAATGTTGGAGTCTTCAAAACGTCCTCTCCACGAGCACACTGAGCTTTGTCAGTTGGATGCCATCGCACAAGTAATGGCTCTGAAGGCTCAATTCAACTTGGGCAGAGAATGCTACGACGCGATGATGACACTATTTGGACGCTTTCTACCCAAAGTCCATGTCATGCATGCAAACCTGTCCCAATCGGACAAAATCCTCCGTGTACTTAAGATGCCCTATGAGAAGATAGATGCCTGTGAGAACGGATGTGCCTTATTTAGGCTTGAGTATGTGGGCTTGAACTATTGTCCCATTTGCAAGTCTTCTAGGCATGTTGTGGTAGACAACGGCATGGGTGAGAAGAGGCAGACCACAATCCCAGTTAATGTTCTTCGGTACATGCCAATCATACCAAGACTTTAACGTATTTTCATGGTCGAAGAGACGGCCAGACAGATGACATGGCACAAATTGGGCAAAAGAACAGAACTAGATGCAGATGGGAATCAGATGTTGGTACACACATCGGATGCTTTTGCGTGGAAACACTTCGATGCATTACATGAGGATAAAGCGGCAGATCCAAGGCATCCTCGAGTCTGCGTCGGCACAGATGGATTCAATCCATTTGGTATGACGGCAACCCAATACAGTTGTTGGCCTGTATTTGTCATTCCACTCAATCTCCCCCCGGACAGATTATGCAAAGAAAGAACATTTTCCTGACGTTGATAATTCTAGGGCCCAACTATCCGGGGAAGAATATGAATGTGTACATGCAGCTACTTAAGGATGAATTACAAGAAGCTTGGGATAATGGGTTCAAGACATACGACGCCGCTAGAAAAGAAAACTTCAAAATGCATGTCTGGTACATGTACTCGATGCATGACTTGCCGGCGTATGCACTATTCGCTGGCTGGGGTTGATACGTCTCCAACGTATCTATAATTTTTGATTGTTCCATGCTGTTATATTATCATTCTTGGAAGTTTTATAATCATTTTATAGCAACTATATATCATTTTTGGGACTAACCTATTGACATAATGCCAAGTGCCAGTTGCTGTTTTTTGCTTGTTTTTTACTTCGCAGAACATCAGTACCAAATGGAGTCCAATCGCGATGAAACTTTTTGGAGATTTTCTTTGGACCAGAAGGCAACTTGTGAGCCAAGGAAGCAACTAGGAGGAGGCCCATGGGCCCCACGATACATCAGGGCGCGCCAGAGGCCCCCTGGCGCACCCTGATGTATCGTGGGGGCCCACGGAGGTCTTTCCACCGCCTCTCAGCTCTATAAATTCTTAGAAATTCCAGAAACCCTAGAGGAGTCGACGAAAAACACTTCCAACCGCCGCAAGTTCTAGAACCGCGAGATCCAATCTAACACCATCACGGAGGGGTTCATCATCCTCATTGGTGCCACTCCGATGATGCGTGAGTAGTCCACCATAGACCTACGGGTCCGTGGGCAGTAGCTAGATGGATTTCTCTATCTATCTTTTGATTCTCAATAGAATGGTCTCTTGGAGATCTATTTGATGTAATGACTTTTTGCGGTGTGTTTGTTGGGATCCGATGAATTTTGAGTTCATGATCAGTTTCTATCCATGAATATTATTTGAGTCTTCTTTGATCTCTTATATGCATGATTACTTATAGCTTCATATTTCTTCTTCGAATCTTTGGTTTAGTTAGGCCAACTATATCAATTTTTCTTTCCATGGGAAGATGTGCTTTGTGATGGGTTCGATCTTGCGGTGTCCTCTCCAAGTGACAAAAGGGGCAGCGAGGCATGCATGTATCGTTGCTATTATGGATAACAAGATGGGGTCTATTCCTACATGAATAGATCTTGTCTACATCATGTCATCGTTCTTATTACATTACTCAGTTTCCCCATGAACTTAATACACTAGATGCATGCTGGATAGCGGTCGATGTGTGGAGTAATAGTAGTAGATGCGGAATCGTTTCGGTCTACTAATCTTAATCTTGGACGTGATGTCTATATATTGATCATTGCCTTGGATATCGTCATGATTATTTGATCTTCTATCAATTGCCCAACAGTAATTTTTTTACCCACCGTGTGCTATACTCATGAGAGAAGCCACTAGTGAAACCTACGCCCCCCCGGGTCTACTCTTTCAACTTATTGCTTTTCGATCTATCTTTTTCCGCTTTTGTTTTCAGATCTATTATTCCAAAAACCCAAAAATACCTTGTTGCTCTTTTTATTTACTTCTTTTATTTTGTGTTCCTGTGCGATCTATTTATCCAATCTCATGCAAACTAATCTATCTTTTTACCGTGGAGAGATTGACAACCTCTCTTACGCGTCGGGTTGCAAGTATTTGTTATTTGTTTGCAGGTACCGTTTACATAGTGTTGCTTGGTTCTCCTACTGGTTCGATAACCTTGGTTTCATAACTGAGGGAAATACTTACCGTAGCTGTGGTACATTATCCCTTCCTCTTTGGGGAAATACCGACGCAGTCTCAAGCCACGTCAAAGGAATTTCTGGTGCCGTTGCCAGGGAGACATCATCAACATCTATCAGGTTCCTAATCACAAATCCCATCTCCTTGAAATTTACATTATTTGCTATTTGCTATTTGCCTCTCGTTTTTATCTCCCCCACTTCACAAAAATTTGTCATTTTATTCGCCCTCTTTTTCGTTTGCCTTTTTGCTTGGTTGCTATCTTTGCTTGTGTTGCCATGTGCCTTCTATTTGCTTGCATCTTCGCTTGCTAAAAAACTATTGATATGGATCCTCATCCACTTGCTAATCTTTTCAAAAGGCCAAATTATGATGAACCAATTGCTAGTTTGTTGAGTGCACTTGATTATCTCTATGAAGTTTTGTTTGAAAATCATGAATCTGAAAATTTTGATGAAGTGTTGAAAGAAGAAATTTATAAGGTGATTAATGATAGCTCCTTGATTGAAAAGCATGATTGCAATGATGTTAATATAAATTCTATGAATGTCAGTTATGTTAATGATATGCAAAACTACAAGCTTTGGGATGATAATTTTGTCATGTCCACTTCTTATTGCAATGATCATGATTGCGGTGATAATGCTTCTTATGATCTTGAAATTTTATTTAAGCCTCATGTTGAATATGTTATTGATAATAATGTTTGCAATAGTATCAAAAGTGGGTTTGGAAGAGCGTCAACTTTAGGTAAAAAGAATCCCACATATTTGGAGAGTGTTCAATCTTATGATTTTTTTGATAAAGTGGGTTTGGAGAGGTCATAACTTTAGTTGATGATAATCCCACTATTTTGGAAGATGATAAAAACTTTATGCATGTTGATAAATAGAGTATTGTTTATGATAGATATATTGTTGAATTTGATTATGATCCTACATATAATTATTATGAGAGAGGAAATTATGGTTGTAGAAATTTTCATGATACTTAATTACCTCTCTTCATGTTGAGATTGATATTGTCTCTTTCTTCTTCCTTCCATATGCTAGTTTTTGCTTGCCTTGATAATTTGTTTGCTTATAAAATGCCTATGCATAGGAAGTATATTAGACTTAAGTGTGTTTTCCATATGCTTCATGATGCTCTCTTTGTGTTGCTATTATTATTTTTCATGAGGGCATCATCGAAATCTCAAGCCTATCTTAATGGCTATAAAGAAAGAGCTTGTTGGAAGGCAACCCAATGAATAAAATTTATTTTTGTCTTTTTCTTTCTGTTATTGAGTGTTTACACAATTATGCTACTGTTATGATTGTGTTTTTATGTTTTAATTAGTGTTTTTGCCATGTAAAGCCTTTAGGATGACTCACAAGATGAATAGAAACGATGCTGAATATGAAACCGAAACTTTGACTCCAGTGCACGAATTTTCATTTTTTACGGTAGCGTGATAATGAGCTGAAACTTTCACACAATATTTATATACAAATTAATTATGTTGTCCTATTTTTTCAGAATTTTTAGAGTTACAAAAGTATGGTTAGAGTACAGATTACTACAGACTGTTCTGTTTTTGACAGATTCTGTTTTCGTTGCATTGTGTGCTTGTTTTGATGAATCTATGGTTTGTATTGGAGGGTATAAGCCATGGTAAAGTTAGAATACAGTAGATATAATGCAATAATAAAATATGAATGGGTTTGCAACAATACTTAGAGTGGTGATTTGCTTTATCATACTAACGGATCTCACGAACGTTTTGTTGAGTTTTGTGTGATTGAAGTTTTCAAGTTTTGGGTGAGATCACGATGGATAAAGGAATAAGGAGTGAAAAAATCCTAAGCTTGGGAATGCTATGGCACCCCAAAGATAATATCCAAGGAGAAACAAGCAACTAAGCTTGGGGATGCCCTGAGTGGCATACCCTCTTTCTTCTAACGACCATCGGTATTTTACTTGGAACTATATTTTTATTCGTCACATATCATGAGTTTTGCTTGGAGAGTCTTGTATTATATGAGTCTTTGCTTGATTTGCTTTTTAGTTTGTCACAAGTATCCTTTCTGGACACACCTATTTGAGAGAGCCAAAATTATGCTATGGTTTGTTAGAATTGCTCTATATGCTTCACTTAAATTTTTTGAGCTATTGAATTGCTCTAGTGCTTCACTTATATCTTTTTTGAGCACGATGTGCTTTAATTTTTTTGAAGAAATACTCTCATGTTGCACTTAGATTAATTTGAGAGTTAGTAAATTGAACAAATTCTCTCATGCTTCACTTATATTATTTTTAGAGATGAAATTTTTATGCTCATGTTCTTCACTTAAATTTATTTGAGCTTGTCAAAAGCAATGGCAATATATGAAATTAGTCCCAAAGTGATAGATATTCAAGAGGGATATAATAAAAACTTTCATGAAGATCATTGGACAAATTAAACTTGATTCCTTGTAATAGTTTTGAGACATGATGATAGTAATATGTGAGTCATGTTGGTGAGTATTTATGCTTTAGTAAGAATATTGGTGTTAAGGTTTGTGATTCCCTATGCAAGTACGAAAGTCAATAGTTATGCAATGAAATTACATCCTACTTATGGTGCATTATTCGGTGTTAGTTATGCTTAATGCCCGTTTATGTGAATTTTCGTTTCCTGGTTGGTTGCTTCTCAATCTATTTGCTAGCCTCCACTTGTACTAAGTAGAAATACTACTTGTGCATCCAAAATCCTTAAACCCAATTTTGCCATATGAGTCCACCATACCTAACTATATGCGCTATTTCCGTGCCGGTCTAAGCAAATTTCTATGTGCCATCTTTAATTTTCAAAATGAATTTCCTTTTTGTGTACTCGTACTGCTCATGAAGCGGTAGGGGGTGTCCAATATTTTTCCATGCTAGATGTGTTATTCTCAAGATGAGTGTTTATTCACTTGTCATTGCACGAGAGTACGGCGGTAATAGGGATGCCCAGTCCCGAAATGAAAAAGAAATTTACTTTATGTTGTCAAATAATAAATTCCTTGGAAAGTGTTGGTATGGAAGGCAACCGTGGATACGGCTAGCCATGGATTGTGAAAGAATGGTGGAAAAAGGAATAAACTTTATTTTATGTTTGGGAACCGCCTATGATGTATCTAGCATGGAAAGTATTGAGAACTACTCTGTTGTTTTCGTTGACAGGAAAGGCATGCCACCCAAAATATTTTTCTCTCTCAATTTAAGCTTTGAGCTCTGGCACCTCTACAAATCCCTACTTCCCTCTGCGAAGGGCCTATCTATTTACTGTATGCAATTTTTACTTTTATTTGAGTCTCCATATTCTCTTATAAAGCACCAACTAGGGGGCAGTATGATCATACTTGTGCATTGGGTGTAGTTAATATTCGAGTGTGTTTCATGAATGGATCATTGATTGAGCATTATGGGCTAGGGATAACTTTCTTTAGTGTTGATATTTTGAAAGACATGGTTGCTTGTTGGTATGCTTGAGTATTAAAGTCTTCATGTCAAAACTAGACTATTGCTTTGAACCATCTAAAAGCCCAAATGTCCATGCTACAAAACAAAAGAATATGTGCCGAACATGTTAGGCAACATTCCACATCAAAAATTCTGTTTTTATCATTTACCTATTCGAGGACGAGCACAAATTAAGCTTGGGGATGCTGATATGTCTCCAACGTATCTATAATTTTTGATTGTTCCATGCTGTTATATTATCATTCTTGGATGTTTTATAATCATTTTATAGAAACTTTGTATCATTTTTTGGGACTAACCTATTGACATAGTGCCAAGTGCCAGTTGCTGTTTTTGCTTGTTTTTTACTTCGCACAACATCAGTACCAAACGGAGTCCAATCGCAATAAAAAAATTTGGAGATTTTTTTTGGACCAGAAGACAACTTGTGAGCCAAGGAAGCACCTGGGAGGAGGCCCGTGGGGCCCACGATACACCAGGGCGCGCCAGAGGCCCCCGGCGCACCCTGATGTATCGTGGGGCCCACGGAGGTCTTTTCCACTGCCTCTCTGCTCTATAAATTCTCAGAAATTCCAGAAACCCTAGAGGAGTCGACGAAAAACACTTTCAGCCGCCGCAATTTTCAGAACCGCAAGATCCAATCTAACACCATCACAGAGGGGTTCATCATCCTCATTGGTGCCTCTCCGATGATGCGTGAGTAGTCCACCATAGACCTAGGCAGTAGCTAGATGGCTTTCTCTCTCTCTCTTTTGATTCTCAATACAATGGTCTCTTAGAGATCTATTTGATGTAATGACTTTTTGCGGTGTGTTTGTTGGGATCCGATGAAGTTTGAGTTCATGATCAGTTTCTATCCATGAATATTTTTTGAGTCTTCTTTGTTCTCTTATATGCATGATTACTTATAGCTTCGTATTTCTTATTCGAATCTTTGGTTTAGTTAGGCCAACTAGATCGATTTTTCTTGCCATGGGAAGATGTGCTTTGTGATGGGTTCGATCTTGCGGTGTCCTCTCCCAGTGACAGAAGGGGCAGCGAGGCATGCATGTATCATTGCTATTAAGGATAACAAGATGGGGTCTATTCCTACATGAATAGATCTTGTCTACATCATGTCATCGTTCTTATTGCATTACTCCGTTTCCCCATGAACTTAATACACTAGATGCATGCTGGATAGCGGTCGATGTGTGGAGTAATAGTAGTTGATGCGGAATCGTTTTGGTCTACTAATCTTGGACGTGATGCCTATATATTGAACATTGCCTTGGATATCGTCATGATTATTTGATCTTCTATCAATTGCTCAACCGTAATTTGTTTACCCACCGTGTGCTGTACTCATGAGAGAAGCCACTAGTGGAACCTACGGGCCCCGGGTCTACTCTTTCAACATATTGCTTTCCGATCTATCTTTTTTCGCTTTTGTTTTCAGATCTATTATTCCAAAAACCCAAAAATACCTTGCTGCACTTTTTACTTACTTCTTTTATTTTGTGTTCTTGTGCGATCTATTTATCCAATGTCATACAAACTAATCTATCTTTTTACTATGGAGAGATTGACAACCTCTCTTACGCGTCGGGTTGCAAGTATTTGTTCTTTGTGTGCAGGTACCATTTACATAGTGTTGCTTGGTTCTCCTACTGGTTCGATAACCTTGGTTTCATAATTGAGGGAAATACTTATCGTAGCTGTGCTGCATCATCTCTTGCTCTTTGGGGAAATACTGACGCAGTCTCAAGCCACGTCAGGGGTATGCATGGAAGGTTCCCATGCCCCACATGCAAGGCACCTCTTCAGTTTCATTGGCTGCAGGCGGTCGGAAGTATTCTTGCTTCGACTCGCATAGACAGTTGCTGCATCCTCGCCATGAGTTCAGAAAAGATAAGAAGAACTTCATCAAACACTACTGAAATTCAGCAATTTGCCGTTTGCCAGCTCTTTGCCGTCGGCTGGCAGACGTCAAAGAATGTCTACGCTGCCAGCTGGGAACGACCGGACGGCAAAGAGCAGGCTGACGGCAAAGACACAGTTTGCCATCCACCAGGGCTTTTCCGTCAGCTAGCTGACGGCAAAGAGCCCGAAGGCAGACGGCAAAGAACACACCTGGGCCCCACAGGCCTTGTGGGGGTGGCGCGGCGTCTGCAGGCTCTTTGCCGTCTGCCGTGGGCTCTTTGCCGTCCACCAGCAGACGGCAAAGGTGCCCTATACCTAACGGCGTCAACGGCCACCCCACCCCTCTCTCTTTCAGTCTCTCTCTCTCCCTCTCACCCCCCGCTGCGCCGCCCCGCCCCACCGTTGCCCCGCCGCCCGGCCGCCCCCGCCGCCTCTGCCCCTCGCCGCCGGCCGCCACCGCTGCCCCGACGACCCTGCGCCCCTGCCCACCGCCGTCACCGCCGCCCCTGCGCCCGTGCGCCCTTGCCCCCCGCCGCCCCTGCCCCCCACCGCCCGGCCGCCACCGCCGCCCCAGCCCCCCCCGGCCGGATGCCCCCGGCGACCCTGCCCCCCGCCACCGCGACGCCCCGTGCCGCCGTGACGCCGCCGCCGCCCCCCGACGCCCCTGCCATCCGTCGCCAGGCCGCCACCGCCGCCGCGGCGCCCCCGGCCGCCACAGCCTTCCCCGGCGTCCCTGCGCCGCCCCCGTCCACCGCCGCCCACTCCGCCCCCGCCGCCCCCCGCCGGTGAGTACCACCGCCGGCCGCCCTTTTTTTTCATTTTTTCTGTATTTTATTTCGGTTAATTTAGTTAGTTTATAATTAGGTCAGTTTTATTAGTTTATTAGGTTAGTTTATTAGGTTAATTAGGTTAGTATTATTAGTTTATTAATTTAGTTTATTAGGTCAATTAGGTTAGTTAGTTAGGTTAGAAGAAAAAACAAAGAAAAGAAGAAGGAAAAAAATGAAAAAGAAAAAAGGAAAAGAAGAAAAGAATAAGAAGGAAAAGAAGAAGGTAAATAAGAAGGAGAAGAAGAAGAAGAAGAAGAAGAGGAGGAGGAGGAGGAGGAGAAAAAAGAAGAAGAAGAAGAAGAAGAAGAAGAAGAAGAAGAAGAAGAAGAAGAAGAATAAGAATAAGAAAAAGAGGAGAGGAGGAGACGAAGAAGAGGAAAAAGGGAAAGAAGAAGAAGAAGAAGAAGAAGAAGAAGAAGAAGAAGAGAGGACCCTCGACCCCCGACGCCACTGACCCCCGACACCACCGACCCCCGACGGCACTGACCCCACTGAACCCCGACGCCACCGACCCCCGACGCCACCGACCCCCGACGCCACTGACCCCCGACCCCCGATGCCACCGACCCCTGACGCCACTGACCCTCGACGACACTGACTCCCGCCCCCCGACACCTCTTCTGCCTCCTGTTAACCGGGAAGGTGCTTTTCGGCCTTCCAGAGGCCGACGGGGTCATAGTTTTGTAAAATATGAGTTAGGTCACATATTTTCCGATTTTGTTATAAAAACATCATATTTGTGTTGATCGGGTGGATTTCAATGTGTAGTTGTTCGACGACCTCCCCGTGCGTTGGACGAGCTCCGCCCCTGCGTTCGTGGGTGAGCACAAATGACTTCTCCTCCTCCGCCCTTAATTTGCTCTGTTCCGGTCTTCGTGCCGATGAAACGTGCTAGCTATAGGTGTCTTCAATCATCAGTATGCGTGACCAGTATGCGTCTCCCGTTCGAAAGGACGGCATCTATAAATATGCATGTCTTTGCATATTTATAACCGCCGTCCTTTCGAATTGTCCAACGTTATCCATGGACAGCCTGAGCATGTGTAGATTGGGTTCGTTTTCCCGTATGCTCTGCTCCGGATCCTATGCAGAATTTCGTCAGTGCCTCCCTGTTGTTCTCCGGGTACACATCCTCTCTGCTTATTGCCGAGACGTGTATCAGGAGAACAGCGGGGAGGTGCTGTCGAAATTCTGTGTCGGATCCAGAGCAGTGCATGGGAAAACGAACCCAATCTACACATACTCGGGTGGGATTAGGACCTATCTGAAAGGTTGGTATGTCGATTATGAAGTGCCGCCACATTTTAGACCACCTCCCCTCAATGAAGAGGATTATGAACCTCACATTAACCAAGACACATATGAAGGAGAATTCTTCCAAGAAACACGTATTTCCAAAAAACGTTTCAAGAACCGCTCTACTTCACCCCGGAACATTGAAGTAGATAGCGACAATGAATCCGACTTAACCCCTGAGCCAGAACAGGAAGAGCCGGAACATGAAGAGGTTACTGATGCAGATGACCTGTCAATGCTTAACCGATTACATGAAGGAGGCCTTCCACACGTTGTTCCTGATAGTGATGATGATCATGCATTTATTGATGATAGTGATGATGATGATGCATTTATTGATCCCGGAGAATATATAGACGATCAAGATTATTATTAATTCATGCCAGGTAATCAACTTTTAGTTCATGTTAGGTATATGATGATACACTTAAATTATTCATGTCGGTATTCATGTCGGTATTCAATTTTATGTTGTACTAATTTCGTCTACTATTTGTCATGGCAGTTGTTGAAAGATGGTGGGAAAGGGTCGAGAGCACTCCGCGGCTCCTTCGTCGGAGGGTGGTGGGATGGGTACTTCCATTCCTGCCGACTCTCTCCGGAGAGCGTTGCTCTCTAGTCTGCATACACCGGTGGCCGCTCCTTCGTCGACCCCCGTGAGAGGAGGTCGGGGGAAGAAGAGAGGTAGTAGAGGTGGGAGAGGAGGCCGCGGCAAATGTAGGGTGGCTGCTACGCCTTCCTCGCCGCCACCCCCAGCCGATTCACCCGAGCACAGGACTGCTAGGGTGGACCCGTCTGAGGACGAGGCTACGCGGACTCCGGCCCACGAGCCTCGGGTCGACGAGCCTTCGACCTACACGACTCCTATCCCAGAGGCTTCGTCCCACGAGACTCCGGAGCAGAGTAGGGATGAGGGCACGTCCCGGTAGACCCCATGGGATACCTGGCCGGAGGAGCCAAGTGGCCATGCTGATGGTGGCGGGGATCGTTTTTCTGATAGCGACGAGGAGCTGCCTGAGGGTGCCATCGTCTACCAGCGTGGTATGACACGGCTCCCGCCCGTGCCGGCGACCCGCGAGCTGAGGTGGTTGATTAGGCCTGATGGGGAGAGGTAAGTGCATGTACTCTTTTTTAACCTTTTGCCTTCACATTTTTTCAAATATCTAATGTGTTGGCTTTGTCATACTGCAGGGGTTGGCATCAACCCAAGGATGCCCGCAGGCCCAGCAGCATCCTTGGTGTCCTTGTCAGGCAAAACTACCCGGGGTTTGTCACGTTGCCCGGTGAGGGTCAGGTTCGAGAGTTAGGACTGACCTGGGAGCACTACTTGGCTGCACCGGCCCCGCCTGAGGAGAGGATCGACGGTATTTTGTGCCACACGAGGGCGGAGATGGTGATCAGGCATTTTTGGGTAATTTCTCCTTTACACAATTAAAAATCAACAATAGCTAGTTATTGTACTAATAAGTGTTGTGTCGTTTGATTGCAGACCTTCTACAGGTGTCAGGAGGGATACGAGGAGGCCGCGGCAAAGGTTATCGATCAGCAATGCAAGCGCCTACTGCAAAACTTTTGGCACGAGGCTCGGGTGCAGGCTGTTCGAGACTACTATGCCTCGCGGCGTATTAGGAAGGAGAAGTCGACATGCCGCGGAAAGAAGATGGAGAAGGAGCATTACATGAAGGTAATTACGTATTCTTAAGGCCTTGTACTTAGTTTCCTTCATTTGATTCCTACGCGTAGCGCTCAAATATCTCTTTATTAACTTAGGTGCCCCCGAGATGGTGTGCAGATAAGATGGATTGTTGGGAGGCGTTGGTGGATGAGTGGTGCTCAGAACAATGGCTATCCATCCACAACAATGCCAAGGACCGGCATAACAAAATGGTTGGTGTGCCACACCATCAAGGGAGCGCCAACTTAAATCAGTTTGGTCTGAACTGGGTATGTGGTTAGCTTCATGATTCATGCAATTCATTCTTGATTCTAGCTTGAGCCCTTTACTAATACTTTGTTCCTCTCTCTCTCTTTTAGGCGCATCACAATAAAACGGAGGTGCCACAGATGTACGATCTCTATGCGATGGCCCATACTACCTCGTACAAGAAGGTCAAGGCATTCTCTAAGTCTGACCTCGATGATCCCTTGAAGTTCAGCAACATCTCCTCCCACAACAAGCTCGTGAGGTACAGAGATGAGGGGAAGGCGAGGAAAGGGGAGGACTTTAACCCGAGCCAGGAGCCTATTGATCCAGAGCTGGTGATGATAGCTGGCGGCGGGAGGCCCCATGGCTCGATTGCCATTGGAGATGGCCTTATACGTTATCCTAGCAACCTCCGGGAGATCAAGGCGCGCCAAACGAGCTCCTGTCCTGAGATAAGGCCTCGTCCACGGCCAGTCGAGCTCGCCATCGAGGTTAGTTATACGGACTCAGATATCTTTCCTCATTACGTTGTGTGTGTGAACAAAGATGATTACAATGCTAACGAGGAGTTGTGTTGCAGGCTGCTATTTAGAAAGAGAGAGAGAGGCAACATAGGCGCTTATGGCGGCGAAGGAGAAGGAGATGGAGGAGAGGACGGCAAGGTTGTTGGAGGAGGAGAGGGCACGGTCCGATGCGTCTTACCGGGCCATCTACGAGCTCTTCGTGGTAAGATTCTTCTTCATATTTGTCAAATCTTGCATTTAATGTTCGTTTCATTAATAATGAATATCATTGACTTGTGAAAACCAAATGTGCAGACTATGTGCGAGAAGACCGGCCAGGCCGCTCCGGCGATGCCAGTCATTACCAAGGATGCAACGGTGAGTTTCATTTCAATGCAATGATCTTTTCAGTGTCATCATGCTAACGAGACATTGCAAATCATCTTTGGTGCAGCTTAACTCCGGAGTCGCATCGGACGACCCTTCTCCAGGGTAGCCTTCTCCAGGTGAAACCGGTCCGAGCAACCGCGGTGCCTCTCCTCCGTGATGACGAGGATGGTAAGCCCCAAACTTAGCTCGTTTTCTCAAAGAAAGACAAACTTAGCACTTAGACAAACTTAGCTCCTTCCGAAATATTAGTGTTAGGGGAAACGACCA
Organism: Elymus sibiricus; assembly: GCA_039707655.1. Lineage (NCBI taxonomy): Eukaryota > Viridiplantae > Streptophyta > Magnoliopsida > Poales > Poaceae > Elymus > Elymus sibiricus. The sequence continues at coordinate 239,633,457 of CM077667.1, read as the reverse complement.
TCACCAACTGTCGAAATATTAGTGTTAGGTACTGTCCACCAACATACACCACCATATAAGTGTGAGTGAGTGCGCACCATACACACCATGAGGCAAACCTCGAAAGACCTATCCTTCTTCCAATTTTGCCCGAATGACACAAATAAGCAATAAGAAGAAGAAAACAAGAGGAGAAAGATAGAGAGAAGAAAACCGCTTCTTCATCTTCTTCTTCTTATTCTAGTCTTCTTCATCTAACTTTCGTATTTCCCATTTTGCAGATTAGAGTCACTTCACGGAAGCTTGCATTGATGGAGTGCTTGTGATTTTGTATCGATGAACAATGTTAAACTTGCTACATATGTGAAACTTGTTACTATTGTAATATGGTGAACAATGTGACATTTGTTTTGGTATGTTTGTTGGATACTTGTGCTTGTTGTTGGATGATCATCAGTAGGGTTATTGTGAAATATATACATATATAGCATATTTTGCCTGTGAAAATTGTTGGATATAAGAAAAAACAGAAAAACTGGGGCAATATTGCCACTTTGCCGACGGTCACCGTCGGCATAGCTTCTTTACCGACGGCCACCGTCGGCATAGCTTCTTTGCCGTCTGGCACAGGTGACACGTGGCACTCACCTGTGCACCCTGGGAGTGGCAGGCCTGATGCCATTTGGTACGTTTGCCGTCCGAGGGCGGACGGCAAAGGAGGGGGTGGCGGGGGGACGACGACAAATGAGGGGGCAGCAGACGACAAAGGAGCTATGCCGACGGTGGCCGTCGGCAAAGTTTGCGGACGGCAAATGAGGGTGCAGCAGACGGCAAAGGCTGCGGACGGCAAAGGAGAGGGTGGCAGACGGCAAAGGCTTTGTTAGCCACTAACGGGGCTAACTCAAGTTTACGCCATCCAGCCGCTTTGCCGTCTGCTGCCTGACGGCAAAAAACCTTTGCCCTCCGCTGAGTAAAGGCAGACGGCAAAGCACTCCTTCGCCGGAGTTCCCAGTGACGGAAATTTTGCCGTCTGCTGCCGGACGGCAAAGGCTTTGCCGTCGGTGGTCCTACTCTTTGCCATCCGCTATTGCAGACGGCAAAGTACCTGATTCCAGTAGTGAAAGGTACAATTGTCAAAAACTCTGCACCACCTGCGTTGACAGGCCAACAGACCCTGGATCAGTTAAACGCTCTCGAGCCTGATCCAGAGCGTCCAGGGTATTTCAAGGGGTATAATTCGGAACACGCCTGGACTCACAAGACATGCTTGTGGGATCTGCCTTACTTCAAAGACCTCCTTCTTCCACACAACATCGACGTGATGCACACTGAAAAGAATATCGGAGAGGCCCTTTTTGGTACATTGTTCGGCATAGAGGGGAAGTCAAAGGACAATCCTAAGGCTAGAGTCGATCAGCAGACTCTATGTGATAGACCGTCACAGAACATGCGACAACCGAAAGGAAAGCAGAACTGGTTGAAGCCAAAGGCCTGGTTCAATCTTGCAAGGGGAGCTATGAGGGAAATTATCTTATGGGTGAAAATGCACTTGTTTTTCCCCGATGGTTATGCAGCGAATCTAAAGAGGGGAGCGAGTCTTGAAAAATTGAAATATTTGGTCTCAAGAGCCATGATTGGCACATATGGCTTGAGCAGGTAATGCCGGTGATGTTGCGTGGTTTATCCCTGAGGCTGAATGGCTAGTATTGGCAGAGCTGAGCTATTTCTTCCATGTTCTTTGTGCGAAAGAAATATCGCCTAGCATGCTAGATGACATGGAAAAGTTTGCGCCGGAGTTGCTCTGCAAGTTAGAGAAGATCTTTCCACCGGGCTTCTTTAATCCAATGCAGCATTTGATTTTACATCTCCCGACCGAGGCAAGATTGGGGGGGCCCGTGCAAAATCGTTGGTGCTATGCAACTGAGAGGATGCAGAAGACGCTTCGAGCAAAATGTAAAAATAAACGTAGAATTGAAGCATCGATGGCCGAGGCATTCATTACCGAGGAGGCGGCAAACTTCGTGACAGCACACTACGAAGCCAAAAATCGTCATTTGCATAATCCGAAGCCTCGGTACAATGCTGACGACCCTAGAAAAGGTGGATCCAACCTCAGCCTATTCAAAGGGAAGCTCGCACTAGCCGGTACTTGGAAACCAATAGTGTTGGATGTCGAAGAATGCCGGACCATTTCGTTGTATATCTTCAACAACCTAACAGAAGTGCGGCCGTATATCGATTAAGTTCTTGGTACATTGTTTCGCAACTTCTAATTCCTTTGAACTGCTCTTATTCCCGGATATTTGATACAGTCGATACGTCGCCAAATTCTCGGATGGAGCGGTGATCTCAAAGGATTCCATCGAAGAGTATGAGCTTCTGGCAAAGCATGGAGGCGGCTATCCCGGTTTCATCTCTTGGTTCAAACAAACAGTAATTACCATTAAGAGACCATTTCATTTCTTGGTCTAATTTGCGGCTAATGCAACTATCATTTCGTATTAAACTTGTAGGCTAATTCAGAGTCTATGAACGCCGAATTGAGACAAGCTGCTAATGGGTTTGACTATAAGGTCCGTTCATTTGAAAAATACGACATCAACGGGTATCGCTTTCGTACCTTTGGCAAAGAGCAATCTATGGCCCACCAAAAATCTACAAATTGTGGTGTCTCTGCTATCGGCGAAGGAGGTACCGAGTATTATGGAAGAGTTGAAGCAATTTATGAACTTCTATTCTATGGTGAAAACCCACCGAATGTCGTAGTCTTCAAATATTATTGGTTCCAGCTGAAGGAGACTAGAAGGACTCATGAACATATAGGGCTAGTCAAAATCAAACAAAGCACCCATTTAGATGTTCCCGACGTTTATATTACGGCTCAACAGGCGACCCAAGTTTTCTATCTACTGTGGGCCTACCAAACTGATAAAAATCTGAATGGTTGGGATGTCGTTTATGAAGTGCCACCACGTGCTAGACCACCTCCCCCAATGAAGAGGATTATGAACCTCACATTAACCCAGACACATATGAAGGAGAATTCTTCCAAGAAACACGTCTTTCCAAAAAATGTTTCAAGAACCGCTCTACTTTACCCCAGAACATGGAACTAGACATCGAGAGTGAATCTGACTTCACCCCTGAGCCAGAACAAGAAGAGCCGGAAGAAGAGGAGGTTACTGCTGTGGATGACCTGTCAATGCTTGGCCGATTACAGAAAGGCCTTCCACATGTTGATGCCACCGAACCCGATGAGCATGTCATTCATGATGACACGCGTGATAGTGATGATGATGAAGATGCATTTATTGATCCTGGAGCATATATGGACAATCCAGACTATTATTAGTTTGTATGCATCCCAACTTTAATTATGTACATATTATTATTAATATCAGGTATTCAGTTTTTTTATGTTGTACTAATTTCGTTTACTCTTTGTCATGGCAGGTGTTGAAAGATGGTGGGCGCGGGTCCAGAGCGGGCAGCAGCCCGCGGGAGGGCTACTTCCATTCCACCCTAATATCTCCGGAGAGCGTTGATAGACAATATGGGGACACCAGCGGGCGCTTCTTCATCGGCGTCGTTGCCCACCGGGAGAGGAGGTTGGGGAGGGAAGAAGAGATGTACAGGACGTGGCCGCGGGAGAGGTAGGCGGACTGCTATGCCTTCCTCGCCGCCAGCCCCAGCTCATTCACCCAAGCACAGGGTTGCTAGGGTGGACTCGTGTGAGGTGGAGGCTAGGGGACTCCGGACCACAAGCCTCGGGTCGACGGGCCTTCGACCCACGAGACTCCGACCCCAGAGGCTTCGGCTCATGAGACTCCGGATGGGGCTACGTCCCAGGAGACTTCCGGATGGGGTACCTAGCCGGATCCGTCTCAGGGGCCGAGTTGCCATGCTGATGGTGGCGGGGATGAGTTTACTTATAGTGAGGGCAAGGTGGTTGAGAGGGTCACCGTGTACCAGTGTGGTGGTACACGGCTCCGCCCCTGCCGGCGACCAGCGAGCAGAGGCCGGTGATTAGGCCTGATGGGGAGAAGTAAGTGCATTTACTCTTTTTGTACCTTTTGCCTTCACGTTTCTTCAAATATATAATGCGTTGGCCTTGTCATACTGCAGGGGTTGGCATCACGCCCGTGGAGTCCGCAGGCCCAACACCGTCCTTGGTGTGCTTTGCCGGCAAAATTTCCCGGGGTTTGTCACGTTGCCCAGTGAGGGACAGCTTCCACACCTACGATTGAGCTGGGAGCACTACAAGGATGCCCAGGCCCCGCTGGAGGAGATGATCGACGGTGTCTTGTGCCACACGAGGGTCGAGATGGTGATCAACAACTTTTCGGTAATTTCTCCTTTACACAATTAAAAATAAACAGCTAGTTATTGTACTAATCAATGTTGTCTCGTTTGATTGCAGATCTTCTATAGGTGTGAGGAGGGATATGAGGAGGACGCGACAAAGGTTATCGATACCGAGTGCAAGCGCCTATTACAAAACTTACGGCACGAGGCTCGACCGCAGGCTGTTCGAGACTACTACGCCGCGCGTGGTATTAAGAAGGACAAGCCGTCGTGCCGCGAGAAGTTTCTGAAGAAGCATCAGTACATGAAGGTAATTACCTATTCTTAAGGCCTTGTACTTAGTTTCCTTGATTTGATTCGTAGGCGTAGCGCTCAAATTTCTCTTTACTAACTTAGGTGCCCCCGAGATGGTGTGCGGATAAGATAGATTGTTGGGAGGCGTTGGTGGATGAGTGGTGCAGAGACCACTAGCGAGCCGTCCACAACAATGCAGGGAAGCTCAACTAAGCTAGTTGGGGTTTCAGGACGAGCTCGAAAGGATCGAAGATGATCCAAGTAGAAAACTTTGAGTGGATCCATAAGTCTTTACCTTCTATTTTTGTGCGATAACATGATTATTGCAAGCAAACAAGAAAACTAGCAAAGATAAATATTTTTGTATTTTTAATTTTTATAGCAAGCAAAATATAACAGCAAATAGAAAGTAGAACAAGTTAATGATAATTTTTGAGAAGGTACTTGATAGGAAATTCATGATACTCCTCGGCAACGGCGCCAGAAATCCTTCCTGATACTTGTGATCTGCGTTGGATTTTTCCCCGAAGAGGAGGGGATGATGCAACACAATATAGATAAGTATTTCCCTCAATGAGAACCAAGGTTGTCGAACCAATAGGAGGATCACACAACTTTCCGTCTTGAGCTCCTACACACAAAACAGCACACACTTGCACCCAACACGGGCAAGAGGGTTGTCAATCCCCTTGAACTCATTACTTGCAAGCGATAAGTAGTGTAGATAATAATTGGATAAATATAAATTGCAAAATAAATAAAAAGTAAATAATGGCAGCAAGGAAATAAGTGCGTTTCTAAATATATACGTGAATAGACCCAGGGGGCAAGTGTTCGCTAGAGGCTTCTCTCTCGAAGAAGGCATACGATGGGTAGACAAATTACTATTGGGCAATTGATAGAAAAGCGCATAGTTATGCAATATTTATTCACGACAATGATCATGCATATAGGCATCACGCCCATAGTCAAGTAGACCGACTCTTGCTTGCATCTACCACTATTACTCCACCCATCGACCGCTATCCAGCATGCATCTAGAGTATTAAGTGAAACAGAGTAATGCTTGGAGAATGGTGACATGATGTAGACAAAGTAAATCCAATTATTATGAATAAACCCCATCGTTTTACCCTTAGTGGCAGTAGTACAAATACGTGTCTTGTCCCCTACTTTGTCACTGGGATATAGAGCACCGCAAGATTGAACCCACTACAACGCACCTCTCCCACTGAAGACAAACCAATCTAGTTGGCAAAACTAAACTAATAGATCGGAGAGAATTACGAAGCTATAATAATCATGCAAATAAGAATTCAGAGGAGACTGAAATGTTTTCATGAATAATCTGAACATAAATGCACAATTCATCGGATCCCAACAAACACACCGCAAAGATTGATTACATAAGATAGATCACCGCAGGAATTGCGGTGATCATGGCAACAAAGAACATAGAGAGAGAGAGAGCCATCTAGGTATTAACTACGGACCCGTAGGTCTTTGGTGAACTACTCACACATCACCATGGGAGCATCAAGGTTGAGGTAGAGGCCCTCTGTGATCTATCCCCCCCGTCAGGGCACCGGAACAGGGCTCCAAATGGGCACACGACGGAGCAGAGACTTGCGTCGGCGGAAAAAGTGTTTCGGGAGCCCCCCTAGGGTGTTGGGGATTAATAAGAATTTATAGGCCAAAGAACAATGCCAGAGGGCCGGGGAGGTGTCCTCAAGCCATCAGGGTGCGTCCACCCCCCTGGGCATGCCCTGTTGGCTTGGGGGCACCTCGTGTGACCCCCGGTCTCCCTTCCAAGCTTCCAAGTCCATATTTTATCTAGAAAAAATCGTCAAAAATATTTCGGGGTATTTGGACTTCGTTTGGTATGGTATTCCTGAAAAGCCAAAAACATGCAGAAAACAACAACTTGCACTTGGCACTGGGTTAATAGGTTAGTGCTAAAAAATAATATGAATCGGCAAATAAATGTCCAAAAAGTATCCTAGAATGATCATATTATACCATGGAACAATCAAAAATTATAGATATGTTGGAGACGTATCAGAGGATGAGGCCCCGGCGGGGACCTCGCGGACGGTAGCCGCGGGGCAGTGCTGACGAGGGCCCGTGCCTGGCTCTATAGCTGGTTGATAACCCATAAGTATAGGGGATCGCAACAGTCTTCCCGGGTGGTATTTCACCTTGATTTATTGATTCGACACATGGGGAGCCAAAGAACATTTATCGGCCTTAGTAGTTGAGTTGTCAATTCAACCACACATGGGATATCTCTCTGCAGTAAAGTTTTAGTAGCACAGAAAGTAACAATAACAGTAATAGTGACGACAATAATTTTGTAGCAGTTGTGACAGTAGCAGCAACAGTAGTAACTTAGCAAGTTTCAGTATAGGTAAAGCGCATGCACATGGATCAGTGATGGATAATGATTTAGATGACATAAATCATGTAACAGTTACACACTAGGGCGACACAGAACTAGCTCCAATTCATCAATGTAATGTAGGCATGTATTCCGTATATAGTCATATGTGCTTGCGATAAGAACTTGTATGACATCTTTTGTCCTACCCTCCCAAGGCAACGGGGTCCTAATGGAAACTAAGGGATACTAAGGCCTCCTTTTAATAGAGAACCGGAACAAAGCATTGGCACATGGTGAATACATGAACTCCCCAAACTACGACAATCATCGGAAAGAATCCCAATTATGGTCACCTTGGGGTATGCGGATCATGACACGTAGTAGGTGCATACAACTTGCAAGATCAGATCCAAATCACTCTTATATTCATGAAAACATAATAGGTTCATATCTGAAATCATGGCACTCGGGCCCTAGTGTCAAGCATTAAGCATAGCAAAGTCATAGCAACATCAATCTCAGAACATAGTGGATACTAGGGATCAAGCCCTATCAAATTAACTCGATTACATGATCAATCTCATCCAATCCCGTCACTGTCCAGACAGCCTACAAAGGAATTACTCACTCGTGGTGGTGAGCATCATGGAGGTTTTGATGAAACAGGGTTGGTGATGACGACGACGACGAATCCCCCTCTCCGGAGCCCCAAACGGACTCCAGATCAGCCCTCCGGAGTAAGAACAAGAGGTGGCCGTGGCTCCGTCTCGTAAAACGTGATGAAATCTTCTCCGAAGATGTGAATTTATAGGAGTGGAATTAGGGTTGCGGGAAGCCACATAGGCCCCACAAGCTAACAGGATGTGCCCAGGGGGTGGGCGCGCCCTGTTGCCTCGTGGCTCACAGGCAGCCCCCCTCCGGTGGTTCTATGTTCCTTAATTTATTATATATTCCAAAAATAATTCACAAAAAGTTTCGTCCAATTCCAGGAACTTTTATTTCTGCACAAAAATAACACCAAGGTAGTTCTGCTCAAAACAACGTCAGTCCGGGTTAGTTCCATTTAAATCATGCAAATTAGAGTCCAAAACCAGAGCAAAAGTGTTTGGAAATTAGATACGTTTGAGATGTATCAACTCCCCCAAGCTTAACTCATTGCTTGTCCTCAAGCAATTCAGTTGGTAAATTGAAAGTGATAAACAAAACTTTTACAAACTCTTTTGTTCTCGTTGTTATACACATGCTTAGCTAGTGTTCAAGTTTTCAGCATAAATCATAAGTAACCATATCCATGATAACTATTAAACATCATATTCACTCATGGCAATACAGAACCAACTAGCAGGTAATAATAATATATCTCACATGCCAACAATTTGTCAAAACAATCATGATATAATATGACAACATGATATTTCGCTAGCCCTTTCTGAGACTGCAAAACATAAATGCAGAGCACCTCTGAGGTTCAAGCATCGTCTAAACATTAAAATTCAGGGCAGAAAAGATATAGTCATGCTCACATCCAACATTAACTAAACTCAATGCATACGAATGACAATAGTGCTCTCCGGTCTGGTGCTTATAATAAGATGATGATGACTCAAGAGTAACATAAAAGTAAAAGGACCTTCGCAGAGGGAAGCATTGATTTGCAGAGGTGCGAGGGCTCAAGGTTTAAAACAGGATTGAAATTATAAATTTTGGGTGGTGCCTTTTCCTGTCAACGTCACGACAAAGGATTTCAGTATCTTCCATGCTAAACACATTATTAGCGGTTCCCAAGCCGAATTGTAAAGTTTACTCCCATCCACCATACATACACAAGCCATGGCTGACCAAATCCACGGATGCCCTCCAACATATCAACTTTCACGGGAGTTTTGTTTAATTATTTCTTATTTTGCAGGACTGGGCATCCTTTTTACCAGCCTCTCTCGTGCAATGATAGGCGAATAAACGCACATCTTGAGAATAACCCACTTAGCATGGAAGATACTGATTGCCCCATCGCTCCATGAGCGGTACAAGCGCACAAAACAGATGTTTATTTGAGTATTAGAGGTGGCTCATGCAAATTTACTTGGAACGGTAGGGTAATACCATATATAGGTAGGTATGGTGGACTCATGTGGAATAACTTGGTTTAAGGATTTTGGATGCACAAGCAGTGTTCCCACTTAGTACATGTGAAGGCTAGCAATAGATTGAGAAGCGACCAGCTAGAGAGCGAAAACGATCGTAGTTATGCATTGCAAATAATTAACATTGAACATAGCATGAGTAGGATATGAACACTCTGAATTTAAACATCATGAAGGCTCCATTGGTTTTTGAATCAACTACATGTTTGCACATGGGCCAAGTCAGGCCGCTTGAATTACTCAGAGGGAAATACCATACTACCATACCGCATCATAACCATTTTAATGTATGTTGACACATAAGATAAATCATTATCCAGTCCTAGATATTTAAGCATGGCATGAGAAATTATAATCTCTAATTGTCATCATAAACATGTTCACTCATGATATACTGAATCGAGATCGAACGAGCTAAACATATTTACAAAAACAGAAAACAAGAAGAGTTCATACCAGCTTCCTTTACCACGACCACTTCATCAGATATCGTTATCATTGCCTTTCACTTGCACGATCGAATGATGTGATAATAATAATAGTGCAAGAGTGTCGTGGACTAAGTTGGAATCTGCAAGGCAATATTTATGCAAAGGAGAAGACGAGGTAATATTGGCTCTCTATTAGATCAACAATAATGCATATGAGAGCCACTCAACATTTTCATCGTGGTCTTCTCCTTTCAATGACTCAATAAAAGAAAAGAAATTCCAAAAAACACACTGATTTTTTTGGAGTTTTTGTTTTTCTCAAGAAAGCAAAATAAAAAAAGGAAAAAACAAGAACGAGAAAGATTATTTAGACGGGAAAGCTCCCAACATGCAAAGGAAATCTTTTTGGGTTTTCTTTTAATACTACAACTAATTAAACAGGAAAGAAAAACCAAAAAGAAACGAGAAATATTTTTGGATTTTCAAAGTTTTTCAAACAAACAAGAAGAAAGTGGAAAAATGAAGCTAACATGGATATACAATGAAAAAGGATGAACACCGACAATTTATATTGAATGTGTGAACATGAATGTAATGTCGGTGAGAAATACGTACTCCCCAAAGCTTAGGCGTTTGCCTAGCTTGGTGATCACCATCCGTAGTAGCCATCTGGTCCTGGAGGAAAGTGGTTGGGCTGAGGTACTTGAGCGTCCCACGCCTGAGCTGCGGCCTCTACCTCAGCCAACTCATTCTGGTAAGCAATTATGTCTGGTGGCATGATGGTGTATCCGTTCCTGGCATGATAGTTATACAAAGAAGGTGCAGGCAACACAATAACATTGCGAGTCTCCTCGCTATATACTAAGTTATAACGAATGTGCTGTGAGGGCTGAGGTTCATCAATGAACTGGTGATCTAGCATGGAATGGTGCTCAAGATAAACCTTAGGCAATAAGTAATCAGTGGGGCGTATGGCGATATTAAAATGTTCTGCTAAGTGCATGGCATAAATGCCACCATGAACCTTTCCCTTGGTTCGGTTAAGATGCAAGCAGCACGCGACAATAGCTACTAAGTTATAAGTGTTATCACCATAGAGCGTGCGACACAAAATAGCGACGGTGGGGGCACTTAGACCACCACCCTGAGTCATAGCAGTTAAACATTTCCCTATGAATAAAGCAAAGTAATGCACAGACAAAAAAGGTAAACTGTTGGCCCTTGCATTTGATACGCCCCTAGTTTCTCCCACAGTTAAGGTGAGGAGGAAATCCTCGAACTCCTCTGGTTTAGGATCATGCATTCCCCCGTTAGAGGGAAGCAAGCATATTTCACAAAAATCAGCAAGTGGTATTTCATAATGTGATGCATATAAATCGAAGCGTACCATGGGAGCACCGTGCGTATTTGCGAAATGCAAATTTTGCACAAAGGAATTTGTAAGGAGATAGTATTGGTCACACTCATCTGCAAGGAAGTTGGTCAACCCGGCAATTGCAATGAATTGCATAAATTCTTAATAGAAACCCGCTTCATGCATCAAGGGTTCATGTGGCCATTCACAGGGCGTAACTTCCGTGTTGTGAAAGATGTTGATGTGTCTGTCCTGAGTTCTCCCAACAACTCCCTTGGGGCTTCGGCACGAAGAACCCCTCCTTAGGAAATTCATTTCCCTAAGCACAAATTTCTGAAATTTTTGGACCACAAAATTATATCAATAAAACTTTGCAAGATTGATAGCAACTACTCATATAGGTACCTAGAGGCTATATCAAGCATTCAGACTACTTAGAACTCAAAGAATTAAACATGCAAGCTCATTTTCTATAGCACCAAGTGTAGCAAAATATGCAAAATATAAACCACTAAAGCAAAAACTAATTGGAGGTATGGGAGAGTCACATACCAACGAGCAATTCCTCAAAACAGTTTCGGAAATGGAGTTCCGAGCAAAGAGATCGAAAATTTCAGTTTTAGGAGCAAGAACACAAGAGAGAGAGGGAGAGAGAGAGAGAGAGAGAGTAGATGAATTTTTACTGGAGGTAAGGGATGACATGGGCTGAAGAGATAAGGCAGGGGCCCCTTGTGGGCCCCACAAGCTATCAGGGCGCTCCCAGGAGGTGGGCACGCCCTGTTGGCTTGTGGCCACAGGTGCTCTCCCCTGATGTGTTTTCAGCACCAAAAATCCTTAAATATTTCAGAAAAAATCATGTTAAAATTTTGTGGCAATCTGAGACTTTTTATTTTTGGGTATTTTTTATTGCATGGGAAAACCAGAAAATAGGATAATCATGCTATTTTATTTTCTTTAACTAAAAATAACATAGGGTAAACTGATGGTATATAAAGTTGTGTTTACTAAATTCATCAACCTCATGTCTTTCAAAAAGGATCCATTAATATGGTTGATTAAGTCTTTGTCAGGACCAGTTTTCCAGGATATTAATTTCCCAGCAAATGGTCCTTGTGCTCACCAACCCTAGGATTACTGTTAGCTGGCGAGGCACATTCTTGATACAGAAATTGCAAGCAAAATACAAAATCTGAAGTACAAGACCATGATGGTCTATGAGTACTACAAAAGTTTCTAATGGTTGATGGAGGAAGCGGCTTGCGGATCATCAGCGTCTATGGGACTCCATTTCCCACAGGAACAGCTGACCTAAATAATTCCTATCTTCGCATGGCTGCTATCCTCGTTGCCTAGGTTCGGGGGCTGTCGTCATTTTGCTCCTCTCCAAGCAAGAAATCTGGCCAAGACAATAGCCAGGGACAAGCCAGTGAGTACTTTGAATGTACTCGCAAACATCATGAACACAGATATAATATAGCATGTGATAATCAAACACTGAAATAATTTACGATCATCCAGTCGGTCACAAAATAGAATTCATGATGCAAGCAAGCAGGTCATTCATATTAAATATAAATAAGCATTCAGGGAATAAAAATAAATTATACCAATCGGGTATCTGAAGCGACGCCTCGAGAGGTTAAGAATATGAAACATGACTCAGTCGGGTGTCTAAGCGACGCCACAGAAAGGGCTTATGAAGGAAATAAGTAACAGGCATGCCGCAGTCAGGCGTCTATGCAACGCCACATAAAGGGCTTATATATAAAGTAAACAACATGCATGCCACAGTCGGCCGTCTGAGCGACGCCACATAAAGGGCTTATATATAAAGTAAATAACATTTGTGCCGCAGTCGGGCGTCTCAGCGACGCCACATAAAGGGCTTATATGGAAAAATAATATCATGAGTATCCAGGAGGTAGAACCATCCCAGGGATACTCAACAATCACATATTAGAAATGGTTAGTTCATAACAATAAAAATCATCAATATCACTTGTCGCACTTCATGATCAATATTCAGGTTTAGAAGAATTTCTCCGAAGACCGACACTAAGACCGACACTCGACCCATCCCAGACTGTAGTCCTTAACCGCGGACACGGCTATTCGAATAGATGTAAACTCTGTAGAGGGTGTACTCTTTACCCATGAGTAACGGATTCCTTTAGTCCATCGGGACTAATTCCACTTACGGTCTTTGAATTGAAAACACACCTGACCCGCACACACCAGCTTAACTTACCGGTGCCTGGAATCACCCACGACACTCGTTCAGCAAAACTCTAAGTGGGGAGGCTACAACCTTGACTAGCATGGGATCACAAAATTTATACCGCGCGAAAACAGGGGCGCTACCCCCTCGGTCCAACCGGAACACCCATGCCCCTGGACCAAGTGGCATGCCTACCAGTTGCCTCCGGTATCTTCCACTGTGGCCTCTCTGTACGGTGTGTGCCAAGAAAGGGGTTGACAACTTACTGAACCGTACCCTACCTACGGCAGGGACAAGTGGTAGTACGAAACAAGTATGGGGGTTACTGGAACAAGACTCGATATATGGTCGACTCAGAAGGATTAAGTATTCCCTGCATGATTAGTACAACAAATATTCTTCACAATGTCAGGCAGAATCACCACTCATCACATCCCATCATGCCTCACTGACCATTCTCGGTCCAACGAGATGTCAGCAACCAAGCTCGTGTCTACCCGAGACACAGACTTATCCCGGGTTCCTTCCGGTAGGCATGAGTGGCACAAGGTGGTGACTACTGCCACAAGCATCTCAAGTTCATTAGCAAGAAGTCCTCATCATGCAGTTGCAAGCATGATCACAACTTCACATGAAATAACGCGCACTTCATGTCAACTTAGTTTTGTAGTTTTATTCGTCACACCAAATATCACACAACAAATACTATACCAAGGTTCAGAATGCTTGCCTTCAATGTGAAGAGGTGTAGGGTGCATCACAAAACTTTTGAAAGTTTACTTCTCCTCCCATTTCCTATTTTGAAAATATTCGAATCAACACGCAATTCAAAAACAATACAAAAAGTTGTATTAAATGTTTTTCAAATAAATCCTAAAATAATCTAGGTGAAATTTGAGAGAGGTAGGAAAAGGAATCAAATCCATTGGAGTTTTAGTTTAAAAATTATAGCCAGTCAAAGTTGGGGTCAACTTCTGTTTTTAATAAAAACCTGAAAAAGAAAACTGTTTGTTCAGAACACGTCTCTCGAAGAGGAAAACGTACTCACTAAAATACGCGTCCTCGCGGGGAAGGCACTCCCGAGCGGCTACGCGATCGAGGGGGAAAGTTGTCTCGCCGACAGGTGGGACCCACCTCTCGGGTTCATCCCCCACCTCCCGCGCGCCTGGGACGAGACAGAGGCGATCTCCGGCGGCAATTCCCGGCGACACAGGTTACCAATCATGGTGCTCTGCATATGGGGATGCTCGGGAGGAATGCCGCGTCGATTGGAGACGGTTAGGGCCGTGGTAGAGCTCGAGGGTGAGCAGCCCTTCTTCCATGGCGGAGGGATGCTCCGGTGAAGAAGGAAATCTCGCCCACGGGCTCGCTTAGGCAAAATTGGCAACTGAAATGGGCCGTCAAGGTCGTGGTGATGCTATGGTGGGAACAATGGGGAGGGGTTGCTCTGGTTTGGCCGGAATTGACAGATGGACGGCGGCGGGCGTCTCGGCTGGAAGCGAGGAGGACGACGGCTCCGGGCGAATCTGAGGTTCGAGGGGGCTCGTAGAGGAAGGCTAAGCTGGTCTACATGTCGAGGCCGTGCCCGGGGGGCCTATTTATAGCTGGCGAGGTCGGTGCCGCAGCGACTGCGGATAGCTCCGGCGAACTGTTACAGGAGAGGCGTGACGGTGCTGGGCGCTAGCAGACGAGCTTGCGGATGAGATCGAGCTGCACAAGGGGCTAGCTGGCATGCCGTGGTGGGTCGGGCAGTGCTGCCATGGCTGGGCCGGCCTGCGGCCAACGACAAACCGCCAAGCAGGTTCTGCTGTCGCTGTGGAGCTCGGGAAGGCGGCCGGGGTGGCTCCAGTGGCTCGGAGGGGTCAGGGTCGTGGCCCTGCGCAAGGGGAAAGGCCAGGGGCGTGCGGGGTAGGTGGGGGCAGTACCGTGGATGCCAAGGCAGCCATATGGACGCTCTGGGCGCGTCCAGAGCACGCCCACCATGTGTTCGACGAAATGCCAGGGGAGCTTAGAGGGCTTGGATGGGGCTCCAAATTAACAGCGTGGTTAGTGAGAGGGTAGTAGGCCTAGTGGACATGGTGGTTGGGTCAGTGGCTCAAGTTTACAAGGCAATATCAACACTATGCCAATTCTGGCCAGACACTCTAGGTGTTCGACAAAATGTCATGGGCATCTAGGGGTCTGTTTTGGACACCAAATTTTCTAGGTTGTGGTCTCCTTAGATGCACACTAGGATGGCAAGGTTAGTTTGTCAAAAGCAAAAACTCCCTAGTGCAAGTTTTTGAGAAAACCATTTTTGGACAGAAACTAGAGGGTAATATCGCATGGTCTTGTATTATTCCAATGAGTCTATACTCTTGGAGTTAAGAGTTTGATAGGGTTAACTACAATAAGGAAAAATCTCAAGGTCATTGGAGAAATATAAAATAGGGTTGCAGTGCAAAATGCCAAACTGGACCAGAATGAAAAAGAGGTTGATTTGTTTAAAACTTCCAAAACACAAGGTTAGGTTTTTGCATAAAAGTGATCCAGGGACATCACATGTCATCTACAAATTTTTGTGGAATTAATAAATGAATTTATGAAGTGGTTGTAGTGCAACTTAGGCCTTTAAAAGAATGAAAATGCTGTTAAAAGAATTAAAACTTGGCAAGTTTTATTATAAAAATAATTCCTCTGGTTTTACTAAATGAAATAAAATGATTTAACAGAACATTCAAGTCACAAAACATTATTCAAAAGTTTCTGATAAGAGAGAAGAATTTTATAAATCAGAGAAAAAGAGTTGTTCTGAAATCAACAGGAAATCCAGAAAATAAAAAAAATACTGGGAAATTTTTAATTAATAAAACATGATTAAATTTTTGGGGTGTTACAGTCTTATTAATAACCGTTTCCGATTGGCATGAAACTGAAGAATTTTCGTATAACACAAGGTTACCTCAATAGGGATTTGCATATCCCCAAAAATAAGAATATGATATTTCTTCTTGGTAGTAGGAAGAGGAAATTTAAAACCTCCAATGATGATTGTGGCACTTGGCTCAATGACATTAATTTTATTAACCAAGTTTGCTTCTTCGGAAAATGCACAGTATGTTGTTTCCATTGACGTGAAAAGTAACCTTGCTTTTGTTGCAATCAATAACAACCCCCGCAATATTTAGAAAGGGTCTACCAAGGATAATCGACATGTTGTCGTCCTCGGGCATCTCAAGAATAAAAAAGTCCGTTAAGATAGTAACATTTGCAACCACAATAGGAACATCCTCGCAAATTCCAATAGGTATAGTAGTAGATTTATCATCCATTTGCAAAGATATCTCAGTAGGTGTGAGTTTATTCAAATCAAGTCTTTTATATAGAGAAAAAGGCATACCACTAACACCGGCTCCTAAATCACATAAAGCAGTTCTAACATAACTTCCTTTAATGGAGCAAGGTATTATGGGTATATCCGGATCTCCCAACTTCTTAGGCACTCCACCATCAAAAGAATAATTAGCAAGCATAGTAGCAATTTCAGTTTCAGGTATCTTCTTCTGTTGGTAAGAATATCCTTCATATACTTAGCATACGGAATCATTTTCTAAATATTAGTCAAGCGAGTGCGCAAAAGGACATGTCTAATCATTTCAGCAAAGCATTCAAAATCTTCATCGTCCTTACTCTTAGAATAATTACGAGGGAATGTCATGGGTTTTGGAACCCATGGCTCCCTTTCCTTACCATGTTTCCTAGCAACAAAGTCTTTCTTCTCATAACGTTTATTTTCGGGATGTGGGTTATCAAGATCTTCACCAGGTTCTATTTCCACATCATTATCATGTTCTTTATTGTTATCTGGTTGAGCATCGACGTGATCATCATCATCATTATTATCATTCTCAGTATTACTAGGTGCATGTTCAGTTCTAGATTGTGTCTCAGCATCAGAAATAGAAACATCATTATGTTTTTCAGCATATTTTTCTATAACAGGTTGACTAGAAGCATGCAAAGTCCTATCATTTTCCTTTTCCTTTTTCTTTCTAGAAGGACTAGGTGCATCATCATTAATTCTCTGAGAATCTTGTTCTATTCTTTTAGGATGACCTTCAAGATAAAGAAGTTTCTGAGTCATTCTACCTCCTCTAGTCATTACTCTGACAACATGATCATTCATATTCTCAATTAATTCAGCAAGCAAATCATTTTGTGACTTAGAAACTTAGTCTAGTTGAGTATGAACCATAGAAGCAGGTTTACCTAGACCCTTAACATCATTAGCAATTCTAAACATCAAGTCACTCAAGCTATCTGTCATCATAGCATTACGTCTTAATTGATCTTTGACATAATTATTGAAATGTTCTTGCTTAACAATGTAATTATCAAATTCATCCATGCATTGACTAGGAGTCTTAGTATAAGGTATATCACTTTCATTAAATGTACGGAGAGATTTTACCTCTACTACCTGTGTTGGGGTGTCAAGTCCATGTATTTCTTTGATAGGTGGTCAATTCTTGACATCTTTAGATTTAATACCCTTTTCCTTCATAGTTCTTTTATCTTCTTGCATATCTTCAGGACCGAGGAATAGAATACCTCTCTTCTTTTGAATAGGTTCCGGCGGTGGCTCAGGGAGTGTCCAATTATCAACATGTTGCAATATATTATTCAATAATTCCTCAGCTTGCCCAACAGTTCTTTCCCTGAAAACACAACCAGCAAAACTATCTAGGTAGTCCCTAGAAGCCTCGATTAGTCCATTATAAAAGATATGAAGTATTTCAATCTTCTTGAGAGGATGATTAGGTAAAGCTCTTAATAACTAGATAAGCCTCCCCCAAGCTTGAGGGAGATTCTCTTCTTCACTTTGCACAAAGTTAAATATTTCTTGTAAAGCAGCTTGTTTCTTATGAGCAGGAAAATATTTTTCAGAGAAGTAATATATCATATCTTGGGGGCTGCGCACACAACCAGGAGCAAGAGTGAGGAACCATTCCTTAGCCTCACCTTTTAGTGAGAAAGGAAAAAGCTTAAGGATATAATAATAGCACATCTTTTCCTCATTAGTAAACAAAGCGGCAATATCATTCAGTTTAGTGAGATGTCCAACAATAGTTACGGTTTCATAACCATGCAAAGGATCAAATTCTACTATAGGGATTAACTCAGGGTCTACAAAGAATTCATAACCCCTATCAGTAACAAATATAGGAGAAGTAGCAAATTCAGGATCATGTTTCATTTTCTCCATAATAGAATTTTCTTTCAGTTTGCACAGTAGTTTCTTCAAATCATCTCTATCATTACAAGCTACCTCTCCATCCATAACATAACTGAAAGGATCGATATGGTTGACTAGAGGGGGGGTGAATAGGCAACTACCACTTTTTAACTTTTCTTTAACAAGTTAGGCTTAGCAACAAATAGGTTGGCTAGATATGCAACTAGGTGAGTTTTACTTGGAGTTGATCATGCGACTCTTTAAGAGAAGCATGAACGCTCTTCAATTCCTTGTGAGCATTGTCAAGTGAGTCAAACTCATCCTTGAGTCGAGCATGGTTAACCCCAAGTGCAACCTTCTCAGATTTAAGAACACGGTTAAGAGAGATAGCATGATCATAATCTTTACGTAATTTAGCAAGGTCGTCATTTTGTGACTCCTTAAGAGTCAAATGAAGACCTCACTCTTCCTCTAGAGCAATAGAAAGATCTGCTATCTCGTCGGCATAATCATGACTATGCCGTCTCATCTCCTCAAGAAATTCTTCTTGAGACTCAATCGTGTCATTGGCCTCACCAAGTTGTTCCAAGAGAGCAACGAAGTGCTTCTTGGATTCTCCCTTGAGTTTGCACAGGAACTTGTCAAACTCATTCTCGCCCTCTTTCGCCTCCTCATTTTCATCCACACAATCTAACAAAGACGGAGTGGAAGAAATAGCAGTCTTAATGTTTGAGGTTTTGGCGTTGGAGGTTACCTTGGTGATACCTTTGGCCATGAGACACCTAGCAATGTGGTTCTCGTTGGGAGCGTCGAAGAGTGACACCTTTGTTGGGGTAATCGATGCAATAGCCACAGATGCCATTGCCATTCCTTCACCACTTGTGTCTTCGTCATCCACATCACCATCGTAGGCATACTCTTCTTGAGCCACCAACACTTTGTGAGGAGCCTTCTTGGTGAAGTTGGACTTGTTGGGAAAAGACTTGGCCTTATCTTTGCGGATGAGCTTGCCACCATTGTCTTCCCTCTTCTCATAAGGACAATCCACCACGAAGTGACTCACATTACCACAGCTGTAGCAGGTTCTCACACGTTTCTTGCCCTTTGACCCGCTTGAGTTGTTCTTGGAGAAATTTGGCCTTGCGTTTCTCTTATTGCCCCAGAATTGCCTAGATGCTAGAGCCATATGCTCATGGTAAGCATATTTGGTGTCCTCGGGGCAACCCTCTTCTTCTTCTTCTTCTTCTTCTTCTTCTTCCTCTTGACTGACCTTGGCCTTCAAAGCAAGGTTGGGAGATGATTTCTTTGACCATTGCACACGAGCAAGAGCATTGTCTGCGGTCGTGTTCAAGATGTTCATTGCAATAAATTCATCCAACACATCGCTAGAGGACAAGTTGTGAAAGTCCGGTCTTTGGCGGATGACGGCAGACATGGCCTTGTTGAAGGGCATGATGGCCTTCAGAAACTTGCGCTTGATACAGGTGTCATCCACATCCTTGCTGCCGTGATCTCGGAGGGCAACGGCAAGAGTAGTTACCCTCCTATAGAGCTCACGCGGTTCCTCATCTTCTATCATTACAAACTCATCTGACTGATCAAGCACGACCTCATAGTTCGACCGTTGAATGCTTGAGCTACCCTTGTACATGGAGACAATGTGTTCCCAACACTCTTTGGCAACAGTGAAGGGTCGCAGGTGAGGTAGGTCTTTGGTAGGAACTGCAGCTTGGAGTATGAACAAGGCGGAGGAATTTAGCTGTTTATCAGCCTCTTCTCTTGGAGTGAGGTTGCGTGGATCACGAGGATAGTATCCTTCTTCAATGACTCTCATGAGTTGAATTGAGCTGTGATCCAAATGAGACTTGATACGAAAAATCCAATTAGCAAAATCATTCTTAACAAGTTTAGGAGGAGGACCGAGATTAACTATATGAGGTGGGTGCACCGGTCCTCCATAGACCAAGGGAGGGGGAACTGAGGCAAAGGTCCCCGACCCATTAATTCCTTGAGAACGAGTGTCCTTATCAGCACTAGCCCCCTCCTTACCAGAGTTGACATCCGATGTCGAGTTAGTGGGATTAGCCACTTGCACCGCATCGGTGGAAAGCTTAAGAGTCTTAAGGAATTCTTTAAACATGGATTTGACTTTGGTCATCATGGAGGATTTAAGCGAGGACATGGCTTCGTTTAAATCCTCACGAGAGACCGTGTTCACACCCATGGCCTCGGGGAGTTCAACCGCCCCGTCCCCGTCGTTAACCATACTCTTCGGGTGGTGAAACCCTTAATAAAGAGACGTAGCTCTGATACCAATTGAAAGGATCGATATGGTTGACTAGAGGGGGGGTGAATAGGCAACTACCACTTTTTAACTTTTCTTTAACTAGTTAGGCTTAGCAACAAATAGGTTGGCTAGATATGCAACTAGGTGAGCAACCTATATGATGCTAACAACAATAACCATACAAGCAAGGAGATAGACAATACAAATAGCTTGCACAAAGTAAGGGTAAGAAGTAACCACAAGTGGAACCGATGGAGATGAGGATGTGTTACCGAAGTTCCTTCTCGGTAAAGGGAAGTACGTCTCCGTTGGAGCGGTGTGGAGGCACAATGCTCCCCAAGAAGCCACTAGGGCCACCGTATTCTCCTCACGCACTCACACAATGCGAGATGCCGTGATTCCACTAGTGGTGCCCTTGAAGGCGGCAACTGGACCTTTACAAACAAGGTTGGGGCAATCTCCATAACTTAATTGGAGGCTCCCAACACCATCACGAAGCTTCACCACAATGGAGTATGGCTTCACGGTGACCTCTTTCGTCTAGGGTGCTCAAACACCCAAGAGTAACAAGATCCGCAAGGGATTAATGGGGGGATTCAAATTTCTCTTGGTGGAAGTGTAGATCAAGGCCTTATCCTCCAAACCCTAGAGCATCAACAAGAATCGATGGCTAGGGAGAGAGATCGGGCAAGAGTAAGCTTTTGGAGTAACAATGGAGCTTTTGGGAAAAGAGGTACCTCTCACTAGAGAAGAAGACCCCTTTATATAGGGAGGTGGGAATCTGACCGTTTTCTGCCCACTGGTCGTGCATAAGCGGTAGTACCACTCTGGGGAGCGGTACTTCCGCTTGCACGGAAGTACCGGGCATCACACACAGCTGACGGCAGTCAAGGAGCCGGTAGTTCCGCCGGAGCGGTACTACCGCTCCCGCAAGCGGTACTTCTGCTTAGCGCTGTGAGATGCCCAGACTTAGTGAATAAGAGGGAGGCAGTGAGTCAGTGCTGCTCAGAGCGGTACTTCCGCTTACAACTGCCGCTCATAATTCACTCAAGTGACAGAAAGCCAGAGAGCCAAATATATGTGGAAGAGACCTGGAAGGGGAGGGCGGCAGTACCGCATAAGCGGTACTACCGTGCGCGCCCAAGCGGTACTTCCGCTTAAAATGGACATGCCCACCCGAGGAAGCCAGAGAGCAATAAATAAGCGGTAGTACCCCAGTAGTGTTGGGCGGTACTACTGTCACGCCCAAGATGCGATCCTATCCTTATTTTGGCACGAGAGCCTCGACAGGGATAGAAGCGCATCTCGTCGTTTTGCAAGAATGAATATCATTACAAGTACATGTAAAGAAGAGACGAGTATATGGAATTGGCTTACTCTCGCCACAAGCTACATCAATATCACATCAATACAACAACATATCCAAACATCATATAGAAGAGTAGGGTCCGACTACGGACGGAAACAAACGATAAAATGACATCCATCCTTGCTATCCCAGGCTGCCGGCCTGGAACCCATCCTAGATCGATGAAGAAGAAGAAGAAGAACTCCAAATCAAACAAGCATCGCGCTCACGTCAAAGCATCGCATTACCTGTACCTGCAACTGTTGTTGTAGTAATCTGTGAGCCACGGAGACTCAGCAATCTCATTTCCAAGGGTATCAAGACTATTAAAGCTTAATGGGTGAGATATGGTTAAGTGGTGAGGCTGCAGCAAGCACTAAGCATTTATTTGAGTGGCTAACTTACGAGTACAAGAATAAAGGGGGATGATTGTCGAATAAACGAACGGGTACTAGTAATGATCTCTAAAAGATCCTGAACACCTACTTACGTCAATCATAACCCCACCGTGTTCTCTCTCGGAAAAGGACTCACGAGAAGAGACAGTCACGGTTACGCACACGGTTGGTGTATTTTATTTGAGTCTACTTCGAGTTTGCTATGACCGGGTGTTAAACAAAGTTTCCAAGTTGCCACGTAACCGTGGGCACGGCTTTCCGAAAGATTTAACCCTGCAGGGGTGCTCCAACTCATCCATCACAAACTAACCACACGCAGCGGGAATAACCTCGACCACGAATCTCGTGATCTTCCAGGCAATTCCATAGGAAAACCGCAACCTCGAGATAGCCCGAAGTATTCTCGGAATTCCTCGCACAAGACGTTCGACAAAGGTAAAACAAGTCCAGCAAGGCCTCCCGACGTGTCGACGATCCCGATAGGAGCCGCGTATCTTGGTCTCAGGACATCTCCCGGGTTGCCCTGGGTTGGCCCCGCACAAGGCTCTGTTTTGGACCAGCACCCGCAGCACTGGCCCCCCTGTATTATGTTGGATAACGAACCTCGGGTAGCGCTAACTCCCTGTGCGTCAAATTAATTATTAGTGTTATTATGTTGGGCAAAATGTAGTACCAATGTTGGGCCTTGCCAGACAAGTTTTATCCTAAAACGAAAATCACGGGGGTCCCCATAACAACCCCGAGCATGTTAGGAGCCCTTAATTATGGAACATAACACCGGTACACAAGTAACTAGGGCGGCAAGAGTGGAACAAAACACCGAGCAAAAGGCCAAGCCTTCCACCCTTTACCAAGTATATATGTGCATTAAATTAAATAGCAGAAATGTTGTGATATAACAAAAGGATATCCATGTTGACACATGGATTAGCTTGCACCTGCAACTAGCAACGCTATAAGAAGGGGCTGAGCAAGCGGTAACATAGCCAAACAATGGTTTGCTGGGATGTGGAGGGGGTTAGAGGCTTTTCATGGCAATTTGGGAGGCTTGACATACAAGTGGTAGGTAGCGAGACAGCGATAGAAACGAGACATCTAGCATGGCAATGATAGTAATGGTATGCAGGGAAATGGTTATCTTGCCTGAGATCCCGCTTGGAAGAAGATCGAGTCCATGAAGAAGACGAACCAACGTAGTCGAACAGATCCTCACACTCCGAAGCGGTTTCGGAACTCTATCGAGAAGAAGGAAATCGGGAACACAATCAACACATGATACACCACGACATATGCTTGACATGATGCTCTTCAAATATGATGCATGTTATGCATGACACGGCAAAGCACAACAATCAACTTCTACACATTAAGTGAAGCTCAATATGCAACTTGCATATTGACGAAATTCCACATTCGAATTATTTAGTTCACTCTCATTTAGGTACACGACAATATTAAATGTTGTTAAACATGGCAAGAGGTGAAGCATAAGTAAACTACACATCTAGGCAAGTTTAAATGAGGCCGGAAACAACATATAGCATTTCCGAAACGACCCCATATGTTAATTTCGAAATTGGTCCAGATCTGAACTAACCATGTTTTATATTATTTAAAAAGGGAAATAAAATGCACAATGAGATTCTACTCGTCATTCTAGTCAATTTACATATATGGAACACCTCAAACGGAGCTACGACCTAAATGATATGACCTTCACAAGATAATATGCCATGAATGCAAAATGCATGAAAAATGTCAACCCCAAGCATTTTAAATCATGAATGCAGCAATATTTTATGAAACTACATGATATTCTAAGCAAATTTCATGTATAGCATGTCCAAAACGGAGCTACGGTTCAACCACAACAACCAACACAAGTTTTAGTTCAAATCTGCCCAAAACAGCAACATAGCATATTGCACACATGAAAACAACAACCTACAAGATTCTAAAATGCACAAACTAAGCATGGGCAGTAGCATATGACACACACATCATTCATCTTCACATATCATACTCAAAAGAGTCATGGATCACATGGTAGGACGCTCACAACCTGGCAACAAAATATAGCAGATTGTGACTTAGTGAAAATCACAGGTTTTAGCATAGCTGTTTTTCATGGAGGCATATTGGCAGCAGTAAAGGTATATGCTACAGGGCATATTATGGCATGAAAATTAACAGCATGGTAGTAGACATGATGCACTACAAATCATACCATTGTGGTAAGGTCTAATTATGCATGGAATCATGGCTAGCATCAACACAATATGACATTATGAAGAAAACAGATTCTCAGACTTAGTGAAAAATAGGCTAGTCATGAGCAGCAGTTTTTAACAGATTGACATATTGGACAGCAGGTTTAATTATGATGCAAATCCTATTCATGCAAACTATTGACACAACATGGTAGAGCATAACATGCTTAACAAAAGACTCCATGGTGGCATCACCAAAAGACTCCTAGAACACTAGCAAATCGCATGGCAACACAGCAACAAAATAACAGATTTCCAGACTTACAAATATTTTGGACCCTCAAAACATCAGATTTTTATAGCATGTTGGGAACAAGGAAACAACACCTAAACATGCATTTCTATGACAACCAAAAATACCAGGGCCTAGCACACATGTCCAAGGGCATATCTCATGTTCAAAATTATTTCATATGATGCACGGATTAAATCCCACAAAATAGACAAACGGGCATCATGGCAAAAATGACATGCACTCAAACTTGCTCCAATGACAAAACTAAATGCACAGTTAAATTCTATGGATTTTTCTACCCCGAAAACATATATAATATGCATAGGTTCATGTGGGAAAACGAGTCACAATTAATTAGGCAAGTTAATGGAATAAACCCTTTTAGCAATTATAAATGCAAGTTAAATGTGAATATTACATTGAACAAGTTTGTCATGCATGAAAATGCGATGCCGATAATATGAACATTTTAAATATGTTGTTGGATTAATTCCGATGCACGTCAAATCAATATGTCAATGCAAAATAATGGCGTTTATGGAAAATGATGCAAAACAACGAGTGTGAGTATTTTTATCATGGATGAAAATGGCATAATATTAATCTACGCATATTTCTGAGCAGTTACATATATAAAACATTTTAATCCGGCACCCGGTTAATCTATTATAGGCATTTTAAAATCACGCAATTCCCTGAATTATTAAAAACGCAGATGGGCCTAACAGTGAGCGCAATATAACTAAACAGCGCCCACGGCGTCTAATAGCAGAAAACAACTGGGCTTGCGGGGATGCTCACCCTGGGCCTAGTGGGCCGGAGTCGAGCTCGTGGGCCGCGGGGCTGGACGCGGCCAGCCGGCCCATGTGCGGAACGCGGTCAACGCCGAGCGGGCGCTCGCCTCCCCGATCCCGGTCGGGACGAGGCGGGGGAGGCCACGGCGGCGACGGCATCTGCGGTGCGAGGCCGACGGCAGGGCACGGAGGAGCAGGCCGGCGAAGATGAGGTCAGGGAGTGGGGGCTTGCCGGATCCCGCGGAGAAGAGTCTCCGACGGCTCCCTGGTGGCGCGGATCTCAAGCACCGGGGCTCCATGGCGCCATGGTTGCTAGAGGCCATAGTGGCCGGCGGGGTAAACGGCGAGGCCGGACTCGGGCGGCTGCGGCATGCGGCGGATCCGGCGCTCCTCCGGCGGGGCAGGCAAGAGCGGAGGCGCGAGGGAGCTCAGCTCCATGGCGGGGCGGCGGAGGCAGCTCGGGAGGAGCCGGCGGTGGGGTGCGCGGGCTCGTCCGGGCCCCAGATGGGCTCGGGCGGGCCGCGGATGGGCTACCAGGGTCGACGCGTAGTGGGAGGAGCAGGTTGCGGCGGCGGCTGGTGGAAGCTAGCTGCGCGGATCCCGAGGGGAGTCTAGGGTTACCCGAAATGGACGTGGGGTGTCTATTTATAACAGTTTTTAGCTAGGGTTGGGGTTTTAGTCCGATTCCGGACCGTTCGATCTCGATCGGACGGCTCCGGTCGTGGGGGTTAGGCTAGGTGGGCTAGGTTGGGCTGTGTAGAGTGGTTGGGCTGAGAAGAGAGGGAGAATGTGGCCCGACATTGAGTTTTAGAAAACCGAAAACGTCCGTTAATAAGCCGATTACAAAGCCACTGCGGTCAACCGATCGGGTATCGAACGACCCCCGATTGCGACGAAATTTGGCAGGTGGTCTACCTACAATATAACAAGACCGCATTCCAACTTTCGACCCAATCCGAGAATATTTTTCATGCACTTTAAAACAATATTATATTTTTTGATGCCGCGGGCGCGTGAGTGTGTGGTTGGTCTCGAAACGGTCGACGACACGAACGGAGAGAACCGGCAACTACGAACGGATGCAAGTTTTTTTCAAAAACGAGTGACGATGCTATGCAGATGATGCGAATGATGCGATGATGAAGACAATAAAACGAATCACATGACAAGAATGGAAAAAAGGGGAATCTTCTGGAGCGTCGGTTCCGGGCTGTTACAACTCTCCTCCACTTACAAGAGATCTCGACCCGAGATCTTAGAATGAGAAGGGGAAGAGAAGAATAAGGAAGAGGGAAAACTTAGTTGCTTCTCTGACAGACGAGTGAAACCAATGAAACATGAAGGTTGAAAAGAGATGAAGAATGACATGAGAAACAAGCAAGAATTCAAAAGAAATTTCGGCAGCACTTCGGTAGGATAGAGAGGCAAAATTTGATAAGATAGAAAGAACTTGAAAATGATGGCACAACCTCCGGTTAAATGGATAAGCGAGGAAACAAACATGATCTTGACAAAATGAGATGATGGATCGAAGAGAGCAACATAAGTCAGGAATGCCTCCGGAACAAAAGAATGAAGCTAGATCATTAGAGAGAAGAGAATGGAGAAGAAATGACAATTTCTACCACAACTGAATTTGAAAAGCATCCTAACCAGCAGAGATTGAACGGAGTTGTTGGAGATCAACAACAAAAGAAAAGACTTGTTGTGGGCTTATGGAAAACATCTCAAAATAATGAGGTGACAACCGGCCACAAACAGGAACAATTGGTTGATTGGAAGCAACAGGAGATGAAATCTTCTTTCACCAAGAGAATACATTGAGAACTTGGATCATTGATAAGCACCATGATAGCAACAAACCTTAGGAAATGCTTTAGGTGAAATCCAATCCAAGATAACTCTAAGAAAAGATGATGGGTTTAAATATCTCATTCTTGACAAATACTCCTCGAGACTCCTCATAATCGAGAATGTTATAACACCATCTCAAAAGATAAGGGAGAAAGAATTGCATTTTGAAATGCAAGATAAGAATACTTGAGGGCCTCCAACAAAATCTTGAAGAACACTTCGAGAAGGAATTAAATACTTGAAGAACCACCATGAGGACCTCCGTAAGCAAAAGAATGATCAAAAGAAATGAAGGCTGGACAGAATAAGATTATGACCTTGCAGAGATTTAGATGGAGCTTCGCTAAGAGATACTTGAGGAAAAAAAAACTGGAACTCCGGAAAGAAAAGATAAACAAATTGGAATCGAGAATTAGATATCATGAACAACTACGGAAGAAGGATTGAAAACACCTTGAAGAATAAGAATAAGAATTATGTTATGCTTATCCTTCATCAAGTTAAATTGATGACAAGCAACGGATTATGCATACTACTTATTCTTCTTGAGAATGAATTGAGAGAGATTGGGCACAAACTTGAAAAAGTCTTGAACGAACCACCGGTAAGAATTGAAACGAATGAGGATACTACAAATGAACGAAGATACATGAGAATGAAGAGATCAAGATTTGCCTACTAAAAACTTGAACAAGGCGCCGGAATAATTGAGATACGAACGAAGGAACAGCAACTGAGAAGAATTTGCCAACGAAAGCTGAAAGCTGAGAACGAAGAAATCTTCTGAAATGATGGCCTTCGGAGGATCGAGAAATGGAACAACTCAGAATGCTCCGAATAGATATGGAAAGAATTACTCATGATCGAAAACAATTAGAGAGGATAGCAACAGCTGGAACCAAGAATCTTCAAGAGAATGGAATGACATTTAAGAGGAACACTTCTTCGGTCTTCAAAGCTGAGAATGATGACAAGGAACACATCAAGAATTACTAAGACACTCCGGAATAATGAATAAGAAAAGGTTGAGGTAGCGATGAAAATAATTTAGAAGCGAACTTCTAGAAGGAATATGACTGATGGAATTCATTCTTACGTCATATGAAAAGAACTTGAGATCTCCAGAAAAGATTAGAAGAGCCAGGTAAGATCCCGGGGAAAAACCTGTGGGTTATGAGCCCACTCAAAGAAAACACCGTTGAAACGATTTCTTAGGAATAGAGATTGCACCGGTACAAATTGAAAATTTGATGAGGTGAGAACCTCGAAAAAATTGAAAGGATATGGACGGAAACACGAGTTATCTGAGATATCTTCAGCACTCCGGATAAAATAGAGAGATGAATAAGCAGGAGAGGCTTGGATAAGAATTCCAACATGGGAGAGCAATTAGAGAAAGAAAATGATATGATGAGCACCGAAAGCTTGAATTGAATCCACCGGAGAAGAAAACGAGAATGAAGAACGATGAACTTAGCACTTGAGGACCTTCACAATGAATCACCAGATATGATACGGAAGAAAGATAGTGGAAGCATTTCATGAAAAGAAAGGCACTTGGATGAGAGTTTAATTGTTAAAGAAAAAGGGCGGGAGGGTGGGGAAAACAAGAAAACTTGAGACAGATGAGACGATCTCCGGAAAGAAAATATGAGGATTGATCTTGCAATACTGGAGAGGGTTGAATTAACTTGATGAGAAACACACCGGTTAGGAAAGATATGAAATCACCACTTGACATCGAAGCAACTTGAATTTACCATACTTCAACAAAACCAAAGGATGAAGCTTACAAAACAAGCCGAAACAAACACAAACCCATTTGCATTTGTTGGAAGGATAATCCTAGGTAAGTACTTGAATTCCCACCTAAGAATTTCCGAAGTCTTTCTTGTTTATGCGATTCGGGTTGCGGACCCAGGAACGTACCCAAGGTAATCAGCTACAACTGCACCCGCAACCTTCCACACCATAATCCAAGAAACTCCGCAAAGTCATCTACCTCAGACACTCGTAGTCACAACGATACTAAACATGGTAGTACCCCGGACGCCTCCCCAGTACTGGGTGACTCCAGCCTTATCTCGCCACGAAAAGTATTGAAGCAATTTCGAACATCCTCTGTCCTGAGATACTAAGGAAACTGAATGATAACGATGTGTCAAGAATCCCCTGGAGCTCAACTCCCCGGATGAAATCAAGTCAGACAGGAGGCACCAAGACAGAACTCCGTCACATTGGCATCATATAGTTTCCAAAATACCCGCGTGATCCTAAAAATTTTTGAGCGAGAAGAGGAGTAGAATGAAAATTCCTAAGTCGAATACCTCACCAGAGTATAGAAGAGGAGTAAAAAGAATCCTACTCTCCGATATAACTAGACTCAAAATAGTTTTTTTTTCTAGACTCGACTCGGCCAAGTTCGATCAATCAAGGGGGCTCCTAGGTCGGTACAGGCTCTGATACCAACTTGTCACGCCCAAGATGCGATCCTATCCTTATTTTGGCACGAGAGCCTCGACAGGGATAGAAGCGCATCTCGTTGTTTTGCAAGAATGGATATCATTACAAGTACATGTAAAGAAGAGATGAGTATATGGAATTGGCTTACTCAAGCCATAAGCTACATCAATATCACATCAATACAACAACATATCCAAACATCATACAAAAGAGCAGGGTCTGACTACGGACGAAAACAAACGATAAAATGGCATCCATCCTTGCTATCCCAGGCTGCCGGCCTGGAACCCATCCTAGATCGATGAAGAAGAAGAAGAAGAACTCCAAATCAAACAAGCATCGCGCTCACGTCAAAGCATCGCATTACCTGTACCTGCAACTGTTGTTGTAGTAATCTGTGAGCCACGGAGACTCAGCAATCTCATTTCCAAGGGTATCAAGACTATTAAAGCTTAATGGGTGAGATATGGTTAAGTGGTGAGGCTGCAGCAAGCACTAAGCATTTATTTGAGTGGCTAACTTACGAGTACAAGAATAAAGGGGGATGATTGTCGAATAGACAAACGGGTACTAGTAATGATCTCTAAAAGATCCTGAACACCTACTTACGTCAATCATAACCCCACTGTGTTCTCTCTCGGAAAAGGACTCACGAGAAGAGACAGTCACGGTTACGCACACGGTTGGTATATTTTATTTGAGTCTACTTCAAGTTTGCTATGACCGGGTGTTAAACAAAGTTTCCAAGTTGCCACGTAACCGCGGGCACGGCTTTCCGAAAGATTTAACCCTAGAGGGGTGCTCCAACTCATCCATCACAAACTAACCACACGCAGCGGAAATAACCTCGACCACGAATCTCGTGATCTTCCTAGGCAATTCCATAGGAAAAACCGCAACCTCGAGATAGCCCGAAGTATTCTCGGAATTCCTCGCACAAGACGTTCGAGAAAGGTAAAACAAGTCCAGCAAGGCCTCCCGACGTGTCGATGATCCCGATAGGAGCCGCGTATCTCGTTCTCAGGACATCTCCCGGGTTGCACAGCGTACAGTGGCCTGATAGACATCTCCCGGGTTGCCCCGGGTTGGCCCCGCACAAGGCTCTATTTTGGACCAGCACCCGCAGCACTGCCCCCCCTGTATTATGTTGGATAACGAACCTCGGGTAGCGCTAACTCCCTATGCGTCAAATTAATTATTAGTTTTATTATGTTGGAAAAAATGTAGTACCAATGTTGGGTCTTTCCAGACAAGTTTTATCCTAAAACGAAAATCAAGGGGGTCCCCATAACAACCCCGAGCATGTTAGGAGCGCTTAATTATGGAACATAACACCGGTACACAAGTAACTAGGGCGGCAAGAGTGGAACAAAACACCGAGCAAAAGGCCAAGCCTTCCACCCTTTACCAAGTATATATGTGCATTAAATTAAATAGCAGAAATATTGTGATATAACAAAAGGATATCCATGTTGACACATGGATCAGCTTGCACCTACAACTAGCAACGCTATAAGAAGGGGCTGAGCAAGCGGTAACATAGCTAAACAATGGTTTGCTGGGATGTGGAGGGGGTTAGAGGCTTTTCATGGCAATTTGGGAGGCTTGACATACAAGTGGTAGGTAGCGAGACAGCGATAGAAACGAGACATCTAGCATGGCAATGATAGTAATGGTATCCAGGGAAATGGTCATCTTGCCTGAGATCCCGCTTGGAAGAAGATCGAGTCCATGAAGAAGACGAACCAACGTAGTCGAACGGATCCTCACACTCCGAAGCGGTTTCGGAACTCTATCGAGAAGAAGCAAATCGGGAACACAATCAACACACGATACACCACGACATATGCATGACATGATGCTCTTCAAATATGATGCATGACAGGGCAAAGCACAACAATCAACTTCTACACATTAAGTGAAGCTCAATATGCAACTCGAGTTGCATATTGACGAAAGTCCACATTCGAATTATTTAGTTCACTCTCGTTTAGGTACATGACAATATTAAATGTTGTTAAACATGGCAAGAGGTGAAGCATAAGTAAACTACACATCTAGGCAAGTTTAAATGAGGCCGGAAACAACATATAGCATTTCCGAAACGACCCCATATGTTAATTTCGAAATTGGTCCAGATCTGAACTAACCATGTTTTATATTATTTAAAAAGGGAAATAAAATGCACAATGAGATTCTACTCGTCATTCTAGTCGATTTACATATATGGAACACCTCAAACGGAGCTACGGCCTAAAAGATATGACCTTCACAAGATAATATGCCATGAATGCAAAATGCATGAAAAATGTCAACCCCAAGCATTTTAAATCATGAATTCAGCAAGATATTATGAAATTACATGAGATTCTAAGCAAATTTCATGTATAGCATGTCCAAAACGGAGCTACGGTTCAACCACAACAACCAACACAAGTTTTAGTTCAAATCTGCCCAAAACAGCAACATAGCATATTGCACACATGAAAACAACAACCTACAAGATTCTAAAATGCACAAACTAAGCATGGGGCAGTAGCATATGACACACACATCATTTCATCTTCAGATGTCATACTCAAAAGAGTCATGGATCACATGGTAGGACGCTCACAACCTGGCAACAAAATATAGCAGATTATGACTTAGTGAAAATCACAGGTTTTAGCATAGCAGTTTTTCATGGAGGCATATTGGCAGCAGTAAAGCTATATGCTACAGGGCATATTATGGCATGAAAATTAACAGCATGGTAGTAGACATGATGCACTACAAATCATACCATTGTGGCAAGGTCTAATTATGCATGGAATCATGGCTAGCATCAACACAACATGGCATTATGAAGAAAACAGATTCTCAGACTTAGTGAAAAATAGGCTAGTCATGAGCAGCAGTTTTTAACAGATTGACATATTGGACAGCAGGTTTAATTATGATGCAAAACCTATTCATGCAAACTATTGACATAACATGGTAGAGCATAACATGCTTAACAAAAGACTCCATGGTGGCACAACCAAAAGACTCCTAGAACACTAGCAAATCGCATGGCAACACAGCAACAAAATAACAGATTTCCAAACTTACAAATATTTTGGACCCTCAAAACATCAGATTTTTATAGCATGTTGGCAACAAGGAAACAACACCTAAATATGCATTTCTATGACAACCAAAAATACCAGGGCCTAGCACACATGTCCAAGGGCATATCTCATGTTCAAAATTATTTCATATGATGCACGGATTAAATCCCACAAAATAGACAAACGGGTATCATGGCAAAAATGACATGCACTCAAACTTGCTCAAATGACAAAACTAAATGCACAGTTAAATTCTATGGATTTTTCTACCCCGAAAACATATATAATATGCATAGGTTCATGTGGGAAAATGAGTCACAATTAATTAGGCAAGTTAATGGAATAAACCCTTTTAGCAATTATAAATGCAAGTTAAATGTGAATATTACATTGAACAAGTTTGTCATGCATGAAAATGCGATGCCGATAATATGAACATTTTAAATATGTTGTTGGATTAATTTCGATGCACGTCAAATCAATATGTCAATGCAAAATAATGGCGTTTATGCAAAATGATGCAAAACAGCGAGTGTGAGTATTTTTATCATGGATGAAAATGGCATAATATTAATCTACGCATATTTCTGAGCATTTACATATATAAGACATTTTAATCCGGCACCCAGTTAATCTATTATAGGCATTTTAAAATCACGCAATTCCCTGAATCATTAAAAACGCAGATGGGCCTAACAGTGAGCGCAATATAACTAAACAGCGCCCACGGCGTCTAATAGCAGAAAGCAACCGGGCTTGCGGGGATGCTCACCCTGGGCCTAGTGGGCCGGAGTCGAGCTCGTGGGCCGCGGGGCTGGACGCGGCGAGCCGGCCCATGTGCGGAACGCGGTCAACGCCGAGCGGGCGCTCGCCTCCCTGATCCCGATCGGGACGAGGAGGGGGAGGCCACGGCGGCGACGGCATCTGCGGTGCGAGGCCGACGGCGGGGCACGGAGGAGCAGGCCGACGAAGATGAGGTCGGGGAGTGGGGGCTCGCCGGATCCCGCGGAGAAGAGTCTCCGGCGGCTCCCTGGTGGCACGGATCTCGAGCACCAGGGCTCCATGGCGCCATGGTTGCTAGAGGCCATGGTGGCCGGCGGGGTAAACGGCGAGGACGGACCCGGGCGTCTGCGGCATGCGGCGGATCCGGCGCTCCTCCAGCGGGGCAGGAAAGGGCGAAGGTGCGAGGGAGCTCAGCTCCATGGCGGGGCGGCGGAGGCAGCTCGGGAGGAGCCGGCGGCGGGGTGCGCGGGCTCGTCCGGGCCCCAGATGGGCTCGGGCGGGCCAAGGATGGGCTACCAGGGTCGACGCGTGGTGGGAGGAGCAGGTAGCGGTGGCGGCTGGTGGAAGCTAGCGGCGCGGATCCCGAGGGGAGTCTAGGGTTACCCGAAATGGACGTGGGGTGGCTATTTATAGCAGTTTTTAGCTAGGGTTGGGGTTTTAGTCCGATTCCGGACCGTTCGATCTCGATCGGACGGCTCCGATCGTGGGGGTTAGGCTAGGTGGGCTAGGTTAGGCTGTGTAGAGTGGTTGGGCTGAGAAGAGAGGGAGAATGTGGCCCGACATCGAGTTTTAGAAAACCGAAAACGTCCGTTAATAAACCGATTACAAAGCTACTGCGGTCAACCGATCAGGTATCGAACGACCCCCGATTGTGACAAAATTTGGCAGGCGGTCTACCTACAATATATCAAGACCGCATTCCAACTTTCGACCCAATCCGACAATATTTTTCACGCACTTTAAAACAATATTGTTATTTTTGATGCCGCGGGCGCGTGCGTGTGTGGTTGGTCTCGAAACGGCCGACGACACGAACAGAGAGAACCGGCAACTACGAACGGATGCAAGATTTTTTCAAAAACGAGTGACGATACTATGCAGATGATGCGAATGATGCGATGATGAATGCGACAATGAAACGAATCACATGACGAGAATGGAAAAAAAAGGGGAATCTTCTGGAGCGTCGGTTCCGGGCTGTTACAACTACCGTCGGAGCGGTACTACCGCGCACTTGAGCGGTACTTCCCCTTAACATATTACTCAGGGCCCTGAAGAAAGGGGCAGCTCCATTGTGCCGGGAAAAGGGAAGAAAGCGGATGTGTACGTGTTTGATTCTCCCAACCTTTCCACGTGCGGGCCCCCTCTTGATAGTACGGATTTTCCTATGACTCATGTCCACCAACACTAAATCAAAGGAAAACACCGTCTTCTCTTTTTTCAATGGAGGGGCTCACACACCATCTCGTGCTACCTGATAATCTCTGAAAACTGAATGCACATGATTAGTCCGCAAGGGTATTGTCATCAACCACCAAAACTACTTAGGGAGAAATATGCACTTACAATCTCCCCCTTTTTGCTGGGTTGATGACAACACGGGATTTGCCAGAAACAATAAGCAGTAATGATATAGACAAACCCGAGAACTACCAAATATAGAGGGGCTCCCCCTAGATGTGTGCACTATTTTAATATGCCTTTGGAATGCAAAGTGCACATGGCTAGGATCAACACTCCCCCTATATTTTATAGACACGGCCAATTAACTTGCTAATCAGATAGAGAGATATAAGCAGGTAGTTTCATAAAGTAACTAATGTAAGCATAACAAGATAGGATGGATAGCATGTCTTACACCATACATTAGTACTCATAGGTCTGGACCACATAAACCAAAGCAAGCAAAGA
Source organism: Elymus sibiricus (assembly GCA_039707655.1). Taxonomy (NCBI): domain Eukaryota; kingdom Viridiplantae; phylum Streptophyta; class Magnoliopsida; order Poales; family Poaceae; genus Elymus; species Elymus sibiricus. Next base: position 239,597,705 of record CM077667.1, on the reverse strand, counting down.
AAAGAGTTCACGAGAGATAAAATGTGCCCCTTTGGCATCGAGACACCAAAAGGGGCATAGAGGACTAAAGCAAGTCAAGGTGATGGAAGCCTAAAAAAGATCAGTCCTCCTCATCATCATCCTCCTCATCAGAGGTAGCAGGGACATCCTCGTCTGACACAGCCCATGGACAGTGCTTCTCGACCCATGCCTCCTCCTCAGTAATCCGGTCCTCAGACCCGCTGTCAACTGTGAGGACAAGCTTCCTCATAATGATCTTGTCATGGCTGCGGGCCTTCTTGGCGTCAACATGTGCCTTATACTGACCCTTGATCTGGAAGCAGAGAAGGTTCTTCATCTTCGTCTTCAGCTTAGCAGCCCATGATGGCACGTGCTCAGAGGGAGGAACAAAAGTGTCATCAGCATAGTCTGGCTCTGGCTCAACATCAGAGTCAGTGGGAGCAATCTCAGGAACAGCAGAAGCAACGCCCCAGTTCTCCTTCACACGGAGTCTAAGAATACCATGAGTCACCATGTGTTCTGTAACTAGATCCTCACTAGGGAACGAAGCAGCCCAGGTATCCTCAATGAGCTTAAACAGATAAGGACCATAGATAGGCACCTTCCGGTCAAGGACAGCAGACCGAAGCTCCTTCCACATGATGTGGGAAATATCCAAAGAAGAGTCACAACCACGCTCCTTAATGCACAACAGCAGAAGATTCACAAGGTAGGAGTGAACCTGATCCTTGTTCCCAACACGAGGAAACAGAGTGTTGCGGAAGATACGATGCATAATGTCAAGAAATGGAATGAGCTCAGTGCGAGTACCCTTGCCTGTCTGAACCACCCTGGAATAGCGAACAAGCTTGGACTTGTGAATAGCTGTTTCTTCAGTGTGAGGCCTCAGTCCAATAGGCACATCCAGACCCTGATCAGCAATGCCCAGAGAGTTCATGAAGGTCTTCCAGTTGGAGCGCAAAACTCTGCTGCCAGTCATCCAAGACAAGTTGCGCTCCTCATCAGTGTGAAAGTGAAGGGTGGCATAGAATTGAGCCACAATCTAATAATCGAAGTCCTTATTGAAGCTGATGATAGGATCCAGACCCCATTGAGCGCATAGAGCACGAGCCTCAGCAAAATAGTCAGAGTTGGGGTTGTTGTTCATGTGCCCCGTATCAATGGACTTGGCATCAGGTACTTATAGATTGGTCTTGGTCTTCAGGACGCCCACGTAAATGAGAGATTGCTCCTTGGTCCAGAAAGGACATCCAACCAGCGCCTCGTCCTGAGGACGGCGATACGGGTTATGCTGGCGAAACTCCACAAACTCCTTGTTTGTCATCTCCTTAGGAGATTTGGCCACCTTCTTCTTGCTGACAGTCCGCTTCACCGGTTGAGCACTAGAACTAGCCCCTGCAGCCTCCGAAGTGCGAAACCTCTTAGAACCACCTGGCCGTCCAAGATTCATGCGGCGAGTAGGAGCAGAACTGCCATCACCTGGAACCAACAAAAAGGAATGGAAAGAGACACACCAACTATAAATAACCAGAAAAAGCCAAGCAGAAATTACTAGAGAGAATACAGCACAGGCAGTGAGGGATCCAGTGACCAGCGGTAGTACCACTGGGCAGTAGCGGTACTTCCGCTTGGAGCGGTAGTACCGGGCATGCCCGAGCAGTAGTACCGCCCTGGCGATGGGAAGATCCCGCGGCAGGGAAGTGACCATGGATCCAACACAAAACGAGTGATTAACAAGTATATGTATCTCTAGTAATCATCTCACGTCCTACTCATGCCAAGATATAGCGAGAAACACGAGAAATCGCACGCATTGCCCTAGATGCAAGAGTCAAGAAAACTAGGTCAAAAAGAGGAAGATCGAGGGCAATACCGGGGTCCATGGCACTAGGAAGAGATGGGGAGCAATCCCACCGGACGGAAATGCGAAGACCGGCACGGAATGGGAGATCCGGAGCCGGCCTCCGGGAGAGATTTGGTCGCCAAGGCCGGAGAAGAGATAGTGAATGGGTATGGGGGGATTTAGAACTCCCCCTGCCCATCACTTGAATCGACCGTGAGCCCCCAAAGCGGTAATACCGCTGGTACGGGCGGTACTTCCGCTGGAGCGGCAGTACCGTCCACCCGAGCGGTAGTACCGCTTATGACCAAAAACTGCTCCCAGCACAAAAAACAGAGGAAAAACATGTTTTATGGTGGACGAGATTTCTGAGAAGATGAAGAGCAACAAGACTTTACTAAAATACATACAAGAAGTTTCTCCAAGTCTTTATGAGAAACTAAACACGAAGAGACAAAGACTTGAATCAACACATTCGAACTAATATGCTCTTGTAAAGCAAATGCCTCACTAGGAGGTGGGGGCGGTGGCCGAAGCCACCTATGTTTGAGTCAATTGGTATGGCACCGCGAAGATTTTAACCTTGGGCCCATGACCAAAACTCGTCTTTGAAGCACAAGTGTCATAAAAAATGACTAATGTGAAAGACTTGATCAATTTATGCATAATAGGAGGAGGGATAGTTCATTGAGAGAACTAGACTCCCCCTATGTCCATGCCTACACCTAAACAAGACATGATGATGAGTGTGGAGGGGTGTGCACAACGTCAAGCCACATTGCTTGAATCAATGATATTTAGCTCATGCCTTAACTCGCGAAATCTTGCTTCATCCAATGGCTTCGTGAATATATCTGCAAGCTGTTCCTTAGTATAGAGATGAATAAGATCAATATCTCCACGCTTGATGTGATCCCGGATGAAGTGATGACGAATTTCAATATGCTTTGTTTTCCAGTGTTGAACCGGGTTGTTGGAGATCTTGATCGTGCTTTCATTGTCATAGTAAAGAGGTACTTTGTCACAGTTGACCCCATAATCCTTTAAGGTTTGCCTCATCCAAAGAATCTGAGCACAACAGCTTGCGGCAGCTACATACTCGGCCTCGGTGGACGAGAGAGAAACACAGTTTTGTTTCTTGGAAGACCAACTTACCAGAGAGCGACCAAGAAATTGGCAACCTCCGGAAGTGGACTTCCTCTCCACACGGTCTCCCGCCCAATCCGAGTCAGTATATCCAATGAGATCAAATGAAGCACCTTTGGGGTACCATAGGCCAAAGTTTGGGGTATGAGCCAAATATCGAAAGATTCGCTTGACAGCCACATAATGAGTCTCCTTGGGTGCCGATTGAAATCGTGCACAAATTCCCACACTCAACATGATATCCGGCCTAGATGCACAAAGGTAAAGCAGAGATCCAATCATGGAGCGATATACCTTCTGATCCACAGCTTTACCATTGGGATCACTGTCAAGTTGGCATTTGAGTGGCATTGGAGTGTTGGCCTTGGGAGGATTGAGCTCATCCATCTTGAACCTCTTGAGCATGTCTTGAGTGTATTTGGCTTGGTTGATGAAGGTTCCTTGGCTTTGTTGCTTGACTTTGAATCCAAGGAAGAACTTCAACTCCCCCATCATAGACATCTGAAACTCTTTGGTCATTAGTGCGGCGAACTCATCATTAAAAGCTTTGTTAGAAGAGCCAAAGATAATATCATCTACATATAGTTGGCATACGAACAAGTTCCCGTTAACCCTCTTAGTAAAAAGAGTGGGGTCGATTTTCCCAATTTCAAACCCACGAGCTTGCAACATCTCGGTAAGGTGCTCATACCACACACGTGGGGCTTGTTTAAGGCCATAGAGTGCCTTATCGAGAACGTATACATGATTGGGGAACTTGGGATCCTCAAACCCCGGGGGTTGCTTGACATACACCAACTCCTTAAGAGGACCATTAAGAAAAGCACTCTTTACATCCATTTGATATAATATGAAGTCATGATGAGAGGCATAAGCAAGCAGCATGTGAATAGATTCAAGGCGAGCAACAGGGGCAAAGGTTTCACCGTAGTCGATACCCTCGACTTGGGAGTAGCCTTGAGCCACTAGTCTTGCCTTGTTGCGAATAATAATGCCATGTGCATCTTGCTTGTTCTTAAAGATCCATTTGGTTCCAATGACATTGTGATTCTCCTTTGTTCTTGGCACCAATCGCCACACTTTGTTGCGCTCGAAGTTGTTGATTTCATCATGCATGGCTTCAAGCCAATCCTCGTCTTCGAGCGCATCTTGTACCTTGAGGGGTTCAAAGCAAGAAACAAACGCATGAGGTGCACACAAGTTTGTCAATTGACGACGAGTAGTTACCCCTCTTTTCAAGCTTCCGTAGACCTTCTCTAGGAGGTGTTGCTTGGTCTTAAGCTTGGAAGCAATCTTGGCAGCTCGTCTTTCAAGAATTTCCTCCATGGAAAGTTGAGGCTTGGTAACTTGACGGGCTTCGGTACTAGCACCGGCTTGCTCATGATCTTGAGCATGATCTTGATCTTTAGCTTGACCTTGATCTTGAAGTTGATCTTGGTCCTGAGCTTCATCTTGATCTTGAGCTTGCGCGGGGGTGTGAACAAGATCTTGAGCATCATGTGAAGTGGAATCATCACTATTAAGTTGATCTTGCCCTTGATCTTGATCACGGGGTTGAGGGTCTTCACTTTGTTCTTCGGAAGCATGTGGGTCATGCGTCGGTGATGGTTCCACTTGAGTGGAACATTGTCCTTCTCCTTCAGCCACAAGGGGTTCCTCAACGGGTAGGAAGTATCCCACACCCATTCTTCTTATGGCTTGGGGAGGAATTTCATCACCTACATCACAAACACCACTTTGCTCCACTTGGGAGTCATTATTTTCATCAAACTCTACGTTACTTGTCTCCTCAATGAGTCATGTGGACTTGTTGAGGACATGATAAGCATGAGAGTTTGCAGCATAACCAACAAATATGCCCTCATGGGCTCTAGATTCAAATTTAGACAAACGAACACCTTTCTTGAGAATGAAACACTTACAACCGAACACCCGGAAGTATTTGAGGTTGGGCTTGTTCCCGGTAAGAATCTCATAAGGAGTCTTGTTCAAGCCTTTACGGAGATAGAGCCGATTTGATGCATGACACGCGGTGTTGATGGCTTCGTCCCAAAAGTTGTACGGAGATTTAAACTCTGCCATCATGGTTCTTGCCGCATCCATCAACGTCCGGTTCTTCCTCTCCGCAACACCGTTTTGTTGAGGGGTGTAAGGTGTGGAATATTGGTGTTTTATCCCCTCATCACTGAGAAACTCATCTAGGGTGTAGTTCTTGAACTCAGTGCTGTTGTCACTTCTAATCATCAAGATCTTTGCTTCATGTTGACGTTGGACTTCATTTGCAAAGTTGATGACGGTCTGTTGTGTCTCACTCTTCCTCTTGAAGAAATATACCCATGTGTATCTTGAGTAGTCATCCACAATCACCAAGCAGTACCTTCTTCCTCCAAGGCTGTCAAAAGATGGAGGCCCGAAGAGATCCATGTGAAGGAGCTCTAAGGTCCTCTTCGAGTAGATTGTAGTAGTTGGACGATGATCCTTTTCATGTAGCTTTCCTTCGATACAAGCACTGCAAGCACGATCTTTGGCAAAACTCACATTTGTTAGCCCAAGAATGTGATCCCCTTTGAGGAGACTTTGCAAAGATCTCATATTGACGTGGGCTAGTTGGCGATGCCAAAGCCATCCCACGTCGACTTTAGCCATTAGACATGTCACGGTCTTAGTGGGTCGCTCCGAGAAGTTAATCACATAGAGACCATTTTCGACATGCCCACCAAAGGCCACTTTAAGAGTCTTGCTCCACAAAAGGGTCACGGTATCAATGCCAAAGAAGGTACTAAAACCCATGAGTGCAAGTTGACGAACGGAAAGTAAATTGTATGAAAGGGTCTCAACAAGCATGACTTTCTCAATGGTTAAGGTCGCAGAGATAACCACCTTGCCAAGACCCAATACCTTTGAGATTGCATCGTCGCCAAATGAGACTTGGGTGGCCACGGATGCATCGGGTCGAACATCCACCACCAAGTCCTTGGTTCCGGTCATATGATTTGTTGCTCTGCTATCGAGCAACCATTAGACTCCCCCAGAAGCAAAGTCCTACAATAGATCAATGCTTGGATTTAGGTACCCATTCTTGAATGGGTCCTTTCATGTTAGTGACAAGGGTCTTAGGAACCCAAATAGACCACTCAATATACTCATAAGAAGAACCAACATATTTGGCATAAACATGCCCATCACTAGCACGACACAAAACATAGGAGGGGTTAAAATCGCCGACCCTGTTGGAGGGAGTGATCTTGCCCTTCTTGGCACTATCACTCACAACCTTGTCCTTCTTCTTCTCATGAGTAATGTTCCCCGCTTTGACAAATGTTTCCTTGAGCGGAGGAACCTGCGTGGTCTTCATCTTCTTCTTCTTTTTGGACATGGGTGCAAACCCAACTCCTTCCTTTGCAATCACTTCCTTTTGATTGCTCAAAAGGTCATTGAGATTCTTCTCACCTTGGATACATGTCACAAGGCCTTTCTCAAGCTGCTCTTTCAGGTTAGCATTTTCCTCCACAAGATGTGCATGCTCACAACACGGGTTAGTAGCAGATGCATTATGAATTAAAACAAAAGGAGGACACGTGGCAATTTCCTTAGTGAGTTTTACTTGAAGTTGATCATGCGACTCTTTAAGAGAAGCATGAACGCTCTTCAATGCCTTGTGAGCATTGTCAAGTGAGTCAAACTCATCCTTGAGTCGAGCATGGTCAACCCCAAGTGCAACCTTTTCAGATTGAAGAACACGGTTAAGAACAATAGCATGATCATAATCTTTACGTAATTTAGCAAGGTCATCATTTTGTGACTCCTTAAGAGTCAAATGAAGACCTCGCTCTGCCTCTAGAGCAATAGAAAGATCTGCTATCTCGTCGGCATAATCACGACTATGCCCTCTCATCTCCTCAAGAAATTCTTCTTGAGACTCAATCGTGTCATTGGCCTCACCAAGTTGTTCCAAGAGAGCAATGAAGTGCTTCTTGGATTCTCCCTTGAGTTTGCACAGGAACTTGTCAAAATCATTCTCGCCCTCTTTTGCCCCCTCATTTTCATCGACACAATCTAACAAAGACGGAGTGGAAGAAATAGCAGTCTTAATGTTTGAGGTTTTGGCGTTGGAGGTTACCTTGGTGATACCTTTGGCCATGAGACACCTAGCAATGTGGTTCTCATTGGGAGCGTCGAAGAGTGACACCTTTGTTGGGGTAACCGATGCAATGCCACAGATGGCATTGCCATTCCTTCACCACTTGTGTCTTCGTCATCCACATCATCATCGGAGGCATACTCTTCTTGAGCCACCAACACTTTGTGAGGAGCCTTCTTGGTGAAGTTGGACTTGTTGGGAAAAGACTTGGCCTTATCTTTGCGGATGAGCTTGCCACCATTGTCTTCCCTCTTCTCATAAGGACAATCCACCACGAAGTGTCTCACATTACCACAGTTGTAGCACGTTCTCACACGTTGCTTGTCCTTTGACCCGCTTGAGTTGTTCTTGGAGAAATTTGGCCTTGCGTTTCTCTTATTGCCCTAGAATTGCCTAGATGCTAGAGCCATATGCTCATGGTAAGCATATTTGGTGTCCTCGGGGCAACCCTCTTCTTCTTCTTCTTCTTCCTCTTGACTGACCTTGGCCTTCAAAGCAAGGTTCGGAGATGATTTCTTTGACCGTTGCACACGAGCAAGAGCATTGTCTGCGGTCGTGTTTAAGATGTTCATTGCAATAAATTCACCCAACACATCGCTAGAGGACAAGTTGTGAAAGTCCGGTCTTTGGCGGATGACGGCAGACATGGCCTTGTTGAAGGGCATGATGGCCTTCAGAAACTTGCGCTTGATACAGGTGTCATCCACATCCTTGCTGCCATGATCTCGGAGCGCAACGGCAAGAGTAGTTACCCTCCTATAGAGCTCACGCGGTTCTTCATCTTCTATCATTACAAACTCATCTGACTGATTAAGCACCACCTCATAGTTCGACCGTTGAATGCTTGAGCTGCCCTTGTACATGGAGACAATGTGTTCCCAACACTCTTTGGCAACAGTGAAGGGTCGCGGGTGAGGTAGGTCTTCGGTAGGAACTGCAGCTTGGAGTATGAACAAGGCGGAGGAATTTAGCTGTTTATCAGCCTCTTCTCTTGGAGGAGGTTGCGTGGATCACGAGGATAGTATCCTTCTTCAATGACTCTCATGAGTTGAATTGAGCTGTGATCCAAATGAGACTTGATACGAAAAACCCAATTAGCAAAATCATTCTTAACAAGTTTAGGAGGAGGACCGAGATTAACTATATGAGGTGGGTGCACCGGTCCTCCATAGACCAAGGGAGGGGGAACTGAGGCAAAGGTCCCCGACCCATTAATTCCTTGAGAACGAGTGTCCTTATCAGCACTAGCCCCCTCCTTACCGGAGTTGACATTCGATGTCGAGTTAGTGGGATTAGCCACTTGCACCGCATCGGTGGAAAGCTTAAGAGTCTCAAGGAATTCTTTAAACATGGATTTGACCTCGGTCGTCATGGAGGATTTAAGCGAGGACATGGCTTTGTTTATATCCTCACGAGAGACCGTGTTCACACCCATGGCCTCGGGGAGTTCAACCGCCCCGTTCCCGTCGTTAACCATACTCTTCGGGTGGTGAAACCCTTAATAAAGAGACGTAGCTCTGATACCAATTGAAAGGATCGATATGGTTGACTAGAGGGGGGGGGGGTGAATAGGCAACTACCACTTTTTAACTTTTCTTTAACAAGTTAGGCTTAGCAACAAATAGGTTGGCTAGATATGCAACTAGGTGAGCAACCTATATGATGCTAACAACAATAACAATACAAGCAAGGAGATAAACAATACAAGAAGCTTGCACAAAGTAAGGGTAAGAAGTAACCACAAGTGGAACCGATGGAGACGAGGATGTGTTACCGAAGTTCTTTCCCGGTAAATGGAAGTACGTCTCCGTTGGAGCGGTGTGGAGGCACAATGCTCCCCAAGAATCCACTAGGGCCACCGTATTCTCCTCACACCCTCACACAATGCAAGATGCCGTGATTCCACTAGTGGTGCCCTTGAAGGCGGCAACCGGACCTTTACAAACAAGGTTGGGGCAATCTCCACAACTTAATTGGAGGCTCCCAACACCACCACGAAGCTTCACCACAATGGAGTATGGCTTCACGGTGACCTCTTCCGTCTAGGGTGCTCAAACACCCAAGAGTAACAAGATCCGCAAGGGATTAGTGGGGGGAATCAAATTTCTCTTGGTGGAAGTGTAGATCAAGGCCTTCTCCTCCAAACCCTAGAGCATCAACAAGAATCGATGGCTAGGGAGAGAGATCGGGCAAGAATAAGCTTTTGGAGCAACAATGGAGCTTTTGGGAAAAGAGGTACCTCTCACTAGAGATGAAGACCCCTTTATATAGGGATGTGGGAATCTGACCGTTTTCTACCCACTGGTCATGCATAAGCGGTAGTACCGCTCTGGGGAGCGGTACTTCCACTTGCACGGAAGTACCGGGCATCACACACAGCTGACGGCAGTCAAGGAGCCGGTAGTTCCGCCGGAGCGGTACTACCGCTCCCGCAAGCGGTACTTCCGCTTAGCGCTGTGAGATGCCCGGACTTAGTGAATAAGAGGGAGGCAGTGAGTCAGTGCCGCTCAGAGCAGTACTTCCGCTTACAACTGCAGCTCATAATTCACTCAAGTGATAGAAAGCCAGAGAGCCAAATATAAGCGGAAGAGACCTGGAAGGGGAGGGCGGCAGTACCGCATAAGCGGTACTACCGCGCGCGCCCAAGCGGTACTTCTGCTTAAAATGGACATGCCCACCCGAGGAAGCCAGAGGGCAATAAATAAGCGGTAGTACCCCGGTAGTGCTGGGCGGTACTACCGCGCACTTGAGCGGTACTTCCGCTTAACCTATTACTCAGGGCCCTGAAGAAAGGGGCAGCTCCATTGTGCCGGGAAAAGGGAAGAAAGCGGATGTGTACGTGTTTGATTCTCCCAACCTTTCCACGTGCGGGCCCTCTCTTGATAGTACGGATTTTCCTATGACTCAAGTCCACCAACACTAAATCAAAGGAAAACTCCGTCTTCTCTTTTTACAACGGAGGGGCTCACACACCATCTCGTGCTACCTGATAATCTCTGAAAACTGAATGCACACGATTAGTCCGCAAGGGTATTGTCATCAACCACCAAAACTACTTAGGGAGAAATATGCACTTACAATAACCCTGAGGTACATCAGGCAATTCATATCTATTAGGAGAGCGAGGTGTAATAGATGACTCAAAATCTTCATGAGTTTCAACATTTTCAAGTTCTCCAGCTTTAGCGATATGAGCATCAAGTAATTCATTTAGTGGCACAATTTCAGTTTCATCAAGTGTAGCAGTAGTATCATCATTAATTTCAGAAGTAGCATCATCAAGTTCATGTGACGTATCAGAACGAGCAACACGTGGTGGTGTTATAAGCTGATTCAAAATAGTAGGTGAATCAAAAGCAGGGCTAGATGGCAGTTCCTTACCTGTTCTCGTACGAGAGGGGATGATCTTGGTTCGATTATCTTTCAAATTCTTCATAGTAGCAACTGGATATCCTCAAGTTAACACAATAATTATAGCTATGCTCCCCGGCAACGATGCCAGAAAAAGGTCTTGATAGCCCACAAGTATAGGGGATCGCAACAGTCTTCGCGGGTAGTATTTCACCCTGATTTATTGATTCGATACAAGGGGAGCCAAAGAACATTTATCGGCCTTAGCAGTTGAGTTGTCAATTCAACCACACTTGGGATATATCTCTGCAACAAAGTTTTAGTAGCACGACAACTAACAGTAATAGTAATAGTGATAGCGGTAATTTTGTAGCAGTTGTGACACTAACAGCAGCAGCGGTAACTTAGCAAGTTTCAGTATATGTAAAGCGTAGGCACGTGGATCGGTGATGGATAATGATTTAGATAACATCAATCATGTAACAGTTACACACTAGGGCGACACGGAACTAGCTCCAATTCATCAATGTAATGTAGGCATGTATTCCGTATATAGTCATACGTGCTTGTGATAAGAACTTGTATGACATCTTTTGTCCTACCCTCCCGTGGCAGCGGAGTCCTAATGGAAACTAAGGGATATTAAGGCCTCCTTTTAATGGAGAACCAGAACAAAGCATTAACACATGGTGAATACGTGAACTCCTCAAACTAAGGCAATCACTGGAAAGAATCTCAATTATTGTCACCTTGGGGTATGCGGATCATGACACGTAGTAGGTACATACAACTTGCAAGATCAGATCCAAATCACTCTTATATTCATGAAAACATAATAGGTTCAGATCTGAAATCATGGCACTCGGGCCCTAGTGACAAGCATTAAGCATCGCAAAGTCATAGCAACATCAATCTCAGAACATAGTGGATACTAGGGATCAAGCCCTATCAAATTAACTCGATTACATGATCAATCTCATCCAATCCCATCACTGTCCAGCAAGCCTACAAAGGAATTACTCACTCCTGGTGGTGAGCATCATCGTGGTTTTGATGAAGAAGGGTTGGTGATGAAGACGACGACGACGAATCCCCCTCTCCAGAGCCCCAAACGGACTCCAGATCAGCCCTCCCGAGGAAGAACAGGAGGTGGCGGCGGCTCCGTCTCGTAAAACGCAATGAAATCTTTCCTATTTTTTTCTCCCCGAAGTTGTGAATTTATAGGAGTGGAATTTGGGTCGGGGGAGCCACGTGGGCCCCACAAGCTAACAGGGCGCGCCAAGGGGGGGTGGGCACGCCCTGTTGCCTTGTGGCTCACACGCAGCCCCCTCCGATGGTTCTTTGCCTCATAATTCATTATATATTCCAAAAATAATTCAAAAAAAGTTTCATGCAATTCTAGGAACTTTTATTTCTGCATGAAAATAACACCAAGGTAGTTCTGCTGAAAACAACATTAGTCCGGGTTAGCTCCATTCAAATCATGCAAATTAGAGTCCAAAACCAGAGAAAAAGTGTTTGGAAAAGTAGATACGTTTGAGATGTATCACTGGTAAAAAACAATGCCTTGGTGCAGCGAAGGGCCTTTGAGAGCGCCAGGGCCACGCTGGACATGCTCGAGGCGGACCTCCTAGGCGAAGGAGGCGCGCCTTGCAGCCGAGCGCCTGGGCTTGGCCATCGGGTGGTGCAAGCTCCAGGTGGCCGTCAAGCTAGGCCGCCAGTAGGATGCCGCCGCCAAGGCTAAAAGGGACAAGGCCACCCACGATCCCAAGGAGCTCTGGGACAACGCCGTCCGAGGGGTGGACGCGGCCGTCCAGCGGCGCGACGAGGAAGAGGTCTGCACCAAGGTGGTCGAGGAGCAGATCTCCCTGTGGGAGCAAGAGCTCCGGGCGCAGGAGGATTCCGCCACTGCGTGCGAGCGGCACTTCGTCGCCTGCGAGGAGGAGCTCACCCCAAGAGGGAGGAGGCCCTCGCAGCTTATGAGGGGGACTTGGCGATCCAAGAGCATGAGCTCGCTAGGACCACTTTCGAGCAGGAGGTGGAGCACGACCGCTTGACGACGCTGGAGCGTCAGGTGGTTGCCGCCCAGGCTGCCTTCAAGGAGGAGCGCACCAAGGCCAACGTGCGGCTCGCCAAGAAGGAGGAGAAGATCCAGGCCGAGCCTGATGCCAGGGTCGTGAGGGAGCAGGAGGAGCTCCAGAAGTCCCAGCATGAGAAGTTGAAGCAGCAGGAGTCTCGCTTCACCACCAAGCGCGCCGAGCTCCAGAAGGAGATCGACAGGCTCAAGAAGCAGCTTCGGTAGGCTAAGATTAACCTCCACCTCGCGCTCAAGGTCAAGGAGGATGCCGAGGGGGAGCTGTAGTCACTCTAGGCGCACGTTGGCGATGTCTCCGAGGTCGTCAAGAAGGCCAGGGACGAGGCCTCGCTGGCCCGGACGATGCAGTCGCAGTGTGTCAAGCTGTTCCAGGGGCTTGCGGGGGGCGCTCGTGGGGCACTCAATGGCCTTGCCGAGGACGTCTCGGACCTGCCCATCACGGCGTATGACGGCGACTACCTCAACTTCTTCACCAAGGTGGTGGAGGCGCTAGAGACCGGGGTCTCGAGGCAACACGCTGTCGTTGAGGACGAGGCTGGTGACCTCATGGGCCAGGCGGTGACGCGCGTCTTCAGCAACCTCCTGCGCGCCAACCCCTCCTTCGACCTCGCCAACGGGGTGGAGTCTGTGCCCGCAGAGCTCCAGGACCAACTCCGGAGGAAGGTGGGCGACCATGTGGATGACCTGGTGGAGCTGTTCGTGCACGCCTCCGAGCCCTCCGAGGAAGATAGCGAGCCAGCGACGGCCACCCTTGATGACGAAGACGGTTCCTCCTCAGCTTGAGGCCTTATCTTTTGTTTTGTTTCCTGTTGCACCACCATTCACAAGGCCCCGTGGGGGCGTAAAGACAATTTATTCATGTAACCATATTTTTAAGTTCTTAATATTTTGTTGCTATCCTGCCGTTTTCTTTGTGAGATTTGCTTCTCCTTTTTGCATTGCCTTTTTGCTCTCCGTCGCTCGGACCCAGCCCCCGAGCGTGCTACAATCGTCGCTAGTATGTTGGGACGTGCGTCCGACAAGGCCAGAGGGTATAGGCCTTGGCAGGGCGGTAAGAGCTCCTGAGGCGCGATGCTCAGGATGCCCCCTTTAACGTGCAAGCGGCTCGCGCCAAGGAGGAAACAGAGATGCTCGACGAGATTACGAGGGGAAGAAGCTCAGGAAACACCAAGAAAACTCGCAAAGTGTTTGGACTTAGCTTTTCACGGGGCCTAAGCCTTGCGTCATTGCATCTTGTCGGGTAGGCCTCGCGAGGTGTCAGCTCATGAAGCCTCCTACTGATGCTTGACGGAGGTAAAGGTGTGGGTTGCCTCATGATGTGGGGCTCATGAAGCCTCCGTTGCCTTGTACCTGCGGCAATAGTTATGCCAACAATTTTTTGCAAGTGACACAACAGTGCACGCTCATGGGCTTGCTTATGGGTGTCGCGCGAGGAGATAGAGCACCAAGGACCTTGGTGAGGTGACATGCTGATACTTGTGATCTGTGTTGGGTTTTCCATGAAGAGGAACGTGTTATTGCAGCACAATACGGATAAGTATTTCCCTCAGTTAAGAACCAAGGTCTATCAAACCAATAGGAATATCAATCAACCACCATCTTCAGCGACTGCACACAAAAGAGCAAACACTTCCACCCAATGCGGGCAAGAGGGTTGTCAATCCCCTTGGACTCGTTATTTGCAAGCAAGTGAAGTGTGGAGATGATAGTAGATAATTGTAAATTCCAAAATAAAATAAAAGACAAATAATGGCAGCAACGTATTGATAGCTTTTGTAAATATATAAGTGAATAGACCCGGGGGCCACAGTTTTGCCAAATGGCATCTCTCATGTAGGAAGCATATGGTGGGTAAACAAATTATTGTTGGGCAATTGATAGAAAAGCGCATAGTTATGTTCATATTCATGGCAATGATCATGTATATATAGGCATCACGTTCATAAGCAAATCTGCCGACTCCTGCCTGCACCTATTACTATTACCCCACCCATCGACCGCTATCCAGCATGCATCTAGAGTATTAAGTAAAACAGAGTAATGCTTGGAGAACAATGACATGATGTGGACAAAGATAATTCAATTAATATGAACTGATCCCATCATTTTATCCTTACTAGCAACAATACAAAGATGTGTCTTATCCCTTTCTATCACTGGGATATAGAGCACTGCCAGATTGAACCCACTACAACACAACCCTATCACTAAAGAAAGATCAATCTACTTGGCCAAAGCAAATCAATAGATCGAAGAGATTTATGAAGCTATAATAATCATGCAATAAGAATCATAATATATTTTAGAGGTGACTCAGATACTTTTCATGAATAATCTGAACATAAACCCGCAATTCATCGGATCCCAACAAACGCACCATACAAAAGAATTACATCGGATAGATCAAAGCGAAGATGCGATTATCATTGTATTGAAGATCAAGAGAGAGAGAGAGAGAGAGAGAGAGAGAGAGATAGCCATCTAGGTACTAGCTATGGACCCGTAGGTCTGTGGTGAACTACTCACACATCACCATGGGAGAAACAAGGATGATGTAGAGGCCCTCTGTGATCGATCCCCGCTCCGGCGGAGCAGCAGAACAGGCTCCAGATGGGATCACGGCGGAACAAAGGCTTGCGGCGGCGGAAAAAGTGTTTCGGGATGCTCCCTAGGGTTTTGGAATATATGTGAATTTATAGGCCAGAGAACGGGGGCAGGAGACCCACCAGGGAGGGACAAGCCATCAGGGGGCGCCGACCCCCCTGGGCGCGCCCTATTGGCTTGTGCCTCCCTCGTGCAGCCTCCGATCTCCTCCCGAAGCTTCCAGGTCTTCTTTTGGTCCAGAAAAAAATCATATAAAAGTTTCGGGGCAATTGTACTTTGTTTGGTACAGTAAACCTGAAAAACCAAGAACACGCAAAAAATGACAACTGGCAGTGGGCACTGGGTTAATAGGTTAGTGCTAAAAAGTAATATAAATTGGTAAATAAATACTCAAAAAGTATCCTAGAATGATAATATTATAGCATGGAACAATCAAAAATTATAGATACGTTGGAGATGTATCACATGCATGGGAGCAGGCCCGCAAGCCAGAGCTCAATCGCTTGGGTTTTGCGGTGTTGTGAGCACAGGCACCATGCCCAACCCCGCTCGCGTGACATGCATGAGGAAGGTCATGAGCGCGAACTGCTGCTACACTAAAATGGTTACTCAACACACAAGATGCCTTACGAAATAACTTTACTGCTGCATTAAAGAGTACATTACACAACCAAAAAGAGACAGTGCTACCATGCTGGACACAGGTTAGCTTGAGGATGTGGCCGAGATGTGCCCCTCAAAGATAGACAAAAATGCTGCCGTGATGGACACGGGTCAGCCTGAGGATGTGATGCAGCCGAAAGGCACCCTCGTGTCAAAAATCTGCCATGGCTGAGCATGGGGCCCCACTGGAGCGTGGGTGGGAGCTCTTGCGGCCTCGTGGCGACGTATGAAGAGAGAATCCCAGTGCGTGTACAGCCCCCAACGTTCTGTTCTCCGTGAGCCCACGGATAGAACTTGCGAAGATGTTGGATGTTCCATGTGTTTTGTACTGGAACACCCTCCTCCATCTCCAGCCATGCTGCGCCAGGCCGGGAAACATGGACGACCCTGTATGGGCCTTCCCACATGGGCGAGAGCTTGTGGAGTCCTTCTCTGGAGAGGATCCGTCGCAGGACAAGGTTGCCAGCTTCAAGGGTGCGAGGGCGTATGTTGCGGCTATGATAGCGATGCAATGCCTGCTGATACTGGGCTGCTCGGAAGGTAGCCTGGCGACGTGCTTCCTCGAGGAGGAGCATATCAGCTTCCCGCATGTCGCCTTGGGTGTTCTCGTTAAAGGCCAAGACCCGCGAGGACCCATGTTTGAGCTCAGTGGGGAGGACCGTGTCAGCCCCGTAGACGAGGAAGAAGGGAGTTTCATTGGTAGGCCTGGTCGCTGTTATTTGGGTCGACCATATCACGGACGGTAGTTCATCGAGCCAGCCTTTGCCGTAGGCTGCGAGCTTCTTGCTGAAGCTTCTTGTCTTGAGGCCTTTGAGGACCTCGGCGTTTTCACACTCGGCCTGGCCGTTGTGCCATGTGTGCTCCATGGAGGCATAGTTGATCTTCGTGCCAAGGTTGTTGCAGTAGGACCTGAAGAGGCCGCTGGTGAATTGCGAGCCATTGTCAGTGATGATGCGGTTGGGGACGCCGAAGCGGCGCACCAAGCTCCTGATGAACTTGACGATAGATTATGCTGGGATGGAGCGGACAGGCTCCACTTCCGCCCACTTGGTGAACTTGTCGATGGCGAGGTAGAGGTAGTGGTAGCCTTCGGCTGCACAGGGAAAGGGACCTAGGATATCCTACCCCCAGACCACGAAGGGCCACGTGAGAGGGATAGTCTGGAGCCCTTGCATTGGCTGATGAGTCTGCGTGGTGTGGAATTGGCATGCTTCACAGGATCGGGCAAGCTCGATGGCATCTTCGAGTGCTGTAGGCCAGTAGAAACCGCTGCGGAACGCCTTGCCCACAAGGGTGCGAGATGAAGAATGATGACCGCAGTCTCTGCCATGGATGTTAGCAAGCAGCTCGCGCCCTTGCTCCTCGAAGATGCACTGTAGTGCCATGCCGCTGGGGCACCTTCTATAGAGATCTCCGTCTCGAAGGCAGTAGGACGCAGCCTGGCGGGCCACACACTCTACTTTAGCATCGTCTACCCGGAGAGTGTCGTTCTCCAAGTAGATCCTGAACTTCGTGGCCCAGTTCTCCTCCTGCGGCTCTAGCGCCAGCAGTAGGCGAGCGCCCGAGGGTGGGTCGCAGTTGGGTGCTCCTGTGGAAGGCGCGAGAGGCAGCTCCTCTTGAGGTGCCATGGCGCTGACAGCTGGTGGCGTGGCGGATGGCTTCAGGATCCTTTCTTCGAAGACACCAGGGTCTTGAGGCTCGCGGCATGATGCTTTCTTAGTGATGTCATCAGCTTCCTGGTTGCAACGGCGAGGGATGTGCTGGAGTACCATGCCCAGGAAGCGCTTCTCGAGTTTGCGCACCTCCTCAAGGGAAGCAACCATGTGCTCGTCCTTGGGCTTGTAGCTCTTGTTGAAGAAGTTGACGAGAAGTTGTGAGTCACCTTTGATGAGTACGCGTTTGACGCCAAGCGCGGCAGCAGCCTTGAGTCCGGCGATGAGGCCCTCATACTGTGCAATGTTGTTGGAGACTTTTGCGTCGTGCTTGATGAAAAGCTATACATCGTAGTAGAGCTTATCTCCTGACGGCGAAGTGAGCATCATACCGGCCTCCGCGCCCTGCCGGGAGAATGCTCCATCAAAGTGGATAGTCCAGCCTTCATGGGCATACTTCCCAGGCAGGAGGGACTCGGCCTCGCGAGGCTTGTCTTGGTGCGGTTCTGTCCACTCCACCATGAAGTCAGCCAGAGACGCAACCTTGACTGTCCTTGCGGTGAGGAATTCCAGCTCGAAAGGCTGCATCTCGACATTCCATTCCGCGACGCAGCCTATGGCATTGGGACTACAAAGTACTTGCTCCAGGGGGTACGATGTGATCACCTTGACGGGATATGCTTGGAAGTAATGCAGCAACTTCCTCCAGGCGATGAGGAATGCAAAGAGTAGCTTGTGCTGCATGGGTATTGCTGACGCGCATCTCGCAGCATTGTACTCACGAAGTAGACGGGATGCTCAACGAGGCACGTGGCCGTGGTGGCCATAGCTTGGGATTCAGTGTTGGAACACGCGGTACGCTACGCCAGCGCCAAATAAAAATTTCTACCGTGGACCCAAGAACATGCTGCTGGAAATAGATCACGGGATTGGGTTTACCACTAGACGTGCAGTCACTGCAGCGGAAGTAGAGTTCATGATGCATTTAGTCAATCAACCGAGTCGTCTACTCCTCCTGTAGCCGATCTCCCACGAGCAGTGAGTTCCCACGAACAGCTCCTCGCGGATCCCTCAAACGGTTTGTCAGAGCACCGCAGATGCGATGCCTCCAAGGTATCCACACGTACGGGGGCAGCGTCGGGCGGCGGACTGCTAGGTTTGATTGCACGGCATGGTGGCATGGGGAGTGGCGGTGGCTATCGAGGGGGGGAAGGATCAGCCCTGAAAGGTGCACCCACTCCACTTTATATAGACCTTCGAGGTGGGCTCAACACTTGAGGCCCGGGATGAGTCTAGTCCAATTTTCCATTCGGATCCAATCCGAATGGGCTGCAATCCCTTAAGTGTGTGACCCTATAGGTTCACATACACATGGACACGACCCGAGTCGATAGTCGGTAGTGGCTCCTAGCAGAATGTGCCAACTCCCATGTGTGCGCAAAGTCATTAGACGAACCTCGACAATGTGTCATATACAACATTCCTTTTGCCTCATGATATATGTTGTCGAGCTCAAGGTGAGTATTTGTCACCCTTGTGGTAGCTCGACATCTCTTCTCGAAACCGTGATGCAGATTCTCGAACTAGGTTAACACTTAACCCATGTCGCATGGCCATGCTTTCTGAATCGGATCACTCGAGATGGCCCAGAGAATATCCCTCCATATGGAGGGGCAAATCCCATCTTTGTCAACCATGTCTCGCGGCATGTCTCACGACTCACCCAAAATCTACCTTTATAACTACCCAGTTATGGAGTAGCGTTTGATAGACCCTAATTAAGTCGATCCTCATCCCAAGAACATGCGAGGACCTCAGGTCTAGGACATGGAATATACATTGTACTTGAGACTAACAGATGACAATATCTCCCTGTGCCTCAAAGTGGGTCTGTCCGACTCGGTGAGCTCAATCCCCGAGTCCATACTATCAGTTTAACATCTCTATGCACATGACTTGTGAATCATAGTCATCAACTGAATCGTATACTAGTAAAGGATATGTGTCCACATAACCTTAACAACTAGGGACTATTAGAACAATCATCATACAATATACAGTCTCAAAAATAAGTAACATACTTATTGATATATATCACTGATGATGTTCAAGGACAATCCAAAATACTCATGAATACATAGGAAATCAAATCATCACATGATTGCCTCTAGGGCATATCTCCAACAGTCTCCCACTTGCACTAGAGTCAATCATCTAGGCATCGTATGCCCATGGACCTCATGTGCACCTCATGCTTCGACTGCGGGAGTGGCTTCGTTAATGGATCATCAACATTTGCTTCCGTGTGTATCTTACATATGTTTACATCGCCTCTCTCGACAATGTCGCGAATAAGGTTAAAACGCCTAAGTATGCGTTGGGTTTTATGATGGTTCCGTGGTTCCTTGACTTGTGCGATAGCACCACTATTATAATAATAGAGGTCCAATAGATTGGACGAGTCCTGAACCACTCCAAGATCAGAAATAAAATTCTTCACCCAAGCACCTTCTTTTGCAGCTTTAGAAGCTGCAATGTACTCAGCCTCCGTTGTAGAATCAGCTACCGTATCTTGCTTGGAACTCCTCCAGCTCACTGCTCCTCCGTTTAGAATGAACACAAACCCAGATTGTGATCGACTATCATCCCTATCAGTTTGGAAACTAGCATCAATGTAACTCTTTACAACGACCTCATCCTCACCTCCATAAACTAGGAACATATCCTTTGTCCTTTTCAAGTATTTAAGGATATTCTTTACCGCTGTCCAGTGACTCTCACCTGGATCAACCTAGTATATGCCACTACACTTAGATCAAAGCAAACACTGGGACGAGTACATACCATAGCATACACGATGGACCTGACAGCCGAAGCATACAAAATCCCATCCATTTGTCTTTGCTCATCAGGAGTCGAGGGACTCTGAGTCTTGCTAAGACTAATGCCATGCGACATGGGCAAGAACCCTTTCTTGGCATTTTGCATGTTGAACCGCTTCAACACCTTGTCTATATAAGTACTTTGGCTTAATCTGACAAGCCTTCTCGATCTATCTCTATAGATCTTGATTCCTAGAATATAAGCTGCATGTCCCAAGTCTTTCATCGAAAAACTATTTTAATGAGTCCTTGACAGATTCAAGCATTTGAACATCATTTCCAATCAACAATATGTCATCCACATATAGGATCAGAAATGCAACTGAGCTCCCACTGACCTTCTTGAATACACAATGATCATAGTCGTTCTTAATGAAGCCAAACTCTTTGACCAATTCATTAAAACGAATGTTCCAATTCCAAGATGCTTGCCTCAATCCATAAATGGATCTCTGAAGCTTGCATACCATGCCAACATTCTTTGGATCGACAAAACCTTCGGGCTGTGTCATATACACGTACTTAGTTAAATTTCCATTAAGGAAAGCCGTTTTGACATCCATCTGCCATATCTCATAGTCTAATATTGTAGCTATAGCAAGAATGATCTGAATTGATTTAGGCATCGCTACCGGTGAATAATTCTCACCGTAGTCAACTCCTTGAACATGTCGATAACCATTAGCGACAAGTCAGGCCTTATGGACTGTAAAATTTCCATCCATATTAGTTTTCTTCTTAAAGATCCATTTGCACTCATTGGCTCGAACACCATCTGGCGGATCAACCTAGTTCCAAACTTGATTGTCATCCATGGACTTTAATTCGGATCTCATGGCCTCAAGCCATAACTTGGAATCAGGGCTCACCATCGCTTCCGCATAAGTGGTCGGCTCGTTATTCTCTCGAAACAAAACGTTGCAGTCGTGCCTATTGCGCAACCTTTCTGACCTACGTGGAACCAGCGCCGATTCCACTACGGCTTCCCTGACCAACTCCGGTGTGATTGAATCTCCTGCCGGAACATCAACGTGTGGTTCTCAAATTTCTTCGAGTTGGACCGTCCTCCCACTAGCCTCACGATTGATAAACTCTTTCTCAAGGAAAACTCCATGTCGAGCGACAAACACTTTGCCCTCTTCACGGTTGTAGAAGTAATATCCCAAGGTTTCCCTCTGATATCCCACGAATATGCACTTGAACGACTTGGGTGTGAGCTTGTCCGACTGGAGTCGCTTGACTTATGCTTCACGACCCAAAATCTTTAGAAAAGACAAACTGTGACTCTTTGCAGTCCATATCTCATATGGTGTCTTATCTATGGACTTTGATGGTACCCTGTGTAGTGTGAAAGCTACGATTTCTAGAGCGTATCCCAAAATGACAAGGGTAAATCCGACTGACTCATTATCGATTGGACCATGTCTAACAAAGTACGATTCCTCCATTCCGACACACCATTTCTCTATGGTGTACTTCGAGGAGTGAGCTATGGAACTATTCCACGGCTCTTCTGATGATCATCAAACTCCTGGCTCATATACTCACAACCACGATCAGATCGTAGAAGCTTGATTGTCTTGCCGAGTTGATTTTCCACTTTGTTCTGAAACTCCTTGAACTTTTCAAAAGATTCTGACTTGTGCCTCATCAAGTAGACATATCTATATCTACTAAAGTCGTCGGTAAAAGTCACAAAGTATTGGAAACCACCTCTAGCTGTCGTGCTCATTGGTCCACATGCATCACTATGTATAAGTTCCAATAGCTCAGACGCCCTCTCACTACTCTTTGCAAAAGGAGTCTTAGTCATTTTGCCGAGTAGGTAGGACTCGCATGTATCAAATGATTCAAAATCAAATGAAGTTAGAATTCCATCATCATGGAGCTTCTTCATGCGCTTTTGACTAATGTGTCCTAGTCGACAATGCCAGATGTAAGTCGGATTTATCTTGTTAGGCTTATGCCTCTTGACATTTATGTTATATACTGATTTACCTTCAAGATCCAATATAAATAACCCATTCACAACAGGTGCAAAGCCATAAAACATTTTATTCAAGTAAATAGAACAACCATTGTCCTTAATACTTAATTCATAACCTTGCCTCATCAAACATGAGACTGAAATAATGTTTCCACTTAATGCAAGAACATAATACCAATTATCAAGTTCCATTACAGATCCTGAAGGTAAATTAAGTGGCATGGTGCCGACAGCTAATGCAGCAACTCTTGGTTTATTCCCGACGCGTATGTCAACTTCTCCTCTTGCAACATTCCTAGTTCTTCTTAGCCTCTGCATCGAGTTGCATATGTGAACAACTGATCCGGTATCATATACCCAAGAGCTACTAGAAATATCAGCAAGAAAAATGTCTATAATATATACCACAAGTGTACCTGAAGAAGAAGTCACACTTCTAGTCTTCTTGCCTATCTGGGCAAGCCACTTGCTGCAGTTCCTCTTCAAGTGACCGGTTTCCTTGTAGTGAAAGCAAACGGTCCCCGTGTCTAGTCCGGACTTGGGAGCAACGGCGATCATAGGAGTTCCCTCCTTGCCCTTTGCCATGTTCTGCACCATCAAAACTTTGTCATGTTCTGCACCATCAAAACTTGATGCGTGCCTTTCTTGATATCCTGCTCTGCCACTTTAGCATCCCATGCAATTCAGTGAGCTTCTTTTCCATGCCGGGCATATGGTAGTTCGAGATGAATGTCTCGTAGCTGGCCGGAAGAGAAGCCAAAATTGTACCGGTGGACAATTCGTCCCCAAGTGGGAAGCCTAACCAATCCAAAGCTTGCATGTATCCGATCATCTTGATCACATGCGGGCTTGGTGGATCACCCTCTTTCAGCTTACAATCCATCAAGGATCGCCAGACGTTGAACCTTTCGGTCCTTGACTGCATCTGAAACTTGGTCTTGAGGTTCTCGATCATATCGAAAGGCTCAACATTTTTGAAATGCTGCTGCAGACCGGGCTCCATACAAGCCAGCATGAGACAGGTGATCTCGTTTGATTCATCAACGAGTTTCTGGTGGGCATTCCTGGCCGTGGCATTAGCATTCTCAGCAGGTTCCTCTGGAAGGGGTTCCTCTAAAACATGTTCCTTTTTACCATGCCTGAGAACAATTCACAGATTTCTATACCAGGTGGTAAAGTTTGTTCCATTCAGTTTATCCTTTTCCAGGATTGATTTCAACGAAAAACTGGGTTGAACAGGTGGTGCCATTGATCTACAACAGAAATATGCAAAACACTAAGACATTACTCCGACTAAAATCAACATCCCTCCGTTGATTCTAAGCGATTCAAGATCCAAGATCCACATGTCAACTAGTGAGCTTTTGTGTCACCGCTAGAAGAGTATATCACTCGATAATCAACACTTGCTAATCGTATCTCTATATGACTCTTGTTTGTTGGGGACATCTCATGCCACGCCAACTCTTATGCCTCGAGGCCTAAATCTGTTTTGATATCCACGACAAGTTAACCAATGCTTCGCTTGTAAGTGTCCGACACAAACACACCACGTTAAGGGGAATTAGCAGCACCCTAATTTTATAGGCCCACCACTAAAAATACTTAACATTTGATGGTGCAACAATTGGGGAGGCAATTTTACTTGACATTCTTTGAGGGATCACCCTACTTAAAACATCTATCATGCAAAAGAAGGGCGCATAAAAGGGATAAACTTTCACATGCAATTTATATATGTGTGACATGGTATAGCTCCTTTCATTAATGCATGGTGATCTCCATCTCAACGTGCGCTGCATGCCCATGGCGATCTCCATCTCCATGCATGGTTTCCCTTGTTGTGATCTCCAACTCCACAGATGGTTGCCCTTGTGGTGATCTTCATCTCCACACCATGATGTCAACCGCCAAGGGTTATGTAAGATACTATGCTATTACAAACTAATAGCTATGAGAGTAAATTACATTACAAGGCATCTCATGTTGACACACAGGTCATTAATACAATATTGAGACAACCATATGGCTCCAGACGATTGCCGCACTCATGACACGCAAGTCATGATATAATAATTTACAAGCAACATTCAAGGGCTATACCAAATCACAAGCATTCCCTGCAAAAACAAGTTAGACGTTCTACCGCCGAAAATAAAACCATCTGAAACTCTATTTTCCAAGAGGATTTTGACCTCGAAGAATTTGTAGAAAGAAGCAAAGTGGCTAAAGGTCAAATGCATCTTTTCGTTCCCTTCAGTTTGACGGGTCGTGGAGCAAAAACGGAGTTAGTATGCAAATGCTATGCCAGTTTTACCGAGACTTCTCCAACAGATTTCAGCACAGCGGAAATCACAATTCCACGGTGTCGATCTTTGTTCGAGTTCGATCAATCTCATTGATCTTCGCATGATGGATCTGGATTTATGTTCCACTGTCTACCCCGACGGCGGAAACCGACCGGTAGGGGTAATTCGTGTCATGACCTCTGCATCATGATCACGGAAGCAAGATCACGAAACCAACCTTCAACACTGACGTGCACGGCCGATCTCATCGACCCGCACCTGAAGCGATCTACATATCTCATATGCAAATCACCGAATCCATCACCATGCAGCGGAGGCTCTGATGCCACTGTTGGAACACGTGGTATGCTACACTAGCACCAAATAAAAATTTCTACCGCGCACCCAAGAACATGCTGCTGGAAATAGATCACGGGATCAGCTTTGCCACTAGACGCGCAGCCACCACAGTGGAAGTAGAGTTGGTGATGTGTGTAGTCGATCAGCCGAGTCGTCTACTCCTCCTGTAGCCGATCTCCCACGAGTAGTGATCTCCCACGAACAGCTCCTCACGGATCCCTCGAACGGTTCGTCCAAGCACCACAGATGCAATGCCTCCAAGGTATCCACACGTACGAGGGCAGCGTCGGGCGGCGGACTGCTAGGTCCGATTGCACGACATGGTGGCGTCGGGAGTGGCGGTGGCTGTCGAGGGGGGAAAAGGATCAGCTCTGAAAGGTGCACCGACTCCCCTTTATATAGACCTCTGAGGTGGGCTCAACACTTGAGGCCCGCGATGAGTCTAGTCCCATTTTCCATTCAGATCTAATCTGAATGGGGTGCAATCCCTTGCATGTGTGACCCTATAGGTTCAGGTACACATGGATACAACCCGAGTCGACAGTCGGTAGCGGCTCCTAGCAGAACATGCCAACTCCCAGGTGTGCACAAAGTCGTTAGACGAACCTCGACAAAGTGTCATATACAACATTCCTTTTCCCTCATGATATATGTTGTCGAGCTCAAGGCGAGTACTTGTCACCCTTGTGGTAGCTCGACATCTCTTCTCGAAACCGTGATGCAGATTCCCAAACTGGGTTAACATTTAACACATGTCGCATGGCCATGCTTTCTAAATCTGATCACTCGAGAGGGCCCAGAGAATATCTCTCCTTACGGAGGGGCAAATCCCATCTTGGTCAACCATGTCTCGCGGCATGTCTCACGACTCACCCGAAAGCTACCTTTATAACTACCCAGTTATGGAGTAGCGTTTGATAGACCCTAAGTAAGTAGATCCTCATCCCGAGGACATGCGAGGACCTTAGGTCTAGGGTATGTCATATAGATTGTACTTGAGACTAACAGATGACAATATCTCGTTGTGTCTCAAAGTGGGTCTATCCGACTCGGTGAGCTCAATCCCCGAGTCCATACTATCAGTTTAGCATCTCTATGCACATGAATTGTGAAACATAGTCATCAACTCAATCGTATACTAGTAAAAGATATGTGTCCGCATAACCTTAACAACTAGGGACTATTAGAACAATCATCATGCAATATACAGTCTCACAAATAAGTCACATACTTATTGATATATATCACTGATGATGTTCAAGGACAATACAAAATACTCATGAATACATAGGAAATGAAATCATCACTCTTTGTGTTGTTGCTACTAAGGATAAAACGATGAGGTTCATTCATATTGTTTGAGTTTACTTTGTCTACATCATGTCATCGTTCTCCAAGCATTACTCTATTTTACTTAATACTGTAGATGCATGCTGGATAGCGGTCGATGAGTGGAGTAATAGTAATAGGTGCAGGCAGGAGTCGGCCTATTTGCTTATGGACGTGATGCCTATATATACATGATCATTGCCGTGAACATCGCATAACTATCTGCTTTTCTATCAATTGCCCAAGAGTAATTTGTTACCCACCGTATGCTGCCTACATGAGAGATGCCGCTAGGGAACACTATGGCCCCCGGGTCTATTCACTTATGTATTTGCAAACGCTATTATTACCTCCCTGCCTTTATTTACTTTTTATTTTTTTGCATTTATCAACAATTATCTACACAACTCATTTGCTTGCAAATAACGAGATCAAGGGGATTGACAACCCTCTTGCCCGCGTTGGGTGCAAGTCATTTGTTCATTTGTGTGTAGCCGCTGAAGACGGTTGAGGATTGATATTCCTATTGGTTCGATAAACCTTGGTTTCATAATTGAGGGAAATACTTATCCTCTTTGTGCTGCAATTACCCGTTCCTCTTCACGGAAAACCCAACGCAGATCACAAGTATCAGGAAGGATTTCTGGCGCCGTTGCCAGGGAATATCATCATCAACTACCAAGTAACTTCACACAAATTTTCATTCACTTGTTCTTCCTTTTATTTGCTGTTATATTTAGCTTGTCTCATAAAAATCAAAAATACAAAAATATTTATCTTTGCTTGTTACTAGTTTACTTCTTCGCTTGCTAGTTTACTTGTCTTGCTTGTTACTTTGCTTGCTCGGTCACCATGTCTCAAGATACTACTAAGTTGTGTGACTTCTCAAATACTAATTATAATTATTTTATTAGTACTCCTATACAACCCGCCACTAGTGCGGAGGCCTTTGATATTAATGTTGCATTGCTAAATCTTGTCATGAAAGATCAATTTTAGGGAAGTCCTAATGAGGATCCCGCGTCACATCTTAATACCTTTGTTGAATTATGTGACATGCAAAAGAAAAAGGATATGGATAATGATATTGTGAAATTAAAATTATTTCCTTTTTTCACTAAGAGATAAAGCTAAGGCTTGGTTTTCGTCTTTACCCCGTAATAGTATTGGAACATGGGATAAGTGTAAAGATGCTTTTATTGCCAAGTATTTTCCTCCTACTAAGATCATCTCCCTTAGAAATCAAATAATGAATTTTAAACAGCAAGATCAAGAGCATGTTGCACAAGCTTGGGAGAGAATGAAATTAATGATAAGAAACTGTCCAACTCATGGTTTAAATATGTGGATGATTATTCAAAACTTCTATGCTGGACTAAACTTTGTGTCTAGAAATCTTCTAGATTCTGCTGCATATATTACCTTTATGGATGTGACCTTAGGAGAGGCCACAAAACTTCTGGACAACATTATGAAAAATTATTCTCAATGGCATATCGAAAGGGCTCCAACCGGTAAGAAGGTAAATTATGTTGAAGAAATAGCTACTTTGAGTGAAAAGTGGATGCTCTTATGAATATGGTTGCTAGTAAAAATGCTCATGTTGATCCCAATGATGTTCCCTTGTCTACTTTGATTGAGCAAAATAATGATTCTATTGATGTGAACTTTGTCTCGAAAAATAATTTCAACAATAATGCTTAGAGGAAATTTCAATTCTAGACCGTATCCCGGTTATTCCTCTAACAACCATGGAAACTCTTATGGTAATTCTTATGGAAATTCTTCTACAAATGCTAATAGGATAACCTCTGATCTCGAGAACACAATTAAAGAATTTATTAATTCTCAAAAGGTTTTCAACACTATGGTAGATGAAAAATTGCATGTAGTTGACACTTTGGCTAAAAACATGGATAAAATTGCTCTTGATGTGGAAACTCTTAAAATAAAGCTTTCCACCCAAGCATGATTTTAATGATACGATTAAATCTATCCAAATATCTATTAATGAAAGTAAGGAGAGGACCGCTAAGTTGAGAGCTAAGAGGGAATTCTTAGAAAAAGCTCTTCCACCCGGTTTTTACCGGAATCATGATGAAGATCTTAAAATGATTGTTGTTTCTCCTATTGAATCCTTATTTACTTCTCTGAATATAAATGATAAAGGGACTGGAGATGAGTCAACTTTAGTGGAGAAGCGTCCTGTTTGCTTGGAGGGTGATGATTTTGATGCTAAAACTGAAAAACATGTGTTTGGAGAGGTCAAAACTTTAACTAGTGATGTGCCCACTATTTTGGATTACAAGGACTTTAATTATGATAATTGCTCTTTAGTAGAATCTATTTCATTGTTGCAATCCGTTATTAGCTCACCCAATGCTTATGAACAAAACAAAGCTTTTACCGAACATATAGCAGAAGCTATGATAAGAGCTTATGATGAGAAACTTGAGCTTGAAGTTTCTATTCCTAGAAAATTGCATGATGAGTGGGAACCTACTATCAAAATACAGATCAACAAATATGAATGCAATGCTTTGTGTGACCTTGGTGCTAGTGTTTCAACTATTCCTAAAACTCTTTGTGATGTGCTTGGTCTCACTAATATTGAAGATTGTTCCCTCAACTTGCATCTTGCGGATTCTACCATCAAGAAACCCTTAGGTAGAATTAATGAGGTGCTTATTATTGAAAATAAATATTATGTGCCTGTAGATTTCATTGTGCTTGATATTGATTACAATCCTTCTTGTCCCATAATACTTGGAAGACCTTTCTTACGAACTATAGGTGCAATCATTGACATGAAAGAGGGAAACATAAGGTTCCAATTCCCATTAAAGAAAAGGATGGAACACTTCACTAGAAAGAGAATTAAATCACCTTATGAATCAATGATGAGAGCTAATTATGGGTGGAGTGTCAAAGATGACAATACTTGAAACTATGCATTATGCCTAGCTAGGGGCATAAAACAATAGCTCTTGTTGGGGGGCAACCCAATAGTTATCTTTAAATTTTTTTTAAAAAATTTCTGTTTATTATAAATAGCATGATTATTGCCTCTGTAATGATTATGTTTTGGTGTTTCAATTACTGTTTGTTCCAAGTAAAGCCTTTGGGATGACTCACAAGATGAGTAGGATCGATGCTGAAACAAAACAAAAACTTTTTACTCCAGTACAGGAATTATCGTTTTTTGCTGGAGCGTGATAATGATCTGAAATTTTTACACAGTGTTGCTATACAAGTTTTCAAGGTTTACTAATTTTTCAGAATTTTGAAGTTACATAAGTATAGGTTCTCTACAGATTGCTACGGACTGTTCTGTTTTAAACAGATTCTGTTTTTGCTTGCATAGTTGCTTGTTTTGATTATGATATGGATTGTATCGGGGGGTATAAGCCATGGAGAAGTTAGAATACAGTACCTATTATGCATTTATGAAATTTGAATCAATTTATAACAGTACTTAAAGTATGCAATATGTTTCTTATACTAATGGATCTCACGAGGTTTTGTTGAGTTTTGTGTGATTGAAGTTTTCAAGTTTTGTGTGTTATCTTGATGGACAAAGGAATAAGGAGTAGCAAGAGCCTAAGATTGGGGATGCCCAAGGCACCCCAAGATAATATTTTAAAGGAGACTCAAGCGTCTAAGCTTGGGGATGCCCCGGAAGGCATCCCCTCTTTCGTCTCAAATCCATCGGTATGTCACTTGAAGCTATATTTTTATTCGTCACATGATATGTGTTATGCTTGGAGCGTCGTTTGCTTTAGTTTGCTTTTACTTTCAGTTTGCCACAATCATTTTTTTCTGGACACACCTATTTAAGAAAGACACACCTTCATCATAACTTGTTACAATACTCTATATGCTTCACTTATATCTTTTGAGCCTAGCAGTTGCTCTAGTGCTTCACTTATATCTTTTTGAGCACGGTGGCGTGTATATTTTAAAGAAATGATTTCACTCTCATTCTTCACTTATATTTGTTTGAGAGTTAGTAAATAGTTATGGTAATTTGCATGGGTCATAAAGACTAGTCCAAAAATATTAGGTATTCAATGAGTGATAATCAAAACCATCATGTAGCACATATAAAAAAATTGTGGGTCAATGATATTGATGTAGTAATATGAAATAGGTGTGAGTTCATAATTGTTAAACCGTAGAAGTGTATATATTAAGAGGGGTTGACCTTTTTGTTCATCTAAAAATTAAAGAGGCATGGTGATGATGTGCAAGCATTTCTATTCCTCGTTGAAATCCTAGTGTTGTTTCGGGTCGGAGGCGCGCGATGGTTAACTCCTACCAACCTCTTCCCTCGGGGCATGCGATTGGTACTTTGATTTATGATAAACTACTAAAACTTTGCAATAAGTATATGAGTTCTTTATGACTAATGTGAAACCATGGACATACGCAATCTCACCTTTTTCATAATTTGCTAGCCTCTTCAGTATCGTGCATAGCCCGTTCTCACCTCGAGGATCGGTGCAACTTTCGCCGGTGCATCCAAACCTCGTGACATGATACGCTCTTTTGCACCTAAGCCTTATTATAACTTCCTCAAAACAGCCACCATACCTACCTATCATGGCATTTCCATAGCCATTCCGAGATATATTGCCATGCAAATTCCATCGTCACTTCACATGACTAGTTCGTTCATCGTCATAGTGCTTTGCATGATCATATAGAGCTGACATAGTATTTGAGGCAACGCCACCGTCATAATGTTTTTGATACATGTCACACTAGATCATTGCACATCCTGGCACACTGCTAGAGGCATTCATACAGAGTCATATCTTCATATCAGTTCTCCATATTGAGTTGTAAGTAAATAAAAGTGTGATGATCATCATTATTAGAGCATTGTCCCAGTGAGGAAAGAGTGATGGAGACCATTATTCTCCCATAAGTCAAGATGAGATTCTGGACGAAAATAAAGATGGGGGAGGCCAAATGAGCCCACCATCCATTCAAAAAAATGAGAGAAAATGAGAGAAGGGACTTTGCTACTATCTTTTACCACACTTGTGCCTCAAAGTGGCACCATGTTCCTCATGTAGAGAGTCTCATGATATATCACTTTCATATGCTAGTGGGAATTACCTATTCATTATTACAAACTTGGCTTGTATATTCCTACGACGGGCTTCCTCAAACGCCCGAGGTCTGCATGAGCAAGCGAGTTGGCTGCACACCCCACTTAGCTTCATTTGAGCTTTCATACACTTATAGCTCTAGTGCATCATTTGCATGACAATCCCTACTCCTCGCATTGACATCTATCGATGGGCATCTCCATAGCCCGTTGATACGCCTAGTTGATGTGAGATTATCTTCTCCACTTCCTACCCCTTTGATATCTACCACCATATTATATTCCACCTAAATGCTATGTCCAATGGCTCACGCTCATGTATTGCGTGAAGAATAAAAAGTTGATGCATATTGAAAAAGTACGAACCAATTGCTTGACTTGGACACCGTGGTGCTTAATGATACTTGTGATCCGCGTTGGGTTTTCCGTGAAGAGGAACGGGTAATTGCAACACAGAGCGGATAAGTATTTCCCTCAGTTATGAAACCAAGGTTTATCGAACCAATAGGAATATCAATCCTCAACCGTCTTCAGCGGCTGCACACAAATGAACAAACGACTTGCACCCAACGCGGGCAAGAGGGTTGTCAATACCCTTGATCTCGTTATTTGCAAGCAAATGAGTTGTGTAGATAATTGTTGATAAAATCAATATAAATAAAAGTAAATAAAGGCAGCAAGGTAATAATAGCGTTTGCAAATATATAAGTGAATAGACCCGGGGGCCATAGTGTTCCCTAGCGGCATCTCTCATGTAGCCAGCATACGGTGGGTAACAAATTACAGTTGGGCAATTGATAGAAAAGCAGATAGTTATGCGATGTTCACGGAAATGATCATGTATATATAGGCATCACGTCCATAAGCAAATAGGCCGACTCCTGCCTGCACCTATTACTATTACTCCACTCATCGACCGCTATCCAGCATGCATCTAGAGTATTAAGTAAAACAGAGTAATGCTTGGAGAACGATGAAATGATGTAGACAAATCAAAATCAAACAATATGAATGAACCCCATCGTTTAATCCTTAGTAGAAACAACACATAGATGCATCTTGTCCCCTACTTTGTCACTGGGATATAGAAACTTGCCAGGTTGAACCTACCACAATGCACCACTCCCACCGATGAAATATTAATCTACTTGGCCAAATCACATCAATATATCAGAGAGCATTATGAAGCTATAATCATCATGCACTTAAGAGATAATATAATTCAGAGGCATCTCAAATACTTTTCATGAATAATCTGAACATAAACCCACAATTCATCGGATCCCAACAAACACACCGCACAATAGGATTACATGGGATAGATCAAAGCAAAGATGCGATGACCATTGTATTGAAGATCATAAGAGAGAGAGATTCCCATCTAGGTACTAGCTATGGACCCGTAGGTCCGTGGTGAACTACTCACCCATCATCATGAGGGCAGCAAGGTTGATGAAGAGGCCCTCCGTGATCGATCCCCCCTCCGGCAGGGTGCCGGAACGGAGCTCCATATGGCCTAACGACGTAAAAGAGACTTGCGATGGCGGAAAAAGGGTTTCGGGAGTGCCTCCAGGGTTTTCACGATATTAGAGAATTTATAGGCCGAAGAGGGATGTCGGGAGGCGATTGAGGGGGCCACCACATATCAGGGCGCCCCCCCAAGGCATGCCCTGATGTGTGGTGGGTCCCTTGTGCACCTCCTGGCCTCCTTCCGAAGCTTCTAGGTATTCATATAGTCGAGAAAAAATCATCAAAACGTTTCATGGCAATTGGACTTCGTTTGGTACAGTAAACCTGAAAAGGCAAAAACATGCAGAAAACAGCAACTGGCACTGGGCACTGGGTCAATAGGTTAGGGCTCAAAAATATAATAAATTGGTAAATAATGACCCAAAAAGTATCCTAGAATGATAATATATGAGCATGGAACAATAAAAAATTATAGATATGTTGGAGACATATCAAGCATCCCCAAGCTTAATTCCCGCTCGTCCTCGAGTAGGTAAATGATAAAAAAAAATTTGATGTGAGATGCTATCCACTATGTAATCTTATTCAGGTATGATCATTTGAGAAAACATGAATCAACAAAAATTAACACAACAATATTCAAATTGTAATAAACAAAATTGTTAATTCTTAAAAGTATACGATCCTTAAGAAATGTTTACCCCCCCATTCACCTTATTGTACTAGCAAGGCATGGATCCATCTTCACCACATTAATACAAATGTTAAGCACCACGGTATCCAAGATAGGCAATTGGTTCTTACTTTTTCAATATGAATCAAATTTTTATTCTTCACGCAATACATGAGCGTGAGCCATTGGACATAGCATTTAGGTGGAATAGAATATGGTGCTAGATATCAAGGGGGTAGGAAGTGGAGAAGATAATGTCACATCAACTAGGAGTATCAACGGGCTATGGAGATGCCCAATGATAGATGTCAATGCGAGGAGTAGGGATTGGCATGCAAATGATGCACTAGAGCTATAGGTGTATGAAAGCTCAAACGAAGCTAAGTGGGGTGTGCATCTAACTTGCTTGCTCATGAAGACGTTGGGCATTTGAGGAGGCCCGTCATAGGAATATACAAGCCAAGTTTGTAATAATGAATAGGTAATTCCCGCTAGCATATGAAAGTGATATATCATGAGACTCTCTACATGAGGAACATGGTGCCACTTTGAAGCACAAGTGTGGTAAAAGATAGTAGCAAAGTCCCTTCTCTCATTTTCTCTCATTTTTTGGAATGGATGGTGGGCTCATTTGGCCTCCCCCATCTTTATTTTCGTCCGGAGTGTCATCTTGACTTATGGTAGAATAATCGTCTCCATCATTCTTTCCTCACTCGGACAATGCTCTAATAATGATGATCATCACACTTTTATTTACTTACAACTCAATATGGAGAACTGATATGAAGATATGACTCTGTATGAATGCCTCTGGCAGTGTACCAGGATGTGCAATGATCTAGCGTGACATGTACCAAAAACATTATGACGGTGGCTTTGCCACAAATACTATGTCAGCTCTATATCTCGGAATGGCTATGGAAATGCCATGATAGGTAGGTATGGTGTCTGTTTTGAGGAATATATAATAACGCTTATGTGCAATAGAGCGTATCATGTCACGGGGTTTGGATGCACCGGCGAAAGTTGCACCGATCCTCAAGGTGAGAACGGGCTATGCACGGTACCGAAGAGGCTAGCAAATTATGAAAAGGTGAGATTGCGTATGTCCATGGTTTCACATTAGTCATAAAGAACCCATATACTTATTGCAAAGTTTTAGTAGTTTATCATAAATCAAAGTACTAATCGCATGCCCCGAGGGAAGAGGTTGGTAGGAGTTAACAATCGCGCGCTTCCGACCCGAAACAACACTAGGATTTCAACGAGGAATAGAAATGCTCACACATCATCACCATGCCTCTTTAATTTTTAGATGAACAAAAAGGTCAACCCGTCTTAATATTGACACTTCTACAGTTTAACAGTTATGAACTCACACCTATTTCTTATTACTACATCAATATCATTGACCCAGAATTTGTTTATATGTGCTACATGATGGTTTTGATTATCACTCATTGAATACCTAATATTTTTGGACTAGTCTTCATGACCCATGCAAATTACCGTCACTATTTATTAACTCTCAAACAAATATAAGTGAAGAGCGAGAGTGAAATCATTTCTTCAAAATCTACACGCCCCCGTGCTCAAAAAGATATAAGTGAAGTACTAGAGCAACTGCTAAGCTCAAAAGATATAAGTGAAGCACATAGAGTATTCTAACAAATTATGATGAAGGTGTGTCTCTCCTAAATAGGTGTATCCAGCAAACAATGATTGTGGAAAACTTAAAGTAAAAGCAAACTAAAGCAAACGACGCTCTAAGCAAAACTCATATCATGTGACGAATAAAAATATAGCTTCAAGTGACATACCGATGGATTTGAGACGAAAGAGGGGATGCCTTCCGGGGCATCCCCAAGCTTAGACGGTTGAGTCTCCTTTAAAATATTACCTTGGGGTGCCTTGGGCATCCCCAAGCTTTGGATCTTGCTACTCCTTATTCCTTTGTCCATCAAGATTACACCCAAAACTTGGAAACTTCAATCACACAAAACTCAACAAAACCTAGTGAGATCCGTTAGTATAAGAAACATATTGCATACTTTCAGTACTGTTATAAATTCATTCTAATTTCATAAATGAATAATAGGTACTGTATTCTAACTTCTCCATGGCTTATACCACCCGATACAATCCATGTCATAATCAAAACAAGCAACTATGCAAGCAAAAACAGAATTTATTTAAAACAGAACAATCTGTAGCAATCTGTATAGAACCTATACTTATGTAACTCTAAAAATTCGGAAAAATTAGGACAACCTAGAAAATTTGTATAGAATCACTATTTAAATTTTTTAGATCATTATCACGCTCCAGCAAAAAAATGAAATTTGCTGTACTGGAGTCAAAAGTTTCTGTTTTGGTTCAGCATCGATTCTACTCATCTTGTGAGTCATCCCAAAGGCTTTACTTGGCACAAACAAAAACGTAATCATTACAGAGGCAATAATCATGCTTTGAAAAATAAACATAAGTAAATTATAGCTACTGGGTTGTCTCCCAACAAGCTCTTTCTTTATAGCCATCAAGATAGGCTTAGGATAATAATGATGCTCACATAAAATACAAGAGTTAAAGCACAAAGAGAGCATCATAAAACATGTGACAAACACATTGAAGTCTAACATACTTAGTATGCATAGGCATTTTATAATCAAACAAATTATCAAGACAAGAATTGTCTAACATATGCAAGTAGGAAGAGTGAAGCATTAACAATTTCAACACAAAGAGAGGTAATTGAGTAACATGCAAATTCTTATAACCATGTTCGCCTCTCTCATTATGTGTAGGATCATAATCAAACTCAACAATATAACTATCATAATATTGATCATTCTCCAAAGTAGTGGGATCATTATTACCTAAGGTTGACACTCTTCCAACCCCACTTTTAGTAGTGTTGTGGATATCATACTCAATAATAGATTCATCATGAAGGCTAGAATTATCAAGATCACAAAGAACATCACGATTATCACCCCAATCATGATCATTAGGACAATTGATATCCATAAAATTTATACTAGCAACATGGCAATCATGCTTTTCATTCAAGGAACTATCATGAATTACTTTATAAATTTCTTTTAACACTTCATCACAATTTTTAGATTCATGATTTTCAAGCAAGACCTCATAAGGAAATTGTAGTGCACTTAACTCCCTAGCAATTGGTTCCACATAATCAAGTCTTTTGAAAAGATTAGCAAGTGGATGAGGATCCATTTATCTTTATATTTTTGCTTTAAACTTTCTCTTTGTTTTCGATAAAGATAAAGACAACATAGCTAGGCAAGTGAGAAAGGTAACAAGCAAAGATAAATATTTTTGTATTTTTGATTTTTATGTGACAAGCTAAATATAACAACAAATAAAAATAAGAACAAGTGAATGAAAATTTGTGTGAAGTTAGTTGGTAGTTGATGATGATATTCCCCGGCAACGGCGCCAGAAATCCTTCCTGATACTTGTGATCTGCGTTGGGTTTTTCGTGAAGAGGAACGGGTAATTGTAGCACAAAGCGGAAAAGTATTTCCCTGAGTTATGAAACCAAGGTTTATCGAACCAATAGGAATATCAATCCTCAACCATCTTTAGCAGCTGCACACAAATGAACAAACGACTTGCACCCAAGGCGGGCAAGAGGGTTGTCAATCCCCTTGATCTCATTATTTGCAAGCAAATGAGTTGTGTAGATAATTGTTGATAAAAGAAAAATAAATAAATAAAGCAAATAAAGGCAGCGAGGTAATAATAGTGTTTGCAAATATATAAGTGAATAGACCAGGGGGCCATAGTGTTCCCAAGCGGCATCTCTCATGTAGCCAGCATACGGTGGGTAACAAATTACTGTTGGGCAATTGATAGAAAAGCGGATAGTTATGCGATGTTCATGACAATGATCATGTATGTATAGGCATCACATCCATAAGAAAATAGGCCGACTCCTGCCTGCACCTATTTCTATTACTCCACTCATCGACCGCTATCCAGCATGCATCTAGCGTATTAAGTAAAACATAGTAATGCTTGGAGAACGATGACATGATGTAGACAAAGTAAACTCAAACAATATGAATGAACCCCATCGTTTTATCCTTAGTAGCAACAACACAAAGACGCATCTTATCCCCTACTTTGTCACTGGGATATAGAAACTCGCCAGGTTGAACCTACCACAACGCACCACTCCCACCGATGAAATATCAATCTACTTGGCCAAAGCACATCAATAGATCGGAGAGCATTACAAAGCTATAATGATCATGCACTTAGGAGATAATATAATTCAAAGGCATATCAAATACTTTTCATGCATAATCTGAACATAAACACACAATTCATCAGATCCCAACAAACACACCGCACAATAGGATTACATCAGATAGATCAAAGCGAAGATGCGATGACCATTGTATTGAATATCATAAGAGAGAGAGATTGCCATCTAGGTACTAGCTATGGACCCGTAGGTGTGTGGTGAATTACTCACACATCATCATGAAGGCAGCAAGGTTGATTAAGAGGCCCTCCGTGATCGATCCCCCCTCCGGCAGGGTGCCAGGACGGAGCTCTAGATGGCCTCGCGACAGAATAGAGACTTGCGGCAGCGAAAAAAGTGTGACGGGACTGCCTCCAGGGTTTTCACGATATTAGAGAATTTATAGGTCGAAGAGGGACGTCGGGAGGCGGTTGAGGGGGCTGACGGTGTCCTGGACTAGGGGGTACTCACCATGTCGTCTCCCGACCTATGGGTCGGGCCGAGGACCCCCATGGCGGTTTACTGATGGGCCACTTCGGGCAGCCCATGATGCATACAAGGGAGATTCCACAAGACTTGGCGCACAAGACAAGGACTCCTCTAAACCCTAGGCCTACGGTGCATTATATAAACCGAGGCCAGCCTAGAAAATAGACAACCCTCAATCTCATATTCATTACTACAATCTCGTGGTAGATACCTGTACTCTGTACTATCCCCCATATGAATACAATGAAAAGCAGGACGTAGGGTATTATCTCCTTGAGAGAGCCCGAACCTGGGTAAAATCCTGTGTCCATGTTACCATCGCTCCAAGACGCCTAGCTTAGGACCCCTACTACGAGATATGCCGGATTTGACACCGACATTGTTGCTTTCATTGAGAGCGTGCTGGGTAGTCTCCGCGGTGCGATGGGAATTCAGATCGGCTCCATCGCGATCTACGCGTCGAAACCGAGCTACATCGTCAACGTCGGCATCTTCGTCGCCGGCTTGACTGGTCACCTCGGCTAGGCCGAGGACTGCGCGCCACGTCGGATCATCTTGATCGGACGGGTGTCTTCATCAACATCAACTCCAATCTCAACCAAGATCATGGAAGAATCCTCCATGGTGCTCGGGGGTCAACGTCAACATTGCCCTCGCGCGATCATGCAGTTTTTCTGGACAGCGAATTCGTGTTCGTCGTCCCCACCTCCTCGAGTGTCGCTTTGACGATTGCTTTAGTAGAATTATGCAGAATTGAGTCTAGAACAACCCTGCAAAATTTCGTCGCGTTCCGGTGGAGGAATCTCCGGCGATCTACAATATACCGGAGCCCTATCGAATCTGGACGGGAATCTGAATGAGTTAAGGACGAGGAGTCCAGTATCTAGCTCGGATATCCGTTGTAAAATCCCACCGTTCATCGGCTGCGGAATTCCTATACCGATCACCTCTCCAAATTTCAGCCCGATCCGACCGTCCAAACTCCGGGAAACGTCCGATGAGTACAACGAATTTTGGATCTATTTTCTGCGCGAGAACTAATCCGACCCGAGTTCATCTTTTTCATGAACGGGTTGTGAGGCGTCCTTTTCGAAGGAAATTTTCTCATCACCTCGGTCAACCGACCAAGAGTTCGGCATCGCGAGGGCCGAATAATCATCAAGAGAACCTCGTCATCCGCGGGTTGTACGGGTCGGGCGCTCCGTTGCTTCATCAAGCCAGCATTGACCTCGTCACAAATTCCGACCTGCGTCGGCATCGCCGCGCCGTTACTTCTTCAAGCTGACGCCCACCACGCCGACCTGCTTTTACACGTCGGCTGGCATGGGGCTCTAGCGTCACCTTACCGATCTGCACCGTCACCTCGGCTATACCGGGGCTTCGTCATCTCCTCATCAACCCGCTCCGGGGACTTCGGGGTCACCAGCCGACCAGCTTCGACACCTCGGCTGGCATGAGAATTCGGCATCACCAGCCGACCAACTTCGACACCTCGGCTGGCGTGAGACTTCGGCGTCACCAGTCAACCTGCTTCGACACCTCGGCTCGCATGAGACTTCAGCGTCACCAGCCGACCTGCTCCGTCACCTCGGCTAGACCGGGGGTTTTGGCATCTCTTCATCAACCTGCTCCAGGGACTTCGGCGTCACCAGCTGACCAGCTTTGCCATGTTAGCTAGACCAGGGACTTCGCCTCTCCACATCGACCGCGCAGTGTTGCCACTTCGTCAAGCCGAACTCTTCGCTAAGGCACCTCGGCACCCAGGCCATATTCCTTTACTTATTTGCTTCACTTAAATTAACTAAGTAGAAGATTTTTTTTCTTTTTGTATATTATTACCTTTATTTGTTATTGCTCTTGGTTTGCACTATATTGTGTGCACAGGAAATCGACTTCGGCTGTGTCATGCGGTCACCACGGCGTGCCTACATCGTCGTCCCGCCTCCATCAACAAGATTGTGTCGTCGACATGGTCAACGGACCTGGGGGCTTCACTGTCACGCTGCCGAACTACTCTCCTCGGCTGGACCGGGGGCTTCGCCTCGTCGCAGCAACCGTGTTGCGTTGCCACTTATCGACCCGAGCTCTTCGCTCTATTACCTCGGGCTTGGGAGCTGGGACCTCTGCCAGGCCGAGGACTACGTCTTCGTCACGCCACAACCCCGAACCGCGCCGAGCACATTAACCAGCTAAGTCGTTTTCGTGCTCAGCTCTCTTTGAAATTTTATTTTTTGTTCGGTGCTACCAAACATTATATTTTTTGTTAAACAAAAAAAAACTTTGTTTGTTAAAAATTTATTTACCCGATTTAACC
The DNA here is from genome assembly GCA_039707655.1 of Elymus sibiricus. Taxonomy (NCBI): domain Eukaryota; kingdom Viridiplantae; phylum Streptophyta; class Magnoliopsida; order Poales; family Poaceae; genus Elymus; species Elymus sibiricus. The sequence continues at coordinate 239,557,029 of CM077667.1, read as the reverse complement.
GGGGGTTCTTATATTTGTATGAGTCGTTTTATAATAACTGTGTTTTCTTGTTAGTCGTTGGAAAGTCTTTTTCTAGTACTCCTTTTTCCGACACTAGCGTGTGGTCAATAGCCGGATAGCCTGGTTTCTTTCTAAAGCCGCTCGAGTTTAGTTCGCTAAACAGGCCTCAGAGAAACACTCCGCCGTCGGGATATGGAGGTTGAAGCCAAAGGCTGACCCACTTGGAGTTCGGAGATCGGATGTATCAGGTTAAAGCATGACCGAAGCACATATTAATTTTAAGACCAGTTTCGGATTGGCACAATTTTCTTTTATCTAAGCATAAAGTTTTTTACATAAATTTTGTTTTTTCCGAGCATAACTCTCGCAGTACACTTTTAAAGCATCGGCAATGTCAACGGGGGGCTGCAACTAGAGCCGAACCCACCAAAAGCCAAGGCACTCCGAGGAGTCCTCGGCAAAACGTCCTCGGATATTGCTTTATATGCACCAGTTTCGAATTGTGTCTTCGGTCAATAGTTGGGTTGCCTGGCTCCTGTGCTTGCCTCCTACGTTCCGCTTTGTTCGGCTAGGAGTGCAAAGGGAGAACCACTGCGATTGTACTTCCGGTTTAACTGGTCAAGTACGTCAGTGGAGAAAGCCGAAAACTGACTGTCATAATATGCATAAACTGGTCGGCGATCCGATGACCGTATTAAACTACGGCCCTTTCATAAAATTGGCCGGAGTGTTAACGGCTTGACCTCGGCTGACGCCGAACACTAACCGGGGTCTAGTAACTGGCCTCCCAAAATTTAAGCTCCTATGACCAAGTGAAAGTTATAAAGCCTAGATATCTGATTGCCTCGTTTCCGCTAAGACAACCGCCTCCGGGCATCGAGACGCCGGCTAAGGGTTGTGTTGTTACTGCGGAAACACCCTGCGTAGCATCTACAAAGGGGTAGAAGCCGACGATGGGCCACTCTCAAATGATAAACGGTCACAAAGGAGTCAAAATAGCATATAGCAGAAAAGCATTTGTATTCAATATACGAGTGCCGCCTTCCGTAATCATCATTATAAAGCCATAAATATGCATCAATTTGACTTGAGATTTTGGCCAAGCTGGGTTGCCTGGCTCCTGTGCTTATCCCCTACGTTCCTGATTGTTCGGCTAGGGGGTAAAGGGAGCACCTCTGCGATTGTTACTTCCGGGTCATCCGTGTTAGTACCTCAGACTGGGTGAAGCCGAAAGCTAGCCATCTTAAGAATATAATTGGTCGGCAACGACGGACGTGGAAATTTAGGTTCACTAAGGACCACAGAGTTCGGAAACTTTCCCCGAACTAAATCCTCAATATTTTCCTCCCGCATTGATCGGAGTTGAGGTTTCACGATCATGGTCAACATGATAGCCTGGGAAAAGGAACTTATAAAGGAACTATTTTTCCCAGAAGATGTTTCTTACGTTAAATAGTAATATAACATATCTCTCCACGTACCTTTGTTTATAAAACCATATGGCCGGATTGCCTTGTTTGCCGTAAATCTTTGCCCTCATAAAGGCTTTATAAAGTAGGACAAACACTCCTCGGCTACTGGCCAAGGAGGTTGAAGCCGATGGTCGGTCAACAAAGTCTTGTACAATACGGATCCGAGCATTAATGATGTAAAGTACTTGGATACATAGAATCATTACACATAAATTGTGTCAAACGTAACAAAGTTTGTGTCACACAAATATCAATCCTTAATTCGACCACCCATGACCAAATTAAGGCTCGGGGGCTACTGCACTACCTATTCAATGCAGCAAATTCAAAGTGCAATACTGTTTCCATAGAGAATCGATCCTCGGGTTGGTCGGCCGCACCCAACCTGAGTCTGGGAAACTAGGCGCATCGCGTTTCTGTTACTAAGTATGCTGCCGAGCAAGGACTTGATCCTTAGGCCAATTTTGCAAATCGACCTAAGTCTCAGGGGTTACCGGGATTAGTGGTTTTCTTTTATCCTTCAGGTGCATCATGGGTTTTAGACCGACACGCACCTTGCGGGCTTCTGGCTATATATCTTGGAAGAGAATAAATTGCACCAATGGAAAATATCCACAAAAAACAGCCCGAGAGCAAGGTGGTGCACCACCTTGGAAGCAGGCCGGCATAAAGCTTGGATGCAAGTGGCTGGCTCCATAAAGGGCATTTCCGGCATTAAGCTCGGATGAACTCCTTCAACTTTTTCAAGACCGAGGTAATCTATGACACCTCGGATGAATACCGGCGTTGGAGCTCGGCTGTAAAAAGATACCTTGGATACAGTCCGACGTTGGAGCTCGGACACAGTCCGGCGTTGGAGCTCGGCTGTAAAAGACACCTCGGACATAGTCCGGCGTTGGAGCTCGGATGCGAGAGGAGACCGCCACACGGGAAGCACTTTGAGCCCGAGGTGTGGCGTAAATATTACAAGGCATTGATAAAGGCCGAGAACTTAAAGGGGCTCCTCGGATGCCTGACGTGTGAACTCTTCGGACTCAGCTCGACGATCTTCAAGATCGGACATGGGAAGATTTGTTGAACCAGTTTTCAAGACCGACGACCGAAGACAAAGAGATGTTTGGAAGAACCGAGGAGCGTCCCCAACTTGAAGACCGGTTCAGGGGGCTACTGATGGTGTCCTGGACTAGGGGGTACTCACCACGTCGTCTCCCGACCTATGGGTCGGGCCGAGGACCCCCATGGCGGTTTACTGATGGGCCACTTCGGGCAGCCCATGATGCATACAAGGGAGATTCCACAAGACTTGGCGCACAAGACAAGGACTCCTCTAAACCCTAGGCCTACGGTGCATTATATAAACCGAGGCCAGGCTAGAAAATAGACAACCCTCAATCTCATACTCATTACTACAATCTCGTGGTAGATACCTATACTCTGTACTATCCCGCATATGAATACAATGAAAAGCAGGACGTAGGGTATTATCTCCTTGAGAGAGCCCGAACCTGGGTAAAATCCTGTGTCCATGTTACCATCGCTCCAAGACGCCTAGCTTAGGACCCCTACTACGAGATATGCCGGATTTGACACCGACAGGGGCCACCACATATCAGGGCGCACCCCCCCAGGGCGCACCCTAATGTGTGGTGGGTCCCTCGTGCACCTCCTGGCCTCCTTCCGAAGCTTCTAGGTCTTCATATAGTCCAGAAAAAATCATCAAAAAGTTTCGTGGCAATTGGACTTCGTTTGGTATAGTATACCTGAAAAAGCAAAAACATGCAGAAAACAAAAACTGGCACTGGGCACTGGGTCAATAGGTTAGTGCTAAAAAATATTATAAATTGGTAAATAATGACCCAAAAAGTATCCTAGAATGATAATATATCAGCATGGAACAATCAAAAATTATATATGCGTTGGAGACGTATCACTTAACATTTGTATTAATGTGGTGAAGATGGAGCCATGCCTTGCTAATACAATAAGATGAATGGGGGGGGGGTAAACATTTCTTAAGGATCGTATACTTTTGAGAATTAACAATTCTATTTCTTATACTTTGAATACTTCTATGTTAATATTTGTTGATTCATCTTTTCTCATGAGCATACCTGAACAAGATTACATAGTGGATATCATGTCACATCAAGAATTCTGTTTTTAGCATTTACCTACTTGAGGACGAGCAGGAATTAAGCTTGGGGATGCTTGATACGTCTCCAACGTATCTATAATTTTTTATTGTTCCATGCTGATATATTATCATTCTAGGATACTTTTTGGGTCATTATTTACTAATTTATAATATTTTTGAGCACTAACCTATTGATCCAGTGCCCAGTGCCAGTTGCTGTTTTCTGCATGTTTTTGCCTTTTCAGGTTTACAATACCAAATGAAGTCCAATTGCCATGAAACTTTTTGATGATTTTTTCTGGACTATATGAAGACCTAGAAGCTTCGGAAGGAGGCTAGGAGGTGCACGATGGCCCCACCATACATCAGGGCGCCCTGGGGGGGGCAGGCCCTGATATGTGGTGCCCCCCTCAACCGCCTCTCGATGTCCCTCTTCGGCCTATAAATTCTCTAATATCCTAAAAACCCTGGAGGCAGTCCTGAAACCCTTTTTCCGCCGCCACAAGTCTCTATTCCGTCGCGAGGCAATCTGGAGCTCTGTTCCGGCACCCTGCCGGAGGGGGGATCGATCGCAGAGGGCCTCTTCATCAACCTTGCTGCCCTCATGATGATGCGTGAGTAGTTCACCACAGACCTACGGGTCCATAGCTAGTACCTAGATGGCAATCTCTCTCTCTTATGATCTTCTATACAATGTTTATCACATCTTCGCTTTGATCTATCCGATGTAATCCTATTGTGCGTTGTGTTTGTTGGGATCCGATGAATTGTGGGTTTATGTTCAGATTATTCATGAAAAGTATTTGAGATGCCTCTGAATTATATTATCTCTTAAGTGCATAATCATTATAGCTTCGTAATGCTCTCCGATCTATTGATATGCTTTGGCCAAGTAGATTGATATTTCATCGGTGGGAGTGGTGCGTTGTGGTAGGTTCAACCTGGCGAGTTTCTATATCCCAGTGACAAAGTAGGGGACAAGATGCGTCTTTATGTTGTTGCTACTAAGGATAAAACGATGGGGTTCATTGATATTAATTGAGTTTACTTTGTCTACATCATGTCATCGTTCTCCAAGCATTACTCTGTTTTACTTAATACTCTAGATGCATGCTGGATAGCGGTCGAAGAGTGTAGTAATAGTAATAGGTGCAGGCAGGAGTCGGTCTATTTGCTTATGGACGTGATGCCTATATATACATGATCATTGCCGTGAACATCACATAACTATCTGCTTTTCTATCAGTTGCCCAACAGTAATTTGTTACCCACCGTATGCTGCCTACATGAGAGATGCCGTTAGGGAACACTATGCCCCCCGTGTCTATTAACTTATATATTTGCAAACACTATTATTACCTCGCTGCCTTTATTTAATTTTTATTTATTTTGCATTTATCAACAATTATCTACACAACTCATTTGCTTGCAAATAACGAGATTAAGGGGATTGACAACCCTCTTGCCCGTGTTGGGTGCAAGTCGTTTGTTCATTTGTGTGCAGCCGCTGAAGACGGTTGAGGATAGATATTCCTATTGGTTTGATAACCTTGGCTTCATAACTGAGGTAAATACTTATCGGCTTTGTGCTGCAATTACCCGTTCCTCTTCCCGGAAAACCCAACGCAGATCACAAGTATCACGAGGTCGCGGGGCAACCATGACAGGAGGGCTTCTCAAGTACCTCTTGAGGTCCTCGAGAGCTGCGTCGGCTTCGGGAGTCCATTTGACGGGGCCCGTTCTCTTCCGGAGCTTGAAGAAAGGCAGAGCCCTCTTACAAAACTTGGAGATGAAAAGCCTGAGCGAGGCTACACATCCAGCCAGCTGCTGCATCTCTTTGAGGTTGCGGGGAGGACGCATCTTCTCGATGGCTTGTATCTTCTCAGGGTTAGCCTCAATGCCACGGTGGAAGACCAGGAAGCCCATGAGCTTTCCTGAGGGGACTCCGAAGACACACTTGGCGGGGCTGGGCTTGAGGTTGATCTTGCGTACGCTGGAGAAGGTCTCCTCGAGGTTCGTGATGAGGGAACTCTCTTCGCGCGTCTTGATCACGATGTCGTCCAGGTAGGCCTCGGCATTGCTTCCTATTTGAGGCTCCAGGCCATTGTGCATCAGCCTATGGAAGGTGGATCCTCCACTCTTCAAGACAAAGGGGAGACACACGTAGCAGTACACTCCGCAGGGAGTAAGGAAGGCAGTCGTCTCTTCATCTTGTTTGGCCATCTTGATCTGGTGGTAGCCTGAAAAGGCGTCAAGAAAGTATAGCAGCTTGCACCCGGCTATGGTGTCCACGATCGGATCGATGTGTGGTAGCGGGAAGTGGTCCTTCGAGCAGGCCTTGTTGAGATCAGTGAAATCGCTGCACATCCGCCCCTCTCCGCTATGCTTCTGGACCATGACAGGATTGGCAACCCAGTCTGGGTGGATTACCTCGCGGATGAAGCATGCCTCTTGAAGCTTCTTGGTCTCTTGAACGATGAAATTTTGTTTCTATATCGCGTGGCATCATGCCTTTTGCTTCACGGGCCGTGCGTTTGGACATACAGCTAGGTGGTGCTCGATCAATTCCCTTGGCACTCCAGGCATGTCTGATGGTGGCCAGGCGAACATATCAACATTTGCCCGAAGAAAGGTGATGATCTCACCTTCCTATTTGGCCGAGAGGCCATTGCCGATGGTGACGATGGGCCCAGAGTTGCTGCCGTCAAGCGACACTTTCTTCGTCTCGGCGCGCGCTTGAGAATACATCGGCTTCTTCTTGGAGGGTGCATGCTCGATGTCATCCTCATCAGGAAGATGGGCGCTGGTGGCAGCCTTGTAGGCATTCTTGAGGGTGCGCACTGCGTCCCTCTCATCACAGCGGATGGTGATGGTGTCGCTGCAGCCTGGGAGCTTGATGGTGTTGTAGGCATGATGGGTCACTGCCATGAACTTGGCGAGTGTAGGGTAGCCCAAGATGGCGTTGTATGGCAGGACGATCTGCACCACTTCAAAGTTGACGAGCTGGTGTGGTAGTTCTTGTGGCTATCGAAGGTGACAGAAAGATGCACTTGCTCCAGGGGCAGGGTGGAGTCATCCGTTACGAAAAAGGGTCTCGTCGGCATGAGGCGCTCGTAAGGCACCTGAAGCACCTCAAATTTCTCCACAGACAGCACATTGAGGCCTGCACTGCCATCGATGAGTCTCTTAGTGACCGCGACATTGTTGATAGTTGGTGTGCACAGTAGAGGGATCGTCCCCACAGCCCTCGTGGACATGGGATGGTAGGTAGAGTCGAAGGAGATCGAGAACTGTGACCACATGAGGGGCCTGGAGACGTCAACTCCGGGGAGGACATCGTTAACCTCACGGGAGAACTGCTTGAAGTGGCGGTTGGAGGCGGGAGCCTGAGCTCTGCCAAGGATGCATGCCACCTAACGAGGTTCTTGGTAGCCCCCAACGTCCTCATCAGGAAAATTACTCCTGTTGGTGCGAGGCAGTGCGACGTTGGCTTGAGGAGGATTGGCCTGCCGAGGCTGATTCCGACAGCCCTGCCGGTAGTTGTTGTTATTGCGGTCATTGTAGTTGTTATGATCGTTCCAGCGGACACCGTTGTAGCCTCCCGCCGCGGCCTCTAGCGCGATCGTTGCGGTCGCTGCGCCTGCCTTGATTGTCTCGCTGGAGCATCTTGAGCTCGTGGCAGTCCTTAGTACGATGAGTGTTCACGTTGTGGAAGGCGCATGCAGGACGACCATCCTTCTTGGGCACAGGCTCGTCGCGGTCGCTCCCACGCTTTTGCTCGGACTCTGCCGCAAGCACAATGGGGCTCTTGCGCTTGGCGTCCTTGTTCTTGATCTTAGCGGCATCGAGAGCCGCGTCTGAATCATTGTGGGCGAAGAGACGACCTTCCTTAGCCTTGGCGCATCGGTCAGCGAGGTCAAAGAGCGTGGCGATGGTGTTGAGCTCATCGTTGATGGCGAGCTTCTCCCGCATCTTGATATCTGTGACGCCCACGAAGAATGAGGAGATGATCGCGGAATCAGAAGCACGCAGGATCTTGATGCGCACTTGGCTGAAGCACTGGATGTACTTGCAGAGAGTCTCGCCAGGCTGCTGGCACACGACACACAAGTTGTTGAGAGTGAGGGGACGCTCGTATGTTCCCTTGAAGTTGGAGACGATCTGCGCGCACAGCTCGGACCATGAATAGATGGAGCCTTTTGGAAGGTTCATCAGTCACGAGCGCACCACGTCCTTGAGGGCCATGGGAAACCAGTTTGCCATGACCTTGTCGTCACCGCCCATAGCTTTGATGCCGCTGGCGTAGAGCTGTTGGAACTCTGTGGGGGTTGGGGGAGCCATCATAGTGAGGAGGCAGCTCCAGCTTGAAAGGCGTGGGCCACACCACGCGACGCAGCTCAGGGGTGAAGGCGCGGCAGCCCCCAGTGCTCGACGGAACGCCACCGACGAGGGCGACACCGTTCTGATGCCTGGCCACGGCGACATCCTGGAGAGTGTGGTTCTGGCGCTCGCATGAACTTTTGAGGATCACACGCACGTCGGTGGCCACGTGGCAGACGATCTGGCAGCTTGGATCTGCGTGGGGTACTGAAGATGCTCTGTCAGATGGCACCACAACGCGCACACCACGATTAGGCCCATCGCCTTCGCTGGGCGGAGGAGGTGGAGGAGGAGCCTCTTGCCCTGCCCTTGCGCCCTGCGACGAAGGGGGACGATGCAGGGAGTGGGTGAGAGCCGGGGCGTCTGTAGCGGTGTTGACGAGCTCGCACTATTAGGAGAAAGCTTATAGATAGAACCTTAGCACTAGTGTGGGGTAGGTGGGCATCACTACTGCTAATTAGTAGTAGCGCATTGCACGCACCGGTGCTATAGGTAGTGATATAGCAGTAGCGTGTGTCGGTGGCCCTTGCTACTGCTAAGTGGTTCCATCGTCACCCACCGGGGCTGCCCATAGTAGTAGCACTGGGCAAAAACCCACGCTACTAATATTCACGTAGCAGTAGCGCGTGTTGCACGCCCACCGCTACCTTTATGTTTGCACTGTGCTAGCAGGTGGACCCCAATTAGCAGTAGCGCTGGGCCACTGACACGCGCTGCTGCAACAGAGATTAGCAGTAGCGCTTTTAGCCGTCCGGCGCTACTGCTATTCGTAGCAGCCACCTTTTCTCCCACCCCTCCCCCTTTCCCCTCTACCTCCCTCACTTAGTTCTTCCTTCTCCTACCTCTCTTCTCTTCCCATTAATGCCCCCATCCACCATCTCCTCCATTAATGACCTCTCTTCTCTCTAGCTTCTTCCTCACTTTATTTGTCTCTCCCTCCTTCCTTTTCCCACTCCTACCTTTGTATCACTAGCTAGCTCTCCCTCCCTCACCACTAGTTAGGTAGAGCATCTCCTTCCAACTAGATCTACCCATTTTTGTCCACTAGTTAGGATTAAGCCATGCATCTCTGTCCACTACTTTCGATCCCTAGATATATAGCGGCACCGACCATCTAGCTACCGTGTGCTCGATCCCTCTCTTGGGACGATAGGTGAGTAAAAAGTTGCGCTTTGCAAGAATGGAAATATGTGTGTTTGCGCTATGATGGTGGGAATGTGCGTGTGGCATGAGTTGCCGCCTATGTGTATTTGTCGGATCGTGCGTGACAAGAGTTGCTTATGTTTTGCCGAAATGTCGATTTATTTCCGTTTCGGTGAATTTCAGGCAAACTCTATATGGCCTATTTCCAGGGAAGGTCATGCCAAATTTTTGTATGACTTTGATGTATGCATATATATATGCATGCATGGTAATAATTCTTTTGCTTATACTGCGCAGGCAATCATGAAGGTTAGTGGAAGGGTGGTGGGAAGATGGTTGCAATCCGCGGTGCACGACATGTATTCAAATAACCGGACAGGGATTTTATGTCCGTGTAGAAGATGCAAACTAATCATCAAATTGGACCCCTTTGACCATGGTAGTTTGAAGGCACACCTGCTCATGTATGGTTTCATGGATGGCTATACTAGGTGGATAATTGAAGATGATGATGAGGATGTCCACATGGCAGGCAATAATGACATGGGACTAGACAAAGAGATGACCGACGATGGGCCCATAGACAAGGGCACATGAAATGGAGGCGTAGAAGAGGCCGTACACGGCAGGTAAGAGGCCGTACACGGCGGAGAAGAGGCCAGACACAGCTGAGAAGAGGCAGATACACCGCAGTCTTCGACGCGACTAAGTTTAGTCATGCAGGACCCTCATGTTCGAGACCTGCTTTGCAAGAATATGACTAGTGACATAGCTGCTTCTAGAGTGGACGCCAAGGTGGCGCAACTGGAGGTAGACTCAGAGACTCCATTGTATGACGGTTGCGATCCCGAGGTGACCTGCTTGAGTTTCACGCTCGAACTTTCTAAAGACAAAGGCCGAAAACAAATGGATAGACGCAAGCCTCGATGAGCATTTGAAGTATCTACATAATAAAGTTCTTCCTGCCGGGAACCTGTGTCCTACTAGTGTTGATGAGGCCAAGAAGATCGTGTGCCCTCTTAATCTGCCCCACATTAGATACCATGCATGCATCAACGATTGCATCATTTATCGGAAGGAGCACGCGGAAAAAACCAGCTGTCCGGTGTGCAATGCTTCTCGATACAAGAAGGCCAGAAAGAAATCTCCTCAGAAAGTTGTATGGTACTTACCGATCACTCCCCGTCTACAACATTATTTCGTAGATCCTAAAGAAGCAAAGCTCATGCGTTGGCATGCGGAGAGGCTGAAGCCCAACGACGGAGATGATCCAAAGTTGAGACACCTCGCGGATGCTAGCCAGTACCGAGAATTCAATGCTGAATATGGATATTTCGAAGATGATGCAAGGAACATCGTGCTCGGCACGAGTACCGATGGCATGAATCCGTTTGGCAACCAGAACAACAACCATAGCACATGGCCCGTGTTTGTATGGATGTACAACCTCCCCCCTGGTTGTGCATGAAGTCAAAGTACATACACATGAGCATGCTGATTCAAGGGCCGAAACAACCGGGAAATAATATTAATCTGTATCTGGGGCTACTTAAAGAGGAGTTAGACACGTTATGGAAAACACTGGCCAAGACATGGGACGCCAGCAAAGGCGACTATTTCTATATGAGAGCCGCGCTAATAACGACGGTGCACGACTATCTCGGTTACGGATATGTCACAGGCCCGGTGTGCCACGGATATTGTGGATGCACCCGATGCATGGATGATACAACGTCTCAGCAGCTAATGAAAGATAGAGGGGTCTGGGAAAATCGTTTACATGGGGCATCGAAGATGGCTCGAGAAGGATGACCCGTGGAGAAAACGTGGAGATCTATTCAATGGTGAGGCTGAGCATCAAAGACCTCCACGTAAGAGGAGCGGTGCTGAAATCGATGAGTTGTTGAAAAATTGGGAACAGTGCTCTACGCCTGGAAAGATGAAAAAGACGCCGGAGCCGCTGCTGAAGGTATGGAAGACGAGGTCTTTTTTCTAGGACTTGGAGCACAAGACCAAACTTGACACGCCTCATTGCCTTTATCAAATGCATATCACGAAGAATGTCCTTGAGAGCTTGCTTGCAATAGTGATGAACATGCCGGATAAGACCTAGGATGAGCCGAAGGAAAGAAGAGACTTGGAAGATTTGAACATCAGGGCAGACCTCCACATGCCGCCCCGTAAAAAATCCGAGGAGACGGAGATGGAGAAGGCGGTGGGGGATAGGGGCAAAAAAGTCAACAAGAAGGAAGATAACTATTGCCGCCCTTCTTGCTTCACCTTAAGTCCGAAGGAGATCGATCAATTCTTCAAGTGCCTTATCGGAATCAAAGTTAGTTCCGGTTACCGTTGGAAGATAAGCAGATTTCAAGACACCAAGAAGAAAAGGTTCAGCGGGATAGTCTCATGACTATCACGTGATGATGACGCAGATCCTTCCGGTTGCCCTTGGAGGGATAATGGACAAGCACGTCTGTGAGACGCTTACTGGTCTTTGCAACTTTTTCGACGTTATCTCTCGAAAATCGATCAGTGTGAAGAAGCTCCGAAGGCTACAGGATGAGATCGTTGTCATACTAAATGAGCTTGAGATTTACTTCCCGGGCGTGTTCTTTGACGTCATCATACATCTGTGTGTCCACATTGCGGACGACATCATCGACCTCGGGCCGTCATTCCTTCACAGCATGATGCTGTTCGAGAGGATGAATGGGGTCATCAAAGGATTCGTTCGTAACATGTCATGTCCGGATGGAAGCATCGTACAGGGCTATCTGACCCAAGCGTGCATCTCCTTCTGCAAGAATTATCTAGGCGGCAAAAACCTAGTTGTTGGTTTACCCGCCAACAAGCACCTTGGGAGGCTCAGAGGAGAAGGTCACACGAACAACCGGAGGGAATTGCACGTGGACCACTCGGGTCGATGCAACGACATGGACATAGCAAACTTAGTAGTGCTACAACACCTAGACATGGTAGATCCTTTCGTGGCACTCCACAAAGAAACCATCGCAAAGAACTACCGTGACAAGGGGCTAAACAAGACAGACGCCGAAGTTACTAGAGAGCACAACTCTACTTTCTTGTGTTGGTTCAAAGAGCATGTTCTTGCTAACCCCCCGGAAGAGGGCAGTGCGGACGGATTGCGCATACATGCCTTAGGACATGGCCTCACGGCCAAACTCACGACCTATCAGGCATACGATATCAACGGATACACGTTCTACACGGAGGCCAAAGACATAGACAATGATTACCAGAACTCAGGGGTGACGATGGAATCCATGACCGCCGACAACGACGCAACTAAAAGATTCTATGGAAGGGTCGAAGAGATCTGGGAGCTTAACTATGCTGGAGTGCACAGTGCGACGATGTTTCGTGTCAGATGGGCTAAGTCCGTCGAAAGAGAAAACCGGTATTTCACTACCATGTCTATACCCAACGCGAAGAGCGCAACTACCGTGAACGTCATCGCCAAAACTGAGCCATGGGTACACGCTAAGCACGTGACACAATGCTTCTTCATAACTGACCCGAGCAATCCCAGCTGTGTTGTCGTGAGGAGTGGCAAAAGGAGCAGAGGAAGACTATGACCAGTACGGCGACCCGATGAGGGAAGATGACGATGAAGATACAACATATGTCAAAAGAAGAAGCAAGACTACATTACCTAAGAAAAATCGTACTCCATGGAAAAGGAAAAGTCACAACGAGGGGCTCAATTATTCGGTAGCGAACAAGAAAGGAAAGAAGCTCACTCAGAAACGACAACATCGACGCTGAGAAACCATCATTTATATATATGTTCCTATTTTGTATACGCACTTAACCGTCATCGGTCAAACGATGTAATATATATTGCCTTAGTTATATACATTGTATTCCCTTCCCACCATGCATATACATATGGTTCCGGTTCGTTCGTCTTTCGAAAGAGAAAAAAAAGAAAAGCAAAAGAAAAGAAAAAGAAAAAAAAGGAAAAGAAAAGAAAAGGAAAAGAAAGAGAAAAGGAAAAGGAAAAAAAAAGAAAAAAAGAAATAGCACTAGCGCTGGTTACAAACCTGCACTATAGCTACTTACTATAGCAGTAGCGCGGGTTCTGAACTCGCGCTATAGCTAACTTAGCTATAGGGCGGGTTCGGAATCCGCGCTACCGCTATTTTGAGTTATTCCCCACGGCTCCAGTTCCAGTCGTCTACCTACCACTCCAGTTCCAGTTCCAGTCGCTAGGCTAGGGTTCAAGCCTTCGAGGGAGGATCTGCGCCGCCGCCAGGGTGATCCCGCCTCGCCGACCCCGCTAGCCACTGGCAGCGGTCTCACGCTCCTCCCTCTCAGCCGCGCTGGCCCTGCCCGACTCCGCCACCTTCCTCTCAACATCGCCGGCCGCTCCCGCCGGCCCTCCCCTCGTCGGCCCTGCCTGGCCGCCTCCCCCCGCCCCTCCCCCCGTCGGTGCGGCCCTGCCTGGCCACCTCTCGTCCCCCCTCCCGTTGGTCCTGCCTGGCCGCCTCTCGTCGGCCCTCCCCCCGTCGTTGAGGCTCTGTTTTGGTAAGCCCCCGGCCCTCCCGTCGCTGCTGCTTCGACCAATATTGTGTGCTTGTTGATCCCTTTGGTTTGGATGTTGCTCCTAGCCAGGTGATCCGAGTTATTGAGTTGGGTGGATGGAGTTTGTGCTAAGAGAAGGTTGGGATATTGGTTAATTTCGATTCGAACACACGAACAGTCAAAGCCTTTCCGCTCCGAGTTTATCAGAAAGTTCACAGTTTAGTTCGTTGTAAGCCAAGTAGATATTTTGAGTCAGAATTTACATTCTGAGTTAGAACCTCTAGTGCCCACATCAATTTGTTAGTTGATATGTTCCAGCTTGACAGTTTGTTATGTCGAAACTTGTGATGTTGTTAGTTTATAAGGAAGCAAACTCTGTTGCCCATGAATCTGCTATATCCGTTATACTCTAATATGTTCCAGCCATGTTTGGTTGCCATGAAGAACGAGAACCTCTAGATACTAATTATGATAAGGGCTGCATAAGCTTAAAAAATATAGAAGTGTGTTTGGGATAAGGAGGGCATGCATGTTGTCGGTCAAGGGGAAATACAGATCTTTTGTGCCATGTTTGGAAATTTATAGTATTATGTTTTAAGTTGCCGCAACGCTTTCTATGTCTCCCATCAATATGTTGTAGATCACCAAATGACCTTGAGGTGTGCTATCTTGTGCTATAGAAGCCAAAGTTTCCTACTAGAACTGGAAATTGACCCTTCTATTGCTAGAAGCACTGGCTCTGCTCCTATCTTAATCTTATAGTACTAGTGTGGGTGTACTCTCAAAATTTTAAAGATTGGTAGGATTGTGATTCCATTTATTGTGAATTTTTATTTGGTTTTAAATTGAGTTTGAGAGAGGATGAGATTTGTGTAGATTTTCTTGAAGTCTCAAACACTAGGATGGATATTTGGACATGTGTTGCAGTGTAGAAGATGGATATTTGAACATTGTTTATAGGGAATCTGATTCTGAGTGGCCTATGTTTTGCTGGAATGTTGATTCATTTCCCTTTCGGCAAATTTCATGCGCTCGATTTGTCCACTTTCTAGCAAAGGTCATGCCGAAATTCATCCAAAATTTTCCGTGAATTTCGGCTTGACTTGTGTGAGAAACTAGGACATATCCAGTGCCCGGGATTTGCCGGAATGGGAATGAAGCAACATTCGGGCAAAACATAGGCCTTTTTATGTCATTATTCATTTTATTAGGTCTAGAATTAAACGAGCAGACTTAATCGTAGGAAACATGGCTAACAACGACGAAGGCGAGGGTTCTGGTAACTGCAAAGATGTCTATGCGGCGGCACACAATTATTTCGATTATCTGGATGAACAACGGTTGTTGCGGGCCAATCCTGTCACATCCGAGGGTTGCACCGAGACCAACACTGGCACCGACACCGGCGCCGAGGCCGGCACCGATGCTGGTAAAGAAGCAGGTAAGGAACCGAGAGAGAAGAGGATACGACACCCAAACCAGCTCGGCACCAGATGACTGGTGGTAACGGCGGTGGACGCCAACAATTTCTAGCCAAAAGAGCCCGAGGAAGCGCGGAGGTGCTACGACTATCAAATAGGATGCATCCTACGGGAAACCGCCACCATCAACGACGATAACTTAAGGAAGATACCAAATATGGAGCAATTCCTCCTAACAAAGTTGCACCAGAGATTCCTGTTCGCCGGCCGGGATGAAACCAAATATCCATCACCGTGGCTAGAGAAGGGAATGAAGAAGATAAACAACAAAGCCATGGGCAAGTTTAGCAACGCGCTGTCTGCCTAGAAAGTAAGGGTGAAAAGTCAGATCACCAAAAAGGAACCCTACCCCGAGATTGTAAAGGATAATCCATTAATTACGGAAGAGCAGTTCAAAATATTCAAGGCAGCTTGCGCTGCCGAAGCTGCCAAAGAAAAGTCGGAGTACATGAAGGGGCTTCAGGAAAGGAACATGGGGTACCACCGCCTCAGAAGCTGTGGTTACTCGGGCAAGAGGCACATATGGGCCAAGGAGGACGCGGAACGTGAAAGTCTAGGGCTCCCATACCCCTTGGCGGAGTTCACCGTCCCGCAGGAGCATGACTTCATCAGGGCCCAGTACACTTGGGACCCAGTAAATAAGGTTTTCGAAACGGACGCGCCATGAGGGAGTTCATGAGACTGCTGGTAATAATTATTTTACCACCTTATTTTAGCTTCTGATCAATTCGACAACACATTTAGTCACATTTGTAAACGATCCATGTTCCTTTTGCAGAAAGAGCAGCACAGGATTGCGACCGAAAGCGACTCGTCGTCTGAGTCGTCGGCGAGGCCTATGTGAGATACCCCTTTCAACCGGGCCTTGAACATACTAAAATGACTCCCGTTGGACAAGCGGCCGTCGTATGGACGTGTGCACGCCGTCAGAGACGGCGCCACGTGGAAGTACTACTACCATGAGGACGCCGAGGAGAGAAAGAAGAGTGGGAAGTTAACCGAAATGAGCATCGACAAGAAGGTTGAGATTGCGGTCGATAAGAAAACCGCTGAGACCGAAGAAGCAATACGACCTGAGTTGGTGAGCGAGGCAGTCAACACAACGATAGGTGCGTGCAGCGAGGAAGTTGTAGCTTCACTTGGTACATTTGTTCCGACATTTTTTCGAATGGATGAAGCAAAATGCAGATAAAGAGGCAGCGGACTTTTCCCTTATCAGCTTCGTCTGGAGCAACTCGGTGAATGTCGCACCAGCACCTGCTCACGCAACCGCACGTGCCCCCGCACCTACTCATAGCAGCCCATCCTCCGTCTCTAGCATGCTCGGCGGGGTTTCGTCTTTGGCTGAGCTCGACGCCCTCACGATAACCACCTGTCACACCGGCCCTCTTCAACATATATGTAATCTTCCGTTTCCATTACCTTTCAGATGTCTGACATCGCAGACATGTCTTCGCAGGCCGATGACACCCCGTGCACCATAATGTACACCATCAATGGCCAGAAGGTGGACGTGGGAAAGGCGACAATAGTGAAGACAAAGGAACGCTCATTCCATAGCCGGCGGATTCCCCCTGGCGTCTTCAAGGATTCCGAGGCCAGTGTCAAAGCGGGCCACGAGAATTTGGCTCCTCCGGTACCACTAGAGGGAGATGACAACGAGACCATGCGGCGGCTTGGCGATTGCAAGAGTTGGGTCCTATTGTGGCTGAAGAGTCTCCTTCGTCTGGAGGCAGCCGGGATCACACCAAGGACCAAGCCTCAGCAAGGTATGAACACCACCACCCCACCTACCCAATTAGCGGCGCCTGTCGTCCGGGTGATAGCAGATGACGTGAGGAAGTAAAGGCTCCATTAGTGGTTGATGACGTCGCCGCCGTCGAAAAAGCATTGGATGATGTCATGGACGAGGATGATGACCCTCTACGGTTTCTCAATACTGGCGGTTATGACGACGGAGGATTGATGGCTAAGCAGTATGACTCAGGCTTTGAGCGTGATGAGTTGATGCCCAAATTGCCTGAGGAGGAACATCTTAACGCTGGTTGCAAGAAGTCTCTCTTCATGCGATCCTTGCAGGAGACGCCTCCAGATGCCGCCTCAACCCAGCAACAACAACGTGAGGGTTGTGCAATGCTGAGCCCGACAACACAAGGGGCGGTGGTCAGGGACGACTTGCTAGGCTCACTTCTGGTATGAAAGAAGCATAGTAAGAGAACAAGGAAAGGCCCTACTGGCGCCAAAGCTGCTAGCCGCCTC
Organism: Elymus sibiricus; assembly: GCA_039707655.1. Classification (NCBI taxonomy): domain Eukaryota; kingdom Viridiplantae; phylum Streptophyta; class Magnoliopsida; order Poales; family Poaceae; genus Elymus; species Elymus sibiricus. The sequence continues at coordinate 239,539,615 of CM077667.1, read as the reverse complement.
CACAACCTCGGGTTGCAGACCGTATACCTATCAAAGGTGCGGCAAAATTCCATGTCCCCGGTAATCTGATCCTACCTAAGTCAGCGCTAGAGGCCATAGACGGCGATCTAAGGAGACTTCATGATGATGTGCTGTCGAGAGAGAAAAGTCTTACCGTCTCAAAAATCCAGGATACCCGCTCTACGTGGTTAACGTGCCGCAACAAAGGTTGTACATCTAGACATTCCCCGCGGATAAGTTCTTGCTTCAATTTGATTACCTCTTCGACATGTTTCACATGACAAAGCTGGATTTTACGTTCGTCCGCCTTTATGCCTTGTACATGAATTATATTGTCAGGCGCGAGCAAATATCTCATTTCTCAGTCACGGACCCGTACTTTATGCACAAGGGATTCTTGGCAGTCTGTAGAGAGCACCATGAATATGCGAGGAAGTACATCATAGATTTCATGGTCGCCAATAAGGACATGGAGACGACTCTCCTGCCTTATCATCCCATCTAAGTCATCCGCGGATATCCTCGGTGACACATACATAATTTTGAAAATTTCAATCATTCATTTTCACGCGTGGATGGTAATTTGACGTGTACTTATTTTGCGCAACGGGGGACGCGCCGTCCACATCATTCTTTACCCCTGATTCTCCCACGCTCTTTACTTGGACTCGTCGAAGAACATAAAGAAAAAGGATTACACACACATCAAGAGTGTTCTCGACGGTGCTATCTTAAGCTACGGCCAATGGGGTTGAGAGATCACGGTCAAGAGGACAAAGAACCGCGCGCCCTACTTCGGCCATAAGACCTACTTCTGCTGCATCTAGCAACCGATTGATGGTCTTAGTGATGGATTCTATGTCATCCACCACATGCTGGAGTACAGAAGGGCTTGCCAGAAACTTCGCATGTCAGCTAAATCCAGCAATGCAGATATTCTGCAATGGGTCAAGACACTAGGAAATGTACCGGATCATCGACTACGAGTTGTGTTCTATCACATCCAGCGTGAACTTTCCCAAGTCACCATGACGGAGGTTGTCGAAAAACATGGATGTTCTACAAAGAAGGGCAAATGTCGCTGGAAGACATCCGAACATGCGTACCCGCTTAGCGTCTCGACATGAAGCCTCACGGAGCTCGGGTCCTTCCTGCCTGATTTGGAAGGATGGCACGACATGTTGGAGTGATTGACGATGACAATGTGTCCGTTTAGTCACTACTTTCTCTATGACGAAACTTTGAATTTATGCACGAGGAAACTTTGTGATGTAATTAAACCGTCCTCCTCAACTAGCGTAGATTACTCTAGTTAATTAGTTTGGGTACGATGAACTTTGTTATTTATGCTTACAATATGTTGCTTCTGTTTTTGCTAACTCTGTCTCTTTGTGTTGCTGAACTATATATTATGTTGCATATCATCGATGAATTATCATCATGTGATAATGCATGTATATAGATCATCAATGGTGAAGAAGTGCTATGCCGTGTTCGTAGGGAAGGTTCCAGGAGTGTACGACGACTGGCCAGAGTGTCAGGCCCAAGTGTTGGGGTTCTCGGGCGGCAGCCATAGAGGGTTTGATAGCAGAGCTGAAGCAAAAGATAGTTACTTGAGGTTCATGCTAGCGCGAGAGAGGTAAAGCAACCGGCGCCTCAAGTACTACTACATTATCGCGCTATTGCTCATAGTGACCGCTCTTCTCTTCTATATCATAGTTTAGATATAGATGATGAAACATGTGTATGTGATGACCATGCGGTTGCTTGTATTCGAGACATGTCTTGTAACATGTATCGTTATATCGAGATGATGCTGAGACATCATTTTTTGGATGATGTGATGATATGATGAGACTATTATGTGTATGATATGATGAGAATATTGTTTGTTCATGATATGATTAGACAACTATATAAAACCTGTACAAAGACATCACAAAATACGTAGCAGAAAAAAAGTATGCGAAACCCTAGCAGTAGCGCTGGTTGGCAAGTAGCAGTAGGCTAGTATATTAGCAGCGCGGGATATAGGCCAACGCTACAACTATATAACAGTAGCGCTGAACAGACCAACGCTACTGCTAAGTAGGGATAGCAGTAGCGCTGGTCTAACCAACGCTACTGCTACAAGTTACCTGTAGCGCCGCAGTAGTAGCGCGGCCACCCATGCTACTGGTAGGCAAAAACCCAGCGCTACTGCTAGGGTTTCTCCTATTAGTGTCGGTGATGCGTGCGAGATATGTGTCGTAGCCGGCTGGATTTGGGCTGTAGCCCAATAGCTCTTGCGCCATGAGGAGCGCGGCTTGCGGAGCCGGCGGGGTGTGGCGACCGAGCGAAGACTCTGTGGCAGTGCGTGCAGGCGCACGAACGGATGGATGGAGGAAGTCTGCGCCTCCCCGGTGGTGGCACGAGGATTTTGACGATGATTGGCATTGATGACAGGATCCGTGCGGATCATCTAGGCCCTGCGCGCGTACCTCTCGCGGCGCGCCTCGGTCATGTCGATGTCGAGCGGAGTCGAGGAATAAGACACACAAGGAGCTCCCCTACCTAGCGCGCCAAAGGTCGGAGATTGGTTTTGTGCCTACGAGAAACCTCTCAAGAACCCGATTCGAACACTGGGGAGCTGAGTGAAATCTACCCCTCGACTCGGATGGAGCTACACACACAGAGCATGAAGGAGATGCACGGATTTACCCAGGTTAGGGCCACCTTGCAGTGTAAAACCCTACTCCTGCTAGGTGGATTGCTTCCTCTCTTTTTTGCACAAGTGTTACAAGTTGTGAGGTAGACGAAGGTTTCTTCCGGGGGGAGAATTAGAGCTCCAATCCTCCTCTCCTCTCTAAGGTGGCAACATGTCCCTCTTATCCTTTCCTTGGGCCTCTCTTCCAAAAATATTGGCGGGAAAAGGGAAACCGCAGAGTGGCAATTCGGAGGGGGACAAGTGTGCAGTATTCCCTGATAAAGTCGGTCTTCACGCTGCAAAGGAGCCATCCATGATGTACTCGTGGGCTCGCGGGTGACGCCTGTTCTGGTGACCCGCGTCATGTTTGTCTTATTGCACCGAAGGGGTAAGTCTCTGGACTCATCGTGGAGGAGCACAATAGCTTGTTGCCCTTTTATCACAAACATGAAAGATTCCCTGCATGCGCCCGCTGGCGCCGTCCTCGTCATCTCTGTCGCCCCGCCATGTCACCCATGTGGCGGGCACGTGCTCGTGTTGATCAGCACCGCCAGGCCTCTCTAAGCAGAGAGCTTCACGGGAGGCAGCCTCGCGGGGGAGGCCTAGCTGGACCTCTCGCAACCTATTGACAGGTGTCCTGGGAGCCCCTCTGAGAGAGATACAGAGCCTCATCGACTTGGAGCCTCGCGAGGTGAACTTCAGAATCTCCTAGTGGGCTATTTGCCGCACCGGGCCTTCTTTGTCTCATTAACTAGGCTGGCAGCAGATGGGCCATGGTACCCTGGTTCAACTTGTTGGGATCTACCGTAGGTGCATCGCATGACAATTAAAATTTTCGTACGCGCAGAACATCCAAGAACATGCTACAGAGATGGATCACAGTTCGTTACCACTAGACGCGCAGTGCCGTGCAGCGGAAGTAGAGTTGGGGAAGCGCGTTCGCGTGGTCCATCTCCTCCTCGTTCGATCTCCCTCGAACAGCCGATACGATCTCCCTCGCGCAACCGGTCGCCGGATCCCACGTACAGGTTCGCCGGAGCAGCGCAAGTGCACCGCCTCTAATGGTATCCGCGCGTGCAGGAGGAACACCGTGCGGCGGACTGCTAGGTCCGATCACACAGTTCGACGGCGAGTGGAGGTGGCTAGTTGCAACACATGCAAATCCCTAATGACGGCGCCGAAGCGATCAACAAGATGGGTGTGCCGAACCTCCACTATATATAGGCATCCGACGCGGGCTCAACTCTTGGGCCTCGCACGGATCCTGAATCCCACGTGTAGTTCCTTCCCTTAAGCGCGCGTCCCCTTAGGATCTCGTTCACTTGGTCGCGAGTCAGATCACATCCGACTCGACTAGTCGGTAGCGGCCTCTAGCAAAGCGTGCCGACTCCAAGTGTCTGATGAAGCTGGTTAGGCGAACCTGTACTTCACACTTCTGTTGCCTTTGCCACACGATATATGTTGTCATGCTCAAGGCGACATGGTCATCCTTGTTGCAGCACGACCTCTTTCTCGTTCCGGTGAATCCGACCAATACTTCGGATTATCTCATAATCCTCATCGCATGGCCATGCTTATCCAGGTCGGATCACCCGAGGGCCCCAGAGTATATCTCTCCTGATCGGAGGGGCAAATCCCATCTTGCTCAACCATGTCTCGCAGCATGGGTCAGGACAAGCCCGAAACCTACCTTTATAACTACCCAGTTACGGAGTAGCGTTTGGTCGGCCCAAAGCAGGTCTATCACCATCCCAAGTACATGCGTCAGCTCAGGTCTTAGGACATAGAACGTATGTTGTACTAGAGACTCTCAGATGACCTATCGCTGCGTCTCATAGCCGGGTCTGTCCAACTCAGACCTTATCTCAGCTCGGATCCGACTACGTCGAATCCGACCAGATCTTTTTGAGTCCATATTATCCGGCTAGCATCCAATGCTACATGGTCAGTGAGACCAGACCATCCACCGTGTCATATGCTAGTCTAACTGGTTGCGCATCCACACAACCGTTTCAACTAGGGACCATTTAGTACAATCATCATACAATGCATAGTCTCACAAACAAGCCACGTACTTGTTAATACACCTCATTGATAATGTCCAAGGACTATCTTTATTCATAAACACATAGGAAATATCATCATACATGATTGCCTCTAGGGCATATCTCCAACAGTCTCCCACTTGCACTAGAGTCAATCAAATAGACATCGTATGCCCATAGCTCTAACGTGCCCCTCATGCTTGGGTTGTGGAAGCGGCTTAGTCAATGGATCTGCAACATTTTCATCCGTATGAATCTTGCATAAATTAGTATCACCATTCTTTACGAGCTTTTGTATCAGGTGATACTTTCGGTCTATATGCCTGGTCTTGTGGTGTTGTCTCGACTCCTTGGCCTGTGCGATGGCACCTGAATTTTCGCAATATAGGTCCAACGGTTTTGCCCAGCCCGGGAACACACCAAGATCCTCCAGGAACTTTCGAATCAAACACCTTCCTTTGCGGCTTCACAAGCCGTAATGTATTCGGCCTCTGTTGTGGAGTCGGCCACCGTATCTTGCTTGGAGCTCGTCCAGCTCACTGCTCCTCCATTCATGACATACACGAATCCAGTTTGCGATCGACAATCATCCCTGTCGGTTTGGAAACTAGCATCAGCGTAACCCTTTACGTAGAGCTCCTCCTCACCTCCATAAACTAGGAACATCTCTTTAGTCCTTTTCAGGTACTCCAGGATAGTTTTCACCGCTGCCCAGTGACTCTCACCTGGGTCAGCCTGGTATCTGCTTGTTAAGCTTATTGCATAGGCAACATCAGGTCGAGTACATAGCATGGCATACATGATGGATCCTATTGCCGAAGCATACGGAATCCTACTCATCCGGTTTCGCTCATCAAAAGTCCTAGGACTCTGAGTCTTGCTTAGCCTTATACCATGTGAGATGGGCAAGAACCCTTTCTTCGCCTCACTCATGTTGAACCGCTTCAACACTTTGTCTATGTTCGTGCTCTGGCTTAAGCTGAGCAGCCTCTTCGATCTATCTCTATAGATCTTGATGCCTAAAATGTATACTGCTTCTCCAAGGTCTTTCATCAAAAACTTGCCATTCAATGATTCCTTGACTGAGTTTAGCATCGAAACATCATTTCCGATCAGCAGTATGTCATCCACATACAGGATCAAAAATACTACCGAGCTCCCACTAGACTTCTTGTAGAAACAATAGTCCTCTTCGTTCTTGATGAACCAAGGTCAACGATGACTTCATCAAAACGAATGTTCCAACTCCGAGCTGCTTGCTTCAATCCATAAATGGATCTCTTGAGCTTGCATATTTTACTAGCATTATTTGGATTGACAAAACCTTCAGGTTGTATCATGTATACATCCTCTTTTAAATTTCCATGAAGGAAAGCCATTTTTACATCCATCTGCCATATCTCATAATCGAAATATGTAGCTATAGCTAGTATGATCCTCACCGACTTTAGCATCGCTACTGGCGAGTAGATCTCGTCATAGTCAATTCCTTGAACTTGTCCATAACCTTTAGCGACAAGCCGAGCTTTGTGGATCTAAACATTTCCATCCACATCGTTTTTCTTCTTAAAGACCCATTTGCAACCAATGGAAATTACGCCAGGTGGCGGATCAACCAAGTTGCAGACTTGATTATCATCCATGGACTTTAACTCGGATCTCATGGCCTCCAGCCATGCCTCGGAATCTGGGCTCACCATCGCTTCCGCATACGTGGCCGGCTCGTCGCTTTCTAGCAACAACACATCATGCACACTGCGCAATCTTTCCGACCTCCGTGGTTCAGGCGCCGACTCCACTACGGGTTCCCTGACCGACTCCGGTATGATGTTATCACCAGCCAAGTCGTCCCCAAGTGGCTCTCGAATTTCTTCGAGTCGCACTGTTCTCCCACTGGCCTCCCGACTGAGAAACTCTTTCTCTAGGAAAACCCCATTCCGAGCAACAAACACTTTGTTCTCTTGTCGGTTGTAGAAGTTGTATCCCAAGGTTTCCCTCGGATATCCCACAAATATGCATTCATCCGACTTGGGTGTAAGCTTGTCTGACATGAGTCGTTTGACAAATGCTTCACAACCCCAAATCTTTAGAAAAGACAAACTAGGACTCTTCCCAGTCCACATCTCATGTCGTGTCTTATCTACAGACTTTGATGGTACCCTGTTAAGTGTGAAAGCTGCAGTTTCTAGAGCGTATCCCCAGAATGACAAGGGTAAATCATATTTGCTCATCATCGATCGGACCATGTCCAACAAGGTTTGATTTTTCCGTTCTGACACGCCGTTTCTCTGTGGCGTTCCCGGAGGTGTGAGCTGAGGTACTATACCTCGGCTTTTCAGATGATCATCAAACTCCTGGCTCATGTACTCACCTCCACGATCTGATCATAGAAGCTTTATTGTCTTGCCGAGCTGATTTTCAACCTCATTTTGAAACTCTTTGAACTTTTCAAAAGTTTCCGACTTGTGCCTCATCAAATAGATATATCCATATCTACTCAAGTCGTCGGCAAAAGTCACGAAGTACTGATAGCCACCTCTGGCCGTTGTGCTCATTGGACCACACACATCACTGTGTATAAGCTCCAACAGCTCGGATGCCCTTTCACAACTCTTTGCAAAAGGAGACTTAGTCATCTTGCCTAGCAAGCATGATTCGCATGTCTCGAACGACCCAAAGTCGGACGAAGTTAGGAGTCCATCATCATGGAGCTTCTTCACGCGTTTCAGTTTAATATGTCCAAGTCGGTAATGCCAGATGTAAGTCGGATTTATCTTATTAGTCTTATGCCTTGACATTCATGTTATAGACTGGTTCCGGTTCTAGATTTAAAATAAATAGCCCATCTATAATGGGTGCATAGCCTTGGAACATTCCATTCCAATAAAATGAACAACCATTGTCCTTTAAACTGAATTCATAACCCTGACTCATCAAGCATGAGGCAGAAATAATGTTCCGACTAAGTGCGGGAATGTAATAACAATTATTCAATTCCAAAATAAATCCAGAAGGAAGCCTGAGCTGCATCGTGCCGACCTCCAACGCGGCAAGTCTTGCTTTGTTGCCGACCCTGATATCAATCTCCCCTTGTGCCACACGCCTAGTTCTTATCAGCCCCTGCATCGAGTTGCAAATATGAACAACCGATCCGGTATCAAATACCCAAGAGCTACTAGGTATGTCAGCAAGGTAAATGTCTATAACATATGTAACAAGTGTACCTTTGCCTGAAGAAGCATTTCCGGCCTTCTTGCCATGCTTAGCAAGCCACTTGCTACAGTTCCTCTTCTAGTGACCAGTTTCCTTGCAATCAAAGCAAACGGTCTTTGAGTCTGGTCCCGGCTTCGGCGCAGTGGCGGAGACAACCTTCTCCGTGCCTTTTGCCTTGCCCTTTTTCTTGGACCAACTCTTCTTGAACATAGACGATTTCTGCACCATCAACACTTGATGCGTGCCTTTCTTAATATCTTGTTCTGCCACCTTGAGCATCCCATGCAATTCAGTGAGCTTCTTATCCATACCGTGCATATGATAGTTCCAGACGAATGTCCCATGGCTAGGTGGAAGAGAACCCAGAATTGCATCCGTGGACAGCTCGTCCCCAAGTGGGAAGCCTAACCAATCCAAAGCTTGCACGTACCCGATCATCTTGATCACATGCGGGCTCAGTGGATCACCCTCTTTCAGCTTATAATCCGTCAAGGATTGGCAGACGTTGAACCTTTCGGTCCTAGCCTGCACCTGAAACATGCTCTTGAGACTCTCGATCATATCGAAAGGCTCATCGTTTTTGAAATGCTGTTGCAAATCGGGCTCCATACAAGCCAGCATGAGGCAGCTAATCTTGTTTGATTCATCAACGAGTTTCTGATGGGCATTCTTGGTTGTGGCACTAGCATTCTTGACAGATTCCTCTGGAAGTGGATCCTCTAGAACATGTTCCTTATTATCGTGCTTGAGAACAATTCTCAAATTTCTATACCAGGTGGTAAAGCTTGTTCCATTCAGTTTATCCTTTTCCAGAATTGATTTCAATGCAAAGTTGGGTTGAGCAGGTGGTGCCATTGATCTACAACAGAAAATATGCAATCACTAAGCAATGTGTTTATGTAGAGTAATTCAAGCCTTAAACAGAACTACTCCCACCGAAGTCAGCATCCCTCCGCAAAATCTCAGTGATTCAGGACCCATCTAGCGCGAGCGACTACTGAGCTTTAGCATCACTGCTAGCCAACTTGCCTATTCGGTAAGCAACTCCTTGCTAATCACATCTCTATATGACTCCGATCGATCGGGTAGGTATCTTATACCCCGGCTCCCAACCTTCTTTGCCACAAGGCCTAAAACAGTTTTCATAGCCTTGTCAAGTTAACCTGATGCAGTGCATGTCCGTGTCTGACACGAACCCTCCAGTTCAAGGACACCTAGTAGCACCTCAATTTTATGAGCCCACCACTAGACGTACTTGACGTGCGAAGGTGCAACATCCGGAATGGCAATGTGCTTGATATTAACGAGGGATCTTTCTACCATTATAACATGCATAGAAAACAAGAAGCAATGCCAATCACATATAAACAAAAATATGTGAAATACTATGGCTCCTTCATGGATGTCGTTCCACGTCGGCTCCAACTTCGATGACCAGGGCGGAACTCCATCTTGTTCGTTACGCCGGGACGCCAAAACCTCGAACTTGATCTCTGTCCTCCAACTACTACAACTAGTAATGAATTTACAGAGAATCACAGACGCGCAGGTCATTATACAATATAATAATAGCACTTTGGCTCCTACTGGCTGACTATCATGACACGCAGGTCATGTTAAGTTACACACATGCATCACATACACATGAGCCATACTATTCACATCAAACCTGCAAAACAAAGTTGCGCATAGAATCGCATTCTACCGTTTTGTGTGATCATGTATGAAATACAAGGCGCTACGCACACGGCGGTTTTCCGATCACGCCAGATTTTCTGATCTGACCGATCTCATCGATCATCGCGAACCCAATTTGGATTTATGTTTCACTTGTTAACCCCGATGGCGGATACCGACCGGTAGGGGTAGGTTGTGTCACGACCTCATAGATTCCGATGGACAGAAAATATAGCCTCAACGACCCCGATGCGTAGTTGATCTCATCAACCGTGCACATAGTCGATCTCATGAACTACGACAGATCTCATCCGCCGCCTCCACATATCAAATATGCATCTGATCTGAATCCAAATCCTATAGCATAGGCCCTGATACCACTGTTGGGATCTACCGTAGGTGCATCGCATGCGAATTAAATTTTTCCTACGCGCAGAACATCCAAGAACATGCTACAGAGATGGATCATAGTTCGTTACCACTAGACGCGCATTTTCGTGCAGCGAAAGTAGAGTTGGGGAAGCGCATTCGCATGGTCTGTCTCCGCCTCGTCCGATCTCCCTCGAACAGCCAATACGGTCTCCCTTGCGCAGCCGGTCGTCGGATCCCACGTACAGGTTCGCCGGAGCGGCACAAGTGCACCGCCTCTAACGGTATCCGCGCGTGCAGGAGGAACACCATGCGACGGACTGCTAGGTCCGATCACACAGTTCGGCGGCGAGTGCAGTTGGCTAGTTGCAACACATGCAAAGCCCTAATGACGGCGCCGAAGCGATCAACAAGATGGGTAGCCGCACCTGCACTATATATAGGCATCCGGCGCGGGCTCAACTCTTGGGCCTCGCATGGATCCTAAAGCCCATGTGTAGTTCTTTCCCTTAAGCGCGTGACCCCTTAGGTTCTCGTTCACTTGGTCGCGAGTCATATCACATCCGACTCGACTAGTCAGTAGCGGCCTCTAACAAACCGTGCCGACTCCAAGTGTTTGATGAAGCTAGTTAGGCGAACCTGTACTTCACACTTCTGTTCCCTTTGCCACACGATATATGTTGTCATGCTCAAGGCGACATGGTCATCCTTGTTGCATCACGACCTCTTTATCGTTCCGGTCAATCCGACCAATACTTCGGATTATCTCATAATCCTCATCGCATGGCCATGCTTATCCAGGTCGGATCACCCGAGGGGCCCAGAGTATATCTCTCCTGATCGGAGGGGCAAATCCCATCTTGCTCAACCATGTCTCGCAACATGGGTCAGGACAAGCCCGAAACCTACCTTTATAACTACCCAGTTACGGAGTAGCATTTGGTTGGCCCAAAGAAGTTCTATCACCATCCCGAGTACATGCGTCAGCTCAGGTCTTAGGACATAGAACGTATGTTGTACTAGAGACTCTCAGATGACCTATCGCTGTGTCTCATAGTTGGGTCTGTCCAACTCAGACCTTATCTTAGCTCGGATCCTACTACTTCGAATCCGACCAGATCTTTCTGAGTCCATATTATCCGGCTAGCACCCAATGCTACATGGTCAGTGAGACTAGACCATCCACCGTGTCATATGCTAGTTTAACTGGTTGCGCGTCCACACAACCCTTTCGACTAGGGGCCATTTAGGACAATCATCATACAATGCATAGTCTCACAAACAAGTCACGTACTTGTTAATAGACATCATTGATAATGTCCAAGGACTATCTTTATTCATAAACACATAGGAAATATCATCATACATGATTGCCTCTAGGGCATATCTCCAACACTACTGGACCTACAGTATGAGGGGCCGGTTGTAGATGCTCTAACATAGCAAGTTACTCATTCTATGTGTAACATCACACAAACCAAGTCAAGATGAATCTATAAAGTAATAAATGAAATGTTGCATGTTACTAGTGTAAGTTACTCCCCACTTTGGGTAGTCTGAAGGCTTCGCGTCACGGATTGGCTTGGCATGCACCCTAAAAGGGCCAGCCCTAGGTAATTTTCATGTTTTTGTTTTTTCGTTTAAAAGGGCCAAAAAAGTTAGCTAGAACTGCATGAAAACACACAACAACCCCACAAGTGCTAAATGGCCGTACTTAGGCCGCGTGCCATGCTGGCCACGAATACAAGGGCCATATCGGGCCGACTCTAAGGCTTGGCTTTTCGGGAATTGGCCTTGCTCCATGGCGGGGCAAAGAATGGCTTGAGCCTTTTATTTGTGGGCCATGTCGGGCCAAACACACGTGCCTGTGGGTCAGTCTTAAAAGCATGGTTATCGGCATATTAAAAAATGAGGTACCCGAGCATAAAAATGGACCAGACCAAAAAGGCACATCGGTACAAAGAGAAATTGCGCTGGAATTTCCCCACCGGTCATGGCCTCTCTTCGTGGCGGCATGCAATTTTTGTGAAGATCCACTGCAAAGTAAAAATTACACTAGTTAAAACAGATTCCCTAAACATCAGTAGTGGCATATAGGGATGGTGCTTGGTGTCCCGACAATTGCCTCCCCAACACACATGCCTCGCATGTAGACAACTTTCAGAGTATCCGTGAGGCAACTTCCCCGACCACGCGTTTAATGCGGGTGGAGGCTGCAATGTGTAGCTACCACAAATGATGTTGGGTGGAATTCTAGATGGCCAATCTTTTCACATTTGGAGGTTGGGGAAGAAGATCAAATGGAACACACAAGGAATTCACTCAAACATGTCCAAATCGCTCATCCACTTGAATAACACACATGAGATCCACAAGTACACAAGATTAGGTCAAGGGAAAAGCACCGGGTAGAGTTATTCTCAAATCCAAAGGAGATGAGGTCTTGGGGATCCTGATGGGGATCCTTCTCCCTTATGAGGCCTTGTAATCCTAGGAATTCTTCTTCCTTGGAAGGTCTTTATCCCCTAGATGAAGGCACAAGGAGCAAAGCTCTCTCTAAGGGTTTTCCTATACTTTGCTAATCCTAAAGTGTAGTTAGAAGATGAGTTCTCATAGTCTAGGTGGGAAGACGGAGTACATGGACCTCAGCCTAAGTCAGTGCACTGTCACGACCTACCTTTGCCGCCATACAGTCTCCGTGTCTCTCTATGCCAACCCTTAGATCGAATCATCGACGTGCACAATAATGATGGTGTATCATACACAAATGCGTACTTTATTACATCGCATGATCGAGAAAGCAAATAGTCTTAGAGGCAGTTCTTTTGCTGGCTTCCAGAATAAGCTGCCACATACTCAGCTTATTTATAAGCCCAATAAAATTTATTTTTTTAGAAGCCTACAAACTAAGACTTGACTAGTAGGCTTTTAAAAATATATTTTTGGTTGGGCTTCTAGAATAAGTTGGATAGGGGGCAACTTATTCTAGAAGCCCAAAAAAGCGAGCAAAAGAACTGACCCTTACAGACTCTAGCTAGTGGCTAGTCAAATGCATAGTCTTACAATAAGCAATCAGAGTTCATAATAAGCGGAAACGAAAGTAAATCTAAGGTAGAAGTCTTGGTAAGCTCCATCGACGCCACGGGGAAGCATGTTGGGTGGTGAACGAAACCCTACGTAAGTCACTCCTCATAAGAGTCACATGCTACATGATATGTTGCAACCACTAGGGTCAATACATTGAATGTATTGGCAAGTCCACAGTTAATGGAAACCTGTTCACCTACATTGTCGGGACCCCGATCCTAAGCCATAAGAATCTAGCATGTAACACTTCACATTACTTTGCGGCCTCACGCACGGTTATCTCCACGGCTGCCACCTTACTTGGGCCGGGACCGTTTGCGCCTTTTGGCTCACGAATGTGAATATGTCGCTAGCATTCAAATGTCCAAGAACCCGGGTCGACATGTCTAGTCGTAGAACCCAAGTGTCACATCCATACAGGGACAGGCATACGTAACCCAACAATGCAGGTGTCGGTCTCAGCGTGTGTAGACAAGTCATAGCAAGCTACAGGGACTCCATTACGCCATGGGACATAAATGTCATCAACTGCGCATAGAAGAGTCATAGCAGGCTACATGGACTCCATTACACTGCGAGACATTTCCTCGAAGGGACACACACCGCAGCAAGAAGGATACATGCGGGTGAATCAATGTGTCCGGAGCAGTAGCAAGCTACCAAGGCTCAGTGGAAGCACAAAGAGGCATTTCCCCGTAAAGAGTACTACTAGAGGCACACAACTAGGTGTCGAATCCCATACATACCGTTACGCGTCACACGTACGCACGACATGTCCGATATGCATAGATACAACTATGGCATCACAACATAACCATACAACAACACAACATTTGTTTAGGAGGCTCAAAAGAGCCTTGCATAATATGTTCATACAGGTAGGGGTCACATGACCCAACACTCAAGTCATACAAACATGTTCATACAAACCAAGCAGAAGCTTAAACCTGTCTGAGTACAGACAGATGAAAGGTAAAAAGGCATAAAGCCTAACTACCTACAGCCCATCCCAGGGCATCAGATCGTAGCTGGGATACCAGCTACTCGGCGTCGTCGACGTCTAGGTAGAACCCACCAGATGGGTCCATGTTCTCATCTGCAATAGTTATTAAGCAAACATGAGTACAATCGTACTCAGCAAGTCTTTAAAGCAGACCTAAGCTATTCATGCTAATGTTTCATCAAGGGGAGTAGTGGGGTTTATGCAGCAATGCCAGCTTTGACTCTTGGCTAACCTGAACTACGACTACTAGTTCTTTGAACAAGTTTTGAGATAGCGCACACGAGTCCACTAACACCACTTCAATACACCACCATGGATCTGCTTTCGTCACCTACGAGAGTGCCATCCACGGTACTCACACTTGTCTTGAGTCTTTTAAGAGTAACCATCAAGTTATCTATGATTAACATACGTTCTCCAAGTGGTCCATATCCGAGGACACGGCTATTCGAACAGATTCATTACCATGCAGTGGTGCACTTGTTCACACACGCTCTCGCCACTTATCGCTATGTGCACATAAAAACAGGCACCTCAACAACCTTCAAGCGGAAGCCCAGCGAGGGAGTCCGCCACGACCGTCAATCACACAAGACCCTAGTCCAGGATATTGCCTATTTCAGACTGAACCCGCACGGAAGTCCGGCCGAAGTTCCCGCTACGGCCCCAAACGATGTGCGCAGGGTTCCCAAGCCCACCACTTGGGTGACCCTTGGTACACTGTGCCACTGCCCACCACGTCGTAGCCCACCCCTAAGGTCAGCGCTACACACGGCCTCCAGCATAGCTACAAACACTAGAATACACTTGCAACACCTGAACACAGGACTAGGCGGTTGATAGGTCGAGAGGGTCAATTAAGTATCCCAATGTGTGGTAGTAGCTAGTCTTGGATCACAAACACGGAACTCAGTTCCTAAGAACGGTCCCGAAGAGACAATCCACTATGTACTCCTACATAGACTCTCATCGCTACCTTTGCCAAATCAGGTTCATCATTTAGCTCATCACATCAGAACAACACTGTTTCACTCCGGTCCATCACCCAGATGAATCAGACCTGACACAACTCTAAGCATAGCAAGCATAGCAAGCAAAGCAGGTAAAGCACAACAGGGCTCAAGCATCTACCAGGTATGCTAGGTTGCTTGGTTTAGCTATTTACTGTGACAATGACAGGTCATTCAGAGGAATGGGTTCAACTACCGCAATAGATAGACTGTAGAAGCATTTGTCCTAATGCATTAAACAAGAGCAGGAGCGAGAGAGTGGGATGTTATCGGGGTGATCAATGGGGTTGCTTGCCTTGTAGGTTGGCGGGGAGGTACTCTCCTTCAGAGGGATACTCACGGATATCCGATGGAGTAGAACCTACCACGACATAGACGGAGTAACAATCAATACACGGCAAGTGCAACAATATGATGCATGATCATGACATGGCAATATGATAAGAATGAGCTAATGCATCTATCATTAGAGTTAAATGGAGTAGAGTTGAATATAGGTTCAAAATCGTACTCCATGTGATATTCCACATATTGCATTATTGCAAAATGTCAATGTTCTCCTATTTAGGTTTCTCTAGCATGCATGATAATAGCACCAATGGATTCTTTGGATATTTCTGATAATTTTTCATATAAAAATTATTTCAATCTGAGCTACAGATTAATTTCTATGAATTTTAGAAGTTTTATCCATTTTCTGGAATTATTATAAATTAGAAAATCTTTATTGTGTCAGCATGATATCATCATTGCGATAGCAGGTCAACTGGTCGTTGCCAGGTCAAACCTGACCAGTGGGGTCCACTTGTCAGTGACCCAGGCCTGGTTACGGTCACTGGCGGGTGGGACCCTGCTGTCATTGACACATGGTCAAATCACGCGTTGACCCTGGCTTTGACCCCAGCCAGGGCCCACTGTCATCGTCTGTTAGACGTTTTAACCAGGGGGGTTAGTCCCTAATGATGGTCCATGTCGGACGTCGTCGGAGTCTCGCCGGCGGTGACCAAACCGACGGCGGCCTCACGCCGGGATCGCGCAAACGGCGACGGCTGGACGCGCGGAGACCACCGGAGGGTAGCCCACGCTCGTCTGCATCGAACTGAAGGTTTGGGTGGCTTCGGGGCTGCCGAAATCGTCGCCGGCGACGACCTTGGCGGTCGCAGGCGTTCGGGCGTCAAACGAGCCGACGCTACTGACGGCTAGGGGAGGAACTGGCGGCACCCGCGAGCTCCTAGCGACCCACTGAACACATCTATGTGCTCAGATTCAAGCTTGCGCAGCCGTGGCTACGACAGCACCATCACCGGCGGCGAGGAACTCTCGGGCTCGGTCGAATCGGCGGCTACAACGACCAAACGGCTGCGGAGAGAAGGGGAATGGGTTCAGGGGCTCACGGCGGGTGCGAGGGCGTCAAGAGCATGCTCAGGGAACGCTTGGTGGCGGCGAATCGTCGGCAGCGAGCTTCGGAGCCGAGGAGGAAGAAGGGGCGATGGCTTCGATCCAGGCGCCCCGGCGAGGCTTGGCTCGGCGGGGACGTCCAGTAGGTCGAGGTGGAGCTCGGGAACCAAACGGGGGTGAAAGGGGGCGGCTGGAGGAGCGGCGCTACGGCAGCGTGCTATCGTCTGCGACGGCCATGGCGAAGCAGAGGCGAGGGGAGGATCAGAGGGGCGAATGGAGGAGGAGGGGGCGATCGGGACGGCTCCTGGCGAGCTTATCCCGCTTGCCAGCGCGACGGGGAGGCCAGGCAGGCAGCTGCGTGGAGGTCCCACGCTGCACCGTGCCCTCCTTCGCCTCTGCCTTCTGGCAGAGGTTAGGGATGACTAGCATGGGTCAGGTGGGCCAGCCTGCCCCTGGGCCTCAGGTAAGCCTCTCTCTCTTTTCTTCTATTTGTTTCTATTTTCTGTTTTCTGACATTTGTTTTATTTTTGGTTTGGCCACAAAACCTAGCACAAAAATACCAACATATTTTATGGAGTGTAGTTTGAATATTTCAAACCTCCACAAAAAGTTTCAGTATTTTTGAATGACTGAAATATTTATAATGCTTTTATTCATTGTTTTCAGAGGCTTTGTTGGATTAAATAAAATGCCAAATGGGTTGCAATAATAAAATGCACCTCTAAAATATTGTTTCCAATATTTATCAGACATGGTGGGCATTTTTTATGGGCATTTTGGATTCATTGAAAATCACAAGTATTTGAATTGGTTTAAATCAAGTGAGGTGCTAGGGTTTCTGATATTCCCCATTTCATGTTGATGCAAATTTAAACATGATGCACAACTTAGCTAGCATAAGACAAGGGAAGATCAGGGATGTGACAACTCACCCCCACTCAAAAGAATCACGTCCCGAGATTTGGAAGTCGTCGGAAAGAGCGTGGGGTACTCTAGTCGAAGACGGTCCTCCCTTTCCCATGTGGTTTCCTTCTCGGAATGGTGTGACCACTGAATCTTGAGAAACTTGATGTTTTGACGTCGAGTGGTACGCTCAGCTTGATCGAGGATATGAACAGGGTATTCTCGATAGTAAGGTTATCTTGGAGATCAAGCGTTTCGTGGTCCACTTCGCGGACAGGGTCCGAGAAGCAACGCCTGAGTTGCGAGACGTGGAAGACATCATGAACCTTGGAAAGATGCGGTGGAAATTCCAATTGGTAGGCAACCTCTCGTCGTTTAGCAAGAATGCGAAAAGGACCAATGTAACGAGGAGCCAACTTGCCCTTGATACTGAATCGTTGGGTACCCTTCAGAGGTGTAACCCGAAGGTAAGCCTTCTCGTCAACTTCATAGGTCACAACCTTATGATGGCGATCATATTGGCTCTTTTGACGAGATTGGGCTGTTTTCAACTTTTCACGAATAATGCGAACTTGCTCTTGTGCATCCTGGATCATATCCGGGCCAAAGAGTTGCCTCTCTCCGGTTTCTGACCAGTTAAGAGGTGTTCGACACCTTCGTCCATAGAGAACTTCAAAAGGGGCTTTGCCCAAGCTTGACTGATAACTATTGTTATAAGCAAATTCGGCGAATGGAAGGCACTTCTCCCAATCCATGCCGAAGGATATAACACAAGCTCTAAGCATGTCTTCCAGAATTTGATTGACTCGCTAGACTTGACCACTTGACTGCGATGGAAAGCAGTGCTAAAGGATAGATGAGTCCCCATAGCATTTTGGAAACTTTCCCAGAATCGGGAAGTAAAGATACTTCCATGGTCTGAGTTGATCTCCAAAGGAATACCATGAAGAGATACTATTCGAGAAATATATAGATCTGCTAGCTGACTAGCAGTTATACTTTTGCGAACAGGAAGGAAATGAGCCACTTTGGAAAGGCGGTCAATGACCACAAAGATAGAATTATTCCCTCTCTTGGTCCTGGGAAAACCGATGATGAAATCCATACCGACCTTGTCCCATTTCCATTCAGGAATAGCTAAGGGTTGAAGGGTGCCAGCATGCCTTTGATGTTCTGTCTTAACGCGACGACAGACGTCACAGTTAGCAACAAACTGAGCAATTTCTCTCGTCATTCTGGTCCACCAGAACCTCTGGCGTAGGTCCTGATACATTTTGGTACTACCAGGATGAATCATGAGAGGAGAATCATGAGCCTCCTTAAGGATCAGCTGTCGTAGACATTTGGTCTTAGGAACCACCAAGCGGTTCTGGAAGAACACAACATCCTGATCGTCCTTGGAGAAATCTTTAGCATTTCCGCTAGGAATATTCTCCTTGATCCGAGATATACCCTTATCATACCTCTCAACAGCTATGATTTGATCCCTAAGAGTAGGTTTTGCTACCAGGGTGGAAAGGAATCCTTGTGGAACAATGTGAAGGTTTAACTTCCGAAATTCCTCATAGAGAAGCGGTTGACCTTGTTGTAACATCAGGTTGTTACAATAAGACTTACGACTTAGTGCATCAGCCATGACATTGGCTTTCCCCGGGGTGTAAGTTATCCCTAAGTCATAATCTGTAATCAACTCAACCCACCGTCTTTGCCTGAGATTCAAATCCGGTTGGGTGAAAATATATTTCAAACTTTGGTGATCAGTGTATATCTCGCAACGATTACCCAGAAGGTAATGTCGCCATGTTTTAAGTGCATGGACTACAGCTGCAAGCTCAAGATCATGTGTTGGATAATTATCCTCATGTGGACGCAACTGTCGAGATGCGTATACAATCACATGACGATCTTGCATGAGAATGCAACCTAATCCTTGTCGCGAGGCGTCGCAGTAGATAACAAAGTCCTTAGAGAAATCTGGTGGCACCAATACGGGTGCAGAAGTCAGGCATCTTTTCAGTTCCTGAAAATTGTGCTCGCATTGTGGGGTCCACTCAAACTTTTTATCTTTGTTGAGGAATTCAGTAAGAGGCTTCGCAACCTTGGAGAAATTCTCGACAAAGAGGCGACAATAGCTCGCTAAGCCAAGGAAACTACGAACTTCCTTAACCGATTCAGGTTGAGTCCAATCAAGGATGGCCTGAACTCGCTTAGGATTGACAGCAATGCGCTTGCCAGAGATTACATGACCTAGATAGGTCACTTCTGGTAGCCAAAATTCACACTTGGAGAATCTGGCATACAGGCGATGCTCTCGAAGTTTCGTCAATACCAGCCTAAGATGCTCGGCATGATCTCGTTCGTTCTTTGAGTAGATGAGTATATCGTCGAGGTAAACCACGACGAATTTATCCAAATACTCCATGAAGATTGAATTCATCAAACGAGAGAAGGTGACCGGAGCATTGGTTAATCCGAAGGACATGACAGTGTACTCGTATTGGCCATAACGAGTAACGAAAGCCGTTTTTGGAATGCCCCCGTTCCTGATTCTGATTTGATGGTATCCCAACCTCAAATCCATTTTGGAGAAGACTGAGGATCCATCGAGTTGATCATACAAGTCCTTGATCCTAGGGACCGGATACTTGTTCTTTATGGTGACCAGATTCACTGGTCGATAATCCACAACCATCCGGTCCGTTCCATCCTTCTTCTTGACAAAGAGGACGGAGCAAGCCCAAGGAGAAGAACTAGGGCGAATGAATCCCTTTTTCAAGGCCTCATCGAGTTGTTTCTTTAGCTCGGCTAGTTCTAAGGTTGCCATCTTATAGGGTCTTCTGTCTATTGGGACAGTCCCTTGAATGAGGTCTATAACAAAATCTACATCTCTGATAGGTGGAATACCTGGCAGTTCCTCTGGAAAGACATCCGGGAAGTCACGGACTATCGGGATATCCTCAAGTTCTGGAAGGGGGATAGCATTGAGGGAATAGAGTTGGCGCTTAGCCACTCGAGTTGAGAAAGTGACTATCTCACCTGATGGATGGGTAAGTTGAACATTCCTAGTATGAGTATCAATCTTGGCATAATGAACTGACATCCAGTCCATACCCAAGATGATGTTGATGTCTGAAGCTTCAAAGCTATCAAGGAAGCTAAGAAGACTAGCCTATCCATGAGAATCTCATTGTCATGGCTCACTCTAGAAGTTTGCCATTTTGATCCAGGAGTCTGAACTACTAATGGAGTGGGCATATCACAAAAGGTCATGTTATGCAACTGTGGATAACTTTCTGAGATGAATGAATGAGATGCACCAGTGTCAAAAAGAACAAATGTTGGATGACTATTGACAAGGAGCATACCAAGCACAATGTCGGGGTCATCATGGGCTTCTTCAAGGGTGACATTGTTCACACGACCACGAGCAGGAGTTGGCTTCACGTAATAAGCCTTACCCGGCTTACCACGTCCAGCAGGCTTGGCGCTGTTCTGAGGACACTCACGAGAGTAGTGCCCAGGCTCTCCGCATTTGTAGCAGATCACAGTTGAAGACCTCGGAGAAGCATTAGCAGTAGGACCACCATAGGGTTTAGCTGGAGGGTTGGCCTGATTTGGGCGAGGCGCCTCATAGGATGGCCTCGCGGTGTACCTTGATGGCAGAGCAGTGTTGGGCACCCACACCCGGCGCTTATGGGAACCTGAGCCGGATGACGAGCTGAAGTCACGAGAGTGCTTCTTGGTTGCCTCGTAGTCGATCTGTCCAGTCTCGGCATTGATAGCCTTGTTGACAAGAGCCTGGAAGGTAGCGCACTCATGCAGGCGCAGATCACGGCGCAGCTCGGGGATAAGTCCCTTGCGGAACCTAGCTTGCTTCTTGGCGTCAGTTGACACCTCCTCCGGTGCATAGCAGGCAAGATTGCCGAACTCACGGCTGTAAGCATCCACTGTCAGCTTACCCTGCGTGAAGGCACATAACTCCTCTCTCTTATGGTCCATCACACCTTCAAGAATATGGTGGGTGCGAAAGGCACTGCTGAAGTCAGCCCAAGTTGTTGCTGGACCCTCTGGGCGCATAGCTTCATAATTTTCCCACCACTGACTGGCGGGTCCTTCAAGGAAGTACGCGGAAAAGGTCACCTTGTCGGCTTCTGCCACATTTCTAGAACGGATCATGCGAGTCATGCTGGAAAGCCAATCATCCGCATCGAGGGGGTCGACGGAATGATGGAACTTTGGTGGATACAGCTTCACGAAATCATTGAGGGACACTGCATTGCGTGGCTGTCGTGTAGTATTCTGTTCAATACGCTCCAGCAGCCTATTGGTCTCTCTCTTGTTGCGTTCCGCCTCAAGCATCACCTCCGCCAAAGATGGCGGGTGGGGCAAATTCTCTTGCCTGGCTTGGCTGCCCTCACCCTGCTCGTAAGCAGGAGCGGGGTTGTTCCTGGTGGATACCATCCTGGGGAAAACAAAACCCACATCTTAGATAAGGGAGACAACAACTCTAGGATAAGAGATACGGAATATACTCAACAACATGGAATGCAGGGGTAAACACCCGAACAACATGGTACAAGCAAACTGCCATATATACACCATGAATCATACACACCATGATATAGTTCAGTACAAACCCAAGCTGAAGTACAAGCTAGTGAGAAAATAATACAACTCATCGGAGGCATTACAAGCTTCCTATACATTATTTTCCTACACCTCCAGAACTCAACTCACACCTAAGTCATATTCCACAAGACACGCAGGACTGTGGACATACAACTGCTACAATACTACTACCTCCACTCACGAACTCAAGCATCTACGTAGAACATCTCATACAGGTTACCTCCGTGACCTGGAAGATGAACCTGATGGTCTGGAAACACCCTAGCTTGAGATCCCTGGGGTCCATAGGGACACGGATGTGGCCTAGGTCCCCTGGCTGGCGGCAACAGAGGTCCTCGAAGAGGAACAATGCCTCCAACGTCAGGCCAGTCTACGCGAGCTGGTAAATGAGTCTGAAGCGGGCTCAACATATCCATATCACCATAACCAGTCTAAACGACTGGAGCTAACTACGTCAAGGCTATCCAAAGACGTGCACGTGTAGCATAAAGCTCCATGCGAAGAGCACGTGCATCACGATCCCTGTTCTCCAACAACTGAGCAGTCACCTGAAGCCTAGGATCCTCATGAGAGTGATCATAGTAGGCTGCAGTAAGATATCCATCCTCTCCTCCTAGTGTTGCTGGAATATAGCAGAACTCTGTGCCCTGAAGTAGACCATGGTGAGCTCTCATGATGGTCAGCATCGTGTAAGCGGCCTCCTGAACTGCCATATCAATGGTAACTCCTAATCCATAAGCCCAATGGAGCGGCTCCTCAGCTCCAGGGTATGATGGATAAATCCTAACAGTACAGAGGTACTGGCTCTGATTGAAGTCGCGGTATTGCTCCTCCACTGTGTACTCGGGGTACCAGCGGTAACTAGTCTCCATCATGACTCTGACCAACATAGCCATGTGACCCGGTACATCAATGCACTTGGTCAAACGGACCACCTGACGAGAAGGATGAGAAGGCATCTGAAACAGAGAATAATGCAAAGTGCATTAGAGATCCTAGCAGAAATCGGAAAGCATAACGGCTGAAAATGCTCAAAACAATTTTGAGACATCCTGCAAAGATTGGATAGCATAACCACTCAACTTTCTAGCTTCAAGATTCTTACCAAATGATTGTCACACAGAAGCAATACTTGAAAACTGGAGTTGACTCTCAAGCAACTTAGTCTACAAGTCCATGGTTAGTAACTCGTCATCCTGAGAGGTAGATAAGAAGCCTAGGTCTTAACCCCGTAGAAAAGAAGAGGGTGACTCAGAATAGAATGACTCGGGAAGAGGAGTAAAAAGAGCCTTACGTTCCCTTCCACAATCAATTCCCTTACATAACTAAAGCATTTCTAGACTCAACTTCGACCAGTTTGGCTTGGTAATCCTACAGTCAGTCAGGCTCTAATACCAACGCTGTCGGGACCCCGATCCAAACATATAAGAATCTAGCATGTAACACTTCACATTAGTTTGCGGCCTCACGCACGGTTATCTCCACGGCTGCCACCTTACCTGGGCCGAGAACGTTTGCGCCTTTTGGCTCATGAATGTGAATATGTCGCTAGCATTCAAATGTCCAAGAACCCGGGTCGACATGTCTAGTCGTAGAACCCAAGTGGCACATCCGTACAGGGATAGGCATACGTAACCCAACAATGCAGGTGTCGGTCTCAGCGTGTGTAGACGAGTCATAGCAAGCTATAGAGACTCCATTACGTCGTGGGACATAAATGTCATCAACTGCGCGTAGACGAGTCATAGAAGGCTACATGGACTCCATTACACTGCGAGACATTTCCCCGAAGGGACAGACACCACAAGAAGAAGGATACATGCCAGTTAATCAATGTGTCCGGAGCAGTAGCAAGCTACCAAGGCTCAGTGGAAGCACAAAGAGGCATTTCCCCGTAAAGATTACTACTAGAGGCACACAACTAGGTGTCGAATCCCATACATACCGTTACACATCACACGTACGCACGACATGTCCGATATGCATAGATACAACTATGGCATCACAACATAACCATACAACAACACAACATTTATTTAGGAGGCTCAAAAGAGCCTTGCATAATATGTTCATACAGGTAGGGTCACACTACCCGACACTCAAGTCATACAAACATGTTCGTACAAACCAAGCGGAAGCTTAAAGCTGTCTGAGTACAGACAGATGAAAGGTAAAAAGGCATAAAGCCTGACTATCTACAGCCCATCCCAGGGCATCAGATCGTAGCTGGGATACCAGCTACTCGGCGTCGTCGACGTCTAGGTAGAACCCACCAGATGAGTCCATGTTCTCATCTCCAACAGTTATTGAGCAAACTTGAGTACAATCGTACTCAGCAAGTCATTAAAGCAGACCTAAGCTATTCATGCTAATGTTTCATCAAGGGGAGTAGTGGGGTTTATGCAGCAATGCTAGCTTTGACTCTTGGCTAACCTGAACTACAACTACTAGTTCTTTGAACAAGTTTTGAGATAGCGCACACGAGTCCACTAAAACCACTTCAATACACCACCATGGATCCGCTCTTGTCACCTACGAGAGTGCCATCCACGGTACTCACACTTGTCTTGAGTCTTTTAAGAGTAACCATCAAGTTATCTATGAACATCATAAGTTCTCCAAGTAGTCCATATCCGAGGACGCGACTATTCGAACAGATTCATTACCCTGCAGGGGTGCACTTCTTCACACATGCTCTCGCCACTTATCGCTGTGTGCACATAAAAACAGGCACCTCAGCAACCTTCAAGCGGAATCCCAGCGAGGGAGTCGGCCACGACCGTCAATCACACAAGACCCTAGTCCAGGTTATCGCCTATTTGAGACTGAACCCGCACGGAAGTCCGGTCGAAGTTTCCGCTACGGCCCCAAACAATGTGCGCAGGGTTCCCAAGCTCACCATTCGGGTGACCCCTGGTACACCGTGCCACTTCCTACCGCGTCGTAGCCCACCCCTAAGGTCAGCGCTACGCACGGCCTCCAGCATAGCTACAAATGCCAGAAACTACTTGCAACACCTAGACACAGGACTAGGCGGTTGATAGGTCGAGAGGGTCAATTAAGTATCCCAACATGTGGTAGTAGCTAGTCTTGGATCACAAACACGGAAATCAGTTCCTAAGAACGGTCCCGATGAGACAACCCGCTATGTACTCCTACATAGCCTCTCATCGCTACCTTTACCAAATCAGGTTCATCATTTAGCTCATCACATCAGAACAACACTGTTTCACTCCGGTTCATCGCCCAGATGAATCAGACCTGACACAACTCTAAGCATAGCAAGCATAGCAAGCAAAGCAGGTAAAGCACAACAGGGCTCAAGCATCTACCAGGTATGCTAGGTTGCTTGGTTTAGCTATTTACTGTGACAATGACAGGTCATGCAGAGGAATGGGTTCAACTACCGCAATAGATAGACAGTAGAAGCGTTTGTCCTAATGCATTAAACAAGAGCATGAGCGAGAGAGTGGGATGTTATCAGAATGATCAATGGGGTTGCTTGCCTTGCAGGTTGGCAGGGAGGTACTCTCCTTCAGAGGGATACTCACGGGTATCCGATGGAGTAGAACCTATGATGCGGAGCATCCCATGTACATCCCCATGGACCCATCATCAACACCTCAAGCTCCAAGTTGTCCCTTGACGAGAGCCCGCGCACGTGCCATAGAATCCGAGGTGACATCTCTCCTTACCGAATTCCCATGTGATACTCTTGGAACGTGGATCCTACCTCAAGAAGAGACACTTTGTGTGCTCAGGTACCAAGAGGAAGGAAGGGAGCAAGAGGAACGCCAAGAGCAAGGAGAGGGATTTGCAACAGCCCAGGAATTAGAGGTACAGCCGGTCAACAACCGGTCAACCACCGCTCCCCGGTACAACCGGTCCACCACCGCCCCAACAACCGCTCTGACTGGGCCAAGCTTCTGTTCTGGTGCGGTTCAAGACCGGTACTACCCCGGATGTTCCGCTTAATGTCTCAAGACCGGTACAGCCGGTCCAAGCTCCGGTACAACCGCCCCTACTGTGCGAGATAGATGGAGTTACGGCTCGTGTACCCCCCCCCCCCCACTTATCCCCTAGACTATATATTCCCTTCTTCTACCTCCGTGTTAGGGTTAGCTTGTGTTTAGCAAGTACTCTTTGTTGAGCCTAGCTCCATTACTTCCTCCTCTTGTGGAGTTGCCCTCCACCGGAGAAGATCCAAGTGATGCCAAGGCCCCTCTAGAGGGAAGATCTCACGAGATTCAAGGCCTCCTCCCCGGAGTGAGGAAGAACTACCGGTTACTTGTATCCGTCCGTTGTTTGTGGATCTAACTACCTCGTGTGTTTGCTTGTTCTTAGTGGATGTGTGATCGAAGTTTGTCCATGAGCTTCCGTTTTCTCGCGTG
Source organism: Elymus sibiricus (assembly GCA_039707655.1). Lineage (NCBI taxonomy): Eukaryota > Viridiplantae > Streptophyta > Magnoliopsida > Poales > Poaceae > Elymus > Elymus sibiricus. The sequence goes on along the minus strand of CM077667.1, from coordinate 239,513,204 downwards.
ATTTCTCCCTTTTCCCCCTCCAAGTGTGAAAAGATCTACGCACACGGGCGTGCCCCGTATCTTATTGGTGTCAGAGCCACGTTGATTCACATCTTGGAGTCTTCCCCTCCATTTTCTAGCCAATTTTTGCTTTGATTTGACCTAATTTTGAAAATCCCCACAAAAATAGACATACCAAAAATTTCTTGGATTTGTTGGATTTGAGGAGATTTTGTTGATTGTGATCCGTGGATCTCGTTGTGGACAGGTGGATCTAGCTTTGCCCTATCATTCCCATCATTTTCTTCCGCAAAATCAACTGAATTTTTCTTCTAGCCCGCGGATTCGAACCTGCAGTTCTGCCCAGGAGCGGTACAACCGCCCGTACATGCGGTACAACCGCTAATTCCCCAGGTCGTCTCCGAAGCGGTACAACCGCCCCTCCCAAGCGGTACAACCGCCCATCCCAGTTCCTGACTTCAGCTGATTCTTGTTTCGGCCATAACTTCTTCTCCCGAACTCCGATTTGAGTGTTCTTTGGCTCGTTTTGAAGCTATCGACGTGCCCGAGATCCTCATCTTGGTTTTACCACCATTTGACTTCATCAAATTTTTCTTTGAGATTTTGAGTTGCGGTTTCCGTTTCCTAAGGTGTTTCGGCTAATTAGGAACGGTTCTACATCGACAACGCCGCTGCTCATCATTGCCCCGGTTCGTCGCCACCCACCTCTTCATTGACACCAACCGTAAGCAAGGACGGTAACTGCGACGACACTCTTGACATATACCCTTGCCATTGCATTGTTAACCCGATCCTATTTGCGTTACTTACCTATCGAGACTAGCCATTGAGTATTACCGGGCTACGCTACTTGTGCACTTTAGTGATACATACTCCGCATAGCTACACATAGCGTGCATTTATCTTCGTATCTCCTTTTGTGTTACAATAGTTCCCGCATACATCATTGCTATATTCGTGTGCACGTCCCGCATAGTGATCATTCCAAATATCACTCCCCAAAGGAGAAGAAAAGCAAAGCTTTTAAGCAAAAGCAAAAGAGCAATAGCATCGCAAGTTGCATATCATATTCGATCATTTGAGCGAGAGATTTTGTGCCAACCACATAAATAGCAAAAGTTGGGTATAGGAGGACGTCTAGTTTTGCTTCGCATAGGTGTGCACAAGTCCGTATCGCGCCCATTCGTGCAATCGTGCTAGCGTCTCTCCATTATTGTGCACCTTGAGCTTACCGTGGCTTCCACATTTTGCGCTCATTTTTCGGTGTTACAATACCACTTTCCTATACGTGTGTGTTTCCGTGCTTACTCATTGCTAGAAATCTACCTCGTCTCATTTATGAATTTGCGGATCTATTTCAACTTGGTTGAACCTTATTCTCGAATTGCTTGAATTTTTGTGCCACCATCCTAACCAAGCTACTCCATAAGCTTTACTTGTGTAGGTGTGAGAGGGACATTCTTCGGTACCAATTCTACTACTTTCATGCTTGCACATTGAGTGAACTTGATCCACTCTCAACCTTTGGAACGGTAATTGGTATTGTCTTCTCACTCTTCCACTTACATCTTGTTGAGTGCTATGGATAGGAACATCATGTCGAACCCGACATTCGAGGAGAACGACGATGACGCGACCACCCACATCACCAAGTTGCACTTCTTCGGCGCAAACAAGGCAATTACTCAAGCACAACATGCCTTGAAAGACCGCATTGACAACCTCGCCACCGACTTGCGCGAATCCGAGGCGCGCACACGGGACTACCTCGACACCAAGCTATCAAGCCAAATGGAGGAACTTCGGTCCTTGATGGTCAACCGTGCTCCCTCTACTTCGACTACGTCAAGACGGCGCTCAAGCCAACACTCATCGGAGTACTCTTCCGACGCAAGCCCCCGGCGAGCACGTGCTCATCACCAAGACGAACACTCCGGCCCAAGTTCTCCACAAGGTCGTCACCGTCAAGACAATCCATTCCTTGGCAATGGACTTCAAGATCGCGTCCGCGCTCGAGAACGTCGCCGCCAACAAGAGCAAGATGCGTTGGAGCAAGAACAACAACGCCAAGATGAAGAACAACGATGCCGAGAAGAAGAACAACATCGTCGTCATGAACGAGCACTTGAGGCACATCACGCTTTGCAAGAAGCTACTCGTGCCTTGGAGGAGCGCAACCGCCAAGCTCATCACGAGCAAGAAGAACTTCGTCGACAACGACAAGAAGAGGCCAATCGCCAAGAGGAGCTCCAAGAAAGGCGCAACCGAGTGCATCCACCTCGTCGCCGTCCTCAAGATCATCGTGTTGAACCCGACCATGAAGATGGGAAAGAACAAGATCAACGTCAACACGCTCAAGGCAATGACAATGAGGATCCACATCCAAGACAAGGATTTCGGCATCACAACCACAATGATGAACAACGCTTCAGCAAGCTCAAGTTCACAATGCCAAAGTTTGCCGGAAGCAATGATCCCGAAGACTACTTGTCATGGGCTCTCAAGGTTGACAAGATCTTTCGCCTCCACAACTATGATGAAGAGAAGAAGATAGCCATGTCTCCCCTTGAGTTCCAAGACTATGTCCTTATTTGGTGGGAACAAGTGATTGAGCGAAGAAGGGAGAGAGGTGAACCTCCTATCACCACTTGGGCCCAAATGAAGGATCTCATGCGAGCTCGTTTTGTACCTACACATTACAACCGTGATCTCTTCAAGAAGCTCCAACAACTCAAGCAAGGAACCAAGTTGGTAGAAGAGTACTACCAATAGATGGAGATTGCTATGATCCGAGCCAATGTCAAGGAAGATGACGAGCAAACAATGGCACGCTTCTTGAATGGTCTCAATTACCAAGTCAAGAAAATTGCCAACTTCCAACCATACTCCAATCTTCTCGAACTTGTGCATCAAGCAACCAAGGCGGAACGACAAGTGCAAGATGACTACAAGTACTCCAAGTTCTCCTCCAAGACCTACGGCTCAAGTGCTCAAGCTACTACAACAACGACAACTTCAACTACGAAATCTACAACACCTACCGGTGACAAGTCAAGCTACAAGGACAAGACGACTTCGTCAAGCCGACCAACCTCAAGCACCTACAAGCCAAGGGCTTCATCCTCTACCCCGACACCGGATGCTACCGCCAAGACAAGCTCCATCAAGTGTTTCACGTGCCAAGGGCGAGGCCACAAGACTTTCGAATGCCCAACCAAATGCAACATGATCCTCCTCGACGATGGCACCTATGACTCTATGAGCGACGACGAGATGCAAGTTTTGGAGCAAGTGGCCATACACCGCCAAGTGAATGAAGATGAAGATTCGCAAATCTTTTGCGACAACGATTCGAGACCCGCTCTCGTTGTCTCTAAAGTGTTGACGCTCCAACAACAAGAAGACGAGGACCAACGTTGCCACATCTTCCACACCAAGGTGGGCATCCAAGGAAAGTCTGTCAAGGTAATCATCGATGGAGGGAGTTGCCACAACTTGGCAAGTGAAGACCTTTGTTCCAAGCTACAATTGGTCAAGAAAAAGCACCCTCGTCCCTACAAGGTCCAATGGCTTAGTGATTCCGGAACCCTCCAAGTTGACCACACCGTGGAAGTTTCCTTCAAGATAGGCGCATATGAAGACACTTTGGAGTGTGATGTGGTTCCTATGTCCGTTTGCCACCTCCTACTTGGTAGACCTTGGCAATTCGACCGTGGCGTCACACACAACGGTCGCACATATCAATATAGCTTCAAGATGAAGGGCAAGCAATATGTGCTACGACCAATGACTCCAAGTCAAGTCATCGCCGACAAACAAGCTACATCCCATCGTGGAGCTAAAAGTGAGAGAGTGAGTGCCACAAGCCAAAAATGAGTGACTCCACGATGAGGGACATGAGAGATATAGTTCTTTTAGCCACCAAAAGAGATTTGAGGGATGTGAGTGACAGCCCATCGACCGTTCTTCACTATGTACTTGTGTCCAAAGATGACGTCGTTCGGACTAACCCTTCACAACATCTTCCTCTTGTGTTATCTAAGTTGTTGCAGGAATTCAAGGATGTGTTCCCCGATGAGCTACCTCCGGGACTACCTCCAAAACAAGGGATCGAACACCGCATCGACCTCATCCCCGGAGCACCGCTTCCTAACAAGGCTCCCTACCGCGTCAACCCCGACGAAACAAAGGAAATACAAAGGCAAGTCCAAAAACTCCTAGATAAAGGGCATGTACGTGAGAGTTTGAGTCCTTGTGCGGTTCCGGTCGTTCTAGTGCCTAAGCATGATGGTACTATGCGCATGTGTTCCGATTGCCGTCCTATCAATCCTATCACCATTCGATACCGTCACCCCATTCCTCGCTTAGATGATATGCTTGATGAACTTAGTGGTGCCACTATATTTTCTAAAATTGACTTAAAAAGTGGTTACTACCAAATCCGCATACAAGAGGGTGACGAGTGGAAAACTGCTTTTAAGACAAAATTTGGTCTCTATGAATGGTTGGTTATGCCCATGGGCTTATCCGAAGCACCGGGTACTTTTATGCGTGTTATGCATTATGTGTTGCGACCACTCATTGGATATTGTGTTGTGGTCTACTTTGATGACATTCTTGTCTTTAGTAAGTCTCTTGAGGAGCATGCTACACATGTTCATGATGTTTTGCAAATCCTTCGGAAAGAACAACTCTATGCAAACATGGAGAAATGCACTTTTGGTGTTGAGAAGGTAGTTTTCCTAGGTTTTGTAGTATCTTCTAAGGGCGTTCATGTGGATGAAACTAAGATTGATGCCATTAAAACTTGGCCCACACCAACGAACTTGCAACTAGTGTGTAGCTTCCTAGGACTAGCCGGTTTCTATCGCCGTTTTGTCAAAGACTTTAGCACTATTGGATCACCTCTCCATGCTTTGAGCAAGAAAAATGCACCATTTATTTGGGGTCCTTCGCAAGACACCGCTTTCCATTAACTTAAAAAATTGCTCACTCATGCACCTTTGCTTGCTTTGCCCAATTTTGATAAAACATTTGAAGTGCATTGTGATGCTAGCGGTAATGGAATAGGTGGTGTGCTCATGCAAGACAAACGTCCTATCGCGTACTTTAGTGAGAAACTATCCGGCGCTCAACTTAACTACCCCATCTATGACAAGGAATTATATGCTTTGGTGAGAGTCCTACATGTGTGGGAACATTACTTGCGCCCTCATGAGTTTGTTATCCATACCGACCACGAAACAATTAAGTATTTAAAGGGTCAAACTAAGTTGAACAAACGGCATGCTAAATGGAGTGAATTCATTGAGTCCTTCCCTTATGTCATCAAATACATTAAGGGTAAGGAAAACGTTCTGGCGGATGCTCTTTCCCGCAAATGCATGCTAGTTACTCAACTTGAATTGAATGTTGTTGGTTTTGAGCATATCAAAGACTTGTATGAGCATGATGCCTATTTTGCTAATCCTTACGCCAAGTGCCAAGTGAAAACTTGTTGGGAGAACTATTAAATGAAAGATGGCTATCTTATGCGTGCTAACAAATTGTGTATACCCGAGTCTTCTCTTCGTTTGTTGCTTTTGCAAGAGGCTCACGGTGGAGGACTTATGGGTCACTTTGGACGCGACAAGACGTATGCCACCATATCCAACAAGTAATTTTGGCCCAAGATGTTGCACGCTTCACCAACAGATGCTCAACATGCCGCAAAGCTAAGTCCAAAGCTCAATCCCATGGTCTTTATATGCCTCTACCTATACCTTTCCAACCTTGGGAAGACATTAGTATGGATTTTGTGCTTGGCTTGCCACGAACTAAAAATGGCCATGACTCCGTTTTTGTAGTTGTGGATCGCTTTTCCAAGATGGCTCATTTCATTCCATGTCACAAGATAAACGATGCTTCACATATTGCAAATTTGTTTTGTAGGGACATGTTGCGACTACATGGTGTTCCAAAGACCATTGTCTCGGATCGCGACGTCAAATTCTTGAGCTACTTTTGGAACACCCTATGCGCCAAGCTCAGAATCAAGCTTCTATTCTCTTCGGCATATCACCCTCAAACCGATGGACAAACGGAGGTGACGAACCGGACACTTTCTACCCTACTTCGCGTGTTGATCAAGAAGAACATCAAGGAATGGGAAGATTGCCTCCCCATCACCGAGTACGCCTACAATCGCACAAGTCACTCCACCACCAGCAAGTCTCCGTTCGAAGTGGTCTACGGCTTCAATCCGTTGTCCCCATTGGACATCCTACCTCTACCACTCCAAGAGCGTGTCAACATGGATGCAAGTGCAAGGGCAAGCTACATCAAGAAAATGCATGAAGATACAAGGCGCATGATCGAACGTCAAGTGGAGCGAGTCACCGCCAAGCGCAACACCAACAAGCACCCCATGGTGTTCAAGCCCGGTGATCTTGTGTGGCTACACCTCCGCAAGGACCGTTTCCCCACCGAGCGCAAGTCCAAGCTTCTTCCTCGCGCCGATGGACCATTCAAGGTAGTGGCGCGCTACAACAACAATGCCTACAAGATCGACATTCCACGCGACAAGTACAACGTGAGCGACACATTTAACGTCACAGACATATCTCCGTTCCATGGTGATGAAGATCTTGATCTGAGGACGGATCTCTCACAAGGGGGGGGGGGAGATGATGCGGAGCATCCCATGTACATCCCCATGGACCCATCATCAACACCTCAAGCTCCAAGTGGTCCCTTGATGAGAGCCCGCGCACGTGCCATAGAATCCGAGGTGACATCTCTCCTTAGCGAATTCCCATGTGATACTCTTGGAACGTGGATCCTACCTCAAGAAGAGACACTTTGTGTGCTCAGGTACCAAGAGGAAGGAAGGGAGCAAGAGGAACGCCAAGAGCAAGGAGAGGGATTTGCAACAGCCCAGGAATAAGAGGTACAACCGGTCAACAACCGGTCAATCACCGCTCCCCGGTACAACCGGTCCACCACCGCCCCAACAACCGCTCCGACTGGGCCAAGCTTCTGTTCTGGTGCGGTTCAAGACCGGTACTACCCCGGATGTTTCGCTTAATGTCTCAAGATCGGTAAAACCGGTCCAAGCTCCGGTACAACCGCCCCTACTGTGCGAGATAGATGGAGTTACGGCTCGTGTACCCCCCCCCCCCCACTTATCCCCTAGACTATATATTCCCTTCTTCTACCTCCGTGTTAGGGTTAGCTTGTGTTTAGCAAATACTCTTTGTTGAGCCTAGCTCCATTACTTCCTCCTCTTGTGGAGTTGCCCTCCACCGGAGAAGATCCGAGTGATGTCAACGCCCCTCTAGAGGGAAGATCTCACGAGATTCAAGGCCTCCTCCCCGGAGTGAGGAAGAACTACCGGTTACTTGTATCCGTCCGTTGTTTGTGGATCTAACTACCTCGTGTGTTTTCTTGTTCTTAGTGGATGTGTGATCGAAGTTTGTCCATGAGCTTGCGTTTTCTCTCGTGATTTCTCCCTTTCCCCCCTCCAAGTGTGAAAATATCTACGCACACGGGCATGCCCCGTATCAACCTACAGCGACATAGACGGAGCAACAATCAATACACGGCAAGTGCAACAATATGATGCATGATCATGAGATGGAAATATGATAAGAATGAGCTAATGCATATATCATTAGAGTTAAATTGAGTAGAGTTGAATATAGGTTCAAAATCGTACTCCATGTGATATTCCACATATTGCATTATTAAAAAATGTCATTGTTCTCCTATTTAGGTTGCTCTAGCATGCATGATAATAGCACCAATGGATTCTTTGGATTTTTCTGATAATTTTTCATATATAATTATTTCAATCTGAGCTACAGATTAATTTCTATGAATTTTATAAGTTTTATCCATTTTCTGGAATTATTATAAAAAAAAATCTTTATTGCGTCAGCATGATATCAGCATTGCGTCAGCTGGTGAACTTGCCGTTGCCAGGTCAAACCTGACCAGTGGGGTCCACTGGTCAGTGACCCAGGCCTGGCTACGTTCACTAGCGAGTGGGACCCTGGTGTCATTGACACAGGGTCAAATCCCGTGGCCCACTGTCAGCGCCTGTTAGACGTTTTAACCACGGGGGTTAGTCCCTAATGACGGTCCACGTCGGACGTCGTCGGAGTCTCGCCGGCGTAGACCAAACCGACGGCGGCTTCACGCCGGGATCGCGCAAATGGCGATGGCTGGACGCGCGGAGACCACTGGAGGGTAGCCCACGCTCGTCCGCATCGAACTGAAGGTTCGGGTGGCTATGGAGCTGCCGAAATCGTCGCCGGCGACGACCTTGGTTGACGCCGGCATTCGGGCGTCAAACGAGCCGACGCTACAGACGACTAGGGGAGGAACTGGCGGTACCTGCGGGCAGTCTTCAGCTTCGAGGCTTTCGTCCTCGAAATCATTGAGGTCCTCAGCGTCCTGTTGCTCCGTTAGCCTTTCCAGGTCCTTTAGCAGCTCCACTAGGGCTTCAGGGTCGCCGAGGTTCTCCGGGGTGTCAGTTTCCCTAGTGCCTGTGATGGCTTCCCTTCCCTTGTTTTCCTTGGATCGTTTGCGCTGTTTCTATTGTTTTGATGCTTCGTCGGATTTGTCGCCATTCTTCTTGGGGGTGTGGTCGTCCCTGTCATTGGGGGTGTCCACCATATAGAGATCGTAGGTGGAGGTGGCTGTCCACCGCCGAGTAGTCATAGGGGCGGGGATGCCAGTCTCTTCATCCATGTCTTCTGCCTCCTCGAAGGCATAGTCCAACATGTCGGTTAAATCTTCGACATTGGCTACTAAATGGGTGGCGGGTGGGCCGTAAAATTCCTCATAACCGGCCTCTAGGTCGGCCAAAACGTGGGTCGAGGTAAGATCGTCCTCGATTTCCATTGACTGGATCTGGTCTAGAGCCTCGTTCAACCACGAGAGGTCGACCGGATCAGTTTCCTGGGGACCCTTGGAGTTAAACTCAAGGGTATCTTTGGGATGCGCGTGTTTGGCAAGGTCCAAACTCCGGTACTCAGGTACTATCACAGAGCCCGAGCTCAAGGCTGGTCCTCCAGCGGAGATAGATCTGAGGGTCGAGCTATATAAAGGGCCCGAAATTAATGCTCCGGGACTTTCGGGTCCGCCGGACGAAACCGAGGGCTCCGCAAGGAACAAATCCCCACGGGAGTCGGCGGTGAATTCTAGGATCCCGAGCCTGATCTCCTGACCGTGGGTGAAATTTTCAATCTGGCTTAGACGGCCGGCCGATTCAGCATGCAGCACGACGCTGCCGAATGTGAATACCTATCCGGGGACGAAGATGTCCTCGTTACGGGCCTGTTCGCTGATGATTAGCCGATCCATCGATCCACAGGTGATTTCACAGCGGAACTCACAATGAAAGCACCAATGTCGGTGTCAAAACCGTCGGATCTCGGGTAGGGGGTCCCGAACTATGAATCTAGGATCGATGGTTAACAGGAGACGAAGGAGACAATGTTTACCCAGGTTCGGGACCTCGTGAGGAGGTAAAACCTTACGTCCTGCTTGATTGTATTGACGAGTATGTTGGTTACAGAGTTGATCTACCTCTAGATCAAATGAGCTAAACCCTATATGAGTTGTCTTGTCCCTCTACGAACTAAGCCCCCTGGTTTATATAGACACCAGGGGTACCTAGGGTTACACATGGTCAGTTTCCATGCGGGCATAGATACGCCCATTCTTACTTGGAGGACACACCAAGTCTTCGGAACCTTCCCCCCTAAGCATGGGATCATTCTACAATCCGACCTTCCCGAAGATGTCCCAAGGCGGCCCACCGGGCTGGTCCACAGAAGATAAGCCAACAGCCCGAGGACCCCTTAATCCCGGACTCCCTCATACTCCCCGGAGTATGCCTCCTCCGCACGTAGGCGAAAACAGCGGAGACCACTTCCACTTACACGCAGGGCCCGGACGGTGGGCCACTTACAAGCGGGGCTCGCCTGGCAGGTCCTTCTTCCTCCTCCCGTGCGTGCCTTCGGGCGTGGCCAGGGGCAACACCGACGTTGCTTGTCGGCGCTACTGGCCACCATTTCGGGCACTCGCCCCACCGTTGAGTTCAGCGGGTCGGCACGCATCGATTGGACACAGCCGAGTGCGGTGGGGAGGGCTATATCGATGAGGGCATCGGCTAGGGAGGACGTAGCCTGCGGCGATGATGGGCAGGGGAGCCATGGCCGTGACGAGGGAAAACTGTGGGACGAGGTAGACCTCGCGGGGTCTTGGGTCGGCTGAGGGATCACTCGCGGGGCGGGGCAGATTGTGGAGACGCGGGCGTGCTCGTGGCCATGGCGGCGGCCATGCCAGTCATCGAGGTGGACGGAGGGCACGAGAGGAGCCATGGGCAGGTCTGGGAGGTTCACGGTAGAGAGAAAGAGCGAAGGAGGGTCAGGTGGGACGCGCGAGAGGGCTTAAATAGTCAGGCCGAGGTGCACCATGGACTGAGCTCATGGGTGGCCGGATGGGCATGCGAGGGAGGCACCAGGAGGAAGAGAGAGGAGAGGGGCGACTGACATGCGTGCTGCAGATGTCGACGAGGGCCCGGTGGCGAGCGGGGAGAGCTCGAGGTGGTCGGGTGCATTGGGCAGGGGCGGCTACAGTGCTCTGGTGCACTGTAGCGCTCTCCAGAGCGCCCATTTGGCATGCCAGGCGTGTCCCACACGCTTTGACCATGACCATCCTTATCCCTTAGCTCCTAGGGCTTCTGGAGATGCTCTAGTAGCTTAGGGGGAAAGGAAATAGAAAAGGTAAAGAAAAATGGAGGGGAAGAGGGTGCTGCCATGGTTGACCAGAAGGGTAAATGGGGGGGGGTTATGATAACCCACAACTGTAGGGGATCATTTGTAGCCTTTTTCGATAAATAAGAGTGTCGAACCCAACGAGGAGCTAAAGGTAGAACAAATATTCCCTCAAGTTCTATCGACCACCGATACAACTCTACGCACACTTTAACGTTTGCTTTACCTAGAACAAGTATGAAATTATTTTGTAGGTGATAGGATAGTTTGCACGAATAAAACTAGAAGCACTTTGCGGGAATAAAACTACGAGTAAATTTCAAGATAATAAAAGTTAGTTGTTTAGTAGAAAGCTTTTGTCAAACAAGAAGGTTATTTGTCCCTAGGCAATTGATAACTAGACCGGTAATCATTATTGCAATTTTATATGAGGGACAGGCATGAGCTAACATACTTTCCGTACTTGGATCATATGCACTTATGATTGGAACTCTAGCAAGCATCCGCAACTACCAAAGATCATTACGGTAAAACCCAACCATAGCATTAAGTATCAACTCCTCTTTACTCCCATACGCAACAACCGACCTACTCGGGTATGTGCTTCTGTCACTCGCGCCACCCACCATAAGCAAATCATGAACATATTGCAACACCCTACAACGGGAATCCCTCACGTTTGTGCGATACGGAGGGCACCATAGGACATCACCAAAATAAAACATACAACTCATACCAACCACGATGATCAATTAGCCCATTGGACAAAACAGATCTACTCAAACATCATAGGATAGACACATATCATTGGGAAATAATATATGGTGTTGAGCACCATGTTTTAGTAGAAATTACAGCAGACAAGAGAGGTGTTACACCGCTGCATAGAGGGGGAGAGGGTTGGTGTTTATGGCGCTGAAGTTGTTGGTGTAGATTGCCATCATGATGATTGCCCCGGCGGTGTTCTAGCGCCACCGGGAGAGAGGGGGAGAGAGCCCCCTCCTTCTTCTTCTTCCTTGGCCTTCCCCCTAGATGGGAGGAGAGTTCCCCCTCTGGTCCATGGCCTCCATGGCGGCGGAGGGGCAGGAGCCCCTCCGAGTTTGGATCTCCCTCTCTGTTCTCTTCTGTTTCGCATTCCTGTTTTCTGGCCAAAAACCGTTTCTTATATTTCTGGAGATCCATAACTCCGATTGCACTGAGATTGAACACGATTTTTTTTCCGGATATAAGCTTCCTTGCGCCCGAAGTATAGCTCCAACCGACTTACGAGGAGGCCACGATACACCACCACGCGCCTGGGCCCTAGGGCGCGACCTTGTGTCTCGTGGTGGCTGTGGGCCTCCTTTTGCATTGATTCCACCTCCCAAAAATCACAAATATTCCAGAATAATTCTCCGTAAATTTTTGTCGTGTTTGGACTTCGTTTGATATGGATATTCTGCAAAACAAAAAACATGCAACAAACAGGAACTGGAAGTGGGCACTGGATCAATATGTTAGTCCAATAAATCATATAAAATGTTGCCAAAAATATGTGAAAGTTGTATAATATTGGCATGAAACAATCAAAAATTATAGATACGACTGAGACGTATCAGCATCCCCAAGCTTAATTCCTGCTCGTCCTCGAGTAGGTAAATGATAAAAAAGATAGTTTTTGATGTGGAATGCTACCTAGCATAATCTTGATCATATATCTAATCATGGCATGAATATTAATACATGAGTGATTCAAAGCAATAGTCTATAATTTGACATAAAGACATTAATACTCAGGCATCCCAACAAACAATCATGTCTTTCAAAATATCAAGGCTAAAGGACGCTATCCCTACAAATCATATAGCCTTGTCATGCTCTGTCTTCTTAACACAAAGTATAAAGCATGTACTACCCCGGTGTCAGGCAAGCAATTGGTTCATACTTTTTAACGCGCTTCAGCATTTTCAACTCTCACACAATACATGAGCGCAAGCCATGGATATAGCACTATGGGTGGAATAGAATGCGGTGGTAGACATTAATATAGAGAAGACAAAAAGGGAGATAGTCTCACATCGAAGCGGCTAATCAATGGGCTATGGAGATGCCCATCAATTGATATCAATGCGAGGAGTAGGGATTGCCATGCAACGGATGCACTAAGAGTTATAAGTGTATGAAATCTCAAATTGAAACTAAGTGGGTGTGCATCTAACTCTATAATGAGAAATTCCCACTAGTATATGAAAGTGACAACATAGGAGACTCTCTATATGAAAAACATGGTGCTACTTTGAAGCACAAGTGTGGAATTAGCATGCCCATTCTCTCTTTGTCTCTCTTTTTTTCTTTTTCTTTTTTTTTCCTTCCTCCCTTTTTTTAATATTTGTCCGGAGCCTCATCCCGACTTGTGGGGAATCATAGTTTCTATCATCCTTTCTTCACTGGGACATGCTCTAATAATGAATAATGATGATCATCACACTTCTATTTACTTACAACTCAATATTACAACTCGATAGTCGAACAAAGTATGACTCTATATGAATGCCTCTGGCAGTGTACCAGGATGTGCAATGATCTAGGGTAGAAAAGATATCAAAAAATGGAGAAGCCATGGAAACATCATGCTAGCTATCGTACGATCATGTAAAGCTATATGACAATGAATGCTCAAGTCATTAAAACGGAAGCGGTGGAAGTTGCATGGCAATATATCTCGGAATGGCTATAGAAATGCCATAATAGGTAGGTATGGTGGCTGTTTTGAGGAAGATATAATAAGGCTTATGTGTGATAGAGCGTATAATATATCATGGGGTTTGGATGCACCGGCGAAGTTTGCACCGACTCTCGAGGTGAGAAAGGGCAATGCACGGTACCGTAGAGGCTAGCAAATTGCGGAAAGGTAAGAGTGCGTATAATCCATGGACTCACATTAGTCATAAAGAACTCACATACTTATTGCAAAATTTTATTAGCCCTCGAAACAAAGTATTACTATGCATGCTCCTAGGGGGGAGGTTGGTAGGAGTTAACCATCGCGTGCCCCGACCTTCACACAAAGATAGACAATCAAGGATAAATTGTGCTCCAACTTCCTGGCATAACGGGAGACTATACGTGCATGCTTCGGGAATCACAAACCTTAACACCAATATCTTACTAAACACGATCATCCACTAGTACCTCCCACATATTATCATCTCTATATCGCAAAACTATTGCAAGGAATCAAACATATCATATTCAGTGATCCATAAGTTTTATGTAGGATTTTATGACTAACCATGCAAATGACCAATTCCTGTTGACTCTCTAAATATATATAAGTGAAGCAAGAGAGTTTAATTCTTTCTACAAAATACCATTCTCTAATAAATATAAGTGAAGCAAAAGATCATTCTACAAATAACGGTTTTCTATGTGAAGAGAAACAGGCAATCCAAACTTCAAATGATATAAGTGAAGCACATGAAGCATTCTATAAAGCCATGCTCAAAAGATATAAGTGAAGTGCAATGAGCATTCTATAAATCAACCATGTACTATCTCATACCAGCATGGTGCATAAAAGAAAAGTTAAAACTAAACACAAAAGACGCTCCAAGATTTACACATATCATTTGAACGAAACGAAAACGAAAACATACCGATACTTGTTGAAGAAAGATGGGATGCCTTCCGGGGCATCCCCAAGCTTAGACGCTTGAGTCTCCTTGGATATTTACTTGGGGTGCCTTTGGGCATCCCCAATCATGAACTCTTGCCTCTCCTCCTTCTCCTCATATCGAGACCTCCTCGATCTTTGAAAACTTCATCCACACAAAACTTATCAGAAAACTGGTGAGATTCGTTAGTATAATAAAGAAAATTACTACTTTAAGAACTGTTGCAAACCAATTCATATTTTATATTTGCATTATCCCTGCTGTATTATAACTTCTCCATGGCTTATACCACTGATAAAATCAATAGTTTCATCAAAACAAGCAAAACAATGCACCAAAAACAGAATCTGTCTTAAACAGGACAGTCTGTAGTAATCTGAACTTTGACCATACTTCTGTAACTCCACAAATTCAAAAACTTTAGGACGAAATAAACATTTTTTGTAGCAATACTGTGTAAAAATTTCAGAAACTTTTAACGTTCCAGTAAAAAAATGTAAATTCACGCACTACACACAAAGTTTCTGTTTTTACACCACACATACCAACAAGCAATCTAATCATCCTAAAGGCAAATCTTGGCACATTATTTTTATAATACAATGGATTTGTACAAGGGGATAATTATTATTGTTGAAAAGTTTCTATGATTCAAGATTCACAAAGTTTCCATGGGCATGAACAAAGTTCAAGGAATTCCCCCACTTTCACGATGTTCGTCTCTCTCACTTTCACTTTTCTTTTTGTGAAGTTTTAGGTTCCCCTCTATATTTTTTTGTTTTTAAACTTTATAAATGCACTCAACTGAATAAAACGACTCTCTAAAACTTCCAGGTTGTGTCCCTGGCAGCGTTTTCTTTAAAGCCATTAAGCTAGGCATAAAGTGCTCAAGTAATGGATCCACCCGGATCCCAAGGTATATCAAAGCCAATTTTAATTAACAATGATTTGTAATTTAGTAGTGAGCACAAAGCAACATATATCATGCAATGACAAAGTCTAACTCTCTTCCTATGCATCGGCATGTCATAAAAGAACAATTCATGCACATCAAGTAAAGCCCAATTAATAGTATAAACAGTTTCTTGCAATTTTATCGTATTGGAAACATGAAGAGGTGGAGATGTAGTTCCTCTCTCATAATAATTGCAAGTAGGATCAGCAAGTACATGCATATTATATTCATCAAAATCATCATGTGTAGTAGCAAAACGCAACCCATCAATATAATCCTTAATAAAAGCAAACTTCTCTGATATAGTGTAGTTGGGAGAATTCAAATATATAATAGGACTATCATGTGTGGGTGCAATAGCAACAATTTCCTCCTTAACATAAGGAACAATAGCAAGTTCATCTTCATAAGCATAATTCATATTGGCATCTTGTCCACAGGCATAGCAAGCATCAAGTTCATCAAAAATGGATATGTCAAAAGAATCCACGGGATCATAGCAATTATCATAGCATTCATCCTTCGGTAAGCAAGAAGGGAAATTAAATAATGTATGAGTTGAAGAGTTACTCTCATTAGAAGGTGGGCACGGGTAGCTAATCCGCTCTTCCTCCTTTTGTTCTTTGCTCTCCTCCTCATCTTTTTCATCTAATGAGCTCACAGTTTTAGCAATTTTTCTTCCATAGATTCCTGCAAAATATTAGTCTCTTCTTGCACAGCGGAGGAGTTCTCAATATATTCTTTAACATAAGAATTGGAAGCATATTTTTCATAGCAGTATTTAAGTATGGCAAAAAATTCAGATTTGTAAAGAGTAGCATCATACTTTTCAATCAAAGAAGCAATTTCATAGGCACCCTTAAAAGCAACAAATTCTTCAATTTGTTCAATATCATAGTAATTATAAACACCCTTGGCATAACAAGATATGATTACATTATCCTTAAACTCACATTGGAAGAAAAGGTGTTTCTTAGGGTCTTCGGAACAACAAGTAAAATCATATATTTCCCATAAATTCAAAGCATAGCAACACAAACTATTAATATGACGCCACAAAAGTTTCCCTTTTTGAGACAACCGGTGACGCACAAAATAAGCATGCTCATCTAAGGATTTTCCATCAACTAAGCTAGTTGGGGTTTCAGCACGAGCACAAAGGGATCGAAGATGATCCAAGTAATATTCTTTGATAGTACGGAACACTAGTGGTTCCTCAACATTTGGAGCAGCAAGTACATCTAATTTTTTTTGTATTTTGCGTTTCCTACCCATAACTAAAGATAGAAAACAAGAGCACAAAATAAAAACTACTTAGTGATAAAGAAAACAAGCACACATGAGAATATTCAACCCACGCTATTGCTCCCCGGAAACGGCGCTAGAAAAAGGTCTTGATAACCCACAAGTGTAGGGGATCGTTTGTAGCCTTTTTCGATAAATAAGAGTGTCGAACCCAACGAGGAGCTAAAGGTAGAACAAATATTCCCTCAAGTTCTATCGACCACTGATACAACTCTACACACACCTTAACGTTTGCTTTACCTAGAACAAGTATGAAACTATTATGTAGGTGATAGGATAGTTTGCACGAATAAAACGAGAAGTACTTTGCGGGAATAACACTATGAGCAAATTGCAAGATAATAAAACTTAGTTGTTTAGTAGAAATATTTTGTCAAACAAGAAGGTTATTTGTCCCTAGGCAATTGATAACTAGACCGGTAATCATTATTACAATTTTATATGAGGGAGAGGCATGAGCTAACATACTTTCTGTACTTGGATCAAATGCAATTATGATTGGAACTCTAGAAAGCATCCGCAACTACCAAAGATCATTATGGTAAAACCCAACCATAGCATTAAGTATCAAGTCCTCTTTACTCCCATACGCAACAACCCACCTACTCGGGTATGTGCTTCTGTCACTCACACCACCCACCATAAGCAAATCATGAACATATTGCAACACCCTACAACGGGAATCCCTCACGCTTGCGCGACACAGAGGGCACCATAGGACAGCACCAAAATAAAACATAAAACTCATACCAACCACGATCATCAGTTAGCCCATAGGACAAAACGGATCTACTCAAACATCACAGGATAGCCACATATCACTGGGAAATTATATATGGAGTTGAGCACCATGTTTAAGTAAGATTACAGCGGGGAAGAGAGGTGTTACACCGCTGCATAGAGGGGGAGAGAGTTGGTGTTGACGGCGGCGAAGTTGTTGGGTGTAGATTGCCGTCACGGTGATTGCCCCGACGGCGTTTCGGCGCCACCGGGAGAGAGGGGGAGAGAGCCCCCCTCATTCTTATTCTTCCTTGGCCTCCCCCTAGATGGGAGGAGAGTTCCCCCGCTGGTCCATGGTGGCGGAGGGGCAGGAGCCCCTGCAAATTTGGATCTCCCTCTCTGTTCTCTTCTGTTTCGCGTTCCTGTTTTCTGGCCGAAAACCGTTTCTTATATTCCCAGAGATCCGTAACTCCGATTGCGCTGAGATTTTAACACTATTTTATTCCGGATATAAGCTTCCTTGCGCCCGAAGTAGAGCTCCGACCAACTTACGAGGAGGCCACGATAGACCACCACATGCCTGGGCCCTAGGGCACGCCCTGGTGTCTCATGGTGGTTGTGGGCCTCCTTTTGCGTTTATTACACCTCCCAAAAATCACAAATATTCCAAAAAAAATCTCCGTAAATTTTTATCGTGTTTGGACTTTGTTTGATATGGATATTCTATGAAACAAAAAACATGCAACAAACAGGAACTGGCACTGGGCACTCGATCAGTATGTTAGTCCAATAAATCATATAAAATGTTGCCAAAAATATGTGAAAGTTGTATAATATTGGCATGAAAGAATCAAAAATTATAGATACGACAGAGACGTATCAGGTTACCCCCTCAATCATGAAGCTGCGGCTTGAGATTCTTACTAGAGGTAAAATGGGTCTAGGGCAAGCTGTTGCAGGAAGTTGAACTCAAGGAGAAGACTTTTGCCCTCTCTATCATTGATTGTTAGAATAGGGCAGAAGGTGTTTGATGTTGATTTGAGCTAGCTAAGTTGACCACCTTTTCATGAGACTTTATAGGAATGAAAATTAGGATCAAATGGACAAGATCACAAATTTGTAGCTTATTTGGAAAAAGTAGCCAATGCAAAAGTTTGAAACCCTAGAAATGGACAGAAATAGATTTGGATAGATCTACCTAAGCTAAAAAGTTGTCCTTGATGCACCACTTGGTGTGGATGCATGATTAGAGGATTTGAACATGTCCACAAAGTTAGAACACAAATGGAGACACTTGGCAATGCAAAGTTGTTCAAATTTGAATCTCGATAGAGGGGGTTTTGGGGCACTTTTGTGAACCAAAACTATTTGAATTGAGATGAAACTTGGCAAGATCATCACATGATGCATATGTGACTTGCTGGAATTTTCATGGATTTATTTGACGTTATTTCTTATAGAAAATTTAAATACTTGAAATATCCAGAAAGGCTTTTGGGGGGTTTTATCCAATATTTTGAAAGTGACCATGTGTTGAAACTCATATATATGGAAAATATATGTCCACTGAGTTACCTAAATTTTATCAAATATTTTTCAAACGTATAAAATAATTTCCCCCTATAAAAGACCATTTCTGGCCTCAGAAAAAGGCATTTAAATAAAATACAAAAATAACTTTTAAAATAATATTTTTGTACTTTTGGGAAGTATTATAGATAATAGGTTTCAAATAATACCTTTGGGATAAAATATTTACCCTAATTTCAGGACTTGTAGTACAAACCTCAATCCAGGGGTTTTTGAAAACCTAAATCACATAATTGCTTTTTGGCCAAAATAATATTTTATAAAAATAGTTTTATGTCCTATAAACATGGCATGATCATTGGGCAAAGATTTGGATCAAGGAGATGAGTTTTGAGAGTAGGATGATTTTTTTGAATTAAAGCACACTCAACCAACCAAGCAAATAGCAAACAAATCAAGCATCACTAGCACACAAAAAGTTTTTGTTGGTTCTAATTTTTAAGCTTTGTGAACATAGTGAAGTGACACAAAATTGAGGGTGTGACACCGGTTGTCAAGCCATTGGCGTAGGTCTTGCGACTAAGCATGTCAGCGAATGCATTTGCTTTGTCGGGGTGGTACTACAGCTTGCTGGTGCAATCCTTGAGTAGCTCTAACCACTTTCTCTGTCTCATGTTCAACTCCTTCTGTGTGAAGATGTACTTAAGGCTCTTGTGATTGGTGAATATGTCACAAGCCTTGCCTAGAATGTACTGTCTCCATTGCTTCAACGCGTGCACTACCGGCGCCAATTCCAAATCATGGGTCGGGTAGATCACTCGTGCTTCTTAAGCTATCTGTAGGCATAAGCCACTACTCTTTGTTACTGCATCAGAACGCATCCCAGTCCCTCGGGCGAAGCAGCACAGTAGACCTGGAAGGGCTTCTCAATGTCAGGTAGGCAAAGAATAGGTGTGGACACCAACCTCTTCTTCAAATCTTGGAAACTTTCTTCGCAAGCTTCCGTCCAATTAAACTTCTTCTCTTTCTTTACCAGGTCAGTCATGGGTTTGGCCAGCTTTGAGAAGTTCTCAATGAATTTGCGGTAATAACCAACCATTGCGTGGAAGCTACAGATCTCGCTCACATTCTTGGGAGCTACCCACACTACTGCAGGAAGGTCCTTAGACAACACAAATATTTGAGACCCTTCGACCAAACTGTGTGCGAAGCAAGAATCACAAATGTTATAGTTCTCGGCCCGTCGACAATAACACGAACTATGCACGATGGTGAACCATTCAAATACGATTTAGAAAAGAGTTGCGTGTGCGATACATGGCATACAGTTGTTCCGTACGAACTATTTGTGATTAGCACAAATAACAAAAATGGCCATACAGATCTAGATGTGTGCGATGTATGGCATACAGTTCACTCGGATAAATTGTGTGTGATGATACAACATAACTCAAATGATTCAGCATAACAAGATGTGTGCCATAGATAGCAAACAGGGAGTAATCATAATCGTGTCTGAACACCAAAAATAACAAAGACGATTCCTGCTAATAAGCTTTGTGTGTTGTGGGAAAACGCTTGCTGGTATACAATTGCCAGCGATAGATGAAATTATCACCGACGGATTTCGTAGTTTAGACTGTGCGCAATGTGATTTGCTATGTCTGCACAACCTCTATGTTGTGTCTACAAAACAACAACATATATATATACTTATAAGAACATGATTGCATAACCAAAAAAGAACACAATGCCATTTCAAACATTGTATCACAAATACCAGAAATATTACAAGGTTGAAATTCCAGCTTTACATGGCCCAAATTCAAAGATTACAAGGTTCAAACCGATATTAGAAATCAAATCCATCTTCTTCAGAATCAATGGCATGAAATATTTTTGCGAAGGGATTAGCAACCGAGAAGTCATATATCATCTCAATAGAATGCATCCCGAATAATCTGTCACATCAACATTGAAAAAAAAATCAGCTTCTGCAGAGCCATTTCCATTCAGCTATATGCGCTGATCAGCAAACCATTCATTGTGGCACACTAAATATAGGGCAAACCTCACTACCTTGAGCACCCTTGCTTTCTGAACAAAGAACCTGGCGAATTGAAGCTATGGTTTGGTGCCTCGGTACTCGTTCAAAGTAATTTCTGTGAGATGGAAATCAAGGCGTTCGATGGGATTGTTATATTGCGCCACATTTTCCACATCCGGGCCTGCTTGTATCTGCAAACGAAGACAACATATTAGTGCCTAGATGCAATTTTGAAAACTACGGGCCTCTTTGATTTGCAGGATTTTGAAAATACACTAATAGAGTGACATGCCATCTTCAATCGTTCATGATTAACATCTCAAACAACTATGTCTTGAAATCCTCCAAATTTCCTTTGGAAATCATAGTACATTTGTCATTGTAATCATTGGTAAAAGTACCAACAAATTGAATTCCGTTGTGGTTAACAATTAACAGGAGAGGAGCATCACCTTGATGTATAGCTTCTCCGTGCACGGAAAGCATCTAAGGAATCTAACAACTTCATCTAGATCGGGGCCGATAGATTGTAGTGCCAAGATATTCACTGTGCATAGAGACATGGTGAAGCCCGTGGGAATCATTTTCTGCATGACAGCCGAACATAGATCAACAAAAATTAGATAAAATATGATGTACAAAAATAAGAAGGAGAAGTAGACTGTTGTACCTGAACAGGTATGGATCCACCTGTAACAAGTTCGGAGAATTCAGCACACGAATAGCCCAACACTGTCAATTTCGGTGCGTTAATGACCCTGATTCTTGTTGGACCTTCTTTATCAAGTACAAACAATCTCTCAAGGAAAGGTGCATACTCAGTGAACATATCATGATACATCTCAACTGATAGCCTCTTGCGGCACCAGGCATGCACATAAATCGTACGGAGACTCGTCGTAGCGATGTGAAGTCTACTAAACCCAAACATCACCTCAAGACGAAGGTACTTGGGCACTGTACATCCGCGGGGAAGTTTCTCCAAATCCTCCTTCGAGATGCTGACGCCAATGAGCTCGAGGTCCTTCAGTTTAGGGAGATGAATAGCATGCACGATATTAATCTGGGGGAAAAAGCACTGCCTGAACATCCCGTGGCGTAGCGTGGGCGCGAGGACGAGCATGGACGGTGGTAGCGAGTGCTGATGTCCAGCTTCAAATCTGAGCTCCTCGAGCTTATGTAGGGCGGGGGATAAGAACCACTCACGAAACTTGGGTTCGACCACAGTTGGAATGGAATTTGCCAATGGCGAGGCATCTGACTGGCCTAGTGTGCGTGGCGAGGATGTGGGACAATGTGTCCAAGCGTTTGCGATCCCCGCTGCAGATCTAGTCATTGTCGATGAGGTCCAGGGGAGTGGAGTGCCAAAGAAGGTGCCACCGCTGGGAGAGGACGGTGGTCCGCACGGCATATTTGATGGGGAGGAGGGACATGATGGTTACCAACATCTCGTCGGGGAGGCTGCTGATGAAGTCCACGCTCGCCGGAGGCTCTTGCGGTTCTGCCTCGACCCGCCCCCGCTTGTTGGCTGCCTCTTCCTCCATCGGATAAGGAGGCGATCCTCCGTGGCGGTGCTTATAGATAGGAACGGAGGAGAAGGAGGAGCATTAATTGAGAACTTGGGAGCGAGGCGGGCAGCGTGTGGAGGTCAAAGGGGTCGATTCCCGGTGAGCTAGCTACGCGGTGGACTGCTCGCATGCGTCCCGCTAAGCCTACGTGGCGGACTTCTCGCATGCATCCCATTTAATCAAACATGCCCCCACAACACGTCCTAGCCAATAAAATAAGAGAGACGAGTGGCGGCACGTAAATGGTTAGTACAATGCACACGATTCAAATATGACATCCAGTTGCAATATTAACTTGGCAGCTGGTTGTTCCAAAAATGCCTACGTTGGATGTTAACTTGCCAGCTTGAAATTCATTCCCATATCCTGCCTGGGAACTAAACATGCACCCAGGGACACATATATGATTTTTCAACCCACTTTGGTGCACTGGAGCACGTCCTTGTAGTTCAAATTTGAAGTATGAACACTAAATGCCTAGAACACTCAGTTAATGTCTAAAAATGTCCAAACGAACCCTAAATAATTCCAAAGTTTAACACGACACTCCTTCTAATCCATGTTGCCTCTAAAAAAATATTCCAGGCGGGAAGAGGCAACGAATGTCGTTTCGTCAACAAAGGTGACACGTTCCCCATGGGAACCACAAAGCTACTAGTGAGAAGCTCTAGTTTGTAAGAAGCTTATACCAACACTTTCCCAAATTGGACAAAAAAATTACCACAACATGTTTGTGCCATTTCATGACACCATGCAAAGTTTCACAAATTTCAGACAAGTTTTAGATTTGCAGGAATTTCAAAACCAAGCTTCTCAATGTTTGTGGCCGATCCACGACGCCGAGGTGTTTGAAATTCATTCTCATTTCCTGTCTGGGAACTAAGCATGCACCTAGGGACACATATATGATTTTCAACCCATTTTGGTGCACTAGAGCATGTGCCTGTAGTTTAAATTTGCTTTATGCACACTAAATGTCTACTAAACACAGTTAATGTACAAAAATGTCCGAACAAACCCTGAATAATTCCAAATTTTAACACGCCACTCTTACTAATCCATGTTGCCTATGGAAAAATATTCAAGGTGAGAAGAGGCAACAAATGTTGTTTTGTCCACAAAGGGGACACATTCCCAATTAGAACCACGCGGCTTCTAGTGAGAAGCTCTGGTTTGTAAGAAGCTTATGCCAAAACTTTCCCCAAATTGGACAAAAAATCACCACAACATGTTTGTGCCATTTCATGACACCATGCCATGTTTCATGAATTTCAGACGAGTTTTGGATTTAAAAGAATTTAAAAACCAAGCTTCTCAATGTTTGCGGCCGATCCACGACGCTTAGGTGTTTGAAATTTATTCTCATTTCCTGCCTGGGAACTAAACATGCACCCAGAGACACATATATGATTTTTAATCCATCTTGGTGCACTGGAGTATGTGCCTGTAGTTCAAGTTTGATTTATTGATGGCTCTATATTTTACGCATTTATAGAGCTCATTTGTTGCATGTTGTATCTATATAATATGTCCCATTGAACCAAATATGTGTCCATTAGGCATGATTACCGATTTTTGCACTTAACATTGTGAGCATTGCACATTTAGTGTTTTATTTTGTTTTCATTAGTTTTCTTGTTTCTTTGTGTTTACAGGTGTAATAGAGCAGCCTAGGACCAAGCACGATGAAAGGACACAGGATGGGTTCAATACGGAGACACCTAGGGGCCAGACTTAGCCATTCTAGAGGACGGAAAATACAATTTTTCCTAAGTGCTCGAAATCAATATCCAAGACCTGGAATGGATATGCATTGTTCATACGAATCCAACGAGCCCAAGAACGTCAAATTTCGAGTTTGTATGAAGAAATGGCGGCCGTTTACCGGACGAAGACAAAACAGAAGCCAACCATTCATGCGACTGCACACGGTCGTTTGGCCGGTCGTTTGATGTGCACACAGCTCTGAAAGTTGCCTCTCCAGACGGGATTCTTCATTGATTTTGTCCTCAATTGTTCCCACGGGGAACGTGGCTCATAAGGAAGGGTTTGCGAGAGGATAAGACTCGTCTAGAGCCCTTGGATGGAGGAGGAGGATCCACATCAAAGGAGAAGACCCGAGAAGGCCTCTTATATAAACATCTCCAACCCTAGACGTCATGTTCAGCCACCATCATCTAACACAACTCTGGGCACCCACCGGGAGGCTCTCCCCCTTGGGGGAGACCTCTCCCTCCATGACCACACCACGCAAGGAGGCGAAGGCACCGCCGTCATCACCGCCACCGTCACCAGGCGCTGGTCCTGGCTAGGCCGTGTGCAACGGTGACCATCTCCCACTCCGTCTCCATCTTCTCACCTGTAATTTGTAAGATTTAACATGTTGATGAGATCAATGCATCATTCCTCTTTATGTGTCTATTCATCTATGTTTGAGTGATTGATCCAGTTCTATGTTGAGGTATGATCTAGTATGCAAATTTAGTCTTTGTGGCATGATCTTGTATTTACTCATGTTGCACATAGTGTTGTGAGACATCCGTTCTTGTGATCTTGTTATCACCTGCACGTATACTTGTACTAGTTTTCCGCTGGCACTAAGGTGCCCCTCTAGTACTAGTGAGATTGAAGCCTATACACTAGCTTTCTCTCTATTCAATCCTACAGTCATGAAACCCCCTTTCATTAACTTAGTTTATTTCCGCATTCTAACTTGTAGTTTTGTTGAAATCCTTTTATTCTTGTTTTCCTAGCAAGTGATAGAATAGACTATTTCCAAACTACGGTTTGGGTGCCAACGCACTACGCAGACAATGTTGTTGCAGGGTTGGTACTGTCTTCCTATTCGCTCCATGTGGGATCCGAGACTTACTTATCACGAAATTCAGTATCCCTGTGCCCTTGCAGGCCATCAAGATTTTCGGGTGCCATTGCGAGGGAGCATAGCGCTGGTCATTGCCTTTTCACTGACATATAGTTCATTTTGTTAGTTGTTATTTATCTTTCAGTTTTTCCCTTTAAATAAAAAAGATTTATTTTCCTTATCATGTCTTCTAAGATGAGTTTTCAGGAAATATTGCAACACTGGAATAGAGACAATACAAGTCTATCATGCTTGACTACTAATGAAGAAAAAGATTGTACACCAAGAACAATCAGCAACCCCCAATATTGATGCTACGATGCAAGAATTGGTAAGACTACATGAAATATGTAAATGTCAATCTAACATGCAGAAAAATGATGGGGACAACAGAGTACAACCTACCTTGGGTGAACCAGTGTGCATAGAACAAGAAGTGAGCAGCGAGGAAGAAAGAGGAATGGATTGATCACCCATCCGAGTCTCCCACCTCTGACGGTAACTTTTTGCACACACTCAATCAATTTCTTGACGAAGCAACCCTTCAAAAGTGCATGAATGATATGGATACTAGAGAATTGCTATACTTATTGAACACATGTGGATATATGCTATGTTCTCTGTATTAAGTTTTATGCAGATATTGTTGGTCTTCGAAACATATGGATTTCCAATGCACAAAGGCCTATGATGAGGTGGTAGAATCTTACAACAATAGTAGTAAGATTAATGCCATTGAGGATGTCATCCAGTATGTGTTGAGGACAAGTGCAGAGATGTTATTTCCGGAGATCGAAATGGTTCAATTCCGTTGTAAGGGTAAATTACTTGATTGGATACACTACAAGGTGGATTCAATAATTTATATTTGACAAGAACATCTTTGTGATGAAGAAAATCACAAGATGATACTAACCTGCAGGGACAAGAGTATGATGATGCCTCTAGTTTGGAGGAACTTGATGCTAACAAATATTTCGTGCAGAAAACTCACCCTCAAGTTGAGGATGATGATTATCATGTTAATGTTAGTGATAGTGACAAACCAGAGGAAGAAAATACTTTTGATTCATTTGTGCTAATGTCCAGCTGTGATTTGTTGGACAAATTTGTTGAGAAGGCGAAACCATTAGGGATTGTTGAATTACCCACTCAGAATAAAGAATTTTATGAAGTGTCCCCCTACAAAGTTAGCCAAAGTAATATTTCAAAATATACACACACACACACACAGACAGATATATATTATGAAGTGTTCTTTAGTAATTTTATGAAGTGTTCCCCTACAAAGGTAGCCAAAGTGTTCCCCTATTCTGACATCATCCTTTAAGACCTTATTCTGACATCATTTTCTTATTATGACACCACTAAAGAACTACCCACCCTTCCGAATAGAACCCCAAACTAGCTCTGAAATGAACTGAACCCCACGCACCGAGTCAAACCCCACCAATCCACAACTTCTTCTC
Organism: Elymus sibiricus; assembly: GCA_039707655.1. Classification (NCBI taxonomy): domain Eukaryota; kingdom Viridiplantae; phylum Streptophyta; class Magnoliopsida; order Poales; family Poaceae; genus Elymus; species Elymus sibiricus. The sequence goes on along the minus strand of CM077667.1, from coordinate 239,486,328 downwards.
CCATCCACACTCCAACCTCTCTCCCACTCCCGGTCGCCCTCCTCCCACCCACCACGGCCCCCACGCCATGGAGGCCAGCCCACCCCTGGTGACCTCTCACCCAACCCAACCCCACCCAGGTTCCCCCCACCGGATCTGGCGGGATCGTCCTCCACCTCCCTCCTCCCACATGCCCTTCACCTCCATCCTCCCATCGCCCCCTTGCCCCTCCTTCCACCGACGCGCTGGCTATGGGGCCACGCCACCTCCCCTCACCTTTCCAGGCCAGCAGCGCTCGACCACACCCAACATTGAGCCGCCGCCGCATCTGGCGGATCTTGGTGGCGATGCTGCGTGGGGATCTGGGGGAGGGGATCCGGTCGGCTCGGGGTAGGTGCCCACAAGTGGCCGGATCCAGCATCGACGGGTGCCTGAGCTCCTCCCGTGCCTCCATGGATCTGTGCCACCACAAGGTTATGACGGCTAGCACGCCCCGAGATCCTCCCGTACTACGCGCTGCCGGCTAGCCCCACCATAGTTGAGATCTCTATGGCCTCCTCTCCACCATCCTCTCCTGCTCCGTCATGAAGCACCACGGACAGGTATTAATGAGGCCCATCGGCGGCGAGGTTCTGGCAAGTTAGGCCTGTAGTCCGGGCGAGCACAACACGCAGCTCGTAGGAATGCGCATGGTTGTGCACTCCAGCCTGTTCACCGCCTTGCATCTTCTCCATCCCTATTTCAGTGGAGCAGGCATGAAGTTCACTCCTCTGTGCAGCCAAACGGTCGAGGTGACACCCCCTCAATGGTCCAGTTTTTGTTTTGGTCGCCCTCGACATTAGCCACAACACAACGTTGGGATCGTTGTAGTTTGTTTCCTATATGCGTGCAGTGTTTTTTCATTTGTAAGAATTTTTTTTGCCCGTTGGTTCACTGCTTAGTATTTGTCTCTCTCTCTCTCTCTCTCTCTCTACCGAATTGCATAACTTTTGTGCATTCTACATATTTTTTTGTTTGTAGTCAATGTTTATACTTGTAGAAAGAATGTGTTCGTTGTATCCATGTGTAACACGCTGCTCGTTTGTATCTCATGTGCAGTTTGGCTGATGATCACATGTACTAGATGGGTGCATTGAAATGTGTTTGTGTGTGTGCCTATCAGGAGTTCACTTCTGTAGCTGACCGGTTCATTTTGTCAAGCATATTTTTGAGCTAATATATTTTGTCACTTTGTGTAGCAGCTCATTACCACTCTGTATGAAGTGCAATTTGTTTCGTGTGTTACAAAATCCAGTTGACTACATCAACACTTCCTGTGTGTTTGGTCCTCGGATGTGGTCCACTTTTCAGAATGATGTTGTTCACTTGCGCCCAACATGAAAGTGTGGAAAATTTAGCGAAACAACAAAATAGTAATGCGGTTCACTTCGATATATGAAAGTGCGGAAAATTTAGCGAAACAACAAAGAAGAAGAAAATACGACAAAAAACTCACAAAAAATCATCCGAGAAAATTTATTTGCGACATAAGAAATCATGAAGTTCACTTGCCCGTCCAATGCAGTGTGTTTTTTCGTCTAATGTTGTTCACGTGTCGATTTTGGTGTCGCGAAAAACAGAGTGTTCGCATTTCGGTAAATTCAAAACTGCTCTTAAACCGTAAGGAATTAGAGAGAGTGTTCTCCATGAAAAAGTTGGGCCTCGTCGATATCTTTCCAATGCCGTATAATTTTCATCATTCCGACGAGCTCTTTGAATAAAATCACGAAAATACGCTCGCTGCCACTCGTAGTCAGCCGCACCGTTTTCAAAATTCATTCAAAACCATGAGGAATCTCAACAAATGACCAACATATGAAAGTTGTGTTTATTACACAGCTTTACAACGCCATATCACACACCTCTTTCCGACAAACGGTTACAAAATTGGAGTGAAAACCGTACCGAAAAAATCGAAATTTTTGAAAAACAGAATTCCGCGTTTGAGTAAATTTGAAATTACTCTCAAACCGTAAGGAATTAAAGAATGTAATCTACATGAAAAATTTGTGGCTCGACGATATATTTCCAACGGCATATTGCTTGCTTCATTCTGATGAGCTGTTTAGAAAAAAAACGCGAAAATACGCTCGCAGCCACTCGTCAGGCGCGCACCGTTTTCAAAACTGCTCTTAAACCGTAAGGAATCTCGAAAAGTGTTCAACATGAAGAAGTTACGCATTTTCCATAGCTATCCAAGGGTATATTATATGCCTCATTCAGATAAACGGTTTAGAAACTGGAGCGAAAACAGTGCCGAAAAAACGTGTGCAGTTTTTTCTGCCGACAATGCAGTGCTCGTTTGATAGGGATGTTGTGCACTCGCGTTAAACGTGCAGTTCGGAAGTGATGTCAGAATAGTTATTCTGCACACAATAGTTATTCTAATTCTTTTGTCTGCAGGAAAATAAGGAAACATGCTCACCCCACTTGGTGCATCGGTTCTTGCTTAAGTGCAAGGACATATTTACCTACATGATGTCGATGTACTGTACGCGGATACAACTCCGACCGGACTTTGCTATGAGGTGCTCCAAACCCCGGTCAGAGGTAAGACATACACTCGGGCTGACATCCCTTGGGACCCTGGTGAGTGACTTAATGGAGCACCGAAGCCTAGCTATCTATATCTATACCTATATATATATATATATATATATATATATGTTCTTGGTTTCGTCACACCTAGGTAATTTTATTTGTGTTCAAATGTTTTAAATTATGGCTATTCCAGGTGGTACACAATTTTAGTTTGCCCGTCGTGCAGCCGAACTCGGAATCAAATAGGAAACTCCTAGGCCATCAAGAGACGTCTTGGGCATACTAGACCTTTGCCTAGGCTTTGCACACTAGATACAAATCCCCTGTAATAGAAAAAAATAAACACGGGGAAGGGATATAGATCGACGTTTCTTTGGTATTTGTAGTCCAAGGCAGTCACTCTAACGAGAAAGTCATCATGTACAACTCAAGAAACCAATACTCTGACGAGGCGCTAAAAAAGTAGGCTAATTCATAAACCTCCTACTCACGATGTCGGGTGCCGCTAGATAATAGAGGGCGAGTGGAAACTCCACGGCGCCAGCTGGAGGCGACGGGGGCGAAGCAGAGCTATTTCTACTGCTGGACATCGCGTGTCACAAAGCCAACACGAAACGCATCCTTGAGGCCGTCTATCCGAGCCTCCGAGTGTCGGTGTCAAAACCGGCGGATCTCGGGTAGGGGGTCCCGAGCTATGAGTTTAGAATCGATGGGTAACAAGGGACGAAAGAGATGATGTTTACCCAGGTTCGGGCCCTCCGATGGAGGTAAAACCCTACGTCCTCCTTGGTTGTATTAATGTGTATGAAGATTACAGAGTCGATCTACCTCGAGATCAAGTAGTCAAAACCCTAGATGAGCTTGAGTGCCCTCTACGATCTAAACCCCCCGGTTTATATAGACACCGGGGGTACTTAGGGTTTACACATGATACGTCTCCAGCCGGAAGTAAAGACGTTGATCCCCTCATCTTGACTTGGAGTGCACACCGCGTCTTCGGAGGTTTCCTTCTAGAATACGGGGTCGTCGCATATCCCGGCCCTTCCTGCGATAATCAGAGAGCGGCCCACGAAGCCGGCCTATGAGAGATAGGCCGGCGGCCCGAGGACCCCTTAGTCCAGGACTCCCTCAGTAGCCCCAGAACTAGCCCCCAACGCCAGGGGTCATGACACTAGCAGCTTCGCATGATCAGAGTCTCCGGCTTGCGGGGTGAGTTTTTCCCCCCTTTATGATCGGTTGGCTCTAGTCCGGCCGCCAATGACATGTAGTTATCCAGACGCCATAAGTCGCTTAACCTCGAAGGCCAAACTTCAAAGTGTGAATAGTATCTCCTGACAACCTTTCTGACGAAGGGTCGTGGCCTATCTCGACCGCTGAGCCGGTTACAAAAACTCGATTCGCGGTTCGAGACCATTTCTCCATTGGCACGTCTTATCGACGTGTAGATCGTGTCCCGTTTCTTACGGGATATGATCAATCCCCTGGGTTATCCCACACGCGCATAATGGCACGATTGTTTCGGGAAGTGGCGAGGCCTGCGGCGCAGTAAAAGGGAGGCCCTTGGTATTACGGCACCCCATAAAAGGGAGAAAACCCCCAAGGCCTATTCACGCTCCAAATTCGCACCCTTTGCCTCCTCAACCTTCCCAAGCTCCGAGAGCCCAGATCCAGTTCTTCTTCAATCTTCCCTCCGAGTTCGGCCATGGCTGGTTCAGGCTCCATGGGCAAGTGGGAGGCCTCCTCCGTCACCGACAACGACATTCGGGAGCTAAAGCGTGCCGGCTACCTCTCCGCCAACATCGCCCATCGCGCTCCAGAGGCAAATCAGGTGGTTCCCACACCGAAGCCGAACGAGAGGGTGGTGTTCGTCCCCCATTTCATCCGGGGACTGGGCTTTCTGCTCCACCCCTTCGTCAGGGGCCTCATGTTCTTTTACGGGTTAGATTTCCATGACGTCCCCCCGAACTCCTTCATGCACATCTTGGCGTTCATCATCGTCTGCGAAGCCTTCCTGCGGATACAGCCGCACTTCGGCCTGTGGCTCAAAGTGTTCAATGTCAAGCCGAAGACAGTTGCGGGCGCGCATGCGGATTGTGGAGGGGCGGTAATCAGCAAGCTTCCCCGTGTCGAGTGGCCGGACGACACCTTTATCGAAATGGTCAAGATCTGGCAAAAGGAATGGTTCTACATCATCGAACCAAGGAGCGCAGACTGGGTGGCACCTGCCGAGTTCAGATCCGGACCCCCCGCGAGGCTAACCTCGTGGCTCAAGAAAGACCTTGACTGGGGGTCGGCCGCAGAGGTAAAATCGCTGCAGAAGCGCATCTCCGCGATGATTGAGGCCAAAACCGAGCTGGTCAACATGATCCAGGTCATGCTCCGCCGCCGTCTCCTCCCCTGCCAGCACCGGGCCTCCCCCATGTGGGCTTACCAGCTCGAGAACCCGGCCACCGTGTGTCAATTCTTCCGCACTACCCACAAGAAATTGTGGAAAGCACTACTCAAGCCCCAGAAGAGCTGGCCGGCCGAGGAGGAGGACACCGGTCTTGACGCCAAAACCCCTCCTACCAAGGTATGATAAAACTTTAATTCTTCGGCTCTGTTTTTTGACAAAGAGCTGAACCCCTTCTCCCTCATCTTCACAGAAATGGCTGAGCAAGGTCGTGCAAATTGATTGTCCGGCCCCGCAGCCCGAAGACCCTCGGTCGGACCTGTTGACTGAGATGCTCGTCATGGCGCCGTATTCGGCGAAGGAGAAGAAGAAGAAAGGGGAGAAGAAGGAGGCCCGAGAGGGTCTTTGTCTAAGGGGTCTTCCGGACACTAAGTCCGAGGACACCCATGCCTCTTCCACTCACGAGGAAGAGCACGAGGACGAAGGGGAGTGCGACTCCCCCCTCACAAGGAAAAGGGCGGCGTCAGCGGACGCCGCGGAGGACCTACCTCCTCCCGCCCCGAAGAGGACGTGCCGGACAAAGGTGGTCCTGGCTGATACGTCTCCAACGTATATATAATTTTTGATTGTTCCATGCTATTATATTATCTGTTTTGGATGTTTTATATGCATTAATATGCTATTTTATATTTTTGTGGGACTAACCTATTAATCTAGAGCCTAGTGCCAGTTTCTGTTTTTTCCTTGTTTTTGAGTATTGCAGATAAGGAATATTAAATGGAGTCCAAACGGAATAAAATCTTCGGAACGATTTTTCTTGGACCAGAAGAAACCCAGCAAACTTGGAGATGAAGGCAGGGGACCTGTCGTGGCGTCACAAGCCACCAGGGCGCGCCCTAGGGGGGGCGCCCCCCTGGCTTGTGGCCCCACGGCAGCCCTCCTAACCCTATTCCTCGGCCTATAAATTCCCAAATATTCCCTGGATACTAAAAAGAGCCATGAAAATACTTTTCTGCCGCTGGAAGCCTCTGTTCCCGTGAGATCCAATCTTGGAGCCTTTTCCGGTAATCTGCCGGAGGGGGATTCGATCACGGAGGGCATCTACATCAACTCCATTGCCCCTCTGATGATGCATGAGTAGTTTACCACAGACCTTTGGGTCCATAGCTAGTAGCTAGATGGCTTCTTCTCTCTCTTTGTTCTTCAATACCATGTTCTTCATGATCTTCATGGAGATCTATCCGATGTAATACTCTTTTGCGGTGTGTTTGTCGAGATCCGATGAATTGTGGGTTTATGTTCAGATTATCTATGAATATTATTTGAATCTTCTCTGAATTCTTATATGCATGATTTCATATCTTTGCAAGTCTCTTCGAGTTATTGGTTTGGTTTGGCCAACTAGATTGGTAATTCTTGCAATGGGAGAAGTGCTTAGTTTTGGGTTCAATCTTGCGGTGTCCTCACCCAGTGACAAAGTAGGGGCAGCGAGGCACGTATTTGTATTGTTGCCATTGAGGATAAAAAGATGGGGTTTTCATCATATTGCTTGAGTTTATCCCTCTACATCATGTCATCTTACCTAATGCGTTACTCTGTTCTTCATGAACTTAATACTCTAGATGCAGGCAGGAGTCGGTCGATGTGTGGAGTAATAGTAGTAGATGCAGAATCGTTTCGGTCTACTTGACATGGACGTGATGCCTATATGCATAATCATTGCCTTGGATATCTTCATAATTATTCGCTTTTCTATCAATTGCTCGACAGTAATTTGTTCACCCACCGTATTATTTTCCTTCATGAGAGAAGCCTTTAGTGAAACCTATGGCCCCCGGGTCTATTTTCCATCTTATACTTTCAGATCTAAAACCAAAAATACCAAAAATATCTCGCTGCATTATTTTTACTTTTGTTTTACTTTACATTCTAGCAATCTATTATATCTATCTCTATCAGATCTCATCCTTGCAAATAACCGTGAAGGGATTGACAACCCCTTTATAGCGTTGGGTGCAAGTGTTTGATTATTTGTGTAGGTACATCTATTGGGGACTTGCTTGTATCTCCTACTGGATTGATACCTTGGTTCTCAACAACTGAGGGAAATACTTATCTACTTTGCTGCATCACCGTTTCCTCTTTAAGGGAAAACCAACGCATGCTCAAGAAGTAGCAAGAAGGATTTCTGGCGCCGTTGCCGGGGAGATCTACATCAAGCCTACCAAGTACCCATCACAAACTCATCTCTTGCATTTACATTATTTGCCATTTGCCTCTCGTTTTCCTCTCCCCCACTTCACCAATTTGCCGTTTTCTTCGCCCTCTTCTTTGTTTGCCCTTTTTCTCGCCGGATCTCTTTGTTTGCTTGTGTTGCCATGTGCCTTCTATATGCTTGCATCTTCGCTTGATAAAAATCTATTGATATGGATCCTCATCCACTTGCTAATCTTTTTAAAAGACCAAACTATGATGAACCAATTGCTAGTGAGTTGAGTGCACTTGATTATCTCTATGAAGTTTTGCTTGAAAATCATGAATCTGAAAATTTTGATGAAGTGTTGAAAGAAGAAATCTATAAGGTGATTCATGATAGCTCCTTGATTGAAAAGCATGATTGCAATGATGTTACTATAAATTCTATTAATGTCAATTACGCTAATGATATGCAAAGCCACAAACTTGGGGATGCTATGTTTGATGAAGATGATATTTTTTGTCCCCTAAGTTTTGATGAGCAAATTCATTATGATGATTGCATGCTCGGGCATCATGAAAAGAATGATTTATGTGATAGTTATATAGTTGAATTCGTTCATGATGCTACTGAAATTTATTATGAGGGAGGAACATATGCTAGTAGGAATTGCAATAATATCAAGTTTCCTCTCTATGTGTTCAAAGTTTTGAAGTTATGCTTGTTTTGCCTTCCTATGCTAGTTGATTCTTGTTCCCATAAATTGTTTGCTCACAAAATCCCTATGCATAGGAAGTGGGTTATACTTAAATGTGTTTTTCATGAGAATCATGATGCTCTCTTGCATATTTCAATTACTACTTTTTATGTGAGCATCATTGAAATCGTTATGCCTAGCTAGGGGCGTTAAACAATAGCGCTTGTTGGGAGGCAACCCAATTTTATTTTTTTTGCTTCTGTTTTTGAGTGTTTTACACATTATTACCTCTGTAGTAATTGTGTTTTCTTGTTTTAATTAGTGTTTGAGCCAAGTAAGACCTTTGGGATGGTCTACGGAGTTTGTGATTTGATTTTGCTGAAAAACAGAAACTTTTGCTCTCAGTCCAGGAATTTTGTAAATTCACTGGAACGTGATTTTGATCTGAAATGTTTACACAAGATTTATATACAAATTTCCCTGGTTGTCCTATTTTTTCAGAAGTTTTGGAGTTACATAAGTATTCGAAGTCTATAGATTGCTACAGACTGTTCTGTTTTAGACAGATTATGTTTTCTTTGTGTTGTTTGCTTATTTTGATGTATCTATGGCTTGTATCGGGGGGTATGAACCATGGAGAAGTTAGAATACAGTAGATATTACACCAATATAAATAAATAATGAGTTTACAACAGTACCTAATGTGGTGATTTATTTTTCTTATACTAACGGATCTCATGAGTTTTCTGTTGAGCTTTGTGTTGTGAAGTTTTCATGTTTTGGGTAAAGATTTGATGGACTGTGGAATAAGGAGTGGCAAGAGCCTAAGCTTGGGGATGCCGAAGGCACCCCAAGCCATATTCAAGGATACCAAAGAGCCTAAGCTTGGGGATGCCCCGGAAGGCATCCCCTCTTTCGTCTTCAATCCATCGGTAAATTTACTTGAGGCTATATTTTTATTCAACACATGATATGTGTTTTGCTTGGAGCGTCTTGTATGATATGAGTCTTTGCTTGTTAGTTTGCCACAATCATCCTTTCTGCACACATATTTTTGAGGGAGACACACTGAATCGTAAATTTATTAGAATACTCTATGTGCTTCACTTATATCTTTTGAGCTAGGCAATGTTGCTCTAGTGCTTCACTTATATCTTTTTAGAGCACGGTGGTGTTTTATTTTATAGAAATCATTGAACTCTCGTACTTCACTTATATTATTTTGAGAGTCTTTAAAACAGCATGGTAATTGGTTTAGGTTATGAATTTAGTCCTAATATAATGGGCATCCAAGAGGAATATAATAAAAACTTTCATATAAAGTGCATTGGATACTATGAGAAGTTTGATTCCTTGCATATAGTTTTGAGATATGAAGATGGTAATATGAGAGTCATGCAAGTGAGTAATTGTGAATTGGAAGAAATACTTGTGTTAAAGTTTGTGATTTCCGTAGCATGCACGTATGGTGAACCGTTATGTAACGAAGTCGGAGCATGATTTGTTTAATGATTGTCAACCTTTGTGTGAGGGTCGGGAGCGCGCGATGGTTAACTCTTACCAACCTCTCCCCTAGGAGCATGCGTCTAATGCTTTGTTTCGATAACTAATAGACTTTTGCAATAAGTATGTGAGTTCTTTATGACTAATGTTGAGTCCATGGATTATACGCACTCTCACCCTTCCACCATTGCTAGCCTCTCTAGTACCGCGCAACTTTCGCCGGTGCATCAAACCCACCTTCCTCAAAACAGCCACCATATATTTTCCTCAAAATAGACACCATACCTACCTATTATGGCATTTCCATAGCCATTCCGAGATATATTGCCATGCAACTTCCACCGTTCCGTTTTTCATGACACGCACCATCACTTTCATATTGCATATAGAGTCATATTTTGTTCTAGGTATCGAGTTGTAATTTTCCTTTTGAGTTGTAAGTAAATAAAAGTGTGATGATTTTCATTATTAGAGCATTTGTCCCGTGAGAGAAAAGGATGATGGAAGTTATGAATCCCTCACAAGTTGGGATGAATCTCCGGACTTCACAAATAATAAAAGAGGCCAGCGAAGCCCAAATAAAAAAAGGCCAAAGATGCCCACCAAAATAAAAAAAATGAGAGAAAGAGAGAAGGGACAATGCTACTATATTTTTCCACACTTGTGCTTCAAAGTAGCACCATGATCTTCATGATAGAGAGTCTCCTATTTTTTCACTTTCATATAACTAGTGGAATTTTCATCATATGCACAACCACTTAGTTTTCTTTTTGAGCTTTCATACACTTATAGCTCTAGTGCATCCGTTGCATGGCAATCCCTACTCACTCACATTGATATCTATTGATGGGCATCTCCGTAGCCCGTTGATACACCTAGTTGATGTGAGACTATCTTCTCCTTTTTCCTCGCAACCTCCACCATATTCTATTCCACCCATAGTGCTATAACCATGGCTCACGCTCATGTATTGCGTGAGAGTTGAAAAGGTTTGAGAACATAAAAAGTGTGAAACAATTGCTTGGCTTGTCATCGGGGTTGTGCATGATTTAGATACTTTGTGTGGGGAAGATGGAGCATAGGCAGACCATATGATTTTGTAGGGATAACTTTCTAAGGCCATGTTATTTCGAAAGGACGCAATTGCCTTGTTAGTATGCTTGAAGTATTACTGTTTTTATGTCCATATTAGACTTTTGTTTTGAATCTTACGGATCTGAATATTCATGCCACAATAAAGAATATTACATGGATAAATATCTTAGGTAGCATTCCACATCAAAAATTCTGTTTTTATCATTTACCTACTCGAGGACGAGCAGGAATTAAGCTTGGGGATGCTTGATACGTCTCCAACGTATCTATAATTTTTGATTGTTCCATGCTATTATATTATCTGTTTTGGATGTTTTATATGCATTAATATGCTATTTTATATTATTTTTGGGACTAACCTATTAATCTAGAGCCTAGTGACAATTTCTGTTTTTTCCTTGTTTTTGAGTATTAAACGGAATATTAAACGGAGTCCAAACGGAATAAAATCTTCGGAATGATTTTTCTTGGACCAGAAGAAACCCAGCAAACTTGGAGATGAAGGCAGGGGACCTGCCGTGGCGTCACAAGCCACCAGGGCGCGCCCTAGGGGGGGGGGGGGGCGCCCCCCTGGCTTGTGGCCCCACGGTAGCCCTCCTAACCCTATTCTTCGGCCTATAAATTCCCAAATATTCCCTGGATACTAAAAAGAGCCACGAAAATACTTTTCTGCCGCTGGAAGCCTCTGTTCCCGTGAGATCCAATCTTGGAGCCTTTTCCGGTAATCTGCCGGAGGGGGATTCGATCACGGAGGGCATCTACATCAACTCCATTGCCCCTCTGATGATGCATGAGTAGTTTACCACAGACCTTCGGGTCCATAGCTAGTAGCTAGATGGCTTCTTCTCTCTCTTTGTTCTTCAATACCATGTTCTTCATGATCTTCATGGAGATCTATCCGATGTAATACTCTTTTGCGGTGTGTTTGTCGAGATCCGATGAATTGTGGGTTTATGTTCAGATTATCTATGAATATTATTTGAATCTTCTCTGAATTCTTATATGCATGATTTCATATCTTTGCAAGTCTCTTCGAGTTATTGGTTTGGTTTGGCCAACTAGACTGGTAATTCTTGCAATGGGAGAAGTGCTTAGTTTTGGGTTCAATCTTGCGGTGTCCTCACCCAGTGACAAAGTAGGGGCAGCGAGGCACGTATTTGTATTGTTGCCATCGAGGATAAAAAGATGGGGTTTTCATCATATTGCTTGAGTTTATCCCTCTACATCATGTCATCTTACCTAATGCGTTACTCTGTTCTTCATGAACTTAATACTCTAGATGCAGGCAGGAGTCGGTCGATGTGTGGAGTAATAGTAGTCGATACAGAATCGTTTTGGTCTACTTGACATGGACGTGATGCCTATATGCATAATCATTGCCTTGGATATCTTCATAATTATTCGCTTTTCTATCAATTGCTCGACAGTAATTTGTTCACCCACCGTATTATTTTCTTTCATGAGAGAAGCCTCTAGTGAAACCTATGGCCCCCGGGTCTATTTTCCATCTTATACTTTCAGATCTAAAACCAAAAATACCAAAAATATCTCACTGCATTACTTTTACTTTTGTTTTACTTTACGTTCTAGCAATCTATTATATCTATCTCTATCAGATCTCATCCTTGCAAATAACCGTGAAGGGATTGACAACCCCTTTATAGCGTTGGGTGCAAGTGTTTGATTATTTGTGTAGGTACATCTATTGGGGACTTGCTTGTATCTCCTACTGGATTGATACCTTGGTTCTCAACAACTGAGGGAAATACTTATCTACTTTGCTGCATCACCCTTTCCTCTTCAAGGGAAAACCATCGCATGCTCAAGAAGTAGCACTGGCCGACGATGACTCGGACTCCGATAAGGAGTCTGAGGCTTTTGCAAAGGTTCCCCGAAGGAACCCAAGGGTTAAGCCCCCAGCCCAGAGGTATGAATCCGAAGACCCTCTGGGTCACTTATACAGAGCTTTTAATGCTAAATGGGCGAACGTCTTTCAATTTGCAGCCCACCACGCGATCTCCCCACCGACCAAATCTCAGACGGGGAGTCTCTGCCTGCCGACCTGGCGGAAAGTGGGACTGCGCCACATCCTACGCCTCCTGAGATCTCGAAGGAGGCCGCAGAGGTTTTATCGCGCAAGGCTCCTTCTGAGCCAAACACCGGCGGTGGGGGTGACGACTTTCTGGCTGAGGTTAATACCTCGACCGCCGAAGACCAGGAGGAGGAACATCTCGTGGCAACCAAAGAGGGGGGACGAAGTCCAGTCCAGTCCCCTCCGAGGACATCTCCGTAGCGCTCTGTGCCTCCGGAGCTGCCAGCCCAATCCCCCACCGGAGGGGGGGTTGGCAGGTCACCACCGGTGCCGCCCATGACTGGGTGGTCAGCCGTGATGGAGGAAGCTTTATCCGGCTCCTCCATCGCCGAAGATCACCACGCCCTTATGGGTGCGGTTTTGCAAGGCATTCAGCCCGTTGATAGCGGACTCAAAGAGGCCTTCAACGGTCTCTTGACGGGCTTCAAGGTGAGCCACGTAATACTCTTTTTTCCAGAAAAAGTTAATTTACCAAGTTTATGCAATCCTTATATGCATAGTAGCCCCCGAGCCCTGGGTGAGTTTGAAAAACTCACCCGGGGGTCAAATGTCCAAAAATTAGTAACGATGCTCAAGGCACCCTTTGTCCCTCATTATTCTAAGAGCTCCGGAGAGTACTTAGCAGAGGGTCTAAATCCGACAGCTTGGGAGTTTTAATGCACATAAGTTGTTTTGTAGGCCTCGTCATCGGTGGCGGCCGCCATTGCAGTGGAGCTTACCGAGCTAAACCGGAAGCTCAAGAGCTCCGATGAGGAGCTCGATCGCCTGAACAAGAGGTTTGACGAGACGCAAGGTGAGTCCGAATTGCATCATTCGGGCTATTGTCTATCCTCATTGATTGAGATATCCGGATTGTTATCCCTAAGTGTTATTTACTCATTGTTACCACAGCTGTGGCCGCGGAGGTCGAGAACCTCAAGGCCGAGTTGACAAAGGTGAGGCAGGAGGCCGCGGATGAGAAGGCGGTGGCCGAACAAGCGGCAGCCGAACTGTCGGCGTTAAAAGCCGTGAGCGACAAGCATGAGGCCCGGGTGGCAGAGGTGCAGCTGGAGCTCAAGGATGCCAGCACGAAGTGCGAGGCCCTTGAGCAAAAGAACGAAGACCAGGCCACCGAGCTATCCACACTGAAATCCGAGCTCAAAGCGGAACGAGTTGATAGGCGGTTCTTTGAAGAAGAACTCCGCCAAGTCAAGGCGATCACGGATGGTAAGCCGTACTTACTACAATGTGCCTTTGGTGGTAACAGGTTTGCATTGCTCACCCGGGTGTGGCGTTCCTCAGGCGTCTTTACAGACCTCCCAAGGAGTGCAGCGGACACGAACAAATACTTCGCCTCTCGGGATGGGGATGTTGAGCCTCGGCTGTTCTGGGCGCAATTTCAAGCCCCCGAGCATCCTCCCCTCCTAAGCAAGCAGATGAAACAATTGATGGAGCTGCACAGGATGGCGGAGCCGGTCGTGAAGGACCTCTGCATCCGGCTGTGGCCTGCAGAGTCGTTGCCGAGCAGTTACTTCGGCTTGGTGTAGAAAATGTGCGACGCTGCTCCTCGGATTGACGCCCTAAAGCATTCTACGTGCATCGAGGGAGCTCGGATGGCCTTTGCAAGGACCATGGTGCACTTGCCGAGGCTCAAGCCGACCGAGATGGCCACCGCGCCTCCACCCCCTGGGAAGGAGCATCGGCGCCCCGAGAAATACTTTTCCACCATGATGGATGGTGCTCGGGCGATAGAAGCTCAATGCCCTAAGGATGTAATTTATGAATGAGCGTTTTGTCATGTATCGGATGACTGTTCCGCTTTATAATTCGGTTGCATGGTTTATCATGTCTTTAAGCTTTGTATTATTTTGACTCCTATGTGGCCGTTTTATCTGAAAGTTGCGAGTCGTCGGCTTCGGCCCCCATGTAGATACTACACGAGGTGTTTCTACCTCCACACTGTGACCCTTGGCCGACGTGTCGGTGCCCGAAGGCGGTAGTGCAAGGGGAACAAGGCAATCGGACTATGATGCTTTAGTGCTTTCACTTAGCCGTAGGAGCTTGACTGCGGGGGCTGATGACTAGCCCCCAGTGTTTTGTGATATTCGAATACACCGAGGTTGAAACCAGCAACACTTGGTTTGTAATCGTACAAACCCCTCGTATAACACGGAATAACCTCTATCGATTTTTAGTTTGACACTTATGCTCGGATTGCAGACCGGTTCTCGCTTATTATGATAGTCAGTTTTCGGCTTTCTCCACAGAGGTACTTGACCAGGTGAGCCGGAAGCACAATCGCAGTGGTTCTCCCTTTACCCTTTTAGCCGAATGAGTGGAACATAAGAGGGCAAACGCAGGAGCCGGGCAACCCAACCATTGACCCAAGACATAATTCGGAACCGATTCATATAACGCGACATCCGAGACGCGGAACACATAAACAATAGTGTCGGGGTGATGCTTGTGGCGATTTCTATAGTCAAGCCCCCGGTCTATTAGCCGGTCGCATCGTAATATGTACCGAACAGCTTTGCAATCGGTGTCGGTGAGTAGAGAACAGAGTATGTGACATAAAGTACAGCGAGGAGGCCGAAAAGGATGGTCTTTATTTCTGATGAATTCTTATAACTCAAACTGCCGAAGCAACTATTAGAGGTATTTTGAAATGAAAAATAAAGTTTACAAAGCAGAGGTTTTACCCGGGGTCTTCGATGGGTGGCTTGACGTCCTCAATGTGCCTAGTCGCATGTCTGCTCCTTTGCTCTCGAGGGGGTTGCGTTCCTTTAAAGGTGATTGCTATCGGCGAACGGACCTTGGGAAGAAGATCTTGAGAAGTCGCCGTAGTGTAGATGAGCTTTACGCTTGGGGGGTCTTAGATGGTACCAGTGGTTTGTCCGAAGACATGTGTTGGCAGTAGTTCGGTCCAGCCGAACACTTTCCCTTTGATAGTGGGTCCCCACAGCTGCCCATGGTATTTTGAGCGCGAAGTTGTGCCTTCTTGGCACATATTTTATGGGAACTAGGGCTGTACTGTGGGGGGCGTATCCCTATTTTTGTTGGGCGGAAGATGATTCCGGGAGTTCGGGTTGAGACCGAGCTCGTTTACTATCCTGACGTGCCTTTATGGCTGATTTGGGCGTCGACCTATCGTCGCGTACTGGAATTCAGCTGCCAGGGCCGCTGTGTGTTCCTCAGTTCGGAGAGAGCGCTCTGTGTTGCCGTTGACAGTAATGACCCCCTTGGGGCCGGGCATCTTGAGCTTCAGGTACGCGTAGTGGGGGACGACGTTAAAGCGAGTGAATGCTGTGCGGCCGAGTAGGGCGTGATAACCGCTGCGAAAAGGGACAATGTCGAAGATCAAGTCTTCGCTGCAGAAGTTGTCGGGCGAGCCGAACACTACTTCCAGATTCACGGTGCCCGAGCAGCGGGCTTCGACGCCTGGGATCACTCCTTTAAAGGTAGTGTTGCTAGGTTTGATCCTTGACGGATCTATACCCATCTTTTTCACCGTGTCTGAGTAAATCAGATTAAGGTACTTCCTCCGTCCATTAGGATTCTCGTGAGGTGATACCCATCGATAATGGGGTCTAGGACGAGGGCTGCCGAACCTCCGTGACGTGTACTGGTCGGATGGTCCCGTCGGTCGAACGTGATCGGGCAAGTCGACCATGAGTTATACTTCGGGGCTACGGGCTCTACGGCGTAGACCTCCCGAAGGGCGCGTTTCCTCTCCTTTTTTGGTATATGAGTGGCATATATCATGTTCACAGTTTTTACCTTTGGAGGGAACTGCTTTTGCCCTCCAGTGCTTGGACCGCGAGGCTCGTCATTGCCCTCGTTGCGTGGGCCCTTGCCTTCCTCTTCAGCTGCGATTTTGCCAACTTGTTTGAATACCAAACAATTACGGTTGGTGTGGGTAGCGGGCTTGTCTTGGGTGTCGTGGATCTGGCAGGGCCTATCCATGATTTTGTCCAGCGTGGTAGGTCCGTCTCGATCTCCTTTAGAAGGTTTCTTCCGCTATCCGGATTTTGGGTTGCGGAAACCGGCATTAACGGTCGTGTCCTCAGCATCGCCGTTGTTGTGCCGGTGTTTGTTTTCGTTACGTCATGGTTTCCCATTTCCATCCCGGACTTCGGAGGTGCCGGGGTCTTCGGGGTTATGGCCTCGTCGAGCCAGCCAGTTATCCTCACCCGCGCAAAAGCGGGTCATAAGTGAGGTAAGGGCGGACATTGTCCTCGGCTTGTCCTGGCCGAGCTGACGAGCTAGGCACTTGTCCCGGATATTATGTCTGAAGGAGGCTATTGCCTCGGCGTCCGGGCAGTCAATGATCTGGTTTTTCTTGGTCAGGAACCGATTCCAGAATTGCCGAGCCGATTCACCTGCTTTCTGGACAACATTGCTCAGGTCGGAGGAGTCCGGTGGCTGGACATAAGTGCCCTGGAAGTTAGATCGGAAGGCATCCTCGAGCTCTTCCCAGTTCCCGATGGAATTCTCGGGGAGACTGTTTAACCAGTGTCGAGTTGGCCCCTTAAGTTTTAGGGACAGATACTTGATGGCGTGGAGATCATCTCCTCGTGCCATATGAGTGTGGAGGAGGAAGTCCTCAATCCACACGGCTGGGTCTGTTGTCCCGTCGTATTGCTCTATGTTAACGGGTTTAAACCCTTCAGGGAACTAATGCTGCATCACCTCGTCTGTGAAGCACAGTGGGTGGGCAGCGCCTCTGACCCGAGCTATGTCATGCCTACGATCGGCAGTCAATCGGGCCCGGTTTTGTTCCTGACCTCTATTGTTGCGGTCGAGCCAAGACTGGTACCCGTTCCGTCTAGTGGGGGAGTACCCTCTAGATCCGTAGATGGATCTTGTGTGGCCTGCTCTATAATCCAGGTCCTGTCGTAAGTCATACCTGTCCTCAGGCTCTGCTGGCTCTTTTCCTCTCCTGCGGGGTACCGAAGGTCTGTACTCGGCCTCGCCGGCCGTCCTATCCCGTCCTCGGGGATGGCGGTCCGGCTGGTCGTACGGAGTATGCCTGGGAGACGATGTTTCAAGGACCTCGTCATCGAACTACGGCAGCAGTCGCCGGCGTGGGTAGCTGTTGGTACCGTACCCTTCTTCGGCTGCTAAGACCCTCGTCCATCTATCATTGAGGGTGTCTTGTTCGGCTTTGAGTTGCTGTTGTTTTGCCTTCAGGCTTCGGGCGGTGGCTAAAAGATGCCGCCTAAATCGTTCCTGATCTGCAGGGTTTTCGGGGATGGTGAAGTCTTCGGCTTCCAGGCTGTCCTCCTCCTCGACAGGGGGAAGGTAGCTGTCGTCCTCGGAATCATTAAGATCCTCGGTGTCGCGCTGATCTTCGGGCCTTTCCTGGTCCTCCAGTGGCTGTTCGGGGATTTTAGGGTCGCCGAGGTCTTCCGGGGTGTCGTTTTCCCCGGTGCCTACAATGGCTTCCCTTCCCTTGTTTCCCTTAGATCGATTGCACTGTTTCCGGCGCCTTGACGGTGCCTCACCGGATTTATCGCCATTCTTCTTAGGGGTGCTATCGCCCTTATCATCGGGGGTGTCTACCATTTAGACGTCGTAGGTGTAGGTGGCAGTCCATCGCCCAGTGTTGACAGGGGCGGGGGCGCCGTCCTCTTGATCCATGTCTTCTGCCTCCTCGGAGGCGTAGTCCAGCATATCGGTTAAGTCTTCGATAGTGGCTACCAAGTGGGTGGTGGGTGGGTCAAAAAATTCCCCATGACCCGCCTTCAGACCGATCTGAGCATGGGTCGAGGTCGGGTCGTCTATGATTTTTATTGATAGGATCTGATCCAGCGCCTCGTTGATCGTCGAGAGCTCGACCGGATCGATCTGCCTAGGACTTTCGGAGTTAACCTCCAATGTGTCCGTACAAAGAGTGTGTTCGGCAGGGGCCGACCCCTGGCCCTCAAGTACTGTAACCGGATCCGGACTAAGAACCAGATCATCGGCAGGGATAGACCCGAGGGCGGAGTCGAGAAGGAGATCCGAAGTTAAGGCTTCGGAGACTTCGGGCTCGTCCGATGAGATCGCGAGCCCAGCGAATGAAAGATCACCCCGGGAGTCTACGGAGAACTCTAGGTTCCCGAATCTGATCTCTTGATCGGGGGCGAGACTCCCGATCCGACCAGGGTGGCCGGTCGGGTCGGCGTGCAGCACGATGCTGCCGAAAGCGAAAATCTGTCCGGGGGCGAAGGAGCCCCTGTTACGGACTTCATCGCTAATGATTAGGCGGGCCATCAATTACTCTTGCGATCCCACAGCGTAACTCTCAATGAAAGCACCAATGTCGGTGTCAAAACCGGCGGATCTCGGGGAGGGGGTCCTGAGCTGTGAGTTTAGAATCGATGGGTAACAAGGGACGAAGGAGACGATGTTTATCCAGGTTCAGGCCCTCCTATGGAGGTAAAACCCTATGTCCTGCTTGGTTGTATTTATGTGTATGAAGATTACAGAGTCGATCTACCTCGAGATGAAGTAGTCAAAACCCTAGATGAGCTTGTCTGCCCTCTATGATCTAAACCCCCCGGTTTATATAGACACCGGGGGTACTTAGGGTTTACACATGATACGTCTCCAGCCGGAAGTAAAGACGCTGATCCCCTCATCTTGACTTGGAGTGCACGCCGCGTCTTCGGAGGTTTCCTTCTAGAATACGGGGTCGTCGCATATCCCGGCCCTTCCTGCGATAATCAGAAAGTGGCCCACCAAGCCGGCCTATGAGAGATAGGCCGACGGCCCAAGGACCCCTTAGTCCAGGACTCCCTCACCGAGGCTTGCCGCCATCGAGTTTGTGGAGGGGACGCTCCATATGCTAGGCTGGCATGCAGATCCTGGCATACTCCATGGTGCCGCCGGATGTGTGGACATGGATCCCTGCATTCATGTGGTCGTCGCCTCGCGCTGACACGGCCTTGCACAGGAATCAGAAGATGCACCATTGAAGCGCAGTAGCGGGAGCAGGATCCTGGCGCCGTCGGCGTCTTCATCTTTGGCCTAGCGGTGATATCGGACTTCACGGTGACGGGCATGGCGTCAAGGCCAGCGAGACCTTTCATTTGTGTCTGTCCACACCACATCAGATACCTGCTCGTTCTTCTTCTCTTACTCTTCTCCGCTTCTCGTTCATGTCAAACGTGACAGGAGGACGGCTCGGCCACTGCTGTTGCCGGCGACTGGTGACTCTACTGGGGATGACGACCACGGAGCCCTCCCTGGATTACCTCCGCCGCTACTGAACCACAAGCGCCACACTGGGGTGCTCTGGCTTGGCAGTGACTCGGGTCCTGGTGAGGAGCTGCAGGCCATTGGTTCCGTCCATCAAAACTTCTAGGTTTATTGTTTCAGAAGGAGAGATTGAGGTGATGGAAGCGGACGAGCTCTGCCCTCTTGTGGCTGTTCCAGAGGAGCATGTTGATGCAGGAACAAAATGACTATGACATCGAAAGCTAGATGGATTCGTGAAAAAGTGGGGTGGTCATATCCATGTTAGCATCTTCATCCTGCTTTCATTTAACAGATCACAATGCATGATTGGTGTTTGCTGATTGCTCAAGTTGCGGCCAACCATGCATGTAAGTTGGGATCAAAATACGTAACTCAAAGTTAAAGACTCGGAGCTGGACATTGCTATGAAGTTTTAAGTTGTCACTGCAAATGTGATAAAATCCATATTATATTCAGTATGTCCTCTGAATCATATTTTCAATTTGATTGATAAAAATACAGCTAATGTGTGAATTATGTAGTTTTTTTGGAAGAATTTTTTTCTTTCCATCACGACCATGATGCATATTTTGATATACTAAATAATACGTGTTTTAGTCCCAAAAAGTGGGGTGGTCATATCGAAACATAGCAGAAGCATTATGACATTTTGTGAGCATGGATAGAAAGCAAGGTTTAAAACTGTTTGTTAACTGCATAATTCTTCTCGGGAAAATGCATAATTATATATTATACTTAATTCAACTTATCCTGAGACCAACTAACTTAGGTATTGTTGTTGTCCTTTTTTATTTGTTTTGCTTAAAGATATAATTTCACATTTTTCCCACTTTAACTGATACGAACATTCCATGTGCTAAACACTACGTGTGTCCAGACCCGATTTTTATTGTGAGTGGACATAGCTAATCAATGTGCTATCATTGGAGTAGCATTATAAAACTTGTCAGTGCGGATGAAAGTAATGTTAAAATGTTATTGTTATATTTGAAACCTACAGATTTGTTGGGGAACGTAATAATAATTCAAAAAAATTCTACGTGTCGCCAAGATCAATCTAGGAGATGCTAGCAACGAGAGAGAGGGAGTGCATCTTCATACCCTTGAAGATCGCTAAGCGGAAGCGTTGCAAAGAACGCGGTTAATGGAGTCGTACTCGCGGCGATTCAAATCGCGGAAGATCCGATTCAAGCGCCGAATGGACGGCGCCTCCGTGTTCAACACACGTACAGCCCGGGGACGTCTCCTCCTTCTTGATCCAGCAAGGGGAGAGGAGAAGTTGAGGGAGAGCTCCGGCAGCACGACGGCGTGGTGGCGGGGGAGCTCGTGGTTCTCCGGCAGAGCTTCGCTAATCACTACGGAGGAGGAGGAGGTGTAGGAGGAGGGAGGGCTGCGCCAGGGAAGGGGTGTAGCTCCCATGCGCCTCCCCACTATATATAGGGGTGGAGGGGGCGGGTTTATTGCCCTCCAAGTCCATTGGGGCATTGGCAAAGGTGGGAGGAAAGAAATCCCATCCTTTCCCTTCCCCACCGATTGTTATCCCCCCCTTTTAGGGATCTTGATCTTATCCCTTCGGGATATGATCTTATTCCTTCTAAGGGGGGATCTTGGTGCGCCTTAACCAGGGATGTGGGGCCTTGCCCCCACTACCCACGTTCATGTGGGTCCCGCCATGCAGGTGGGCCCCACTCCGGAACCTTCTAGAACCTTCCCGGTACAATACCGAAAAATCCCGAACATTTTCCGGTGGCCAAAATAGGACTTCCCATATACAAATCTTTACCTCCGGACCATTCCGGAACTCCTCGTGATGTCCGGGATCTATTCCGGGACTCCGAACAACTTTCGGTAACCACATACAATTCCCATTACAACTCTAGCGTCACCGTACCTTAAGTGTGTAGACCCTACGGGTTCGGGAACCATGCAGACATGACCGAGACACCTCTTCGGCCAATAATCAATAGCGGGATCTGGATACCCATATTGGCTCCCACATGTTCCATGATGATCTCATCGGATGAACCACGATGTCGGGGATCCAATTAATCTCGTATACAATTCCCTTTGTCCATCGGTATGTTACTTGCCCGAGATTCGATCGTCGGTATCCCTATACCTTGTTCAATCTCGTTACCGGCAAGTCTCTTTACTCGTTCCGTAACACATGATCCCGTGACTAACTCCTTAGTCACATTGAGCTCATTATGATGATGTATTACCGAGTGGGCCCAGAGATACCTCTCCATCACACGGAGTGACAAATCCCAGTCTCGATTCGTGCCAACCCAACAGACACTTTCGGAGATACCTGTAGTGCAACTTTATAGTCACCCAGTTACGTTGTGAGGTTTGATACACCCAAAGCATTCCTACGGTATCCGGGAGTTGCACAATCTCATGGTCTAAGGAAATGATACTTGACATTAGAAAAGCTCTAGCAGACGAACTACACGATATTGTGCTATGCTTAGGATTGGGTCTTGTCCATCACATCATTCTCCTAATGATGTGATCCCGTTATTAACGACATCCAATGTCCATGGTTAGGAAACCATGACAATCTATTGATCAACGAGCTAGTCAACTAGAAGCTCACTAGGGACATGGTGTGGTCTATGTATTCACACATGTATTACGGTTTCCGGTTAATACAATTATAGCATGAACAATAGACAATTATCATGAACAAGGAAATATAATAATAACCATTTTATTATTGCCTCTAGGGCATATTTCCAATAGTCTCCCACTTGCACTAGAGTCAATAATCTAGTTACATTGTGATGAATCGAACACCCATAGAGTTCTGGTGCTGATCATGTTTCGCTCGTGGAAGAGGTTTAGTCAACGGATCTGCGACATTCAGATCCATATGTACTTTACAAATATCTATATCTCCATCCTGAATGTAACCACGAATGGAGTTGAAGCGGCGCTTGATGTGCTTGGTCTTCTTGTGAAACCTGGGCTCCTTGGCAATGGCAATAGCCCCAGTGTTGTCACAGAAGAGAGTCATCGGACCCGACGCATTGGGAATCACTCCTAGGTCGGTGATGAACTCCTTCATCCAGACTCCTTCCTGCGCTACTTCCGAAGCAGCTATGTACTCCGCTTCACATGTAGATGCCACCACGACGCTTTGCTTGCAACTGCACCAGCTGACTGCCCCACCATTCAAAATATACACGTATCCGGTTTGTGACTTGGAGTCATCCGGATCTGTGTCGAAGCTAGCATCGACGTAACCCTTTACGACGAGCTCTTCGGCACCTCCATAAACGAGAAACATATCCTTGACCGCTGTCCAGTGTTCCATTCCGGGATCACTTTGGTACCTCCCTACCAAACTTATGGCAAGGTTCACATCAGGTCTGGTACATAGGATGGCATACATATAGAGCCTATGGCTGAGGCATAGGGGATGACACTCATCTTTTCTCTATCTTCTGCCGAGGTCGGACATTGAGCTGTGCTCAATCTCACACCTTGCAATACAGGCAAGAACCCCTTCTTGGACTGATCCATATTGAACTTCTTCAATATCTTGTCAAGGTATGTGCTTTGTGAAAGACCAATGAGGCGTCTCGATCTATCTCTATAGATCTTGATGCCTAATATGTAAGCAGCTTCTCCAAGGTCCTTCATTGAAAAACACTTATTCAAGTAGGCCTTTATGCTTTCCAAAAGTTCTATATCATTTCCCATCAACAATATGTCATCCACATATAAAATGAGAAATGCTACAGAGCTCCCACTCACTTTCTTGTAAATACAGGCTTCTCCATAAGTCTGTATAAACCCAAACGCTTTGATCACCTCATCAAAGCGAATGTTCCAACTCCGAGATGCTTGCACCAGCCCATAGATGGAGCGCTGGAGCTTGCATACCTTGTCAGCATTCTTAGGATCGACAAAACCTTCTGGCTGCATCATATACAATTCTTCCTTAAGGAAACCGTTAAGGAATGCCGTTTTGACGTCCATTTGCCAGATCTCATAATCATAAAATGTGGCAACTGCTAACATGATTCGGACGGACTTCAGCATCGCTACGGGTGAGAAAGTCTCATCGTAGTCAACTCCTTGAACTTGTCGATAACCCTTAGCGACAAGCCGAGCCTTATAGACGGTCACATTACCATCCGCGTCAGTCTTCTTCTTAAAGATCCATTTATTTTCTATGGCTTGCCGATCATCGGGCAAGTCCACCAAAGTCCATTCTTTGTTCTCATACATGGATCCTATCTCGGATTTCATGGCTTCAAGCCATTTGTTGAAATCCGGGCCCGCCATGGCTTCTTCATAGTTCGAAGGTTCACCGTTATCTAACAACATGATTTCCAGGATAGGGTTGCCGTACCACTCTGGTGCGGAACGTGTCCTCGTGGACCTACGAAGTTCAGTAGTAACTTGATCCGAAGTTTCATGATCATCATCATTAACTTCCTCTCTAGTCGGTGCAGGCACCATAGAAATTTTTTCCTGCGCCGCGCTACTCTCTGGTTCGAGAGGGGGTACAATTACCTCATCAAGTTCTACTTCCTCCCACTTACTTCTTTCGAGAGAAACTCTTTCTCTAGAAAGGATCCATTCTTGGCAACAAAGATCTTGCCTTCGGATCTGAGGTAGAAGGTATACCCAATAGTTTCCTTAGGGTATCCTATGAAGACGCACTTTTCCGATTTGGGTTCGAGCTTTTCAGGTTGAAGTTTCTTGACATAAGCATCGCATCCCCAAACTTTCAGAAACGACAGCTTAGGTTTCTTCCCAAACCATAATTCATACGGTGTCGTCTCAACGGATTTAGACGGTGCCCTATTTAAAGTGAATGCGGCAGTCTCTAATGCATATCCCCAAAATGATAGCGGTAAATTAGTAAGAGACATCATCGATCGCACCATATCCAATAGAGTGCGATTACGACGTTCGGACACACCATTACGCTGAGGTGTGCCAGGCGGCGTGAGTTGTGAAACAATTCCACATTTCCTTAAGTGCGTGCCAAACTCGTGACTCAAATATTCTCCTCCACGATCAGATCGTAAGAACTTTATTTTCTTGTCACGTTGATTCTCTACCTCACTCTGAAATTCCTTGAACTTTTCAAAGGTCTCAGACTTGTGTTTCATTAAGTAGACATACCCATATCTTCTTAAGTCATCAGTGAGGGTGAGAACATAACGATAGCCACCGTGAGCCTCAACGCTCATTGGACCGCGTACATCTGTATGTATTATTTCCAACAAGTTGGTTGCTCGCTCCATTGTTCCGGAGAACGGAGTCTTAGTCATCTTGCCCATGAGGCATGGTTTGCACGTGTCAAATGATTCATAATCAAGAGACCCCAAAAGTCCATCTGCATGGAGTTTCTTCATGCGTTTGACACCAATATGACCAAGGCGGCAGTGCCACAAGTATGTGGGACTATCATTATCAACCTTACATCGTTTGGTATTCACACTATGAATATGTGTAACATCACGTTCGAGATTCAATAAAAATAAACCATTGACCAGCGGGGCATGACCATAAAACATATCTCTATAAATAGAACAACCATTATTCTCGGATTTAAATGAGTAGCCATCTCGCATCAAACGAGATCCAGATACAATGTTCATGCTCAAAGCTGGTTAAATAACAATTATTGAGGTTTAAAACTAATCCCGAAGGTAGATGTAGAGGTAGCGTGCCGACGGCGATCACATCGACCTTGGAACCATTCCCGACGCGCATCGTCACCTCGTCCTTCGCCAGTCTCCGCTTATTCCGCAGCTCCTGTTTTGAGTTACAGATGTGAGCAACCGCACCGGTATCAAATACCCAGGAGCTACTACGAGCGCTGGTAAGGTACACATCAATAACATGTTTATCATATATACCTTTGATGTTGCCGGCCTTCTTATCCGCTAAGTACTTGGGGCAGTTCCGCTTCCAGTGACCGGTTCCCTTGCAATAAAAGCACTCAGTCTCAGGCTTGGGTCCATTCTTGGGCTTCTTCCCGGCAACTGATTTACCGGGCATGGCAACTGCTTTGCCATCCTTCTTGAAGTTCTTCTTCCCCTTGCCTTTCTTGAAACTGGTGGTCTTATTCACCATCAACACTTGATGTTCCTTTTTGATCTCCACCTTCACCGATTTCAGCATCGAATATAACTCAGGAATGGACTTCTCCATCCCTTGCATATTGAAGTTCATCACAAAGCTCTTGTAGCTAGGTGGAAGCGACTGGAGGATTCTGTCAATAACCGAGTCATCTGGAAGATTAACTCCCAGCTGAGACAAGCGGTTGTGCAACCCAGACATTTTGAGTATGTGCTCGCTGACAGAACTATTTTCCTCCATCTTACAACTGAAGAACTTGTCGGAGACTTCATATCGCTCGACCCAGGCATGAGCTTGGAAAACCATTCTCAGCTCTTGGAACATCTCATATGCTCCGTGTTGCTCAAAACGCTTTTGGAGCCCCGGTTCTAAGCTGTAAAGCATGCCGCACTGAACCAGGGAGTAATCATCACTACGCGACTGCCAGGCGTTCATAACGTCTTGAGTTGCTGGGAAAATGGGTGCGTCACCTAGCGGTGCATCAAGGACATATGCTTTCTTGGAAGCTATGAGGATGATCCTCAAGTTACGGACCCAGTCCGTATAGTTGCTTCCATCGTCTTTCAGCTTGGTTTTCTCTAGGAACGCGTTGAAGTTGAGGGCAACATTAGCGTGGGCCATTGGATCTACAAGATAGATTGTAAAGACAATTTTAGACTAAGTTCATGATAATTAAGTTCATCTAATCAAATTATTAATGAACTCCCACTCAGATAGACATCCCTCTAGTCATCTAAGTGATACATGATCCATATCGACTAGGCTGTGTCCGATCATCACGTGAGACGGACTAGTCATCAATGGTGAACATCTCCATGTTGATCGCATCTACTATATGACTCATGTTCGACCTTTCGGTCTCTCGTGTTCCGAGGCCATGTCTGTACATGCTAGGCTCGTCAAGTCAACCTAAGTGTTTCGCGTGTGTAAATCTGGCTTACACCCATTGTATGCGAACGTTAGAATCTATCACACCCGATCATCACGTGGTGATTCGAAACAACGATCCTTCGCAACGGTGCACACTTAGGGGGAACACATTTCTTGAAATTTTAGTGAGGGATCATCTTATTTATGCTACCATCGTTCTAAGCAAATAAGATGTAAAAACATGATAAACATCACATGCAAATCATAAAGTGACATGATATGGCCAATATCATCTTGCGCCTTTGATCTCCATCTTCAGGGCGCGGCATGATCACCATCGTCACCGGCACGACACCATGAGCTCCATCATCGTGTCTTCATGAAGTTGTCTCGCCAACTATTACTTCTACTACTATGGCTAACGGTTAGCAATAAAGTAAAGTAATTACATGGCGTTTTTGATTGACACGCAGGTCATACAATAAATTAAGACAACTCCTATGGCTCCTGCCGGTTGTCATACCCATCGACATGCAAGTCGTGATTCCTATTACAAGAACATGATCAATCTCATACATCACATATATTTCATCACATCCTTTTGGCCATATCACATCACATAGCATACCCTGCAAAAACAAGTTAGACGTCCTCTAATTGTTGTTGCAAGTTTTACGTGGCTGCTATGGGTTTCTAGCAAGAACGTTTCTTACCTACGCAAAAGCCACAACGGTGATATGCCAATTGCTATTTACCCTTCATAAGGACCCTCTTCATCGAATCCGACCCGACTAAAGTGGGAGAGACAGACACCCGCTAGCCACCTTATGCAACAAGTGCATGTCAGGCGGTGGAACCAGTCTCACGTAAGTGTACGTGTAAAGTCGGTTCGGGCCGCTTCATCCCACAATACCGCCGAATCAAGATAGGACTAGTAACGGCAAGCAAATTGACCAAATCATCGCCCACAACTACTTGTGTTCTACTCGTGCATAGAATCTACGCATAAACCTGGCTCTGATAGCACTGTTGGGGAACGTAGTAATAATTCAAAAAAATTCTACGTGTCACCAAGATCAATCTAGGAGATGCTAGCAACGAGAGAGAGGGAGTGCATCTTCATACCCTTGAAGATTGCTAAGCGGAAGCGTTGCAAAGAACGCGGTTCATGGAGTCGTACTCGCGGCGATTCAAATCGCGGAAGATCCGATCCAAGCGCCGAACGGACGGTGCCTGCGCGTTCAACACATGTATAGCCCGGGGACGTCTCCTCCTTCTTGATCCAGCAAGGGGAGAGGAGAAGTTGAGGGAGAGCTCCGGCAGCACGACGGCGTGGTGGCGGTGGAGCTCGTGGTTCTCCGGCAGAGCTTCGCTAAGCACTACGGAGGAGGAGGAGGTGTAGGAGGGGGGAGGGCTGCGCCAGGGAAGGGGTGCAGCTCCCATGCGCCTCCCCACTATATATAGGGGTGGAGGGGGCTGGTTTCTTGCCCTCCAAGTCCATTGGGGCGTTGGCAAAGGTGGGAGGAAAGAAATCCCATCCTTTCCCTTCCCCACCGATTGTTATCCCCCTTTTTAGGGATCTTGATCTTATCCCTTCGGGATATGATCTTATTCCTTCTAAGGGGGGATCTTGGTGCGCCTTGACCAGGGGTGTGGGGCCTTGCCCCCACTACCCACGTTCATGTGGGTCCCCCATGCAGGTGGGCCCCACTCCGGAACCTTCTAGAACCTTCCCGGTACAATACCGAAAAATCCCGAACATTTTCCGGTGGCCAAAATAGGACTTCCCATATACAAATCTTTACCTCTGGACCATTCTGTAACTCCTCGTGACGTCCGGGATCTCATCCGGGACTCCGAACAACTTTCAGTAACCACATACAATTCCCATTACAACTCTAGCGTCACCGTACCTTAAGTGTGTAGACCCTACGGGTTCGGGAACCATGCAGACATGACCGAGACACCTCTCCGGCCAATAATCAATAGCGGGATCTGGATACCCATATGGGCTCCCACATGTTCCACGATGATCTCATCGGATGAACCACGATGTCGGGGATCCAATTAATCCCGTATACAATTCCCTTTGTCCATCGGTATGTTACTTGCCCGAGATTCGATCATCGGTATCCCTATACCTTGTTCAATCTCATTACCGGCAAGTCTCTTTACTCGTTCCGTAACACATGATCCCGTGACTAACTCCTTAGTCACATTGAGCTCATTATGATGATGTATTACCGAGTGGGCCCAGAGATACCTCTCCGTCACACGGAGTGACATATCCCAGTCTCGATTCGTGCCAACCCAACAGACACTTTCGGAGATACCTGTAGTGCACCTTTATAGTCACCCAGTTACGTTGTGAGGTTTGATACACCCAAAGAATTCCTACGGTATCCGGGAGTTGCACAATCTCATGGTCTAAGGAAATGATACTTGACATTAGAAAAGCTCTAGCAGACGAACTACACGATCTTGTGCTATGCTTAGGATTGGGTCTTGTCCATCACATCATTCTCCTAATGATGTGATCCCATTATCAACGACATCCAATGTCCATGGTCAGGAAACCATGACCATCTATTGATCAACGAGCTAGTCAACTAGAGGCTTACTAGGGACATGGTGTGGTCTATGTATTCACACATGTATTACGGTTTCTGGTTAATACAATTATAGCATGAATAATAGACAATTATCATGAACAAGAAAATATAATAATAACCATTTTATTATTGCCTCTAGGGCATATTTCCAACAAGATTTAGATATCTACAACGTCTGAATCTGTTTAACTATAGCAGTTACGACACAGGAACAACACGAGGAAGACATGCAGGAAAAATGACTTATTATATGATTAAATTGGCATATTATGATTTTCTTCTCACTATATTACGTATTTTTCTTAACACATCCTTCAGGTTCAGAACATACCTAATTGTATGCATCATCTGATTTTGTATATTATTGGGTTTGAAATGTGTGATATGTTTTTCTCCCATTGCAACACATGGGCCTATTTACTAGTATGGCTATAAAGACAGCATGGCCTAGGAGGTAACCTAGAAGTCCGTAGGTGTCTTTCTTAGCTTTGTGTCTTGAGTCTAGTTGCACATTTGTTACATTGGCACTTTTATTTTTTTGCTTTGAGTAGTTGTTATTTTAGTTGGTTTAGTGTAGTTTTCATTGGTAAAATTTATAGCATGTCGGTATCCTGTATTTTTGTTGCATACCTCCTCCTATTTTTATTGAAAATATGTTATGTTCCTAACATGAGGAGGGAGCACAATTCTTTTATACAGTTTTGCAACTTAGGAGAGAAGACGGTGTCCATACAACCACCCCGGTCGCATAGACGCTCGTATGAGCTCGTGGCCGCAAGTAAGAAGAGGACCAGAGCAAAATATGTCCTAATGTATGTGCGCTCGCGCTCGTACGAGTGGTCGTTTCACCTGGCGACCATAACGGGCATCTCCACAGAGTGAACAACGGTGTTTCATACGACCGCAACTGGTCGTTTGAGCACCCGTATGAGGGCAAAAACACCTCTATCTATTTCATTTTCGATGTGTGAGGTCGACGGGGTGTTTTCTAACTGACCATTTGCTTTCTAATAAATGTTTATTACCTCTGAAAGTATGTGGCCAATAATTCTTTTTAGCAACTACGTTTTCTTTTATTTATTTTTGCCAGTTTTCGTATACCATACTGATGTTTTTATTTCTATATTATTTTTGCAGGGGCTTGGACCTTGTGTGGTGACATGTATGTTATGGTTCCAACCACATGTAAGATCCACACAAGCCACTTGGTTGCTTCACCATGACAAACTTCGACAACGAGTGCCCGGTAATGTTTTCTAATTCGAACCTTGCTCAAATAAAAGTTGCTTAGTTGTGAGTTTTTCGCCTTAAGTGAGGATCTCTCTATTTAATTAGGCATGTAAGAGCTGCACACTTTTGTTTTATATCTTTTGTCACACACACTTCATTCAAATCTAGGGGTACATATGACTTCTAGACATAGTTTGATGACTTAAGCACCGTGCTTAGGTTGATGAACCAATCGTTTTGAGGCATATGTTTTTATCACTTGCGATGCTAATCCTTTGTGCTACAGAAAAATGAAAAACCAAAAAACACATAGAAATACTTTGTTTCTTTTTAGTCTTGTTTTCAGCAGGTTCTATTAGAGGGCATCCACTGGACCACAACAAGGAGATCACATGAAGTAAGGTCCATGCCTTTTAGAAGAGAGGTCATATGCACCTCAACGGTAAAAGTGTCTAACCCTTTTCTTAATTAAGCTTAGGGGAGGTAACGAGTTCTCATGCTCTCTTTTAATAACTGCACTTTCTTTTTTACTTTCATAATTTTCCCTTAGTTTAGTATTGCAAAGTCCTATGCATGGGGAGGTTACTTTTGCATGTGTAGTGTCTTGTGCAATGCTCTTTATCGTAAGGTTTTCTTGTAATAGTGTGTCCTGCTGTTTTGACATGCTTGCTTTGCATTTGTTTTACTTAGCATGTGAAAGTCTTGTTATCTTCTGAAAAACATTGTCATGTTCTTTTATCAAAAACCCAATAAAGGAGTCATTTGAACTGTAGCCTTTCTTTCACCTAATCGCATAAGTTGGGGACTACAGTGGTGGCTTTATTAGCAACTGAATGATCGTAGAAGCTTTTTGTTGATGAAGCTAGAATCTTTGGTTGGTTCGGGACACGTAACGGCGTTTATCTCTGCCAAACTATCCCCTTCTGGTACTTGGCTTTTGAGACTTATGCAACATGACACCGCGATGCTCTTGTGTAGTGTTTGAGTTCTATATGACTAAAGCAAGTTCAAAACCTTTTGCACTTCCGTTCATCTTTTATTGCTAGCCTCTACGGTACCGTGCATTGCCCACTCTCACAATGAGACTTGGCGCATACTTCACAGGTACATCCAAACCCATGGGAGGACTTCCTATTGTTCTGCAACACATAAAACACATCATCTCCACAAAATAGCCACCATACCTACCTAAATGACATTTTCATAGCCATTCCGAGCATATCGCCTTGCACTACCATTGTTTTACATTACATGATTAGAGACATGTTTTTTCATTTGCCTTGCATGATCATAGTATGGCCAGCTCGACATTTTCGTGGCTTGTCCATTTTTTGATGTCAATGCTACGCCGGATCTTTGCACATACTAGTACACTGTGAGAGGCATTCATCATATATAGTTTCTCTCATGTTTTCAGTTTTGAGTTATGATTACATTCAGTTGAACTAAGTCATTGTAAAGTGTATTGTTCATCCTTGTACGGTTTTGCTCCTAAGAAAAAAAAAAGAAGAAGAGAGATACAAAATAAAAGATGCACCACAAAGCTGCCACAAAAAAAAGAGAAAGGAAGAAAAAGAAAAAAATTAAAAAGGTGAAGAAGATAGAAGTAGCTACACCATTATCCTTTTCAGTATACACTTGTGCTTCAAAGTAGCACCACTTAATGCATTTTAAAGTAGAGAGTTTCATGAGCTTCACATTTCATACTAGTGGGGAACCTACACTATAGAACTTGGCTTGTATATCCCGATGACGAGCATCCTCAAAAGATCAAAGTCTTCATGAGCAAGCAAGTTGGATGCACCCCCACTTAGTCCATAGGATATCTTTCATATATTCATAGCTCTATGTGCATCCTAGTTGCATGGCGATCCCTACTCCTTGTGTTAACATTAATCACAAGACATTCTCCATAGCCTAGTGGTCAGTTGCCTTGATGCAAGACTTTCCTTTTTTGACTTCTCAAAATCCCAACCATTATTCCATTTTCCCGTTAATTGTGAGTCATAGGCTTGCGCTCGGTGCTGCATAGGTAGTTGAGCGATTGAATAACGCAGACAGACGATCTTGCTATTGTACCTGGTATGTCTCGCGTTGGTGATTTTGAAGTAATCGCTAATGCCATACCTCTTTTGTTTATGATAGTTATTGTTGGGTCCCTAACATAATATAACCATCTTTCTAAACCTTTAGCCATGGGCATTTGGGCTCCACAAAAATATTTTCCTCTTTCTTTATCTTCATGGCAATGGAACCAAGAGGATAGCTTGTATTACTCCCTTGCTGGTTAACTTTTGCATGCTTGCATGATGAACATGGATATCACTTTTGGGGTTTGGTTCATTGTAAGCTTTAGAGTTGGTAGTAATGAGCTTTTGGTAGTCAACCTTATCACTCGAGGACGAGCAAGGTTTAAGTGTGGGGAGGTTCTCTATATTTTACGCATTTTTAGAGCTCATTTGTTGCATGTTACTTCTATATAATATGTCCATTGAACCAAATATGTGTCCATGATGCATGATTACCAATTTTTGCACTTATCGTTGTGAGCATTGCACATTTATTATTTTATTTGATTTTTATTAGTTTTTCTTGTTTCCTTGTGTCTACAGGTGTAATGGCGCAACCTAGGACCAAGCAAGATAAAAGGACCAATGATGGGTTCAATAGGGAGACACATATAAGCCAGACTTAGCCATTCCGGAGGTCGGAAAAAGTGATGTTTCTATACTGGTCTAAATCAATAGCCAAGACAAGGAATGGCTCGACGTCGTTCATATGAATTCAATGCGCCAAAGAACGTCAAATTCCGAGTTCGTACGAAAAAATGGCGGCCGTTTTACCGGAGGCAAACAGAACACAAGACGACCTTTCATGCGTCCGCGTGCAGTCGTTTGGCCGGTCGTTTGTCGTGCACACAACTCCCAAAGTTGCCTCTCTAGAGGGGATTCTTCATTGATTCCGTCCCTAATTGTTCCCACGGGATCCTTGGCTCATAAGGAAGGGTTTGGGAGAGGATAAGACTCATCTAGAGCCCTTGGATTGAGGAGGAGGATCCACATCAACGGAGGGGACCCAAGAAGGCCTCTTAATAAACACCTCCAACCCTAGCCATCATCTTCAGCCACCCGTCATCCAACACAACTCTGGGCAGCCACCGGGAGGATCTCCTCACTGGGGGAGCCCTCTCCCTCCATCACCATGTCGCGCAAGGATGCGAAGGTGCCGCCCTCATCACCGCCACCGTCATCGAGCACCGGTCCTGGCTAGGCTGTGTGCGTTGGTGGCCATCTCCCTCTCCGTCTCCATCTTCTCACCTATAATTTTTAAGATTGAACATGTTGATGACATCAATGAATCATTCCTCTTTGGGTGTCTATTCATCTATGTTTGAGTGATTGATCCGCTTCTAGGTTCACTGGTGCAATGACGTCCTATACAAACGATTTTTAACCCCTTTTTGCGACAGAGTTTGAAACTGTCACCTTGCCTATGTGTGTGATAGGGGGGGTCCATCCCACACGACACACAAAAATCATCGGTGATGGTGGCTGATGAACACAAGCGCTTGTCAAAACTAAGCGTATGGGATGTCCGTATCTATCACAAATGAGAGTCATGGGTCAACCATTTGAGATATGTCATATTTCCCGAATGGGCCATCCTTGCTACTTGTATGGGATCGCGTAACCATCGCAGTCGGTTTTTTGTAGTGCAACGTTTATGTTGCCCGCCGCATCACAAACATTTCATAATTGTAAAGCGTGTATGATAATGGGACTATCACACACATTTGGTCCTGCTGCACCGTTTGCGATATATCAAGTTTCCCAAATGCTCCAACTGTTGTACTCGTGTGAGATGCGTACGAGATAACAAACAGTTCATTATTATAAAGCATGTATGATAAGAAGACTATCAAAAACATTTAGGTAAGTCCCACCATTTCTTATATTTTCTGACATCACACATGGTTTTTAGACGGCAATTGTGTGCATGGTTGCACAATGTTTCTCTCTGTGAAACGTGTCAGTCATGAGGTATATTACACACGTTGTGCTTTACAAACCGTGTGTGTTGTAATGACCTGCAGAGCATATTTTCCCCTAATTTAATTGCTGCAACTTAAAATTCTACAGAAATTGAATGTGACAGTAGGCAATAACATTTTTCATATCAATCATATATAGATATAGCTCCAAGAACCAATGCATTATTCCATTCATAGGTACATATGTGCAAGAATTACATCAAAACAGAATTACATAAGGACCAAATAAAGAATGATGAACCACGGTTGCATACTAGTATTAAAGACAGTAAAGAAAGAGGCGAAAGACATTCTAGTTGCTGTACAAGGTGAAGAAGAATGCCCATATTGTGTCCTCCTCCATGCAAAATGCACGCACGACTCTAGTCCAACCCCTTGTGATGGCGGACCGCCCATCCTTCACCGTATTGATGAGGACATCTAGATAGTTATCATAGCCTGGTAGAAATTCTTTAACCTTTGCATGTCCACCAATCATGTAGTTTGAGAGGAAATCTTGAGTAAATTGCTTTGGGAACCACTACAAACAAAAAAGATTCAGATATTGTAATCCAACAACTCATTA
The DNA here is from genome assembly GCA_039707655.1 of Elymus sibiricus. NCBI lineage: Eukaryota > Viridiplantae > Streptophyta > Magnoliopsida > Poales > Poaceae > Elymus > Elymus sibiricus. The sequence continues at coordinate 239,451,133 of CM077667.1, read as the reverse complement.
TGTGCATTAAAAAGCAGGTTACAGAGTTCTTAGTTACCATCCTGCAGTTCAATGTTGTCTTGGATAAGATGTAAAGAAATAGTTTAATTGCCATATTTTGTCCCATTTTACTAACCATCTTTATTAGTTTCCTCACTTGATGCTTGTTCATGAATATCTCATTGCCCCATACACAAAAAGGGTTGAAGCACGAATCTTTACTAGTGACATATGTACCTACAAGAAACAAGTTAATATGGGAAGCTAAACTAAAATTGCACAATGGCGTATTACAGTACTCCCTCTGTCCTAGCATATCAGATCTTATTACATCCAAAATACTCACATATTGGATGTAATAACATCTTATATTATGGGGAGGAGGGAGTATACACAATCCATGTCATGATACTAACCCCAATGGAAAACAATAGCCGTTCCCAATATTGTCCTGGGTAAGTACAACGAAAGGCATCTTAAGTACAACAGGCTAAACATCAACCAAATATATGCATGGTAAACAACATGATCTCGACATGATAGTTTCAGTGTGCAGGTTTTTAAGCATGCTAGCTAAGCAAATAAGAAGTGGAAAGGTGAGTTAACTACAATAGGCTTAACATTTAACAACAACATTATATAGTCATTCAAACTGGTACTGTACAGGTTTAAGTACACTAGTTATTGTTACATAAAAATGAAAAGGCATATGCTCACTACAACAGGCTTAACAACAACCAAATATAGTCATTCATAGTGGTACTGTTGGAATTGCATAGAACATAGTTTGTGCTTAAATATCAAATTGTATAACTCAACATCACATTGTGAAAAAACTGAAATAAATAGTGAGCATGTTAACTACACAAGGCTTAACAGGAACCACATATTGTCGTTGAAACTGGCATTGATGAAATTGAACTGCAAAGTCCATACTTGCACATATAGAACTTCACAATGTGAAATAACTGAAATAAACTAGGCATACTATATAGCAATTGAATCTGGACATATGCCAACTACAAACAACCGAGCAAGCAAAAACAGTTAAACAAGGCATATGCACACTACAACAAGCTTAACAACAACCAAATACAACCATTCATAGTGATATTGTTGAAATTGCATAGAACATAGCTTGTGCTTAAACATCGAATTCAATAATTGAACATCACATGTAAAAACATTGGAATAAACAGTGGGCGTGTTAACTACACCAGGTTTAACAGGAACCAGATATGGTCGTTGAAACTGGCATTGATGAAATTGAACTGCAAAGTCCATACTTGCACATATAGAATTTCACAATGTGAATAACTGAAATAAACATGGCAAACTATATAACAATTGAATTTAGACGTATGCAACTACAAACAACCAAACAGGCAAAAATAGTTAAACAAGGCATATGCTCACTACAACAGGCTTAACAATAACCAAATATAGTCATTCATATTGGTATTGTTGAAATTGTATAGAACATAGCTTGTTCTTAAACATCTAATTGAATAATTGAACATCGCATGTGAAAAATCTGAAATAAACAGTGGGCGTGTTAACTACAGTGAGCTTAACATGAACCACATATGGCCGTTGAAACATGTATGGATGAAATTGAACTGCACAGTCCATACATTTTGCATGAGTGAAATAATTAAACATGACAAGGGTTTACTCATTTCTTACATATGGGCTCCGTCCCATTGAAGAGCATGGATTCTAGGTGTGTCCCTGTTGTCGTAGTTGGGCTTCTTGCCCTTGGAAGAGCACAACTATAGGGTGCCTCCCCTGATGTCACGGATGGGCTCCATCCCCTTGGAAGAGCATGGCTGTAGGGTGTCCCCCTGATGTCATGGATGTGCTCTTTCCCCTTGGAAGAGATGGATAGGGTGCCCTTGTCGTCATCGTCGATGAGGTCTGACTTGGCAGCTGATGATACCGAGCCAACGCCATAGAATGTGTCCTTCAAAATTAACAAAAGGGGCTTGATGGTGATGAAGGAAGGCAAATTCTTGACAGCGAAGCATAGGAGATCAGCGTCGGGGCCTTTCATGAGGTCGACGGGGGTTGAACCCGAGGGGTTGGGGGTGGGCCACTAAACCTCTGACATAGCTCCCGTCAAGCCGTCGCTGTCCACGAGCTTGATGTCGTAGCCGGCCTCGTAGATATACAGCCATAGGCGAACCCGCTGTTCTGAAGCCTCATCGTCATCAAATTCCCCGGCGGCCTCGGCGGCTGTTGCGGATATACCCCACGGGTATAACTCGCCTAAATTATGACCCGGGTTCTATTAAGGCGGCCCACAAGGAAGATGCCCATAAGAAATACAAGGCCCAGCGGGCGGCTCATCCAAAGGGCCAGCTCAATAACATCGCCTGGGTAACCGGCTTAAGCATGAAGATGTGAGGAGTTCTCTTTTCCTTGAGGAGCAAGGGAAGAAGGAATTAGATTAGGTCACGGGTTGTGTTACGACCCGGACTCTGTTGTAAACTCTAGGCTTCCACCTATATATATATATATATATATAAAGGGGAGCCCTTGAGTTAGAAAGATCAAGTAAGAAATAAGCAAACCCTCGAGAGTTTGGTTAGCGATTCCACACCCTTGTAATCGAGATCATCATCAATATACACAAAGCAGGACGTAGGCTATTACCTCCATCGGATGGGCTGGACCTGGGGAAACTCGTCTCTCGTTCCTGATCAACCCCTTTGAGTCGCCACCTAGCGGCGATGGCCTCACACTCAAGTTCTCCTATGAGAACATGTGCCGTGACAAAACCACGACAGTTGGCGCCCACCGTGGGGCCCTCGCCCGGTGGAGTTGAGTTCTCGAAGGGAGTTCTTCCAGGGTTCGGGAGATTCGCAGTTGGTTAGATGACCAAGAGTCGCCGCAGCAAGCTCTACATCAACGATTCAGGCTAGGGCCCCGAGGCCGGCTCAATTGAGTACGGGTACCGGGTCCCCTTCGGCAAGATCCACGGTTTCATTGGCAAAATCGGCGCGTCGGTACCCGAGTAGGACATCTCCACCAACATCGTCGAGCCGGCTCGGCGTGCCCAAGCCAGACGGCGTCACGTCTTCATCGGCTTCACCCAGGGAGTCAGCCTCTCGGATGAGCCGGAAGGCAGCAGGGACACCCCGGTCAACTCTGATGGCGAGTCTTCCATGGGAGATACCGAATCGATTTGCCCCCTTTATGATTGTGGACTTGGGGGCTCCTCGGAAGCTGAAGCTCCTAGAGAGTCCCCTGAGCCGCCTCGTCAGGTTACTGTCTACATGGAGGGAACCGCAACGGCTAAAGACCCATCGTCAGCAGGCGCAACAGACGGCTCTGGTGGATCAGGCAAAATGCCGGCTCAAGCCATGATACATCTAATGGCTGAGATGGCAAAGCTTGTAGGGATGCCTGTCACTGCAGAAAATTAGGGGGAACATAACACAGAGTTAACAAAACTTCGCAAATAGATGGCCAAGGTATAGGAAGAGATTGACGTCGAAAATGCTTGGATGGCGGAACTACAGGCACGTATCCATAGTGAGTCGGAGCGCTTGAAAGCCGAGGCTTGGTAGTTAGGGCTTCGTCGAGATGCCTCTGAGGTGGTTTATCAGAGGAGACACCAGAGCTGGCTGCCATTGAATCTCGAGCCATCACGATTTTTCCCCACTCTGCAGCAGACGCCAGGGGTTGGACGACCACGCGAGGATCCTCCTCATCAAATAGCCTGGCTAACGAAGCCGGCTCAGCCTTCACCGGCTCAGCTATCACCGCAACGTTTCCAGACGCCACAAGGACACTTCTCCAACCCTGTTGACAACTGAAAGTGCTAGTTATCGACTAGAGGGGGGGTGAATAGGTGATTTTTATGAAAGGCTTCGAAACAGTAAATGTATTCGTAATATGCGGAAGCGAAATAGGATCAGGTAGGGATCTATATCAAGGATCTAAGCAAAGTATGCAATACAATGAAGACATACAATCAAGTTAAGCATTATCATCATACACGCTAAGATGAGTCGAAGAAAAACTTAGATAGTATGAAGATAAACAGCAGATATGAATGTCTTCGGTCAAATGTATTCATGCAATAGGTTCACACTTTAGTACAGAAAGTAAAGAGTGGAAGATAGAACCAACAGGTTGATGAAGACACAGGATTTGTTGGACTAGTTCCAGTTGGTGTGACAACTGTACATCTGGTTAGGGAGGCTGAGATTGAACTCAGAAGACCTCGTCTTCACCTTATTCCCGATGAGCCTAAGTCACTTAGACAATGCCCAATCACTCAGGTAAGTCTTTAGGGGAGACTTCCGAAACCCGTACAAACTTGGTCACCCGGCGATCCACAATGACTCTTGGATTGCCCTAGACCTAGATGCCTAACCGTCTGGAAGATCATAGTCTTCAAGTGTAATAAGTCTTTGGTTCTCTCAGAACAGAACGACTTCGGTGATGCTCAAACACTCTAGCTCTAGGTGTTTAGTTTTATCCTCACAGGATGTTTCTCTCTCTCAATGTCTTCGAGGTGGGTTGCTCCAAAACGACAACAGCCGTATCTCTCTCTAAGCAGCCACCTTCTCGTGGTGGAGGGGGTGGGCTATTTATAGCCAGCGGGCAACCCGACCGGATATGACCAATGTGACCCTGGGTCAATGGCCAACCGACACGTGTCACAATGGTCGGATTTCAAACACATGCGGCAACTTTACTTGGGCTACAAGTAAAGCTGATTCAACCAACTCTGGAAGAGATTTCCTCTCAAAGTCGTCACTCAAAGACATAGGTTTGGGTTGAGCATCACGTCAGCGTCCGACTTCGATCACATCGACCCCACTTAACAGTACGGTGGTTCCTATGACTCAGGAAAGAAGAAACAAAACTACGAAAATACTTCTTCTTCGCGTTTCATTATCTTCAGGCGATTATCTTCGCATACCACCAATGGCTTCGACCATCATCAATGTCTTTGGACATTTTTAGGGGTCATCTTCGACGGTTAAACCGAATCTCCAGGGACTTCTATCTGTGTTATCCTGTGAACTCTCACAAGCACATTAGTCCCTCAACCACTTTTGTCTTCAATACTACAAAACCAAACAAGGGTGGCACTAGATGCACTTACAATCTCCCCCTTTTTGGTGATTGATGAAAAAATGGTTGAAGTTTTCAATGGGAATAATATATGTGAAGATAAGGACTTGAAGATTATGATTGCAAGATATAGAGACCTCCCCCTGAATATGTGCTTATGAAGATTTTGCTTGGAATGCAAAAGCACATGGCAGGTTATAGTTTGTGGAGATCTCCCCCTATATCTTGTAATCCAATTACTATGCATTTAAAAAATATTTCGAAGATAATGAAATGCATAATGAAAAATGGGCGTCTGGAGAATGGTTTCGAGCGCATATGATAAAACTTAAGGTAGCACCAAAGGTATGGTAAACATAAAGTGTGCAGACGTCCATCAGGACTTAAGTTTTACAACCCAAATAGCAAATGTTCAAAAACGAGAGTTGTAAACTTAACAAAAGACTGCACCCAGCCCATATAGGTAGACCCATTTGAAGACTATCAAACCACTGCTTCTCCCCCTTTGTCATCGAATGACCAAAAAGGACGAAGACATTGGGCACTACGCGTTCCCAGCAGGAGTTGAAGACGATGGTGCGGTAGGGTCGACGTTTGTTGGTGCAGGAGAGCTTGGTGCAGTGTCGCGATGCGCAGTTGATAGAGAAGAGACGTCATCAGATTCATCATTGACAAGACGTGCATTGACGGAGGGGGCTTCAGAGGAGAAGTCATTGTCTTCGAGAGAGGGCATCCGACGCATTGCTCAGTGCGAGGGGGTGGAGCACTGAAGTGAAAGTGTTGCCTGTAGCCATCTTCACGAAGATCATCCTTAGGAGCTAGCATGGTCAATGTTCTCCAGGCACGGCGGCTTGTCTCATGAGCAACAAACGCATTCTTGGTTGTGAGATTGCGAATTCTGTTGATGTCGTGAACCATAGAAGCCATTTGTCTTCGAGTCCACTCATGATGACGATCTTGCTTCTGAATGAGAGAGACAAGAAGCTCTCTATCTGTCATGGCACATTCAGTCCTGGTACGAGCTTGGCGGGGCAAAGTGCTTGTTGTGGCTTTAGTGGCTGTTGCACTTGGTTGAGGTTGACGAATGGAGCCAATGAGCCTCGCACGGGATGCATCAGATGGGATGTGAAGACCTTCCTCATCAGCCGTGCCACTGGTGCCTTGCATCAGGGAATTCTTGCTCTTTGGAGGGTAGATGTCAGTGCGAATGACTTCGACATCAGGAAGATATATCCCATGATTGCGTGTAGATGGCAAGAACCTTGTGTTGGATCTGTACTTGATGAAACACATGATCCATGGTGCATAGATCTTGGGTTCAAACAAGGTGACGCCGTTGGCAGCCAGATTGCGCAGAAAGAGATCTTGAAGATCAAACCTGATGCCATAGACGATGTTGTAGATCAATGTCTTCAGAGCACCTTCAATCTTTCTTGAGGAAGAATGCCCTTTGATCGGCCAAATGGTGTGACGAAGAATGTGATAGATGGTTCTTGGGAGATCCTGAAGGTGATTGACGAAGAATGAGTGTGGCAAATCTGCTTCCGGTGCCAATGGCTCCATCATAGTGAGCATTTCAGTCATGTTTGGCTGGGGCAGTTGAAAGATGCTGGGCATGTCTTCGTCAGAACATGCAAGAGGTGTTGCTGGAAATAAATCTGCAGCATCAGTAGTGACATATTCATCTCGAAGCATGAAGTGCAGCTTTCATGTCTTCAGATCTCGCCCGAAGCCAGAGATGTGGAGGGTGGCATAGAACTGTAGAATGAGCTCCTCATTCCAATCTTCATGGTCAGTGACAAATGCCAGGAGTCCAACATTCGAAGACAATCAATGGCTTGGTCAAAACATGGCAATCCCTTCATGGCTTCAAGACTGAGCTTCTTGTGTGGGAAGATTCGGTTCTGGCCATAAAGCACACATGTGTAGTATTCCCTTTGAGGGATGCTCTAGAACCGGTCAGACCGAATCTTCGAACGGGCATACGGATTGCGGTCGGAGTCGAAAAAGGTGTTGTTGAGCCGGAATGACTTGCCGCTAAAGATATGAGGATGAGCACGCCCTTGTTGGTGAAGCATAGGTAGCCTTGGCATAGGATTCAGAACATTGTGGCGCCTTTGAAGATGATATTCATATTGCGGACCCATCCTTGGTGGAGCAACCAGCCTGGGCCATTTGGTGGGAACCATTTGCCCTTCTCTGTTGCGAGCCAGCACAATGTTGTCTGCATTGTCGTCGGAGGAAGGCATCGCAGGAACTGGAGGACCATCAGGGGATGGGGCATTGGCTTCGCCCACAATGTTTTCAGCAGCATTGTCTTCAGTGGCGGGGGCTTCATCCTCTGGTACGTTGTGAGCAACGTCTCTGATTCTGAGGACTCCATCAAGAGGTGCAGTGGGTGACACGCGGACCTGGTCTTCATGGATGCTCTGCATCAAAGATGTATCCAATCTGTGTCCACGGCGAAGCCTTTTGAGAGGCGACGCATGCTCCGTGGGTTCAACTTCACTGGCCACAAATGGAGATTCTGGAGTTTTGGGCACAGGAGTTGAAAATGTAGATGGTGGAGTACTTGGGATGTTCTCTGGCACTGAGGGCCTCAGAGGAGTGCCGATATCAACATATTCACTGTCATCAGTAGCATCAGTGTTCAGCATGAGGTTTTCTCCTTCTACATTGGCTTCGTCAGCATGGGCTTCGGAAGCAATGTCTTCACTTGGGATGTCTTCACCAGCAGGAATGTCATCAGCAGTAGGAGTCTCTGTGGGAGCAGACTCGTGTAGTATCACTTGCCTCTCTTGATTCTCAGAGGCAGGAGGAGCCATGGAGATAGGCGTCACTTGCAGTGGCTCCTGTTGAGCAGCTTGGGTGGTTGATGGAACAGGTGGAGGTGGAGGAGCTTGAGCAGACACCGAGGGCAGTATCTTCTTTGTTTTCTGCCACTTCGGAGCTTGGACTTCAGAAGCAACAGCCTTGCGCTTCTTAGCTAGAGCTTCGGCTTTCCTTGTCATCTTACTAGAGACAGCTGGGGAAAGTGGAGGTGCGCGAGAGCCAGAGAAGCCAGATGGAAACTCAATGCCTCGTTGTTCAGACCTTGATGGGACAGTTTGGTCCGAAGACATTGAAGCCTGTCTGGATCTCTCAATGATCCTTGGGTCAAGAGCAGGTTGGCCAAGAGCCTTGCGCTTCAACATCTCATTGTGTGCTTGAACCATGGTGTTTGCCTTTTTCTTGAGGCGCACGAGGGCACCTTTGATAGCTTCACATCTCTTCTCAAATACGGCCTTGAGGTCTTGCATCATCAATTGATAACCTTGGATCTGGTCAGCCTTGAGCTTGTGGACATTTGCCTTGAAGAGTGCTTTCTCATGGCTTATCTTTGCCTTGAGTTGAACAGCTTTTTGAGCCACAGTTAGCTCCTCATTCACGAGCCCTTGGAATGTGATGCTGAGTCCAATGGGCAGCTATAAGGCGTCGATGGTGACGGATGGGTCAGCAAACCACTCGTCAATAAAGTTCTCGAGTATTGCTGGGTCGAAGAGAGGTAAGTCTTCAAGACGTTTAGTTTCCTCTTCCTTTTGCTGGATCAGTCTTTCCAGCACTTCATCATCAAACTCATCATCGGAGAGCTCGATCATATTAGCAGCATCCATCAGTGAGACAGATGGCTTCGGTCCTCTGGAAGCGGCAGCGTTCCGTTTCATCCATCTAACAAGACGAGCCTCCTCTTCCGTGTCTTCAGAATCAACAAATGGGGACCTGGAGGCCTGTGATGATGTTCCAACAGCCTTGGGAGCCATTGAAGCTTTTGGCTTCGTAGCCTTTGATTTCTTTTTAGGCTTCGGATTAGGAGCAGGAGGATTCTCTTCATGACCATCCTCAGACTCAACAGGTTTAGGGCAACCACGGATGCTAGAGGGATCTGGGTTTCTGGGCATTGGAGGCCTGACCATGCACGGAAAGAAACCAATTCTTCTGGCTTCAGTCTCAGTCTTCGGATGAAGATTTTTATATATAATATCTGTCCATGGTGCCTTCTCAGCATTCTTCTCAGCATACTCATCTGTAACAAACTGATAGTTGAACCATTTCTCCACCCAATATCTTCGAATCCATTGGATCCAAGTCTTGCATTCTGTATAGGATTCATCTTCATCAGACTTGTAGCATTCATACAGCTCTAGGGGAAGATCCTTGGCAGTGTTCAGACGTCTTTGTCTACCCCCTTTCTTTGGAGCATCATCTCTGGCCATAGTCTTCAAAGGCTTTGAGTTGGGCAAAGGCTTCGAAGACTGTTTCAAGTGTGAGCTTGCTCCTGGTGAGTGCAAATGAATCTGCAAGTAGTCTGCAAACGAATTGAGACTATGAGATCCAAGTGATTCTGCTGCGGACATGTACCTGTGAAAGAGTTAGAGATGCGAGGGAGTGGAAGAGGTCATATGCATTATCAGAAGACTTTAAAACTAGATATCGTGGTGTGAAGATATTGACCTCTTTCACCGAAGACTTTAACTTTTGCACATAGATAGGGTGGTTTCAGATTTGTGCAAGTTTGAGAATTCGCACAAGTGAGAAATCAACCTAGATTTGCAACATAAGCAAAAGTATTGAGCAAATAGAGGTACAAGTGTGAGATCCATTGAAGTGTAGGTGGAGAAACAGATCTCGAAGATATATGGTAATTTGCAAAGATCAAAAGCGTGGTAAAATTCAGTTTTTATTTACCACGGTGAAGAACATGATGAACTAGTCAACGAGGCGGAGAAGCCAAGCAGTTCAATCAGCCACACCCTAGCTTGGTGGTGGTAGACACCTACGGCGGCGGCGGACGAAGATGGTCGTGGCCGGCGTGAGTACGTCGACGGAGGAGTCACGACAGCTAAGCGCTCCTTCTCTGACGGCGATGAGATCTAGTGACGGCGCTAGGGTTTGGAGCTTGGAGGTGGCGGAGGAAGTGGAAACAAATAATTGAACTGGGGCACATGTATTTATAAGAGTGGAAACCTCTGAACGGTTTGGACGATTATGCCCCGGACTCTTCGGCTCTAGTGGGACACGTGGCGTGCATGCAGCACAACTGACAGCCCACTACATGACCGGAAGAGATGGCGCGGGAGATTTGATGCGATAAGTGCAGTAACGACAAAAAATTGGAATTTTAAGAGGTTGGTTAAATTTGTCTTCCACTGACAAGGACACATAGAAGACAATCAACAAGTGTCAAGTAGAATGCATATGACTGGAGTTCAATAGAGTAAGACGAGATTGGAATAGACAATATTAGTCGGTCCGATCACATTGGCCTAGGGAAGTTCGAAGATATAGCTATAGGCTCAATGCTATAGAGGACAAACTCCAAATATACTTGATATATTAAACATTACGAGATATGCAAATCCAAATCAGTTCGAAGACAAACACAATTTTCAAAGACATGAAAAATACGAAGATAAAAGCAATGTCTTCGAATTTGGTGGTGGCGTTACCCACCGTATAAGAATGTTTGACTCAGACACGGCACACAATTATCGTGGTACTCTGAAGTCATATTCTTCGTTAATTTATTCAGACTTAGAGCGTAAGTCTTCATGAGATTGAAAACATACATTACTTTGTGTGTTGTGCATCAAAATTCATCAATCATGCATAAGCGTTAGGATGTATTCCCATTCCAAGGACATTTGAGGATTCTAAGATATTTAGCTCACACCGCAACTTGCAAAATCTCTTCTCATCCAAAGGCTTTGTGAAAATATCCGCCAACTTATCTTCAGTGTCAGCATGCTTGATGTTGATGTCGCCCTTCATCACGTGATCCTGAAGAAAATGATGTTGAATCTGTATATGCTTCGTCTTCGAATGCTGTACTAGGTTGTAGGAGATCTTGATAGCACTCGCATTGTCGCAGTAGAGAGGTACATACTTCAGGTGGATGCCGTAGTCCTTGAGAGTCTGCTTCATCCAGAGAAGCTGAGTGCAGCAAGCGCCAGCTGCAATGTATTCGGCTTCGGCAGTGGAGAGTGATACACAGTTCTGCTGCTTCGAAGACCAACATACAAGAGATCGTCCCAGAAAGTGACAAGTGCCTGATGTAGACTTGCGGTCAACTCTGTCGCGAGCGAAATCAGAATCTGAATAGCCAATGAGCTCAAACTTTGAACCCTTTGGATACCATAATCCTAGTGTTGGGGTGTGAGCCAGATATTTAAGTATTCACTTCACCGCTACATGATGCGACTCCTTTGGTACCGCTTGAAATCGGGCGCACATGCAAACGCTAATCATAATATCTGGCCTAGATGCACATAGGTACAATAAAGAGCCAATCATGGAGCGATATACCTTCTGATCGAAATCTTTACCATTTTCGTCAGTGCAGAGGTGACCATTGGTTGGCATAGGCGTCTTGTAACCTTTGGCTTCATTCATGCCAAATTTCTTGAGGCAGTCCTTAAGGTACTTCTCCTGAGATATAAAGATGCCATTGGGTTGTTGTCGAATTTGAAGCCCTAGGAAGAATTTCAGTTCTCCCATCATCGACATTTGGTACTTCTCTTGCACCATAAAGGCAAACTCATCACTGTATCGATTGTTAGTACAACCGAAGATAATGTCATCCACGTAAATTTGACACACAAACAGTTCACCATCATATGATTTAGTAAAGAGAGTGGGATCGAGTGAACCGGGTTTGAAGCCTTTCTTCTTGAGGAACTCCTTGACTGTGTCATACCAAGCTCTTGGTGCTTGTTTGAGGCAATACAACGCCTTGTTGAGCTTGTAGACTTTGTTAGGATGCTTTGGGTCTTCAAACCCTGGTGGTTGAGCAACATATACTTCTTCCTCAATCTTACCATTCAGGAATGCACTTTTGACATCCATTTGATATAAGCATATGTCATGATGGTTAGCATAAGCAAGCAATATGCGAATAGCTTCGAGTCTAGCAACAGGAGCAAATGTTTCACCAAAGTCAATACCCTCGACTTGTGTATAACCTTGGGCCACAAGTCTAGCCTTGTTTCGGACGACTTGGCCAGACTCATCTTGCTTGTTGCGGAAGATCCACTTCGTGCCGATGATGTTGTGCTTTCTTGGATCAGGGCGCTTCACGAGCTCCCATACATTGTTGAGCTCGAACTGGTGAAGCTCTTCTTGCATGGCTTGAATCCATTCTGATTCCTTGAAAGCTTCATCTACTTTGGTGGGCTCTGTGATAGATACAAAAGCAAAATGCCCACAAAAGTTAGCCAGTTGAGTTGCTCTTGAGCGAGTGAGTGGACCTGGTGCATTTATGTTGTCTAGCATTCTCTCAATTTGGACTTCCTGAGCCACGCACGGATGAGCAGGGTGAATACTTTGTTCTTGCTACAAAGCATTGTCTTCGTGGGCAGCTATATCTTCAGGTTCAACATTGTCTTCGCGCTGGGTGGATGGAGGAATGATGACTTCTTCAACTTCAGGCTCTTCATGCATGATTTCCCCAGTTCCCATCAATCTGATAGCTTCGTCAGGAGGAGGTTCATCTAGCACAGGAGGTAGGTGCTCTCTTTGCGAGCCATTAGTTTCATCGAATCGCACATCTATAGTTTCAAAAATTTTGTTGTGGAAAGTGTTGAAGACCATGTAGGTGTGCGAATGCTTTCCGTAACCAAGCATGATACCCTCGTGTGTTTTCGGTGCAAATTTTGAAGTGTGGTGTGGATCCCTTATCTAGCATCTTGCACCGAAGACTTTGAAATAACTTACATTGGGTTTCTTACCAGTGAGAAGCTCATATGATGTTTTCTTGAAGAACTTGTGAAGATATACTCTGTTGATAATGTGACATGTAGTATCAATGGCTTCAGGCCATAGCTTCCGTGGTGTCTTGTATTCGTCAAGCATGGTACGCGCCATCTCAATAAGAGTTCTGTTCTTGCGCTCCACGACACCATTCTGCTGAGGAGTATATGGAGCAGAGAACTCATGAGTGATGCCAAGAGTATCAAGATAGGTGTCCAAGCCTGTGTTCTTGAATTCAGTGCCATTGTCACTCCTGATGTGCTTGATCTTGATGTTATAGTTGTTCATACACCTATTTGCGAAGTGCCTGAAGACATCCTGCACTTCAGTCTTATAGAGTATGATATGCACCCAAGTGAATCAAGAATAGTCATCAACAATTACGAAGCCATATAGATTTGCGGTGGTAGAGAAGGTGGAGTAATGACTAGGGTCAAATAAGTCCATGTGTAGCAGCTCGAAGGGACGAGTGGTCGTCATGATTGTCTTCGAGGGATGTTTGGCCCTAGTCATCTTCCCGGCTTCACATGCGCCACAGAGATGGTCCTTCTTGAACTTAACACCTTCGACGCCAATGATGAGCTTCTTCTTGGCGAGTGTGTGTAAGTTCCTCATCCCAGCATGTCCTAGCCTTCTGTGCCATAACCAACATTCCGAAGCCATTGCTAGAAGACATGAGGCAACCTGTGGTCCTGCAGAGAAGTCTACCATGTACAAGTCACCTCTTCGAAAACCTTCGAAGACTTTGGTTTTGTCAGAGGCCATTAGCACAACACATCGAAATTTGCCAAAGATGACAAGCATATCTAAGTCACAGAGCATTGAGACAGACATCAAGTTGTAACCAAGGGATTCAACAAGCATGACATTCTCCATGTGTCGGTCTCTTGAGATTGCAACTCTACCTAGCCCCAATACATTGTTGCTGCTCTTGTCAGCAAAGACGATGTGGTCCTTTGTTGGAGGTCGAAGAGTTTGCTCCATCAATAGGCTTCGATCACCAGTCATATGACTGGTGCATCCACTATCCATAATCCGTTCAGTGGCATTGGATTTACTTTCCTGCATTGAGAATTAGTCTAGTTCACCAAGGCATGCTACTGTAACATGCATTGATGAATATATTGTAGTGCATAATTGTATGAAAATATGGGACGATATGAATGGTAACACCATTGGCATTAGTTTTCTTGCGCCCAAACAAGATCATTTCTGGGTCTCCAGAGTTTATCTTCAAGATAGGCTTCATCCCATCTGGAGACCCGAAGCTGTATGAAGATAATAGTTCTTCTTAACCACCCACATGCGAAGGGGTGGCTTAGAAGCAATAAGACGTAGAGCAGCATCAGAGAATTTAGGCAAAGATGCCATAATGGTTCGTTTCACAGGGGGGTTAGAGTACTCAAATGAATATGCAGAGTAATTCTTAGTGGGATGAACATAGCGATTCATGCCATAGTGCACATACTCATGAGCCCTTCCAGTTCTTCCCTGCGAAACATAGGTGTTAGAGTGATCATATGAAGACTTTGATCCATACAAAGATTTTGGTCCATATGAAGATTTTGGTCCTTTTGGTCCATATGAAGGTCTGGAGTTTGTCTTCTTCCATGGAGTTGTCATAACATTGACTGGTAGCTTCTCAAGAAGACATTTGGGAACCCAGATCTTCTTCATAGGTGAACTATTCCTGGAGTTAGTTCCAATATACCTGGAAAACACTTCACCATTCATATATTTGAACAACTTATAATTGGAGTCAAATGACTCGTCAATGATGACAGGGTTAGCACAGTTAAAGCCAGATAATGTGGATGGATACACTGAAGGTCCTTTTGCAGTGACCCATGTGGTTTTGGGATACTGCTCAGGAGTCCAGTAGGAACCATCAACATTGATGTTTCTTTCGAAACCCAAACCCTCTTTCCTAGGGTTTTTGTTCAAGATTGTCTTCTTTAGGACATCACAAAGACTCTGATGTCCTTTAAGACTCTTGTACATGCCAGTTTCAAGCAATGTCTTCAACCTGTCATTGTCGTCAATGATGGCAGTGGTTTCCTCAGATGAGGGGTTAGTTAGCACAGATACAGTTGAAGATAATGCATTTTCAGAAGAATTTGAACATTCAGCAGTTGAATCATTAGCTTCACGAGATATACATTTTAAGCATGGAGCATCAAATTCACCCTGAACGGTTGTCGGGACCCCGATCCTAAGCCATATGAATCCAGCCTGTAACATGTCACACCACTTTGCGGCCTCACGCACGGTAACCCACGGCTGCCACCTTACCTTGGCCGGGACCGTTTGCGCCTTTTGGCTCATGGATATGAACATGTCGCTAGCATTCACACGTCAAAGAACCCGGGTCGACATGACTAGTTATAGACCCAAGTGGCACAACCATACAGGGACAGGCATACGTAACCCAACAATGCAGGTGTCGGTCATCGGCGTGTGTAGACGAGTCATAGCAAGCTACAGGGACTCCATTACGCCGTGGGACATAAATGTCATCAACTGCGCGTAGACGAGTCATAGCAAGCTACATGGACTCCATTACACTGCGATACATTTCCCCGAAGGGACAGACACAACAGCAAGAAGGATACACGCTGGTCAATCAATGTGTCCGGAGCAGTAGCAAGCTACCAAGGCTCGGTGGAAGCACAAAGAGGCATTTCCCCGTAAAGCAGGCTACTAAAGGTATACAGCTAGGTGTCGAATCCCACACATACCAATGCATTTCAATCATACATGCACTATGCACGATATGAGTAGATACAACATGGCATCACAACAAAACTCTATAGCATAACATTTATTTAGGAGGCTCCGAAGAGCCAACATAGTATAATGTTACAAGCAGGAGGGGTCACATGACCCAACATTCAGAGCATACAAACAACAAGCGGAAGTTACATGTCTGGGTACAGACATCTAATAAAAGCGGCTGGAAGAGCCTGAAAAGCTACAACAACCCTACCAAAGGAACCAGACCTCTGTCTGGGATTCCCAAGCTAATCCGGTCAACATCGAACTTCACGTCGTACGAATCACTAGTGAGACTGAAGTCTCATCTGCAAAAACATAAATAAGCAAACGTGAGTACAAAGGTACTCAGCAAGACTTACATCAGAACTATCTACATATGCATCATTGTCAATAAAGGGGGTTGTGGAGTTTATTGCAGCAAGCCAGCTTTGACTCTTGGCTAACCTGTACTACGGCTATGAGTACTTTCATTGAGGTGGCGTATCACACACGAGTCCACATATTCACCACATCAATACACCACTATGGATCCTCTCTCGTCTTCCTACGAGAAGCCATCCATAGAACTCACACTTATCTGGAGGATTTTAGAGTATCCATTTAAGGTTATCTATGAACAATGCAAGTCTCCAAGTAGTCCATATCCGCGGACGCGGCTATTCGAATAGATAGAGATTACCCTGCAGGGGTGTACTTCATCACACATGCTCCTGCCACTTACCGCCATGTGCACGTAAAAGGCACCTCGGCAACCTTCAAGCGGAAGCCCAGTGAGGGAGTCGGCCACGGACGTTAACTTACAACGACTCGCGTCCAAGGCAGTCGCCTATCTGAGTTGGAACCCATAATGGAAGTCCGGCCAAGGTTTCCAACATCGCCTCAAATGTTGTGTGCAGGGCCCCAAGCCGGTCCCGATTGGGCTGTTCATCCACTTCGCAGGCCCGGCCACACCTATCAACGTTTCGAACTACTACGACTCCTGGACTGAGAACAGGGTAGGTTAATAGGCCGAGAGAGCTCGAGTTACCGGAGCCCAATGTGCGGCAGTAGCTAGTCTTGGAACACAAACACGGAACTCAGTTCCTATGAGCGGCTTCAATGAGACAACCCACCATGTACTCCTACATGGCCTCTCATCGCCACCTTTACCAAAACAGGTTCAACACTTAACCCTCATCATTAGGACACAATCATTTCACTCCGGTTCATCACACAGATGAATCAGACCTGACACAACTCTAAGCATAGCAAGCATAACAGGGTGATAGCACAACATGGCTCAAGCATCTACCAGGTATGCTAGGTTGCTTGGTTTAGCTATTTACTGTGATAATGACAGGTCATGCAAAGGAGTGGGTTCATCTAACGCAACACAAGTAGCAGTTGAATCGCATTGTCCTAATGCATTGAAATGAGAGCAAGAGTGAGAGAGTGGGATTGTATCGAATATGCTCAAAGGGGGTTGCTTGCCTGACACTTCTAAAGATAACAATGAGTCTTCATTGGTGGCATCGATCTTAACGTCGGAACAACGTCTACTGAGAGGGAATAATACCGGCAAACAAGGAAAAAGCACATTCAATGTGATGCAACAAACATGATGTATGATATGGCATGTTAAGGTGCTGAATTGACCTAATGCAACATTATTCCAAGTTAATTGAAGTGGAATTAAAATATATATCAAATTCCAATCCAAAACTAATTATCCAATTTCCCTAATCATAAAATGTCCTACTTGGTGATGTTAACTTGTTCAAACATGCATGATCATGGCATAAACAAATTCATTGGATTTTTCTGATCATTTTTCACATATAAATTATTTTCATCCGAGTTGTAGATTATTTTATATGAATTTTCGAAGTTTTAAACATTTTCTGGAATATTTTTAATACAGAAATATTTACTGCATCAGCCTAACATCATCATGACGTCATCCAGTCAACAGACACGGGTCCAGGTCAAACCTGGCGCTGGGACCCGCATGCAGTGTGTGTGACTTTATCTAACAGGGTTTAATTTAACCCTTGGATTAATTAGCTTGTGGGGCCCTGTGTCAGTGACTGTGCGGTTAGTTAGTGCCTAATGAAAAGGCCACGTCGTCAGGCCAGCGGCTGAACGCCGGTGACCACTCGAGACGGCGGAGGCTCGCCGGAAAACCCCTCCCGGCGACCAAACGATGCGCAAAAGGGCTCATTCGAACCCCCTTGGTCGCGCGCATCCTTCAGACGGAACGGGAGCATCGCGGGGCGACCGGAATCAAGCGCGCTGTTGAGCACGGCGGCGGCCGGAGCTCGGGCTTCACCGAATCGAAGCGGGGGTGTGCTAGGGGGGCTAGCTGGAGGCTCAGATCGACGATGCGGAGTCTCTGGAGCGCGCCTGTGGCGCAATGGCAGCGCGGGAAGCACGGGGAGCAAGCGGCGCTGGCAATGGCGGAGCCGAGCTTCGGCTCCGGTGGCCATGGGGCTAGAGGCATGGAAGAGCAGGGGCGCGAGGTGAAAACAGGCGGTAGCTCACCTAGGTTCTGGCCGAGGCGACGCCGAGGTTGGGGAGGGCCTGCGTGCGGCGAATCGATGCCGGGGAGCTTCGGTGACTGGCGATGGAAGCGGCGACGGTGACGGCGATGTGAAGCTCCCGTGCTCGATTTCTTCGGCGGAGAGGTGCAGCGGGTCAACGCGGACCCGAGGGGCTCTATGGGTCGGCGGGACGGCGGTGGTGGCTACGCGTGCAGCGAGCAGCGGCGACGGCGTCTTCGGCCGTGCGCAGGAGAGGGAGAGCCAGAGGCGGGGGGACGGAGAGCAGAGAGAGGGGAATGGAGCCGGGGTCATCCTCATCCCCTGGGCGAGGAGGTGGACCCGGAGACGACAGCGAGGCAGGCAGGCAGGAGGTGGAAGCCTCGGGCGTGCACGAGCTGCCACGCCTCGTCCTCCTGGCGGGAGGTCGGGGACGACTGGCACCTGGGCCAGATGGGCCTCCCAGTGCCAGGCTGCGAGGTAAGTTCCCTTTCTGCTTTAAGTTTTCTGTTTTATATTTCTGCAATTTGTTTTGGCTCAGATAAAATACTAAACCAATTTATCTAAACCTGAAAATTGTCGTGTGAGCTTAGTGGATTTTACCAGTGCCACATAAAAAGTTTAAGATTTCTTGGACTTATAATTGATATATAACATTTATAAATCCAATGCAAATAATTGTTTGGTTAATTTAAAAGCCCAAAATAAAATGTTTCTGTGATTCAAAATATTGGGTGGCATTGTTTAACTCAGTCCAATATTTTATTAGGAAACCAGGGACATTTTCTTGGGACTATTTGAGGCAATTTTTATCTTGGTCATTTGACAAAATTCTTTCTAAGGCTTGATCATTCCTCAATTCAAATTCATTTGAATTTAGAAATGCATGCATGAATATGCAATGTCAAGCAAGGCTAAACTGGGGCTGTGACAACTCACCCCCACTAAACAAGAATCTCGTCCCGAGATTCAGTCGTAGGGTAAGAGGACAGAGGGGATACTAAATGATCACAATCTTCATGATCCAATTGCCCTTTCTGAAGATGTTGATTCATTGCACCAGGTTGATCTTGACAGCTCCGCTTTTGAGAACTCCACCCAACACAAATACAAAGGGAACATGAAAACTCTACAAGAATCGGTCTTCTTGTAGATTGAGAAACTCATGATCAACTCATGGAATGAGACATAAGAACATCTCTGGAGCTGAAACACAAAACACAAATCGAGAACTATGGAATGAGGCAGATGACAGAGGTTCAATTTGGTAGGCAACAGTTCCACGCTAAAACAGATGGTGACGAGGTTTCAATGTAGCGAGGAAATAATTGCCATGATTCCATACGGGACACCTTAGGGGGGTGACTCGTAGAGTTATTCCCTTAAGTGGCAAAAAGAATTACTTTTGATACAGAGATCATTGGAACTCTTCATACCAGCCTAAGGCAATTCACAAACGATCGTTGGAAAGAATTTGAACGAATGGCATACTCATCTTGGAAAGGAAACTATGGTTATAGAACAACTCGGCAAACGGAAGGCATATCCCAATTGATACCGAGGATATAACCTAGTGTCTGAGCGTGCTCTCAAGAACTTGAGCATTTGCATATTCATCAAGGTTTTACCAACTTCCATGCCAAGGATCTTGGTCACATCATACTACCATGATGAATAATGATGGAGGATGCAGATGCAAAGGAAGACAACACTTTCTTAGATTTCACCTTAGCTATGCCAAGGGAGCGAAATCTGGATGATCGACCGAGAGACATTTAGCACTCCGCTTCTAATGTTCCCCTTGATGTACTAGCATACCCCAATTGTAGGTATTGTTTGTTATCTACAGCATCAAGTAAAGGTCGGACTTCGGGATCTCAAAAGGGTCCATGAGGAACAACTTCTAGAATAAGTCATACGAAATCCTCACGTAGAAGTGGTCAAATTTGCTGAATCAAGATACTACAATGGTAGATCTTCCAACTAGGTGTGTCGGTCAAAACATCAACCTTGCGGAAGCCTGCATCATAGATCTTGGAAAAAAAGCAACCATCATATCTGCTTGAGATTCAGATCTGGTTGGTGATAGAGTATTTTAGGCTCAGCCTACCTGAAGGAGAAAGGTTGCAACACAAATCAAAGAGACGACGTTGCAGGATTATCAGGAAATGAACTACGGGAGCCAACTCCAAAACATGAGCTAGATTGCAAGATGCATGTAAACACACTGTCCAAAACAATTGTGACCACATGGAATTCTTACAACAAAACACTACCGAGTTCTGGTTGGGAACCAACTTCGGGGATATCAAAGTCCTTGCATAAGGCATGCTCTGAAGAAGAACTTATTTTCCTTGAACAAGACAATCAGTGGCTTGGTGTGCTAGGGATACATATGGATTGTAGATGACTAGTCTATCAACCCATAGAATACTTCGCACATGCATGATTGGCTTGGGATGATTCCAAAGGAACAAAATAACTTATCCCGAATTCACGGCAACAACTTGCACCATGTACACGTGAATTTCGAGTAAGTCACTTCTTACACCTAACATACACTTCACGAATGGAACATGAAGATACTGCCTACAAAGTTTCCAACACTAGCTTAATGTTCATCATAAGTTATGTAAGAGATAAGGTTGTTGTCGATGGGCTCAACAACAATTCATCAAAATATCCATGAAGATGGAATTCCACAACTATGTGAACAAGGTATTAGCATTGGTCAGAACAAAGAATGTAATGGTGTGTGCTCGAGGAAATATCCACGAGTAAAACAACATTACGATAATCGTTGGTTCTGATTTTGATTTGACGATAGCCCACACTCAAATCAAAGATTGGACAAGACAATAGATGCAACAATTGATCACAAGGATCAATTGATCAAGATATCATCTTTATTCTACACACACTCACAACAAAAAAGATATCCCTTTAACATGAACTAAGTTATATCAGGCTTTTATCTTTCAACTCTCCAAGTTGTTGTTTAGCTTAACCAACTAGCTCAGGGGTATCCAACACAGAGTCTTGGAGAGGGGGTGGTTATAAGAGAACCAACTTGATCACAACTCAACATAATGGCCAGGGAACAACCTGGTGATACTTCCAAGAAGATATTCGAAAAATCATGGACCACCGAGATGTTATCAAGCTCGTGAACAATCTTGCTTTTCAGGGCAAGACGATATGATCAAAAGGGCTTGGCACAAACCTAACTCATTGATCAAAGAGTGCACCAGGAAAAATGGAATAGGTAGCACGATCAAACTTAGAATGATGATTCAATAACCAGCACGTTAAGAATGAAATTATTGTCCATTAACTATGAAGCAACAGAGCTGCTTGGAGTATTGATTTCGCACATCACGGTTCACTTGTCGGCGTTCCGATAACAACCAACACGGAGACCGAGGTATGAATAATGATGGCGGGAAGTACCACTATATTAGGAATTCATGAGAGGTGGTGCAATTCTCATGGTACTCTTGACATAAAGAGGGTAATACTTCAAGGTAGAACAGAGCAAAAGCTGGATTTGCATTTTGATCTGCGGAATACAACTACTTCGACCCAATCCAAGAAATGGATGAGGTACTGGAGTTTGTTTCTCCTAGGCATTCTGAAATAGAATGACCTGACAGACCACAAGAATGATAGGCATCGACGACCACGAATGCACAACTACTCCTGACTATCCACGGATAGATAATGGTTAGAGATCAGTTGAAAAGGGCAACTCAAGAGCACATGATTTTTCTGAGTTGAAGATGCATAGGTTAGCATGTCGAACGAGCTCAACATAATTCTTCCAGATAACCCATGCGGAAAGGTAGGATTGGCAGAGTCACAACTATGGAATGGAGAACTCATCAAGAGCACCCTTGTTGTGATCTTAAGCTCACGAGGAACTTCTGCCATAATGGTTCATGGTATTGGAAGAATGATAAACCACGAACCTTGAAGACTATCACAAGGTTACTAATCATCCTAAAGGAACGAGCAAACACTATCAACAGGAATGAGCAGAATGATTCTCGGGTTCAAAAACCCAGAAACAGAATACCTACTAACTAAGTAGCATCACAGAATGCTTCGATAACGATGGCCAGAGTTATCACAATGGGAACAAAAGACACAACTAGACTGTCGGGTGGTTCTTTGAGTTAACATGATTTCCTAAACACCTTTAACATATACGTCGAGGTAGTAGAGTACCTCAACACAATAATTAGTGTGCTTTGTCTGGCCCAAAAGACATCGGGAACAGGAGGAAGGAATTTGCAATTGCATCAAAAAAAATTTAACCCTTGGATAACTCGGACAGCATAACGGCTGTACGGGCGTGAAATATGAGGCAACATTCATGAAACTGACAACAAAACAACTGAATTCTTATGAAGACACTAATCCAGGAAGACAATAACTTTCCTATAAGTCTCCAGCATAGTAACTCGTCATCCTGATAGATAGATGGGAAAGCCTAGTTCTTAACCCCCGTAGAAAAGAAGAGAGTGACTCGGAATTAGAATGACACGAGGAAAGGAGTAAAAGAGTCTTACGTTCCCTTCCGCAATCAATTCCCCTTATATAACTAGAGCAGTTCTAGACTCAACATCGACCAGTTTGGCTTGGTAGTCCTACAGGCAGTCAAGCTCTGATACCAACGCTGTCGGGACCCCGATCCTAAGCCATATGAATCCAGCCTGTAACATGTCACACCACTTTGCGGCCTCACGCACGGTAACCCACGGCTGCCACCTTACCTTGGCCGGGACCGTTTGCGCCTTTTGGCTCACGAATATGAACATGTCGCTAGCATTCACATGTCAAAGAACCCGGGTCGACATGACTAGTTATAGACCCAAGTGGCACAACCATACAGGGATAGACATACGTAACCCAACAATGCAGGTGTCGGTCATCAGCGTGTGTAGACGAGTCATAGCAAGCTACAGGGACTCCATTACGCCGTGGGACATAAATGTCATCAACTGCGCGTAGACGAGTCATAGCAGGCTACATGGACTCCATTACACTGCGAGACATTTCCTCGAAGGGACAGACACAGCAGCAAGAAGGATACACGCCGGTCAATCAATGTGTCCGGAGCAGTAGCAAGCTACCAAGACTCGGTGGAAGCACAAAGAGGCATTTCCCCGTAAAGCAGGCTACTAAAGGTACACAGCTAGGTGTCGAATCCCACACATACCAATGCATTTCAATCATACACGCACTATGCACGATATGCGTAGATACAACATGGCATCACAACAAAACTCTACAGCATAACATTTATTTAGGAGGCTCCGAAGAGCCAACATAGTATAATGTTACAAGCAGGAGGGGTCACATGACCCAACATTCAGAGCATACAAACAACAAGCAGAAGTTACATGTCTGGGTACAGACATCTAATAAAAGCGGCTGGAAGAGCCTGAAAAGCTACAACGACCCTACCAAAGGAGCCAGACCTCTGTCTGGGATTCCCAAGCTAATACGGTCAACATCGAACTTCACGTCGTATGAATCACTAGTGAGACTGAAGTCTCATCTGCAAAAACATAAATAAGCAAACATGAGTACAAAGGTACTCAGCAAGACTTACATCAGAACTATCTACATATGCATCATTGTCAATAAAGGGGGTTGTGGAGTTTATTGCAGCAAGCCAGCTTTGACTCTTGGCTAACCTGTACTACGGCTATGAGTACTTTCATTGAGGTGGCGTATCACACACGAGTCCACATATTCACCACATCAATACACCACTATGGATCCTCTCTCGTCTTCCTACGAGAAGCCATCCATAGCACTGACACTTATCTGGAGGATTTTAGAGTATCCATTTAAGGTTATCTATGAACAATGCAAGTCTCCAAGTAGTCCATATCCGCGGACGCGGCTATTCGAATAGATAGATTACCCTGCAGGGGTGTACTTCGTCACACATGCTCCCGCCACTTACCGCCATGTGCACGTAAAAGGCACCCCGGCAACCTTCAAGCGGAAGCCCAGCGAGGGAGTCGGCCACGGACGTTAACTTACAACGACTCACGTCCAAGGCAGTCGCCTATCTGAGTTGGAACCCATAATGGAAGTCCGGCCGAGGTTTCCAACATGGCCTCAAACGTTGTGTGCAGGGCCCCAAGCCGGTCCCGATTGGGCCGTTCATCCACTTCGCAGGCCCGGCCACACCTATCAACGTTTCAAACTACTGCGACTCCTGGAGTGAGAACATGGTAGGTTAATAGGTCGAGAGAGCTCAAGTTACCGGAGCCCAATGTGCGGTAGTAGCTAGTCTTGGAACACAAACACGGAACTCAGTTCCTATGAGCAGCTTCAATGAGACAACCCACCATGTACTCCTACATGGCCTCTCATCGCCACCTTTACCAAAATAGGTTCAACACTTAACCCTCATCATCAGGACACAATCATTTCACTCCAGTTCATGACCCAGATGAATCAGATCTGACACAACTCTAAGCATAGCAAGCATAACAGGGTGATAGCACAACATGGCTCAAGCATCTACCAGGTATGCTAGGTTGCTTGGTTTAGCTATTTACTGTGACAATGACAGGTCATGCAAAGGAGTGGGTTCATCTACCGCAACACAAGTAGCAGTTGAATCGTATTGTCCTAATGCATTGAAATGAGAGCAAGAGCGAGAGAGTGGGATTGTATCGAATATGCTCAAAGGGGGTTGCTTGCCTGACACTTCTGAAGATAACAATGAGTCTTCATTGGTGGCATCGATCTCAACATCGGAACAATGTCTACTGAGAGGGAACAATACCGACAAACAAGGAAAAAGCACATTCAATGTGATGCAACAAACATGATGTATGATATGGCATGTTAAGGTGCTGAATTGACCTAATGCAACATTAATCCAAGTTAATTGAAGTGGAATTCAAATATATATAAAATTCCATTCCAAAACTAATTATCCAATTTTGCCTAATCATAAAATGTCCTACTTGGTGATGTTAACTTGTTCAAACATGCATGATCATGGCATAAACAGATTCATTGGATTTTTCTGATCATTTTTCATATATAAATTATTTTCATCCGAGTTATAGATTATTTTATATGAATTTTAGAAGTTTTAAACATTTTCTGGAATATTTTTATTACAGAAATATTTACTGCATCAGCCTGACGTCATCCAGTCAACAGACACGGGTCCAGGTCAAACCTGGCGTTGGGACCCGCATGTCAGTGTGTGTGACTTTAATTAACAAGGTTTAATTTAACCCCTAAATTAATTAGCTTGTGGGGCCCTGTGATGCGGAGCATCCCATGTACATGCCCATGGACCCATCATCAACACCTCAAGCTCCAAGTGGTCCCATGACAAGAGCCCGCGCACGTGCCTTAGAATCCGAGGTGACATCTCTCCTTTGTGAATTCCCATGTGATACTCTTGGAACGTGGATCCTACCTCAAGAAGAGACCCTTTGTGTGCTCAGGTACCAAGAGGAAGGAAGGAAGCAAGAGGAACGCCAAGAACAAGGAGAGGGAATTGCAACAGCCCAGGAATTAGAGGTACAACCGGTCCACCACCGGTCAACCACCGCTCCACCGGTACAACCGGTCCACTACCGCCAACAACCGCTCCAACCGCGGCCAAGTTTCTGTTCTGGTGCGGTTCAAGACCGGTACCACCCCGGTTGTTCCGCTTGATGTCCCAAGACCGGTACAACCGGTCCCAGCTCCGGTACAACCGCCCCTACGCTGCGGAATAGACAGAGTTACGACTCGTGTACCCCCCACTTATTCCCTAGACTATATATTCCCTTCTTCTACCTCCGTGTTAGGGTTAGCTTGTGTTTAGCAAATACTTTTTGTTGAGCCTAGCTCCATTACTTCCTCCTCTTGTGGAGTTGCCCTCCACCGGAGAAGATCCAAGTGATGCCAAGGCCCCTCTAGAGGGAAGATCTCACGAGATTCAAGGCCTCCTCCCCCGGAGTGAGGAAGAACTACCGGTTACTTGTATCCGTCCGTTGTTTGTGGATCTAACTACCTCGTGTGTTTGCTTGTTCTTAGTGGATGTGTGATCGAAGTTTGTCCATGAGTTTGCGTTTTCTCTCGTGATTTCTCCCTTTCCCCCCTCCAAGTGTGAAAAGATCTACACACACGGGCGTGCCCCGTATCATATTGGTATCATGAGCCACGTTGATTCACATCTTGGAGTCTTCCCCTCCATTTTCTAGCCAATTTTTGCTTTGATTTGACCTAATTTCGAAAATCCCCACAAAAATAGACATACCAAAAATTTATTGGATTTGTTGGATTTGAGGAGGTTTTGTTGATTGTGATCCATGGATCTCGTTGGGGACAAGTGGATCTAGCTTTGCCCTATCATTCCCATCATTTTCTTCCGAAAAATCGACCGAATTTTTCTTCTACATCACGGATTCGGACCTGCAGTTCTGCCCAGGAGCGGCACAACCGCCCGTACTTGCGGTACAACCGCTAATTCCCCAGGTCGTTTCCCGAGCAGTACAACCGCCCCTCCCGAGCGGTACAACCGCCCCTGCCAGTTCCTGACTTCGGCTGATTCTTGTTTTGACCATAACTTCCACTCCCGAACTCCGATTTGAGTGTTCTTTGGCTCGTTTTGAAGCTATCAACGTGCCCGAGATCCTCACCTTGGTTTTACCACCATTTGCCTTCATCAAATTTTTCTTTGAGATTTTGAGTTGCGGTTTGCCGTTTCCCAAGGTGTTTCGGCTAATTAGGAACGGTTCTACATCGATAACGCCGCTGCTCATCATCGCCCCGATTCGTCGCCACCCACCTCTTCATTGACACCAACCGTAAGCAAGGACGGTAACCGCGACGACACTCTTGACATATACCCTTGCCATTGCATTGTTAACCCGATCCTATTTGCGTTACTTACCTATCGAGACTAGCCATTGAGTATTGCCGGGCTACGCTACTTGTGCACTTTAGTGATACATACTCCGCATAGCTACAAATAGCATGCATTTATCATAGTATCTCCTTTTGTGTTACAATAGTACCCGCATACATAATTGCTATCTTGGTGTGCACGTCCCGCATTGTGACCATACAAAACATCATTGCAAAAGAAAAGAGAAGCAAAGCTTTTAAGCAAGAGCACAAGAGCAATAGCATCACAAGATTCGCATAGCATACTTGATCATCTTGGATCACTTGAGCGAGTGACACGTGTCGCATACACATAGCAAGTCGGGAATAGGTAGACGACACTTTTGGTTCATAGTAGGGTGTGCACAAGTGCGTATCGTGCCCATTGGAGCAATCGTGCTTACGTCTCTCTAGTGTTGTGCAACAAGGGCATTTTCCGTGGATTCCACATTTTCGCTCATCCTTGGTTGCATGACCCCAATTGTCTTCCGTGTGTGTGTTTCCGTGTATAATCATTGCTATTGATCTACATTGTCTCATTTACGAATTTGCGGATCTATTTCAACTTGATTGAATCTTATTCTCGAATTTCTTGAATTTTTGTGTCACCATCCTAACCAAGCTACTCCATAAGCATTATTTGTGTAGGTGTGAGAGGGACATTCTTCGGTACCAATTCTACTACTTTCATGCTTGCACATTGAGTGAACTTGATCCACTCTCAACCTTTGGAACGGTAATTGGTATTCTCTTCTCACTCTTCCACTTATATATTGTTGAGTGTTATGGATAGGAACATCATGTCGAACCCGACATTCGAGGAGCACGATGATGACGCGACCACCCACGTCACCAAGTTGCACTTCTTCGGCGCAAACAAGGCAATTACTCAAGCGCAACATGCCTTGAATGACCGCATCGACAACCTCGCCACCGACTTGCGCGAATCCGAGGCGCGCACACAGGACTACCTCGACACCAAGCTATCAAGCCAAATGGAGGAACTTCGGTCCTTGATGGTCAACCGCGCTCCCTCTACTTCGACTATGTCAAGACGGCGCTCAAGCCGACACTCATCGGAGTACTCTTCCGACGCAAGCCCCCGGCGAGCACGTGTTCATCACCAAAACGAACACTCGGGCCCAAGTTCTCCACAAGGTCGTCAACGTCAAGACAATCCATTCCATGGCAATGGACTTCAAGATCGCGCCCGCGCTCGAGAACGTTGCCGCCAACAAGAGCAATATGCGTTGGAGCAAGAACAACAACGCCAAGATCAAGAACAATGACGCCGAGAAGATGAACAACATCGTCGTCATGAATGAGCGCTTGAGGCACATCGCGCTTTGCAAGAAGCTACTCGTGCCTTGGAGGAGCGCAACCACCAAGCTCATCACGAGCAAGAAGCACTTCACCGACAATGACAAGAAGAAGCCAATCGCCAAGAGGAGCTTCACGAAAGGCGCAACCGCGTACGTCCACCGCGTCGCCGTCCTCAAGATCATCGTGTTGAACCCAACCATGAAGATGAGCACGAACAAGATCAACGTCAACACGCTCAAGGCATTGACAATGAAGATCCACCTCCAAGACAAGGATTTCGGCATCACAACCACAATGATGAACAACGCTTCGACAAGCTCAAGTTCACAATGCCAAAGTTTTCTGGAAGCAATGATCCCGAAGACTACTTGTCATGGGCCCTCAAAGTTGACAAGATCTTTCGCCTACACAACTATGATGAAGAAAAGAAGATAGCCATGGCTTCCCTTGAGTTCCACGACTATGTCCTTATTTGGTGGGAACAAGTGATTGAGCGAAGAAGGGAGAGAGGTGAACCTCCTATCACCACTTGGGCCCAAATGAAGGATCTCATGCGAGCTCGTTTTGTGCCTACACATTACAGCCAGGATCTCTTCAAGAAGCTCCAACAACTCAAGCAAGGCACCAAGTCCGTAGAAGAGTACTATCAAAAGATGGAGATTGCTATGATCCAAGCAAATGTCAAGGAAGATGATGAGCAAACAATGGCACGTTTCTTGAATGGCCTCAACTACCAAGTCAAGAAGATAGCCGACTTCCAACCTTACTCCAACCTACTTGAGCTCGTGCATCAAGCAACCAAGGCGGAACGGCAAGTGCAAGATGACTACAAGTACGCCAAGTTCTCATCCAAGACCTATGGCTCAAGTGCTCAAGCTACTACAACAACGACAACTTCAAATACGAAATCTCCAACTCCTACCGGCGACAAGTCAAGCTACAAGGACAAGACGACTTCGTCAAGCCGACCAACCTCAAGCACCTACAAGCCAAGGGCTTCATCCTCTACACCAACACCGGATGCTACCGCCAAGACAAGCAATATCAAGTGTTTCACATGCCAAGGGCGAGGCCACAAGACCTTCGAGTGCCCAACCAAACGCAACATGATCCTCCTCGACGATGGTACCTATGACTCTATGAGCGACGACGAGATGCAAGCTTTGGAACAAGTGGCCATCCACCGCCAAGTGAATGAAGATGAAGATTCGCAAATCTTCTGCGACAACGATTCGAGCCCCGCTCTCGTTGTCTCCAAAGTTTTGACGCTCCAACAACAAGAAGACGAGGACCAACGGTGCCACATCTTCCACACCAAGGCGGGCATCCAAGGAAAATCCGTCAAGGTCATCATCGACGGAGGGAGTTGCCACAACTTGGCAAGTGATGACCTTTGTTCCAAGCTACAATTGGTCAAGAAAAAGCACCCTCGTCCCTACAAGGTCCAATGGCTTAGTGATTCCAGAACCCTCCAAGTTGACCACACCGTGGAAGTTTCCTTCAAGATAGGCGCATATGAAGACACTTTGGAGTGTGATGTGGTTCCAATGTCCGTTTGCCACCTCCTACTTGGTAGACCTTGGCAATTCGACCATGGCGTCACACACAACGGTCGCACAAATCAATATAGCTTCAAGATGATGGGCAAGCAATATGTGATACGACGAATGACTCCAAGTCAAGTCATCGCCGACAAACAAGCTACATCCCATCGTGGAGCTAGAAGTGAGAGAGTGATCCACCTCAAAGAGAGTGAGTGCCACAAGCCACGAATGAGCGACTCCACGATGAGGGACATGAGAGATATAGTTCTTTTAGCCACCAAAAGAGATTTGAGGGATGTGAGTGAGAGCCCATCGACCGTTCTTCACTATGTACTTGTGTGCAAAGATGACGTCGTTCGGACTAACCCTTCACAACATCTTCCTCTTGTGTTATCTAAGTTGTTGCAGGAATTCAAGGATGTGTTCCCCGATGAGCTACCTCCGGGACTACCTCCAAAACGAGGGATCGAACACCGCATCGACCTCATCCCCGGAGCACCGCTTCCTAACAAGGCTCCCTACCGCGTCAACCCCGACGAAACAAAGGAAATACAAAGGCAAGTCCAAAAACTCCTAGATAAAGGGCATGTACGTGAGAGTTTGAGTCCTTGTGCGGTCCCGGTCATTCTAGTGCCTAAGCATGATGGTACTGTGCGCATGTGTTCCGATTGCCGTCCTATCAATGCTATCACCATTCGATACCGTCACCCCATTCCTGGATTAGATGATATGCTTGATGAACTTAGTGGTGCCACTATATTTTCTAAAATTGACTTAAAAAGTGGCTACTACCAAATCCGCATACAAGAGGGTGACGAGTGGAAAACTGCTTTAAGACAAAATTTGGTCTCTATGAATGGTTGGTAATGCCCATGGGCTTATCCGAAGCACCAGGTACTTTTATGTGTGTTATGCATTATGTGTTGCGACCACTCATTGGCTATTGTGTCGTGGTCTACTTTGATGATATTCTAGTCTTTAGCAAGTCTCTTGAGGAGCATGCTACACATGTTCGTGATGTTTTGCAAATCCTTAGGAAAGAGCAACTCTATGCAAACATGGAGAAATGCACATTTGGTGTTGAGAAAGTAGTTTTCTTGGGATTTGTAGTATCTTCTAAGGGCGTTCATGTAGATGAAACTAAGATTGATGCTATTAAAACTTGGCCCACACCAACGAATTTGCAACAAGTGCGTAGCTTTCTAGGACTAGCAGGTTTCTATCGCCGTTTTGTGAAAGACTTTAGCACTATTGCATCACCTCTTCATGCTTTGAGCAAGAAGAATGCCCCATTTATATGGGGTCCCTCCCAAGACACCGCCTTCCATGAACTTAAAAATTTGCTCACTCATGCACCTTTGCTTGCTTTGCCCAACTTTGATAAAACATTTGAAGTGCATTGTGATGCTAGTGGTAGTGGAATAGGTGGTGTGCTTATGCAAGAGAGACGTCCTATCGCGTACTTTAGTGAGAAATTATCCGGCGCTCAACTTAACTACCCCATCTATGACAAAGAATTGTATGCTTTGGTGAGAGTTCTACATGTGTGGGAACATTACTTGCGCCCTCATGAGTTTGTTATCCATACCGACCATGAAACGCTTAAGTACTTAAAGGGTCAAACTAAGTTGAACAAACGGCATGCTAAATGGAGTGAATTTATTGAGTCCTTCCCTTATGTCATCAAATACATTAAGGGTAAGGCAAATGTCGTGGCGGATGCTCTTTCCCGCAAATGCATGCTAGTTACTCAACTTGAATTGAATGTTATTGTTTTGAGCACATCAAAGACTTGTATGAGCATGATGCCTATTTTGCTAATCCTTACGCTAAGTGCCAAGTGAAAACTTGTTGGGAGAAATATTATATGAAAGATGGCTATCTTATGCGTGCTAACAAATTGTGTATACCCGAGTCTTCTCTTCGTTTGTTGCTTTTGCAAGAGGCTCACGGTGGAGGACTTATGGGTCATTTTGGACGTGACAAGACGTATGCCACAATATCCAACAAGTACTTTTGGCCCAAGATGTTTCGTGATGTTGCACGTTTCACCAACCGATGCTCGACATGCCGCAAAGCTAAGTCCAAAGCTCAATCCCATGGTCTTTGTATGCCTCTACCTATACCTTTCCAACCTTGGGAAGACATTAGTATGGATTATGTGCTTGGTTTGCCACGAACAAAAAATGGCCATGACTCCGTTTTTGTAGTTGTGGATCGCTTTTCCAAGATGGCTCATTTCATTCCATGTCACAAGATAGACGATGCTTCACATATTGCAAATTTGTTTTGTAGGGACATCTTGCGACTACATGGCGTTCCCAAGACCATTGTTTTGGATCGCGACGTCAAATTCTTGAGCTACTTTTGGAAGACCCTATGCGCCAAGCTCGGAATCAAGTTTCTATTCTCTTCGGCATATCACCCTCAAACCGATGGACAAACGGAGGTGACGAACCGGACAGTTTCTACCCTACTTCGCGTGTTGATCAAGAAGAACATCAAGGAATGGGAAGATTGCCTCGCCATCGCCGAGTACGCCTACAATCGCGCAAGTCACTCCACCACCGGCAAGTCTCCGTTCGAAGTGGTCTACGGCTTCAATCTGTTGTCCCCATTGGACATCCTACCTCTATCACTCCAAGAGCGCGTCAACATGGATGCAAGCGCAAGGGCAAGCTACATCAAGAAAATGCATGAAGATACAAGGCGCACGATCGAACGTCAAGTGGAGCGAGTCACCGCCAAGCGCAACACCAACAAGCACCCCATGGTGTTCACGCCCGGTGACCTTGTGTGGCTACACCTCCGCAAGGACCGTTTCCCCAACGAGCACAAGTCCAAGCTTCTTCCTCGCGCCGATGGACCATTCAAGGTAGTGGCGCGCTACTACAACAATGCCTACAAGATCGACATTCCACGCGACAAGTACAACGTGAGCGACACATTCAACGTCACAGACCTATCTCCATTCCATGGTGATGAAGATCTTGATCCGAGGACGGATCTCTCACAAGGGGGGAAGATGATGCGGAGCATCCCATGTACATCCCCATGGACCCATCATCAACACCTCAAGCTCCAAGTGGTCCTATGACGAGAGCCCGCGCACGTGCCTTAGAATCCGAGGTGACATCTCTCCTTTGTGAATTCCCATGTGATACTCTTGGAATGTGGATCCAACCTCAAGAAGAGACCCTTTGTGTGCTCAGGTACCAAGAGGAAGGAAGGAAGCAAGAGGAACGCCAAGAACAAGGAGAGGGGATTGCAACAGCCCAGGAATTAGAGGTACAACCGATCCACCACCGGTCAACCACCGCTCCACCGGTACAACCGGTCCACTACCGCCAACAACTGCTCCAACCGTGGCCAAGTTTCTGTTCTGGTGCGGTTCAAGACCGGTACCACCCCGGTTGTTCCGCTTGATGTCCCAAGACCGGTACAACCGGTCCCAGCTCCGGTACAACCGCCCCTACGCTGCGGAATAAACAGAGTTACGACTCGTGTACCCCCCACTTATTCCCTAGACTATATATTCCCTTCTTCTACCTCCGTGTTAGGGTTAGCTTGTGTTTAGCAAATACTTTTTGTTGAACCTAGCTCCATTACTCCCTCCTCTTATGGAGTTGCCCTCCACCGGAGAAGATCCAAGTGATTCCAAGGCCCCTCTAGAGGGAAGATCTCACGAGATTCAAGGCCTCCTCCCCCGGAGTGAGGAAGAACTACCGGTTACTTGTATCCGTCCGTTGTTTGTGGATCTAACTACCTCGTGTGTTTGCTTGTTCTTAGTGGATGTGTGATCGAAGTTTGTCCATGAGTTTGTGTTTTCTCTCGTGATTTCTCCCTTTCCCCTCCAAGTGTGAAAAGATCTACGCACACGGGCATGCCCCGTATCACCCTGTGTCAGTTTCTGTGCGGTTAGTTAGTGCCTAATTAAAAGGCCACGTCGTCAGGCCGGCGGCTGAACGCCGGTGACCACTTGAGATGGCGGAGGCTCGCCGGAAAACCACTCCCGGCGACCAAACGATGCGCAGAAGGGCTCATTGGAACCCCCTTGGTCGCGCGCATCCTTCGGACGGAACGGGAGCATCGCGGGGCGACTGGAATCAAGCGCGCCGTTGAGCACGGCGGCGGCCGGAGCTCGGGCTTTGCCGAATCGAAGCGGGGGCGTGCTAGGGGGGCTAGATGGAGGCTCAGATCGACGATGTGGAGTCTCTGGAGCGCGCCTGTGGCGCGATGGCACCGCGGGAAGCATGGGGAGCAAGCGACACTGGCAATGGCGGAGCCGAGCTTCGGCTCTGGCGGCCATGGGGCTAGAGGCATGGAAGAGCAGGGGCGCGAGGGGAAAACAGGCGGTAGCTCACCTAGGTTCTGGCCGAGGCGACGCCGAGATTGGGGAGGGCCTGCATGCGGCGAATCGATGCCGGGGAGCTTCGGTGACCGGCGGTGGAAGCGGCGATGGTGATGGCGATGTGAAACTCCCGTGCTCGATTTCTTTGGCGGAGAGGTGCAGCGGGTCGACGCGGACCCGAGAGGCTCTATGGGTCGGCGGGACGACGGCGGTGGCTACGCGTGCAGCGAGGGGCGGCGACGGCATCTCCGGCCGTGCGCGGGAGAGGGAGAGCTAGAGGGGGGGCGGAGAGTAGAGAGAGGGGAATGGAGCCGGGGTCATCCTCATCCCCTTGGCGAGGAGGTGGACCGGGAGACGACAACGAGGCAGGCAGGCAGGAGGTGGAAGCCTCGGGCGTGCGTGAGCTGCCATGCCTCGTCCTCCTGGCGGGAGGTCGGGGACGACTGGCACCTGGGCCAGATGGGCCTCCCAGTGCCAGGCTGCGAGGTAAGTGGCCTTTCTGCTTTAAGTTTTCTGTTTTATATTTCTGCAATTTGTTTTGGCTCAGATAAAATACTAAACCAATTTATCTAAACCTGAAAATTATCGTGTGAGCTTAGTGGATTTTACCAGTGCCACATAAAAAGTTTCAGATTTATTGGACTTATAATTGATATATAAAATTTATAAATCCAATGCAAATAATTGGTTGGTTAATTTAGAAGCCCAAAATAAAATGTTTCTGTGATTCAAAATATTGGGTGGCATTGTTTAACTCAGTCCAATATTTTATTAGGAAACCAGGTACATTTTCTTGGGACTATTTGAGGCAATTTTTATCTTGGTCATTTGACAAAATTCTTTCTAAGGCTTGATCATTCCTCAATTCAAATTCATTTGAATTTAGAAATGCATGCATGAATATGCAATGTCAAGCAAGGCTAAACTGGGGCTGTGACAGCGGTACTGATCTGTTCTGCTAAGAGTGAGTCGTTTTCCTTCCGTAGCTCATCATGAGCTTCTCTCAACTTCTCAAGATCAATCTTTTTCTAAAGATATTCGATAGAAAGCTTCTCATGATTAGTTGAGAGGGCGTCATGACGACTTCGGAGATCCTCAAACCTTGAACGAAGACTATGCCTATCTTCAGGCATAGTTTCGTTCAGACTCATTTCTTCGCGTAACAGGTCATCGCTTTTCTCTAGAGTACTTTGCATTTTCTCCATGGCACTTTGTTGCTTGGTGGCAATTTTTACAAGTTTAGCATAGCTAGGCTTCATATTGTCATCAGATTCAGCTTCGGATTCAGAGTCATGATGTGAGGACTTTGAGGATACCTTGGAGGCTTTCTCCATGAAGCAGTAGGCTGGAGTAGCATCATCATCACTGGCTTCGGTGTTGAAGAAGGAACCATTGTCTTCGGGTTCGAAGACAGAGGTGGAGAGATATGCCGAAGCCATTGCTAGTCCTGCTACTTCTGCGTCAGATTCCTCCTCAGATGCTTCCTCAGCTTCAGAACCAGACTCAGACTGTGAATCCATCTCCTTCCCGATGGAAGCATGAGCCTTGCCAAATGAACTCTTCTTGTGTGATGAAGACTTTGCATACTTCTTCTTCTTCTTGTCATCGGAGTCATAGTCCTTGCTCTTCTTCTTGGATTCCTTCTCCCATCGAGGACAATCAGTGATGAAATAGCCAAGTTCTTGCACTTGTGACAGGTTTGCTTCTTGCTGTCTCTTGAAGACATTTCACCAGACCTCTTGGAATCATGCTTTGAAGATTTTGCGTAGCGTTTTGACTTGGCAAACTTTCGAAACTTCCTGACAAGCAGAATGAGTTCTTTTCCAAAGTCTTTAGCACCATCAGAACTGCATTCAGAGTTGTCTTCGAATGACGACACAGCCTTGGCCTTCAGGGCACGAGAACGACTGTAACTCGGATCGTAGATATCCCTCTTCTCTAGCTTGTTGGAACTCATGTGTGTTCAACCTGTCGAGGATATCGGCGGGATCCATACTCTTGAAGTTAGGGTGCTCTTGGATCATAAGTGCGAGAGTATCAAAGGAACTGTCGAGTGATCTGAGTAGCTTCTTCATGACTTCATGTTTGGTGATATCAGTGGCGCCAAGTGCATTCAGCTCATTTGAGATGTCGGTGAGTCGATCAAATGTGAGCTGAATGTTTTCGTTGTCAAGTCTCTTGAAGCGGTTGAACAGGTTGTGAAGCACATCAACACGGGAGTCTCTTTGAGATGAGACACCTTCATTCACTTTGGACAACAATTCCTAGATTTGCTTAGCAGTGTTAAGTGCACTCACACGGCCATACTGTCCTTTGGTCAGATGACCACAAATGATGTTCTTGGCGGTGGAGTCTAGTTGTGCGAACCTCTTCACATCAGCAGCAGTAACACCTTCGCCAACCTCAGGAATGCCTGCCATGACGACATACCACAGGTCGTTGTCAATGGCTTTGACATGCATGCGCATCTTGTTCTTCCAATAGGGGTAGTCGGTGCCATCGAAGACAGGGCACACAGCGGAGATGATACGGGGCAAACCCGAGGGTGGCCCGATCTTCACGAATTGGAGGTGGATTCGAGGAAGAACACGATGAACACGAAGAACACGTGGGGAAAACGTGGAGAGAATCAAAGGGAAAACACTCTATTGGACAAGATCCACACCAAGTACTCCTCAAATCACAAGCAATACAAGGGGTGCATCAAGATCCAAGAACAACAACGGAAATAAAGATACATGGGTAGTTCATCCAAATCTCTACGAGAGATGGGCCTTGAATCCACTAGGGATCTTCCCTTGATAGGGGCCTTGACATCCTCTAGGGATCTTCTCGGGTGGAGGCCTCGGTCTCCATGAGAGAAGTAGAGGAAGGAGCAAAGCTCATGTATGAATGAGCTATCACTTTGCTAACCCTAGAAACGAAGTGGGGAACAAGTATATATAGTCCAAGGGGTAAGTGGGGGGTACATGAGTCATGACTGCGCAAATGGGGGCGGTTGTACCGGTCACAACACCGGTTGTACCGCTTGGGCAGTTGTACCACTTCCTGGAGGCGTCCTGGGCATTGGAGGGCGGTTGTACCGGAGGTTGGGACGGTTGTACCGGTCATGGAGAAGCTGTCGGAACAACCGGGGCAGTACCGGCCGTGAACCGCTTCAAAACAGAAACTTGGCCCAGTCGGAGCGGTGGTTGGGCGGTAGTGGACCGGTTGTACCGGTTGACCGGTGGTTGACCGGTTGTTGACCGGTTGTACCTCTAATTCTGGGCTGGCACAACTCCTCTTCTTCCTTCTACGCTTCCAAGCTTCCTTCGCGGATGGTGTAGTTGTTCCTTGGCGCTTGCAGTCCTCCTCTTTATCCTTGAAGCTCCAATAATACCTATGCGTGCACACGAGAGGAGTGTCAAGTAGTATACCATCCTTGAAGGGGTCAAGTGAACACGTGTAAAGGAAAGGATTCACCTTTATGTATGTGAAGTAGATGTCGCACGTGTCACTTGCCAAACGGGCTCTTGTCATGGTGATGTCCATAGGATGCTCCGCATCATCCCCTCCCCCTTGGGAAAGATCCGTCCTCGGATCAAGATCCAAATCACCATGGGAAGGAGATGGCGTCGCCATGTGGAAGTGGACGATCACCAAGCACTCATCATCATCAATCTCCAAAGGGGCACTCTCCAATGTCTCACCGTCGTGTAATTCCTTCAAAAGGAGGAAAGATAACAAACACTTGGAAAAACAAATGTCGTTAGCATTAGTGCAAAACCAAGCATTCAAGTGGTTATTCACCGCACAAGTGTTGTCATCATGCATAATATATGGTGCGACAAGGGATGTTGGCATGGCATGTAAGCATACAAATGGAGCGCAAGCAATGCAATCATGGGATCAAGTATGCGAAGTTGAGGTAGGGATGCCAATATGTGTGACAATATAACAAGCATCTACCTCATGGTCATAGCAATCATGCACAAAGCAATCAATAAAAGGTCTATGGTATGCATAGGAATCATTCACAACACCAAATAATAGGAAGTGTCTAAACACATGGGGCAATCCAAAGTGAAAGGCAATCCAAGCATAATGTGCATATGGTGTAGTGAAGATATAATGGCACTCAACACAATAGAAAGAGCAATTGGTCATCATGTGTGAGGCAATCAAGTCAAGCATGTAGCAAGCAATCGAGCATGGCATATGTGAAGAAATGACATTGTTGCACTCAATACATGGCAAATCATCTAGCATGAGAAAGGCAACACATGGAGACATATGACAACAAGCTATAGCAATCATGTGCGAAGCATGGCAATAGTTGTCATCAACCGCATAAAAGGAGCACATCGGTGATGCAACACAAGCAAGCATAGTGATCATGTCGTGCAAACTAGTAGTGCTAAGATGCAACATACTAGAGGAAATCATGGCAATCATGTCATGTGAGCAAATAATAGGCATAAGTAATGCGCATGACATATCGCGAGCACGAACACAAAACATGATCAATGTATCATCATACGCATGGGGCACAAAGCAATAGCAACTAGGATCTCCACCAAGCAAGCAAATACACATAGTAGTAGGAGAATGGTGAATCATGGGTAAATGCAAGCAAGGGTCACAATCGCATGGCAAAAGCATAGAATGAGGCCTAACATGCAAAGTGAACACGAGAATATGAGCAAAAGACAACAAGTGGTATATAGCCCAAAGTCGTGTGAGAACCAAGTAGAAGAGGTGCGCGTAGTCCTTGCGCGAGGGGAATGGTTGGAGACACATTCCGGTGAATCCCAAAGCATCGGTGCTCTCAAGAGCTCTTTTCGTCAACTCATGGGATTGTGATGTTGACGAGTATTCGTGGGTACCTACACAACAAGCATACACACGAAACAAAGTGTGTGCATGGTAGATGTACACATCATCCATCATGATGTGAATGTGCACGCATGAGTTAGCACAAGAAAAACAATGCTCAAAGAAATTTGAGGCATGGTATAAGAATACGTCATCCATCATGCAATGATAGTTATTATGCTCAACATGATTGGGACGCAAAATGGAGCAAGTATGTGGCACAAGCATATCATTCATATCAATGGCAAGCATAGTGTGCACACAATAGTGGGGATCATGCAAAGTGTAGGATGTATCAAAATCTCCTAATGTGTATGAGGACATTATGGGGGTTTCCTCATGTGCAATAGCGGAAGCATAATATGTAGAATATGGACAACATCCAAAACAATGCATATCGGAAAGTAGGTGGTCATGGCATGTCATATGTGAGCAATTGCGCAAATGATGCAAAGGGAGCATGGCAATATCATCACAAGAAAAGCAAATGCCAATAACCATGGGTTTGTCATCTATGCCATATGTGCAAATTGGGTTTAATTTAATGGCGTATGCATAGTTACTACGATGAGATTGCGAGGATGCAATATGGGTGATCTCATGCATAGCATACGACAAATCAAGCGGGTTGTCAAACATGATGTGACCAATAGAATTCTCACAAGGTATCCCATGCAACATGGCATCATAACTAATAGACTCCACATGAGAATCGTCAAACGCATCACAAATGGGCAATTCATCACATGAGGAAGTCGCATAATCATGAAGCATTGAAATAGGGTGATCATCATCATGCAAGCAATCAATGTCAAGATAGTCCACTAGTGGGACAAGAGCATCACCTTCACCTAAGTTACCTTTTTCATTCCACTCATGTGGTGTAGGTGAGGTAGCATAGACCAACGTGTGGTCATCTTCATCGTGATGGAACCATGT
Source organism: Elymus sibiricus (assembly GCA_039707655.1). Lineage (NCBI taxonomy): Eukaryota > Viridiplantae > Streptophyta > Magnoliopsida > Poales > Poaceae > Elymus > Elymus sibiricus. Next base: position 239,411,057 of record CM077667.1, on the reverse strand, counting down.
GGGGGGTGCATCATATACCACCATGGCCATCGTCTTGTCCAAAGGAAGGACGAAGTCATCAAGGATCGGCGCGTCATCGTGTATGGGACCTAGCACCAAAGGAGAAAACACAATAGAGGAAGAGGTTAAGTTGTTAGAAATCGAAATGGCCTCACATGCCCTATCAACTAACTCACTCTCTCTATGTGGTGGTGGCTCACACACTCCCTCTAGGTAGTTGCACTCATACTCACATATGGTGGAGTCACTCATCTCACTCAAGTTGTGGGGGTTGTGGCTCTCCTCACATGGGAATTGGGGCAACTCATCACATATGGGGCTAGTGGTGAAGTCACTCTCACTCTCAATATGGTGGCAAAGGTCTCTCAACTCATCTCCAAACACCGCCGTGATCGAAGGGAAAATCCCATGCTCAACCAACTCGTCACCGTCGCCGTGGATGAAGGCCAAAGATGGCTCAACATCACTCTCGCCTCCAAAGATGGAAGCGTCATCCTTGCTCGTCACCTTGTCGCTCGCCTCCAAAGCATGTTCCTTGAGTGGCTCCGTAGTCATGGTCATCGCCGCGCCGTCTTCAAAAAGAGTCGAGGTAGACTCGGCATCGTCAATGCCACAAAGAGGGATGGCGGGGAAGTCGGACATTGGAGTGTCCTCTTGGAGCTCGTCGGGCTTGGACATCTTGGTGGTACCATCCTCATGCTCGTCGTCGTGGAGCTTGGTCGTCGCGAAGTGTGCTCGGGGTCGAGTAGCCTTGGCCTTGAGTTCTTGTTCCGCCTTAGAGCACCAACGTAGATGTCGTAGAGAGACTCGTAGTTGTTGTGGAAGATAGTCTTGGCGATGTCGTTGTTCAATTCCATCATGAAGTGGAACTTCATCCAAATGGGGTCGTCCACACCAGCTCATCACAAGGCTTTCTTCATCTTCATGAAGTACTCATCGAGAGACATGGATCCTTGTATGCTCTTCTCCAAGTGGCGGTGAAGATGTTCCATGTATGTAGAAGGCACAAACTCTCGCCGCAATGCTTTCTTCAACTTGGACCAACTCATGTCGAAGCTCGTCGAAGATGTGTGAAGCCACCATATCGACGCGTCGCCGTGGAAGTTTCTTGTGGCACACTTCACGTGATCTTCGGAAGGGACTTGAAGTAGCTTGAGGTAGTAGTGCATCTTGCGCTCCCAATCAAGATACTCCTCGGGGTCTTGACTCCCAAAGAAAGGAATCTCGTGGTCGATGTCGAGGTCGTAGTAGCTCGTGGAAGTCGCAGACTTGAGCTTGGGGAGCTTCTCTTGAAGTGCTTGTCGGTGAAGATGCCGCATATCCAAAGGCGAAGATGCCTTGAAGTCGCTTGGCGAAGATGCCAAGGTAGGTGATGAAGTCATCGAGCGGTGGTTGGTGTCGAGCTCGTGACCGTCACAGTTGTTCTTTGATGGACGCCTTGATGTTGGCGTTGTTATTTCTTCATGTCGTTGATGTTGCCGATGCCGAGGTGATCTTGCCGGAGATGGTAGCTCGTAAGCATGTGCACTTGAGCGTCTTCTCGAAGATGATGAAGATCTCGTGCGGTTCTTGATGAGGGCCTTCAGCTCCTCCAAATGAGCATCCATCTTGGCGTCGATGGTTTTCTTCATGGCATCGAACTCGTCATTGTTGTTGTAGACCGAAGGAGATGTGCCATCCCTATCCATGGAAGCACTCGAGAAGGCGTGAGAACGAGATGGAATGAACATACCAAAGTTACCCCTTTCCGAAGTTGTGGATGGATCTCAAAGACCACAATGTAAGCAAGGAAAAGAGTGCACTTGGTGAAAAACCTTGTCCAATTCTCACAACCTACACAAATGGCTTATAGTGGAGCTCGGTGGGGTTAGTGGCTCAAATTCATGCAAAGTGAAGTCCAAGATATTGTAAATGTTGAAATAAATCCAAAGGACTCAAAATGCAAAGCAAGAGATCACAAATATAGAGGAGGGCAATAGAGAAACACATGCGGTGGGATAATGGGGCTTGTGCAACTATAGGGATGAGCAAAGCTCGTGTTGCACAAACACAAGGAGAGACACTAGCTTATTGCACGTTTGGGCACGATTCACCACTTGGAACCAATCCTATTCATGCAAGCATACGTTTCCTATTCATGTATCCTCATGCACAAGTATCTCTTTTCATGCTCAACTCTTTGCTTATAAGCTTATGATCTTTCTTTCTTGCTTAGAAGCTTTTTTTTTTGTCTTTTTTTTTGTCTTCCTTTCCACTATTCTTATTGAGCCTCAACCAAATATATGAGACAAGTATCACAACATATGCACGGGAGCAAGCAATTGCACTATATGATATTTCAAATGATGTAACAATATGATATCGTACCACTATGGTGCACAAGTTTTCGCGAAGCCCAGCAATACTCGGATAGCTAGTCTCAATAGGTATGAAGGTAATCACAAAGATGGTGGGGCTATCAAGATGTAATGGCAAGGAAGGAAAAGGATGTGACGGAATGGATACCTTCGTCACACTTAACCTTTCACGAAGTCGGGAGTAACTGACCTTGCTTCCGGTTGAAGATGGTCTCAAAGGATGGATGGCCGTCGTCGATGTCGAACGTCGGTGGTCGATGTAGTCGATGGCGCGATACAAGTCACCGGTGGTGGATGAAGATGTAACCATCCCTAAGTAGCCAAAACACCTTAGGAGACTCAAATCACAACTCAAACTACCACAAAAGCAATGGTAACAAAAATGGGTTAGGTTGGGGAAGTCTATGGTGGTAATGCGAATGATATGGTGGAGGGCCTAGGCAAACTTGCCAAAATTTGAAAAATATGATGAAGTCAAATGGTGGTGAAACCAAGATGAGTGGCTCCGGCACGTCGATAGCTTCCAAACGAGCCAAAGAACACTCAAACCGGAGTTCGGGAGTGGAAGTTATGGTCGAAATGGTGAATCAGCCGAGGCTGAAACTGGGAGGGGCAGATGTACCGCTTGGGAGGGGTGATTGTACCGCTCCTGCAGCGTCCTGGAGGTTGCGGAAATGATGGACCTGGGAATTAGCGGTTGTACCGCTTGGTGGGGCGGTTGTACCGCTTCTGGAGCGTCCCGGGGGTGTTTTTGGGGAATTACGGTTGTACCGCTTCGAGGGGCGGTTGTACCGCTTGGTGAGGCGGTTGTACCGCTGTACAGAGCGGTTGTACCGCTATTATCGGGATTTCAGATCCGGGATGCGATTTTGGGCGGAAATTGATGATTTTGGGCTCGAAATTGAAGGGGAAAAAGAAAATTTGGGGCTAGGGAACGCCAAGGGAAGTAGATCCACTTGCCAAACACTAGATCCACGGATCAAAATCAACAAAAACTCACAAGAACAACAAATCACAAGAAAATTTTGGGGCTCTTTTTGTGGGGATTTTTGAAATTGGGAAGAAAAACACGAACTAATGCAAGAAAAGTGGGGGGTAGGGCTCCAAATTCGTGGCAACGTGGCTCTTGATACCAATATGATACGGGGCAAACCCGAGGGTGGCCCGATCTTCACGAATTGGAGGTGGATTCGAGGAAGAACATGATGAACACGAAGAACACGAGGGGAAAACGTGGAGAGAATCAAAGGGAAAACACTCTATTGGACAAGATCCACACCAAGTACTCCTCAAATCACAAGCAATACAAGGGGTGCATCAAGATCCAAGAACAACAACGGAAATAAAGATACATGGGTAGTTCATCCAAATCTCTACGAGAGATGGGCCTTGAATCCACTAGGGATCTTCCCTTGATAGGGGCCTTGACATCCTCTAGGGATCTTCTCGGGTGGAGGCCTCGGTCTCCATGAGAGAAGTAGAGGAAGGAGCAAAGCTCATGTATGAATGAGCTATCACTTTGCTAACCCTAGAAACGAAGTGGGGAACGAGTATATATAGTCCAAGGGGTAAGTGGGGGGTACATGAGTCATGACTGCGCAAATGGGGGCGGTTGTACCGGTCACAACACCGGTTGTACCGCTTCGGCGGTTGTACCACTTCCTGGAGGCGTCCTGGGCGTTGGAGGGCGGTTGTACCGGAGGTTGGGCCGGTTGTACCGGTCATGGAGAAGCTGTCGGAACAACCGGGGCGGTACCGGCCTTGAACCGCTTCAAAACAGAAACTTGGTCCAGTCGGAGCGGTGGTTGGGCGGTAGTGGACCGGTTGTACCGGTTGACCGGTGGTTGACCGGTTGTTAACCGGTTGTACCTCTAATTCTGGGCTGGCACAACTCCTCTTCTTCCTTCTACGCTTTCAAGCTTCCTTCGCGGATGGTGTAGTTGTTCCTTGGCGCTTGCAGTCCTCCTCTTTATCCTTGAAGCTCCAATAATACCTATGCGTGCACACGAGAGGAGTGTCAAGTAGTATACCATCCTTGAAGGGGTCAAGTGAACACGTGTAAAGGAAAGGATTCACCTTTATGTATGTGAAGTAGATGTCGCACGTGTCACTTGCCAAACGGGCTCTTGTCATGGTGATGTCCATAGGATGCTCCGCATCAGGAGACCTTGATAATCCCTGCAGTCGACATAGCTAAAACTCCAAGTGGTTAAACTGAAACACGGAACAAGGGAGTACCTTGCTCTGATACCAATTGAAAGAGCTAGTTATCGACTAGAGGGGGGGGTGAATAGGCGATTTTTATGAAAGGCTTCGAAACAGGAAATGTATTCGTAATATGCGGAAGCGAAACAGGATCAGGTAGGGATCTATATCAAGGATCTAAGCAAAGTATGCAATACAATGAAGACATACAATCAAGTTAAGCATTATCATCATACACGCTAAGATGAGTCGAAGACAAACTTAGATAGTATGAAGATAAACAGCAGATATGAATGTCTTTGGTCAAATGTATTCATGCAATAGGTTCACAGTTTAGTACAGAAACTAAAGAGTGGAGGATAGAACCAGCAGGTTGATGAAGACACAGGATTTGTTGGACCAGTTCCAGTTGTTGTGACAACTGTACATCTGGTTAGGGAGGCTGAGATTGAACTCAGAAGACCTCATCTTCACCTTATTCCCCTTGAGCCAAAGTCACTTAGACAATGCCCAATCACTCAATTAAGTCTTTAGGGGAGACTTCCGAAACCCATACAAACTTGGTCACCCGGCGATCCACAATGACTCTTGGATTGCTCTAGACCCAGACGCCTAACCGTCTGGAAGATCACATTCTTCAAGTGTAATAAGTCTTCGGTTCTCTCAGAACAGAATGACTTCGGTGATGCTCAAACACTCTAGCTCTAGGTGTTTAGGATTATCCTCGCAGGATGTTTCTCTCTCTCAATGTCTTCGAGGTGGGTTGCTCCAAAACGACAACAGCCGTATCTCTCTCTGAGCAGCCACCTTCTCGTGGTGGAGGGGGTGGGCTATTTATAGCCAGCGGGCAACCCGACCTGATATGACCAATGTGACCCTGGGTCAATGGCCAACCGACACGTGTCACGACGGTCGGATTTCAAACACACGCGGCAGCTTTACTTGGGTTACAAGTAAAGCTGACTCAACCAACTCTGGAAGAGATTGCCTCTCAAAGTGTTCACTCGAAGGCATATGTTTGGGTTGAGCATCACGTCAGCGTCTGACTTCGATCACATCGACCCCACTTAATAGTACGGTGGTTCCTATGACTCAGGAAAGATGAAACAAAACTACCAAAAGACTTCGTCTTCGCGTTTCATTATCTTCAGGCGATTATCTTCGCATACCACCAATGGCTTCGGCCATCATCAATGTCTTCGGACATTTTTAGGGGTTGTCTTCGATGGTTAAACCGAATCTCCAGGGACTTCTATCTGTGTTATCATGTGAACTCTCACAAACACATTAGTCCCTCAACCACGTTTGTCTTCAATACTCCAAAACCAAACAAGGGTGGCACTAGATGCACTTACAACAACATGTTAGCGGTGACTCGCAATCTAGAAGCACTTACCATCCACGGGAACACTCCCGTTAAAGTTGAGGCCAGGGACGCCATCGAGATGTTGAAAACAGCGGTAGAGCAGCAAGCACAGTACTCCTATAGCCATGATCGGATGCACTCCGCGCCGTATGCCAGTCGCAGTAAGAGTCGCCACGTGGAGTCCCCGGCTGTTTCTAGCAGTGGACGCAAGCAACAGCCTCAGATTTCCCCAACCCGGCTTGTATGGTGAAATGCCCAGGCAGTTGTCGATGTAGCCAGAGTGACGCGGCAGGCCGAGGCGGAAGCATCAGCGATGCGAGCGACTCAACAACCTCATCCCCAACCTGCAACCATGGGGGATGGAGTTAATAGTAGGACGATTGGGATTCCTTGCTTATGCCCGGCTCTCCGTAGCGAGCGTATGCCCATGGATTTTAAGGGGCCTCGCAAAGTACCCAGTTACATAGCAGACCTCGAGCCGGCAGCATGGATTGAAAGTTATGAGCTAGCCATGGATATGCTCGATGTCATTGACGCTGTGTGCGCAAAGTATCTGACTATGATGCTGGAAGGGCCGGCTCAAACATGGTTGAAGAATCTTCCACCCGACTCCATCAACACTTGGGCGGAGCTGAAGGAGCGATTTATCAAGAATTTCCAGGGGACGTGCACACGGCCAATGACGATTGTGGATCTTGAACATTGCATCCAGCGTGGGGACGAGTCGGCTCATCATTGGACTCGTCGGGTCGCCGAAATCATCCACTCGTCGGATAACATCACGGCTGCTCAAGCCATCCTAATCTTGGAAAAGAATTGCCACTTTCAACCGCTAGTCCAAAAGCTTGGCCATTTGAAATGGAAGGTTCAGGATATGGGCGACTTGATGGACGTTCTTACCAGATACGCTGAGTCAGACAACACGAAGGATCCCTGCTCGGATGAGGACAAAACTGGTAGGAACAAGAAAGGCGAAGGTGGTAAGGGTCATCAGCAAAGCCTTGGGCACAGTGGGAACCAAGGGGTTCAAGGTAATAATAGTAAGCGAAAACAGCCCGATGTCGGGTCAGACTTCGTTGCTAATACCAACACCGGTTTCAAGAACCAGCGTCGTAACAACCGCCCCGGTGGAGCTTGCAATGGGAACAAACCGTGCAACTTTGAGGAGGCACTCAAGGCGCCTTGTCCCAAGCATAGTACCCCGGACAAGCCGGCTACACATTCATGGGAAAACTGTTATATCATGCAGAGGTTCCGTAACCAGGCTTTCCAGAGTCACCAAGGAGGCCATGGTGGGGGACATCGGGGTCAGCTTGGCCCTGGCGGCTGACATGGCGGCTCATCCGGTGGATTTTCAGGATCAGGTTTTCATGGCCAGGGCGGCTCAGGAACGGGATTTCAGCATCAAGGAAACCATGGCAATGGATAGCGTTCTGGCCAAGGCAATCAGCAGCACAATAATCAAACCGGGTTTCAGAGTAATCCCAAGTAGTGGAATAGTGGTCGGTACCACGTCTTCACCACCAGTACCTGCAGGCGAGAAAACAAACTCAAGCAAAGAGCCATCAACATGGTTGAGCCGGCAGTTCCCAGGTATCTCAATTGGTCTGAGCAGCCAATTACCTAGAGCCGGGAAGATCACCCTCCCCGGGTAGATAACCCAGGTGGTTTGGCCCTGGTGGTGGCACCTCAGGTTGGTGGCTATACCCTCTCAAAGGTCCTCATGGATGGGGGAAGAAGCATCAATATTTTGTATTACAACACCTTCCGGTGGATGAACCTCCCTGAAAGGAAATTGCAAACTTCAACCACGATTTTTCACGGTATCGTTCCTGGGAAGTCAGCATACCCAATCGGGCGGATTAAGCTTGACGTTGCTTTCAGTGACGAGTTTAACTTCAGATGCAAGCCCTTAACTTTTGAAGTGGTCAAGATAAAAAGCCCTTACCACGCTCTTTTTGGACGATCGGCTTATGCTCGTTTCATGGCCTGGCCCTGCTATGTTTACCTCAAGCTCAAGATGTCGGGAACAAATGGCCCTATAACTATGGGAGGCAGCAGGAAAATAGTTCAAGAATGCGAGGAAGGGGGTGCAGCTTACGCTGAATCAGCCTGCGCAGCTAAAGAGTTGAAGTTCTATACGGCCAACGTTGATCCTGCTGATATGAGCCCCCTCAAGAAGCCCACTATTAAGTCTGAATCGTCGCTCAAGTTCAAGCCAGCTAAAGATACAAAGCAAATTGACTTCACGCCGGGCGACTCATCTCAGCAGTTCACTATTGGCACCGGCTTGGATCCCAAATAGGAAAGCACGCTCATCGAGTTCATCCGTGAGAATCGGGACATCTTTGCATGGAAACCCTCTGACATGCCTGGAGTCCCGAGAGAACTCGCTGAGCACCACCTTAATGTGGATCCAAAGATGAAACCAGTACGTCAATACCTCCATCGTTTTAACGAGGAGAGACGCAAGGCTATTGGGGAAGAGGTAGCCCGGCTTCTAGCTGCCGGGTTCATCATTGAAGTTTTTCACCCCGAGTGGTTGGCTAACCCGGTGCTCGTTCTGAAAAAGAATGGTACTTGGCGCATGTGTGTTGATTATACAGATCTCAACAAAGCCTGTCCTAAGGATCCTTTTGCTCTCCCACGCATCGATCAGATCATTGATTCTACGGCTGGTTGTGAGCGATTATGCTTTCTGGATGCATACTCTGGTTATCATCAGATCAAGATGGCCATTGAGGATCAGGAGAAGACGACTTTCATAACTCCCTTTGGCGCTTTCTGCTATGTCTCTATGCTTTTTGGGCTTAAGAGTGCGGGGGCTACTTATCAACGTTGTGTTCAGAACTGCCTCCACCCATAGATTGGACGCAACGTTCATGCCTATGTTGATGATATCATGGTAAAGTTTCAGAAGAAAGTGACGCTCTTGGATGACCTCAAGAAGACGTTTGATAATCTTCGAGTGTACCGGATGAAGCTCAACCCGGCCAAATGTGTTTTTGGCATTCTTGCAAGCAAGCTACTGCGTTTTCTGGTTTCCGAGCTAGGTATCGAGGCTAATCCAGATAAAATCAAGGTTGTGACTTCACTAGCTAAGCCGGCCAACGTGAATCAAGTTCAATGCATGGCTGGTCACATTGCGGCGTTAAGCCGGTTTATAAGTCGCCTGGGGGAGAAAGCAATTCCTCTTTATCAATTGTTGAGGAAGACAGACGATTTTGTTTGGACTGACGCAGCTAACGAAGCCTTCGAAGCACTTAAGAAACAGCTGGCTGAGCCGCCCGTCCTAGCTGCCCCGATTGTCAAAGAGCCTATGCTCCTGTACATTGCAGCCAATTCAAAGGAAGTAAGTGTCGCAGTTGTCGTCAAATGAAAGGAGGCAGGAAAGGAGTATCCGGTGCAGCGGCCGGTCTATTTTGTCAGTGAAGTCTTGACTTTGTCCAAGCAGCGGTATCCGCACTAGCAAAAGTTGGTTTTCGGGGTTTTATGGCAAGCCGGAAATTGAAACACTACTTCTAGGAGCATCCAATCATTGCGGACAGCTCAGCACCTCTTGGCGATATTATACAAAATCGAGAATCCATTGGTCGGATTGCTAAGTGGGCAGTTGAGCTTGGTCCTCACCAAGTGAAATACATGCCCCGTGTAGCCATCAAATCCCAAGCACTGGTGGATTCATCAACGATTGGACTGAACTACAAATTCCAGAGGATAGTCCAGATAACACGTACTGGACTATAAACTTTGTTGGATCCAGGCAATTGGAAGGCTCAGGGGCTGGAGTTATTTTGTCTTCTCCACGAGGTGCCAAATTCTGTTATGTTTTACAACTCATGATCCCTTGTACTAACAATGCAGCTGAGTACGAGGCCCTCCTGCACGGTCTCAGAGTGGCTAAGAAAATGAATCTTAGCCGAGTTAGGTGTTTGGGCGACTCAGATTTGGTAGCTCAACAAGTCTCAGAAACCTGGGATTCAAAGGACCCCTTGATGGCGGCTTATCGACGAGCAGTCACTGACGTGCTAGGATTTTTCCAAGGCTACCAAGTTGACCACATTGATCGCCGACTCAACGAGGCAGCAGATGCTTTATCAGGGCTCGGCTCTGAGCGAAAGCCGGCCCCTCCTAATGTGTTTTTAGATGTCCTTTACAATCCTTCAGTTAAATTGCCATCTGAGGAGGACATAGCTATTCCCGACCCAGAAGCACACTTGGTGGCGGCTCTCCATGCTATTCCGGACTGGACTATACCATACTTGGCTTATCTGACTCGAGGCGAGCTCTCAGCTGAGGAAATCATCGTTCGACAGATAATTCGGTGGTCTGATACGTCTCCAACGTATCGATAATTTATGAAGTATTCATGCCATATTCACCTATGATTACAATAATTTTATATGATTTTGATGCACCTTATATGATTTATTTAGAACTAATCCAGACTGACGTTGTTTTTAGCAGAATTACCGTGGTGTTGTTTTTGTGCAGAAAATGGAAGTTCTCGGAATCGCCCGAAACTTTTTGATTATTTTTTTGGAGGAAATAAGCAATATTGGAGCGAAGAATCATAGGACGGGAATTATCAGTGGGCCACAAGCCATCAGGGCGTGAACCCCTAGGCCACGCCCTGATATGTGGTGGGCCCCACGTGGCTCCGTTGCGCGTGATTCCAACTCTGAAAAATCCTATAAATCCCAGAAACCCCAGAAATTAACAGCGACTTTCCGTTCCGCCGCCGCAACTCTCTGTATTGACGGAAAACCAATCTGGAGGCATTCCAGTACCCTGCCGGAGAGGGAAAACCATCACCGGTGGCCATATTCATCACCCCGGCGAACGCCATGACGAGGAGGGAGTAGTTCACCCTCGGGGCTGAGGGTATGTACTAGTAGCTATGTGTTCAATCTCTCTCTCTCTCTCTCTCTCTCTCTCTCTCTCTCTCTCTCTCTTGTGTTCTTGAGATGTCACGATCTTGATGTATCACTGGCTTTGTTAATATAGTCGGATCATATGCTGTTATTCCCTTGCTACCTTGTTGTGATGAATTGAATCTTTCCCTTTGAGATTTCGTTATGTTGGATTGAATATTTTGGTTTGAGAACACTTGATGTACATCTTGTGTGGGATACCCGTAGTGACATTGGGGTATTCTATTGATTCACTTGATATATGTTGAGGCATCAACTTGCGGATTCCGGTGATCTTGGGGATCTATGCATAGGGGTTGATTGCATGTTTTCATACCACGTTCTCCATAGAAATCTTGGGGTGATATTGGTGATCTTGGATTGAATATGGTAGATCTGAAATTGTTTAGTGCATGTCACATAATTTACCCACGGATACTTGAGGTGATATTGGAGTATCAAGGTGACATTAAGGTGGATTGATATGTATCATTGGTGTTATGTTAGTACGAACTCCAGGGCTGTTTGTGACACTTATAGGAATAGCTCAAAAGATTGATCGAAAACAATAACTTTGAAGTGGCTCTACTACCTACACCAGTTTCATCTTATTGTTCTCCGCTAGATAGGAACTTTGGAGTGATTCTTTGTTGCACGTTGAGGGATGATCATATGATTCAACTATGTTAGCATTGTTGGGAGATTGCACTAGTGAAAGTATGAACCCTAGGACTTATTTCCAATCATTTATATAACGTTTTGCTCGCTGTTTTACACTTGTTACCTTGCTGTTTTTATATTTTCAGATTTCAAAAACCTATATCTACCATCCATATTGCACTTATATCACCATCTCTACGCCGAAAGTGCACCTACACAATTTGCCATTGTATTGGGTGTGTTGGGGACACAAGAGATTTCTTGTATTTTATTGCAGGGTTGTTCAAGAAAGACCATCTTCATCCTACACCTCCCACGGATTGATAAACCTTAGGTCATCCACTTGAGGGAAAATTGCTACTGTCCTACAAAACTCTGGCTTGGAGGCCCAACAAAGTTTACAAGCATAAAGTTGCGTAGTAGACGTCAAGCCGTTTTTAGCGCCGTTGCCGGGGAGGTGAGTGCTTGAAGGTATATCTTTAGATATTGAAATTAAATCCTTTAGTTTCTTGTTTTTCACTAGTTTGGTTTTATAAATTAAAACTACAAAAAATGGAATTTAGGTTGCCTCAATTGTTTCGTCTTTTTAATGTCTTCCGTGAAAATGATGGTTCGCAAAATTGTGCTCAATTGGTAGAGGAAGAATTTATGAAAATACTTAATGAAAATTCCTTGAATGATGAGAATGATTGCAATGTTGCTAGTATGAATTCTCTGAATATCCATGATGCATATGATATGCAAAGCCACAAGCTTGGGGATGCTATGTTTGATGAACATGATATTTTTAGTCCCCCAAGTTTTGATGAGCAAATTTATTATGATGATGGCATTCCTCCTATCTATGATGATTATGACGATGACATGTATGCTATGAAGAATAATTATAACTATGAAACTTGTCATCATGATTTTAATTTTCAATTTGGTTATGTCAATCATGTATCTCATGATAGTTATTTTGTTGAGTTTGCTCCCACTACGATGAATGAGAAGAAAATTGCTTATGTGGAGAGTAATAAATTTTCTATGCTTGTAGATCATGAAAATAATGATTTATGTGATAGTTATCTTGTTTAATTCCTTCATGATGCTACTAAAATTTATTATGAGGGAGGGACATATGCTTGTAGGAACTGCAATAATATCAAGTTTCCTCTCTATGTGTTCAAAGTTTTGAAGTTATGCTTGTTTTGCCTTCCTATGTTAGTTGATTCTTGCTCCCATAAATTGTGTGTTCACAAAATCCCTATGCATAGGAAGTGGGTTAGACTTAAATGTGATTGTCATGAGATTCATGATGCTTTTTTTGCATGTTTCAATTACTATTCCTATGTGAGCATCATTGAAATCATCATGTCTAGCTAAAAGGCATTAAAGAAAAGCGCTTGTTGGGAGACAACCCAACACTTTCACATTATGTTTTTGTGTGTTCACAGGATTAAGCTACTGTAGTAATCATGTTTTGTGTCTTTTATTTCAATAAAGTACCAAGTAAAGCCTTTGGGATAGTATGGATACTTGTTGATTTGATTCTGTGCAAAAACAGAAACTTTTGCCTCCAGTAAAGAATTTCTCTGATTTTACTGGAGGGTCAAAAAATTCTGAAATTTTTACAACATATTTATATGCAAATTCTTTAAGTTGTCCTAATGTTAAAGAAATTTTAGAGACAGGAAAGTATGGCTATACTACAGATCTTCACAGACTGTTTTGTTTCTGACAGATTCTGTTTTGCATGCGTAGTTTGCTTGTTTTAGTGTTCCCATAACTTATATTCAGTGATATAAGTTATGTGAATGGTAGAATACAGTAAGTATTATGTGAGAACAATTATGAATCTTGTCTTGACAGTACCTAAGTGAATGATCTTTATTTGTTATACTAACCCATCTCACGAAGTTCCGTTAAGTTTTGTGTGATTGAAGTTTTCAAGTTTTGGGTGAGACACCGATATGAGAAGAATAAGGAGTGACAAGAACCTAAGCTTGGGGATGCCCAAGGCACCCCCAAGGTAATATCCAAGGAATACTCAAGCGTCTAACCTTAGGGATGCCCCGGAAGGCATCCCCGCTTTTGTCTTCAACACTATCGGTATATCTTACTTGGAGCTATATTTTTATTCATCACATAATAGGAGTTTTGCTTGGAGCATCATTTTATTTTGTTGTTCTCTGTTAGATGTTATTTATAATCCTGTTTTTCAATAAAGAGTTCCAAGAATTGCCTTTAGGATGCTTGAATTGCATGTTTGATGTGTGCTGTGTAAAAACAGAAACTTTTGCTGTAGTGTTTGAATTTGCATATTTTACTGGAACGTGGAAACTTTCTGAAATTTTTACACAGTATTTTCAAATAAATTCGTTATCATGTCCTAAATTTCATAATGGTTAGAGGTACATAAGTGCACTTTGTAAATTAATTGCTACAAACTGTCCTGTTTAGACAGATTGCTGTCATAGTTTTGTTATCTACTTTTCCGATGGTTTTCATGACTTATATTGATAGATATAAATTGTGGAAATGATAGTAAACAGTAGATGATGTTTGAAAATTATTATGTAACTATAAAGAGTTGATTTATTATTATGTGCACTAACCATATCTCACGAGTTCTTTTCAAGGTTTTTTTGTGGATGAAGTTTTTGTGACTTAGGTGAAACCGGGACATGAGAGGATTGAACGAGATACAAAAGATCAAGCTTGGGGATGCCCAAGGCACCCCAAGTAAATATTTCAAGAAGTCTCAAGCATCTAATCTTGGGGATGCTACGCATCCTACCTCTCTTCGTCAACTATCGGTTAGCATATGTTGAGTCTAAATTTTTATTCGTTCACTTGATGCGTGCTATTCTTGGACTGTATTTTTGTTTCGTTTGCTTCTTGAATAAAATACTCAGATCTTAAAATCTTTATTGAGAGAGAGAGAGAGAGTCCTCACATAGCTACTTAATTGTTTGACTAGTCATTGATCTTCACTTATATCTTTTGAGAGTAGTTTGATGTTTACTCTTGTGCTTCACTTATATCCTAGAAGTAAATTGTGAATGAATGAAATATCATAAATATGAAATTATCAATGTGCTATACTCTTAGTATCAAGTTCACATTTGGTTTAGAAAGTAAAATCTATTGAAGTTTAACAATCACTATATTGGTCATATGAGCAATTCATGAATGATTAGTATACGAAAGAGAACTTTCACATAGAAATATATTATCTTGGCCATCTTCTATGATTGTGAATACCCATTAATTATTTTCAAAAATGATCAAATAGTTGAAGTTGGACAAGGAATACAATGTAATGGTTATGTTTGGGTATATTTGCATAGAAGTTATATTGTTATGGATCCTCCAACATGTGGTGCTTGTTTAGAACCTTTTGCTAGCCAAAACTACGTACTAAGTACAAATACTACTTGTGCATACAAAGCCTTGAGCCAAGTTTCTTCCATGAGAGTCCACCATACCTACCTATATATGGTATTTCACTGCCATTCCAAGTAAATTTGCATGTGCCACCTCTAAAACATTCAAATAAACATTCGTTTTGTGTCCTCGTACCGCTCATGGAGCGACGGGGCGGTCATTATCTTCCATGCTAAGCGAGTTATTGTCAAGATGAATGTTTATTCACGTTTCATTGCACGAGAGAGGCTGGTAAAAAGGATGCCTAGTCCTGCATAACACAAAACTAAATAAACAAAAACTCCCCCTAGAATGTTGATTGTTTGGACGACAACCGTGGATTCGGCCAGCCATGGAACGTATTTGAATGGTGGAGGGGGAGTAAAAAATTTCAATTCTGTTTGGGAACCGCAAATAATGTGATTAGCATGGAATATATTGAAAACTCTGTTGTGACGTTGACAGGAAAGGCACACCACTCAAAATGACTTATTCATCTATGTTTTTAAACAATGAGCTCTGGCACCTATGCAAATCCCTGCTTCCCTCTGCGAAGGGACAATCTATTTACTTTCATGCTATTTCCTATTCATGTTGAGTCAACTTCTTATTCCAACCTCAGTCTATTAATTGGCAAGCATCATGTGGTGGGGAATGATCCAAACATATATATCCAGTGAAATATATTTGATCATGATTCATTATTGTTGACAATTATCTTCATGATAAGTATGTTGGGAGGCGAAACATTAAGCCCCTATCTTTCTATGTGTTCGATGGATGTTGTTTGTTCTAAAAATATGATTTGAGTATTAGCAATCATAAAAGACTGTATGATAATTGAGTATGTGGAGCTCTTACTAGACTTGATGATGCATTGAAATTGTTTGGTGACCAAGAACATAGATTGTTAAGTTTCAAGTGAATGAATTGTTTGAACCATGACATGTGAATTATTTGCTACTCTATCATGATGATTTTATGAGAAAAAGTTGCTGGTTATGATGCTAGAAAAGTGAATGAAATTATTAATGACTATTCACTATGCTAGCATTAACACTTCATAAATTATTTCTTTTATCATTTACCTACTCGAGGACGAGTAGGAATTAAGCTTCAGGATGCTGATACGTCTCCAACGTATCGATAATTTATGAAGTGTTCATGCCATATTCACCTATGATTACAATACTTTTATATGGTTTTGATGCACTTTATATGATTTATTTAGAACTAACCCGGACTGACGATGTTTTTAGCAGAATTACCGTGGTGTTGTATTTGTGTAGAAAATGAAAGTTCTTGGAATCGCCCGAAACCTTTTGATGATTTTTTTCTGGAGGAAATAAGCAATATTGGAGAGAAGAACCACCGGAGGGGAGCTACCAATGGGCCACATGCCATCGGGGCGCGACCCCCCTAGGTCGCGCCCTGATATGTGGTGGGCCCCACGTGGCTCTGTTGCGCGTGATTCCAACGCTGAAAAATCCAATAAATCCCAGAAACCCCAGAAATAAATAGAGACTCTCCGTTCCGCCGCCGCAACTCTCTGTATCGACAAAAAAACCAATCTATAGGCGTTCCAGTACCCTGCCGGAGAGGGAAAACCATCACCGGTGGCCATCGTCATTATCCCGACGGAGGCCATGACGAGGAGGGAGTAGTTCACCCTCAGGCTTGAGGGTATGTACCAATAGCTACAAGTTCAATCTCTCTCTCTCTCTCTCTCTCGAGTTCTTGAGATGTCATGATCTTGATGTATCACGGGCTTTGTTAATATAGTCAGATCATATGATGTTATTCCATTGCTACCTTGTTGTGATGAATTGAATCCGTCCCTTTGAGATCTCGTTATGTTGGATTGAATATTTGGTTTGAGAACACGTGATGTACGCCTTGCGTGGTATACCCGTAGTGACATTGGGGTATTATATTGATTCACTTGATATATGTTGAGGCATCAACTTGCGGATTCCGGTGACCTTGGGGATCTATGCATAGGGGTTGATTGCACGTTTTCATACCACGTTCTCTGATAGAAATCTTGGGGTGCTCCTTGAAGTTCTTTGTGTTGGATTAAATATGGTAGATCTGAAATTGTTTAATGCATGTCGCATAATTTACCCACGGATACTTGAGGTGATATTTGAGTATCTAGGTGACATTAGGGTGGATTAATATGTATCATTGGTGTTATTTTAGTACGAACTCTAGGGCTGTTTGTGACACTTATAGGAATAGCTCAAAAGATTGATCGGAAAGAATAACTTTGAGGTGGCTCTACTACCTATACCAATTTCATCTTATTGTTCTCCACTAGATAGGAACTTTGTAGTGATTCTTTGTTGCACGTTGAGGGATGATCATATGATTCAACTATGTTAGCATTGTTGGGAGATTGCACTAGTGAAAGTATGAACCCTAGGCCTTATTTCCAAGCATTTATATAACGTTTTGCTTGCTGTTTTACACTTGTTACCATGCTGTTTTTGTATTTTCAGATTACAAAAACCTATATCTACCATCCATATTGCACTTGTATCACCATCTCTTCGCCGAACTAGTGCACCAATACAATTTGCCATTGTATTGGGTTTGTTGGGGACACAAGAGATTTCCTGTATTTGATTGCAGGGTTGTTCGAGAGAGACCACCTTCATCCTACACCTCCCACAGATTGATAAACCTTAGGTCATCCACTTGAGGGAAATTTGCTACTGTCCTACAAAACTCTGCGCTTGGAGGCCCAACAAAGTCTACAAGAATAAAGTTGCGTAGTAGACGTCACGATGCAAGTCCATGACTATTGTCAATGGCGAGTTACATCGACGAAGCAGCACCGGTGTTTTTCAGCGCTGTGCTTTCCCTGAGGAAGGCCAGGAGATTCTCAATGAACTTCATGCTGGAGATTGTCGATATCACACCGGCTCACGGTCCCTGGTGGCAAAGGCTTTTTGTCATGGGTTTTATTTGTTAACAGCTCATGCAGACGCAGAGGACATTGTGCGCAAGTGTGATGGATGTCAAAAGTTTGCTCGACAAGCTCACGTGTCGGCTCACGAATTCCGCATGATCCCAATCACTTGGCCGTTTGTGGTCTGGGGGCTTGACATGGCCGGCCCGTTCAAGCTGTCTTCTGACAAGAAAACCCACCTGTTGGTGGCGGTTGATAAATTTACCAAGTGGGTCGAGGCGGAACCTGTCAGCAATTGCGACGCGGAGACATCAGTCACAGTTTTGAAAAGTTGATCTTCCATTTTGGTTATCCTCATAGCATTATTATTGACAACGGTACTAATTTATCTAAAGGGGCTATGGAACAGTTTTGCCAGCATGAGCATATCCGTCTTGACTTGGCGGAAGTGGCACATCCACAATCCAATGGACAGGCCGAACGGGCTAATCAAGATATTCTCAGGGGGATAAAACCCCGGGTTATGGTTCCACTTCAGCGCACTCCAGGATGTTGGGTTGAAGAACTCCCCGCAGTACTCTGAAGTATTCGCACAACTCCAAATAGATTCACTGGATATACACCGTTTTTCCTGGTTTATGCAGCTGAGGCGGTATTACCAAGCGATATTCGCCATGATTCTCCTCGAGTTACTGCTTACATTGAGGCAGACAATGAGCAAGCACGTCAAGATTCCTTGGATGCCTTGTAAGAAGAACGTGACTTAGCAGCAGCCAGATCTGCTATATATTAGCAAGACCTACGTCACTATCACAGCCATAGAGTCCGGAGCCGTACTTTTCAAGAAGGCGACTTAGTGCTCCGTCTGATTCAAGATCAAACACGAATGCATAAACTTTCGCCACCTTGGGAAGGTCCTTTTGTCGTCAGCAGGAACCTCAATAATGGTTCTTATTACCTGATTGATTTACGAGAAGGATCATATACCTCTGAAGAGGAAACAACCCGACCTTGGAACATTGCTCACCTTCGGCCTTATTATACTTAGAGCCACCGGCTCCTTCCCCTTTGTACTCCTACCAAATTCTATACATACTTCTTTATGTTCAAATATAATAAAGCCGACGCCCCCGAAACTCGGGGTCTCTGTCGTTTTAGCCTAGCAAATTGAGCATGAGACTTAATTTTTTGAAAATAAGTCACTTGGGGGCTTCCAACTCAATGAGTCAGCCTTTAATATCCCTCTTGACTAGGCTATAAGCCGCCAAAAAATTGTTAAACCTGCATGTTTGCTTGATGCGACTCCGAACAGGTGACCCCGTGTACTCTTGACAAGTCAATCCATCTGGACCCTAAACTTATCAAGGTTAAAACACCGGCTTGAGTCCCGTGAGAGCCGGCATACAGAGAGCTAGGATAAACCATGGGTTATCACACCCGCTTCATTGAAGCAAGACTTGAGCCTTGAAAGCCAGTCTCTTTGCGGAGTCTAACTGAGCTGGCTTATTAACAATTATTTATATTGTTATATTATTTTTTATTACCTCGTAACTTTTCAGGTATGATATTGTTCCTATTTACCGACTCATCAATGGGCGTCCGGGTTACAAACTGCAGTCATATCATGACCAGTTCAAACATATATATATATATATCTTCTGGACACATTTTTTGTGGCATGATTCAATTTGGCCGGCTTATATTGACCCGCCCATTCTGATTTAATCAATGGCTCATTAAGAAAAACAACATAGATATTCAGAGACAAGTAAAGAGAAGCACAATCATGTTTCGGCAAACAGATCGGAAGATCAAAGTTTCATGGCAGCTTAGCCACACCAAGACAAGTGCAAACGTGCACGATGGCACGACAGAGCATTTCAAAGTTTTAACCCTATTATAGGCTCACATCAGGAGCCACAAAATATTCAAAAAATTTCCCCTCAAAACTGGGTGGCTAGTCATTTTGGCGGCTTGTAGTAACTCGTCTTCAATGCTCTTCTACACCGGCTGCCTCAGGATCCTCCTCTGTCGACTCATCTTCATCATCACCCTGCTGATCCTTCTGTACCCATCAGATTGATCTCAAATATTCAAAATTTGAAGATTCGGCAACTAAATCGGAGGCGTCAACATCAGGGGCAAAGGTGTTCTTACGACGGGGCGGCACTAACTCAAAAGGTTCATGCTTTGGTGCATTAACATGCTCATTTTCCTTGGAATACATAAGATGATAGCGAGACAAGTTAACTGCATCATCTAGGAGAGTCGCCAATGGCCGGGTCTCCCTCAATAACTTGGCAAAATTGTCATGTGTGAATTCTGAGCCGTCTAATTTATACTCGGGGAATCCATCTTTTAAAGCCGCCAGATCAATCTCGGGAAAATATGGTTTAGCACGAGCAAGATCCATGTTAGCTCCAGCCCGAGCCGCCGACTTGCGGTATTAAGTGACCCACTGAGGCATGATGGATAGTTGTTTCAGCATGTCTTTGATGCTTCTTGGCGGATATTTCAAATTCTTCACTACCATGATGGAAAAGACAGACCCTATGAATAATTGTTCCACATAAGTGAATATGGCCTTCAACTTGATAATGGGCTCCTTCACCAGGCTATCATCCTTTTGACCTGCATACAAAAACAAGTGAGGCAATGAGCCGCCATATCATGGTAACCCGGTAATTCAAAATAGCAGAGATATAAGTACATACCAAAGATGGCAGTGAGCATCTCGTTTATGTGCTTCACGAGGGTGAGATGATTTTCTTTTAAGGTACCAAGTTTCCCCTCAGCTTTTTCAGCACGCTTTAGAAGGGCGACGTTTTCTTCTTCAAAAAAGTTCTTGGCCTGTTCAAGATGATCATTGGCTTGGTGAGCAGAGTCCTCAAGACGAGTCGCCAAAAGTTCCGCCTCAGTCTTAAGTTTCATCTCATGTTTGAGACGTTTCTGCAGTTTCACAACCACATATTCTACATCTTCTACATATCCCTGACAAACATGAAAGGACTATCAATGGCTATTTCTACAAAAGCCTCAAGCCGCCTTACAAAGGCGACTTGACTCTTGGGGCTATGACAATTCAAACTTATTTTCACACTATCAAAGTCCCGTGTAGTTGTAAACAATCCACACATCACTTGGGGGCTAATGTGCCAAATTTTCAATCAACAAAGAATTACAAGACCCGGCTATTTCAAAGAAATAAGCCGACCCTTGGGGGCTACATGATTTCAAGCTTACATAACAAATGCTTAATTCTTATGAAAGAAGACCCGGCTAAACTCAACGAGATAAGCCATCCCTTGGTTGCTAGACCAGTGTTCTGTTTTTTATTCAAATCATAAAGTACTGACTCGTTATCATCATAACGACCTGGTCCTTGGGGGCTACAGCTACATCCAATATACATATTTTGAAGAACCAACTTACCATTTTCATACTAAGCTGGTCCTTGGGGGCTAAAGACAGTATATAAAGATAAAACAGTAAAGCAGGAATTTTACCTCATGTTTCTCCCTGAGAACATTGACTAAATTGATCTCAATTTCCCGGCTCTCGGTCAGCCGGGCCAAGTAATGCTGGTAAACATCCTCAGCACCAAGCGGAGAAAGATCTGGAAGTTCTACCTTGGCTTTTCCTTTGTCCATGTTCACCGGCTCATCCTTGGCTATAATATTAGCCAAAGAGGTGGAGACAACAGGAGCTTGGAATCTCTCCTTCACAATGACAACCTCCGGAGCATTCTCGTCAGCCGGTGGAATGGGGTCATCCACATGAGCCGCCGGGCTAGAAGGATGCATCGGACTTGGTGGTGGTGAAGATGGTTTTGTTGACACACCTTGGGGCTCCATTGGCGTATCCATAAGAATCGGCTCATCCGGTCTAGGCATCTCAACATTGGTTTCCGGCTCAACCCTAGCCTCCGAATTATTTTCTCCAAAAAGGAGCAGCCTCAGTGGCTACCTCTTCTGGTGGGGGTTCGGAATGTCTTGAACTGCATCACCCAAAGATGACCGCGGGTGCACGTTTAGACAAGATAACTTTGGCCCTATAGTTGCCAAAAATCAAGTATTTACTAAGGAAAAAGCAGTTTAAAGATTAAATACATAAAATCGATGCAAGTTCAGAAACTTACCCGCGATTGACGTTAAAAGTGGGAAGCTGTGTTGCAGTCGAGTCGCCCGAAGATGGAGAAGATTCCTGATAAAGTGAGTTTGAAGGACTAAGAGGTTGTTTAAAGAGACCGGCTCTAGGACAATAGTTGGTTGGACTACATGTCACCTCAATGCGTGGTTTGCGAGCCGGCGGCGCGTAAGACAAGCCGGGGTCTAAATCACCCGAATCACTTCGGGTCTTGCGTTTTGATTGACCGGTGAATTGCGCTTTCTTCAAAATAAAATCGGGAGCTAAGTGAGTATCTGGATGTGACAATTTAACCTTCCGGACGGTTTGCCTTGGTTTTCTTGGGACAAACGTTTTAGAGGAACTGGAGGAGATTGGAATTATGATGAGGACATCCCTAATAATGTTACACCCACATCCCCACCAGCTACACATATTGGACCAGTTACTAGAGCCCGCGCATGCCAACTAAATTATCAGGTACTTTCGTTTCTTGGAAATCCTTCTAATGTTCATGAACATATGATGCTGCCTAATTTAGATACTTTTGTTTTACTTATGAATGAAGGACCTAGCATGGACAAGAAGGATGGCCATTGGAGCGGGATCAAGCATGGGGGAGAAGGTGCGCGCGCGGGAAGGAACAACGGAGTTTCCAGTGGTGATTTTCGCACTTTGAATCCAACATAAGGAGTGCTTGGAGGCTTGGACGAAATATACAAGATGCCACTTCATAAATTTCGTCCATAGGCTAGTATAGGTGCTGCGTCACCTTATTTTTGGGCTAGGCCCATGTAATTTCGAAATACCACTTATTAGGCTGTTTTTAGAGTCCGTATGTGTGGGGAAACGGAGTTAGGGCTGGTTTCGGACCCCTCCTCCAAGGGGACACGAAATCCCCTTCTATTCCCCCATATATACAGCCCTTAGGGCATCGTTTTAGACTTGGGTTTTGTTTAGATTACAAGTTCGCCATAGCTGCAACTTCGCGTCCTTCGTTTGTGTTCCACGACCAGACCAAGACGTCACAGAACCCCACTTCATCAATAAAGCTTTCCTCTTTTATTCGCAATATCCTGATTGCAATCTTAGTTTCTTGCTTGTTCTTCGTTTGCGTGCAGGAAATAGACCTTCGTGGTCAGGTTGATTGTGCTCCGGCATGGTCAATAACCTCTCGGAGTTGGTTTACCGATTCCTAAGGCGCGACGTCTTCGCACGTTCGTAGTCGGATCATGAAAGTCGACTTCCACCAAAACGATATCCACCATCTCATCGAAAGACGGGACACCTTCGCCTCTATCAAGTGGTATCAGATTTCCAGGTTGCTCGGTGAGATTTTACCTGTTATTCGTAGTTTAGATCGCATATGTTCTTCATACCTACCATCCATAGAAAAGCCACAAAAAAATTAGGGTTAGATAATCATATATGAACCAATCTGAGCCTTTGCAATTTTTTGTTCGGTATTTGCTTTGTTGAATTTGCGGTTGCATCGTCGTGACAAGTTGCTGGTCTTAGAGTCTAGTCTTTTAGAGTTTCGAGTTCTACTCACAAATTGTCACGCCGCCACCACACCATCTTCATCGTCGCTGCCATATACCACCACCACGCCATCTTCCTCGCCGCTACCATATACCACCACCACGCTACCATCATCGCCGCTGCCATATATATCACCACCATATATCTGCCATCAATCCGTATCCATATATACCACCATATATCCACCACCAATCCGAGTCCATCCCATATTCGGATTGATTTCGAGATCCCTTTGATTTTATTTTCGCGTTTCCTTGCCTGAGTAGGTTTCGGAAAAAAAAGTCTGGCACGCTTTTCAGAGCACTTTCTAGGCCAAAATTTCGGCGGGTGAAAATATTTTTTCCCTATCCTATTTTTAGGCTGTTCAGAGCGTTTTGAGACACTAGCCATCATAGTGATTTTTGTCGCATTTTTTTGGTCGTCGCAACCCCGAATCGCTCCTGAAAAAAATTAGTCAATTATTTTTGTGCCTATCCTGTTTATACGACTTGGGAAGAGTTTTGAGACACTCGCCATTATAGTGATTTGCTGAGCAAAAAAAAGAGCGCAAAAAAAAATTAAGAGGTGCCAAAAAAAGAATGAAAAAAATTTCATAGTGTGCTCTTCCCTTGATTACGTGTAACGTCGTGATTTTTGTTGGTGTTTAGGCTCGCGTCTCTAGCACGGTCTAGCCTAGGACCAGCACGGTACCGTCGTTGAGCGTCTTTTCAACTTTGCATCTCTGAACTGATTATTGCTGACCCTTTTTGCTACCTTATTATAAGCCTTCCCAGCTCCACATACATCTATGTCGTGTGTTTGACACCACCTAGCAATCGCTCTATCCAAGCTTTGAGAGTTTTGACTACAGTGGTTGCCGATCACCACCTGCTGCTGGGTAAGAACTGGTAAGAAATTGAGATTGGCTTGACGGATTTGTGACACACCACCACCGCCATCACTTCCTAGTAGTCTGTAGGTTCATATTCTTGTGTGTTCCTATTACTACTAACCATGCCAGGATCACAAGCCGACGAGGTCGAATGGGAGGTTATGACCAACAAGGAGCTCCATGACAAATTCCAGCAAATGATGGCCGACCAGGTACAAGACTTCGTGACCAGCCTTGGAGATGCCATGGAGAAGCTAGATGGATTGGAGAAGACGTTCGAGACGAAGTTGGATGCTAAGTTCAATGAGGTGCTTGCACGTCTACCACCAGCTGTACCGGTCATAACTCAGCAACAACAACAACAACGTCGGCCGAATTTTGCGGGGCACGCACAACGTGTGCCCCTTGAGGAAGGCCAACATGCTGGTGTCGTTCCTACTGTTGTGGCTTCTGTGGCTGCTGCTGCTACTACTGTTGATCAGAACGCTGACTACGATGGTGATTACAATGATGGAGAAGAGGTTGCTCCAGATCATCCCCAAGGGCAACCACCACCACACGCACCAGGTCGTCCACATGCCTACAATCGCAATGGTAGGGCTGCAGCACCCCCTCAGGTACAAAATCATGACCATCTCCCTAAACTTAAATTGAATATTCCTACATTTGATGGTAGATATGTTCCTGATATATATCTTACTTGGGAGTTAGAAACAGAACAACGTTTTACATGCTTACAATTTCCTGAGGATAGACGTGTTACTGCTGCTGTTTGTTCATTCACTAGTTTTGCTTGTGTTTGGTGGTCTGAACATTGTAGAATACATCATGCTAATATCCCAACTACTTGGGCTGCTTTGAAAACTGCTATGCGTAATCATTGGGTTCCACCATATTATCAACGTGAATTGCTTCAAAATTTGCAGTGTTTAAGACAAGGAAAAAATTCTATAGAGGAATATTATCAGGAATTACAAACTGGCATGATTAGATGTGGTATTGTTGAGGAGAATGAAGCTATGCTTGCACGTTTTATGGGTGGATTAAATAGAGAGATTCAGACTATTCTAGAGTATAAGGAGTATAACACTATCACTCGTTTATTTCATCTTGCTTGCAAAGCTGAACGTGAAGTGCAGGATCGACAGGCATTGGCGAGAACTAATTTTTCTGCAGGTCGCACTTCATCATGGACGCCACGTACCTCCTCTACTTCCACACGTCCTGCTGCAGCACCGCCTACTTCTGCCTCCAACTCCAACCGAGATACCAGGAAACAGGCCTCTGTCCCACCCTCCGCGAAGAGCACACCTTCCGGGCCTGCACAGAGCTCTTCTTCATCTATTGCATCCACAGGGCAAACACATGAGGTTATATGTCATCGTTGCAAGGGTGGAGGTCACTATGCGAGGGAATGCCCATCCAAGCGTGTGATGATTGTGAGAGAGGATGGTGGATATGACTCTGCTAGTGATTATGATGAGGAGACTTTGGCTCTTATTGCAAGTGAAGAACAGGGTGCCGAGGATACTGAACAAGAGACACACTACATGGCTGCTGACTATGCTGACAGGTATGAAAGTTTAGCTGCTCAACGTGTTCTGAGTGTGCAGGTTACCCAGGCTGAGCAAAATCAGAGGCACAACTTGTTCCATACAAAAGGAGTTGTGAAGGAGCGTTCTGTTCGCGTCATCATCGATGGAGGGAGTTGCAACAACTTGGCTAGCACGGAGATGGTGGAGAAGCTGTCTCTAACCACCAAACCACATCCTCATCCTTATTACATCCAATGGTTCAACAATAGTGGCAAGGTTAAGGTAACACGTACTGTTCGTGTGCACTTTAGCATTGCTACATATTCTGATTATGTCAATTGTGATGTGGTACCCATGCAAGCATGCTCCGTTTTACTTGGTAGACCATGGCAATTTGATAAAAATTCTGTACACCATGGTAGGACAAATCAGTATACTCTTGTTCATAAGGATAAAAATATAACTTTGCTTCCTATGTCTCCCGAACATATTATGAAAGATGACATTGCTAGAGCTAGTAAAGCAAAATAGAAGCAAAGTGAGAGTGAAAATCAGATTGTGGCAAAGGAATTTGAGCAACATAATAAGCCTAATAAACAATCATCTAGTGTTATATCTGAAATAAAACTGAAGAGTGGTTGTTTACTTGCCACTAAATCTGATATTACTGATTTGGATGTCACTACATCTG
Source organism: Elymus sibiricus (assembly GCA_039707655.1). NCBI lineage: Eukaryota > Viridiplantae > Streptophyta > Magnoliopsida > Poales > Poaceae > Elymus > Elymus sibiricus. The sequence goes on along the minus strand of CM077667.1, from coordinate 239,384,467 downwards.
TTTGCTATGCTTTTGTATGCAAAGAGGTATTATTTTCATTCGAGGACATGCCTCCCTCTTTGCCTCCTGCTGTCACTAACATTTTGCAGGAGTTCGCTGACGTCTTCCACAAGACGTGCCACTGGGATTACCACCTATTCGAGGGATTAAGCATCGGATTGACTTAATTCCCGATGCATCGCTGCCCAACCATGCGCCATACCGTACCAATCCAGAGGAGACGAAGGAGATTATGTGTCAAGTACAGGAGCTGCTCGACAAAGGTTATATACGTGAATCTCTTAGTCCTTGTGCTGTTCCTATTATTCTAGTGCCTAAAAAGGATGGTACATCGCGTATGTGTGTTGATTGTAGAGGCATTAATAATATTACTATTCTTTATCGTCATCCTATTCCTAGGCTAGATGATATGCTTCATGAATTAAGTGGCTCTACAATTTTCTCCAAAGTTGATTTGCGTAGTGGATACCATCAAATTCGTATGAAATTGGGAGATGAATGGAAAACAACATTTAAAACTAAGTTTGGATTATATGACTGGTTAGTCATGCCGTTTGGGTTAACTAATGCACCTAGCAATTTCATGAGATTAATGAACGAGGTTTTACGTGCTTTCATTGGACGACTTGTGGTAGTCTATTTTGATGATATACTGATTTATAGTAGATCTTTGGAGGAACACTTGGACCATTTGCGTGCCGTTTTTATCGCTCTACGTGATGCACGTTTGTTTGGTAACCTTGGGAAGTGCTCCTTTTGCACCGACCGAGTATCTTTTCTTGGCTATGTTGTTACTCCACAGGGAATTGAAGTTGATAAAGCCAAGATTGAAGCTATTGAGAGTTGGCCACAGCCCAACACGGTCACACAAGTGAGGAGTTTTCTTGGACTCGCTAGTTTCTATAGGCGTTTTGTGAGGGATTTCAGCACCATTGCTGCACCTCTAAATGAGCTTACAAAGAAGGATGTGCCTTTTGTTTGGGGTACCGCACAGGAAGAAGCCTTCATGGTATTGAAAGATAAGTTAACACATGCTCCATTACTCCAACTTCCTGATTTTAATAAGACTTTTGAGCTTGAATGTGATGCTAGTGGGATTGGATTAGGAGGTGTGTTATTACAAGATGGTAAACCTGTTGCATACTTTTCTGAAAAATTGAGTGGGCCTAGTCTGAATTATTCTACTTATGATAAGGAATTATATGCTCTTGTTTGGACTTTGGAAACGTGGCAACATTATTTATGGCCCAAAGAATTTGATATACATTCTGATCATGAATCTTTGAAACATATTAAAAGTCAAGCAAAACTGAACCGTAGGCATGCTAAATGGGTTGAATTCATTGAGACTTTCCCTTATGTCATTGGACACAAGAAGGGTAAAGAAAATGTTATTGCTGATGCATTGTCTCGTCGTTATACTATGCTTTGACAACTTGACTTTAAAATATTTGGTTTGGAGACCATCAAAGATCAATATATGCATGATGCTGAATTTAAAGATGTGTTGCAGAATTGTAAAGAAGGGAGAACATGGAACAAGTTCATCATTAATGATGGATTTGTGTTCCGTGCTAACAAGCTATGCATTCCAGCTAGCTCCGTTCGTCTTTTGTTGTTACAGGAGGCGCGTGGAGGGGGATTAATGGGACACTTTAGCGTGAAGAAGACGGTGGACGTACTTGCTACACATTTCTTTTGGCCAAAGATGAGACGGGATGTTGAACGTTTTGTTGCTCGCTGCACTACATGTCAAAAAGCTAAGTCACGACTCAATCCTCATGGTTTATATATGCCTTTGCCTGTACCTAGTGTTCCTTGGGAGGATATATCTATGGACTTTGTTTTAGGTTTACCTCGAATAAAGAAAGGGAGGGATAGCATATTTGTTGTCGTGGATAGATTTTCGAAAATGGCACACTTTATACCCTGTCATAAAAGTGATGATGCTGCTAATGTTGCTGATTTGTTCTTTCGTGAAATTATTCGCTTGCATGGTGTGCCAAATACAATTGTTTCAGATCGTGATGTTAAATTTCATAGCCACTTTTGGAGATGTTTATGGGCTAAGTTGGGGACTAAACTGCTTTTTAGTACTACATGTCACCCCCAAACTAATGGACAAACTGAAGTAGTGAATAGATCATTGTCTACTATGCTTAGGGCTGTTTTGAAGAATAACCTGAAAATGTGGGAAGAATGCTTGCCTCATATTGAATTTGCTTATAATTGTTCGCTGCATTCTACTACTAAGATGTGCCCTTTTGAAGTAGTGTATGGTTTCTTACCTCGTGCACCTATTGATTTGTTGCCTCTTCCATCTTCGGAGAAGGTCAATTTTGATGCTAAAGAACGTGCTGAATTGATATTAAAGATGCATGAGTTAACTAAGGAGAACATTAAGCGTATGAATGCTAAATATAAACTTGATGGAGATAAGGGTAGAAAACATGTTGTCTTTGCACCTGGAGATCTTGTTTGGTTACATTTGCGTAAGGATAGGTTTCCTGAATTGCGCAAGTCGAAGCCAATGCCACGTGCTGATGGTCCTTTCAAGGTGTTAGAGAAAATAAATGATAATGCATATAAACTTGAGCTGCCTGCAGATTTTGGGGTTAGTCCCACTTTTAACATTGCAGATTTGAAGCCTTATTTGGGTGAGGATGATGAGCTTCCGTCGAGGACGACTTCAGTTCAAGAAGGGGAGGATGATGAGGACATCCCTACTAATGTTACACCCACATCACCACCAGCTACACATATTGGACCAGTTACTAGAGCCCGCGCACGCTAACTAAATTATCAGATACTTTCGTTTCTTGGAAATCCTTCTAATGTTCATGAACATATGATGCTGCCTAAATTTGATACTTTTGTTTCACTTATGAATGAAGGACCTAGCATGGACAAGAAGGATGGCCATTGGAGCGGGATCAAGCATGGGGGAGAAGGTACACGCGCGGGAAGGAACAACGGAGTTTCCAGTGGTGATTTTCGCACTTTGAAGTCACCATAAGGAGTGCTTGGACGCTTGGATGAAATATACAAGATGCCACTTCATAAATTTCATCCATAGGCTAGTATAGGTGCTGCGTCACCTTATTTTTGGGCCAGGCCCATGTAATTTCGAAATACCACTTATTAGGCTGTTTTTAGAGTCCGTATGTGTGGGGAAACGGAGTTAGGGCTGGTTTCGGACCCCTCCTCCAAGGGGCCACGAAATCCCCTTCTATTCCCCCATATATACAGCCCTTAGGGCATCGTTTTAGACTTGGGTTTTGTTTAGATTACAAGTTCGCCATAGCTGCAACTTCGCGTCCTTCGTTTGTGTTCCATGACTAGACCAAGATGTCATAGAACCCCACTTCATCAATAAAGCTTTCCTATTTTATTCACAATATCCTGATTGGAATCTTAGTTTCTTGCTTGTTCTTCGTTTGCGTGCAGGAAATAGACCTTCATGGTCAGGTTGATCGTGCTCCGGCGTGTCCAATAACATCTCGAAGTTGGTTTAGCGATTGCTAAGGAACGACTTCTTTGCACGTTCGTAGTCGGATCGTGAAAGTCGACTTCCACCAAAACGATATCCACCATCTCATCGAAAGACGGGACACCTTCGCCTCTATCAAATTACCTCAACTTCACCGGCTTCACTGGACTCCGAGTCATCCTGAGCAAAAAAGGCGTGTTAGCAAGTTCAATAAACAGACAGCCAAGTGAGTCAAGTTTTACCTCAGACTCCACCCTTGAAGACGAATCTTGAGCCATTTCCTTCATCCGGCTTGAAGAAGGAGCAGCAGCCTCTGAAGAAGATTTCCAGAAATCAGAGTTAGCCTGCAGAACAATAAGCTAGTTAATAAGCCTGGAACCCTACACAAAAGAAAAGGTGAAATTAATATTCAAGTTTGCACATTACATACTAGGGGAACTGGATTCTTCAGGTTGAATGGGGACAGTCTGGTCAGTTTACACTTTTCCTTGGAGTGGGAAAAGAACTTCTTGGTTTGCTTATCAATAGTGGCATCCCTCAAGTTTTTCTTGCTGAAGTGTTGCACATCTCTGGACTCGCTAGAATAGTTGCACATTAAATTGCCCCTCACAATGACGGGTTGAATCCGCCAGGTTATCCAACACCAGACCAAATGGATCCCAGTGAGGCCGTTGGCATTGAGGGCCCTTAACCTCAGCAACACGGGGCCAGCAGCTTCCTCTCTTCATTAGCTGGCCAACCCGGAAATTCAGTGACGCCAAGCCGTTCAGCTCTGAAGCCCGGCAATGGGCTCTGGCCTTCGAGGCGGTATTCTTACAATAAAACCAAGTTTTATTCCATCCTTTCAGATGACTCGCCAACTTGGTTTAAGGGAAAAGGCAATTCTTTCTCTTCTGCACGACAATGCCGCCTAGTTCCACACTAGCACCGTTCTTTGTTTCTGTCTGGCTATTAAGGTAGAAAAGCACTCTAAAAAGAGTCAAAGTCGGCTCGTCTGAAGGTATACTTCGTATAGCACTTGAAATTGGCATATGCTAGTCATCGAGTTGGGACCAATATCTTGAGGGTGAAGGTTGAAACAATGAAGGAGATCTCTGTAGAATTTAGACCCGGGTGGTCGAAAACCCCTTTGCAAGTGGTCAGTAAAACAAACTACTTCTCCCACGTCAGGCTGCGGGATGGGTTCGTCTTCAGGTGCTCGCCAACCTATCTCAACTTGAGCCGGCAATAGGCTCTGACTTACAAAGTTCTCCAGGGTGAGTACCGACTCATGGGACCTGACCCAGCCGCAAGCTTTGCTGGTCTTGGGAGGCAACGTGACTTTTTCAAAACCAAACTACAATACGGAAAAAGGGAGATATGATGAGCTAGAGTTTGAACCGGTTATAATGCAATGAATTGGTTTTGATGAGAGCCAGGAAAAAAGGCGACTCAAATAAAGCAGCATCTACAGTAATAATGGCTTCAACTGGATCTAAAAGGAATGGTTGATTGAACAGTTTCCTTCATAGCAAGCCGGTATTCAAATACATGCTATGGATTGAGACCTTAAATTAAAAGGACAGGCGCCGTACATTCAGCCGGCTAAACAATTGGTTGTCAAAGTAATGGAAGCTAAGCCGACAGTCTTATAAGAGGCAGTAAAAAGTGCTTAAAGGGACTTAGCAAAATTTCCTATGGACAAACAACTTTCTACAACAGGTGGAGGAACAGACGAATCTAATATATGCACAAAAATAGAAGGAAAATACACTCTACTCTGCGGAGGAACTGAAACCAAAGATTTGCAAGGCTCTATAGGAGGGCTATTCTAGATCTATTTCACGCAAAATGAACACTACAAGAAATATGCTAACTTGCGACCATCAATATTGGTCACTGAATGGTCATTGTTTTTCATTTATGACCTTTTTGTGACCAAAAACAGTTGGTCTAAAGCTGACCATCTTTAATGAAACTTAATGACCTTCTTTGTGATATGGTCGTAGAAGGTTACGACCAAAACAAAAGGTCGTTGATTCTACGACCAATTGTTTTGGTCACTGGTTGTCTGCCCAGACCACGTCGGATCCGACGTGGCAACCTGGCATGGCGAAATTACAACCAATTCAATTCGTCGTAGATCAGAATCAGCCCAGTCCAGTTCGGTCCTTTAGATGGGCCGAGCCCAACAATTCAGCCTTTTTTCAAATCATTTTTTATCAACTACATGGGCCAAGCCCAACAATTTAGTTTTTTTTTGGGTCATGGCCTTCTTACAATCAATTGATTTCTATTTTCAGCCATTATATTTTGGAGCTGGTCCCACTAGTCAGATGGATCCCACTTGTCATAATTTCATACATCAGTCCCACATGTCAAAAAATTCAAATTGCTCAAATTATTTTCAGTGGTTCCCACTAGTCAAGCTTCCGTTTCACATTTTTCTCAACATACATAATCACTATTTCAAACAGACCGGAACAAATATAATTCATCAAATAACATTAAATTAGTATATTACAATCTGTTACAATATTACAATTTACAGTCTACTATAGTCAAACTGATCAAACAACTCTTTGTTGAGTAGGGCTTCACCGTTTTGCTCTTGGTTTCATGGCTTCAAACTTCAAATTTCATAGGCCTGGAGCTCCTGTAAAATACTGAACATAAATGCTACCAGCATTAGAGTGTACTGAAATGGCAACACTAATGTAAGCATCAAAGCAGATCTAAAAAGGCAAACAAAATATGCATTACGGTACACTTAAGAAGATGTGATCAGTTTCAATACAGTTTTAATACATGCACAAGTGCATCAGTATCAATACAGTAGGCTAGCTTCATAAGGACGTAAGAAACACTTCATCCATCCATCTAATCAAAATACTTGCACTAATTAATGGCCGGTGCTTATTAAAACCGGTTACAAGTTGGACAATAAAAATATTAGCAGCGACATTTCCTAATATAACCAGTGAACCATAGTAGCAAGTGTAATTAATGGCTGGTGCTGGAAGTGCTGAAGACAAAACATGCATGATCTAATCCAAAAACATATTTCCAATCCAGAAAACATATTTCCAATCTAGAAAGGCCATTGATATGCTCTCATTATGTCGCCGTGTCATACCAAGCAATTCTAAAGAAAAAAATATCAAACTGCATTTCACAGAGATAGCCTTGGGTTTCTCAATGAAGAAGAATGTTAACCAGTTCGCAACACCTGCCATGTACCAAGTCTTTGTGTATTCTACATCTACAAACGAATGGCACAACGAAATAACGTGAATTAATTGTAGATGGTCAGGTTAATATTTTTTAAAGGTGAATTACGCCACTCTCTCTGCATGATCTGCATATCTTTGGAAGACAATTACTCATGGTTCACACAAGAATATAAGTAATGATGCCAGTTACAAAATATGTCAACTGCAACAAACTGTTAAATCAATGAGCATTCTGTTAAATCAATGTTAGTGCACCAGCAGCACAAAAACTATGCGATGAACTCTAAAGTGGACTTCTGTGATACTTACAATAAACTGATACTTCAGTACTAAACCAATATGTCATCAGGGAAGGCAAAGAATGGAAATTGCTACCATGGAAGCAATAATGAAAGCATGATAGACTGAAAGGTTTTAACGTAAAGAAGTCGTCGCAAGAACACATTTCATTTATTTAATTCAAACGTGCATGTGATGGCTATGCAAATCTAGAGAACGATGCTAAAATGTCAAAGAAACCCTGAACAATGACTTGAGTCTTGGATCAACATCTAGTAAGTATGCAATTAGCCAACTACATAAGGATTATCTGATCCAGGCCCTAGAGAGCTGGAGGGGGCTGTTTGACAGGCTGACAATGACAACACCTTAAGTTACCATGAGGCAGCTAGCAAGCGAAACACACGAACCACAGAACCCTATGGCCAGGTTCATTACAGAGAGAGGAAGATTTACCGACTACGTTAACTTTGGGGCTGAAAGGTTCCCTCGAGGTCTCCTCCCTGTAGCTTTTAAACCCTTCGATTATAACCTGCACAAACAGCTACTACGTCAAGAGGAGGAAGCAGCGACATGATAAAAAAAGACACAGGCAAGTCATTCCAAAGCTAGCACAGTTACCTTCTTTATAGCCACTAGTAACAATATCTGACATAGTTACCTGCTTGTAAGATTGGACAGAATTCAAAAGGGTCAGGGCCAGTGAAGAGTTTATTAAGAGGAGTGCCATGCAATCGGAACTTCAGAAGAAGAACACACACCCCCACCATATGGGTGTGGCAGGATACTACGGCATGAAACCGATATGGGAGCAGGAGGACAAAGAAGCAGTAGCTGCGGGTGGCAAACCGGCCTTTAGTGAAATTAGGGGCACTCGTTCTAGGGACTACTTGCAGGCACGTGCAAAGAGGCATGGAGACGGTTCTTATTACTTCGAAAACTCAGCAGACCAAGAACTGTATGATGTGATGGCAAAGGCTTCCAAAAACACTAGAAGGGTGTACAGGAACTTAGGGCCATGTGATATTCTGCCCGAGGCTCTGACTACCAAAGAGCCCCCTGGCCGTGCTAGGGGTATTGGTGTCAATGTCCCACACAAGAGGGCTTTCTCACTAAGCAAAGAAGAGAGGCTCAACATGAAAAAAGCTAGGAGTGATTATAGGCAGAGAGACTTGTGCGAAAAGATCAAGAGGGACATGTATCATGTAGTTCGAAAGGAAGTTGAGGAGTCATATATGAGGAGAAGACACTAAAGCTGAGAGATAGCCGGGAGACGCAAGGGGGTGTCGGCATGGATGATGCCACCTATGTATGGCAACACCGCACAAGAGTAGCTGTGCATCAGCTGGCCCCAGCGACAATGATGCTGCAGCTGGACATGATGGTGCTATATCTGATCTATATGGACAGGGGGTGAGAGTGAGGGCCGTGCTTACACATTATGACAGTTCTTTAAAATGTGCAACAGCGTGGGTTTACAACCCTGACTTTGATGGGGGCGCTTGTTGGACAATGTGCCATTGAAGGAGGGTTGTGTGAAGTGCTACGTGACTGAAATAAAGCCTGGATTCAGTGAATTTCCCCTGAAGAATGTCCTTCAGGACCCTGATGAGTAGAGGACCTTGCAAGAAACACGGTTAAATCATATCCAGTGGCCATGGAAAGAAATATACTTCCTGGATGAGCCCCCTCCAGCCCCCCCAAAAGCAACCAATGTCGCCCTCGAACCGGTGACTGTCATCTCGCCACAGCAGATCTTGTGTGATTCCCCCGATGAACATACTCTTGGGAATCAGATGCCCGAGGCATCAACCTTTGATCAGCCCGGCCGACTTCCTGCCATAGATGCTAGGTCATCGTCCCATCCTGAGAAGCCTGTGGCAAGGCCTACAATTGCTGAAGACGTATCATCGGTTCAGATGCCGGCCACTGAAGCAGAAAGTGCAGACACTTCGGCACTGCATGCTCACCAGATAAACCCGACCGAACCGCGTGCTAAGGAGTCTGAATGTCTAGGACCGCCTGCTAAGAACGCCGAAAGTCCGGGACCGCCTGCTAAGCACTCCGAAAGTCAGGAACCACCTGCTCATCAGTCCAGTGGTTCGCAGCAGCCTGATAAGCATACCGATGTGTCGACACTGCCTGCTCAGCAAACCAACACGCTGTCACAGCCGCATCAACACACCGACACATTGGCACCAGCTTCAATGGGTGCTCATCAGTCCGTCGACTCTGGCACTACAGCTCAGCAGTCCGCCACAGCGGCATCATCTGTTCAGCAGTCCATCGTACCTTCACACGCTTCTCAGCAGCATGTCGTTGATGAAACCAGACGTCAAACAAGAAGTGCTTCAGCTAAGAAGACACAAGCGGGCAGGGTTGCACACAGGAAGTTGGGCCTCCAAAGTGCGAGGAGGGATGGGACCAAGATCCTCATTCTACAAGGAATCATCGGCCGTACCCAAATTAACAATAAGGTTTTCGAAGGGCTGGATAATCCCGGTTCTGACCACATGGCTGAAGCATACCTTCAAAAGCATCTTGCTAGTACGGAAGTAGACACATATGAGAAACACGAGTACAAACATGGCCAGCCATTCCTTGTTGGCGTTTTCTGGGAGGAGTGCAGTTCTAGTGCTCGCAAGTTACATAAATATTGCATGGACAGAATGTCAGAAGGAGAAGATACTAACATTGTGGAATTGCACTATGACAAATGGCATTTCTCTCACGTTCCAGGTACCATCAGTGTGGAATTCGAGGACTTTCATCTCTTCTTCTACTTCGGTGAGCTTGCTGCCACTCTTGTCAAATGCTTGATGTTGTAAGTACTTCACAAACTCTGATCAATTTCTCTATACAAGGTTGTAAATGACAAAAAAACTAACTGTACTGTATTCCTCTCAGGGGATTGATGACACAGAGAAAATCAATGGTGCATGCATATTTCATAGATCCTAAATTAGCAAACGGCGTTTTGTTAAAAAATAATGACTCACGCACGGCTTCCATTGCTCATGTCGCCAAGATCTTGTTCGACTTATCGATAGGAGAATTCTTCATGTGGCCATACCATGAACAGTAAGTATAAATATACAACCACGCATACATTGATCGTCTTTCAGTTTTAGACATAGTTCGTACGTTCATGGTTTTCTTAAACTGTAGAGGTCACCGGATCTTGGTGGTCATTGTTCCAAAACGCAACACAGATTACTACATGGATTCTCTCAGAGAGTCAAATGCGCCTCAGGATCTAAGTCGACTTCAGGATTTCATGGATAGGTATTAAATTCTTTGATGTTAATGCGTTGTGTTCACATCTGGTTCCAGAATTGAGTGTGTGAAAATTCATCTTCATTTGCAGTGTATTGTCAAAGAACATAACTTTAGGGGGGAATAGGTTCGACCGCCAACTACCTCTGCAGCACATGATCGTTTTTCCGGTAAGACAACGAAATCCGTTATTTCAGAAAATGCTAGTCAGATTATCAAGTTTCTAAGTAAACCTCTTTCTATTTCTCTCCATAGAAAAAAAACAACTTACACCGGTTAGGTTGTTCCTAACAGGGCAAATACATGACTAATACTGTACAAAAAATTTCAGTGTCCTCAGCAACAACAAGGTACCAGCCTATGTGGATACTACGTTTGTGCACACATGATCAACCTATGCAGACATGCTGAATGTGGTGTCGATGCTGACACGATAAAACCAGTAAGTTTGCTTCTTAATTACTATCTTCTACTCCACACGTATATCACATTCTGATCTGAAGTCATGCAGCTGATCTTCGTACCGATGACTTCTGAACTGCTCGCCGCTGATGAATTGTTGTCTATTAGGAAATTTATCGGCACCTTCTTTTTGAAACACTACATCAAGCCCTCTAAAGACGACGCAGACTTCCGGAATCAAATCTCCTAAAAATAAGTACGCATTCATATAGTGTTATCAGCTAAACATATACACATGGATGCATTATTTTCCATGTGATCATGTTTTCGTATTTCGTACACTATGATTATGTACAGGATATGTCGGTTTAACAGCTGTGGAATTTAGCTATCATTTTCTCAATTGCATATTGTCGTGAATTATGATGAATCCTCTGCTTGTGGACACTATTCGTTCAATTGCATATTATGGCAAATTATGATGAATGTTCTTCATGTGGACACTATTTGTCGATTGCATATTATGGCGAATTTGCTATTTGGGGTGAATTAAATGCGATATTTTACAATAACCTGGCAATTTCAGCGCACACGGTTAAAGCAACTAAGCGTGTGCGGTCCAGAATGGAAAGCACACGCAACTCGTAGCGCAACCGCCTGTGATACACAGGAAAAGCACACGAGATATAATCTAAAACGTTGGTGATACATAAGAAATCGCAAACGGTTTGCAACACTTGTACGTGTGTGTAGGAGCTACTCAATCGTTTGCGATAGCACCGTATCTCACATGTGAGCCAACAGGAAACCGTGCCCGATGCAAAGACGATCCCACGCGTACATTTTTCGGGAAACGTGTCCGATGATGTTATATATGGTACACGGTTCCCAGGGAAATCTCGTGTGCGATGATGAAGATATCACACACAGTGTCTACAATGGCCCGTATGGATTACTTAATGTTTCGCAAACGGTCAAAGGTCAAACTCCGTTTGTTTTCCATGAGCAATTAGACTCGTTTCACTCGTCTTGGACATGTGTGATTGAACCCAAATCCCACACGTACGCCCAAAAGATTATGTGTGCGATCTGTTCCTGCACCACACACGATTATATTTGGAGATCGTTTGCGTTCATTGGCCACCATCGCCAATGGTTTTGTGGTGTCGTGTGGGATGGACCCCCTATCTCCCACACATGCAAGGCGACGGTTTGGAACTACGTCGCGGAAAGGGGTTAAAACCCGTTTGTATAGCACGTCGCTGCACTAGTGTCAGTACATTGAATGTACCGACAAGATCAGAATAAGAGAAAGCAGATGATAAGACTATTCTATATGCAATAAGGCTTTGTGGCTCTATGTCTGAGTTTTTGTATAAAAAGATGGTTTTATTTTCTTTTTCCTGCAATGAAGGATTATTAGAATTTTTCACTATAGAATTATCTAATATGACATGGTTCCGCCTACCTATGTCTCATAGCCCACAAGTATCATAAGTTACCCACAATTATTTATCAGCCCGGTGTTGAGAGTTCAGAGATAGATCCAAGACCAGAGTCTCAATTTGTTCGTAACCAGGGACACGACTATTCAATTAGGTTTTAAACTCTATAGAGTGTTGTGCACTTTACCCACAAGAATTGTTCCCTCATTGTAAGTCCTCGCACCGCTGGGTGTTTGAGAACAGGACGAACGAAACATGGTCTTTCAAGGAGCTTCCTTAACTACTGCCAGTGCCCATCCATCCTACTGTAGTTCTACATCTCGTAGCACTGGTCCAATTAGAGTCACTACGATGATCAACCAAGCCAGAGCCCATAATAACTTGTGGCTGCACAGGTAAGTATCCGGGCATGAAGTATTCTTCCGTCTCTTTGAATCTGGGTGGAGCTTTCCTCATGAGTACTGGCTTACTCCAGCTCACTAGGCAAATCCACTGGGTACTCCACGGTGCCTTACAACCATTCCACCCAGTAGTATGTATTGAAATCTTGTCTCGAGTCTTGAAAATCTTGTGGTCTTGAAAATGTAGGCCTGGAAGATGCCATCATGAAGTTGTCGTCTTTGACGTAGAGTCCTCCTTCTCACACCACTCACAAACACTCATACCAAACCCCGTCTACTTTAGCGTAGCATTAAAATAAATGACGTTCCCGGGGCTTTAGTAACAAGGGGTGGGTTCCTACCTCATGCATTCTACTCAACTACAAGAATTCCATATCACTACTGGAGGGATTTGTTGAATGATGTCACTAAATGCAATAAAACATAGGTATGAAATAATCGGTCAAAGTGATATTGCCTGGTATTACTTGATGAAGATAGTCGCTCTCACAATCATGATAATTCTACTCATCACAGTCCGAGAAATCTATCGTAAGCAAATATCATTCAATAAACATCCATGACAAAAAAGAAGAACCAAAGGAACATAAGAACAAAACATGTCTTAGTGCGAAAATAACAACATGATAAGGTTTAATAAGTAGAAGATAGGTTCTTATGGGATTGTAAGGTGAAAGGTGAAGGAATCAACTCAAAAGAGTTGCTTGACGATGAACTATGGCTGTATAAGCTTAGATTTGACATGCTATGGAATACGATCAAAAGTGCAGAGAGAACATCATGAATGTTGTTTCACAGATAGCATATGACATAAGAATTTATTTGCAAAAAGAATCAATTGAAACGGATCACTACAACACAAGTTATAGCAAATTGAAGTATGAATTGAATCGGAATTCAGAAACTCAAAAGTATTTGAATTGGAGCATGGTGGATATGATCACAAAGTATATGGCACAAGTGTTTAGGTGTAGAAAGAATCAATTGAAAAGGTGCTACGGTTCGAAAGATATGATCAAATGAAGTTCTGAATTCAAATTTGAATCGCTCAAATTTGAAAGGTTCAAAGGTTGAAACTAATGATGTTATTGGAAATGGGAGGTCAATATGAACAAGTAGAAAAAAGAATCACTAGATTTGGAATAACGGATCAAAAGATATAAGTAATCCAATATGGCTTTGAATCTAGTTAGAACGTTGTGTGGCAACACTACTATGGACTAGTGGAGTAACCTAACTATGATCAAATTATATGTTGAAAAGATAACACTAACGGTACGGACGAAAAGATTACTTCGATACGAATCCGACGCAATTGGATTCATCGGACACGGAGCTACGGATAAAAAGATATGATCAAAAGAAGTTTAAATATGTGTGAACAAATTTCGAAATTTTAAAAGTTGATGTGATAGTATCACCGGATAGGTGGGATCAACTAGGCGTTGGTTTCATCAAATTTGGATGAACGAGTAAAAAAGCTATGGATTTTTTAAAAATCAGTGCCAAGCTGTTAAGTAAAAGCTATGGCTAAAAGAATTCTAGGACTAATGTGTGAATACGGAGACTAATTGATAATCTAATTACTCTGCCGTATACTAGTTTAGGAATATTGGTCTAGGAATAATAAACTACAGGAGTCTAAAAGAAAATACGAAGATAATCCCTTTAGAATGCAGAGAAGAGATAATTTCAAAGAGGAGATGACTTCTAGAAATCCCGTCGGAAAGAAGAAAATATATTTATTTAATAAACCTAGTCAAACCAAAAGATTGGTTTAACCCGAATTTCATGATTTTTGGGTGCTCCTAGGGGTCTATATTTATAGGAGAAAAAAGGCTTAGAGGTCAAGGCTAAGCAATGTGGGACTAAATGAATAGTAGATCAAATAGAGAAGGAAAGAGACAGCCGCATGGGCTTAAAGGTTTGGCCGGCAGCGTGCATGCGCATCGTGCAACCGTTTTTTTCGGAATTGTTTTTTTATAAAGACAGAAAACAAAATGTGAAAAAGAAAAATAAATATGAAACTTTCAGTAAACATATTATATATTAAAATTTTCAGAATAAAATTTCTTACAACATGAACATATTTTCAAGGCCAAATAAAATACTTTCTCAAAAATCATTTTATTGCAATAACTCCAAAATGAAAAGGAATTTGAATTTCAAATAAATTACAAATAGTTTCTATTTTAAATTTGAATCAAAACATTTTCTCTGATTTTGGAGTGTCATATTCCTCCTCTCATTTTATTTGTTTATCAGAGGGTTTTTAAAGGATTCAAACTCAAAATTGAATAGGGATTCAAAATGGAAAATTTTAGGAAAATCCTTTAATTCCCTATCATTAAATTTCCAAAAAGTTTCAAATTCCACTCAATTTCACGCAATCAATCACAACACATCCAAGCAAACAATCCTAATTGTTTATTTAGCATAACATTCCAAAATTTAGAATTTTTGATGTTACAATACCTCACCTACTTCCGACATGACGAGGACGTCGGGGAAGCTGCGACATGACGACGACGAGGCGAGGAACAGAGGTGAAGTCGAGGAGCAGAGGCGGTCCATGGGTCGATCTTGGCGCAAAAACGGAGCCTTGGTGTCATCCTCTTGCAGCCAGATGGAGTCGTGGAGCACGGAGGGGCTGCTCATGCCGGCGGCGAGCTTGAAGCCGACATGGTCATGGCGATCGGGATGCGGCGAAGGAGGCACGTGGGTGCCTCTTACCTGCGCGGCGACAGTAGAGAAGAGGGAGAGAGGGAACCCTAGGCCGAGGCTCTCGTTATATAGGGTGAAGCATCGACATGGAGGTCGCCACCGAGGCCATGTGCGGGAGCGTGATGCAAAGTTACTGTGAGGGAGGAGGGGCGAGAGGAGGAAGAAAAGGACGGGGAGCCGGTCACTACAAGTGGGGCCATCCCGGGCGTCCACGCCTGATTCACCACGGTGCGAGGAGGCCGGGTGCGAAGCTGGGCGGCTGTGCTGCTGGTGGGCTGGCTTGGAGGAGGCCCAGATTGGCTCGGCCACTCTCTATCTACCCCTGGTTTATCTCTCTCTTCTCGAGTTAAAGAAAAAACAGAAAGAAAGAAAAACATAGAAAGAAAATATTTAGTATTTGAGTAAAATGTCGTGGCAATTTTTACAGAAAGAAAAGTAATTCAAGTTTGAATTAAATTCAAACTTGAACCATTTTTGAATCTGTCCAGAACAGTTTCAAATGAGATGAAATTTGGAGGAGGCCTTAATGGCATGATATAGGGATTTTAGAAAAACAGTGGCCATTTAAAAAAGGCATGAGGCACACTTGCAAATAAAATAAGAATAAATAGGGGGAGAAGGGGTTTTGTGAGTGAAAGAAAGGGGTTTTAAAAAATGATCAAAGCACAAGGTGTTGGCAAAGCAAACCATACTCATCACAACACATACAAGATGAAGATCACAAATGATGTCATTATGCAATGATGTCATGGGGCAAACATTATGCATTTCAAATTAAAACCACCATGGCAAGTCATACAAGGTACCACACATGAAATGGATACAATTATGGAATGTTGCTCTTGGGCTGTTACACATGCCCTTTCATATTACTACATCAATATAATCAACTCATGTTTCTTCTTTAGTGAGCTACATGAAACTTTTTTTATATCCCCCTCAAATAGCTATCCTTTTTGGATTAGGCTTATTACTCATGCCATTTACCATTCCTATTTCTTATTATACTCTCAAAAATATTTAAGTGAAGCATGAGAGTTCAATTATTTCTACAAAATTTGAACACCACCGTGCTCAAAAGGATATAAGTGAAGCACTAGAGCAACTGCCTAGCTCAAAAGATATAAGAGAAGCATATAGAGTATTCTAACAAGTTATGATGACCGCATGTCTCTCTCAAATATGTGTGTCCCGAAACTATGATTGTGCCAAACTAATAGAAAAACAAAATATAACGCACGGCCCACCAAGCAAAACACATATCATGTGATGAATAAAAATGTAGCTCCAATTGATATACCGATAAATTGGAGACGGAAGAGGGGATGCCTTATTAGTCATCCCCAAGCTTAGATGCTTGGGTCTTCCTTGAATATTACTTTGGGGTGCCTTGGGAGTCCCCAAGCTTAGGGTCTTGCCGCTCCTTATTCCTTCATCCATCGTGCTCTCACCCAAAACTTGAAAACTTCAGCACACAAAACTCAACAAAACCTCGTGAGATCCGTTGTAATATATAGACATATCAAATACTTCAGGTACTATTATAATGTAACAGCCTGAGACCGACGCTCTAGATGCCTTCCATTTATTTTGAGTTTGGCCGTGTGATTTAATTGTTTGTTGCATTTATCATCGCATCATTCGCATTGCATCGGCACTCCATCGCCATCATTTTTTTCAAAACTTGCATGCTTGTAATGTGTGTTTTATTTTATTTTGCATCATGCATCATCTTCATATTATTGATTGTACTTGTGTTCTTTTATTTGGTCATGTGGTTGCTAGCTATTCTTCTTCTTCCAAGTTTGTTCCTTCCTAAACATCATGTCATTTTACATCAAGCTTTGCACCACTTTCTTTGTTTTACAATCCTCAACCTCCAACTTGTTTTCACCCAAGATCCAATATCTCAAAGAGCAACTTCTTTTCTTTCTCCATTCATTTTATTTATTTGAGTCCCAATTTCATTGCTCAAATAAATGTTCCTCTTGTGCCCATAAATCATATCTATTATGTAAGGTCACCATATAAAACTGCAGCCCATTTAAGATTGGTTTGGTTCGAGTTTAAATTCAGACAAGTTTGAACTAAATTCGAACTTGGTTAAATTTATTATCGGTAAAAATTCCGAAAGTTATTTTAGAAAATCAATCATACGTGGTTCCATAAAAATATTTCTCCAGCTCTATTTTCTTGTCTTACTCTCTCTTACTTATTTTTTCAAATCTGTTTTTTTAATTAAATGGAAAGAAGAAGTAACAAAGGGAGAGAGAGAGTTTAGCCAGCCCACATATGGTTTTCTCACAGCCGGCCCACACTTTCCTTTGTATCTTTCGCTAGCCCAACTCCACCAATCGTTCTTCTTCTTCTTCCTCTGTACAGCCGCCCATCCACCATAGCTACGTCGACGCCGAGTGTGATTTGACGGCCCGTAGAGCTCCCCTACACCCTTTAAAACGTGCCTCGGTGCCCCTAGGGTTCCTCCGCTACCCGTTTCCCCCTTCTCCTCCCTCTCTCGCCGCTGAGGTAAGCCTCTCCACGCCATAGCCGTCGCCATGAACATGAAGAGCTCGGGCTCGAGTTCCTCCTGATCCACTGCACCTCGAGCCCTCCAGCGCCGTCTGCAGCATCTTCTCGACGTCCGTTGGCTTCCTCGCCCACGCACGCTCCCTCAAGAACCCCGGGAGCTTCGTCCTTGATGCCTACCTCCCCTGCTTCCCCCACTTCCTGGACCCGAGGACGTCGCCCCGGTCAGCGTCTCACCAGCCTCTCCATCGCCTCCTCGACCTCCTCTCCGTGCCTAAGGAGGCCCTGGTGAGCTCCTACACCTCCCATCCCTATCCCCTTGACGAATTCGTCCTGCAGGCCATCGATTCCGTCGTGTCCGAGCCGCTACTGCCGTGCTATCGCCATGGCAGATTTTGAACCGGGCCGATGGTTTGTTTCGCAACTCCCGCACCCTCAACCAGGCACCCGTGCATGCACCCCCTTTTCCGCATGCCCGATGATGCCCAACAACAACGATCTCCACCACGTTCGCTCGCTGTTGTCGTGAGTTTTTTTGCGGCGCATCCATGGCTGCGAGCTCGCCAACATCCCACACACACAGCGCAGCCTCCCACACATGCAGCTGCTCCGCACGCACACACACACCATCACCTATTTCTGCAGCCCTGCCAGTGACCCGCAAGTCGCGTACTATGCTCGCGCAGCACGCCCGCGTTTTCGTATCACCCGACGCACTGTGCGTAGCCATGTCTCCTTGTCGTGCTTCGCCTCAATGGCAGCGAGCTAAAGCTCGTGCTTTTGCCTCCGCCCACATCACCTTTGCATGCATCCAGACACCCATGAGCGCATGTACTCCACGCCGCACCCATGCGCACCCCCCTGCACGCTCAAGAAGCCCGTGCTCCCCGGTGTGATCGTGGCCGGGCAGCTCAGCTGCAAGACCGACCATGTCCTCTGTTCTTGTTTCTCTGTCAGTTCCGTCGCATGATTGAATGTCATTTATATTATCAGCAGTTCGAAAACAAGAACTTAGCTGCAACACAGTGGCTGGCTCCTTGGTCCTCCACCCAGGAGATCTATGGATTGAATCCCAGCTCACCCCAGATTTTTTGCCTGGGTGTTTTACTTTTGTTTTACCTATTCCAGCGTGCATAGATTAATATGAGCGGTGCTCTGCTTTTGTCACCAGCACCTAGCCAGCCTAGCTGGTCCTCCCGTCGTTCCAGCACCAAGGGGTCTGGTGTTCAAATCACAACCACCCCTATTTTTCTTTTGTTTTATTTTTGATTTCTGTTCTGTCCCATTTTCACACACACACTCACACACACACACACACACACACACACACACACACACACACAGACACACTTAGCCGCATGGGCCCGAATTAGAATTGGGCCTCACTATGTTCAGGGATTCGGCCCAGTGCCTTCCCTATTGTTTTTTTTCCATTAGTTCTATGGCATATTTGGCAGATTTGCATACATTTTTTATGATCATATCTTTTAAATGCTTAGTTCCAATGAAACATGTTATATATGTAAAATACATAAAATTTTATATAGATTAATTATATCCAACTTTCATGCATGATAAAAATGTTTAAACTTGTTGTTTGCATTAATTTGCATAAATGCCATGTTAAAACGGTTTCTCTCATAACTTAATAACCGTAGCTCCGTTTCTAATGAACTATATATGTAACTTGTCTAGAAAAATGCATAGAATAACATGGTGCACTTTAGTTTCCTATTTAATAAATATAAAATATATTTAGCTCAAATCTGGAAAAAATTATAATTTGCATATGATGTTGTTTTGGAAATGCTATATGTTGTTTCCGGCCTCATTTAAAACGCTTAGTTGATGTAATTTATTTGTGCTTCACCTCTTGCCATGTTAACCAACATTTGAAATTGCCATGTAAATAAACGAGAGTGAACTAACTAATTCGAATGTGGAGTTTTGTCAATATGCAACTCGTTGCATATTGAACTTCTCTTAATGTGTATTAGTCGATTGTTGTGCATTGTCATGCCTTGCATATGTAAACCAGACATGCATCATCATTGTTTGCACATCATGTAATGAATATGTTGTGGTGTTTACCATGTCATTCGTTTGTTTCCGGATCGCTTCTTCTCGATAGACTTCTGAAAGCGTTCGGAGTGTGAGGATTCGTTCGACTATGTCCCGTACGTCTACTTCACGGATTCGTTCTTCTTCCAAGCGGGATCTCAGGCAAGATGAACATTTCCCTAGATACCACTACTATCATTGCTATGCTAGTTGTCTCGCTTCTATCGTTTTGTCTTGTTACCCACCACTTATATGCCAAGACTCCTAACATTGCCATGAAAAGCCTCTAACCCCTCCACAACCCAGCAAACCATTGTTTGGCTATGTTACCGCTTGCTCAGCCCTTCTTATAGCGTTGCAAGTTGCAGGTGCAGGTTGTATCCATGTGACAACATGGATATCTTGAGATATCACAATATTATTGCTATTTAATTTAATGCACATATATACTTGGTAAAAGGTGGAAGGATTGGCCTTTTGCTCGGTGTTTTGTTCTACCTTTGCCGCCCTAGTTACTTGTGTACCGGTGTTATGTTCCATAATGAGCGCTCCTAACATGCTTGGGGTTGTTATTGGGACCCCTTTGATTTTCCTTTTGGGATAAAACTCGTCTGGCAAGGCCCAACATTGGTTTTACCATTCGCCAAACCTACCTAGCAGTCAGCGATGCCACCTCGGGGCACCTCGAGGCATTTTCTTCGGCTACCGTCCACTTCGCATAGTCGGATGATGCCCATAGATAGAGAGCGCGCGACTCTAGATGCGGATCTGGCTCACCGGGAGGCCTTGCTGGATTTATTTTACCTTTCTCGAACGTCTTGTGCATCGGTATTTCGAGGATACTTTGGGCTATCTCGAGGTTGAGGTTTTCCGGAGCAGCTTGTGGTTAGTTTGTGATGGATGAGTTGGAGCACCCCTGTAGGGTTAAATCTTTTCGGAAAGGTGCCCGCGGTTATGTGGCAACTTGGAAATTTGTTTAACATCCGGTCATAGAAAACTTAAAGTAAACTCAAATAAAATACACCAACCGTGTGCGTAACCATGACCGTCTCTACTCGTGAGTTCTGAACCGAGAGAGAACACGATGAGGTTATGTTTGACTTGTAAATAGGTGTTCAGGATCACTTAGTGATCATTACTAGTTCACGTCCGTTTATGCGTAGATCACCCTTCTTATTCTTGTACTTGTAAGTTAGCCACTCAAATAAATGCTTAGTGCTTGCTGCAGCCTCACCACTTAACCTTACCTCACCCATTAAGCTTTGCTAGTCTTGATACCCTTGGAAATGAGATTGCTGAGTCCCTGTGTGTGGGGACCCCGACTCATAAGTCGTGATCACCGAATGTACGTGCACAGTGATCCCAGAGATCAATGCTCACTGAACACACAGAAACTGAATAACAAGAGTCTTACATCCTTTACGTTCCATTTTACTTGAATATGGCCTTTATGGCCAAGTCTTCATATGTTTGCAGCGGAAATATTCAACGATAGCGTGAACCCATGCCATCTGCCTTAACCCTACAGGCATTCTGACTGGGAAGCGTCCTAGCTCACATGTTCGTCACCCAGGGCAATCTTCATCATAACCTGGTCTTTCATGCCTGGCCAATAAAATAACCAGTGGCAAGCCAGTGAGTACTTTGAATGTACTCGCAAGCAACCCATGTTTTGGCTCAAGGTATAACAATGCATGATATAGCACTAATAGGTAAGTTGCAGAAAGATAATTTTGAGTGCAATGACATGTTCAATCAACTTGTAAAAGCATGCATCAACAGGTTGTAGATATCCATATGAACAGGTTACAGATATCAATATAAACAGGGGTTGAACATCTCATGTTCAATCCTCATGCCAAGTCATCAGACTTAACTTAGGTATCATCTTTGTTACCCACTCGCACACACACACACACACTAAGTTTTTGGGAAAACATCTGGACATAGTCTAAGCAGCACCACCCAACTGTCCTTGACCGTGGACACGGCTATTCGAATAGTTTTACACGCTGCAGAGGTTGTACACTTTACCCACAAGACTCGGGGAACGTTCGTGTCATCCACGACTCGCGGTATATTACATACCCGGTAAGCACCAGAACAATGCCTTTCCCTTGACGACACTAAACAAAGAGTCTACTCGTTGGTGACATCCCTCATGATATACATCACACGTATCATCCATGAGGGAACGCAACGGTGTGCCCGGTGTCTGTGAAAACAGCCCATGATCGTCAATTCCGATACGACCCCTTTTCGAGAGTGACCACGCCACTCCCGCCACTACTAATGCGGGCTCTCTACTAGCATCAACCAAAGTAATCAACAAAGCCCCTTCCCATATAGGGGGGTAGAGTGGTCGCACATGTAAGGTTGGGACGGTCGACAAATCTTAAATCTAATCGTTTTCAGAAAACACACACATTCAACTTGCCTCGGTACACCACTTCTTTATCAAGTGGTTACCTAGGTCAACACCATCTCCCTCGGGCATTAGTGGCACCCGACGGGGTTTTCGAAAAGTCTTTGAAATCATTTCCTTTCCGACACCATGCATTTTCCCATCCCACTTGCGTAGCAACTACTTAGCATCCTAACTACTTTGCACCCGCGGAACCCTCATAGGAAGGCAGGGTCATGCTCAGTGCAAGTACCAACAAGGAAAGTAACGGAGGTAACCCATATAGGTGGGCACCACAATCATCATGAATCGATGCAACAAAGTAAGTGATATATGCCATGCCAAAAAGGGTTTCATAGACATGGTCAAAGGGCTGCTTGCCTGACTCAGCAAAGTCTTTGAGGTTTCACACGCTTCTGATCCAACTCCGAGCACTCCGTCTACTTCGTCAACTACCGTCGGAAACAACCACAATAAGCAACGCAACAAGCAAAGAAATAAAAGTTGTCTATAAATAGGAGTTTTATTTTTCTTGAACCTCTCTGGTCATAAGAAAAATACCTAAAGTTTCTCTACTGGATTTGGATCAGAAAAGTTTTTTGAATAGGCCAATAAGGTGGAAATGAAGGGATTAATGATTCTGTAATAATTCTACAGAAAATATTTTTATAAAAAGAATGAATGCACTCATCAATTAGGGCATGATTTTAGAATAATTTAGAAAGTGGTTTCACTTGATTTGGAGTTGGGATAAATTTCCTATGATTTTACTAAGATGAAATAAATGGAAAGTGTGCCATTTATTTGGTCTATCAGAATATAGCATAGGAAAAATGTCCACTAAGTAGGCAATCATATAAGAGGTACAAGAAAATTGGAATCACCTCATTTGTAGCTAGCATTAATACAATAGAGATTTTGCAATGTGGCTATGAATAGTTCAAATTTGAATTCAAATTTCAGCAGGACAAGAACATGTGATGAAAAATTATGGAAGTTGCACCATTAAATAGCTTGGATTTTTAGAATAATATAGGAATTTGAATCATGCATTTGGATAAATATTTTATCTTGTAGGATTTTTGGAAGTTTAAGAATAAAGGAAAAAGAAAAAAAAGTGCTACTATGCTAATTGGGCGAGAAGGATGCTAGTTTGGAAGTTTAAGAATAAAGGAAAAAGAAAAAAAGTGCTGCTATGCTATTTGGGCAAGAAGGATGCTAGTAGAGCCGGCCCAGGGAGGAAACAGCCCAGGGTGAGGCGGCGTGCGTGGCAGGTTTTATTTCAAACCTGCACGCGGGGCCGACCTGGCAGCGAGAGGGAGAGGGGTGTGGGGGTATGATAGGTGGGCTCCACCTGTCATCCCTCACCTCACGACACGGAGCAGGGAGGAGCTCACCGACGGCGCTGTGGTGGACGGCGAGGCGATCTGAGAGCACCGGCGGGCTCAGGGTGGAGCCGCCGTTTGGGTGGCGCAAGATTTGGTCGCCAGGGGGGTGGTGTTTGCCGGCAACAAGCGAGCACGACGGAGAGGCTTCGTGAGCCGGTTGCCTCGGTCGTCCAGAGCTGGAAAGGAAGGGAGAAAGAAGCGGGGGAAACATAAGTGACTCA
Organism: Elymus sibiricus; assembly: GCA_039707655.1. Classification (NCBI taxonomy): domain Eukaryota; kingdom Viridiplantae; phylum Streptophyta; class Magnoliopsida; order Poales; family Poaceae; genus Elymus; species Elymus sibiricus. The sequence goes on along the minus strand of CM077667.1, from coordinate 239,360,638 downwards.
CAGGGGCTCTAGATCGAGGGAAAATGGGTGCGTGGGAGGTCGGTACCGAGCGGACAACGACGAACCGACGCGGCGAGGCTCTGCTCGATCCCGAGCGTAGCGATCTTCTGAGGAGGAACGGATGGCGCAGGCGGTCGATTGGGAGGATGAGGAGTCAGCAGGGGGAGAGAGAGGGGTCCGGGGGTCTCTTATATAGACGTGGCCGGAGTTCGCCGTGGACGGGGCTCACGACCATGGTCCGGGCAGCGCCTGGGGCCACAGGAGGTTGAATGGGAGGCCGGGGGTCGTCCGTGGGAGTGGTTCACGACGTGGAGAGGAGAGAGGGGGAGCCAGGGTAGATAAGGGGGCCGCGCGTGTGAGAAAGCTCACTAGAGCTCTTGGGCGGCCATGGCACGCATGCGAGGGAACCAGCAGAGGGGGGAGAGGAGGGGGACAGGAGTGTTGCGTCTCCCGGACGTCGAGGCAGCCTCATGGGACATGATGGGGTGGCCCGAGATGGTTGGGGGAGGTGATTGGGTGGCGGCTACACTGCGGCTGGGCACTGTAGCACGCCCCAAAGCATGCCTTTGGCATGCCAGTGCATGCGTTGGCATCTTCTACGTGGCCACAAGTCTCTAGCGGGTCTATGGTGAGGTAAATAACGTGGAGAAGGCATTGGATGCTCTGGTGGTTTCCTTAGAATAGAAGGAGAGTGGGGAGAGAGGAAGATTCTTGCTGTCGAGAGGGTAAAATGAGGGTTTTACCACCTCAATCAGTGACCTGAGGCTATGGGGTTTTTACTGGAGGTGCAAGGTGACTCTAGAAAGATGTGGTAAAAATTTGGGGTCAAGGAGAAATAGGGAAGAGGTGAAAACAGTAACTTCTAGAAATGACCATAAGGTGTTTGATGGTTGTTTGGGCAAGAATATTTTACCCACTTACTGTGAGAATTAACAGGATTGAATATAGGGTAGAAACAAGGTTGATCACAAGGTTTGAGATTATTTGAGAAAAGTTGACAATGGAAACTTTGCAAACCCTAGAAATTAACAGAATCAGATTTCTGTAGATCTAGGCATGCAAATCTATTCTCCTTAATGCACCACTTGGTTTAGTAGCATTATTTGGCGATTAGAACATGTCCACAAAGTTTGGGGTCAATAGGAGACAATTGGTAATGTAAACTTGTTCAAGTTTGGTTTTGGACAGAGAGGGTTTTGGGATATTTTGGTGAAGCAAATCAATTTGTATTGGGATGAAAATTTGCAAGATCATCACAAATATCATGTGTGATTTGTTAGAATTTTCCTGGAATTACTTGAGAATATTTCCTATAGACATATTTCAAAAGCTTGAAACAGACAAAAAGGGTTTTGGAAGGTTTTGTCCAATATTTTGAACATGACCATGTGTTGAAACTCATATAAATGGAAAATATATGTTCATTGAGTATCCCTAAATTTTCTCAAATATTTTGAAAGCATTTAAATAATTTTTCCCTATGAAAGACCATTTCTGGCCTTAAGAAAAAGCCTTTAAATGAAATAGTAAAATAAACATTAAAATTAATATTTGGTGGTTTTGGGAAGTCTTATATATGGTAGGTTCCAAATAAAGTCCTTGGGGTAAAGCATCCACCCTAATTTGAGGACTTGTAGTACACACCTGAATCCAGGGGGTTTTGAAAACCTATTTTAAATAAATGCCTTTTGTCCAAAATAATATTTTATAAAAATAGTTTTATATCCTATACACATGGCATGATCATTGGTAAGGGTTCTTGGATCAAGGAGATGAGTTTGGAGTGTAGGAGGAATTCTATGGACCAAAACACAAACAAGCAAACAATCAATCAGCAACCAAGTCAAGCATCACAAGCACACAAAAAGTTTTTGTTGGCCCTAATTTTTGAGCTATGATCTCTTAGTCATGAGTTAAAACATAGGGTGTGACAGGCCTACCCCCTTACAAGAATCTCGTCCCCGAGATTCCTAGGCTAGGCGTAGAAGAGATGCGGAAATTCACGTTGCCATGTTGCTCTTGCTCTGGTGTGGTTGCTCCACTGGTCCTTGAGGTGTTTGACGATACGGCTTTGAGTGCATCGTTTGACTCGATCTGAGAGTTGGATTGGATTCCTGCGGTATGCTAGGCCTTACTAAGAGTTAAGGGCCTGGTGAACGGGGTTCGAGCAAAGGCCTGGCTTGTGTGTGTATTACAAAGTCGGAATATGGGGCAAGGTAGTGTGTCTGCGTGCTGGTCCTGGAGTTATTCCCATTGGTTAGTGACATCTAGATGTCTTGATGCGGAGCATCCTACGGACATCACCATGTCAAGAGTCCGTTTGGCAAGTGACATGTGCGACCTCTACTTCACATACATAAAGGTGAATCATCTCCTTTACACGTGTCCACTTGACCCCTTCGAGGATGGCATACTACTTGACACTCCTTCCGTGTGCATACATAGGTATTGTCGGACCTTCACGGATGACAAGGAGGAGTGCAAGCGCCAAGGAACGACTACACCATCCTCAAGGGAAGCCTGGAAGCGGAGACGGAAGAAGATGGAGCTGCGGAGTCTACAGCAGCCGGACGTGCGATGTCTTCCGGACGTCCGACGTCTTCCGGACATCCGATGCCTGGAGTCCATCCCCGCCAGAGGACGAGGAGAATCTACAGCGACCGGACGACCGACGCCTTCCGAACGTCCGACAGACTCCAATGCCCGGACGTCCGAGCCCATCCGTAAATCCGCCGCCAAGTCACCCGCGCCGAAATGACGGAAGTCCGAAGACCTCCGGACGACTGACACGCTCCGGACGTCCGGGCCCTCCCGAGCCTCCGGACGACCGACGCCCTCCAGACGTCCGGCACCTGTGTGTGTAGCTGCGGGCCTTGGGCCTTGTACCCTTTCTCCACTTACCCCTTCGTGGCCAAGACTATATATACTCTTCCCCCACCTCCTTTCTAGGGTAGCAAAGTGATAGCTCATTCATACATGAGCTTTGCTCCTTCCTCTACTTCTCTCATGGAGACCGAGGCCTCCACCGGAGAAGATCCCTAGAGGATTTCAAGACCCCTTCCAAGGGAAGATCCGTCTACGGATTTCAAGGCCCATCTCTCCTAGAGATTTGGATGAACTACCCATGTATCTTTATTTCCATTGTTGTTCTTGGATCTTGATGCATCCCGTGTATTGCTTGTGATTTGAGGAGTACTTGGTGTGGATCTTGTCCAATAAAGTGTTTTCCCCTTTGATTTCTCCACGTTTTCCCCTCGTGTTCTTCGTGTTCATCGAGTTCTTCTTTAAATCCACCTCCAATTCGTGAAGATCGGGACACCCTCTGGTTTGCCCCGTATCATATTGGTATCAAGAGCCACGTTGCCACGAATTTGGAGCCCTACCCCCCACTTTTCTTGCATTAGTTCGTGTTTTTCTTCCCAATTTTGAAAATCTCCACAAAAAGAGCCCAAAAAAATTTCTTGTGATTTGTTGTTCTAGTGTGTTTTTGTTGATTTTGATCCGTGGATGTAGTGTTTGGCAAGTGGACCTACTTTCCTTGGCGTTCCCTAGCCCTAATTTTTCTTTTTCCCCTTCAATTTCGAGCCCAAAATCATCAATTTCCGCCCAAAATCGCGTCCCGGATCTCAAATCTCGAGCTGACCCAGACCCCTCGGACGTCCGACCATTTCCGGACGTCCGGACCCCTCTGAAGCTTCGGACGTCCGACAGCCTCCGGACGTCCGGAACCCCTAAACAGACCCGAAATCTCGGAATTCCGGCCCGTCCGGACGTCCGACCCCTGGATGTCCGTCACTTCTCGGACGTCCGTAACCTGTAGAAACTGACTCGGCTGGAATTTTGTTTCGGCCATAACTAATTCACCCGAACTCCAATTTTGACGTTCTTTAGCTCGTTGGATAGCTATTGATACCCCCTATCCCACAAAATTAGTTTCACCATCATTTGAGACCATCATATTTTTCAAAGTTTGGCAAGTTTGCCTAGGCCCTCCACCATATCATCCGCAATACCACCATAGCATTTCGCAACCTAACCCATTTTGGTTCCCTTTGCATTTGTGGTTGCTTGAGTTGTGATTTGAGTCTCCTAAGGTGTTTCGGCTACTTAGGGATGGTTACTTCTTCATCAACCACCGGTGACTTGTATCGGTCCATCATCTACATCGACCACCGACGTTCGACATCGACGGCGACCATCCATCCTTTGAGACCATCTTCAACCGGAAGCAAGGCCGGTTACTCCCGACTTCGCGAAAGGTTAAGTGTGATGAAGGTATCCATTCCGTCATACACTTTTCCTTCCTTGCCATTACATCTTGATAGCCCCACCATCTGTGTGATTACCTTCATACCTATTGAGACTAGCTATCTGAGTATTGCCGGGCTTCGCGAAAACTTGTGCACCATAGTGATACGATATCATATTGTTAAATCATTTAAAATATCATATAGTGCAATTTCGTGCTCCCGTGCATATCTTGTGATACTTTTTTCATATATTTGGTTGAGGCTCAATAAGAATAGTGGAAAGGAAGAGAAGAGACACAAAAAAAGCTTCTAAGCAAGAAAGAAAGATCAAAGCTTATAAGCATAGAGTTGAGCATGAAAAGAGATACTTGTGCATGAGGATACATGGAATAGGAAACGTTTTGCTTGCATGAATAGGATTGGTGCCAAGTGGTGAATCCTGCCCAAATGTGCAATCAAGCTAGCGTCTCTCCTAGTGTTTGTGCAACACGAGCTTAGCCTTCGTTAGGAAATTTTGTATTGCTCATTCCTATAGTTGCACAAGCCCAATTATCCCACCGTGTGTGTTTCTTTATTGCCTTCCTCTATATTTGTGATCACTTGCTTTGCATTTTGAGTCCATTGGATTGATTTCAACATTTGCAATATCTTGGACTTCATTTTGCTTGATATTTTGTGCCACTAACCCCACCGAGCTCCACTATAAGCCATTTGTGTAGGTTGTGAGAATTGGACAAGGTTTTTCACCAAGTGCACTCTTTTCCTTGCTTACATTGTGGTCTTTCGAGATCCATCCACAACTTTGTAAAGAGGTAACTTTGGTATGTTCATTCCATCTCGTTCTCATGCCTTCTCGAGTGCTTCCATGGATAGGGACGGCACATATCCTTCAGTCTACAACAACAATGACGAGTTCGATGCCATGAAGAAAACCATCGACGCTAAGATGGATGCTCATTTGGAGGAGCTCAAGGCCCTCATCAAGAACCGCACGAGATCTTCATCATCTTTGAGAAGACGCTCAAGTGCACATGCTTACGAGCTACCATCTCCGGCAAGATCAAACCGGCATCGACACCATCAACGACATGAAGAAATAATGACGCCAACATCAAGGCGTCCAACAAAGAACATGCGTGAAGGTCACGAGCTCGACACCAACCACCGCTCGATGACTTCACCAACTACCTTGGCATCTTCGCCAAGCGACTTCAAGGCATCTTCACCTTTGGATATGCGGCATCTTCGCCGACAAGCACCTCAAGAGAAGCTCCCCAAGCTCAAGTCCGTGACTTCCATGAGCTACTACGACCTCGACATCGACCACGAGATTCCTTTCTTTGGGAGTCAAGACCTTGAGGAGTATCTTGATTGGGAGCGCAAGATGGACTACTACCTCAAGCTACTTCAAGCCCCTTCCAAAGATGAAGTGAAGTGCGCCACAAGAAACTTCCACGGCGACGCATCGACATGGTGGCTTCACACATCTTCGACGAGCTTTGACATGAGTTGGTCCAAGTTGAAGAAAGCGTTGTGGCGAGAGTTTGTGCCTTCAGCATACACGGAACATCTTCAACGCCAATTGGAGAACACCATACAAGGATCCAAGTCCCTCGATGAGTACTTCATGAAGATGAAGAAAGCCTTGCGACGAGCCGGTGTGGACGACCCCATTTGGATGAAGTTCCACTTCATGATGGGATTGAACAACGACATCGCCAAGACTATCTTCCACAACAACTACGAGTCTCTCGAAGACCTCTACATTGGTGCTCTCATGGCAGAACATGAACTCAAGGCCAAGGCTACTCGACCCCGAGCACACTTCGCGACGACCAAGCTCCACGACGACGAGCATGAGGGTACCACCAAGATGTCCAAGCCCGACGAGCTCCAAGACCACGCTCCCTAGTCCGACTTCACCGCCATCCCTCTTTGTGGCATTGACGATGCCGAGTCTACCACGACTCTTTTTGAAGACGGCGCGGCGACGACCACGACTACGGAGCCACTCAAGGAACATGCTTTGGAGGCGAGCGACAAGGTGGCGAGCAAGGATGACGCTTGCATCTTTGGAGGCAAGATTTATGTTGAGTCATCTTCGGCCTTCATCCACGGCGACGGTGATGAGATGGTTGAGCATGGGATTTTCCCTTCAACCACGGCGACGTTTGGTGATGAGTTGAGAGACTTATGCCACCATATTGAGAGTGAGAGTGACTTCACCACTAGCCCCATATATGATGAGTTGCCCCAATTCCCATGTGAGGAGAGCCACAAACCCCACCACTTGAGTGAGATGAGTGACTCCACCATATGTGAGTATGAGTGCAACTACCTAGAGGGAGTGAGTGAGCCACCACCACATAGAGCGAGTGAGGTAGTTGATAGGGCATGTGAGGCCATGTTGATTTCTAACAACTTAACCTCTACCTCCATTGTGTCTTCTCATTTGGTGCTAGGTCCCATATACGATGACGAGCCGATCCTTGACGACTTCGTCCTTTCTTTGGACAAGACGATGGCCATGGTGGAATATGACGCACCCCCCACATGGTTCCATCACAATGAAGATGACCACAAGTTGGTCTATGCAACCTCACCTACACCACATGAGTGGAATGAAAAAGGTAACTTAGGTGAAGGTGATGTTCTTGTCCCACTAGTGGACTTTGATTGCTTGCATGTTGATGATCACCCTATTTTCATGCTTCATGATTATGCGACTTCCTCATGTGATGAATTGCCCATTTATGATGAGTTTGACGATTCTCATGTGGAGTCTATTAGTTATGATGCCATGTTGCATAGGATACCTTGTGAGAACTCTATAGGTCACATCATGTTTGACAATCTGCTTGACTTGTCATATGCTATGTATGAGATCACCCATATTGCATCTTCGCAATCTCATCGTAGTAACTATGCATATGCCATTAAAATAAACCCAATTTGCACATATGGCATAGATGACAAACCCATGGTTATTGGCATTTGCTTTTCTTGTGATGATATTGCCATGCTCCCTTTGCATCATTTGCGCAATTGCTCACATATGACATGCCTTGACCATCATGCTTTGGATATGCATTGTTTTGGATGTTATCCATATTCTCCATATTATGCTTCCGCTATTGCACATCAGGAGACCCCCATAGTTTCCTCATTCACATTAGGAGATTTTGATCCATCCTACACATTGCACAATCTCCACAATTGTGCGCCAACTATGTTTTCCATTGATATGAATGATATGCTTGTGCCACATACTTGCTACAATTTGCGTCCCAATCATGTTGAGCATAATAACTATCATTGCGTGATGGATGACGTATTCATATACCATGCCTCAAATATCTTCGAGCATTGTTTTTCTTGTGCTAACTCTCACGTGCACATACACATCATGATGGATGATGTGTATATTTAACATGCACACACCTTTTTTTCGTGTGTCTCCTTGTTGTGTAGGTACACACGATTCTTCGTCAACCTCGCAAGCGCACGAGTTGACGAAAAGAGCTCTAGAGAGCAACAAATATGTGCGCCACTATGGAGTTCTTACCCTCCAACCACCCTCTTTGCGCAAATACTTCGCGCATTTCTTCTACATGGCTCTCACATGGCTATGGCTTATTTCCCATTACACTTATTATGCCCATATTGCCATGTTCACTTAGCATGATATGTTCATTTATATGCCTTTGCCATGCATTTGTGACCCATGCCTTGCATCTCACATGTCACTTCATTCTCATATTCGTATGTGTATTTGCAAGCGTGGTGGAGGATTTACTTGCTATTGCCATGTTTACTTTGTGACCCATGTCTATGATGATACTTTGCTCTTGCTTCGTGCTCGCGATATGTCATGTGCATTATTTATGTCCACTATTTAATCATATGACATGATTGCCGATGGTTACTACTTGCTCCTTTTTATGCGGTTGATGACAACCATTGCCATGCTTTGCACATGAGTGATATTTCTTATTGTCATATGTCTCCATATGTTGCCTCTCTCATGCTTGATGCTTTGCCATGTATTGAGTGCAACAATGCTTTTGATCGTGCTAATGAGATTGCCCCCATAGCTTTCTCTCATATTAGTGGAGTTTTTGACATATTTCATGTGAAGCATGCTTTCCTTCCTTCTTTGCACCATATGCCTAGTGCCATGAATATTGCCATTGTTGCATCCTTTTATTCATGTACTTCTGATCCTGACACTTATGTGCAAGAGAAGAGAACCATCATGATGGTGATGTGTTTGTCTACCATGCACATACATTGTTTCCTTTGTTGTGTGTATGTGTAGGATACTTCGACTACATGTCAACTTCCACTTCACGTGAGTTGACCATTCGAGCTCTTGAGAGCGAACCATGCTACACCGACGCGTTTCTACATCGCACTTGCTTGCGCATCGGCATTGTGGCGGACGCACACGTTCACGCTTTTGAGGTGACATCCTTCTTGAGCATGGATATTGTGGCTCATCCTACTTGTGTTGCTTGTACCATGACATATATGGGTCATCTTGGACCACTTACTTGCACACATGTTCGAGTTATTGCTTCTCCTCACGATTGCCACATTTCCATGCCTCATGACATATATGACTTGTGTGTTGCATCCAACTTGTGGATTGTTTGCTCTTATCATATGCTTGGTTGCAACAATGTCCAGTATTCACATTTTCCATGCAACATTGCTTGCTACATGCTTGACTTGCTTGCCTCACACATGATGCCCAATTGCTCTTTATATTGTGTTGAGTGCCGCACTATCTTCACTACACCATGTGCACATTATGCTTGGATTGCCTTGCACTTTGGATTGCACCATGTGTTTAGACACTTCATATTACTTGGTGTTGTGAATGATTCCTATGCATACCATAGGCCTTTGCTTGAATGCTTACATGCCATGACACTATCCCTTGTCACACCATATGTTATGCATGATGACAACACTTGTTCGGTGAATCACCAATTGAATGCTTGGTTTTGCACTAACGCGAACCACATTTGTTTTTCCAAGTGTTTGTCGTATTTGCTCCTTTTAAAGGAATTACTTGACGGTGCGACATTGGAGAGTGCCCCTTTCGAGCTTACTGATGATGAGTGCTTGGTGATCGTCCACTTTTACATGGCGACGCCATCTCTTTCCCATGGTGATTTGGATTTTGATCCGAGGACGGATCTTTCCCAAGGGGGAGGGGATGATGTGGAGCATCCTACGGACATCACCATGTCAAGAGTCCGTTTGGCAAGTGACACGTGCGACCTCTACTTCACATACATAAAGGTGAATCATCTCCTTTACACGTGTCCACTTGACCCCTTCGAGGATGGCATACTACTTGACACTCATTCCGTGTGCATACATAGGTATTGTCGGACCTTCACGGATGACAAGGAGGAGTGCAAGCGCCAAGGAACGACTACACCATCCTCAAGGGAAGCCTGGAAGCAGAGACGCAAGAAGATGGAGCTGTGGAGTCTACAGCAGCCGGACGTCCGACGTCTTTCGGATGTCCGACGCCTGGAGTCCATCCCCGCCAGAGGACGAGGAGAATCTACAGTGACCGGACGACCGACGCCTTCCGGACGTCCGACAGACTCCAGCGTCCGGACGTCCGACTCCATCCGGAAATCCGGCGCCAAGTCACCCGCGCCAAAATGACGGAAGTCCGAAGACCTCCGGACGACCGACACGCTCCGGACGTCCGGGCCCTCCCGAGCCTCCGGACGACCGACACCCTCCGGACGTCCGGCACCTGTGTGTGTAGCTACGGGCCTTGGGCCTTGTACCCCTTCTCCACTTACCCCTTCATGGCCAAGACTATATATACTCTTCCCCCCACCTCCTTTCTAGGGTAGCAAAGTGATAGCTCATTCATACATGAGCTTTGCTCCTTCCTCTAATTCTCTCATGGAGACCGAGGCCTCCACCGGAGAAGATCCCTAGAGGATGTCAAGACCCCTTCCAAGGGAAGATCCGTCTACAGATTTCAAGGCCCATCTCTCCTAGAGATTTGGATGAACTACCCATGTATCTTTATTTCCATTGTTGTTCTTGGATCTTGATGCATCCCGTGTATTGCTTGTGATTTGAGGAGTACTTGGTGTGGATCTTGTCTAATAGAGTGTTTTCCCCTTTGATTTCTCCACGTTTTCCCCTCGTGTTCTTCGTGTTCACCGTGTTCTTCCTCAAATCCACCTCCAATTCGTGAAGATCGGGCCACCCTCGGGTTTGCCCCGTATCATGTCTCGTGATAGAATAGAAGGGTCAAGGTTTTGGTGTAGCTTGCCATTGACGGGGAAATCCTCATCTTCCTTAAAGCAGGGGATCTTCAGTCGCAGGTGGTCTTCATCCTTGAGAGTGTTGAAGCGCGTCATCGTAGGCTTCTCGTCGAGATTTTCTGCTTGAGTAAGTTTCCCACGTATGTTCTTCATTCATCTTCGTCCTTTTTTCTTCATCGTCTTGGACGCATGTTTCAAGTGGGCCTTCGAGTCTTTTGGTCTACCTGTCTCTCCGTAGCCATTTGTGGCACGGTTTGAGATAAGTCTTGTCCCTAAGACTAAGCTTAGAGATTCAACGCGAAAACGGTTCCTACCCCCTAGGAAAGTTTCGAGGGGGTCCTAGATGAGCCGGCTACCCAAAAGTATAGTCCAACCATCCGATCCCCAAGGTCTGAGGTTTGGCAGGTGGGGTGAACCACTTTCGATAGGGGTTTCACCATGATCCCGTCAGGGTCACGCACTTGATTGGGCCAAAAAGGGGCTAGTAACAAAGTCACGACAGTCGTTCCACTCCGTTCCAGGCATTTGGAGAGAGTAGGGACGTCATGCTACCTTGTATATCGTCAAAGTGGTGGGGTGAGGGGTGCTGCCAACTTCTTGGTTACTTCTTAGTCAGGAGCTGATAGGGCTCTCTAATTCTCTTGATTCCCAAGGACTTCATCGTGGTTCAACGTTGGTGCTTCTTGATGTAGTCTCGCCGAAGTAGCTGGTAGAGGAGTGGTGGTTGACTTCTCTTGCTCCTTCTTCGTCGTCGTCGTGGCTTTCCCACCGTAGTGGTCCTTCATCTTGCTGGAGCAAGAATGTCTTCTGCTGCGGGGAGGGTGCTTCGAGGAGTCCAAATTCTCTAAGGTATAACCTTACTCTTTGAGAGGCAAGGCAATTGGTGTTTCTGGGGCTTATCCAATAGGGCTAAGGTGTTCCTTTCTCTCATTGGGTAAATAAGTATGTCATCCGTGAGGGCAACAACATATTTCCCCAACTATCACAAAAGCACATTGCTCGTGGGATATGTGAGAGGAGCAGGCATTTGCTCCGGATGGTCACTTGTCCAGGGGTTTGTGGTACATCGTAATCTAGTTCTTCGTGTCCACCTTTCTTATGGACCAGATTGGTGGTGGTCGAGGTGGAGTACTGACTATAGTCTTTTGACTTAGCGTCAAAGCCTATGGTCATATTCCGACCATGTCATGGTTCGGTAAAGCTTCGGGGTTTCAAGGAGCTTAGGATGTGAGTGAACGTCTATCATTTTATCCTTGAGCACAGTTCTTAGATGCCAATAGTCCTACCTATTGCTCCAAACAAAATAATCCTATTTCATCGAAGGCATTATCTCATATAAGTCAACTCCAATATCACTCTTGCTATTCAACTCCAAGGTTTGAGAGAAGGACTAAACCAAAACCTCATATGTATACTATATCTAACTCATATATGTCCCTATGTAAAAATCCTCGGTTGAAGTATACAAGCTGCTAAGCTTAAATCCAAGTGCTCAGCTAATTTATCCAAGGTCTAAGGTGTTGCATCTCTATGCTAAGGAAACATGTAATATAACAATCCAAGATCTCGTTTCCTTCCTACGAATCCAGTTAATCGATCCACAAATACCATCCACTATTACATGATATATTACTACTACAAATCCAATACCGGTGACGTTCCATATATCTCCTATATTTCCTAAAATCCCCAAATTCCGGAAAGAACTATCTCATCACAGTATAACCAGCAATTCCCATCATGATGACCTAGTAATCTCCAATGTTAGGCGCATAAAAATCCTTGAATCAAATCGGACAACAATCCAGTGTTTCTAGCTTATCTTCCATCAAGAAAAATGGTATCAAGATCGAGATCATAGGACTAAATCCAAATTACTCCGAACCACGTAGACTTACTCAATATCTATACTTCACTAAGTTCACCTATTTAATCCAAAACTCACATTTAGTGAGAATTCCTACTTGTTCTTCCGAGTCATAATCGTAACATCATCAATCCAGGACTATTACTTGACAAAGTTAAATTATCATATCACCAAGAATTTCAGCTTGTGATCATATTGTCCTACTAAATCCAATTTACTCATGGGAGAAATTATGCAACTCTATTAATTTGATCCACCAAGTTCTTCTACCAACATGAAAGTCTCGTAATCCACCAAAGGTCTTAGCCATATCCTTAAGCTATCTATCAAATCATTAGGCTACTAATCATATATCCTCAAAACGATCCCCCCTATGGCATCATCAAATCAAGTGCTAGCTTAAGAATGTAATGTGTTTGCTCACTACGATCACTCCCATCATGAAACCCAGTGTTAAACCAAGGTTATCGAAGCTTAACCAGTGCTCTCGCGCAAACCCGTATGTTAAGCACATGGCTAAGTGTTTGAGCTGGGGGGGTATCTAGTGAGGTCTGGGTCTATCTAGGGAAGGGCTTCCAACCTTGAGGGGAAAACATAACCCTTACGGGGTTGCACTTGGTTGAGTAGGGTGTCTTCAAAGTCTTCAGTACCAGTTGTCTATCGAGGTTGATCCTTGGTGCATCTTGTCTTGCCGGTCTTCACTTGATGAGATGGGGGGAGAGGGAAAAGTAACATAGAGGGGAGGTGCCTAAAGGGGTGCCATAGTGCAAGCGTAATCAATCAAGTGCCGAAAAGGCCAAGCACAACATTTAAATAAGGTAGGTGATATAGTCGTGTGCTCGTTGCCTAGGGCAAAAGTGCGACTTATATCAAAACACAAACAAATAAAACAAGCAACACACAATCATGGTTCTATCTGAACCATCACACGGACTCGACTTCGCATGGGGGACACACGACTCATCCTACCCTAGGGGTTCTCAGATTTAGTAGTCGTGCTTGGTTTGTGTGTCAGAGAGAAGAACATTCAGTCTTCTGGGTCTTCCTCAGTTGTCGCTACTTCTCTTGGCGTTGTACGTGGAACGATCAGGGTTGGGGCCTGGAGTATCTTCGACATCTTCTCATCTGGTAAGCTGACAGGGCGAAGGTGGTTCCTCGTGGCAACCGTTGACTCGGTCTTCTGTCGTCTTCTTCACCATGACCAGTCCTTCGTGTCTTCTAAAGCATCGAGGTCTTCAGGTAGGCAATCCTTTTATGCAATGACATTAGCAAGGCATGGTACAGGTCCAACCTGTCAGTTACATTGATGACAACATCGACACCAAGAGCGGGGGATGAAGAGAACCGTTTTCCTGCTCACTTGTCGAAGAAGGTTTAGTGAAAGTACGCAAAGTTCACACGGATCTGAACGTGTCAGACCCGATGACAAAGCCTCTACCACGAGCAAAGCATGAGCAACACCGGATAGCCATTGGTGTTAGGGAAGCCATGTAACTGGATTATGACTCTAGTGCAAGTGGGAGTCTGTAGGAGATATGCCCTAGAGGCAGTAATAACAGTTATTTTGTATCTCCAAGTTTGTAATGAATGTTTATGTTCCATGCTATAACTGCAATGATTCTCGAGTCTACAATCACCACGAGGCTTGGAGGGAAAATCATGTGCACGTGTGGTATAATAAACGGTAATTTGTATTCCTAGTCTTGCCTCTAAGACTGGCTCACGTATTGCATGATGATCCTGTTTTCCTGATCATGGGCATGGCTATGCCGGCAATTTTGAGGGCACAATGTTGGTAGAACACTTGTGTTGAATCAACCCGAATTGATGTTATGCTATGAGATACATTCGTCACAAGTTAATGGTTAATAACACAGAGATAGTTTATGTTTGCATAATTCCTTAGACCATGAGAGTATCGAGTTCCTTCATGCTTGCTTCGTGAACTTTGGGGTTTGTTAAACGTCATCCGTTACTGGGTGGCTATTACGGCGGCTTACGGGTTCACGGAAAAGTATGGCAAGTAACAAGATAGCTCAAGATTGGGATTTGCTCCTCCGACGATGGAGAGATATTCTCGGGCCCTCTCGGTGTTAGGGTATCCATCATCGTCTGGCCAGACACAGTGTGATTTGATCACAGGGATGCCGGAACACGAAAACGAGAAAAGAGAACAAAACCGGTAACGAGGTAACTTGCATAGTGGACAAGTTGTTGATCCACGGGGATGCGGAAAATCTCACCTCGGGTGTTTGTAACATATCGCGAAGCAATAGGAATAGCACACGGCAACTGAAGGTTCACTCGAATATTCATTCGTGTGGGTATAGGGGTCAATATGGGTGTCCACGGCTCCGATGTTGATCATTGATCGGAAGGGGTTCCGGGTCATGTCTATACTTCACCGAACCTATAGGGTCACACGCTTAAGGGTCATCTATCTGCTGAATACTAGACAGGGAGTCTGAGAGAAAATCACCGGAAAAGTTTCGGACAGCGGAAAAGTTCCGCAGAGAGAACACCGGAACAGTTTCGGTAAAACTGAAAATTTGTTTTGGGGGATACCATTGAGTCAAATTGGTTTTGGCACATGCCTGATAATTCTTGGAGGGTGCCAGAATCATTCTGGAAACTTCTGGGAATTTTCCGGAAGAAAAACCAGAAATGTTCCGGAGCTGCCGGAACCGCTTTAGATGCTTTTCGCAGATGAAAATCACTAATCCGGAATTGTTCCGGAACGCATTGAAAATTATTTTAGTGGGTACTGGAAATGTTCTAAGCCCACATAAATATTCTCAGTTCGAACGGACGCTGAAAAATGTCGTCGTGAATAGTGAAAGTGTTTTTTGGGATATTTTTGGAAAGTCATCTTTGTGGATATTTCCAAAAGGCTTCTAGAAGGGCTTGGGGGCCAAGGAAGCCCCTCATGGGGGGCCCCCAAGGGGGTGGCCGGCCAAGGGTGGAGATCCTCCATGGAGCTCCACATGGCACCCCTTTTCCCTCTTATGGCCTTTATGTGTGACATAAAGTAGGGGTACTTTGGTACTTTGTGTGACCATCCTACCCCTTGGCTTTCCTATAAATAGAGGAGCTGAGGGCTGCCATCTCTTCATCCCTTCTCACATACACATGCCATTTGACTTGTCTGGCTTCTCTCTCCCTCCCAGCGAAATAGTTTCGTAGAGCCGAAAGGCTGTCTGGGTTCCGGCAGGAACTAGTTCTGGATGGCGAAGCCCTGCCGGATAGATGACACCGTATGTGTGCAACTCTGTAGAGAGATCGTAGTTTCGGTCTTAGTTTGTGAGTGCCTCCCAAAGGGCTGTCCGTGTGACCGTCCGAGTTTCGGAGTGCCTCCCGAAGGGCTGTCCGTGTGACCGTCTGAGTTTCGAAGGTCCTCCCGAAGGGCTGTCCGTGACATCGTCCGAGGGACTGTCCGATCGCCTCCCGAAGGGCTGTCCAACGAGGGAGTACATCCTCGCGGTTGGGAGGTTGTAAATCCTAGCTGCGGGGATCTGCACCAACGATCTCCACCGACTCTTCTTCCGCTGCGCTTCGAGTCGGTACGGATCAGATCAAACCTTGTATGCAGTCTCCATAGTGGTCCTGGGCATGCTCGTTGTACCGAAATTTTTTGTTTTCTGTCGCGTTCCCCAACAGTGGCATCAAGAGCCAGGCTATGCGTAGATGCATGTTATGATCTAGAATACATGAGATGTATGGGTATGGCATAGTATAATTTTGTAGTAGATGAGATCTATTGCTGGAAATTATTTGTGTGGGTAGTAGATGAAATCTATTACCCGATATTCTTGTTGCTTCCCATGAATTTGCGTAGTCCTGATCTTGACAGCATGGTGGAATCTGACAAAGTTCTGGCAATCCGCGATCCTTTCATGCTGCTCCTGAGTATGCTGATTGACAGATCAACGAAGTGCTTCAGTGTCTTTGGGTTCCACCATAGTTGAGAAAGATGGATGTTTCGCAGACGAAAGGGCAATGCAGATGTGATCTGCCCGGGGGTCATGCGTATGACGAAGTTTAGTATGGGGCTCGAGATTTTATTATCTCGTGTTTCATACACCCTGGAAAGTTAATCTAGCAACTTGAATTATCATACTTGATGACAAACGTTGGTAGCTGCGGTTTGAGTCAAAACCTTAGAAGCCACGTAAAATAAAATTTTGTATAAACCGATTAGAGGCGTCTAACTTGGTTTTGCAGGATGGTTTGCATGTGATGTGCTATAGCAATGCTCATATTCAATTTGATTATGTATGAGATGACTATATGATGTAATTAACATGACCTGCGTGTCATGATTCGGCATGATGGCTGGAGCCATATGATTGCACTTTAATGACCTGCGTGTCAACCTTATGTAATGCACTTATTTTATTAGCTATAGAGATAGCAATATTATCTGGTGCATCGACAAGGTGGTGGCAATCTTCGCGAAGGTGTACACCGACGCAAATGCCGAAGACGAAGAAATGTTTGACTTCTCCGTCAGAAGGGGCTATACCATGTCATGCTAATTATGAATTGCCTGAGATGTTTATCCCTTATGTTGCACCCTTCTTGATTGCGTGGTATTCGCTTTTTATTAGGGTGATCTCTCACTTTAAAATATCAAAGTAGTTAGTGTTCACCCAAGTGTAGCACCGTCTGAAATTCGTATCTTTTCGGGGTGCGCCATGTCCACATGGGTACGAACGAATCGAGAGGAATTAGGCGGGTGAGGTCAGACCTCGCAGCAAGATCACTTGGTTGTCTTTGACGTTCAGGCAGGATAGTCCTGAGCTCGGAACACACCCATCGAAAGATGACAAGAGTCACATAAAGATGTGATTGGCAAGTTTGCCTACCGATTAAAATTCCCGTCATCAGTGATGTCCACATCAATGGCGTTGAATTGAAATGTGGATCTTGAATCACTCATAATCAATTTTGAGAGATATTGATTTGAGTGGGAGCGCACTTTAGAATAAAACTGTTTATTCACTAGTGCGAATTCATTATGAACAAAGTCTAAGTGAATTTTGTGTTTACCGTTGTAAAACAAATGGCTCGCAACAACGCGTTCAACTTAGGCCCGATGTTAGAGAAAGAGAAGTTAGCTGCGAATGGAAACAACAATGTGGACTGGGTCCGTACCCTGAGGATTGTCCTCAGGAGTGCTAAGAAAGTGTACGTGCTTGACAGACCTCTTCCACCTAAGCCGGCGGCAACCGCCCTGGCAGATGAACAAAATGTCTGGGCCACTAAGGATGATGACTTCAACTTAGTGCAGTGCCTCATGCTGTCTTGCATGAGTTCAGAGCTTCAAAAACGTTTTGAATTCCATGACTCCTTTGATATGATCAAGGAACTGGATGCTCTGTACAAGTTTAATGCACGGTCTGAACGTTTTGATATCATCAAGATCATGTCGGAGACCAAGATGGCTGAGGGCAGTTCAGTTGGCGAGCATGTAGTCAATATGATTGTCTAAGCTGAAAGGCTTAAAACCCTGGAATTTCCACTTCCGCCAGATCATGTTATGGACATGTTGCTCGGTTCACTCCCCCCGTCTTACGCCGGTTTTATCATGAACTACAACATGAATGGGATGGACAAAACAGCTAATGAGGTGCTTGCCATGCTGAAAACTACTGAAGGAGGACTGCGGAAAAATCGCAAGCAAGTGTTGCTTGTGAATAAAACTGCCAGTTTCAAAAAGAAAGGCAAGCCAAAGAAGGGCAAGGGCGCCGGTAAGACCGGCTCCCAAAGCAAATCTAAGGGCGGAGCCAAGAATGAAACTGAGTGCTTCTACTACAAGGGCACAGGACACTGGAAGAGAACTTGCAAGAAGTATCTGGAAGATAAGAAGTCCGGGAAAACCGGAAAAGTTATAATTGTTATACAAGTTAATGTCATTGACGTTTTGCTTGCTAGCGAAAATTCTAAGTCTTGGGTTTTTGATACCGGATCGGTTGCTCACATTTGCAACTCGATACAGGGGCTTCAGAAGGTGCGCAAGCTGGCAAAGGATGAAGTCGTGATGCGTGTCGGGAACGGCGCTGGGATCGCCGCTCAAGCCGTCGGGATTATGCCTCTACGTCTCCCTTCAGGATTTATTTTGGAACTAAGTAACTGTTATTTTGTTCCGTTGTTGTGTAGAAACATTATCTCTGGATCATGTTTAGTGCACGATGGGTACTCCTACAAGTCTGAGAACATTGGTTGTTCACTTTATTGTAAGGATATGTTTTATGGATTTGCACCCATTGTTGGGGGCCTTTTCATACTAAATCTTGAATGTGGAAATGATGTCTTTAACGTAAATGCTAAACGCCTTAAGAAGGCTGATACCACCACCACTTTCATGTGGCACTATCGGCTTGGCCACATCGGAAAGAAACGCATGCAAAGACTCCATAAAGATGGAGTTTTACCGTCTTTTGATTTTGAATCATTTGACACATGTGAAGCTTGCTTGATGGGAAAATGACCAAGACGCCGTTCACGGGTCATCCTGAACGGGCGAGTGAATTGTTGGAAATAATACATAGTGATGCATGTGGTCCAATGAGCACAATCGCACGGGGTGGGTATTTCTACTTCGTGACTTTTACTGATGATTTGAGTAGGTATGGTTATATCTACTTAATGAAGCATAAGTCGGAAACCTTTGAAAAGTTCAAAGAATTTCAGAATGAGGTAGAAAATCATCGTAACAAAAAGATTAAGTTTCTGTGGTCTGATCGCGGAGGCGAATATCTTAGTTATCAGTTTGGCCAACATCTGAGTGACCGTGGAATTGTTTCACAGCTTACGCCTCCCGGAACTCCACAGAGAAACGGAGTGTTGGAAAGACGTAACCGAACCCTGTTGGACATGGTAAGGTCGATGATGTCTCTTGCGGATCTACCGATATCTTTTTGGGGTCACGCACTACTTACTGCCGCTCACACACTTAACAGAGCACCGTCTAAGTTAGTTGAGACGACACCATATGAGTTATGGAATGGGAAGAAACCCAATTTGTCACATCTCAAAATCTGGGGTTGTGAAACTTATGTAAAACGTTTACAACCGAGCAAACTCGATCCCAGATCAGACAAATGCTACTTTGTAGGTTATCCAAAAGAAACAGTTGGGTATTCTTTCTACCAACCCTCCGAGTGCAAAGTGTTTGTCGCTAAAAACGGAGTCTTTCTTGAGAAAGAGTTTCTCGCTAAAGAATTGAGTGGGAGGACAGTACAACTTGATGAGATTAGTGAATCTTTGGCCACCGTTGATATGCTAAGGAACCGGAAGTAATTCCGCAAATTATCCCTACAACTGAGCCGGAAGTTGTCGCATGTGATGCGGAAACTTCAAACAATGTTGTAACTGAACCGCATAGATCAGGTAGGGCTATCTAGCCACCTGAGTGGTTTCATAACGAAATCTTCATTCTTGAAGACGATGAACCTGCGCACTACAAGGAAGCGATGGCGGGGCCTAGCTCAAGGGAATGGCACAAGGCCATGAAATCCGAAATGGAATCCATGTACGAAAACCGTTTGGAACTTGGAAGAACTTCCAGATGGCGTAAAACCCATTGGCTGTAAATGGATTTTCAAAATAAAGACGGACGCGGATGGTAACATTACTATCCACAAAGCTAGACTTGTCGCGAAAGGGTTCACGCAAGTTCTAGGGGTAGACTACGACGACTTTCTCGCCCGTAGCTATGCTTAGGTCTGTTTGGATATTACTAGCAATTGCTGCTTATTTCGATTATGAAATATGGCAGATGGATGTCAAAACGGCTTTCCTAAATGGAAACCTCAAAGAGGATGTATACATGATACAGCCAGAAGGTTTTGTCATTCACAAGGATGTTGGAAAGGTATGCAAACTTCAGAAAGCCATTTATGGTCTGAAGCAAGCGTCAAGGAGCTGGAACATTCGTTTTGATGAAGTGGTCAAAGAGTTTGGCTTCATCAGGAACGATGAAGAATCTTGTGTTTACAAGAAGTTTAGTGGGAGCGCAAAAGCATTTCTAATCTTGTATGTGGATGACATATTGTTGATTGGAAATGACGTGAATTTTCTTAGCGAAATAAAAGACTCATTGAAGAAGATTTTTTCAATGAAAGACTTAGGCAAAGCGGCACATGTATTGGGCATCAGAATCTATAGAGATTGATCAAGACGCCTGATAGCGCTTAGCCAAAGCACGTACATTGACAAGGTGTTGAAAAGGTTCAACATGGAGAACTCCAAGAAAGGCCTACTCCCCATGTCACCTGGCACAGTGCTTTGCAAGAATCAGTGTCCTCGGACCCTCGATGAGCGAGTACAAATGAATGATATTCCATATGCTTCGGCAGTTGGTTCTATTATGTATGCCATGCTATGTACAAGATTGGATGTTTCCTATGCGCTAAGTGTTAGCAGCCGGTACCAAGGTGATCCAGGATTGGAACACTGGGCCGCAGTTAAGGGTATTCTTAAGTACCTCAGAAGGACCAAGGATTTACTCCTTGTGTACGGAGGTGATGAAGAGCTCATTGTAAGTTGTTACACTGATGCAGGCTTCATGACTGACCCAGATGACTTCAAATCTCAATCTGGCTATGTTTTCATATTGAACGGCGGCGCAGTTGATTGGAAAAGTTCCAAACAAAAGACTGTGGCGGATTCTACAGCGGAGGCGGAATATGTTGCTGCTTCAGAAGCCTCCAAGCAGGCTGTCGGAATCAAGCAATTTCTTGAAGACCTTGGTGTGGTCCCAAGTGCGCTGGACCCGGTGGAGATCTATTGTGATAATAGTGGCGCCGTGGCTCAGGTAAGGGAGCCATGTTCGAACCATAAGACAATGCATATTCAATGCAAATATAAACTCATTCGACATCATGTCAAAGAAGGTTTAGTGAAAGTACGCAAAGTTCACACGGATCTGAACGTGTCAGACCCGATGACAAAGCCTCTACCACGAGCAAAGCATGAGCAACACCGGATAGCCATTGGTGTTAGGGAAGCCATGTAACTGGATTATGACTCTAGTGCAAGTGGGAGTCTGTAGGAGATATGCCCTAGAGGCAGTAATAACAGTTATTTTGTATCTCCAAGTTTGTAATGAATGTTTATGTTCCATGCTATAACTGCAATGATTCTCGAGTCTACAATAACCACGAGGCTTGGAGGGAAACTCAAGTGCACGTGTGGTATAATAAACGGTAATTTGTATTCCTAGTCTTGCCTCTAAGACTGGCTCAAGTATTGCATGATGATCCTGTTTTCCTGATCATGGGCATGGCTATGCCGGCAATTTTGAGGGCACAATGTTGGTAGAACACTTGTGTTGAATCAACCCGAATTGATGTTATGCTATGAGATACATTCGTCACAAGTTAATGGTTAATAACACAGAGATAGTTTATGTTTGCATAATTCCTTAGACCATGAGAGTATCGAGTTCCTTCGTGCTTGCTTCATGAACTTTGGGGTTTGTTAAACGTCATCCGTTACTGGGTGGCTATTACGGCGGCTTACGGGTTCACGGAAAAGTATGGCAAGTAACAAGATAGCTCAAGATTGGGATTTGCTCCTCCGACGATGGAGAGATATTCTCTGGCCCTCTCGGTGTTACGGTATCCATCATCGTCTGGCCAGACACAGTGTGATTTGATCACAGGGATGCCGGAACATGAAAACGAGAAAAGAGAACAAAACCGGTAACGAGGTAACTTGCATAGTGGACAAGTTGTTGATCCACGGGGATGCAGAAAATCTCACCTCGGGTGTTTGTAACATATCGCGAAGCAACATGAATAGCACACGGCAATTGAAGGTTCACTCGAATATTCATTCGTGTGGGTATAGGGGTCAATATGGGTGTCCACGGCTCCGATGTTGATCATTGATCGGAAGGGGTTTCGGGTCATGTCTATACTTCACCGAACCTATAGGGTCACACGCTTAAGGGTCATCTATCTGCTGAATACTAGACAGGGAGTCTGAGAGAAAATCACCGGAAAAGTTTCGGACACCGGAAAAGTTTCGGACAGCGGAAAAGTTCCGCAGAGAGAACACCGGAACAGTTTCGGTAAAACTGAAAAGTTGTTTCGGGGGATACCATTGAGTCAAATTGGTTTCAGCACATGCCTGGTAATTCTTGGAGGGTGCCAGAATCATTCTGGAAACTTCTGGAATTTTCCGGAAGAAAAACCGGAAATGTTCCAGAGCTGCCGGAACCGCTTCAGATGCTTTTCGCAGATGAAAATCACTAATCCGGAATGGTTCCGGAACGCATTGAAAATTATTTTAGTGGGTACTGGAAATGTTCTAAGCCCACATAAATATTCTCAGTTCGAACGGACGCTGAAAAATGTCGTCGTGAATAGTGAAAGTGCTTTTTGGGATATTTTTGGAAAGTCACCTTTTGGGATATTTCCAAAAGGCTTCTAGAAGGGCTTGGGGGCCAAGGAAGCCCCTCATGGGGGGGCCCCAAGGGGGTGGCCGGCCAAGGGTGGAGCTCCTCCATGGAGCTCCACATGGCACCCCTTTTCCCTCTTATGGCCTTTATGTGTGACATAAAGTAGGGGTACTTTGGTACTTTGTGTGACCATCCTACCCCTTGGCTTTCCTATAAATAGAGGAGCTGAGGGCTTCCATCTCTTCATCCCTTCTCACATACACATGCCATTTGACTTGTCTGGCTTCTCTCTCCCTCCCAGCGAAATAGTTTCGTAGAGCCGAAAGGCTGTTTGGGTTCCGGCAGGAACTAGTTCTGGACGGCGAAGCCCTGTCGGATAGATGACACCGTATGTGTGCAACTCTGTAGAGAGATCGTAGTTTCGGTCTTAGTTTGTGAGTGCCTCCCGAAGGGCTGTCCGTGTGACCGTCCGAGTTTCGGAGTGCCTCCCGAAGGGCTGTCCGTGTGACCGTCTGAGTTTCGAAGGTCCTCCCGAAGGGCTGTCTGTGACATCGTCCGAGGGACTGTCCGACCGCCTCCCGAAGGGCTGTCCAACGAAGGAGTACATCCTCGCGGTTGGGAGGTTGTTAATCCTAGCTGCGGGGATCTGCACCAACGATCTCCACCGACTCTTCTTCCGCCGCGCTTCGAGTCGGTACGGATCAGATCAAACCTTGTATGCAGTCTCCATAGTAGTCCTGGGCGTGCTCGCTGTACCGAAACTTTTTTGTTTTCTGTTGCGTTCCCCAACATAAATGTCATCAACTGCACCTAGACGAGTCATAGCAGGCTACATGGACTCCATTACACTGCGAGACATTTCTCCGAAGGGACAGACACAGCAGCAAGAAGGATACACGCCGGTCAATCAATGTGTCTGGAGCAGTAGCAAGCTACCAAGGCTCGGTGGAAGCACAAAGAGGCATTTCCCCGTAAAGCAGGCTACTAAAGGTATACAGCTAGGTGTCGAATCCCACACATACCAATGCATTTCAAACATACACGCAATATGCACGATATGTGTAGATACAACATGGCATCACAACAAAACTCTACAACATAACATTTATTTAGAGGGCTCTGAAGAGCCAACATAGTATAATGTTACAAGCAGGGTGGATCACATGACCCAACATTCAGAGCATACAAACAACAAGCGGAAATTACATGTCTGAGTACAGACATCTAATAAAGGCGGCTAGAAGAGCCTGAAAAGCTACAACGACCCTACCAAGGAGCCATACTCCTGTCTGGGTTTCCTAGCTAATCCGTCGATGTCATCGTCAGAAGAAACATAAAGTGAACAACGTCTATCTCTGCAAAAATGTAAATAAGCAACAGTGAGTACGAAGGTACCCAGCAAGTCTTACATCAGAACTATCTACATATGCATCATGTATCAATGAACAAGATTGTGGGGTTTACTGCAGAATGCCAGCTTTGACCTTTGGCTAAACTAGACTACGACATTGTAACGAATGTATCATTACTCTCTCGTCTCCCTATGACAGAGCACACACGAGTCCACATATCCACCATACCAATACACCACTATGGATCCTCTCCCGTCTTCCTACAAGAAGGACATCCATAGCACTCACACTTATCTGGAGCATTTTAGAGTATCCGTTAAAGTTATCTATGAACAATGCAAGTCTCCAAGTAGTCCATATCCACGGACGCGGCTATTCGAATAGATAGATTACCCTACAGGGGTGTACTTCGTCACACATGCTCCCGCCACTTATCGCCATGTGCACGTAAAAAGGCACCCTGGCAACCTTCAAGCGGAAGCCCAGCGAGGTAGTCGGCCACGAACGTTAACTTACAATGACTCACGTCCAAGGCAGTCGCCTATCTGAGTTGGAACCCATAATGGAAGTCCGGCCAAGGTTTCCAACATGGCCTCAAACGTTGTGAGCAGGGCCCCAAGCCGGTCCCGATTGGGCCGTTCATCCACTTCGCAGGCCCGGCCACACCTATCAATGTTTCGAACTACTGCGACTCCTGGACTGAGAACAGGGTAGGTTAATAGGCCGAGATAGCTCGAGTTACCGGAGCCCAATGTGCGGTAGTAGCTAGTCTTGGAACACAAACACGAAACTCAGTTCCAATGAGCGGCTTCAATGAGACAACCCACCATGTACTCCTACATGGCCTCTCATCGCTATCTTTACCTAAACAGGTTCAACACTTAACCCTCATCATCAGGACACAATCATTTCACTCCGGTTCATCACCCAGATGAATCAGACCTGACACAACTCTAAGCATAGCAAGCATAACAGGGTTATAGCACAACATGGCTCAAGCATCTACCAGGTATGCTAGGTTGCTTGGTTTAGCTATTTACTATGACAGTGATAGGTCATGCAAAGGAGTGGGTTCATCTACCGCAACACAAGTAGCAGTTGAATCGCATTGTCCTAATGCATTGAAATGAGAGCAAGAGCGAGAGAGTGGGATTGTATCGAATATGCTCAAGGGGGGTTGCTTGCCTGTTATTGGAAGAACTCACCTGTTCTTCGATGTCGTCGATAACTACGTCTCGCAAGTCTATCGACAAGATCAAACAAGGTATAGATTAAGCACGGCAAATGCTTCACAATGATGCATGAGTATGACATGTTAACATGTTGCTGGTTTGAGCTAATGCAAGTGATCACAAATTAAATGGGATTTGTTTGATCAATATAGGTAAAAATCAAACTCCACATAAGGCATTTCATTTGCCATTTATTTAAATTATCATATCCAGCAACCTTAGGTGGTTCAAACATTCATGAAAATGGTACCATCAGATTCATTGGATTTTTCTGATAATTTTTCATATATAAATTATTTCATTTGGAGCTATGGTTGAATTTCTATGAATTTCCAAAGGTTTAGGCATTTTGTGGAGTTTACTAAATTCATAAATCAAATACCGCGTCAGCCATCACCATGACGTCAGCCAGTCAACGGCGCCAGGTCCAGGTCAAACCTGACGACCGGGGCCCACACCTCAATGACATAGGGCTAATCCCCGCGCTGACTGGGGTTTGACCCAACCTTGGGGCCCACTGTCAGCGGCTGTGGGCTTAATTTGGTGGGGGGTTAGGCCCTAATGGCCAGCCACGTCATCGCCAGCCGGAAAGAGATCGCCGGCGACCATCCAACGCGGCGGAGGCTCGCCGGAATCGCGCAACAGCCGTAGTTGGACGATATGCGGGCACCCGGGCGTAGCCCAGGCTCGCTCGCATCCAGGGGGGCATGCGGCTAGTCGCGGGGGCGCCGGAGACGATGGCCACGACTAGCTTGGCGGCGACCGGCGTTCGGCCGCGTGCGGGCGTGGGGCTGCGGTGCATAGGGAGGCTAGCTAAGCGGCTTGGCGGCCTCATGAGGGCTCCAGGAGCACGCAGAGGTGCTCGGGCGTGAGCCGTGATGGCTGTGGCCACGGCCACGCCATTGCGGGTGGCAAGGGGTCTCGGGCTCGCGGCGAGGCGGCAGCTAGAGGACGGGGGGACAACGGGAAAAGGGGGAGGAGCACCGGAGGCTCACCGCGGTTCCAGGGGAGGCGACAGAGAGGCCGGGGAAGGGCGGAGTCCGGCGAATTTGACGAGGATGCCGCCGGTCCCGAGGTTGAAGAAGACGCGGACGGCGGCGCTGCAGGGCACGGGGCCTTGCTTGGGTCGATGGGGAGCTTCAGGGCGTCAAGGAGGACCCCGTGGACGTGTCGGTGAGGCGAGGCGACATCAGTAACTACGGCAGCGACGAGCGGCAGTGACGGCGGCTCGGGTCCGGTGCGGGAGAGAGAGCAGAGGGAGAGGGAGAGAGTAGCAGAGAGAGGGTATGAGCTCGAGGGGGATCCAGGACATCTCTGGGTGCTGGATAGGGACGCTGGGGGAGCGACACGGCGAAGCAGGAGCTGGCACGGGCGCTGGCCGTGCTCGGCTTCGCCTCTGTCTACTGGCAGAGGTAGAAGACGAGCCTTTCCTCCTGGGCTGGGCTAGCTTCTGCTCCAGGGAGGCCTAGGTAAGCCTTTGTCCATTTTCTTTTATTTGTTTTCTGACATTTGTTTTAGTTTGCAAATTATAGCAAACCATCTAAATAAATCCTGATATTTTGCAGATGAGATCAATGGATTAACCCAAAGCTCCACAAAAGGTTTCAGAATTTATGGACTTATGTTTTATAAGTAGTAAATATAAATCCAAGGAAAATAATTGTTTGATTAATCCAAAAGCCCAATATAAAATGTTTCTGTGCCTCTAAAATATTGAATGGCATTTTTACCTCAGTCCAATATTTTATTGGAATACCAGGGACATTTTCTTGGAACTATTTGAAGCAATTTTTATATTGCTTATTTGAGAAAATTTGAATGATGAGGCTTGATCACTCCTCAATTTCAATTTTCAAAAGAAAACTAAAATGCATGCATGAATGCATTGGCAATCATAAATAAACTAGAGCTGTGACATCACTATAGTGAGGCAGACCAAATGGCGAGGTTCTCATCCACCGGTGGTTGCCGACACAACAACGGTGATGACGGGGTTGCTCTATTAGCGATGCATATCATGATCTTGCATACCTTTAGCCCTGACCATCGTAGGCCAAGGTTGCATCATCCTGAGGCAATGTCGAGGGTGTCACCATCTTTTGAGTCTTGATATCCTCCATCCTCGGGAAGGTATCTTCTGTTGGCATCGTCTTGTCGTGATGTCACCAACTTGTGTTCAAGATATGTGGGCAAATTTCCGGCAAGGTGGCTTCCTTTCGGGTTACCCATGAGGATTACAAGGAATCCAGTGGTCAGGGGCACAAGGGTACTAACGACCGTTTGCAAGGTTTCGAAAAGCAGATGAGGAGAGCCAAGAGAAAAATGGTGGAAGTGCTGAGGCACAATCCTTCAGTTTCTTTGAAAGCTTAGAAGTGGTAAGAAATATGGTAGTCTTTGCAAGTGATTTGAAGGGTCTGGGGAAATGGTTTTGTCCTAACTAACGTCCATGCTAACTAAGGGATTCCTACAGTTAGGATGGCTCTGATACTAGCTCTGTGGGGACCACGACTGATAAGTCATGATCACAGAACGTACGTGCGCAGTGATCCCAGAGATCAAGGCTCACTGAACACATAGAAACTGAATAACAAGAGTCTTACATCCTTTACGTTCCGTTTTACTTGAATATGGCCTTTATGGCCAAGTCTTCATATGTTTGTAACGGAAATCTTCAACGATAGCGTGAACCCATGCCATCTGCCTTAACCCTACATGCATTCTGACTGGGAAGCGTCCTAGCTCGCATGTTCGTCACCCAGGGTAATCTTCATCATAACCTAGTATTTCATGCCTGGCAATAAAATAACCAGTGGCAAGCCAATGAGTACTTTGAATGTACTCGCAAGCAACCCATGTTTTGGGACAAGGTATAACAATGCATGATATAGAAATAAGTAGGTAAGTTGCAGAAAGCTAATTTTGAGTGTAATGGCATGCTCAATCAACTTGTAAAAGCATGCATCAACAGGTTGCAAATATCCATATGAACAGGTTACGGATATCAATATAAATAGGGGTTGAACATCTCATGTTCAATCATCATGCCAAGTCATCGGACATAACTCAGGTATCATCTTTGTTACCCACTCGCACACACACACCAAGTTTTTGGGAAAACAACTGGACATAGTCTAAGAAGCACCACCCAACTATCCTTGACCGTGGACACGGCTATTCGAATAGTTTTACACTCTGCAGAGGTTGCACACTTTACCTACAAGACTCGGGGAACTTCCGTGTCATCCACGACTCGCGGTATATTACATACCTGAGGTAAGCACTCGAACCATGCATTTCCCTTGACGACACTAAACAAAGAGTCCACTCATTGGTGACATCCCTCATGATATACATCACACGTATCATCCATGAGGGCACGCAACGGTGTGCCTGGTGTCTATGAAAACAGCCCATGATCGTCCATTCCGGTACGACCCCGTATCAAGAGTGACCGCGCCACTCCCGCCACTAGTAATGCGGGCTCTCTGCTAGCATCAACCAAAGTAATCAATAAAGCCCCTTCCCATATAGGGGTATAGTGGACGCACATGTAAGGTTGGGACGGCCGACAAATCTTAAATCTAATCTGTTTTCGAAAACACACACACTCAACTTGCCTCGGTACACCACTTCTTTATCAAGTGGTTACCTAGCTCAACACCATCTCCCTCGGGCATTAGTGGCACCCAACGGGGTTTTCGAAAAGTCTTTGAAATCATTTTCTTTCCGACACCATGCATTTTCCCATCCCACTTGCGTAGCAACTACTTAGCATCCTAACTACTTCTCACCCGCACAACCCTCATAGGAAAGTAGGGTCATGCTCAGTGCAAGTATCAACAAGGAAAGTAACGGAGGTAACCCATATTGGTGTGCACCACAATCATCATGAATCGATGCAACAAAGTAAGTGCTATATGCCATGCCAAAAAGGGTTTCATAGACATGGTCAAAGGGCTGCTTGCCTGACTCAGCAAAGTCTTCAAGGTCTTCACACGCTTCTGATCCAACTCCGAGCACTCCGTCTACTTCGTCAACTACCGTCGGAAACAACCACAATAAGCAACACAACAAGCAATGAAATAAAAGTGCTCTATAAATAGGAGTTTTATTTTTCTTGAACCACTATGGTCATAAGAAAACTACCTAAAGTTTCTCTACTAGATTTGGATCAGCAAAGATTTTAGAATAGGCCAATAAGGTGGAAATGAAGGGATTAAAGATTCTGCAATAATTCTACAGAAATATTTTTATAAAAATGAGTGAATGCACTCATCAATTAGGGCATGATTTTGGAATAATTTAGAAAGTGGTTTCACTGGATTTGGAGTGGGATAGATTTCCTATGATTTTACTAAGATGAAATAAATGGAAAGTGGGCCATTTATTTGGTCTATTAGAATATAGCATAGGAGAAAATGTCCACTAAGTAGGGCATCATATAAGAGGCACAAGAAAATTGGAATCACCTCATTTGTTGCTAGCATTAATACAATAGAGATTTTACAATGTGGCTATGAATAGTTTAAATTTGAATTTAAATTTGAGCAGGACAAGAACATGTGATGAAAATTTATTGAAGTTGCACTATTAAATAGCTTGGATTTTTAGAATAATATTGGAATTTGAATCAATGCATTTGGATAAATATTTTATCTTGTAGGATTTTTGGTAGTTTAAGAATAATGGAAAAAGGAAAAAGAGAGCTGATGTGCTATTTTGGCCAGAAGGATGCTAGTAGAGTTGGCCCAGGGAGGAAATAGCCCAGGGCGAGGCGACGCGCACGGCAGGTTTTATTTCAAACCTGCACGCGGGCCGACCTAGCAGCGAGAGGGAGAAGGGTGTGGGGGTATGAAAGGTGGGCTCTACCTGTCATCCCTCACCTCGCGACAGGGAGCAGGGAGGAGCTAACCGGCGGTGCTGTGGTGGACGGCGAGGCGATCTGAGAGCACCGGCGGGCTCAGGGTGGAGCCGCCGTTCGGGTGCCGCAAGATTTGGTCGCCGGGGGGCCGGTGTTTGCCGTCGACGAGCGAGCACAACAGAGAGGCTTCGGGAGCCGGTTGTCTCGGTCGTCCAGAGCTGGAAAGGAAGGGAGAAAGAGGCGGGGGAAACATCAGTGACTCACGGGGGCTCTAGATCGAGGGAAAATGGGTGCATGGGAGGTCGGTACCGAGCGGACGGCGACGACCCGATGCTGCGAGGCTCGGCTCGATCCCGAACGTAGCGATCTTCCGAGGAGGAATGGATGGCCCAGGCGGTCGTTTGGGAGGATGAGGAGTCAGCAGGGGGAGAGAGAGGGGTCCGGGGGTCTCTTATATAGACTTGGCCGGAGTTCGTCGTGGACGGGGCTCACGGCCATGGTCCGGGCAGCGCCAGGGGCCACAGGAAGTTGAATGGGAGGCCAGGGGCGTCCGTGGGAGTGGTTCACGATGCGGAGAGGAGAGAGGAGGGAGCCAGGGTGGATAGGGGGCCGCGCGTGTGAGCATGCTCACTAGAGCTCTCGAGTGGCCATGGCGCGCGTTCGAGGGAACCAGCGGAGGGGGAGAGAGGAGGGGGATAGGAGTGTTGCTTGTCCCGGACGTCGAGGCAGCCTTGGGGGACACGATGGGTGGCCCGAGGTGGTCGGGGGAGGTGATTGGGGGCGGCTACAGTGCGGCAGGGCACTATCGCGCGCTCTAGAGCATGCCTTTGGCATGCTGTGGCATATTCTGCGTGGCCACCAGTGTCTGGGGGGTCTAGGGAGGTAAATAACGTGGAGAAGGAATTGGATGCTCTGGTGGTTTCCTTAGAATAGAAGGAGAGTGGGGAGAGAGGAAGATTCTTGTTGTCCAGAGGGTAAAATGAGGGTTTTACCACCTCAATCAGTGACCTGAGGCTAGGGTTTTTTTACTGGAGGTGCAAGGTGACTCTAGAAAGCTTTGGTAAAAATTTGGCGTCAAGGAGAAATAGGGAAGAGGTGAAAACAGTAACTTCTAGAAATGACCAGAAGGTGTTTGATGGTTGTTTGGGCAAGAATATTTTACCCACTTACTGTGAGAATTAACAGGATTGAATAGAGGGTAGAAACAAGGTTGATCACAAGGTTTGAGATTATTTGAGAAAGGTTGACAATGGAAACTTTGCAAACCCTAGAAATTAACAGAATCAGATTTATGTAGATCTAGGCATGCAAATCTATTCTCCTTAATGCACCACTTGGTTTGGTAGAATTATTTGGGGATTAGAACATGTCCACAAAGTTTGGGGTCAATAGGAGACATTTGGCAATGTAAACTTGTTCAAGTTTGATTTTGGACAGAGAGGGCTTTGGGATATTTTGGTGAAGCAAATCAATTGGGATTGGGATGAAACTTTGCAAGATCATCACAAATAGCATCTGTGACTTGCTAGAATTTTCCTGGATTTATTTGAGAATATTTCCTATAGACATATTTCAAAAGCTTGAAACAGACAGAAAGGGTTTTGGAAGGTTTTGTCCAATATTTTTAACATGACCATGTGTTCAAACTCATATATATGGAAAATATACATTCACTGAGTTTCCCTAAAGTTTGTCAAATATTTTTAAAGCGTTTAAATAATTTGTCCCTATGAAAGACCATTTCTGGCCTTATGAAAAAGCCTTTAAATAAAATAGGAAAATAAACTTTAAAAATAATATTTGGTGGTTTTGGGAAGTCTTATATATGGTAAGTTCCAAATAAAGTCTTTGGGGTAAAGTATCCACCCTAATTTGAGGACTTGTAGTACAAACCTCAATCTAGGGGTTTTTGAAAACCTATTTTGAATAAATGCCTTTTGTCCAAAATAATATTTTATAAATATAGTTTTATGTCCTATACACATGGTATGATCATTGGGAAGGGTTCTTGGATCAAGGATACGAGTTTGGAGTGTAGGAGGAATTCTATGGACCAAAACACAAGCAAGCAAACAATCAATCAGCAACCAAGTCAAGCATCACAAGCACACAAAAAGTTTTTGTTGGCCCTAATTTTTGAGCTATGATCTCTTAGTCATGAGTTAAAACACAGGGTGTGACACTATGGCTCACAGATTACTACAACAACAGTTGCAGGTACAGGTAATGCGATGCTTTGACGTGAGAGCGATGCTTGTTGGATTTGGAGTTGTTGTTCTTCTTCGTCGATCATAGGATGGGTTCCAGGCAGGCAGCCTGGGATAGCAAGGATGGATGTCTCTTTTATCATTTGATTTCATCCGTAGTCGGACCCTGCTCTTCGGTATGGTTATTGAATGTATTGTTGTATTTGAGATGATCATGATATAGCTTGTGGCGAGTGTAAGCCAATTCCATATACTCATCTCCTCTTTACATGTACTTGTAACGATATCCATTCTTGCAAAACGACGAGATGCGCTTCTATCCCTATCGAGGCCCTCGAGCCAAAATAAGGATAGGACTGCATCTTGGGCGTTACAAGTTGGTATCAGAGCAGTACCGACCTAGGAGCCCCCTTGATTGATCGAACTTGGCCGAGTCGAGTCTAGTGAAAAACTATTTTGAGTCTAGTTATATATCGGAGAGTATGATTCTTTTTACTCCTCTTCCCTGCTCTGGTGAGGAATCGTGACGTAGGAATTTTAATGTCATCCCTCTTCTCACTCAATTTTTTTAGGATCACGCGGGTATTTTGGAACCTCTATGATGCCGATGTGACGGAATTCTGTACTTGGTGCCTCCTGTTTCCGGGGAGTAGAGCTCCAGGGGGTTCTTGAGACATCATTATCGTTCAGTTTCCTTAGTATCTCAGGACGCGGATGTTCGAAATTGCTTCAATACTATTTATGGCGAGAGGAGTTTGGCGTCACCCAGTACTAAGGAGAGCGTCCAGATGTACTGCCATGTTTAGTATCGTTGTGATTACGAGGGTCTGAGGTAGATGAATTTACGAGGCCTCTGGTTATGTGTTGACGGATGTGATGCATTGGAGAGTAATATTACTGCTAGGAGTTGAGTGATGGATTTTACTCCGTGTATCCATGGACCCGATTGCATAACCAAAGATTTCAGAAGTTCTGAGGTGGGAATTCAAGTAGTTACCTAGGATTATCCTTCCAACAAATGCAAATGGGTATGCATTTGTTTTTGGCTTAATTCTCAAGCCCCATCCTTTGTTTTGTTGGAGTATGGTAATTTGAGTTGCTTCAATGTCAAGTGTTGATTCCAGACTTTCCTAAATGTTTTTCTCATATTTCGATGTAGTGTCTTCCCTTTTCATCAATTAAATTTTGTCCAGACTCCGGATGGGAAAGAATTGCATATTTTTCCTAAAGGAGTGCTTCTCTTCAAGTGAACTCAATCCGTTCCAATATTTGCAAGATATATCCTCATCTTTCCTTTTCTCGGAGTTCGTTTCATCCGTCCCAAGTTTTCTTTGTTTTTCCCCACCCTCCCGCCCTTTTCTTTCAATGAGTAAATTATCATCGATGCTTCCGCTATCTTTTGTTCCATATTGTATCCGGTGATTCATTGTGAATATTCTCAAAAGCTTTATGTTCATCATTCTTCGTTCTTGTTTTCTTCTCCGGTGGATTCGATTCAACCTCGTTGTGTTCAACATATCCTTTTCATTAGCTAAATGTGTTCCCATGTTGGAAATTTTTGTCCAAGTATATCTTGTTTTTCACCTCTCTCTATTCTATCCGGAGTGCTGAAGATATCTCAGAAGATTCGTCTTTTCATTCAATCCTTCCAAATTATTTCGAGGTTCTCACCTCATCAAGTTCTTATTTGTTCCGGTGCAATCTCTCTGTCTAAGCAATCGTTTTAATGGTGATTTCCTTTGAGTGGGTCCATAACCCACCGTTTTTTCCCAGGATCTTACCTGGCTCTTCTACTCTTTTCTGAAGATCTCCTCAGGCTCTTTCAAATGTGACATAAGAATGATTTCCATCAGTCATATTCCTCATCTAAGATAGTTTTCAAATTAATTTTCATAATCGGCTCAACCTTTTCTTATTCATTGTTCCGTAGTTCTCAGCAATTCTTGGTGGATTTTCTCGTCTTCACTCGCATCTTGAAGATCGAAGAAGAGTTTCTCTTAAATCCTTATCCGTTCTTGCGAAGATTCGTGGTTCAAGATTCATGTCATCCTTGTAAATTGTTTTCGATCATGAGTAATTCCTCCCATATCTATCAGGAGCATTTCCGAGTTTTTTTCATTTCTCGACCCTCTGAAGGCCATCATACGAGAAGATTTCTTTGTTCTTAGCTTTTAGCTGTCGTTCTCAAATTCTTCTCAATTGTCGTTTCTTCGTTCGTATCTATTTTCTTACTGGTGGCTCATTAATATTTCTTAGATGGATCATGATCTCTTTGTTCTCATGTATCACTAGCCTCATTCGTTCAAAATTCTTTCCGGTGTTCTCATTCAAGACTTGGTCAAGTTTCTGCTCTATCTCTCTCTTCAATCTTTTCAAGAAGAATAAGTAGTATGACAAATCCGTTGCTTGTCATCAATTTAACTTGATGAAGGATAAGCATAACATAATTCTTATTCTTGTTTCATCAAAGTGATTTCAATCCTTCTTACGGAGATGTTCATGATATCAAATTCTCGATTTCAAGTGCTTTCATCTTTTCTTTTCCGGAGTTCCAAGTTTTTCTCAAGTATCTCGTCGGGAAGTTGCATCTAAATCATGACAAGGCCTCAATCTTGTTCTTTTTGCGACCTTCAATTCTTTTCTATCATCCTTTTTTCGGTGTTCTTCCAAGAGGTTCTTCAAGGTGGTCCTCAAGGATTTTATTCATTCTCAAAGTGTTCTTCAAGATTCTTGTTAGAATAGCTCAAGTATTCTTTGTTTGGCATTTCAAAGTGGGATTCATTTCTCGCTAATCTTTTGACATGGTGTTATAGCATTCTTGATACATGAGGAGTCTCGAAGTGAATTTATCAAGAATGAGATATTTAAACCCATTTCTTTTCCTCGGAGCTATCTTGGATTGGATTTCACCTGAAGCATTTCCTAAGGATTGTTGCTAATTGCTGTGCTCATAAACTATCCAAGTTTTCTCCTCCTCCTCTTGGTGAAAGAAGTTTTCATCTCTTTGTTGATCTCAATCAAACCAATTATTTTCGTTAGTGGCGGGTTGTCACCTCATAATTTTGAGATGTTTCAATAAGCCCACAACAAGATTATTCTTTTCGTTATTGATTTTCCAACAACTCCGTTCAATCCTCCGTTGTAACGATGCTTCTCGATTCAATTGTGGTAGAAGTTGTCATTTTATTCTTCGTTCTCTTCTCTCCAAAGATCTAGCTTCAATTCTTTTGTTCTGGAGGTGTTCTGATGTTGCTCTGTTCGAACCATCATCTCATTTTGTCAAGATCGTGTTCTTTTCCTTGCTTATCCTTTTATCCGGAGCGTTGTGTCCTCTTTTCAAGTTCTTTTCATCTATCAAGTTTCGCTTCTATTTCAAACGGGGTGTTGCCCAAATTCTTTCTCTCTCGTTCCCTGTCTATATCGTTTCAACCGGAGTGGCTTCAATTCTTTCTTTCCCCCTTGTGTTCTTTTCTTCTCTATGCAAGCTTCAAGGTTCTATGGTTCCACTCGTTTCTCAAAGAAACAACTAAGTTTTACCTCTTCCTCTCGCTCTTTCTCTTTCTCTTCTCATTCTAAGATCTCGGGTCAAGATCTCTTGTTAGTGGAGGAGAGTTGTAACAGCCCGAGACCGATGCTCCAGATGCCTTCCATTTATTTCGAGTTTTGTCGTCTAATTTAATTGTTTGTTGCATTCATCATCGCATCATTCGCATTGCATCGGCACGCAATCATTTTTTTTTCAAAACTTGCATGCTTGTAATGTGTGTTTTATTTTATTTTGCATCATCTTCATATTATTGATTGTACTTGTGTTAATTTATTTGGTCATGTGGTTGCTACCTATTCTTCTTCTTCCATGTTTGTTCCTTCCTAAACCTCATGCTATGTTACATCAAGCTTTGCACCAATTTCTTTGTTTTCCAATCCTGAACCTCTAACTTGTTTTCACCCAAGATCCAATATCTCAAAGAGCAACTTATTTTCTTTCACCATTCATTTTTTTTGAGTCCCAATTTCATTGCTCAAATAAATGTTCCTCTTGTGACCATAAATCATATCTATTATATAGGGCCACCATATAAAACTGCAGCCCATTTAAGATTGGTTTGGTTAGAGTTTTAATTCAGACAAGTTTGAACTAAATTCGAACTTGTTTAAATTTATTTTCGGTAAAAATTCCCAAACTAATTTTAGAAAATCAATCGTATTTTCGTGGTTCCATAAAAATATTTCCCCAGCTCTATTTTCCTGTCTTACTCTCTCTTACTTTCTGTTTATTTAATTAAATGGAAAGAAGAAGTAACAGAGGGAGAGAGAGTTTAGCCAGCCCACCTATGGTTTTCTCACAGCCGGCCCACACTTTCCTCTGTATCTTACCGATTTGCTAGTCCAACTCCACCGATCGTTCTTCTTCTTCCTCCTCCTCTGTACAGCCGCCCATCCACCATAGCCACGTCAACGCCTAGTGTGATTTGACGGCCGGTAGAGCTCCCCTACACCCTTTAAAACGCGCCTCGGTGCCCCTACGGTTCTTCCCTTACCCGTTTCCCCCTTCTCCTCCCTCTCTCGCCGCCGAGGTAAGCCTCTCCATGCCATAGCCGTCACCATGAACATGGAGAGCTCGGGCTCGAGTTCCTCCTGATCCACTACACCTCGAGCCCTCCAGCGCCGTCTGCATCATCTTCTCGATGTCCGTTGGCTTCCTCGCCCACGCACGCTCCCTCAAGGACCCCGGGAGCTTCGTCCTCGATGCCTACCTCCCCTGCTTCCTAGACCTAGGGACGTCGCCCCGGTCAGCGCCTCGCCAGCCTCTCCATCGCCTCCCCGACCTCCTCTCCGTGCCTAACGAGCCCCTGGTGAGCTCCTACACCTCCCATCCCTGACCCCTTGACGAATTCGTCCCGCAGGCCATCGATTCCGTCGTGTCCGATCTGTCACCATGGCAGATTTTGAACCTAGCCGATGCTCTATTTCGTGACTCCCGCACCCTCAACCAGGCACCCGTACATGCACCCCCTTTTCCACATGCCCGATGATGCCCAACAGCAGTAATCTCCACCACGTTCGCTCGCCGTTGTCGTGAGTTTTTTTTTTCGCGGCGTATCCATGGTTGCGACCTCGCCAACGTCCCGCACACACAGCCAAACCTCCCACACATGCAGCTGCTCCGCATGCGCACACACACCATCACGTGTTTCTGCAGCCCTGCAGGTGACCCGCAAGTCGCGTCCTATGCTCGCGCAACACGCCCGCGTTTTCGCATCATCTGACGCAGCTGTGCGTACAATGTCTCCTTGTCGTGCGTCGCCTCAATGGCAGCAAGCTAAAGCTCGTGCTTTTGCCTCCACTAATGACCCACAAGTATAGGGGATCAATTGTAGTCCTTTCGATAAGTAAGATTGTCGAACCCAACGAGGAGCAGAAGGAAATGATAAGCAGGTTTTAGGAAGGTATTCTCTGCAAGTGCTGTAAGTAACGATAGTAGATAGTTTTGTAGCAAGATAAATCATAACAAGTGACAAGTAACAATAGTAGCAAAGGTGCAGCAAGGTAGCCCAATCCTTTTTGTAGCAAAGGACAGGCCTGAAAGTACTCTTATATTAAGCAAGCGCTTCCGAGGACACATGGGAAATATGTCTAGTCATGTTCATCATGTTGGGTTGATTCGCGTTCGCTACTTTGATATTTTGATATGTGGGTGGACCGGTGCTAAGGTGATGTTCTTACTTGAACTAACAACCTACTTATGATTACCCCCTCTCGCAAGCATCCGAAACTATGAAAGAAGAATTAAGATAAATCTAACCATAGCATGAAACATGTGGATCCAATTAAGCCCCTTATGAAGCAACGCATAAACTCGGGTTTAAGCTTCTGTCACTCTAGCAACCCAACATCTACTTGTTACTCCACAATGACTTCCATTAGGCCCATTGCATTGTGAAGTGTCATGTAGTCGACGTTCACATGACAACACAAAGAGAAGTAACAACATAAATATCATCAAAGTATCGAACGAGTACCAACTTCACATGATAACTTATAACCAGACTTCTCCCATGTCCTCAGGAACAATAGTTACTACTCACACCTCATCAACATGTTCAAGATCAGAGGTGTAATAATAATAATCAAGGATCTAAATATAATATCTTCCACCAAGTAATCCAACAAGCATGAACTACGAGATGTAATCAACACAACTAGTAACCCACATGTACCAATCTGAGGTTTTTGGACAAAGATTGAATACAAGAGATGAACTAGGGTTGGAGATGATATGGTCCTGGTGAAGATGTTGATGAAGATTGGACCTCCCATGAAGGAGGAAGCATTGGTGATGACGATGGCTTTGATCTCCCCCTCCCGGAGAGGGATTTCCCCGGCAGAATCTGACTGCCAGAGTACAAAAGGGCCTCTGCCCAGGTTTCCGCCTCGAGACGGTGGCGCTTCGTCCCGAAAGGTTGATTATGATTTTTTCTAGGGTAAAACACACCATATAGGAGAAGAGGGGCCTTAGGAGGTCAGCCAGGGCCCCACAAGCCATCAGGGGCGAGGCCTAGGGGGCGCCCTGTTGGCTTGTGCCTGGCTGGTGGCCCCCCTCTGGTATATTTTTGTCCCATAAATTCACATATATTCAATAAAAAATCCTCGTGAAGTTTCATGTCATTTGGAGTCTGGTGATTTTTCTGCCTTTTTATCGGTTTTCCGGTCCAGAATTCCAGTTTCCAGATAATTCCCTCATTGTGATATACCTTGCATATTCAGAGAGAAAGGGCATAAGAATTGTATGATAATAGGGAATAATGGACAAGAATAACGTAAATATGAATAGGAAATCATGATGCAAAATGGACGTATCAACTCCCCCAAGCTTAGACCTCGCTACTCCTCAAGCGAAAGCCAGACTCGAGAATAATGACCACATGATTTGACAGAGAGGTGTCAATAAAAACAGAATACGGACATGAGAGTATCATGCATATCATTATAGAAGCA
The DNA here is from genome assembly GCA_039707655.1 of Elymus sibiricus. Classification (NCBI taxonomy): domain Eukaryota; kingdom Viridiplantae; phylum Streptophyta; class Magnoliopsida; order Poales; family Poaceae; genus Elymus; species Elymus sibiricus. The sequence continues at coordinate 239,321,154 of CM077667.1, read as the reverse complement.
AGCATTTTATCATATAACTTCTCATAATCAAGTAACGATCTTTTCAGAATTATCGAATTATGAAGCATAAACCCTATTGACAAAAAACAAGCAATGCTTTTAGTCATGGTGATAATCCTCATTCATCATATTCAAGAGAAGAGTCTATATAAGAGCTTTCATTGTAGCAAACCCACATACTCAACTATCATTTAGTCATCTATGATTGTTGACACTGATTGCATATTTTTGGAGCTAATGTTTTTGCTGGACACATAGGAAAATAGGGGCTTCATTTGCCACCCAACTCATTTACCTCAAGGATAATGTCAACAATAATGAATCATGGTTTCTTACATTCAACTGGATATATATACTTGGATATTACCTCAACATGTGATGCTTACCACTAAGAGAGTTTATATCTTAGAAGAAGAATGGATATTGATGACTCTTGAATAAAGGTAAGAACTTTATGACAGTGAAAGATAGGCCCTTATGGATATTGATGACTCTTGAATAAAGTTAATAACTTTATGAGAGTGAAAGATAGGCCCTTCGCAGAGGGAAGCAGAGGTTGTCATGCGCTTTTATTTGGTTAGATGTACAATCTCTTAATGCAAAGGAACTTCACTTCATATTGCCCCTTGTGATAACGAACTTTATTATGCACTCCGTCACTTTTATTTCTTCACCATCAGAAGATCGTACAAAGCTTATTTTCCTTTTCAATAAAAGATCAAACATGATTAGAGGCAATTTTTATTGCTTATGCACCCATGATAACTTACTTGAAGGATCTTATTCAATCCCTAGGTAGGTAAGGTGGACTCTTACAAAAAGAAACTGGGTTCAAGGGGCAATGGATGCACATGTAGTATCTCTACTTGGTGCGGAAATTTTGGCTAGCAAAAGTTCTAAAGGAAGCATCACATGTTAAAGGATCCATGTCTATATAACTTATATGCAAATGTAAGCAATCATGACCATTAGGTTGTCTTCCATGTCCAACTTCAACACTTGATCATTATTTAATATTTGCTGAGGGTTCATAATCATAGATGATGTCCAAGATAGTATATTTGTATGTGAATCTTCTCCTCTCTATCATGATATTGCATAGATTATACCAATGACTAAGGCTATGCTTGTTCTATTCCCAACAATTTTCATAGTTCATACTTTCTTTTTATGTGAAGTGATAACTTCCCATGGGATAAGCATATGATCTTTACTATTCTTTTTATTATCTTCCTATTATCATTAGTACAAGAGAGTAAAGCACACGAACTCAACTAATCTTTATTATATAACTCTCACACTCGATTACAAGGATAGGTAGAACTCAAAGCAAAATTCTAAGCAAAGCAAATCTGAAACTTTATTTCTCTAAACCACTGAATAGCTAAAGATCGAACTAAAATAAAAGATGGCGGTGAAAAAGTGATGGTGATACGATACCGGGGCACCTCCCCCAAGCTTGGAACAAGCTAGGGGTTGTGCCCATACCCATGTACTCAAGTGTTCTTTGGTGATGGCGGTGGTGTTGGAGTAGTGGTGCCCTTCTTCTCCAACTTGCGCCTGAGGATGAAGTTTTCCTCCCTTAAATCATCGTTTTCTTGTTCGAGCTTCAAAACCCTTTTGCATAAATCTGCCTTGCTTTCCTGCAGAAAACGAGACGGGATAAATTGGATCTTAGATTTATTTACTCTATCGGGGAGGCTTGACTTCTTGAACTCCACATGCATATCTCCAGGTTGAGGAAGCGCATCTTCATCTTCATCCGAACTAGCTTCTGGATCGGCGTCTTCCTTCTCCTCCAGATCGGAATTTCTCTCCTCTTCGATGGACCATAAGTAGTGGTAGATGTCCCCAAAGATCTTTGGGTCCGCCACTTAGTTAGACACATAGCTTTCTCCATCCGAATCTCGAGACGACATATTCTCCGTTTTGCCAGAAAAACAGCCCGAAACAAGAACAGAGGAGAAACTCGCGATGCAGTGTCAAAACATCCGGGAGTATATATAATGATTTTTTCTAGGTCAGAGTATGGGTTCAGGAAGAAATCGGAGTCGGGAAGGCACACGAGGCCCCCACAAGCCATCTGGGCGCGCCCCAGGGGGGTTCGTGCTTTGTTGGCTTGTGCCTCCCTCGTGGGTCCCCCTGATTCCGTTTTATTTTTGGAATTTTTCTAAAATACTAAAACCAACAAAATTATTATTTTTGGGAATTTTTGGAGTCGGTTTACTTACCGTATCACCTACCTACCTATTTTTCAGGTTTCTGGAGTGTTCCGGAAGGTCTCCCATATGTGTTCTTCCAGTGTTATCACTTGAATGACATTAATTTCTTCATTAATGGGTGTACCTGAAATGTAGTGCTTGATTCTTTGCCCATTCACCACCCTCGGGTTTTTGCCTTTGAAGTTGTTAATTTTTATAGCACCGGAGCGGTAAACCTCTTCGACAACGTATGGACCTTCCCATTTGGATAAGAGTTTTCCTGTAAAAAAATTAAAACGAGAATTGTACAAAAGCACAAGATCTCCTACATTGAATTCCTATTTTTGGATCCTTTTGTCATGTCATCTCTTAACCTTTTCTTTAAACAACTTAGCATTCTCATAAGCTTGTGTCCTCCATTCATCTAGTGAGCTAATATCAAATAACCTCTTTTCACCGGCAAGTTTAAAATCATAATTCAACTCCTTAATTGCCCAATAAGCTTTATGTTCTAATTGAAGAGGCAAATGATAAGCTTTTCCATACAGTATTTTATATGGGGACATCCCCATGGGGTTTTATAAGCAGTTCTATAAGCCCAAAGAGCATCATCTAGTTTCTTAGACCAATTCTTCCTGGATCTATTAACAGTCTTTTGCAAGATCAACTTTAATTCTCTATTACTCAATTCAACTTGGCCACTAGACTGAGGATGATATGGTGATGCAATTCTATGGTTAACATCATATTTAGCTAGAACTTTGCGGAAAGCACCATGAATAAAATGTGAACCACCATCAGTCATTAAGTATCTAGGGACTCCAAACCTCGGAAAAATAATTTCCTTAAGCATTTTTATAGAGGTGTTATGATCAGCATTACTAGTTGGAATAGCCTCTACCCACTTAGTAATGTAATCAACGGCAACTAAAATATGAGTATACCCATTTGAGGAAGGAAAAGGTCCCATAAAGTCAAAACCCCAAACATCGAATGGTTCAATGGCAAGTGAATAATTCATAGGCATTTCCTGACGTTTACCAATGTTACCAACTCTTTGACATTCATTACATGAAAGGACATGCTTACGAGCATCTTTGAAAAGAGTAGGCCAATAAAAACCAGATTGTAATACCTTGTGTGCAATTCTGTCTCCAGCATGATGTCCTCCGTAAGGTTCAGAATGACACTTCCTTAAGATTTGTTCCTGTTCATGCTCAGGTATACAAAGTCTAATAATACCATCTACTCCCTCTTTATAAAGATGTGGGTCATCCCAAAAGTAATGTCGTAGATCATAAAAGAATTTTTTCTTTTGTTGATAAGTGCAACTAGGTGGGATAAATTTTGCAACGATATAGTTAGCATAATCAGCATACCAAGGAGTACTACGTGAAGTATTTATAGCAGCAAGTTGTTCATTCAGAAAATTATCATCAATAGGCAGTGGGTCATTAAGAACATTTTCCATTCTAGACAGGTTATCTGCTATGGGGTTTTCAGCTCCTTTTCTATCAACAATATGCAAATAATATTCTTGAAAATCACCCGCCGAATGAGTCTAGGCTTAGCATCTTTATTTTCCATAAGGTATTTAAAGAAGCATGAACTGTGTGAATAGTTACTTTGGAATGAACAATATAAGGTCTAAACTTATCGCATGCAAAGACAACTGCTAAAAATTCCTTCTCAGTGGTGGCATAATTTCTTTGAGCAGCATCTAAGGTTTTACTAGCATAATGGATAACATTCAATTTATTGTCTACTCTTTGCCCTAGAACAGCACCAACAACATAATCACTAGCATCACACATAATCTCGAATGGTAAGTTCCAGTGAGGTGGTTGAACAATAGGTGCAAAATCAAAGCTTTCTTAATTATTTCAAAAGCTTCTACACAATCATCATCAAAAATAAAAGGAATATCTTTTTGAAGAAGATTAGTTAGCGTCCTAGAAATCTTTGAGAAATCTTTAATGAAACGCCTATAAAAACTAGCATGACCAAGGAAGCTTCTTATACCTTTGATATCTTTGGGGCATGGCATCTTTTCAATGGCGTCAACTTTAGCTTTATCCACTTCAATACCCCGTTCAGAAATTTTATGCCCAACCACTATACCTTCATTAACCATAAAATGGCACTTCTCCCAATTCAAAACAAGATTAGTTTCTTGACATCTCTACAAAACTCGATCAAAGTTGCTCAAGCAATCATCAAAAGAAGTTCCATAAACGGAAAAATCATCCATGAAAACCTCAACAATCTTTTCACAAAAATCAGAGAATATAGCCATCATACATCTTTGAAAGGTAGCAAGTGCATTGCATAAACCAAAAGGCATACGTCTATAAGCATACGTTCCAAAAGGGCAAGTAAAAGTAGTTTTCTCTTGATCCTCTTTTGACACAGGTATTTGAGAAAAGCCGGAATATCCATCAAGAAAGCAAAAGTGTGTGTGCTTAGATAATCTTTCTAGCATTTGATCGATAAAAGGTAAAGGATAATGATCTTTCCTAGTAGCTTTGTTTAATTTCCTGAAATCAATCACCATCCTATAACCAGTTACTATTCTTTATGGGATAAGTTCATTTTTATCATTAGGAACAATAGATATACCTCCTTTCTAAGGAACACAATGAACATGACTTACCCATCTACTATCAGCAATAGGATAAATTATACCTGCCTCTAGAAGCTTTAATATTTCATTTCTTACCACTTCCTTCATCTTAGGGTTTAAGCGGCGTTGATGATCAACGACAGGTTTAGCATCCGGTTCCATATTAATCTTGTGCTGACATAGAGTGGGACTAATGCCCTTAAGATCATCGAGAGTATATCCAATAGCAGCCCGGTGCTTCTTCAGAGTTTTAAGTAATCTATTTTCTTCATGCTCTGAAAGGTTAGCACTGATAATAATAGGATATATCTTCTTTTCATCAAGATAAGCATATTTCAAAGTATCGGGTAAAGTCTTTAGGTCAAACACGGGATATCCCTTGGGTGGAGGGGGATCCCCTAAAATATCAACCGGTAAGTTGTGTTTAAGAACAGGGGTTTGTTTCAAAAATATATCATCTATCTCATTTCTCTCATTCATATGCATATCATTTTCATGGTCTAGTAAATATTGCTCTAACATGTCGGTAGGAGGTATGACAATAGAAGCTAGACCAATAATCTCATCTTTGCTTGATAATTCTTTCTCATGAGGCTGTTTACTAAACCTGGAGAAATTAAGTTCATGAGACACATCGCCAAAGCTTACTTTAACCTTATCAATAACACAATTAATTTCAGCATTAACAGTATTCAAGAAAGGTCTACCAAATATAATGGGACAAAAGTTATCTTGTTTTGAACCAAGTACTAGAAAATCAGTGGGGTACTTAATTTTTCCACACAAGAATTCAACATCTCTAACAATCCCAAGTGGTGTAATAGTGTCTCTGTTTGCAAGTTTAATAGTAACATAAATGTCTTCAAGCTCAGATGGTGCTATTTCATTCATAATTTCCTGATATAAGGTAAAAGATATGGCACTAACACTAGCACCCATGTCACATAAGCCATGATAACAATGGTCTCCAATTTTAACAAAAACAACGGGCATGCCAATAACTGGTTTATTTTTGTCTAACTCATTCCGCTCATTCCTAACAGGTTTTACAATTCTAGTAGTTTCATCACAGAAGTAAATAACCTATCCATCAATATTATCAACTAGAAGATCTTTAACCATGGCAACCTTAGGCTCAACATTTATTTGTTCAGGAGGTTTAGGTGTTCTAGCATGACTTTTATTAACCACAGTTGTAGCTTTAGCGTGTTTCTTAATTCTAATAGGGAAGGGTGGTTTCTCAATGTAAGAAGTAGGAACAATTGGATCAACATGGCTAACAATTATTTTTTCCTTCTCAAGTTTAATAGGTTTCTCCAATTGTTCTTCAATGGTTGGTTTGTATTTAAACCACTTCTCCTTAGGGAGATCAACATGAGTAGCAAATGATTCACAGAAAGAAGCTACTATCTCAGAGTCAAAGCCATATTTATTAGTCAACTTATAGCAGGCATGAGTTTCCATAAAAGATTTTACACAATCAAATTTGAGCTTTATACCTGACTATTTACCTTTGTCGAGCTCCCAATCTTCAGAGTTGTGCTTAATTCTTTCCAGGAGATCCCATTTGAATTCATTACTTCTGTTCAGGAAGGAACAAGTAGAGGAAGAATCGAGTAGGTTTTGATCATCATGAGAAAGCCGAGCATAATTTTTTTGCATAATAGTATCTCTTGAGATATCATGGTTGGGACAAGTGTGCATCATATATTTAAGCCTCCCCCAAGCTTGAGCGATACTTTCTCCTTCACGAGGCCGGCAATTATAAATAAAGTTTCGATCACGATGAACTAGATGCATATGATAAAACATCTGATGAAATTCCAACTTCAAACGATTCCAGTCCCATGATCCAATATCGCCAAATAACTTGTACCACATTAGTGCCTTTCCCTTCATAGATAAAGGGAAAACTTTCTTCTTAACTTTGTCTCCAGACAACCCTGCAAGCTTAAATAATCCACAAACTTCATCGACAAATATCAAATGATAATCAGGATGAGTCGTTCCATCATATGGGTGTGATTAGAGTTTTTCAAGCATACCAGAAGGAATCTCGTAATAAACATTTTCAGTAGGTTCAGTAGGTTGAAGAGCAATTTCCTCATCTCCAGTTCGGGGCGAAGATGCCCCGAACAAGACACTCAAAGGGTGACCGTTCATAGCGACAAGCAACAGTAAAATTCAGCACGTATAGGAAATGTTACTTTACCAATTTCCACTTACCAAAGGCGCTTCACTCCCCAGCAATGGCGCCAGAAAAGAGTCTTGATGACCCACAAGTATAGGGGATCAATCGTAGTCCTTTCGATAAGTAAGAGTGTCGAACCCAACGAGGAGCAAAAGGAAATGATAAGCAGTTTTCAGCAAGGTATTCTCTGCAAGTATTGTAAGTAACAATAGTAGATAGTTTTGTAGCAAGATAAATCGTAACAAGTGACAAGTAACAATAGTAGCAAAGGTGCAGCAAGGTAGCCCAATCCTTTTTTGTAGCAAAGGACAGGCCTGAAAGTACTCTTATATTAAGCAAGCGCTCCCGAGGACACATGGGTATTATGTCTAGTCATGTTCATCATGTTGGGTTGATTCACGTTCGCTACTTTGATAATTTGATATGTGGGTGGACCGGTGCTAAGGTGATGTTCTTACTTGAACTAGCAACCTACTTATGATTACCCCCTTTCGCAAGCATCCGCAACTACGAAAGAAGAATTAAGAAAATCTAACCATAGCATGAAACATGTGGATCCAAATCAGCCCGTTATGAAGCAACGCATAAATTGGGGTTTAAGCTTCTGTCACTCTAGCAACCCATCATCTACTTGTTCCTCCACAATGACTTCCCTTAGGCCCATAGCATGGTGAAGTGTCATGTAGTCGATGTTCACATGACACCACTAAGAGAAGTAACAACATACATATCATCAAAATATCGAACGAATACCAACTTCACATGATAACTTATAACCAGACTTCTCCCATGTCCTCAGGAACAATATTAACTACTCACACCTCATCAACATGTTCAAGATAAGAGGTGCAATAATAATAATTAAGGATCTGAACATAATATCTTCCACCAAGTAATCCAACAAGCATCAACTATGAGATGTAATCAACACAACTAGTAACCCACATGTACCAATCTGAGGATTTGGGACAAAGATTGAATTCAAGAGATGAACTAGGATTGGAGATGAGATGCTGATGGTGAAGATGTTGATGAAGATTGGCCCTCCCACGAAGGAGGAAGCATTGGTGATGACGATGGCTTCGACCTCCCCCTCCCGAAGAGGGATTTCCCCGGTAGAATCTGACTGCCAGAGTGCAAAAGGGCCTCTGCCCAGGTTTCCGCCTCGAGACGGCGGTGCTTCATCCCGAAAGGTTGCTTAAGATTTTTTCTAGGGTAAAACACACCATATAGGAGAAGAGGGGTCTCAGGAGGCCAGCCAGGGCCCCACAAGCCATCAGGGCGTGGCCTGGGGGCGTGCCCTGTTGGCTTGTGCCTGGCAGGTGGGCCCCCTCTGGTATACTTTTGGCCCATAAATTCACATATATTCAATAAAAATTCCTCGTGAAGTTTCAGGTCATTTGGAGTCTGGTGATTTTTCTGCCTTTTTCTCGGTTTTTCGGTCCAGATTCCAGTTTTCAGATAATTCCCTCTTTCTGATGTGACTTGCATATTCAGAGAGAAAGGGCATAAGAATTGTATGATAATAGGGAATAATGGACAAGAATAACGTAAATATGAAGAGGAAATCATGATGCAAAATGGACGTATCATCCGCCCACATCACCTTTGCATGCATCCAGACACACATGAGCGCATGTACTCCATGCCGCACCCATGCGCACCCCCCTGCACGCTCAAGAAGCCCGTGCGCCCCGGTGTGGTCATGGCCGAGCAGCTCAGCTGCAAGACCAGCCATGTCCTCTGTTCTTGTTTGTCTGTCAGTACCGTCACCTGACTGAATGTCATTTATATTATCTGTAGTTCAAAAACAAGAACTTAGCCACAGCGCAGTGGCTGGCTCCTTGGTCCTCCACCTAGGGGATCCAGGGATCGAATCCCAGCTCGCCCCAGATTTTTTGCCTAGGTGTTTTACTTTTGTTTTACGTATTCCAGCATGCACAGATTAATATGGTCGTTGCTCTGCATTTGTCACCAGCACCCAGCCAGCTTAGCTCATCCTCCCATCGTTCCAGCACTAAGGGGTCTCGTGTTCAAATCCCAACCACCCCTATTTTTCTTTTGTTTTATTTTTGATTTCTGTTATGTCCCATTTTTACACACACACACACACACTTAGCTGCATGGGACCGGATTAGTATTGGGCCTCACTGTGTTCAGGGATTCGGCCCAGTGCCTTCCCTATTGTTTTTTTCCTTTGGTTCTATTGCATATTTGGCAGATTTGCATACATTTTTTTATGATCATATCTTTTAAATGCTTAGTTCAAATGAAACATGTTATGTATGTAAAATGCTTAAAATTTTATGTACATTAATAATATCCAGCTTTCATGCATGATAAAAATGTTTAAAATTTTTGTTTGCATTAATTTGCATAAATGCCATGTTAAAACGGTTTCTCTCATAACTTAATAACCGTAGCTCCGTTTCTAATGAACTATATATCTAACTAGTTTAGAAAAAGGCATAGAATAACATGATTCACTTTATTTTCCTATTGAATAAATATAAAATATGTTTAGCACAAATCTGGACAAAATTTATAATTTGCATATGAGGTTGTTTTGGAAATGCTATATGTTGCTTTCGGCCTCATTTAAAATGCCTAGTTGATGTAATTTATTTGTGCTTCACCTCTTGCCATGTTAACCAACATTTTAACTTGCTGTGCAAATAAACGAGAGTAAACTAACTAATTCGAATGTGGAGTTTCGTCAATATGCAACTCGTTGCATATTGAACTTCTCTTAATTTGTATTAGTCGATTGTTGTGCTTTGCTATGCCTTGCATATTTAAACCAGACATGCATCATCATTGTTTGCGCATCATGTCATGAATATGTTGTGGTGTTTACCGTGTCATTTGTTTGTTTCCGGATCGCTTCTTCTCGATAGAGATCCGAAAGCGCTCGGAGTGTGAGGATTCGTTCGACTATGTCCCGTTCATCTACTTCACGGACTCGTTCTTCTTCCAAGCGGGATCTCAGGCAAGATGAACATTTCCCTGAATACCATTACTATCATTGCTATGCTAGTTGTCTCTCTTCTATTGTTATGTCTCGTTACCCACCACTTGTATGCCAAGCCTCCCAACATTGCCATGAAAAGCCTCTAACCCCTCCACATCCCAGCAAACCATTGTTTGGCTATGTTACCGCTTGCTCAGCCCTTCTTATAGCGTTGCTAGTTGCAAGTGCAGGTTGTTTCCATGTGACAACATGGATATCTTGAGATATCACAATATTATTGCTATTTAATTTAATGCACATATATAGTTGGTAAAAGGTGGAAGGCTTGGCCTTTTGCTTGCTGTTTTGTTCCACCTTTACCGCCCTAGTTACTTGTGTACCGGTGTTATGTTCCATCATGAGCGCTCTTAACATGCTTGGGGTTGTTATGGGGACCCTCTTGACTTTCGTTATGGGATAAAACTCTTCTCGCAAGGTCCAACATTGGTTTTACCATTAACCAACCTAATAAAACTTGAATAGGGACTTTTCAGACCCCGTGGATAATTAATCAACAAACTGGGCCAGTGCTCCTCATGAGTGTTGGTCCACCTACCTAGCATTCGGCGGTGCCACCTCGGGGCAACTCGAGGCATTTTCTTTGGCTACCGTCCACTTCGCATAGTCGGATGATGCCCGTAGATAGAGAGCGCGTGGCTCTAGATGCGGATCTGCTCACCGGGAGGCCTTGCTGGATTTGTTTTACCTTTATCGAACGTCTTGTACATCGGGATTTCGAGGATACTTTGGGCTATCTCGAGGTTGAGGTTTTCTGAGGCAGCTTGTGGCTAGTTTGTGATAGATGAGTTGGAGCACCTCTGCAAGGTTAAATCTTTTCGGAAAGCCATGCCCGCAGTTATGTGGCAACTTGGAAATTTGTTTAACATCCAGTCACAGAAAACTTAAAGTAAACTCAAATAAAATACACCAACCGTGTGCGTAACCGTGACTGTCTCTATTCGTGAGTTATGAACCGAGAGAGAACATGGTGGTGTTATGTTTGACTCATAAGTAGGTGTTCAGGATCACTTCGTGATCATTACTAGTTCACGTCCATTTATGCGTTGGTCACCCTTCTTATTCTTGTACTCGTAAGTTACCCACTCAAATTAATGCTTAGTGCTTGCTGCAGCCTCACCACTTAACCATACCTCACCCATTAAGCTTTGCTAGTCTTGATACCCTTGGAAATGAGATTGCTGAGTCCCTGTGGCTCACAGATTACTACAACAACAGTTGCAGGTACAGGTAATGCGATGCTTTGACGTGAGAGCGATGCTTTTTGGATTTGGAGTTCTTCTTCTCCGTCGATCATAGGATGGGTTCTAGGCCGGCAGCCTGGGATAGCAATGATGGATGTCGCTTTTATCGTTTGATTTCGTCCGTAGTCGGACCCTGGTCATCTATATGGTGATTGAATGTATTGTTGTATTTGAGATGATCATGATATAGCTTGTGGGGAGTGCAAGACAATTCCATATACACATCTCCTATTCACATGCACTTGTAGCGATATCCATTCTTGCAAAACGACGAGATGCGCTTCTATCCCTATCGAGGCCATCGAGCCAAAATAAGGATAGGACCGCATCTTGGGCATTACATATAAATTGATTCATATTTCATTATTGCATAATAGGTACTGTATTCTAACTTCTCCATGACTTATACCCCCCGATACAATCCATAGTGTCATCAAAACAAGCAAACTATGCAAGCAAAAACAGGATATGTCTAAAACATAACAGTCTGTAAAGATCTGTAGCAAAACCATACTTATGTAACTCCTAAAATTCTGAAAAATTAGGAAAACCTGGTTAATTTGTATAACAATACTGTGTAAAAACTTCATATCAAAAAGACGTTCTAGTAAAATCAGAGAAATTCTACATTGGACGCAAAAGTTTCTGTTTTTGCACCGTATCAATTCTACTATCTTCCTAATCATCCCAAAGGCTTTACTTGGAACAAACACTAATTTAAATATAAAAACACAATCATTATAGTAGCAATAATCATGTCATCACACCAAAACAGAAAGTATTGGGTTTTCTCCGAACAAGCTCTTTCTTTATAGCCATTAACATAGGCATGGGATAATAATGATGCTCACATAAAAGACAAGAACTGAAGCACAAAGAGAGCATCATATAGCATGTAAACAACACATTTAAGTCTAACATAATTCCTATGCATAGGCATTTTATAAGTAAACAAATTATCAAGACAAGAAGTATCTAGCATATGCAAATAGGAAGCATGAAGCATTAACGATTTGAACATCAAGAGAGGTAAGTGAGTAACATGAAAATTTCTATAACCATATTTGCCTCTCTCATAATAACTACATGTAGGATCATTTTCAAATTCAACAATATAACTATCATGTAAACATTATCCTTATGATCCATATGCATGCAAATCTTATAATCTTTGAAGGGGATTAACATCAACTAAAGTCATGACCTCTCCAAACCTACTTTTATCAAAAAAATCATAAGATTGATCATTCTCCAAAGTAGTGGGACCATTATTACCTAAATTTGGCACTCTTCCAAACCCACTTTTAGTGTCTTTGCAAATATCAATATCAATAATAGATTCATCATGAAGCTCAAAATTATCGAGATCACAAGAAACATCATTATTATCACCCCAATCATGATCATCAGCATAATTGATATTCATATAATTTATACTAAAATACTTGCAATCATGCTTTTCATTCAATAGAAGTATCCCCATAGCATTTCCATTCATCACCTAATTATTAACTATTGGTTTACAATAAGCAGAAAGTTTGAAAAGATTAGCAAGTGGATGAGGATCCATTTATCTTTAAACTTTTCTTTTACTTTCTGCTGTTGTGTGACAAAGATAAGGATAGCATACTAAGCAAGTATAAAGTAGAACAAGTAAATGGTAGTGTGTGAAGGAACATGATGAGGATTTGATGATGTCTCCCCGGCAACGGCGACAGAAATTCTTCCTGCTACTTGTGAGCTGCATTTGGAATTTTCCCTGAAGAGGAGAGGAGATGCAGCACAGTAGAGATAAGTGTTTTCCTCAGTAAGAACCAAGGTTGTTGAACCAATAGGATAACCAAGCAAATTCCTTTCAACATCACCTACACACACAACACCAAACACTTGCACCCAACGCAGGCAAGAGGGTTGTCTAGCCCGTTGAACTTGTTACTTGCAAGGATTAAATCTTGATAGAACATATATTGTAAAAGCAAAATAAAATAACAGTAAATAATATGCAGCAAGGTAATTTAGGAGCTTTTGTATTTATGTTTAAGTAGACCCGTGGACCATAGTGTTCGCTAGAGGCTTCTCTCTTGAAAATAGCATCCGGTGGGTAGAAAAATTACTATTGGGAAATTGACAGAATTGTGCATAGTTATGACATGTTATCATGGCAATGATCATGTATATAGCTATCACGTCCATAAACAAGTAGTCCAAAAAGATTCTGCATCTACTACTATTACTCCACTTCGAGAGCGCTTCTATGCTTGCCTCTCTAGGTATTAAGTTCATAACGAACAAAGTAATGCTTGGAGCAAGGTGACATGATGTACACAAAATAAGACAAGCAATATGTTCAGATCCCGTCATTTTATCCTTAATGGTAACAATACAAATACGTGTATTGTACCTTTCTGGCATGAGGATGTAGAGTACCACAATATTGAACCCACTACAACGCACCACACCCACTGAAGATAAATCAATCTAGTAGGCCAAACCAAACTGATAGATCGGAGAGAAATATGAAGCTATAATAATCATGCATAATAGAATTTAGAGGAGACTCCATTACTTTCAATGAATAATCTGATCATAAACCCACAATTCATCGTATCCCAACAAACACACTTCAAAAGAAGATTACATCGGATAGATCACCGCGGGAATCACGGTGAACATTGTATTGAAGATCAAAGAGAGAAGAAGCCATCTAGATACTAGCTATAGACCCATAGGTCTATGGTGGACTACTCACGCATCATCATGGAGGCAACAAAGTTGATATAGAAGGCCTTCATAGTCGGTTCCCCCTCCGGCAGAGTACCGGAAAAGGTCTCCAGATGGCCTCCCATCAGAACACAGGCTTGCGGCGGTGGAAAAATTGTTTTGGGTGGCCCTATGTTGGTTTCCCATTTTTAGAGAATTCATGGAGGTGGAATTAGGTCAAACAGAGCCACGAGGGGCACACAAGACATCAGGGTGCGCCTACCCCACCCCCCCGGCGCAACCTGTTGCCTTGCCATTTCCCCGTCTCGCTTCCTGATGCCTCCCAAAGCTTCCCGGGTCTCTTTTGTCCAAAAAAAATCGTCAACAAATTTCGTAGCGTTTGGACTTCGTTTGGTACAGATTTCCTGGAAAACCGAAAACAAGAAAAAACAACAACTGACACTTGGCACAGGGTTAATAGGTTAGTTACCAAAAATGATATAAAATAGCATATTGCATATAAAGTATCATATATTGATAATATAATAGCATGGAACAATAAAAAATTATAGATACGATCAAGACGTATCAACCAGCTCTAGCACCTTGGAGCGAGAAGGCACCATCAAAATACATGATCCAGTCTTCCGGGTCTTCCTTGCCGGGGAGAGAGGTTGCCCCTTTTTCTTCATCCGGCGTTGGGGTTGTGGCACCCTGGCTCAAAGAAACCGGCACACCCCTTATTCCAGCCCAGAGATCAACTCTTCTGGAATACGGCACTGCTTGACATAGAACAAATCATCTCTTTATTACAAATAATGGGTACAAGGGTTCGGGCATTACAAAGGATTACATCGGCATGGTGACACTACGCCTGCTGAGGTAGCTTTATGCTACCAACGGAACAACTCATAACAGCGGAATAACTTCTAGCAGCGGAACATCGATAATGGTGATGAACTCCACTCCGTAGGGATTCTGGCCGGGACACATCCTAACGCGCAAACTCGGGATCCTCGACAAGCAATCAATCATGGGATCACTTGCAATGTGGCATGACATCCAGGTGAGAACTTTGAATGTAATCGCAAGCTCACAACAACCAAAGCAATTTAGACAAACAATAACATGGCACTTGTAGGTTAATTAATGATGAGCATGATATTGGCATGTACATGTTACTCATGGTATGAACATGATGATACTAGAACTAGCATGAGAGGGAGGGTCGATGTTTAAGGTCCCCTGGACCAACTTACTCTTCTCGGAGGTTATCTCGTAACCACCATATGTATCAAGCTTACCGTCGTGAACATCACACGATCACCTCAGGATCAACCAACCTCGGTATCAACAATACCATCGTGATCATCACGTGATCACAAGGAGCTTAATCTTTACCCGTCATCACCGCATGACCACATAAAGATCAACCAACTTCTTTCCTCTTGGAACTGGGGTTGTATATTATTCAGGTTATTATTACTGTTGACCCATAGTGTGACTTACTACGAACTGTGTCCATGACCTAGGACGTGACTATCGATAGATTATACACTCTGCAGAGGTTAGTACATTGTACCCACATCACGTAACTCATGGCGTCGTGCTCCCATTCGGGTGGACCAACGACATTCCGACAAAACCAATCTATTGCATGACACTTGCCCGACCACTCCGACATACTCCCCTTTGGGCGATGTCATGTGTGGCCTTGATGTCAACTCATGACATCCGCCACCTTTGTGGCCGCCACCATCGTGGCCAAAATAAAATATAATCGTCCCAAAATGGGACATCGGTACCGTAAAACTCGGGCACAGAAGGCCATGGCCGCCTACTTGATCAGAGTAGCATGCACGCATAACCTTCCCTAGTTAGAGGTACCGGCGAGAGGCATGACAATAGACCGAATTAGGGCCTCCCCATCTAGGCAAGGGTGGTTGCACTGGTCAGCTCGATTTGGTGGCACTATAGCCCACGACTTTTTTCAAGTTTGATTAACGTCAAGTCTAACTTGAATTGTGACGAGCTGAGTCATAACAAAATAACATAATGATCTAACAATGCATTATGAGCATAATATCAACATCAGCGTGGATGGGCAACATAACCATTTAACATATGAATCATAACATCAACAACAATAAATCATTTAGTCTACGGGATGCAAAGGATCATGGCATGGCGATGATCATGAGTATCACAAGTATTTCCATGCAAAAGATAACTATTCATGTGAGCTTATCGTTACAACTAGCATCACGAACAAGTACAAGAATATAACATAATAACAATACTAATACTGGCAAATAATCATGGATATATGAGAACATGACATAAGCATGGATTCACAAGCATATTCAAAGCATTAACAAAATCATTAAATGAGCAAACAATTATTTAAATTTTTAAGTGGAAACCATGGCTACTGCAAGTCCATCATGCAAGTGGCTGTTGTGGCTTGCCTTGGGTTGATGGAATCATGTGGAAGAAGTGCTAGGAGCTCGCGGAAATATTTGCAGGAAAAGTTTCTCTCTCGAAGGGGGCTGAATAAAGGCAAGGGCAAAATGGTCATTATCAGAATGTGACAACATCATGCGAAAGATACCAACAGAATGGGCTCGGCGAATAGAGAACGTGGTCTTTTGAGTCACCTGAATCGGAATCATAGTTACAAAATTACGACTGTTCGTTCGTTAGACAGATAACCAACAAAAATCTGTTCATTTCTGTCCTTAACGGACGAACGCCCGCAAACTAATCATTTCGGCCGACGGCTGGAAGTAGAAAGCGTATTCTCAGGGAATACGTCTTCAGTAGAGGTAAAGTGCATTCTTGTTCGAAGCAACAAGGGAATATGCTTTCTCGAAAAACGCATTTTGCAAAATGCGCTCCCACTTAAGCATGCTGGCCCGGCCCCTAGGTCACTTACAGGCGGGGCCTAGCGGCAGGTGGGGAGGCGTCGTCTTCTATTTCACGTGCCCGTGCTCGACCGAGGGAGGTCGACACTCGAACGGCTATTGCCGGCGGCTCAGGCCGTCCCCCGCGGCGTTCTGCCTATGGATGAGCTCAGCAAGAGGAGCCGCACCCAATGGCATAGGTCATGGACGCCGGGGTTGACCAAGGCGAGCGGGAGCTTGGCCATGGCAGGCGGCCGTGCCGAGTGGGGGTGGCTTCGGTGCTACGGCGCCGGCGGTCGAGGGAGAGGGATGGGAAGCTCCGCCGGAGTTCGGGGTTTGTCTGCTGGTGGTATGAGGGTGAGAGGCACTCCGGCTTGCCCCAATTTAGGAGGAGGCCGAGCCTGCCAGAGGAGAGTAGAGGAGCTCCGGGAGCTCGATGGAGGGTTCGGGGAGAGGAGCTGGGTTGGAGGAGAGGAGGTGTGAGTGCTCGAGGGGTCTCGGGAGGGCTATATATAGCCAAGGCGACGATGCCCGAGCCGGAAGCAACCATGGACGAGCGACTGGAGGTCCGACGAGGATAGAGCACGAGCTGGTCCTCGAGGCGACGGAAGAGGCAGAGGGGATGTGCATGCGACGCCAGGGACGTGTGTGCGTGGACGGTGCGAGCACAGGGGTGGTCGGCCACTCCGACGGACTATGCACCCGCGTGCGGAGGTGTTTGGGCGGTGGCCGGGGGCCCTAGTGTCTAGAGCACACTATATGCACATAGTGCACGCGCTCTGCGTGTGGTCACCGCATGCCTGTGGTGTTGCCATGCGTTCTGGGCGGCCCAAGCGTGTCTGGCAGGATGAACCCTCCCACAGTAGGTGCTAGCTGCAAAGAAACAAGAACAGTGGCTCAAGGGGTGGCTGGGCTAGGCTCATACACTAATCAACAGGAAGGTGTTTAATTAGTGGTGTGAGCAGTGCATAAGCCCATTGGGTCTGAGTTTTGTCTTAGAGTGATCATCCACTAAGAAGGCCACCAAGGCAAATTTCCAGCTCAATTGGATTAATATAACTAGCACTTGCTTTGCAAAGTGCCACCCTGGACCAAGATGTGAATGTTGAAGTGCTACTCAAATGGACTAATAGATTGAGCTGAAATTTTGTGGAGCATGTTCATTTGGGCATATGAAGGTACTATAAAAATTTCATACCATTTGGATAAATAAAAATGGTACTTCCATCACAATGCTTTCCTCTGGATCGAAACTTGGGGGAATTGTTGAGTGAAATTGGCTAAATGAAATGAGCCCAAATTTTGTGGAGGGAAGTTATATTGATAGGAGAATGTCCTGATAATTTTTTCAGAAATTATGGAGCAATATAAAATATAGTTGCTTCACAAACTGGAAATATGACTAGAAACAAAGATTGGATTGTGTGCTCACCATGAGTATGGAATCTTGAATTATTTTACATATCCAAGGTCCATATGAGTCAATTGAATTTTGATAATTTTGTGGGAATTAATGGCAACACAGAAATATCGGTAGCTTCACAACCTAGGGCAAACAAGTTTATTCCTTTAATAGAAAAAGGAATATTCCCAATAAATATTAGGGTTGTGCCAAGATGGAAATGACATAATCTTTGGAAGTATTTGAGAGTGGCAAGCCACTTGGGAGAGGATGAAGAGACGATCTTCCTAGGTTTCAAGACCACAGAGCCACAGAAAAGGAACTCCAACTAAATTCAAAGAAATCCAAAAGAAAAAGAAAGGGCCAAAAATTGGGGTGTCACAAACCTACCCCCCTTACAAAAATCTCGTCCACGAGATTTCGTTGCTCAGGGAACAAGTATGAATATTCTGACTTAAGGAAACCGTTTCAACCTTGGGTATCCTTTTCCTTTATATGATATTCCCTCTGCATTTCATATGATCTGATTCCCTTGCTTTGGGGTTGTTTGCTTCATCGCATCCACATCCTGACAGGTCTTACCTCATATGTTCAATCTTACGCTGAGTCCAATTCTTTCATATCTGCTCACTTAGCTGATATATTATTATGACTAGAATGTGTTCTCTTTCCACAAGTCCGGGAGTGATTTTTGTGTCATACTTACATCCAGCACTACTAGCACTCCATGGAGTTTTAAACAAATTTACCTCGGTGGACACGAAACATTTTAATCCTAGCATCGGGTTACTCGAATAGATGCATGTCCTTCAGTTCAAAATAGTGCTGGGAATCATAACCGTTCTCTTGGCGGAATCTGACTACTTGCAGGGAGCTCTGAGGCATCTTGGATGATTCCACCATCTCAAGTATCAAATCCATACCAAAGATTTGATTGTTGCCTATCGTGATCAGAATAAAGGAGTAATATCTTATAGCAATTGCTTCTAGAAACTTGACTGGCCGTGGTTCTGGCGGAAGAATCTTGTTCACGGCAGGCTATCCTTGCACAGGGTACCATATGTGAGGACGCATGGTCCGAGACTGTTGTTCCGTATTTCAATTATGTCGGTATATCCATAGGACGTGTGATGCTTTAACACGGTCATTAAAGTCGAACTGCTAAGTTGGCTAAGGAATATTTGATCTGATATGACAGTCTTGGATCTGCCATATACATTTGGACAAGCGAGTTACCTTGATATGAGATTCTTACCAACAGAGTATACCCCATGAGTGTATAATCAGGGTGATTGATACATAATCAGACTGTCTTGGGTGTCCGTACCATGTTGTTCATACAACAATTATGGCACCCGCATTGTCAATCTTGTCCTTCATTATTGTTCTCTTTTCCCGACTCCTTTGCCGAAAGTGATTGGCCATATATATCCTCAAGTCTTCGTGTGACCATAGGTGCTGTCAGATGCAATATTCCGGCAAGCATACCTTATCTTTGTTCATGACTCATGTCAGAGGAAATATACTAGGCTAACAAGTACTTGTATAGAGCTCATTGTTGTCATCAACCATACAAAACCGTGACAAAGGTTGATATCACTTTGTCGGGTGTGCGGAAGCTGACCTGGATAACTACTGCCAAGATTGGTGTCCCAATGTGACCTTTCTTCAAAGCTTGACAGTCCTTGCATCATACTGAGAAGTATAGCTGGCTTTCATAACTCATGTGGTTGTCGGATTCTTGCCATGCTCGCATCATCGTACGAGTGACTTGCATGACCTAGGAAGCATGCTCACAATATATATGTAAGTATGTGTAGCTAAACATTTGATTCCCGAGGCATACTTATGTCCTTACTAGCTCGTGTTCCTAACCAAACTGTTGTGGGCTTGACCCTTGAGATGCACTGCCAACTCAGTGTGTAATTACTCATACCAATGTTGTCAACTATTTGTAGTGCCGTACTAATGAAGATTGGATAGCTTGTGGTGGAAGCCTTCAAGAGTATTGTGATGAGGAAGAATGAAAATCTTACGTTCGAAGCTTTTCCCAGACAGTGTGCTGAAGAAGGCTGGGTACCGTACTTCAGAAGCTTCTCCTGCCGGTTGCTTACTGGGAAGATTTGGTGCCTTATGTCGGAAGCTTTCTGTGGCAGCTTACCAAAGAAGACAAAGTATCTTATGCTGGAAGTTATCCACATATCATACTGAGGATGATTTGAGGAGCCTTGCATTGTAATCTTCTCTAGTAGCGTGCGGAGGAAGATTGGATTCCTTACCCTAGAAGCTTCTCACTGTGATATGCTGACTGAATGCCATATATACAACCTTCAGACTCTTACTATTGGTTTCTTGTATGAAAAGAATTTGTCGAACTATCCTTCTTACTGAGTACTTGATACATGGCACATTCGTGCTTGCTTTCGGGTATAACTTGTTTCAATTTTTACTCAAGGCGGAACCAACCTTGTATATGAACAATACCTTTGGCTGAAAATATATTGTTCGTCTTGCACACATCATGTCTTCCGACTGGTTTAATCATTACTACGGTGAAGATTGCACGCTGACGTCGACTTAAGGTTGATTATAAATCCAGGATATTATTTCTATTCGGGCTAGATATTCCCAATACAATGCAGTCAACTGATAATTCCATACTGTTTAGTTGAGCTTCAAAATATTTGAAATCCTCACCGATTATTCAAGTCCGGTGTCGGTTGATGAGCAACTTTCATAAGGGGAAAATAAGGTGACACCGAAGGCCCAAAGAAACAAGCAAAAGAAACGACTCAAACAAAAGCACACTAGGCATCAAGATTACATACAAGCAACATCACATTTTACTACTACTTATAGAAATATGCATGCCTACTTAAGCACAAAAATCCCGCGAGAACTCTAGTACTACGATCTAGTATGTTGTGGCGGTGTGCACGAAAGTGAATCCACTGGTCGAGGAGTTGGTGTAAATAGAGCTACACCAAGAGCTGGCTTAACACAGATTGCACTACTGATGGACTCGGAGGTGAGGACGGACTTGGTGATCATGTAGCGGGACACAACTGTCATGGCCACACCATCTTCAAGCAAATGGAAGGGAACCGTTCTCGTCCAGGGAAAGGATGATAGGGTAGGATAGCGGTGGAAAGCAGGGTTTGCTGGCATTGCCCTTTCCTGGTAATAAAGGCTAGTAAGGGTTGCCAAAGAGGCGAGTGGGATGGCAAGATTCAGGGCAGAAACATGTGTACCACTGAAGCGATAGGTGTGGCTAAAGAAAATATATTGGCACGATACATGTGCATCAATCCTACAAGTGATCGACACCACTAGGTACCTCGACATCACTCCGCTGGGACAGAGATGACACCAAACACCATAGAGCAGGTATGCAAAGCTGGAGGGTGCAGGAAGTGGATCGAAACTGATGCCCCCTACACTCACAAGATCAACCGGTAACGACAAGATAATATGTCTACATGCATTCTATGCGACAAACAAATGCAGCAATCGAATGCAGCAAACTGACTAGGCTCTATACTACCAGTTTCTAACGCTCGCTTTGACTAGGGCGTCCTACAGCCAGACCTGCTCTGATACCAAGCATTGTGGCACCCTGGCTTAGAGAAACCGGAACACCCCGTATTCCGGCCCAGAGATCAAGTCTTCTGGAATACGGCACTGCTTGGCATAGAACAAATCAGCTCTTTATTACAAATAATCGGGGTACAAGGGTTCGGACATTACAAAGGATTATATCGGCATGGCGACACTATGCCTGCTGAGGTAGCTCTATGCTAGCAGCGGAACAAGTCGTAACAGCGGAATAACATATACCAACAGAACAACGACAACGGTGATGAACTCCACTCTGCAGGAACTCTAGCTGGGACACATCCTAGAGCGCAGGCTCGGGATCCTCGAAGCAATCAATCACAGCATCATCTGCAATCTGGCGTGACATGCCAGTTGAGTACTTTAAATGTACTCGCAAGCTCACAACAACCAAAGCAATCAGGACAAACAATAACATGGCATTTGCAGGTTAATTAATGATGAGCATGATACTACTAGAACAACATGAGAGTGACCATGGCATGTACATGTTACCCATAGTATGAACATGATGATACTAGCACTAGCATGAGAGGGAGGGTCGATATTTAAGGTCCCCTGGACCAACTTACTCTTCTCGGATGTTATCTCATAACCAGCATATGTATCAAGCTTATCGTCGTGAACATCACATGATCACCTCAGGATCAGCCAACCTTGGTGTCAACAATACCATCGTTATCATCACGTGACCACAAGGAGATTGATCTTTACCTGTGATCACCGCATGACCACATAAACATCAACCAACCTCTTTCCTCTTAGAACTGGAGTTGTTTATTATTCAGGTTATTATTACTGTTGACACATAGTGTGGCCTACTATGAACTGTATCCATGACCGAGGACGCGGCTTTCAATATATTATACACTCTGCAGAGGTTAGTACATTGTATCCGCACCACAGACTTCATGGCCTCGTGCTCCCATTCGGGTGGACCAACGAGATTCCGACAAAACCAATCTGTTCCATGACACTCTCCCGGCCAATCGGACAAACTCCCCATTGGGCTATGTCATGGGTGGCCCCGATGTCAACTCGTGACATCCGCCACCTTTGTGGCCGCCACCGTCATGGCCAAATAAAATATAATTGTCCAAAACGGGGACATCGATATCGTAAAACTCGGGCACACAAGGCTATGGCCGCCTACCTAATCAGGATAGCGCGCGCACATAACCTTCCCTAGTTGCAAGTACCGGCGAGAGGCATGACAATAGACCGAATTAGGGCCTCCCCATCAAGGAAAGTGTGGTTGCACGGGTGAGCTCGATTCGGTGGCACCATAGCCAACAGATTTGTTCAAGTTTCATTAACATCAGGTTTAACTGGAATGGTCATGAGTTGAGTCATAACGAAATAACATAATGAAATAACAATGCATTATGAGCATAATATCAACATCAACATGGATAGGCAACATAACCATTTAACATATGAATCATAACATCAACAACAATAAATCATTTAGTCTACGGGATGCAAATGAGCATGGCATGGCGATGAGCATGAATATCACAAGTATTTCCATGCAAACGATAACTATTCATGTGAGCATATCGTTACCACTAGCATGAGGAGCAAGTACAAGAATAGAACATAATAACAATAATAATACTGGCAAATAATCATGGATGCATGAGAACATGGCATAAGCATGGATTCACAAGCATATTCAAAGCATTAATGGAATCATTAAATGAGCAAACAATTATTTAAAATTTCGAGTGGAAACCATGGCTACTACAAGGCCATCATGCAAGTGGCTGTTGTGGCTTGCCTCGGGTTGATGGAATCATCGGGAAGAAGTGCTAGGATCTCATGGAAAGATTTGACGGGAAAGTTTCTCTCTTGAAGGGGGCTGACTAAGGGCAAGGACGTAATGGTCATTATTAGAATGTGACACCATCATGAGAAAGACACTAACAGAACGACCTCGAAGAATAGAGAATGTGGGATTTTGAAATACCTGAACTGGAATCACGGTTAAAAATTTACGGTCGTTCGTTCCTTAGACAGAAAACCAACAAAAATTTGTTCATTTCTGTCCTTAACGAATGAACGCCCACAAACTAACCGTTTCGGTCGGCGGTTGGAAATAGAAAGCGTATTCTGAGGGAATAAGTCTTCAACAGAGGGAAAGCGCATTCTCACCCGAAGCAGCAGGAGAATACACTTTCTCCAAGGAAAAACGCATTTTGCCAAATGCGCTCCCACTTAAGCCCGCGGGCCCGGGCCCTGGATGACTTACAGGCGCGGCCCAATGGCAGGTGAGGGAGGTGTCATCTTCTATCTCCCGTGCCCGCGCTCGGACGAGGCAGGTGGACGCTCGACCGACGATTGCTGACGGCTCAGGCCATCCCCCATGTCCCTCGGCCTATGGATAAGCTCGGCAAGAGGAGCCACATCCGATGGTATAGGCTACGGATGCTGGGGTGGACCACTCGAGCGGGAGCTTGGCCATGGCAGACGATCGCGTCGGGTGGGCATGAGTTCGGTGCTACGGCGCGCCGACAATTGAGGGAGAGGGGTGGGAAGCTCCGCCGGAGTTCGATGGTTCGTTTGGTGGTGGTAGGAGGGTGAGGGGAGCTCCGGCTTGCCCAATTTAGGAGGAGGCCAAGACGGCCATGGCGGCCAGAGGAGGAGCAGAGGTGCTCCAGGATCTCGATGGAGGGTTCGGGGAGAGTGTTGGGATGGAGGAGAGGAGGTGTGAGTGCTCGAGGGGTCTCCGGAGTGCTATATATAGCCGAGGCAACGATGCCCGAGCCGGAAGCCGGCATGGACGAGCGGTTGGAGCTCTTGCGAAGATAGGGCACGCGTGGGTCCTTGAGGCGACTGGAGAGGCAGAGGGGATGCGCACGCGGTGCCTGGGACGTGCGGGCGCGGACGGGGCGAGCACAGGGGCGGTCGGCCACTCGGACGCACTATGCACCCGCGTGCGGAGGTGCTTGGGGCTAGCGGCAGGCGACGGAGGAGGGGAAAGGGGCGCGTGGACGAAGGGGACTGTGGGCGACTGGGTGGACATGCCACGTTGGCAAGACCATGGTGTTTGGGTGGTGGCCGGGGGCCTTAGTGTCTAGAGCACACTGTATGCACATAATGCACGCGCTCTGCGTGTGGTCACCGCGTGCCTGTTGTGTTGCCACTCATTCTGGGCGGCCAAGCGTGTCTGGCAGGTTGAACCCTCCCCCAGTTGGTGCTAGCTGCAAAGAAACAAGAACAGTGGCTCAAGTGGTGGCTGGGCTAGGCTAATACACTAATCAACATGAGGTGTTTGATCAGTGATGTCACCAGTGCATAAGCCCATTGGGTCTAAGTTTTGGCCGAGAGTGATCATCCAGTAAGAAGACCACCTTTGCAAATTTCCAGCTCAATTGGATTAAGATAGCTAGCACTTGCTTTGCAAAGTGCCACCCTGGACAGAAATGTGAATGCTGAAGTGGTGCTCAAATGGATGAATAGATTGAGCTGAAATTTTGCAAAGTGACACTGATACGGGGCAAACCCGAGGGTGGCCCGATCTTCACGAATTGGAGGTGGATTTGAGGAAGAACACGATGAACACGAAGAACACGAGGGGAAAACATGGAGAGAATTAAAGGGAAAATACTCTATTGGACAAAATCCACACCAAGTACTCCTCAAATCACAAGCAATACAAGAGGTGCATCAAGATCCAAGAACAACAACGGAAATAAAGATACATGGGTAGTTCATCCAAATCTCTAGGAGAGATGGGCCTTGAATCCATAGACGGATCTTCCCTTGATAGGGGCCTTGACATCCTCTAGGGATCTTCTCCGGTGGAGGCTCGGTCTCCATGAGAGAAGTAGAGGAAGGAGCAAAGCTCATGTATGAATGAGCTATCACTTTGCTACCCCTAGAAAGGAGGAGGAGGGGTCCTATTTATAGTCTTAGTGCAAATGAGGGCAAAGGAGAGGGGATACATGGGCCTTCGGCCCGTCTCTGCGCGCAG
This sequence comes from Elymus sibiricus, assembly GCA_039707655.1. Classification (NCBI taxonomy): domain Eukaryota; kingdom Viridiplantae; phylum Streptophyta; class Magnoliopsida; order Poales; family Poaceae; genus Elymus; species Elymus sibiricus. Next base: position 239,295,271 of record CM077667.1, on the reverse strand, counting down.
GCAGGCGCCGAATGTCTGGGCTGGGGGCCAGATGTCCGGGGCTTCGCGAGGTTTCGGATGTCCGGGCTGGGTGGCCGAATGTCCGGGGCCTTGGCACCGGTTCTGATGCTCTCTGTCTACGCTCGGCCGGAAATCCGGGGCCGAAGGCCGGATGTCCGGGCCAGGGCCGGATGTCCGGCGCCTGTAGCCTTCTTTAGCTGGGCCTTGGCGCCTGGGTGATCTCCAGGGGCCGGATGTCCGGGGCCTGGGAGCTGTCCTTGCTCTTCTTCCTTCTTCGGGACTCCGTCTTCTTCCGTCGTCTCTTCCACACTTCCCTCGCGGATGGTGTAGTTGTGCGAAGGTGCCGGCACTCCACCTCGTCATCCGTGAAGCTCCGACAATACCTATGTATGCACACGAGGGGAGTGTCAAGTAGTATACCATCCTCGAAGGGGTCAAGTGAACACGTGTAAAGGAGATGATTCACCTTTATGTATGTCGAGTGGATGTCGTACGTGTCACTTGCCAAAAGGACTCTTGCCATGGTGATGTCCGTAGGATGCTCCGCATCATACCCTCCCCCTTGGGAAAGATCCGTCCTCGGATCAAAATCCAAATCACCATGGGAAAGAGATGGTGCCGTCGTGTAGAAGTGGACGATCACCAAGCACTTATCATCATCAAGCTCGAAATGGGCCCTCTCCAATGTCTCGCCATCTTGTAGTTCCTTCAAAAGGAGCAAATATGACAAACACTTGGAAAAACAAATGTGGTTTGCGTTAGTGCAAAACCAAGCATTCAAGTGGTGAATCACCGCACAAGTGTTGTCATCATGCATAAAATATGGTGTGACAAAGGATTGTGTCATGGCATGTAAGCATTCAAGTTGAGCACACAGAAAAGCAACATTGAAACAAGCATGCAAAGTTGAGGTAGAGATGCCAATATGTGTGACAATATAACGAGCATCTATTGATACGTCTCCATCGTATCTACATTTCGAAACTCTTTTGCCCTTGTTTTGGACTCTAATTTGCATGATTTGAATGGAACTAACCCGGACTGACGTTGTTTTCAGCAGAATTGCCTTGGTGTTATTTTTGTGCAGAAATAAAAGTTCTCGGATTGACCTGAAAATTTATGGAGAATATTTTTGGAATTAATAAAAAATACTGGCGAAAGAATCAACCGGAGGGGGCCCACCCATTGGCCACAAGCCAGGGGCGCCCCCCCTAGGGCGCGCCCTGCAGGCTTGTGGGTCCCCTGGAGCTCCTCCGACCTCAATTCCAACTCTATATATTCCTATTCGGGGAGAAAAAAATCAAGGAGAAGAGTTCATCGCGTTTCATGATACGGAGCCGCCGCCACCTCCTGTTCTTCCTCGGGAGGGCAGATCTGGAGTCTGTTTTGGGCTCCGGAGAGGGGAAATCGACGCCGTCGTCATCACCAACCATCCTTCATCACCAATTTCATGATGCTCTCCGCCGTTCGTGAGTAATCCCATCGTAGGCTTGCTGGATGGTGATGGGTTGGATGAGATTTACCATGTAATCGAGTTAGTTTTGTTAGGGTTTGATCCCTAGTATCCACTATGTTCTATGATTGATGTTGCTATGACTTTGCTATGTTTAATGCTTGTCACTAGGGCCCGAGTGCCATGATTTCAGATCTGAACCTATTATGTTTTCATGAATATATATGTGTTCTTGATCCTATCTTGCAAGTTGTAGACACCTATTACGAGTTATGATCCGCATACCCCAAGGTGACAATAATTGGGATTGTTTCCGGTGATTACCGTAGTTTGAGGAGTTCATGTATTCACTAAGTGCTAATGCTTTGGTCCGGTTCTCTATTAAACGGAGGCCTTAATATCCCTTAGTTTCCATTAGGACCCCGCTGCCACGGGAGGGTAGGACAAAAGATGTCATGCAAGTTCTTTTCCATAAGCACGTATGATATATATGGAATACATGCCTACATTACATTGATGAATTGGAGCTAGTTCTGTGTCACCCTATGTTATAACTGTTGCATGATGAATGCCATCCGACATAATTATCCATCACTGATCCATTGCCTACGAGCTTTTTACATATTGATCTTTGCTAAGTTACTTTTCCGTTGCTACTGTTACAATCACTACAAAACTGCTACTGTCACTTTTGCCATCGTTACCGTTACTTTCATACTACTTTGCTACTAAATACTTTGCTGTAGATATTAAGTCTTTCAGGTGTGGTTGAATTGACAACTCAGTTGCTAATACTCGAGAATATTCTTTGGCTCCCCTTGTGTCGAATCAATAAATTTGGGTTGAATACACTACCCTCGAAAACTGTTGCGATCCCCCATACTTGTGGGTTATCAAGACCTTTTTCTGTTGCCGTTGCCGGGGAGCATAGCTCTATTCTCTGAGTCACTTGGGATTTATATCTGTTGATCACTATGAAGAATCTGAAAGACCCAAAAACCAAGATCTATCCCTCTACTACGAGGGGAGGTAAGGAACTGCCATCTAGCTTTGCACTTGATTCATCTTCTGTTATGAGTAAATTTACGACACCACCACCTGCTATTGATTATGATATGTCACAAGTAATTGATGATGCTACTTCTGCTATGCATGATGCTTATGATGATACTTTGCTTGATAATACTGTGCCACTTGGTGAATTTCTTGATGAACAAATTGCTAGAGTCAATGCTGAAACAGATGATATTTCTGAAACTGATGAAATTATTGAAACTGAACACTATGAAACACCTGCTAGACCTTGCTCTCCTAGATATGAATTGCCTAATATACCTAAGGGTTATGTTATGGAGGGAGAGGTAGCTAGGGACTTTCTTGCTTGTAAGGATAGAGATGATCTTAAGAAATTACTATGCAAGTGGAAGGAAAAATCTTTGAATGCTAGAATGCAATATGATCCTAAGTTTGCTACTTCACCTATCTTTGTTACTGATAAGGATTATGAATTCTCTATCGATCCTGAGTTAATTACTTTGATTGAATCTGATCCTTTTCATGGTTATGAATCTAAAACTGTTGTGGCACATCTTACTAAATTGAATGATATAGCCACCCTATTTACCCATGAGGAAAAAATTCGTTACTACTATATTCTTAAGTTGTTTCCTTTCTCATTAAAGGGTGATGCTAAGATATGGTTTAATTCTCTTGCTCCTGGTTGTGTGCGTAGTCCCCAGGATATGATATATTACTTGTCTGAAAAATATTTTCCTGCCCATAAGAAACAAGCTGCCTTGCAGGAAATATTTAACTTTGTGCAAATTGAAGAAGAGAGTCTCCCACAAGCTTGGGGGAGGCTTCTCCAATTACTTAATGCTTTGCCTGATCATCCTCTCAAGAAAAATGAAATACTTGATATCTTTCATAATGGACTAACCGATGCTTCTAGGGACCACCTAGATAGTTGTGCTGGTTGTGTTTTCAGGGAACGAACTGTTGAACAAGCTGAACTACTATTGAATAATATATTGAGCAATGATAATGATTGGACTATTCCCGAACCACCTCCAAAGCCAACTCCGAAGAAAAGGGGTATTCTATTTCTCACTCCTGAAGATATGCAAGAGGCAAAGAAATCTATGAAAGAAAAAGGTATTAAAGCTGAAGATGTTAAGAATCTACCACCTATTGAAGAAATACATGGTCTTGATAACCCGACACAGGTAGTAGAGGTAAATTCTCTCTGTAGATTTGATGAAGGTGATATTCCTTATAATAAGTCTGCTAGCCAATGCTTGGATGAGTTTGATAACTTTATTGTTAAGCAAGAAAATTTCAATGCTTATGTTAGTAGACAATTGAAACATAATGCTTACATGCTTGATCGCTTAGGTGATTATATGAGTAGAACTATTAATGATCTTAAGCTTATTAGTAAACATGCTTCCATGGTAACTACTCAAGTAGAACAAGTACTTAAGGCACAGAATAATTTGCTTAATGAGATGAATGGTAAGAACAATGATCATTCTGTTAGAGTTGTGACTAGAGGTGGTAAAATGACTCAGGAACCTTTGTATCCCGAGGGCCATCCTAAGATAATTGAGCAAGATTCTCAGAGAATTAATACTGATGCACCTAGTCGTCCCAGTAATAAAAGGAAAAAGAATGACGATAGGACTTTGCATGCTGCTAGTGAACCTGTTATAGATACTCATGAAAACCCAAATGATATTTCTATTTCTGATGCTGAGACGCAATCTGGTAATGAACATGAGCCTAGTGATAATATTAATGATGATGTTCATTTTGATGCTCAACCTAGTAATGATAATGATGTGGAGATTGAACCTGCTGTTGATCTTGATAACCCACAACCTTAGAATAAAAGATATGACAAAAGAGACTTTGTTGCTAGGAAGCATGGTAAAGAAAGAGAACCTTGGGTTCAGAAACCCATGCCCTTTCCTCCTAAACCATCCAAGAAAAAAGATGATGAGGATTTTGAGCGCTTTGTTGAAATGCTTAGACCTGTCTTTTTGCGTATGCGCTTGACAGATATTCTGAAAATGTCTCCTTATGCTAAGTATATGAAAGATATTGTGACAAATAAAAGAAAGATATCGGAAGCTAAGATTTCCACCATGCTTGCTAATTATACCTTTAAGGGTGGGATACCAAAGAAACTAGGAGATCCCGGAGTACCTACTATACCATGCTCTATTAAAAGAAACTATGTTAAAACTGATTTATGTGACCTTGGAGCTGGTGTTAGTGTTATGCCTTTCTCTTTGTATCGTAGACTCGATTTGAATAAGTTGACACCCACTGAAATCTCTTTGCAAATGGCTGATAAATCAACTGCTTTACCCATCAGTATTTGTGAGGATGTGCCTGTCGTAGTTGCAAATGTTACTATCCTAACGGACTTTGTTATTCTTGATATTCCCGAGGACGACAGTATGTCGATCATCCTTGGTAGACCTTTTTTGAATACTGCAGGGGCTGTTATTGATTGCAACAAGGGCAATGTCACTTTTCATGTTAATGGTAATGAGCATACGGTACACTTTCCGAAGAAACAACCTCAAGTTCATAGTATCAACTCCACTGGAAAAATTTCAACGATTATTATTGGAGATTTTGAATTCCCTCTCCCTACTGTCGAAAATAAATATGATATACTTATTGTTGGGGACATGCATATCCCCATTGGGGTAACCTAGTGTTATTCGAAAATTCTCCGGTTTCGCGTCATTCGAAAAAAGTTTGTCAATAAGACTTGATCAACCTTATTGATGGATTCTTTTTGACGGGCATGAGATGGATGAATTTGGAAAGCACAACCTTCTGTACCCAACTTTTACTTTCTATTTTTTTGATTAAATCAAGCAAAAATGCTATTATACTTCTGTTTTCTAAAATACTCGTGCAATAAAAAAATGACCTGAAAATAAAAGTTCTCCAAATGCCCTGAAAATGTAGTATGATTTTTTTCTGGAATATTTAAGAATTTCTGGCACTGAGAACACATCAGGGGGCTGCAGCAGTGGGCCACAAGCCTACAGGGCGTGCCCCCTGGCTTGTGGGTCCCACGTAGGCCCCCCTCACTTATTCCAACACCCATCCACTTCGTCTTCCTCCATAAAAAATCCCACCATTGCTCAAACCCGTGTTCTAGCTTATTTTGCTGCCATTTTCGATCTCCTTGTGCAAAGCTCCATTTGTAAAACTGTTTTGGGGGATTGTTCATCGGTATGTGACTCCTCCAATGGTCCAATTAGTTTTTGTTCTAGCGCTTTATATATTGCAAATTTTTGCTGCTGTGGTGACCTTGTTATTGAGCTTGCATGTCAAATTTGTATGGTCCCAAGTAGTTTTGATGCATGATATAGCCTCTAGGCACTTGTGGGAGTAGTTGCTATAAGTTTTGTTGAGTTTTGTTCACCTTTATTTTGAGTCACTAAAAATTTCAGAAAATTTTCAGAGAAGAAAAAAAATGATTAGGAGATTGTTAAGAGGCTCTTCAAGCCGGGGCTCTAAAGAAGACGAAAATGAGGTGAAGAAGAAGTCCAAATACAATCTTCCGCGCGTTGCGGAGGTTCGGCCATGTGAATGGCCAAGTGATGCATTCTTGAGGGCGTCCGGAATTTATAAAGATTTTTATTATTTGGCAGAAAATGTAGGCATCACTGACTTTCTCAACGATAAGTGTGACCAGTACCTCCTACTCACTAATATCTTCATGCAAAACTTTCATTTTTATCCTAGGAAGAATCCTCCCATGGTAGAGTTTTACTTATATGATGTGCCTAAGGAGATGAAACTTTACGATTTTTGCAATGTTTGCAAAATATCTCATGAGGGCAGCATCAGTGAACCACGTCCTAGAGACATGGAGGACTTTATTGCCGCAACCACTGTGGGGGAAGAGAGAGGGGTGTCAAAGGCAAGAGCAGCTAGTTTACATTTTCCTGTTCTACGCTATTATTCATTATTCGCGGGGAGATGTTCAGTTGGTCGTGGGGAGAGTGGAAGCCTTAGTGCTCCCTACCTCGCCATTCTGTGCCACGCTTTACTTGCTGATAGAACTTTTAGTCTGGGCGCTATGGTGGCCCAACGGTTGAACTTAACCGTTCGAAGGGCCCCATATTCGGAGGTATCTATGCATCTCGTCTAGCCAAACACTTTAAGATACCCATTAGGCTTGACGAGGAAGAGGAAATGCTGCTACCTACAAGATATTTAGACTATGACAGTATAGTAGCACATGATTTTATTAGGAAGGATAATGATAGGAGGCTGCTTTACAACTTAGTATTTAGTCAGGGTACTTGTGAGATTATTGCTCTGCCTGCTTCTTCTTTGTTCGATATCCATTCAGGCAGGTACACTATTATGCCCGAGGACATCTACAGATATTGGGGTCTATCGCAACCCCCAGCACATTAGCCGGCACCAGCCCTTGACCCGTATCAGGATCCAGTTTTTCAGTGGGAGCCACAGGAGCTCCCCAACCAGTGGAACCCTCAGGACCCTCCGGAGTATACAGGAGATGGTTATTTTCAGCCATGGCACTAGACCAACTTAGGCCAAAAGCCTAAGCTTGGGGGAGTACGTATTTCTCACCGACATTACATTTATGTTCACACACTCATCTTAGTAGTCAGTGTTTATACTTTTTCATTGAATCATCCATGGTATTTTATTTCTTCTTTCCGCTTTCCTCTTGTGTGCTTAATTAACCTTGAGAAAAATCCACAAAAAAAATTAGTTCTAGCTTTACCTTTTAGTTTGTTTAGTTGTCGCATTAAAAGAAAACCAAAAAAGATTTCTCGTTCTTCTTTTGCTTGTTGGGAGCTTTCCCATGTAAATAGTTTTTCTCGTTCTTGTCTTTAAATAGTTTTCTTTTCTTTGGGTCGAGAGGAGAAGGCCACAATGAAAATGTTGAGTGGCTCTCATATGCATTATTGTTTATCTTACAGAGAGCCCATATTACCTTGCCTTCTCCTTTGAGTTATTGTTTGCAGATTCCAGCTTAGTCCAATGCACGTGCACTCTTATTATTATTCACATCGTTCGGTCATGCAAGTGAAAGGCAATAATGACGATATATGATGAAGTGATTGAGATGGAGAAAAGCTGGTATGAACTCGACCTATTTTGTTTTTGTAAATATGATTAGCTCATCGTTCTGAATTCAGCTCATTATGGATGAAACATGTTTGCAATGGCAATTAGAGATTATAGTCACTCATGCCATGCTTAATTAGCTAAGAGTGTATAATAGTTTGTCTTGAGTGCCAACATGCATCTTAAAATGGTTGTGATGTAGTATGATAGAATGGTATCCTCCTCTGAATGATTCAAGTGGCTTGACTTGGCACATGTTCACGCATGTAGTTGAAACAAAATCAACATAGCCTCCACGATATTTATGTTCATGGTGATTTATATCCTACTCATGCTTGCATTCAATGTTGGTTAATCTCAATGCATGTTTATGACTGTTGTCGCTCTCTAGTTGGTCGCTTCCCAGTCTCTTGCTAGCCTTCACCTGTACTAAGCGGGAATACTGCTTGTGCATCCATTTCCATAAACCCAAAGTTGTTCCATATGAGTCCACCATACCTACCTATATGCGGTATTTACCTGGCGTTCCAAGTAAATTTGCATGTGCCAAACTCTAAATCTTCAAATAATATTCTGTTTTGTATGCCCGAATCGCTCTTGTAGTGACTAGGGGCTGTCAGTATCTTCCATGCTAGGTGGGTTATTCTCACAATATGTGTTGATTCACTATCATTCACGAGAAAGTGGCTGGTAATCGGGATGCCCAGTTCCATGCTCAAAAATCAAATCAAAATATAATGAAACAAAACTCCCCCAGGATTGTTGTTTGTATGGACGGTACCCGTGGATTCGGCCCGCCGTGGAGTGTGATTGATTTGTGGAGGGGGAGTAAAAACTTTACTATTCTGTTTGGGAACCGCCTATAATGTATCTAGCATGGAAGATACCGAGATCTCTTGGTTGTTATGTTGACAATGAAAGCATACCGCTGAAAAATTATTATTCATCCCTGTTTTAAAAACTCGAGCTCTGGCACCTCTGTAAATCAATGCTTCCCTCTGCGAAGGGCCTATCTATTTTACTTTACGGTTGAGTCATCCTCCTCTTATAAAAAGCACCAGTTAGAGAGCACCACCGTCATTTGTATGCTTTGCTATTAATTGATATTGAGTATGATTGTGACTGGATCTCTTTTACCATGAATTACAATGTCTAGTCAGTCCTTGTTCTTCAGAGGTGCTCTGCATTTATGTTTTGCGGTCTCAGAAAGGGCTAGCAAGATACCATTATATCATATTGTATCATGATTGTTTTGATAAAATTGTTGTCATCCGAGATTTATTATTATTGCTCGCTAGTTGATTATGCCATTGATATGAGTAAATGTGAGACCTAAATGTTATTGTTAATGTGGTTAGTCTATAATCTTTGATGAAAACTTGAACATCAGTTAGACATATTTACAACAACAAGATCAAACAGAGTTTGTAAAAGTTTTTCTTTGTCACTTTCAGTTTGTCAACTGAATTGCTTGAGGACAAGCAATGGGTTAAGCTTGGGGGAGTTGATACGTCTCCATCGTATCTACTTTTCCAAACTCCTTTGCCCTTGTTCTGGACTCTAATTTGCATGATTTGAATGGAACTAACCCGGACTGACGCTGTTTTCAGCAGAATTGCCTTGGTGTTATTTTGTGCAGATATAAAAGTTCTCGGATTGACCTGAAAATTTATGGATTTTTTGGAATTAATAAAAAATACTGGCGAAAGAATCAAACGGAGGGGGCCCACCCATTGGCCACAAGCCAGGGGGGCGCCCCCCTAGGGCGCGCCCTGCAGGCTTGTGGGCCCCCTGGAGCTCCTCCGACCTCAATTCCAACTCTATATATTCCTATTCGGGAAGAAAAAAAATCAAGGAGAAGAGTTCATCGCGTTTCACGATACGGAGCCGCCGCCACCTCCTGTTCTTCCTCGGGAGGGCAGATCTGGAGTCCGTTTTGGGCTCCGGAGAGGGGAAATCGACGCCGTCATCATCACCAACCATCCTTCATCACCAATTTCATGATGCTCTTCGCCGTTCGTGAGTAATCCCATCGTAGGCTTGCTGGATGGTGATGGGTTGGATGAGATTTACCATGTAATGGAGTTAGTTTTGTTAGGGATTGATCCCTAGTATCCACTATGTTCTGAGATTGATGTTGCTATGACTTTGCTATGCTTAATGCTTGTCACTAGGGCCCGAGTGCCATGATTTCAGATCTGAACCTATTATGTTTTCATGAATATATAATTGTTCTTGATCCTATCTTGCAAGTTGTAGACACCTATTACGAGTTATGATCCGCATACCCCAAGGTGACAATAATTGGGATTCTTTCCGGTGATTACCGTAGTTTGAGAAGTTCATGTGTTCACTAAGTGCTAATGCTTTGGTCCGGTTCTCTATTAAAAGGAGGCCTTAATATCCCTTAGTTTCCATTAGGACCCCGCTGCCACGGGAGGGTAGGACAAAAGATGTCATGCAAGTTCTTTTCCATAAGCACGTATGACTATATATGGAATACATGCCTACATTTCGTTGATGAATTGGAGCTAGTTCTGTGTCACCCTATGTTATAACCGTTGCATGATGAATGCCAGCCGACATAATTATCCATCACTGATCCATTGCCTACGAGCTTTTTACATATTGATCTTTGCTAAGTTACTTTTCCGTTGCTACTGTTACAATCACTACAAAACTGCTACTGTCACTTTTGCCATCGTTACCGTTACTTCCATACTACTTTGCTACTAAATACTTTGCTACAGATATTAAGTTTTTCAGGTGTGGTTGAATTGACAACTCAGCTACTAATACTCGAGAATATTGTTTGGCTCCCCTTGTGTCGAATCAATAAATTTGGGTTGAATAATCTACCCTCGAAAACTGTTGCGATCCCCTATACTTGTGGGTTATCATCTATCTCAATTTCATAGCAACCATGCACAAAGAAATCAACGAAAGGTCGATGGTATGCATAGGAATCATTCACAACACCAAATAAAATGAAGTGTCTAGACACATGGTGCAAGTGCAAGACAATCCAAGCAGAATGTGCGCATGGTGTAGTGAAGATAGTGGGGAACTCAACACAATAGAAAGAGCAATTGTTCATCATGTGTGAGGCAATCAAGTCAAGCATGTAGCAAGCAATCGAGCATGGCATATGTGAAGAAATGACATTGTTGCAACCGAACATATGATAGGAGAAATCAATCCACAAGTTGGATGCAACACACAAGGCATATATGTCATGAGGCATGGCAATGTGGCAATCATGAGTGGGAACAATATCCATGCTCAAGAAGGATGTCACCTTAAAAGTGTTACCTTGTGCGTCCATCACAATGCCGATGCGCAAGCAAGTGCGATGTAGAAACGCGTCGCTCCAAAGTGGCTTGCTCTCAAGAGCTCGAATCGTCAACTCACGTGAGGTGGAAGTTGACATGTAGTCGAAGTATACTACACATACACATAACAAAGGAAACAATGTATGTGCATGGTAGACAAACACATCATCCATCATGATGGTTCTCTTCTCTTGCACATAACCATTAGAAGCAAAAGTGCATGAATAATGTGATGCAACAATGTCTATATTCATGACACTAAGAATATGGTGCAAAGAAGGAAGACAAGAATGCTTCACATGAAAGAGGTCAAAAGCTCCGGTAATATGAGAGAAAGCTATGGGGGCAATCTTATTAACAAAATGGATAGCATTGTTGCACTCAATACATGGCAAATCATTTTGCATCAGCGAGGCAACACATGGAGACATATGACAACAAGCTATAGCAATCATGTGCGAAGCATGGCAATGGTTGTCATCAACCGCATAAAAGGAGCACATCGGTGATGCAACACAAGCAAGCATAGTGATCATGTCATGCAAACTAGTAGTGCGAAGATGCAACATACTAGAGGAAATCATGCCAATCATGTCATGTGAGCAAATGATAGTCATAAGTAATGCGCATGACATATCGCTAGCACGAACACAAAACATGATCAATGTATCATCATAGGCATGGGGCACAAAGCGAACATGGCAATAGCAACTAGGATCTCCACCAAGCAAGCAAATACACATAGTAGTAGGAGAATGGTGAATCATGGGTAAATGCAAGCAAGGGTCACAATCTCATGGCAAAAGCATAGAATGAGGCCTAACATGCAAAGCGAACATGATAATATGAGCAAAAGACAACAAGTGGTATATAGCCCATAGTCGTGCGAGAACCAAGTAGAAGAGGTGCGCATAGTCCTTGCGCGAGGGGAATGGTTGGAGACACATTCCGGTGGATCCCAAAGCATCAGTGCTCTCAAGAGCTCTTTTCGTCAACTCATGGGATTGTGAGGTTGACGAGTATTCGTGAGTACCTACACAACAAGGAGACACACGAAACAAAGTGTGTGCGTGGTAAATGTACACATCATCCATCATGATGTGTATGTGCATGTGTGAGTTAGCACAAGAAAAACAATGCTCAAAGAAATTTGAGGCATGGTATATGAATACGTCATCCATCATGCAATGATAGTTATTATGCTCAACATGATTGGGACGCAAATTGTAGCAAGTATGTGGCACACGCATATCATTCATATCAATGGCAAGCATAGTGTGCACACAATGGTGGGGATCATGCAAAGTGTAGGATGGAACAAAATCTCCTAAGGGGTATGAGGAAACTATGGGGGTCTCCTCATGTGCAATAGCGGAAGCATAATATGGAGAATATGGACAACATCCAAAACAATGCATATCTGAAGCTAGGTGGTCATGGCATGTCATATGTGAGAAATTGCGCAAAAGATGCAAAGGGAGCATGTCAATATCATCACAAGAAAAGCAAATGCCAATAACCATGGGTTTGTCATCTATGCCATATGTGCAAATTGGGTTTATTTTAATGGCATATGCATAGTTGCTACGGTGTGATTGCAAAGATGCAATATGGGAAATTCCACGCATAGCATATGACAAGTCAAGCGGATTGTCAAACATGATGTGACCAATAGAGTTTTCATAAGATATCCTATGCAATATGGCATCACAACTAGTAGACTCCACATGAGAATCGTCAAACTCATCATAAATGGGCAATTCATGACATGAGGAAGTCGCATAATCATGAAGCATGGCAATAGGGTGATCATCATCATGCAAGCAATCAATCTCAAGATAGTCCACTAGTGGGACAAGAGCATCACCTTCACCTATGTTACCTTGTTCATTCCACTCATGTGGTGTGGGTGAGGTGGTAAAGACCAAAGCATGGTCATCTTCATCGTGATGGAACCATGTGGGGGGTGCGTCATATTCCACCATGGCCATCGTCTTGTCCAAAGGAAGGATGAAGTCGTCGAGGATCGGCGCGTCATCGTATATGGGACCTAGCACCAAAGGAGAAGACACAATAGAGGTAGAGGTTAAGTTGTTCGAATTTGAAATGGCCTCACATGCCCTATCAACTACCTCACTCGCTCTATGTGGTGGTGGCTCACTCACTCCCTCTAGGTAGTTGCACTCATACTCACATATGGTGGAGTCACTCATCTCACTCAAGTGGTGGGGGTTGTGGCTCTCCTCACATGGGAATTGTGGCAACTCATCATATATGGGGCTAGTAGTGAAGTCACTCTTACTCTCAATATGGTGGCATAAGTCTCTCAACTCATCACCAAACGCCGCCGTGGTTGAAGGGAAAATCCCATGCTCAAACAACTCGTCGCCGTCGCCGTGGATGAAGGCCGAAGATGGCACATCATCACTCTCGCCTCCAAAGATGGAAGCGTCATCCTTGCTTGCCACCTTGTCGCTCGCCGCCAAAGCATGTTCCTTGAGTGGCTCCGTAGTTGTGGCCGTCGCCACACCATCTTCAAAAAGAGTGTGGTAGACTTGGCATCGTCAATGCCACAAAGAGGTATGGCGGTGAATTCGGACTTGGGAGCATCGTCTTGGAGCTCGTTGGGCTTGGACAACTTGGTGGTACCATCCTCATGCTCGTCGTGGTGGAGCTTGGTCGTCGCGAAGTGTGCTCGGGGTCGAGTAGCCTTGGCCTTGAGTTCTTGTTCCGCCTTGAGAGCACCAACGTAGATGTCGTCTAGAGACTCGTAGTTGTTGTGGAAGATAGTCTTGGCGATGTCGTTGTTCAATCCCATCATGAAGTGGAACTTCATCCAAATGGGGTCTTCCACACCGGCTCGTCGCAAGGCTTTCTTCATCTTCATGAAGTACTCATTGAGAGACATGGATCCTTGTATGGTGTTCTCCAAGTGGCGGTGAAGATGTTCCATGTATGTAGAAGGCACAAACTCTCGCCGCAACGCTTTCTTCAACTTGGACCAACTCATGTCGAAGCTCGTCGAAGATGTGTGAAGCCACCATGTCGACGCGTCGCCGTGGAAGTTTCTTGTGGCGCACTTCACTTGATCTTCGGAAGGGACTTGAAGTAGCTTGAGGTAGTAGTCCATCTTGCGCTCCCAATCGAGATACTCCTCGGGGTCTTGACTCCCAAAGAAAGGAATCTCGTGGTCGAAGTCGAGGTCGTAGTAGCTCGTGGAAGTCGCGGACTTGAGCTTGGGGAGCTTCTCTTGAGTTGCTTGTCGGCGAAGATGCCGCATATCCAAAGGCGAAGATGCCTTGAAGTCACTTGGCGAAGATGCCAAGGTAGGTGGTGAAGTCATCGAGCGGTGGTTGGTGTCGAGCTCGTGACCTTCACACTTGTTCTTTGTTGGACGCCTTGATGTTGGCGTCGTTATTTCTTCATGTCGTTGATGGTGTCGATGCCGGTTTGATCTTGCCGGAGATGGTAGCTCGTAAGCATGTGCACTTGAGCGTCTTCTCGAAGATGATGAAGATCTCGTGCGGTTCTTGATGAGGGCCTTGAGCTCCTCCAAATGAGCATCCATCTTGGCGTCGATGGTTTTCTTCATGGCATCGAACTCGTCATTGTTGTTGTAGACCGGAAGAGATGTGCCGTCCCTATCCATGGAAGCACTCGAGAAGGCATGAGAACGAGATGGAATGAACATACCAAAGTTACCTCTTTCCGAAGTTGTAGATGGATCTCAAAAGACCACAATGTAAGCAAGGAAAAGAGTGCACTTGGTGAAAAACCTTGTCCAATTCTCACAACCTACACAAATGGCTTATAGTGGAGCTCGGTGGGGTTAATGGCACAAAATATCAAGCAAAATGAAGTACAAGATATTGCAAATGTTGAAATCAATCCAATGGACTCAAAATGCAAAGCAAGCGATCACAATATAGAGGACGGCAATAAAGAAACACACGCGGTGGGATAATGGGGCTTGTGCAACTATAGGGATGAGCAATACAAAATTGCCTAACGAAGACTAAGCTCTTGTTGCACAAACACTAGGAGAAACGCTAGCTTGATTGCACGTTTGGGCACGATTCACCACTTGGCACCAATCCTATTCATGCAAGCAAAACTTTTCCTATTCCATGTATCCTTATGCACAAGTATCTCTTTTCATGCTAAACTCTATGCTTATAAGCTTTGATCTTTCTTTCTTGCTTAGAAGCTTTTTTTTCTCTCTTTTTTTTTCTTCTCTTCCTTTCCACTATTCTTATTGAGCCTCAACCAAATATATGAGACAAGTATCACAATATATGCACGGGAGCAAGCAATGGCACTATATGATAATTCAAATGATGTAACACTATGATGTCGTATCACTATGGTGCTCAAGTTTTTGCGAAGCCCGACAATACTCGGATAGCTAGTCTCAATAGGTATGAAGGTAATCGCAAAGATGGTGGGGCTATCAAGATGTAATGGCAAGGAAGGAAAAGTGTATGACGGAATGTATACCTTCGTCACACTTAACCTTTCACGAAGTCGGGGTAAACCGGCCTTGCTTCCGGTTGAAGATGGTCTCAAAGGATGGATGGTCGTCGTCGATGTCGATCGTCGATGGTCGATGTAGATGATGGACCGATACAAGTCACCAATGGTTGACGAAGAAGTAACCGTCCCTAAGTAGCCTAAACACCTTAGGAGATTCAAATCACAACTCAAGCAACCACAAATGCAAAGGTAACCAAAATGGGTTAGGTTGCGGAAGTCTATGGTGGTATTGCGGATTATATGGTGGAGGGCCTAGGCAAACTTGCCAAAATTTGAAAAATATGATGGTGTCAAATAATGGTGGAACTAATTTTGTGAGATGGTGGATGTCAATAGCTACAAAACGAGCTAAAGAACGCCTAAATCGGAGTCCGGATGAATTAGTTATGGCCGAAACGGTGAAACACGGACGGCTGAAACTACACGGGCCGGATGTCCGGGGGTTTGGCCGGATTTCCGGGGCCCTGTATCCAGAGAGCAACGCGAATGGCGCTCCAGGGGCCAGATGTCCGGCCTGGGGCCCGGATGTCCGGCCTGATGGCCCGGATGTCCGTCCGGCTGCCCGGATGTCCAGCCCGACGATTCCAGATCACGATTTGGGCTCGGGAACTCGATTTGGGGCGGAATTTCGCGATTCTAAAGCCAAAATTGAAGGGGGAAAAGGTGGAATTAGGGCTAGGGAACGCAAAGGGAGTTAGATCCACTTACCAAACACTAGATCCACGGATCAAAATCAACAAAAACTCACAAGAACAACAAATCACAAGAAAATTTTCTGGCTATTTTTGTGGTGAATTTTTGAAATTGGGGAGAAAAATTCGAACTAATGGCTAGAACATGGGGGGTAGGGCTCCAAATTCGTGGCAACGTGGCTCTTGATACCAATATGATATGGGGCAAACCCGAGGGTGGCCCGATCTTCATGAATTGGAGGTGGATTTGAGGAAGAACACGATGAACACGAAGAACACGAGGGGAAAACGTGGAGAGAATTAAAGGGAAAACACTCTATTGGACAAAATCCACACCAAGTACTCCTCAAATCACAAGCAATACAAGAGGTGCATCAAGATCCAAGAACAACAACGGAAATAAAGATACATGGGTAGTTCATCCAAATCTCTAGGAGAGATGGGCCTTGAATCCGTAGACGGATCTTCCCTTGATAGGGGCCTTGACATCCTCTAGGGATCTTCTCCGGTGGAGGCCTCGGTCTCCATGAGAGAAGTAGAGGAAGGAGCAAAGCTCGTGTATGAATGACCTATCACTTCGCTACCCATAGAAAGGAGGAGGAGGGGTCCTATTTATAGTCTTAGTGCAAATGAGGGCGAATGAGAGGGGATACATGGGCCTTCGGCCCGTCTCTGCGCGCAGGCAGGCGCCGGATGTCCCGGCTGGGGGCCGGATGTCCGGGGCTTCGCGAGGTGCCGGATGTTCGGGCTGGGTGGCCGGATGTCCGGGGCCTTGGTGCCGGTTCTGATGCTCTTTGTCTACGCTCGGCCGGAAATTCGGGGCCGAAGGCCAGATGTCCGGGCCAGGGCCGGATGTCCGGCGCCTGTATCCTTCTTTAGCTGGGCCTTGGCGCCTGGGTGATCTCCAGGGGCCGGATGTCCGGGCCAAGGGCCAGATGTTCGGGCCAAGGGCCGGATATCCGGGGCCTGGGAGCTATCCTTGCTCTTCTTCCTTCTTCGGGACTCCGTCTTCTTCCGTCGTCTCTTCCACGCTTCCCTCGCGGATGGTGTAGTTGTGCGAAGGTGCCGGCACTCCTCCTCGTCATCCGTGAAGCTCCGATAATACCTATGTATGCACACGAGGGGAGTGTCAAGTAGTATACCATCCTCGAAGGGGTCAAGTGAACACGTGTAAAGGAGATGATTCACCTTTATGTATGTCGAATGGATGTCGTACGTGTCACTTGCCAAATGGACTCTTGCCATGGTGATGTCCGTAGGATGCTCCGCATCAGACACCCTGGACAGAAATGTGAATGCTGAAGTTATATTTGTAGGAGAATGTCCTGGTAAAATTTTCGAAATTATGGAGGAATATAAAATATGGTTGCTTCACAATCTGAAATTATGACCAGAAACAAAGATTGGATGGTGTGCTCACCATGAGTATGGAATCTTGAATATTTTTACATATCCAAGGTCCATATGAGTCAATTGAATTTTGAGAATTTTGTGGGAACTAATGGCAAGACAGAAATATAGGTTGATTCACAACCTAGGGCAAATAGGGTTATTCCTTTAATAGAAAAAGGAATATCCCAATAAATATTGGGGTTTGGCCAAGATGGAAATGACATGATCTTGGGAATTATTTGAGAGTAACAAGCCACTTGGGAGAGGAAGAAGAGATGATCTTCCCAGGTTTCAAGACCGCAGAGCCACACAAAAAGAATTCCAAATAAAAACTTCAAAGAAATCCAAAAGAAAAATAAAGGGCCAAAAATTGGGGTGTCACAGGGGTCCATTCAGCAATGAATTCTGTCAAGGCTCTGCTCTGAATTGTTGAAGTGTTTTCAAACGACAAATCAAACCCTGACAACTCCCAAGCCCATTCCGCAATCATGCCCGTTGCCTCTGGATGTTTTAGAATGCGCTTTAGTGGGAAGCAAGTGACGAGGGTGATTCGATGTGCTTGGAAGTAGTGGAGCAACTTGCGGGAAGCCATTAGTAGACCAAAGAGTAGTTTTTGCACTTCGGAATACCTGGACCTAGCGCCATGCAGAAGGGTACTTGTGAAGTATACTGGGCATTGCACCATCTTCTTCTTCTGTTGTTGTTCCGTTGCCGGAGCAGATTCTGGGTTGCGAGCAACTGGGCTTGTCGACGCGGCCGCAGCTTGCCGGCGCAACCCCCAGCCTGCCGGTTTCTGGATCCTCAGCTTCCGGCTTTTCCTCTTCGGTCTCTGTTGGGGATGTTCCCCACGGTTATGACCCAGCCCAGGATGTGACCAGCCCATGATATGACTCAGCCAAGGGACTTAGGGCGCTATGGCCCACCTCATTGCAGGTTCAATATAGTGCTGGTGGAAGACTGGAACCTGTGCAAAGACATGTCAGCAGGCTGGCTTGAGAAGAAGCTCTGCGGGCCGGCTTATGGGAAAAGCCCAGATGAGTAGTTTCCCATCTTGGAAGACAAGATAAGCAGGAATTGGACTAGGATACTGGTTCACAGTATGACCCGGATTCTCATGAAACCCTAGGGATTTTATGTCTACTACACAACTTTATTCGTGTAGACTCTGTTTGCCACCAAGCGTAGAGTTTTGTAGGACAGTAGCAATTTTTCCTCAACTGGATGACCTAAGGTTCATCAATCCGTGGGAGGTGTAGGATGAAGATGGTCTCTCTCAAACAACCCTGCAATCAAATACAAGAAATCTCTTGTGTCCCCAACACACCCAATACAATGGTAAATTCTATAGGTGCACTAGTTCGGCAAAGAGATGGTGATACAAGTGCAATATGGATGGTAGATATAAGTTTTTGTAATCTGAAAAATATAATAACAGCAAGGTAACAAGTAGTAAACAGTGAGCAAAAGGGTATAGCAATGCTTGGAAATAAGGCATAGGGTTCATACTTTCACTAGTGCAATCTCTCAACAATGCTAACATAATAGAATCATATGATCATCCCTCAAAGTGTGACAAAGAATCACTCCAAAGTTCATATCTAGCGGAAAACATATGATGAAGTCGTTGTAGGTAGTAGAACCACTTCAAAGTTATTCTTTCTGATCAATCTTTTGAGCTATTCCTATAAGTGTCACAAACAGCCCTAGAGTTTGTACTAGAATAACACCATATGATACGTATCAATCAACTCCAATGTCACCTAGATACTCCAATGTCACCACAAATATCTGTGAGTCAATTATATGATATGCATCAAACAATTTTAGATTCATCATATTCAGTCCACGCAAAAGAACTTCAAAGAGTACCCCAAGATTTCTATCAGAGAAAGTAGGGCCAGAACGTGTATCAACCCATATGCATAGATTAGCTGAAAGGATCGATATGGTTGACTAGAGGGGGGGTGAATAGGCAACTAACAATTTTTAACTTTTCTTTAACAATTTAGGCTTAGCAACAAATAGGTTGGCTAGATATGCAACTAGGTGAGCAGCCTATATGATGCTAATCGCAACAACAAGCTAAGCAAGCAAGATATAACAATATAAGTAGCTTGCACAAAGTAAAGGTAAGAAGTAACCACAAGAGGAACCGATGGAGACGAGGATGTGTTACCGAAGTTCCTTCCCGGTAAGGGGAAGTACGTCTTCGCTGGAGCGGTGTGGAGGCACAATGCTCCCCAAGAAGCCACTAGGGCCACCGTATTCTCCTCACGCCCTCACACAATGCGAGGTGCCGTGATTCCACTAGTGGTGCCCTTGAAGGCGGCAACCGGACCTTTACAAACAAGGTTGGGGTAATCTCCACAACTTAATTGGAGGCTCCCAACAACACCACGAAGCTTCACCACAATGGACTATGGCTTCGAAATGACCTCTTCCGTCTAGGGTGCTCAAACACCAAAGAGTAACAAAATCCGCAAGGGATTGATGGGGGGAATCAAATATCTCTCGGTGGAAGTGTAGATCGAGGCCCTCTCCTCCAAACCCTAGAGCATCAACAAGATTTGATGGATAGGGAGGGAGAAGGAGCAAGAATAAGCTTAGGAGCAACAATGGAGCTTTATGTGGGAAGAGGTGAGTCTCAATGGGGAAGAAGACTCACTTATATAGGTGGGGAGAAAAGTGGCCGTTTTTCTGCCCAGATACGAGCATAAGCGGTAGTACCGTCCTAGGGGGCGGTACTTCCGCTTATACACGTACTGGAACAACTGAGCGGTAGTACCGCTCTAGAGAGAGCGGTACTTCTGCTTGGGGCGGTAGTACCGCTCTAAAGAGAGCGGTACTTCCTCTCAGAAGTTCCAGAAGTCCGAAAGAAAAAGGATGCGAAAGAGGCTCCAAAGTTCCTCAGGGCGGTAGTACCGCTAGGAACTTCCGCTTAAAAAATATAAGCGGTAGTTCAGGGCGGTAGTACCGCTCGGAACTTCCGCTCAAAAAACATAAGCGGTAGTTCGGGGCGGTAGTACCGCTCGGAACTTCCGCTTAAAAAATATAAGCGGTAGTTCAGGGCGGTAGTACCGCTCGGAACTTCCACTTAAGAAGTAAGCGGTCGTTCGAGCGATCCTTCAGGTCAGTAGTACCGCTGGAGCGGTACTACCGCTCTGAAGAGCGGTACTTCCGCTTAAGAGAAACTATGGAGGCTTTGGGGGCAGAGAAAGCTCCATCGTGCCGGGAAAGGACGGGGGTGCAAAGTGTACGTGATGATTCCTCCCAACCTTTCCGGATGCGGATCCCCTCTTAATAGTACGGATTTTCCTACGACTCAGGTCCACCAACCTAACCTCGAAAGGAAAAGACTCCGTCTTCTGATATACTACTTGAGGGGAAGATAACCGTCTCGTGCCACCTGATAACCTCTGAAAGCTTAATGCACACAGTTAGTCCGTAAACACACTGTCATCAACCACCAAAACTACTTAGGGAAAATTATGCTCTTACAATCTCCCCATTTTTGGTGGGTTGATGACAACGCGGGATTTGCCAATAAGATATGCAGTAAAACTATGGCAAACCAAACCTCTACAAAATATAGACGGGCTCCCCCTAGATGTGTGCCCTATTTGAATATGCTTTTGGAATGCAAAGAGCACACACTAGGATCAACACTCCCCCTATATTTTATAGACGTGGCCACATACATGCATACAAACGGAATGAGTGATAAGAAGGTAAGCAAGTAAGGAAATATAGACTCATGATAATGTAGACATAACGGATATAAGAGGTAGCATGTCTTACACCATACATAGAACTCAGAAGTCTGACATCATAAAGCAAAGCAAACAACCAAAGCAAATAAACGAGTTCATGAGAGAAGAGATGCGCAGATAAAAAGAGACAAATACTCATGACTCAGCAAATCCCTACACACTCTCTCCCCCTTTGGCATCGAGACACCAAAAGGGGCACAGAGGACTAAAGAGAGACCAAGTGATGATAGGCACAGAATAGTCACTCGTCAGGCTCATCATCTTCCTCCTCATCAGTAGCAGCAGGCACTTCATCCTCTGACTCATCATATGGGCAATTCTTCTTGATCCATTCCTCCTCATCAGTAAATCTCTCCTCAGACTCGCTGTCAATCTGCAGACCAAGCTTCCTCATGATCTTCTTGTCATGGCTGCGAGCCTTCTTGGCCTCCACATGGGCCTTGTACTGTCCCTTCATCTGAAAGTAGAGAAGATTCTTCATCTTGGTTTTGAGCTTGGCAGCCCAAGAGGGAACAGTCTCAGAGCGAGGAACATAGGTGGCATTAGTATAGTTAGGCTCAGACTCATCATCAGAGTCGGTGGGAGCAATCTCTGGCACAGAAGGCGCAACTCCCCACTTCTCCTTTACACGTAGCCTAATAATACCATGAGTCACCATGTGATCAGTGACCAGAGGCTCACCAGGGAACTGCACAGACCAAGTATCCTCAATGAGCTTGAAGATATAGGGACCGTAGATAGGCACCTTCCTGTCAAGAACTGCTGAGCGAAGCTCCGTCCACATGATGTGGGAAACATCCAAAGTGGAATCTTTGCCTTTTTCCTTGAGGCACATAAGAAGCAGATTCACGAGATAAGAGTGAACCTGATCCAAGTTCCCCACACGTGGAAACAGAGTGTTGCGAAAGATACGGTGCATGATGTCCAAAAATG
The DNA here is from genome assembly GCA_039707655.1 of Elymus sibiricus. Taxonomy (NCBI): domain Eukaryota; kingdom Viridiplantae; phylum Streptophyta; class Magnoliopsida; order Poales; family Poaceae; genus Elymus; species Elymus sibiricus. Next base: position 239,273,031 of record CM077667.1, on the reverse strand, counting down.
GAATGAGTTCAGTGCGAGTACCCTTGGCAGTCTTTACAATCCGTTGGTAGCGCGTGAGCTTGGACTTGTGAATAGCCTGTTCTTCAGTGTGTGGGTGAAGACCAACTGGCTCAGCTTCCCCTGAGTCTGCATAACCCAAAGAGTTCATAAAGGTCTTCCAGTTGGAACGCATGACTCTGCTACCTGTCATCCATGTCATGCTACTCTCCTCATCATTGTGAAAGTGAATGGTGGCAAAGAACTGAGCCACAAGCTCGGAGTCAAAATCCTTGTTGAACGCCATAATGGGAACCAGACCCCATTGCTGGCAAAGAGCACGAGCTTCAGCAAAGTATTCAGAGTGAGGGTTGTTGACCATATGCTCTGTGTCAATGGATTTGACATGAGGCACATAGAGGTTTGTCTTGGTCTTCAGGACCCCAACATAAATGAGAGATTGAGCCTTGTTCCAGAAGGGACGACCAACAAACGCAGGGTCCTGAGCACGGCGGTACGGATTGAGCTGTCGAAACTCATAGAACTCGGTGCCAGTCATATCCTGAGGATCCTTGACAGCTTGCTTCTTGGAGGCAACTTTCTTGGTGGACTACCGTTGATGTTGAGCACTTGAGCCAGCTTCTGCTTCGTCATACGTTCGGTACCGCTTGGAACTACCACGGCTTGGATTCACACGACGAGCACCCATAGCAGAGCCATCATCACCTGAACTCACAAAGAAGGAATGTCAAGAGACATAGCAAATGTAAATATCCAGCAAAAGCCAAGCAAAAAATATATACTAGAGAGAGTAAAGAACACGGAGATGGGAGATGCAGTGATCAGCGGTACTTCCGCTCGAAGCGGTAGTACCGGTCATGCCCGAGTGGTAGTACCGCCCTGGCGACGGGAAGATCCCGCGGCAGGGAAGTGACCAAAAATCCACCACACACCGAGTCCCTAACCATCTAATATATCTCTAGTGATCATATTCGTCCTACTCATGCCAAGAATAGCGAGAAAAACAAGAGACACCACACGCATTGCCCTAGATTAAGATCGAAGAAAAGCTAGGTCAAACGAGAAAGAACGAGGGCAATACCGGGGTCCATGGCATGAGGGAGAGGTGGGGATCAATCCCACCGGACGAGAATGCGAAGACCGACACGGAATGGGAGATCCGGAGCCGGCCTCCGGGAGAGCTTCGGTCGCCACGGGCGGAGACGAGACCGTGAATGGGTATGGGGAGGAGTTAGAACTCCCCCTGCCCACTACTAGAATCGTCAGAGAGCCCCCGAAGCGGTAGTACCGTTGGTATGGGCGGTACTTCCACTTGCGCGGTAGTACCGTCCACCAGAGCGGTAGTACCGCTTATGACCAAAAACCACTCCCAGCAAATAGAGCAAATCCAACAAAACTGGGGTGATGAAGAGCAACAAGACTCTCTACTAGACACATGCAAGAAGTTACTCCAAGTCTTTATGAGAAACCAAACCCGAAGAGACAAAGACTTCAAACAACAAATTCGAGCCAATATGCACTAGTAATGCAAATGTCTCACTAGGAGGTGAGGGCGGTGGCCGAAGCCACCTATGTTTGAGTCAATTAGTATGGCACCGCGAAGATTTTAACCTTGGGCCCATGACCAAAACTCATCTTTGAAGCACAAGAGTCATCAAAAATGACGAATGTGAAAGACTTGATCAATTTATGCATAATAGGAGGAGGGATAGTTCATTGAGAGAACTAGACTCCCCCTAAGTCCATGCCTACACCTAAACAAGACATAATGATGAGTGTGGTGGGGTGTGCACTAAGTCAAGCCACGTTGCTCGAATCAATGATATTTAGCTCATGCCTTAACTCGCGAAATCTTGCTTCATCCAGTGGCTTCGTGAATATATCTGCAAGCTGTTCCTTAGTATATAGATGAATAAGATCTATGTCTCCACGCTTGATGTGATCCCGGATGAAGTGATGACGAATCTCAATATGCTTTGTCTTGCAGTGTTGAACCGGGTTGTTGGAGATCTTGATCGTGCTTTCATTGTCGCAGTAAAGAGGCACTTTGTCACAGTTGACCCCATAATCCTTTAAAGTTTGCCTCATCCAAAGAATCTGAGCACAACAGCTTGCGGCGGCTACATACTCGGCCTCGGTGGACGAGAGAGAAACACAGTTTTGTTTCTTGGAAGACCAACTTACCAGAGAGCGGCCAAGAAATTGGCAACCTCCGGAAGTGGACTTCCTTTCCACACGGTCTCCCGCCCAATCCGAGTCAGTATATCCAATGAGATCAAATGAAGCACCTTTGGGGTACCATAAGCCAAAGTTTGGGGTATGAGCCAAATATCGAAAGATTCGCTTGACAGCCACATAGTGACTCTCCTTAGGTGCGGATTGAAATCGTGCACAAATTCCCACACTCAACATGATATCCGGCCTAGATGCACAAAGGTAAAGCAGAGAACCAATCATGGAGCGATATACCTTCTGATCCACAGCTTTACCATTGGGATCACTGTCAAGTTGGCAGTTGAGTGGCATCGGAGTGTTGGCCTTCGGAGGATTTAGCTCATCCATCTTGAACCTCTTGAGCATGTCTTGAGTGTATTTGGCTTGGTTGATGAAGGTTCCTTGGCTTCGTTGCTTGACTTCGAATCCAAGGAAGAACTTCAACTCTCCCATCATAGACATCTCAAACTCTTTGGTCATTAGTGCGGCGAACTCATCATTAAAAGCTTTGTTAGAAGAACCAAAGATAATATCATCTACATATAGTTGTCATACGAACAAGTTCCCGTTAACCCTCTTAGTAAAAAGAGTGGGGTCGATTTTCCCAATTTCAAACCCACGATCTTGCAACATCTCGGTAAGGTGCTCATACCACGCACGTGGGGCTTGTTTAAGGCCATAGAGTGCCTTATCGAGAACGTATACATGATTGGGGAACTTGGGATCCTCAAACCTCGGGGGTTGCTTGACATATACCAACTCCTTAAGTGGACCATTAAGAAAAGCACTCTTCACATCCATTTGATATAATATGAAATTATGATGAGAAGCATAAGCAAGCAACATGCGAATAGATTCAAGGCAAGCAACAGGAGCAAAGGTTTCACCGTAGTTGACACCCTCGACTTGGGAGTAGCCTTGAGCCACCAGTCTTGCCTTGTTGCGAATAATGATACCATGTGCATCTTGTTTGTTCTTAAAAATCCATTTGTTTCCAATGACATTGTGATTCTCTTTTGGTCTTGGCACCAATCGCCACACTTTGTTGCGCTCGAAGTTGTTGATCTCATCATGCATGGCTTCAAGCCAATCCTCGTCTTTGAGTGCATCTTGTACCTTGAGGGGTTCAAAGCAAGAAACAAACGCGTGATGTGCACAAAAGTTTGTTAATTGACGACGAGTAGTTACCCCTCTTTTCAAGCTTCCGTAGACATTCTCTAGGAGGTGTTGCCTCTTGTGAAGCTTGGAAGCAATCTTGGCAGCTCGTCTTTCAAGAATTTCCTCCATGGAAAGTTGAGGCTTGGTAACTTGACGAGCTTCGGTACTAGTGCCGGCTTGCTCATGATCTTGAGCATGATCTTGATCTTTAGCTTGACCTTGATCTTGAAGTTGATCTTGGTCCTGAGCTTCATCTTGATCTTGAGCTTGCACGGGGGTGTGAACAAGATCTTGAGCATCATGTGAAGTAGAGACATCACTAGCAAGTTGATCTTGCCCTTGATCTTGATCACGGGGTTGAGGACCTTCACTTTGTTCTTCGGAAGCGTGTGGGTCGTGCGTCGGTGATGGTTCCACTTGAGTGGAACATTGTCCTTCTCCTTCATTCACAAGGGGTTCCTCAACAGGTAGGAAGTATCCCACACCCATTCTTCTTATGGCTTGGGGAGGAATTTCATCACCTATATCACAAAGACCACTTTGCTCCACTTGGGAGCCATTATTTTCATCAAACTCTACGTTACTCGTCTCCTCAATGAGTCCGGTGGACTTGTTGAGGACACGGTAAGCATGAGAGTTTGCAGCATAACCAACAAATATGCCCTCATGGGCTCTAGAATCAAATTTAGACAAACGAACACCTTTCTTGAGAATGAAACACTTACAACCGAACACCCGGAAGTATTTGAGGTTGGGCTTGTTCCCGGTAAGAATCTCATAAGGAGTCTTGTTCAAGCCTTTGCGGAGATAGAGCCGATTTGATGCATGGCACGCTGTGTTGATGGCTTCGGCCCAAAAGTTGTACGGAGATTTAAACTCTGCCATCATGGTTCTTGCCGCATCCATCAACATCTGGTTCTTCCTCTCTGCAACACCGTTTTGTTGAGGGGTGTAAGGTGTGGAATATTGGTGCTTTATCCCCTCATCACTGATAAACTCATGTAGGGTGTAGTTCTTGAACTCAGTGCCATTGTCACTTCTAATCATCAAAATCTTTGCTTCATGTTGACGTTGGACTTCATTTGCAAAGTTGATGACGGTTTGTTGGGTCTCACTCTTCCTCTTGAAGAAATATACCCATGTGTATCTCGAGTAATCATCCACAATCACCAAGCAATATCTTCTTCCTCCAAGGCTGTCAAAAGATGGAGGCCCGAAGAGATCCATGTGAAGGAGCTCTAAGGTCCTCTTTGAGTAGATTGTAGTAGTTGGACGATGAGCCTTTTCATGTAGCTTTCCTTCGATACAGGCACTGCAAGCATGATCTTTGGCAAAACTCACATTTGTTAGTCCAAGAATGTGATCCCCTTTGAGGAGACTTTGCAAAGATCTCATATTGACATGGGCTAGTCGGCGATGCCAAAGCCATCCCACATCAACTTTAGCCATTAGACATGTCACGGTCTTAGTGGGTCACTCTGAGAAGTTAATCACATAGAGACCGTTTTCGACATGCCCAACAAAGGCTACTTTAAGAGTCTTGCTCCACAAAAGGGTCACGGTATCAATGCCAAAGAAAGTACTAAAACCCATGAGTGCAAGTTGACGAACGGAAAGTAAATTGTATGCAAGGGTCTTAACAAGCATGACTCTCTCAATGGTTAAGGTCGGAGAGATAACCACCTTGCCAAGACCCAATACCTTTGAGATTGCATCATCGCCAAATGAGACTTGGGTGGCCACGGATGCATCGGGTCGAACATCCACCACCATGTCCTTGCTTCCGGTCATATGATTTGTTGCTCCGCTATCGAGCAACCACGAGACTCCCCCGGAAGCAAAGTCCTACAATAGATCAATGCTTGGATTTAGGTACCCATTCTTGAATGGGTCCTTTCATGTTAGTGACAAGGGTCTTAGTAACCCAAATAGACCACTCAATATACTCATAAGAAGAACCAACATATTTGGCATAAACATGCCCATCACTAGCACGACACAAAACATAGGAGGGGTTAAAATCGCCGGCCTTGTTGGAGGGAGTGATCTTGCCCTTCTTGGCACTATCACTCACAACCTTGTCTTTCTTCTAATGAGTAATGTTCCCCGCTTTGACAAATGTTTCCTTGAGCGGAGGAACCTGCGTGGTCTTCTTTTTCTTCTTCTTTTTGGATTTGGGTGCAAACCCAACTCCTTCCTTTGCAATCACTTCCTTTTGATTGCTCAAAAGGTCATTGAGATTCTTCTCACCTTGTATACATGTCACAAGGCCTTTCTCAAGCTGCTCTTTTAGCTTAGCATTTTCCTCCACAAGATGTGCATGCTCACAACACGGGTTAGAAGCAGATGCATTATCAATTAAGACAAAGGGAGGACACGTGGAAATTTCTTTAGTGAGTTTTACTTGGAGTTGATCATGCGACTCTTTAAGAGAAGCATGAACGCTCTTCAATGCCTTGTGAGCATTGTCAAGAGAGACAAACTCATCCTTGAGTCGAGCATGGTCAACCCCAAGTGCAACCTTTTCAGATTTAAGAACACGGTTAAGAACAATAGCATGATCATAATCTTTACGTAATTTAGCAAAGTCATCATTTTGTGACTCCTTAAGAGTCAAATGAAGACCTCGCTCTTCCTCTAGAGCAATAGAAAGATCTGCTATCTCATCGGCATAATCACGACTAGGGCCTCTCATCTCCTCAAGAAATTCTTCTTGAGACTCAATCGTGTCATTGGCCTCACCAAGCTATTCCAAGAGAGCAACGAAGTGCTTCTTGGACTCTCCCTTGATTTTACACAAGAACTTGTCAAACTCATTCTCACCCTCTTCTGCCTCCTCAAGTTCATCCACACAATCTAACAAAGACGGAGTGGAAGAAACAGAAGTCTTAATGTTTGAGGTTTTGGCGTTGGAGGTTACCTTGGTGATACCTTTTGCCATGAGGCACCTAGCGATGTGGTTCTCATTGGGGGCGTCGAAGAGTGACACCTTTGTTGGGGTAGAGGATGCAATTACCACAGATGCCATTGCCATTCCTTCACCACTTGTGTCTTCATCATCACCATCATCATCCGATGCATACTCTTCTTGAGCCACCAACACTTTGTGAGAGGACTTCTTGGTGAAGTTGGTCTTGTTGGGGAAAGACTTGGCCTTATCTTTGCGGATGAGCTTGCCACCATTGTCTTCCCTCTTCTCGTATGGACAATCCACCACAAAGTGACTCACATTACCACAGTTGTAGCAGGTCCTCACACATTGCTTGCCCTTTGACCCGTTTGAGTTGTTCTTGGAGAAGTTGGGCCTTGTGTTTCTCTTGTTGCCCCAAAATTGCCTGGACGCAAGAGCCATATGCTCATGATAAGCATATTTGGTGTCCTCGGGGCAACCCTCTTCTTCTTCTTCTTCTTCTTCCTCTTGACTGACCTTGGCCTTCAAAGCAAGGTTGGGGGATGATTTCTTTGACCGTTGCACGTGAGCGAGAGCATTGTCAGCTATCGTGTTCAAGATGTTCATTGCTATAAATTCATCCAACACATCACCAGAAGACAAGGTGTGAAAGTCCGGTCTTTGACGGATGACAGCGGACATGGCCTTGTTGTAGGGCATGATGGCCTTCAGAAACTTACGCTTGACCCAAGTATCATCCACATCCTTGCTGCCATGATCTTTGAGGGCAACGGCGAGAGCAGTCACCCTTCTATAGAGCTCACGCGGTTCCTCATCTTCTACCGTAATAAACTCATCTGACTGATCAAGGATAACTTCATAGTTTGACCGTTGAATGCTTGAGCTGCCCTTGTACATGGAGACAATGTGTTCCCAACACTCTTTAGCAACAGTGAAGGGACGCAGGTGAGGTAGGTCTTCAGTAGGAACAGCAGCTTGGAGTATGAACAAGGCGGAGGAATTTAGCTGTTTATCCGCTTCTTCTCTTGGAGTGAGGTTGCGTGGATCACGAGGGTAGTATCCTTCTTCAATGACACGCATGAGTTGAATTGAGCTGTGATCCAAATGAGACTTGATACAGAAAACCCAATTAGCAAAATCATTTTTAACAAGTTTAGGAGGAGGACCTTGATTAACTATATGAGGTGGGTGCACCGGTCCTCCATAGACCAAGGGAGGGGGAACTGAGGCAAAAGTCCCCGACCCATTAATTCCTTGAGAACGATTATCCTTATCAGCACTAGCCCCCTCCTTACCGGAGTTGACATCCGATGTCGAGTTAGTGGGATTAGCCACTTGCACCAAATCGGTGGAAAGTTTAAGAGTATCAAGGAAATCCTTAAACATGGATTTGACCTCGGTCGTCATGGAGGATTTAAGCAAGTACATAGCCTCATTCAAATCCTCGCGAGAGACCGTGTTCACTCCCACGGCCTCGGGAAGTTCTCCCAACCGCTCCTCTTCGCCATCCATACTCTTCGGGTGGTGAAACCCTTAATAAAGAGACGAGGCTCTGATACCAATTGAAAGGATCGATATGGTTGACTAGAGGGGGGTGAATAGGCAACTAACAATTTTTAACTTTTCTTTAACAATTTAGGCTTAGCAACAAATAGGTTGGCTAGATATGCAACTAGGTGAACAACCTATATGATGCTAATCACAACAACAAGCTAAGCAAGCAAGATATAACAATATAAGTAGCTTGCACAAAGTAAAGGTAAGAAGTAACCACAAGAGGAACCGATGGAGACGAGGATGTGTTACCGAAGTTCCTTCCCGGTAAGGGGAAGTACGTCTCCGCTGGATCGGTGTGGAGGCACAATGCTCCCCAAGAAGCCACTAGGGCCACCGTATTTTCCTCACGCCCTCACACAATGCGAGGTGCCGTGATTCCACTAGTGGTGCCCTTGAAGGCGGCAACCGGACCTTTACAAACAAGGTTGGGGCAATCTCCACAACTTAATTGGAGGCTCCCAACGACACCACGAAGCTTCACCACAATGGACTATGCCTTCGAAGTGACCTCTTCCGTCTAGGGTGCTCAAACACCAAAGAGTAACAAAATCCGCAAGGGATTGATGGGGGGAATCAAATATCTCTCGGTGGAAGTGTAGATCGAGGCCCTCTCCTCCAAACCCTAGAGCATCAACAAGATTTGATGGATAGGGAGGGAGAAGGAGCAAGAATAAGCTTAGGAGCAACAATGGAGCTTTATGTGGGAAGAGGTGAGTCTCAATGGGGAAGAAGACTCACTTATATAGGTGGGGAGAAAAGTGGCCGTTTTTCTGCCCAGATATGAGCATAAGCGGTAGTACCGTCCTAGGGGGCGGTACTTCCGCTTATACACGTACTGGAACAACTGAGCGGTAGTACCGCTCTCGAGAGAGCGGTACTTCCGCTTGGTGCGGTAGTACCACTCTGAAGAGAGCGGTACTTCGGCTCAGAAGTTCCAGAAGTCCGGAAGAAAAAGGATGCGAAAGAGGCTCCAAAGTTCCTCAGGGCGGTAGTACCGCTAGGATCTTCCGCTTAAAAAATATAAGCGGTAGTTCAGGGCGGTAGTACCGCTTGAAACTTCCACTTAAAAAACATAAGCGGTAGTTCGGGGCAGTAGTACCGCTCGGAACTTCCGCTTAAAAAATATAAGCGGTAGTTCAGGGCGGTAGTACCGCTCGGAACTTCCTCTTAAGAAGTAAGCGGTCGTTCGAGCGATCCTTCAGGGCAGTAGTACTGCTGGAGTGGTACTACTGCTCTGAAGAGCGGTACTTCCGCTTAAGAGAAACTATGGAGGCTTTGGGGGCAGAGAAAGCTCCATCGTGCCGGGAAAGGACGCGGGTGCAAAGTGTACGTGATGATTCCTCCCAAGCTTTCCGGATGCGGATCCCCTCTTAATAGTACTGATTTTCCTACGACTCAGGTCCACCAACCTATCCTCGAAAGGAAAAGACTCCGTCTTCTGATATAATACTTGAGGGGAAGATAACCGTCTCGTGCCACCTGATAACCTCTGAAAGCTTAATGCACACAGTTAGTCCGCAAACACACTGTCATCAACCACCAAAATTACTTAGGGAAAATTATGCTCTTACATTAGCCCATTGTCACGATGGGAATCTGCAAGTTGAGTACCAAAACATATATCAATTGAATGAATAGAACACCCCATTGTCACCACGGGTATACACATGCAAGACATACATCAAGTGATCTTAAATCCAATATTCAATCCGACAACAAAATCTCAAAGGGAAAGATTCAATTCATCACATCAAGATAGCAAAGGACAAACACCATATAATCCAACTATATTAACAATGCGTGTGATATATAAAGATCGTGACATCTCAAGAACACGAGAGAGAGAGAGAGAGATCAAACACATAGTTACCGGCACATACCCTCGGCCCCGAGGGTGAACTACTCCCTCCTCGTCATGGACACCGCCGGGATGATGAAGATGGCCTCCACAAGCCTCCATATATATAGGATTTTTCGGCGTTGGAATCACGGTAAACGGAGCCATGAGGGGCCCACAACCTATCAGGGCGCCCAGGGGGTGGGGGCGCCATGTTGGCTAGTGGCTAGCAGGTGGCCCTCCTTCTGTGGTTCTTCGCTCCGGTATTTCTCATATTGTTCAGAAAAAATCGTCAAAAAATTTCGGGCGATTCCAAGAACCTTTATTTTCTACATAAAAACAACACCACGGTAATTTTGTTGAAAACAATGTTAGACCGGGTTAGTTCTAAATAAATCATATAAAATGCATCAATACCATATAAAAGTATTGTGAACATAGGTAAATATGGCATAAATACTTCATAAATTATCAATACGTTAGAGACGTATCAGCATCCCCAAGCTTAATTCCTACTCGTCTTCGAGTAGGTAAATGATAAAATTAGTAATTTATGAAGTGTGAATGCTAGAATAGTGTATAATTTCGATCAAGGATAATTTCAATCACTTTTTATAGCATCATAAACAGCAACTCTTTTCTCATAAAACTTCTCATGACCAAGTAGCAAGCTATGCACATGTCGAAGTATAGACCATAAACTTTCTTGAAAACCAACAAACTATGTTCTCAGTCATCAAGCAATTACAATTCATCTTATTTTTAGGAAGGTTCTATGTAAGAGCTTTGATTTAGCAAATTCCACATACTCAACTATCATTTAGTCTTCCATGATCGCTGACACTCAAAGCATATTTTTAAAACAAACAATTTCAATCAAACATGTAGGAAGATAGGGGCTTAATGTTTTGCCTCCCAACTTATTTATCTCAGAGATAATGTCAACAATAATGAATCATGATCACCTATATTCAATAGGATATATGTGCCTAGATCTTTCCCCACCACATGATGATTGCCAACTAAAGAATTAATAGATTGGAATAGGGATTAAAATTATTGACTCTTGCATAAAAGTAAATACATAAACATAAATGCATAAAAGTAAAAGATAGGCCCTTTGCAAAGGGAAGTAGAGGTTGTCATGTGCTTTTTATTTTTGGATGTGCAGACACTTCATATTGCCGCTTGTGATAGCAACCTTTATTATGCAGTCTGTCACTTTTATTTCTTCACCATCACAAGTTTGTACAAAGCTTATTTTCCCTTCCAATAAAAGATCATACATGTTTAGGAGCAATTTTTATTGCTTTTTGCACCAATGACAACTTACTTGAAGGATCTTATTCAATCCATAGGTAGATATGGTGGACTCTCATGGCAAGAAACTGGGTTTAAGGGTTTTTGGATGCACAAGTAGTATCTCTACTTAGTACGAATTTTTGGCTAGCAAAAGATCCTATGCAAGCACCACATGTTAGAGGATCCATGACAATATAACTTCTATGTGAATATAAACAAACATAACCATTACGTTGTCTTCTTTGTCCAACATCAACTACTTGATCAAGTTTGAAAATAATTAATGGGGGCTCACACCCATGGAAGATGTCCAAGATATTATATTTATATGTGAAATCTCTCTTCCTTCAATATTCTTTCATGAATTATTCAAGTGACCAATGCTATGTTTGTCAACTTCCAATAAATTTTACCGCTTATACTTCTCGTATGTGAAGTCAGAACTCCCCATGGAACAAGCATATGAAGCATACATAATTTCATATTTACGACATTCAACTTATTCAACATTTTCTATTAGGATATAAGTGAAGCACAAGAGTAAACATAAAACTACTCTCAAAAGATAGAAGTGAAGATCAGTGAGTAGTCAAACAATTAAGTAGCTATGTGAGGACTCTCTCAATAAACATTTTCAGATCTAAAATTTATTTTAAATAACAAAGAGAACAAAGGACACTCCAAGAATAGCACATCTCATGTGAATGAATAAAAAACTTAGGCTCAACATAGGCTAACCGATAGTTGTTAACGAAGAGAGGTGGTATGCGTAGCATCCCAAAGCTTAGCTACTTTAGACATCTTGTAATATTTACATGGGGTGCCTTGGGCATCCCCAAGCTTTAACTTTTGTGTCTCGTTAATTCCTCTCATATCACGGTTTCACCTAGGTCTCAAAAACTTCAACCACACAAAACTTGAGAAGAACTAGTGAGATAGGTTAGTGCACATAAGAACAAATTAACACTTTATGTACTGCCAAGACAAGTTGTATAATACTCCCTCCATCCCAAATTAAGTGACTCGACTTTGTACTAACTTTGCACAGAAGTTAGTACAAAGTCGAATCACTTATTTTGGGATGGAGGGAGTACTTTTCAAACATTAGCTAATGTATACTATAATTTCCACAATTTATATCTACCAATATAAGCCATGAAAACACTAGGACAAGTAGATAACAAAACTATGACAAAAATCTGTCTAAACAGGACCGTCTGTTGCAATTAATTTAAAAAGTGCACTTCTGTAACTCCAAACATTCTAAAAATTTAGGACATGATTAAAAAATTATATGACAATACTGTGTAAAAAAATTAGAAACTTTTCCTCGTTCCAGTAAAATATGAAAATTCAAGCACTACAACCAACCTTTGTGTTTTTACACATCACACATCAAAATTGCAATTTAAGCATCCGAGAAGCTAATTCTTGGAACTTTTTATTGGAAAACAAGATTGTAAATAACAAAAAGCAAAGTTCAACAAAATAAAATGATGCTCCAAGCAAAACTCATATTATGTGACGATTAAAAATATAGGTCTAAGTAAGCTATACCAATTGTGTTGAAGACGAAAGAGGAGATACCTTCCGGAGCATCCCCAGGCTTAGTCGCTTGAGTCTTTCTTGGATATTACCTTGGGGGTGCCTTGGGCATCCCCAAGCTTAGGTTCTTACCAGTCCTTATTCTCCTCATATCAGTGTCTTACCCAAAACTTGAAAACTTCAATCACACAAAAATTAACGGAACTTCGTGAGATGGATTTGTGTAAAAAAGATAGATCATTCACTTAGGTACTGTCAAGACAAGATTGATAATTGTTCTCACATAATAACTATTGTATTCTATCATTACCATAGTTTATACCACTAAATATAAGCTATGGAAACACTAAAACAAGCAAACTATACAAGCAATACAGAATCTGTCAAAAACAGAACAGTCTGTGAAGATGTGAACTTCAACCATATTTACATGTCTCTAAAAATGCGGAAAAATTAGGACAACACAAAAAATTTGCATAGAAAACTATGTAAAAATGTTAGAATTTTTTGATTCTCCAGTAAAATCAAAGAAATTCTGCACTGGACGTAAAAGTTTCTGTTTTTGCACAGAATCAAACTAGCAAGTGTCCACACTATCCCAAAGGCTTTACTTGGCACTTTTTTGAAATAAAAGACAAAAAATGATTACTATGGTAGATTAATCATGTGAACACAAAAAAACAGAAAGTAAATGTGTTGGGTTGTCTCCCAACAAGCGCTTTTCTTTGAAGCCTTTTAGGTAGGCATGATGATTTCAATGATGCTCACATAGGAATCGTATTTGAAACATGCAAAAGAGCATCATGGATTACATGAAAAGCACAATTAAGTCTAACCCACTTCATATGCATAGGGATTTTGCAAGCAAACAATTTGTGGGAGCAAGAATCAACTTGCATAGGAAGGTAAAACAAGCATAACTTCAAAACTTTGAACACATAGGGGGGAAACTTGATATTATTGCAATACCAACATGCATATGTTCTTCCCTCATAATAATTTTCAGTAGCATCATGAAGGAATTCAACAATATAACTATCACATAAAGAATTGTCTTCATGATCCACATGCATAGAAAATTTATTACTCTCCCCATAAGCAAACTTCTCATACATAATAGTGGGAGCAAACTCAACAAAATAACTATCATGAGACACTTGATTGACATAAACACTTTGAATATTAAAATCACAATGACAAGTTTCACGGTTACTATCACTCTTTATAACATACCAGTCATCACCATAATCATCATAGATAGGAGGCATGCCATACTAATAATAAATTTGCTCATCAAAACTTGGGGGACTAGAAATATCATCCTCATCAAACATAGCATGCCCAAGCTTGTGGATTTGCATATCATTAGCATCATGGATCTTCATAGAATTCAAACTAACAATATTTCTATCATTCCCATCATTCAAGGATTTCACATTAAGCATTTTCATAAATTCTGTTGGGTTCTACCATAGGTGCATCGCATGCAAATTATAATTTTCCTACGCGCAAAACAACCAAGAACATGCTACGGAAATGGATCACAGATCGTTACCACTAGACACGAAGTGCCGTGCAGCGGAAGTAGAGTTCGGGCAGCGCGTCCTCGAGGTCCGTCTCCTCGTCGTCCGATCTCCTTCGAACAGCCGGTCCGATCTCCCTCGAATTGTCGGTCGCCGGATCCCACGTACAGGTTCGCCGGAGCGGTGCAAGTGCATCGCCTCTAACGGTATCCGCGTGTGTAGGAGGAACACCGTGCAGCGGACTGCTAGGTCCGATCACACAGTCGGCGGCAAGTGGAGGTGGCTAGTTGCAACACATGCAAAGCCCTAATGACGGCGCCGAAACGATCAACCCGATGGGTGTGTCGCACCTCCACTATATATAGGCATCCGTCGCGGGCTCAACTCTTAGGCCACGCACGGATCCTAAAGTCCACATGTTCCTTCCCTTAAGCGCGCGACACCTTAGGTTCTTGTTCACTTGGTCGCGAGTCAGATAACATCCGACTCGGCTAGTCGGTAGCGGCCTCGACTCCAAGTCTCCGATGAAGCTGGTTAGGCGAACCTGTACATCACACTTCTGTTCCCTTTGCTACACGATATATGTTGTCATGCTCAAGGCGACCTGGTCATCATTGTTGCAGCACGACCTCTTTCTCGTTCCGGTGAATTCAACCAGCACTTCGGATTATCTCATAATCCTCATCGCATGGCCATGCTTATCCAGGTCAGATCACCGAGGGGCCCTGAGTATATCTCTCCTCATCGAAGGGGCAAATCCCATCTTGCTCGACCACGTCTCGCAGCATGGGTCAGGACAAGCTCGAGACCCACCTTTATAACTACCCAGTTACAGAGTAGCGTTTGGTCGGCCCAAAGCAGGTCTATCACCATCCCGAGTACATGCGTCAGCTCAGGTCTTAGGACATAGAACGTATGTTGTACTAGAGACTCACAGATGACATATCGATGCGTCTCATAGTCGGGTATGTCCAACTTAGACCTTATCTCGACTAGAATCCGACTATGTCGAATCCGACCAGATCTTGCTGAGTCTATATTATCCGGCTAGCATCCAATGCTACATGGTCAGTGAGACTGGACCATCCACCATGTCATATGCTAGTCTAACTGGTTGCGCGTCCACATAACCCTTTCGACTAGGGACCATTTAGGATAGTCATCATACAATGCGTAGTTTCACAAACAAGTCATGTACTTGTTAATACACATCATTGATAATGTCCAAGGACTATCTTTATTCACGAACACATAGGAAATATCATCATACATGATTGCCTCTAGGGCATATCTCCAACAGTCGCCCACTTGCACTAGAGTCAATCAAATAGACATCGAATGCCCATAGCTCTAACATGCCGCTCATGCTTGGGTTGTGGAAGCGGCTTAGTCAACGGATCTGCACCATTTTCATCCATGTGAATCTTGCATAAATTAGTATCACCATTCTTTATGAGCTTTTGTATCAGGTGATACTTTGGGTCTATGTGCCTGGTCTTGTGGTGTTGTCTCGGCTCCTTGGCCTGTGCGATGGCACCTGAATTATTGCAATACAGGTCCAACGGTTTTGCCCAGCCCGGGAACACACCAAGATCTTCCAGGAACTTCCGAATCCAAACACCTTCCTTTGTGGCTTCACAAGTCGCAATGTATTCGGACTCTGTTGTGGAGTCGGCCACTGTATCTTGCTTTGAAATCATCCACCTCACTGCTCCTCCATTCATGACATACATGAATCCAGTTTGCGATCGACAATCATCCCTGTCGGTTTGGAAACTAGCATCAGCGTAACCCTTTAGGCAGAGCTCCTCCTCGGCTCCATAAACTAGGAACATCTCTTTAGTCCTTTTCAGGTACTTCACGATAGTTTCACCACTGCCCAGTGACTCTCACCTGGATTGGCCTGGTATCTGCTTGTTAAGCTTATTGCATAGGTAACATCAGGTCGAGTACATAGCATGGCATACATGATGGATCCTATTGCCGAAGCATACATAATCCTACTCATCCAGTTTCGCTCATCAGAAGTCGTAGGACTCTGAGTCTTGCTTAGCCTTATACCATGTGAGATGGGCAAGAACCCTTTCTTGGCCTCACTCATGTTGAACCGCTTCAACACTTTGTCTATGTACGTGCTCTAGCTTAAGTCGAGCAGCCTCTTCGATCTATCTCTATAGATCTTGATGCCTAAAATGTATACTGCTTCTCCAAGGTCTTTCATCGAAAACATGCCATTCAATGATTCCTTGACTGAGTTCAGCATCGAAACATCATTTCCGATCAGTAGTATGTCATCCACATATAGGATCAAAATTACTACCGAACTCCCACTAGACTTCCTGCATAAACAATAGTCCTCTTCGTTCTTGATGAAACCAAGGTCAATGATGACTTCATCAAAACGAATGTTCCAACTCCGAGATGCTTGCTTCAATCCATAAATGGATATCTTGAGCTTGCATATTTTACTAGCATTATTTGGATCGACAAAACCTTCAGGCTGTATCATGTATACATCCTCCTTTAAATTTCCATGAAGGAAAGTCGTTTTGACATCCATCTGCCATATCTCATAGTCGAAATATGCAGCTATAGCTAGTATGATCCTCACTGACTTTAGCATCGCTACCGACGAGTAGGTCTCGTCGTAGTCAATTCCTTGAACTTGTCCATAACCTTTAGCGACAAGCCGAGCTTTGTGGATCTGAACATTACCATCCACATCGGTTTTCTTCTTAAAGACCCATTTGCAACCGATGGCAATTACACCAGGTGGTGAATCAACCAAGTCCCAGACTTGATTATCATCCATGGACCTTAACTCGGATCTCATGGCCTCCAGCCATGCCTCGGAATCTAGGATCACCATCGCTTCCGCATATGTGGCCGGCTCGTCACTTTTTAGCAACAACACATTGGGCACTCTACGCCATCTTTCCGACCTCCGTGGCTCCGGTGCCGATTCCACTACGGGTTCCCTGACCAACTCCGGTACGATCTCATCACCAGCCGAGTTGTCCCCGAGTGGCTCTCGAATTTCTTCGAGTCGCGCCGTCCTCCCACTGGCCTCCCGACTGAGAAACTCTTTGTCTAAGAAAACCCCGTTCCGAGCAACAAACACTTTGTTCTCTTCTCGGTTGTAGAAGCTGTATCCCAAGGTTTCCCTCGGATATCCCACGAATATGCATTTATCCGACTTGGGTGTAAGCTTGTCCGACATGAGTCGTTTGAGAAATGCTTCACAACCCCAAATCTTTAGAAAAGACAAACTAGGACTCTTCCCAGTCCACATCTCATGTGGTGTCTTATCTACGGATTTTGATGATACCTTATTAAGTGTGAAAGTTGTAGTTTCTAGAGTGTATCCCAGAATGACAAGGGTAAATCCGATTTGCTCATCATCGATCGGACCATGTCCAACAAGGTTCGATTTCTCCGTTCTGACACGCCGTTTCTCTGCGGCATACCTGGAGGTGTGCGCTGAGGTACTATACCTTGGCTTTTCAGATGATCATCAAACTCCTGGCTCATGTACTCACCTCCACGATCTGATCGTAGAAGCTTTATTGTCTTACCGAGCTGATTTTCAGCCTCGTTTTGAAACTCTTTGAACTTTTCAAAAGTTTCCGACTTGTGCCTCATCAAATAGATATATCCATATCTACTCAGGTCGTCGGTAAAAGTCACGAAGTACTGATAGCCACCTCTGGCCGTTGTGCTCATTGGACCACACACATCGCTGTGTATAAGCTCCAATAGCTCGGACGCCCTTTCGCAACTTTTTGCAAAAGGAGACTTAGTCATTTTTCCTAGCAAGCATGATTCGCATGTCTCCAACGACCCAAAGTCGAATGAAGTTAGGAGTCCATCATCATGGAGCTTCCTCATGCGTTTCAGACTAATGTGTCCAAGCCGGTAGTGCCAGAAGTATGTCGGATTTATCTCATTAGGCTTATGCCTCTTGACATTCATGTTATAGACTGGTTCCGTTTCCAGATTCAAAATAAATAGCCCATCTAGAATGGGTGCATCGCCATGGAACATTCCATTCAAATAAAATGAACAACCATTGTCCTTTAAACTGAATTCATAACCCTGACTCATCAAGCATGAGGTAGAAATAATGTTCTGACTAAGTGCAGGAATGTAATAACAATTATTCAATTCCAAAATAAATCCAGAAGGAAGCTTGAGCTGTATCGTGCCGACCTCCAACGCAGCAACTCTTGCTTTGTTGTCGACCCTGATGTCAATCTCCCCTTGTGCCACACGCCTATTTCTTATCAGCCCCTGCATCGAGTTGCAAATATGAACAACCAATCCGGTATCAAATATCCAAGAGCTACTAGGTATGTCAGCAAGGTAAATGTTTATAACATATGTAACACGTGTACCTTTGCATGAAGAAGCATTTCCGACCTTCTTGCCATGCTCAGGAAACCACTTGCTACCGTTCCTCTTCTAGTGACCAGTTTCCTTGCAATGAAAGCAAATGGTCTTTGAGTCCGGTCCTAGCTTCGACGCAGCGGCGGATACAACCTTCTCTGTGCCCTTTGCCTTGCCCTTTTTCTTGGACCAACCATTCTTGAACTTAGCCGAGTTCTGCACCATCAACACTTGATGTGGGCCTTTCTTAATATCTTATTCTGCCACCTTCAGCATCCCATGCAATTCAGTGAGCTTCATATCCATGCCGTGCATATGATTGTTCGAGATGAACGTCCCATAGCTAGGTGGAAGAGAACCTAGAATTGCATCCGTGGACAGCTCATCCCCAAGTGGGAAGCCTAACCGATCCAAAGCTTGCACGTAACCGATCCAAAGTCGTCCTCGACGGAAGCTCATCATCCTCACCCAAATAAAGCTTCAAATCTGCAATGTTAAAAGTCGGATTAACCCCAAAATCTGCTGGCAGATCAAGTTTATATGCATTATCATTTATTTTCTCTAACACCTTAAAAGGACCATCAGCACGTAGCATTAGCTTTGACTTGCGCAATTCAGGAAACCGATCCTTACGCAAATGTAACCAAACAAGATCTCTAGGTGCAAAGACAACATGTTTTCTACCCTTATCTCCAACAAGTTTATATTTAGCATTCATATGCTCAATGTTCTCCTTAGTTAACTCATGCATCTTTAATATCAATCCAGCACGTTCTTTAGAATCAAAATTAACCTTCTCCGAAGATGGAAGAGGCAACAAATCAATAGGTGCACGAGGTAAGAAACCATACACAACTTCAAAAGGGCACATCTTAGTAGTAGAATGCAGCGAACGATTATAAGCAAATTCAATATGAGGCAAGCATTCTTCCCACATTTTCAGGTTATTCTTCAAAACAGCCCTAAGCATAGTAGACAATGATCTATTCACTACTTCAGTTTGTCCATCAGTTTGGGGGTGACATGTAGTACTAAAAAGTAGTTTAGTCCCCAACTTAGCCCATAAACATCTCCAAAAGTGGCTAAGAAATTTAGCATCACGATCTAAAACAATTGTATTTGGCACACCATGCAAGCGAATAATTTCACGAAAGAACAAATGAGCAACATTAGCAGCATCATCACTTTTATGACATGGTATAAAGTGTGCCATTTTCGAAAATCTATCCACAATAACAAATATGCTATCCCTCCCCTTCTTTGTTCGAGGTAAACCTAAAACAAAGTCCATAGATATATCCTACCAAGGAACACTAGGCACAGGCAAAGGCATATATAAACCATGAGGATTGAGTCGTGACTTAGCTTTTTGACATGTAGTGCGGCGAGCAACAAAACGCTCAACATCCCGTCTCATCTTTGGCCAAAAGAAATGTGTATCAAGTATGTCCTCTGTCTTCTTCTCGCCAAAATGTCCCATTAATCCTCCTCCATGCGCCTCCTGTAACAACAAAAGACGAACTGAGCTAGCTGGAATGCATAGCTTGTTAGCACGGAACACAAGTCCATCATTAATGATGAACTTGTTCCATGTTCTCCCTTGTTTACAGTTCTGCAGCACATCTTTAAATTCAGCATCATGCATATATTGACCTTTGATGGTCTCCAAACCAAATATTTTAAAGTCAAGTTGTGAAAGCATAGTATAACGCCGAGACAATGCATCAGCAATAACATTTTCTTTACCCTTCTTGTGTTTAATGACATAAGGGAAAGTCTCAATGAATTCAACCCATTTATCATGTCTATGGTTCAGTTTTGCTTTTCTTTTAATATGTTTCAAAGATTCATGATCAGAATGTATAACAAATTCTTTGGGCCATAAATAATGTTGCCATGTTTCCAAAGTCCGAACAAGAGCATATAATTCCTTATCATAATTAGAATAATTCAGACTAGGCCCACTCAATTTTTCAGAAAAGCATGCAACAGGATTACCATCTTGTAATAACACACCTCCTAATCCAATTCCACTAGCATCACATTCAAGCTCAAAAGTCTTATTAAAATCAGGAAGTTGGAATAATGGAGCATGTGTTAACTTATCTTTCAATACCGTGAAGGCTTCTTCCTGTGCGGTACCCCAAACAAAAGGCACATCCTTCTTTGTAAGCTCATTTAGAGGTGCAGCAATGGTGCTGAAATCCATCACAAAACGCCTATAGAAACTAGCGAGTCCAAGAAAACTCCTCACTTGTTTGACCGTTTTGGGCTGCGGCCAACTCTCAATAGCTTCAATCTTGGCTTTATCAACTTCAATTCCCTGTGGAGTAACAACATCGCCAAGAAAAGATACTCGGTCAGTGCAAAAGGTGCACTTCCCAAGGTTACCAAACTTACGTGCATCACGTAGGCAATAAAACAGCACGCAAATGATCCAACTGTTCCTCCCAAGATCTACTATAAATTAGTATATCATCAAAATAGACTACCACAAATCGTCCAATGAAAGCACGTAAAACCTCATTCATTAATCTCATGAAAGTGCTAGGTGCATTAGTTAACCCAAAAGGCATGACTAACCACTCATCTAATCCAAACTTAGTTTTAAATGTTGTTTTCCATTCATGTCCCAATTTCATACGAATTTGATGGTATCCACTACGCAAATCAACTTTGGAGAAAATTGTAGAGCCACTTAATTCATCAAGCATATCATCTAGCCTAGGAATAGGATGACGATAACGAATAGTAATATTACTAATGCCTCTACAATCAACACACATACACGATGTACCATCCTTTTTAGGTACTAGAATAATAGGAACATCACAAGGACTAAGGGATTCGCGTATATAACCTTTGTTGAGAAGCTCCTGTACTTGACGCATAATCTCCTTCGTCTCCTCTGGATTGGTATGGTTTGGCGCACGGTTGGGCAGTGATGCACCGGGAATTAAGTCAATCTGATGCTCAATCCCTCGAATAGGTGGTAATCCCGGTGGCACGTCTTGTTGAAAGACGTCAGCGAACTCCTGCAAAATGTTAGCGATAGCAGGAGGCAAAGAGGGTGGCATGTCTTGGAATGAAAATAATACCTCTTTGCATACAAAAGCATAGCAAATAGATGTAGTAACATCCAAATCAGTAATATCAGATTTAGTGGCAAGTAAACAACCACTCTTCAGTTTTATTTCAGATGCAACACTAGATGATTGTTTATTAGGCTTATTATGTTGCTCAAATTCCTTTGCCACAATCTGATTTTCACTCTCACTTTGCTTCTGTTTTGCTTTACTAGCTATAGCAATGTCATCTTTCATAATATGTTCGGGAGACATAGGAAGCAAAGTTATATTTTTATCCTTATGAACAAGAGTATACTGATTCGTCCTACCATGGTGTACATAATTTTTATCAAATTGCCATGGTCTACCAAGTAAAACAGAGCATGCTTGCATGGGTACCACATCACAGTCAACATAATCAGAATATGTAGCAATGCTAAAGTGCACACGAACAGTACGTGTTACCTTAACCTTGCCACTGTTGTTGAACCATTGGATGTAATAAGGATGAGGATGTGGTCTGGTGGTTAGAGACAGCTTCCCCACCATCTCCATGCTAGCCAAGTTGTTGCAACTCCCTCCATCGATGATGACGCGAACATAACGCTCCTTCACAACTCCCTTTGTATGGAACAAGTTGTGCCTCTGATTTTGCTCAGCCTGTGTAACCTGCACACTCAGAACACGTTGAGCAACTAAACTTTCATACCTGTCAGCATAGTCAGCAGCCATGTAGTGTGTCTCTTGTTCAGTCACCTCTACACCTTGTTCTTCACTCGCAATAAGAGCCAGGGTCTCCTCATCATAGTCACTAGCGGAGTCATATCCACCATCCTCAGTAACAATCATCACACGCTTGGAAGGGCATTCTCTCGCATAGTGATCTCCACCCTTGCAACAACGACATATAACCTCATGTGTTTGCCCTGTGGATGCAATGGATGAAGAAGAGCTCTGTGCAGGCCCGGAAGGTGTGCTCTTCGCGGAGGGTGGGGCAGAGGCATGTTTCCTGGTATCTCGGTTGGAGTTGGAGGCTGAAGTAGGCGGTGCTGCAGCAGGACGTGTGGAAGTAGAGGAGGCACATGGCGTCCATGATGAAGTGCGACCTGCAGAAAAATTAGTTATCGCCAATGCCTGTCGATCCTGCACTTCACGTCCAGCTTTACAAGCAAGATGAAATAAACGAGTGATAGTGTTATACACCTTATACTCTAGAATAGTCTAAATCTCTCTATTTAATCCACCCATAAAACGTGCAAGCATAGCTTCATTCTCCTCAACAATACCACATCTAATCATACCAGTTTGTAATTCTTGATAATAGTCCTCTACAGAATTTTTTCCTTGTCTTAAACGCTGCAAATTTTGAAGCAATTCTCGTTGATAATATGGTGGAACCCAACGATTACGCATAACAGCTTTCAAAGCAGCCCAAGTAGTTGGGATATTAGCATGATGTATTCTACAATGTTCAGACCACCAAACACAAGCAAAACTAGTGAATGAACAAATAGCAGTAGCAACACGTCTATCCTCAGGAAACTGTAAGCATGTAAAACATTGTTCTGTTTCTAACTCCCAGGTAAGATATATATCAGGAACATATCTACCATCAAATGTAGGAATATTCAATTTTAGTTTAGGGAGATGGTCATGATCCCGTACCTGAGGGGGTGGTGCAGGCCTACTGTTGCGATTGGAGCCATCTGGACGACCTGGTGCTTGTGGTGGTGGTTGCCCCAGGGGCTGAATTGGAGCAACCTCTCCCTCATCATCGTAAGCACCGTCATAATCCTTAGCATAATCCTCATTCTGCTTAACGACAGTAGTAGCAACAGAAGCCGCAACAGTAGCAGCAGTAGCAACGGCACCAGAATTTTGGCCTTGGGCGAGAGTCACACGTCGCACTCATCTCTCGAAAAGCGCGGCCTGTTGATGTTGTTGTTGTTGGACAGGGACGTTAGCTGCAGCTGGTGGTGGTAGACGGGCAAGCACCTCATTGAACTTGGGGTCCAGCTTGGTGTCGAATGTCTTCTCCAAACCATCTAGCTTCTCCATGGCCTCTCCAAGGCTGGTCACGAAGTCTTGTACCTGGTCAGCCATCATTTGCTGGAATTTGTCATGAAGCTCCTTGTTGGTCATAACCTCCCATTCGACCTCGTCAGCTTGTGATCCTGGCATGGTTAGCAGCAATAGGAACACACAAGAATATGAACCTACAGACTACTAGGAAGTGGTGGTGGTGGTGGTGGTGGTGGTGGTGTATGACAAATCCGTCAAGCGAATCTCAATTTCTTACCAGTTCTTACCCAACAGCAGGTGGTGATCGGCAACCGTTGTAGTCAAAACTCTCAAAGCTTGGATAGAGCGATTGCCAGGTGGTGTCAAACACACGACGTAGATGTATGTAGAGCTGTGAAGGCTTATAATATGGTAGCAAAAAGGGTTCAGCAATAATCAATTCAGAGATGCAAAGTTGAATAAACGCTCAACGACGGTACTGTGCTGGTCCTAGGCTAGACCGCGCTAGAGACGCGATTCTAGAACACCAACAAAATCACGACGCTACACATAATCAAGGGAAGAGCACACTCTGGAAAAAAAATCGTTTTTTTTTTGCGCCTCTTTTTTTTGCGCTTTTTTTTTGCTCAGAAACTCACTATAATGGCTAGTGTCTCAAAACTCTTCCCGAGACGTATAAACAGGATAGGCAGAAAAAAATTGACAATTTTTTTTTCCG
Source organism: Elymus sibiricus (assembly GCA_039707655.1). Classification (NCBI taxonomy): domain Eukaryota; kingdom Viridiplantae; phylum Streptophyta; class Magnoliopsida; order Poales; family Poaceae; genus Elymus; species Elymus sibiricus. The sequence continues at coordinate 239,248,793 of CM077667.1, read as the reverse complement.
GGAGCGATTCGGGGCTGCGACGACCAAAAATTGTGGCAAAAATCACTATGACGGCGAGTGTCTCAAAACGCTCCAAAAAGCCTAAAACTAGGATAGGGAAAAATATTTTCACCCACCGAAATTTTGGCCTAAAAAAGTGCTCTGAAAACTGTACCAGACTTTTCTTCCCGAGACCTACTCAGGCAAGGAAACTCGAAAATAAAACCAAACGGATCTCGAAATCAATCCGAATACCTAAGGAATTCGGATTAGAGGCGGATATTGGGTGGTGATATATGGCAGCGTAGATGATGATGGTGGGTGGTGATATATGGCAGGGATTACGATTATGGTAGATGGTAATATATGGCAGCGGTGAAGATGATGGTGGATGGCAGCGAAGTTAAAGATGGTGCGGTGTCGGCGTGACAACTTGTGAACAGAAGTCGAAACTCTAAAGGACTAGACCCTAAGACCAGCAACTCGACACGGCGATGCAACCACAAATTCAACAAAGCAAAAACACTGAAAAGATTATGCAAAGGCTCAGATTGGTTTGGATATGATGAACTAACCCTAATTTTTTGTGACTTTTTCGTGGACTATAGGTATGAGAAACATATGCGATCTAAACTATGAAAAACTGGAAAATCTCACCGAGCAACCTGGAAATCTGATACCACTTGATAGAGGTGAGGGTGCCGATCTTTCGATGAGATGATAACTATCTATTTGGTGGAGACGACTTTGACGACCCAACTACAAATGTGCACGACATTGCGCCATAGCAATCGCTGAACCAATCTCCAAGAGGTTATTGACCACGCCGGAGCACGATCAACCTGACCAAGAAGGTCTATTCCTGCAAGCAATCGAAGAACAAGCAAGAATATGATAATGCAATCTGAATATTGCGAATATAGACGAAGTATTGATAAGGGTGGGGTTCCGAAAGCGGTCTTGGTCTGGTCGTTGGACACAAACGAAGTACACGAAGTTGCAATGGCTAACTTTTAACTAAACAAAACCCAAGTCTAAAACGATGCCCTAAGGGCGGTATATATGGGGGAATAGAGGGGGATTTCGTGGCCCCTTGGAGGAGGGGTCCGAAACCAGCCCTAACTCAGTTTCCCCACACATACGGACTCTAAAAACAGCCTATAATATGGTATTTCGAAATTACATGGGCTTGGCCGAAAAATAAGGTGACGCAGCACCTATAATAGCCAATGGACGAAATTTATGAAGTAGCATGATGTATATTTCGTCCAAGCTTCTAAGCACTCCTTATGGCGGCTTCAAAGTGCGAAAATCACCACTGGAAAGTCCATGGTTCCTTCCCGCGCGTGCACCTTCTTCTCCATGCTTGATCCTGCTCCAATGGCCATCCTTCTTGTCCATGCTAGGTCCTTCATTCATAAGTAGTACAAAAGTATCTAATTTAGGCAGCATCATATGTTCATGAACATTATAATGATTTGCAAGAAACGAAAGTACCTGATAATTTAGTTGGCGTGCCCGGGCTCTAGTAACTGGTCCAATATGTGTAGCTGGTGGGGCTGTGGGTGTAACATTAGTAGGGATGTCCTCATCAGGTAGGTATCTTATACCCCATCTCCCAACCTTCTTTGCCACAAGGCCCAAAACCGTTTTGATAGCCTTGTCAAGTTAACCTGATGCAGTGCATGTCCGTGTCTGACATGAAGCCTCCAGTTCAAGGACACCTAGTAGCACCTCAATTTTATGAGCCCACTACTAGACGTACTTGACATGCGAAGGTGCAACATCCGGAATGGCAATGTGCTTGATAGTAACGAGAAGCAATATCAATCACATACAAACATAAATATGTGAAATAGTATGGCTCATTCATGGATGACCTTCCAGCCGGCTCCAACCCCGATGACCGGGGCGGAACTCCATCTTGTTCGTCACGCCAGGACACCAAAGTCTCGAACTTGATCTCTGTCCTCCAAGTACTACAACTAGTAATGAAATTTACATAGAATCACAAGTCGACACGCAGGTCATTATACAATACAATGATAGCACTTTGGTTCCTGCTGGCTGACAACCATGACACGCAGGTCATGTTAAATTACACACATGCATCACATACATATGAGCCATACTATTCACATCAAACCTGCAAAACAAAGTTATGCATAGAATCGCATTCTACCGGTTTGTGTATCATGTACAAAATACAAGATGGTACGCACACCACGGTCCCCCTAGCCGGTTAGGGGTAGGTTGTGTCATGACCTCGTCGATTCCGATTGACAGAAAACATAGCCTCAATGATCCCCATGTGCAGTTGATCTCATCAACTGTGCACATAGCCGATCTCACAAACGACGACAGATCTCATCTGCCGCCTCCACATATCACACATGCATCCGATCTGAATCCAAATCCTATAACAGAGGCTCTGATACCACTGTTGGGTTCTATCGTAGGTGCATCACATGCAAATTAAAATTTTCCTACGCGCAGAACAACCAAGAACATGCTACGGAGATGAATCACAGATCGTAACCACTAGACGCGCAATGCCGTGCAGCGGAAGTAGAGTTGGGGCAGCGCGTCCGCGAGGTCCGTCTCCTCCTCGTCCGATCTCCCTCGAACAGCCGGTCTGATCTCCCTCGAACTGCCGGTCGCCGGATCCCATGTACAGGTTCGCCGAAGCGGCGCAAGTGCACCGCCTCTAACGGTATCCGCGCGTGCAGGAGGAACACCGTGCGGCGGACTGCTAGGTCCGATCACACAGTCGGCGGCAAGTGGAGGTGGCTAGTTGCAACACATGCAAAGCCCTAATGACGGCCCCGAAGTGATCAACCCGATGGGTGTGTCGCACCTCCACTATATATAGGCCTCCGTCGTGGGTTCAACTCTTGGGCCTCGCACGAATCCTAAAACACACGTGTTCCTTCCCTTAAGCGCGCGACCCCTTAGGTTCTCGTTCACTTGGTCGCGAGTCAGATCACATCCGGCTCGGCTAGTCGGTAGTGGCCTCTAGCAAAGCGTGCCGACTCCAAGTGTCCGAATAAGCTGGTTAGTAGAACATGTATATCACACTTCTGTTCCCTTTGCCACACGATATATGTTGTCATGCTCAAGGCGACATGGTCATCCTTGTTGCAGCACGACCTCTTTCTTGTTCCGGTGAATCCGACCAACACTTCGGATTATCTCATAATCCTCATCGCATCGCCATGCTTATGCAGGTCGGATCACCCGAGGGGCCCAGAGTATATCTCTCCTCATCGGAGGGGCAATCCCATCTTGCTCGAACACGTCTCGCAGCATGGGTCAGGACAAGCCCGAAACCCACCTTTATAACTACCCAGTTATGGAGTAGCCTTTGGTTGGCCCAAAGCAGGTATATCATCATCCCGAGTACATGCGTCAGCTCAGGTCTTAGGACATAGAATGTATGTTGTACTAGAGACTCACAGATGACCTATCGTTGCGTCTCATAGTTGGGTATGTCCAACTCAGACCTTATCTCGACTCGGATTCGACTACGTCGAATCCGACCAGATCTTCTGAGTCCATATTATCCGGCTAGCATCCAATGCTACATGGCCTGTGAGACTGGACCATCCACCGTGTCATATGCTAGTCTAACTGGTTGCGCGTCCACACAACCCTTTCGACTAGGGACCATTTAGGACAGTCATCATACAATGCATAGTCTCACAAACAAGTCACGTACTTGTTAATACACATCATTGATAATTTCCAAGGACTATCTTTATTCATAAACACATAGGAAATATCATCATACATGATTGCCTCTAGGGCATATCTCCGACAAATTCTTCCTCTAACAATTGAGCACAATTTTCTGAACAATCATTTTCACGAAATACATTATAAAGGCGAAGCAATTGAGGCAAACTAAATTCCATTTTTGTAGTTTTCTTTTATAAAAACAAACTAGTGAAAAACAAGAAACTAGAAGATTTAATTACAAGATCTAAAGATATACCTTCAAGCACTCACCTCCCCGGCAACGGCGCCAGAAAAGAGCTTGATGTCTACTACACAACTTTATTCTTGTAGACTCTGTTGGGCCTCCAAGCGCAGAGTTTTGCAGGACAATAGAAATTTTCCCTCAAGTGGTTGACCTAAGGTTTATCAATCTGTGGGAGGTTTAGTATGAAGATGGTCTCTCAAACAAAACTGCAATCAAATACAATAAATCTCTTGTGTCCCCAACACACCCAATAAAGTGGCAAATTGTATAGGTGCACTAGTTCGGTGAACAGATGGTGATACAAGTGCAATATGGATGGTAGATATAAGTTTTTGTAATCTGAAAATATAAAAACAACAAGGTAACAAGTAGTAAACAACGAGGAAAATGGTATGGCTATGCTTGGAAATAAGGCCTAGGGTTCATACTTTCACTAGTGCAATCTCTGAACAATACTAACATAATAGAATCATATGATCATCCCTCAAAGTGGGACAAAGAATCACTCCAAAGTTCATATCTAGCGGAGAACATAATATGAAATTGTTGTATGTAGTAGAACCACCTCAAAGTTATTCTTTCCGGTCAATCTTTTGAGCTATTCTATATGTGTCACAAACAGCCCTAGACTTCATACTAGAATAACACCATATGATGCATTAATCAACTCTAATGTGACCTAGATACTCCAATGTCACCACAAGTATCCATGAGTCAATTATACAATATGCATCAAGCAATTTTAGATTCATCATATTCAATCCATGCAAAAGAACTTCAAGGAGTACCCCGAGATTTCTATCGGAGAAAGTAGGGAAAGAACGTGTATCAACCCATATGCATAGATTACCCCATTGTCACACGGCAATAAGCAAGTTGAGTACCAAAACATATAGCAAGTGAATCAATAGAACAGCCCATTGTCACCATGGGTATCCACCTGCAAGACATACATCAAGTGATCTCAAATCCAATATTCAATCCAACATAACAAAATCTAAAAGGGAATGATTCAATTCATCACATCAAGATAGCAAAGGACAAACACCATATGATCCAACTATATTAACAAAGCCCGTGATACATCATGATCGTGACATCCAAAGAACACGGGAGAGAGAGAGAGAGCGAGAGAGATCAACACATAGCTACTGGTACATACCCTCAACCCCGAGTGTGAACTACTCCCTTCTCGTCATGGACACCGTCGGGATGATAAAGATGGCCTCCGGTGATGATTGCCCCCCCGGTAGGGTTCCAGAACAGGGCTTCGGATGAGTTTTCTTTGGTACAGAGGCTTGCGGCAGTGGAGCGGAAGTTCTAGGTTTATTTCTGTGGGTTTCTGTATATATATGATTTTTTGGCGTTGGAATCACGCTAAACGGAGCCACGAGGGGCCCACAAGCTATCAGGGCTGGCCATGTTGTCTTGTGGCCAGCAGGTGGCCCCCTCCGGTGGTTCTTCGCTCTGGTATTTCTCATATTGTCCAGAAAAAAATCATCAAAAAGTTTCGGGCGGTTCCTCGAACTTTTATTTTCTGCATAAAAATAACACCACGGTAATTCTGCTAAAAACAACATCAGTCCGGGTTAGTTCTAGATAAATCGTATAGAATGCATCAAAACCATATAAAAGTATTGTAAACAAAGGTAAATATGGTATGAATACTTTATAAATTATTGATACGTTGGAGATGTATCAGGGCTCAACCTAGTATATAAAGGGGAGTTCCTGCGACGAAAAGACTAAGTTAGAAACCCTCGTGTCGGTGCACTAGGACTGGGGTACCCAGTGCCCCTGACTTATGCACAGGCAGTAGTAGCAGAACCCATCAACAAAAATACAGTCAAAACCTATCCAAACCAGAGAAGCCGCTCTACGTGAGATCAAGGAGCGCATCAAGAAGACGAAACCAGCATTCAAGACCAAGACTCTGACAAAAGCAGCCTACGCTGGCCAAGCAACGCCGGCAAGGTCGTTGCAACGGCCCAGAACGGGCCCGAACTGCGCCAGTCACGTCCCCGATGCCTGCCGGGGACCGAGGCGCACACATCTTCAGGAAGACCCGACAAGCTAGCCCCCGACAAGCGCTAGCCGATCGGCCACCACTCCACCGCATCGCAACGCCAGTCATTTGTCGATGCGGTGTCGAGCCCTCATGTGGCTAAGTGGCTCTCGCTAAGTACGTGGTGACTCGCTGGGAGACAGATTATGCCCGTTTGACACCCGTCCAGAGGCGTGTCAAGATATTGGGCAATATTTAGCTAAAGCGGTGGTAAAAGCCTGTCGGGAATGCGTCCCCGCACGCCACCTAGGCTAGCATTTATGGCATTTTGTCCTAAGTGCCAGAGTTTGGTATGATAGCACTGTTGGCTATCTAATCACTAGATAATGTCTGGTTTGCCACTGTGGTTGCCCCTTGAGCTATAAAAGGAGGCCCAAGGCAACCTAGCTAAAAATTTGGACCTTTGGACACTTGTACTCGCGTAGCAGCTCTCCCGAAGGCAACCTTGCCGGGTTTGAGCACTGCGTGTGCTTCATGTTCCACCGATCAATCCACCAAAGCAGGAGTAGGGTTTTACGCTTCCCAGCGGCCCGAACCTGGGTAAAACACCAGCGTCTCGTCGTCATGCTGCCTCACCACCTCTGCTCTTTGCGCAACGCGACCTTACCCATGCCGAACCACAAAGGGGCCCATGGCCCCATAGGTGATCGTGTGTATCGTGCCCCGGCATCTTTGGCCCGCCAGGTAGGGGGGAGCGTCATTTGCGCGAACCTGTGATCGTGAGCAGCGTGTCGATCTTCATCGCCGTCTTCTTCCTCTATGGCTCCCAAGAAGAAGCCCGGCGTGACCGCGCATCCCTCCACTTCGAAGGCCCCCTCGCACGTAGCTGCGGACGCCGTTGGCACCACAGCGGCGACGAGTGAGGTGGGCATCGTGGGCGACGTGACTGGTGTAGGGGGCGCCACCGTCGTGTCCCCCGCGGCCGAAGCTGGAGCGGGGAACGCCGAAGAGGAGCAACAACAGCAACATTTTGGCGAGCTCGGCCCTAGTGCCACGGGAGGAGGAAACGTTCAGTCTCCACCTCCCCGTCGCGCTGGTGGCCGCAGCCGCAACAGCGGCGCCCAATCTGGGGCAAGCCGTAATCTTCCAACCATGCCTGTCACAGGCGCGGCTGCTGTGCGCGTGCCTCGCCCAAAGCAAGACGAAGCGCCGAACGGGACCGTAGAGCCATAAGTTTGACCTCCTTCATGTCAAACCGCCCCGGTGATTGGTTGCACGGTGACAAGAATGCGGTGACGCCCCTCTTGGTTCCACCAGGAGTCGAGCGACATCGCGATCCACCTCCCTAACCATGCCGGCCACGGTAGTGGAAGACATAGCGCGGGCCTAGCTGCTGTTTTAAATTTCCCACCGGCGGCTGACAAGATGGACGAGTGGAGACCACCATCGAGAGTTTGATCCGCTTCGTCGAAGCCAGCAAATCGCAGCATGCAGAGCCGTTGCGACGCCCACGGATGGCGACAGTGGCCCAGGCAGACGGTCATGTCGAGGGGGCCACACCAACGGTGCAATCCCCTCCGCGACAACAGACCCAGAGGCAGCCACAACGAGCTCCACATACCGACGAGCCTGGCGAAGCATCTATGGCCTCGTCCGGCCAGCACGATCGCCGGGACCAGCGGCATGTCCTGGAAGACCGGCGGAGGGAAGACGCGGTGCGTCACCATAGAGCGACACCGGGAAGCACACCGCCAATCCGACAGGCGCAACAGCCCAGATGCTGGCGACCCCGTGCCCAGTGTTGGCGGGTACCTGCCTTATGAGGTTGGGTGCCCTGCCTTCACTCGCGAGCTGCGACAGGTCCGCTGGCTATTGGTCTGAGCTTTCAAGCCTGAACTGATAGAGAAATACGACGGGAAGCTAAACCCGGCAGAATTCATGGGCATCTATACGATAGTCGTTCAAGCCGCCGGGGGAAGAGATGAGAAGGTGCTCGCCAACTATTTCCCTTTGGCGCTCAAGCCAAATGTGAGATTGTGGCTGATGCACCTGCCGGAGAACTCTATTTCATCATGGGCTGACTTGTGCAACGAGTTTGTCGGCGCCTGGACGCCGGCAAGGACTCCGGGAAGCACGCCTCTTCGGAGTGTGCTGCACCCGTCGATGACCTGCCGGAGAGTTCCACTAGCAAAAGATCCAAGGTCACCAATCCTGCGATGAACAAGGTCCCGGCAGGGCAGGATGGCACTGATGGTACATTTACCATTTGTGCCACCCTTAATGACAAATAGGAAAGCACGCTCGTTGCCTTCCTGCGGGCGAATGTCGATGTGTTTGCTTGGCAACCATCTGACATCCCCGGTGTTCCTAGGGAGGTAATTGAGCACCACCTTGCTGTCTTCCCTCTTGCTAGGCCCGTCAAGCAAAAAGCTAGAAAGCAAGCCTTGGAGCGGCAGCAGTTCATCGCCGAGGAGATCAAGAAGCTCAAAGCAGCTGGTTTGGTCAGAGGAGTGTTGCATCCAACTTGGCTAGCCAACCCGGTAGTGGTGCGCAATGCGAATGGGAAATGGAGGCTTTGCATTGATTTCACTGACTTGAACAAAGCATGCCCGAAGGACCCTTTTCCCTTGCCGCGCATCAATCAGATTGTTGATTCCAGTTCCGGGTGTGACTTGCTTTCCTTCTTGGATGCATACTCCGGATACCACCAGATATTCATGGCCAAGGAAGATGAGGAAAAGACCGCGTTCATAACTCCGTGTGGCATGTACTGCTTTGTACGTATGCCCTTCGGGTTAAAGAGCGCTGGTTCTACCTTTGCAAGGGCCGTGCAGATTGGATTTGAACCTCAGTTGCACTGGAAAGTGGAAGCTTACATGGATGACATAGTAGTCAAAACCAGAGATGAAGCAACCCTCATACAAGACTTGGAAGAAACTTTTATGAACTTGCGCAAGATCAATTTGAAGCTCAACCCTGAGAAGTGTGTGTTTGGAGTCCCATCCGGCAACCTGCTTGGGTTCTTTGTATCTCAGCGGGGAATAGAAGCCAATCCTGACAAGATCAAAGCAATCAAGCAGATACAAGCGCTGAAGTCCGTCAAGGACATAAGATGATTGGCCAGATGCATTGCTGTGTTGAGTAGGTTCATCTCCAAATCCGTTGAACGCGCCCTGCCGTTTTTCAAGATTCTGAAAAAGGTCGGCCCGATGAAGTGGACCCTGGAAGCAGAAGCAGCGCTGCAAGATCTGAAAACTTACCTTTCCTCTGCTCCCACCTTGGTCGCACCTAAACCGCAAGAACCGTTGCTATTATACTTGGCGGCAACGAATCAAGTGGTTAGCACAGCGCTGGTGGCGCAGCGAGAAGTGGGTTAAGATGTAGCCGCTGAGACTGATTTCACCGGGGGTGGAACCGAAGCATTCGCGGCAGGACCTGATACAAACCAAGGGGAACCTAAGCAAGCAAACGAAGGCAGTTTCAAGGAAGTGGCAAAGAAGAAAGTGGTGCAGTGACCAGTATACTTTGTCAGCTCCTTGTTACAAGGGGCTAGGTCAAGGCACTCTGGAGTGCAAAAGCTGATCTTCGGCCTTATCATCGCCTCGGGAAACTGCGCCACTACTTCCAAGGCCACGAGATCACAGTTGTCACCCGCTTTCCGCTACAGCGTATATTGAGGAACCCCGAAGCCACTCGCAGGATAGTTGAGTGGGCGCTAGAGCTGTCAAGTTTTGGTTTGAAGTGTGAGAGCACTTCCACAATTCAGAGCAGGGCGTTGGCGGAATTCATTGCAGAATGGATGCCTACACCAGACGAAGAGGTTCCAGAGACAATTCTCCCCGGCAAAGAAGCGCCTAATGAATGGATCATGTATTTTGACAGTGCTTTCTCGCTTCAGGGCGCCGTAGTGGGCGTGCTCCTCATCGCCCCCACCGGAGAGCATCTCAAATATGTGGTTCAAATGCACTTTCCCCGGGAGGAGGCCACCAACAACACCGCTGGGTATGAGGGGCTCCTTGTCGTACTCAGAATCGCGGTGGAGTTGGGAATCAAGAAAGTGATCATCCTAGGAGATTCTCAACTCATGGTAAACCAAGTCAACAAAGATTATCAGAGTCCGTTGATGGAAGCATACGTGGAAGAGGTGAGGAAGCTGGAGGAGCACTTTGATGGATTGCTAGCAGAGCATGTACCACGTGCAGAAAACAACATCGCTGATCATCTATCAAAGTGCGCCACGCAAAAGCTTCCTGTGGAACCAGGAACTTTTGTCCTCCACCTCACTCAGCCATCAGTATACCCATCAACGATGACTAGGAAAAGGAGAAAGCTGAACTCCGGCAAGCATTTCCCGGCAGAGCTTCCTAAAGCCGCTGGTAGAGAGGCTACCGGGGACAGTCTCGTTTCGGTTGGTGAGCAGCTCCCTCCTGCAGAACCCCGGGTTCTTGCGGTCGAGGTAAGCGCTCCCACGAACGAGGAGATGCCTTTAGTCCTCGTTGTCGAGCCATAGGCTCTAGCTTGGGCACAACATATAGTCCACTTCCTTCAAACAGGAGAACTTCCCGAAGAGCAGGAAGAAGCCGAAAAAGTAGCCCGTCAGTCAAGTATGTACCAGTTTGTCGATGACACACTATACAGAAAAAGACCAAACGGTGTCAAATTAAGGTGCATTCGCCGGGAAGATGGACTGAAGCTGTTAGTAGAGATTCACGGAGGCATGTGTGGGTCTCACATTGGATCAAGGGCCCTTGCCGGAAAAGCCTTCCGACAGGGTTTCTATTGTCCCACTGCCCTCCAGGATGCAACTGAGCTAGTCACCAAGTGTGAAGCCTGCCAGTTCCATTCCAAGAACATTCATCAACCAGCGCAAGCTCTCCGGACGATCCCTTAATCCTGGCCATTCTCAGTCTGGGGGCTCGATATTTTGGGCCCCTTTCGCCGCGTCGTCAGGGGCTTTGAATTCTTGTTCGTAGCAATCGACAAGTTTACAAAGTGGCCTGAGGTGGAACCAGTGAGAAAGGTCATCGCGTAGTCAGCTGTCAAGTTCCTGAAAGGACTAGTGTGCCGTTTTGGAGTGCCCAACAGGGTGATCATCGATAATGGCACCCCGTTCACGAGCCGCACCTTTATGCAATGCATCCAAAGCCTTGGAAGCAAGGTCTCCTTCGCCTCTGTTGCCCACCCGAGAAGCAACGGGCAAGTCGAGAGGACGAATGCTGAAGTGTTGCGTGGGCTCAAGACAAGAACTTTCGATAGACTGCGAAGAGGCGGCAAGCGCTGGATAGATGAGCTGCTGGTGGTTCTTCAGTCCCTCAGAACGACACCAAATCGAGCTATCGGCCAGACGCCCTTCTCCCTAGTATATGGGGCGGAAGTAGTTCTCCCCACGGAACTCATATACGGGTCACCTCGAGTACTTTCCTATGATGAAGTAGAGCAGGAGCAACTACGGCATGACGATACCATGCTCCTCGAGGAAGATCGTCTCTGGGTCGTTGTGTGTGCTGCACGTTACCAGCAAGCCCTGCGCCGCTATCATAGCCGCAGGGCCCACGCCCGGAGCCTTGAGGAAGGCGACCTTGTCCTTAGGCGCGTTCAGTCCGCCAAGGGTACCAACAAGTTGACACTGAAGTCGGAAGGCCCTTACCGGGTAGCACGAGTCACCAGACCTGGCGCAGTCCGTCTAGAGACCGAAGATGGCATCAAAATGCTTAACTCATGGAATATTGAGCATCTTCGTAAGTTCTACCCGTAAGGCGCGGTTGTCGGGCTCGGTCCCCGGCACCACATTTTGTACAAGCCTTGCCGCAGCGCATGTAACCCTTTGTACAAAGCCAGGCGCAGACCCTGTGCATGCAATAATAAAACTAGGCATTGCATCATACCATCGAACTGCATGTTTACTATGCATTTTTATGTTGCAATGTTATCGCTTTTAAGTTTTAGAAATTTGCTAGAGTACTTGATGAGCATGTGATCCTTGTTACCGCATTATCTCTCCCCAAAGGACTGAGGCCTCTTGCCCTAGAGGTTTGACCTTCAGGAAAACAAGGAAGAAGGGCAAAGAAACAAGGACGACGGCCCGTCGTACTCCAGAAAGGGATATTGCCTGAAAAGATGAGTCTAATCACATATTCCAAGATCGGAGCCATTTGCTCCCTTAAGGAAACCCTTGCTATCCTTTTTGACTATGTACAATGGAGTCCTTCACGCAATGGAAACCCTTGTCGGGACGAGCCGTCCCCCAGCTCCTGTCGCTTATCAGCTTTGGGGGCCACGCCGATACCGACAAGGAGCCTTGCCGGGAAATGATACCATCCTGCTGCCGGGGGCTCGCTCCCCCTTGGCGCTCGCGGTTAGTACTGACCCGACAAATAGTTCCGTGTGGCAAGGACAAACGTGCTAACACAGTATAAACAGGAGGAGAAAGGGATAGTACTTAAGGAAGAGAAATAGCATTCATTCATTCATTTTCGGTACAAAATGGATAAAGATTACATTATGATTGGCTAAAACTTGGCAAGCGCCTACATCTTTTGATTTATAAAAAGATAAGTGCCCCGTAATGCCTTTCTTGTCACTCTCCTCCTAGGGATTGGGTGGAGAAGAATAAGAGGACGAAGCGTCGTGGGTTGCCGCCGCCGTTATCTTCCTCATCGCCACCGCTCAAGGGGACACCTCCGCCGCCGTCCGAGCCCTCGACGTGGCAGTCGAGGCAAACGCCAAGCCTGCGAAAGAGCCTCACAGAGAGCATGGTCGTCCCCGTCGACCCGGGGCTGGGAAGACTCCCTGCCCTTAAGGAGTACACGCAGGCAAAAGGCTCCCACCCATGTGCGGGATACATAGTGCCATGGGTGGGGAACTCTGGCACGACCCATGATGGACCGCTGCCACGACCACTCGCGCGCAGCCGACGGCCGTACGGACGATCTTTCTCCGTCACCTTAAAGAAGGAGCGCAGTCGACCACAACACTGTTTTTCCGCTATGGACTCCAGCGCGGTGTCGTCCGCGCGGCTTTCTGCCAAGATTGAAGCAGCGGGCGACACAGCGGCGGGTGCGCCACTGCAGCTGCCCCTGGCACGGCCGCCGCGCCGCCCGCTCCCACATCGAAGGCCACTCCTGCCAGCTCAGTCCAAAACCATCGACCCAAGCTAGGGGCTGGGCACGGACACAAAAGGAAGACCCTGCGGTGGCAGGTGCGCTCGCCCGACCCTTCCCCTGACCATCAGGAGGGAAGGAACAGTCTGGCAACGGGAGAAGAAGGGCAAGCTATGTGAACCCGAGATCGAGGAGGAGAATGGAATGGATGAGCAGCGCCCGTTGTGACCCCCCCCCCCCCCAATTTATAGGGAAGGGCATGGGGGGCTGGCTCTCCTCTGCTCCAAGGCGGCCGCCCATCTCCACCAATCCCACTAACCATGATCACGGGCGAACAGGTAACCGCCCCATTGCTCCAATCCTTGGCGCTGCAGTTTCTGCCACTCCCACGCCTTTAAGCCATGTGCATCCACCGCAAACTCCCCGCAATGCATGCGGCGCGCGTGGCGGAAACGACATGAGGTAGTAGGTAAGTGCTGGCTTGAAAGTCGACAGTTACTCCCTCATATTGCACGCCTATGCATAAATATTTGGTCTGACCCAACGACGCTGGGTGAGCGCATTCGGGCCAGACCCGGGGGCTCCTGCCGGTGCACTAGGACTGGGGTACCCAGTGCCCCTGACTTATGCACAGGCAGTAGTAGCAGAACTCATCAACATTAATACAGTCAAAATCAGTCCAAACCAGAGAAGCCGCTCTACGTGAGATCAAGGAGCGCATCAAGAAGACGAAACCAGCATTCAAGACCAAGACTCCGATAGAAGCAGCCTACGCTAGCCAAGAAACACCAGCAAGGTCGTTGCAACGGCCCAAAACGGGCCCAAACCGCGCCAGTCACGTCCCCGGTGCCTGCCGGGGACCAAGGCGCACACATCTTCAGGAAGACCCGGCAAGCCATCCCCCGACAAGCGCGAGCCGATCGGCCACCGCTCCACCGCATCGCAACGCCAGTCATTTGTCGATGCGGTGTCGAGCCCTCAGGTGGCTAAGTGGCTCTCGCAAAGTACGCGTTGACTCGCTGGGAGACAGATTATGCCCGTTTGACACCCGTCTAGAGGGGTGTCAAGATATTCAGCAATAGTAAGCTAAAGCGGTGGTAAAAGCCTACCGGGGATGCGTCCCGCATGCCACCTAGGCTAGCATTTATGGCATTTTGTTCTAAGTGCCAGAGTTAGGTATGATAGCCCGGTTGGCTATCTAATCACTACATAATGTCTGTTTGGCCACTGTGGTTGCCCCTTGAGCTATAAAAGGAGTCCCAAGGCAACCTAGCTAAAGATTCGGACCTTTGGACACTTGTACTCGCGTAGCAGCTCTCCCGAAGGCAACCTTGCCAGGTTTGAGCACTGCGTGTGCTTCGTGTTCCCCGATCAATCCACCAAAGCAGGAGTAGGGTTTTACGCTTCCCAGCGGCCCGAACCTGGGTAAAACACTAGCGTCTCATCGTCGTGCTGCCTCACCACCTCTGCTCTTTGTGCAACGCGACCTTACCCTTGCCGAACCACAAATAGGTGATCGTGTGCATCGTGCTCCGACACCTCGAGAGCTAGGTAGCCAAAGCAATACCTTGTAATCGAGATCATGATCATCAATAGTGATCAAGCAGGACGTAGGCTTTTTCCTCCATTGGAGGGGCCGAACGTGGTTAAACTTGAGTCTCTCGTTTCCAATCAAACCCGTTCAAGCAATCAGTTAGAAGCGATGGCCTCGCGACTTATTCTTTTCATGAGAACATCTGCCATGACAAAACTACGACAGTTGTCGCCCACCGTGGGGCCAGCGCAAGGTGGTGTTGAGTTCTTGAAGGGTGCTCTACCGGGGATCGAGAAGTACGCGATCGGCCGGATGACGAAGAGCTAGCGAGGGAAGCTCTACATCGACGATGCAACTTCGGCTCCCAAGGCCGGCTCGATCGAGTCGGGCTATCGGGTCCCATTCGGCAAGATCCACGTGTTAATCCGTGAGATTGGTCGGTCCGCTCTGGAGGGAGCCCCCATTGCCGAGTCACTGGAAGTAGCCAGCCGGGTCTCACCCTGCTGGGTCACAGATCGCCGGCTCAGCGCCTTGGTCAGTTTCGTCGGCGGCACGGTGCAAGAGCTGAATCCGGAGCCCGACTCAACTTCAGGAGGTGATACTGATACGGGGCATGCCCGTGTGCGTCGATCTTTCACGAATTGGAGGTGGATTTGTGAATGAACACGAAGAACAAGAAGAACACGAGGGGGAAATCACAAGAGAAACACTCAAAACAAGTCCAATCACACATCCACTATGCTCACATCCACACAAGATCCACAAGGTACAAGAACAACAAAGGAAAGAAGGATACATGGTAGAGTTCATCCCGAATCCCATGGGGAGATGGGGCCTTGAATCCACTAGGGATCTTCCCGTGAAGGGGCCTTGACATCCACTAGGGGGTCTTCTCTCATAGAGGCATCTACTCCATGGGAGAGGTAGTGGAAGGAGCAAGGGCTCAACTATCTATGAGCTAAACCAATGCTAACCCTAGAAATGAGGAGGGGTGGGGTATATATAGTGCTAGCCACGAAGGGGTAAGTGAGAGAGGGATACATGGGCCTCGGGCCCGTCCTGCGCACAGGCAGTCGGGCGGTTGTATCGCCAGGGTGGCCGGTTGTACTGGTCAAGAAAGAATAACCAGAATAACCGGTCTAGTACCGATCTTGCACCGCTTCATAACAGAAGCTCGGCCGGAGGTGGTCCGGTGGTGGACCGGTTGTACCGCCCACCGGTTGATGGCTGGTTGTACCGGCAGCTCCTCTTCTTCCTTCTTCTCTTCCAAGCTTCCCTCGCGGATGGTGTAGTTGTACGTAGGTGATCGCACTCCTCCTCGTCATCCGTGAAGCTCCGGCAATACCTATGCATGCACACGAGAGGAATGTCAAGTAGTATACCATCCTCGAAGGGGTCAAGTGAACACGTGTAAAGGAGATGATTCACCTTTATGTATGTGAAGTAGATGTCGCACGTGTCACTTGCCAAAGGGGCTCTTGCCATGGTGATGTCCGTAGGATGCTCGGGATCATCCCCTTCCCCTTGGGAAAGATCCGTCCTCGGATCAAGATCCAAATCACCATGGGAAAGAGATGGCGTCGCCGTGTAAAAGTGCACGATCACCAAACACTCATCATCATCAAACTCGAATGGGGCACTCTCCAATGTCGCACTAACTAGTAATTCCTTCAAAAGGAGCAAATACAACAAACACTTGGAAAAACAAATATTGTTAGCGTTAATGCAAAACCAAGCATTCAAGTGGTGAGTCACCACACAAGTGTTGTCATCATGCATAACATATGGTGTGACAAGGGAATGTGTCATGACATGTAAGAATATGAATTGAGCACACACAATGCAATCATGGAAACAAGTACACAAAGGTGAGGTAGGGATGCAAATATGTGTGACAATATAACAAGCATCTACCTCAAATTCATGCACAAAGCAATCAACGAAAGGTCTATGGTAGGCATATGAATCATGCACAACACCAAATAAAATGGAGTGTCTAAACACATGGGGCAATCCAAAGTGAAAGACAATCCAAGCATAATGTGCACATGGTGTATTAAAGATAGTGTGGCACTCAACACAATAGAAAGAGCAATTGGTCATCATGTGTGAGGCAATCAAGTCAGGCATGTAGAAATCAATCGGGCATAGCATATGTGAAGAAATGACATTGTTGCAACCAAACATATGATAGGAGCAAACAATCCACAAGTTGGATGCAACACACAAGGTATATATGTGATGAGGCATGGCAATGCGGCAAGCAATATCACTAACATGTGTGCGAGTAAGTGGTCCAAGATGACCAATATATGTCATTGTACAAGCAACACAAGTAGGAGGATCCACAATATCCATGCTCAAGAAGGATGTCACCTTGAAAACATGTCCTTGTGCGTCCTTCACAATGCCGAAACACAAGCAAGTGTGACGTAGAAGCGCGTCGTTGTCGCATGGCTCGCTCTCAAGAGCTCGAATCGTCAACTCACGTGAAGTCGAGGTTGACATGTAGTCGAAGTATCCTACACATACACACATCAAAGGAAACAATGTATGCGCATGGTAGACAAACACATCATCCATCATGATAGTTCTCTTCTTTTCCACAGAACAAGTAGAAGCAAAAGTGTATGAATAATATGATGCAACAATATCTATATTCATGGCACTAAGCATATGGTGCAAAGAAGGAAGGCAATCATGCTTCACATTAAAGATGTCAAAAACTCCAATAATATGAGAAAAAGCTATGGGGGCAATCTCATTAGCAAAATTAATAGCATTGTTGCACTCAATACATGGGAAATGTAGCATGAGAGAGGCAACACATGGAGACATATGACAGGAAGCAATATCAAACATGTGCGAAGCATGACAATGGTTGTCATCAACCGCATAAAAGGAGAACATCGGTGATGCAACATAAGCAAGCATAGTGATCATGTTGTGCAAACTAGTAGTGCGAAGATGCAACATACTAGAGGAATTCATGGCAATCATGTCATGTGAGCAAGTAATAGGCATAGCCAATGCACATGACCTATCGCAAGCACAAACACAAAGCAAGATCAATGTGTCATCATAGGCATGGGGCACAAAGCAAACATGGCAATAGCAATTAATATCTCCACCAAGCTTGCCACTACACAAACAAGTACGAGAATCATGGGTCATGTGTAATGCAAAGCATGGGTCACAAATGCATGGCAAAGGCATAGAAATGAGCATATCATGCAAAGTGAACATGGTAATATGGGCATAATAAGTGTAATGGGAAATAAGCCATAGCCATGCGAGAGCCATGTAGAAGAAATGCGCGAAGTATTTGCGCAAAGAGGGTGGGTGGAGGGTAAGCACTCCATAGTGGCGCACGTCTTCGTTACTCTCTAGAGCTCTTTTTGTCAACTCGTGCGCTTGCGAGGTTGACGAAGAATCATGTGTACCTACACAAAAAGGAGACACACGAAACAAAGTATGTGCGTGGTAAATGTACACACCATCCATCATGATGTGTATGTGCATGTTAGAGTTAGCACAAGATAAGCAATGCTCAAAGAAATTTGAGGCATGGTATAGGAATACGTCATCCATCATGCAATGATAGGTATTATGCTCAACATGATTGGGACGCAATTTGTAGCAAGTATGTGGCACAAGCATATTATTCATATCAAGAGCAAGCATATTATGCACACAATGAATGGGATCATGCAATGGATGGGATGGAACAAAATCTCCTATAATGTATGAGGAAACTATGGGGGTCTCCTCATGTGCAATAGCGGAAGCATAATATGGAGAATATGGACAACATCCAAAACAATGCATATCCGAAGCTAGGTGGTCATGACATGTCATATGCGAGCAATTGCGCAAATG
This sequence comes from Elymus sibiricus, assembly GCA_039707655.1. Taxonomy (NCBI): domain Eukaryota; kingdom Viridiplantae; phylum Streptophyta; class Magnoliopsida; order Poales; family Poaceae; genus Elymus; species Elymus sibiricus. The sequence goes on along the minus strand of CM077667.1, from coordinate 239,230,314 downwards.
ATGCAAAGGAAGCATGGCAATATCATCACAAGAAAAACAAATGCCAATAACCATGGGTGTGTCATCTATGCCATATGTGCAAATTGGATTCATTTTAATGGCATATGCATAGTTACTACGGTGAGATTGCAAAGATGCAATATAGGAAATTTCACGCATAGCATATGACAAGTCAAGTGGCTTGTCAAACATGAAGTGACCAATAGAGTTCGCATAAGGTACCCTATGCAACATGGCATCATAACTAATAGACTCCACATGAGAATCGTCAAACTCATCATAAATGGGAAATTCATCCCATGAGGAAGTCGCATAATCATGAAGCATGGAAATAGGGTGATCATGATCATGCAAGCAATCAATCTCAAGGTAGTCCACTAGTGGGACAAGCGTGGAACCATCACCTATGTTACCTTTTTCATTCCACTCATGTGGTGTAGGTGAGGTCGTGAAGACCAAAGCGTGGTCATCTTCATCGTGATGGAATCATGTGGGGGTGCATCATATTCCACAATGGCCATCGTCTTGTCCAAAGGTAGGACGAAGTCGTTGAGGATTGGCGCGTCGTCGTATATGGGACCTAGCACCAAAGGAGAAGACACAATAGGGGTAGAGGTTAATTTGTTAGAAATCGAAATGGCCTCACATGCCCTATCAACTACCTCACTCTCTCTATGTGGTGGCTCACACACTCCCTCAAAGTAGGTGCACTCAATGTCACATATGGTGGAGTCACTCATCTCACTCAAGTGGTGAGGGTTGTGGCTCTCCTCACATGGGAATTGGGGCAACTCATCACATATGGGGCTAGTGGTGAAGTCACTCTCACTCTCAATATGGTGGCAAAAGTCCCTCAACTCGTCACCACACGTCGCCGTGGTCGAAGGGAAAATCCCTTGCTCAACCATGTCGTCACCGTCGCCATGGATGAAGGCCGATGATGGCACATCATCACTCTCGCCTCCAAAGATGGAAGTGTCATCCTTGCTCGCCACCTTGTTGCTCACCTCCAAAGCATGTTCCTTGAGTGGCTCCATAGTCGTAGTCGTCGCCGCACCGTCCTCAAAAAGAGTCGTGGTAGACTCGCCATCGTCAATGCCATAAAGAGGGGTGGTGGTGAAGTCAAACTTGGGAGCGTCGTCTTGGAGCTCGTCGGGCTTGGACATCTTGGTGGTACCATCCTCATGCTCGTCGTCGTGGAGCTTGGTCATCGTGAAGTGTGCGCGGGGTCGAGTAGCCTTGACCTTGAGTTCTTGTTCCGCCTTGAGAGCACCAAAGTGGAGTTCTTCGAGAGACTCATAGTCGTTGTTGAAGATAGTCTTGGCGATGTCGTTGTTCAATCCCATCATGAAGTGGAACTTCATCCAAATGGGGTCGTCCACACCGGCTCGTTGCAAGGCTTTCTTCATCTTCATGAAGTACTCATTGATGGACTTGGATCCTTGTATGGTGTTCTCCAATTGGCGTTGAAGATGTTCTGTGTATGGAGACGGCACAAACTCTCGCCGCATCGCTTTCTTCGTCTTGGACCAGCTTATGTCTAAGCTCATCGAAGCTATGTGAAGCCACCATGTCGACGCGTCGCCATGGAAGTTTCTTGTGGCGCACTTCACTTGATCTTCAGAAGGGACTTGAAGTAGCTTGAGGTAGTGGTCCATCTTGCGCTCCCAATCGAGATACTCCTCGGGGTCTTGACTCCCATAGAAAGGAATGTCATGCTCGATGTCAAGGTCGTAGTAGCTCATGGAAGTCGCAAACTTGAGCTTGGGGAGCTTCTCTTGAAGTGCTTGTTGGCAAAGATGTCGTATATCCAAAGGCGAAGATGCCTTGAAGTCGCTTTGCGAAGATGCCAAAGTAGGTGGTGAAGTCATTGAGCGGTGGTTGGTGTCGAGCTCGTGACCTCCACACTTGGTCTTTGCTGGGCGCCTTGATGTTGGCGTCGTTATTTCTTCATGTCGTTGATGGTGACGATGCCAGTTTGATCTTGCCGGAGATGGTAGCTTGGGAGCATGTGCACTTGAGTGTCTTCTCGAAGATGAGGAAGACCTCTTGCGGTTCTTGATGAGGACATTGAGCTCCTCCATTTGAGCATCCAACTTGGCGTCGATGATGTTCTTGATGGCATCGAACTCGTCGTTGTGGTCGTAAACCGAAGAAGATGATGTGCTTTGCCTATCCATCACAAGACTCGAGCAAAGGTGAGTGGGAAATGAGATAAACAATACCAAAATACCGTTTCCCAAAGTTGAGGATGTATCCCGTTTCACTCAATGTGAAATGCAAGAATAGGGGAATTTGTACCGGACTTGTTCACTCACACCTACAATGTAAAGCTTATCGAGTGGCTTGGTTAGGACAAGTGGCACAAAATTCAAGCAAATGTCAATTCAAGATATCGAAAATGTTGAGGAAGTTTCACAAAATTGCAATGCAAAGCAAATAGATCAATAGCTATGGTGACACTAGGAACACACACGCGGATAGATAAATGGGATCCGCGCAACCAAGGAATGAGCACAAAATGTGAGAGACCCGGGAAAAGCTCGTGTTGCACGGATACTAGAAGAGACAATAGCTCGATTGCTCAAATGGGCTAGATACGCGCTTGTGCACCAACCTAAAAGAGTAAACGTGTCGTCTTCAATCCCATGTATGCTATGTATGTATGATCCAAGTGTATCTACTATGCAAAATGGCTCAATGCTATTGCTATTGCTTATAAGCTCTTTTGTATCTCCTCTTTTGCTTAAAAGCTTTCTTCTTCTTTTGCTCTTTTTTTTCTATGCTTGATGCTCGAACCAAGATATGAGACAAGTATGATGGATATGCACGGGAGAGACTTATGGCACAAAGTAGATAACAAGATGTTTGCACTCTAAAACAAGCTATGCAGCATAAGAGTATCACTACGGTGCACAAGTAACGTGGCCCGACAATTCTCAACTCGCTAGTCTCAATGGGTAAGGTACGCAATAGGCTCGAAGCGATCAATGCAATGGCAAGGTAATAGACAATGATGTCGTCGAGATTACCGTCCTTGCTTAGGTTGGGGTGCCAAAAGGCAAAGTGGTTGTTGTCGATGTCGATGCCGAGGCGATGATGAGTAGCGGTGTTGTTGATGTAGAACCGTCCCTAATTAGCCGAAACACCTTAGGAAACAGAAACCGCAACTCAAAATCTCAAAAAAAAATTGGGTTAATGTGGCGGAAGAATATGATGGGAATACTATGCGGAAGTTATGGTGGAGGCCTAGGCAAAGATGCCAAAATGCAAACAATTTGATGGAGTCAAATGGTGGTAAAACCAAGATGAGGATCTCGGGCACGTCGATAGCTTCAAAACGAGCCAAAGAACACTCAAATCGGAGTTCGGGAGAAGAAGTTATGGCCGAAACAATAATCAGCCGAAGTCAAGAACTGGGAAGGGCGGTTGTACCGCTTGGATGGGCGGTTGTACCGCTCCTAGAGCGTCCTGGAGGTTGTGGAAATGGATTAGCGGTTGTACCGCTTGGGAGGGGCGGTTGTAGCGCTCCTGGGGCGAAATTAGGGTACTGGGATGGTGCGGTGGAAGGGGGGAGTGGTTGTACCGCTTTGGGGGGCGGTTGTACCGCTCGTATCGGGAAAATTCCTAGATCTGGGCAAGGGGCGAACTTGGGGGCGGACCAAAATCGAAAATTGATGACCCAAAATGATGGGAAAAGAAAATTTTGGGTTGGATTTGGTGGTTGGGAAGCTAGATCTACTTGCCAAACACGAAATCCATGGATCAAAATCAACAAAATCTCACAAGAACCAACAAATCACAAATTTTTTGGTGAGGCTATTTTTGGTGGGGATTTTCGAATTGGGACAAAACACACAAAATCAAGGCTAGAAAACGAAGAGGAGGACTCCAAATTCATGAGAAACCTGGCTCATGATACCAATATGATACGGGGCACGCCCATGTGCGTCGATCTTTCACGAATTGGAGGTGGATTTGTGAATGAACACGAAGAACATGAGGGGGAAATCACAAGAGAAACACTCAAAACAAGTCCAATCACACATCCACTATGCTCACATCCACACAAGATCCACAAGGTACAAGAACAACAAAGGGAAAGAAGGATACATGGTAGAGTTCATCCCAAATCCCATGGGGAGATGGGGCCTTGAATCCACTAGGGATCTTACCGTGAAGGGGCCTTGACATCCACTAGGGGGTCTTCTCTCATAGAGGCATCTACTCCATGGGAGAGGTAGTGGAAGGAGCAAGGGCTCAACTATCTATGAGCTAAACCAATGCTAACCCTAGAAATGAGGAGGGGTGGGGTATATATAGTGCTAGCCACGAATGGGTAAGTGAGAGAGGGATACATGGGCCTCGGGCCCGTCCTGCGCACAGGCAGTCGGGCGGTTGTACCGCCAGGGTGGCCGGTTTTACCGGTCAAGAAAGAATAACCAGAATAACTGGTCTAGTACCGGCCTTGCACCGCTTCATAACAAAAGCTCGGCCGGAGATGGTCCGGTGGTGGACCGGTTGTACCGCCCACCGGTTGATGGCCGGTTGTACCGGCAGCTCCTCTTCTTCCTTCTTCTCTTCCAAGCTTCCATCGCGGATGGTGTAGTTGTACGTAGGTGCTCGCACTCCTCCTCGTCATGCGTGAAGCTCCGGCAATACCTATGCATGCACACGAGAGGAATGTCAAGTAGTATACCATCCTCGAAGGGGTCAAGTGAACACGTGTAAAGGAGATGATTCACCTTTATGTATGTGAAGTAGATGTCGCACGTGTCACTTGCCAAAGGGGCTCTTGCCATGGTGATGTCCATAGGATGCTCCGCATCAGATACCCTCTTCAATTCCGACGAAGAGTCGATGGGCGACACGAAGTCAATTCTTTCGCTTTTTGGTGAAAAGCTTGGCCGATACTCTACTGATGAAATTGACCTGGAGCTGTACGAACCAGGTTGTCATGCCGCTGTCTATATGGCTAGAGTCAGGATCAGCCTCGGTATGATGCGAAAGGAAACCTGGTGACAATCCCCTCGTCAAACCAAAACCCGACTCAGCTCATGCCAGGTCAGGTTACGGCGGGGTGGCTGCTGCCACAGCAGCCCCAACGGGGGCCGGTTCTGGCAGCTCAGGAACACAAGCTTTGGAAAAACTAAAGGAGACTCTGTCTGCACTTTTGATAGATCCAGTAATCCCTAAGAATGCTGAGGCTCGCAACGCTGAGATTACAAAGTGTCGTGAGCAGCTCGCAAAGATCCAGGAGGATATCAATACTGAGAACGCAAAACTGGTGCAGGATTGCACTGAGATCCTAAGGGAATCTCAAGGCTTGGAAGCTCAGGGAATCTACCTGGCCTTTTGCTAGGACGAGTCAACATCAGTTCATCAGAGGAGGCATAACAGGCGGCTCCCCTCGTCCCTTGAGCCGACCCGGCTTTTTGTGCCACCTCGGGCGACGAAAGCGTTGGCCATACCCTAATTGACCCAAGGCGTCCACCAGAACATCCCTAGAGTACAACAGCCGGCTCAGCCAATGCTTGCTCAGCAACGCACACCGGCTTAGTGATGTCTACTACGCAACTTTATTCTTGTAGTCGTTGTTGGGCCTCCAAATGCAGAATTTTGTAGGACATCAACAAATTTCCCTCAAGTGGATGACCTAAGGTTTATCAATCTGTGGGAGGTGTATGAGGAAGATGGTATCTCTGAAACAACCTTGCAATCAAATACAAGAAATTTCTTGTGTATCCAACACACCCAATACTATACAATTGCAATATGGATAGTAGATGTAGGTTTTTGTAATCTGAAAATAGAAAAACAGCAAGGTAGCAAGTGGCAAACAGCGAGCAAAACATTGTATAAATGCTTGGAAATAAGGCCTAGGGTTCATACTTTCACTAGCGCATTCTCTGAACAATGCCAACATAATAGAATCATATGATCATCCCTCAACGTGAAACAAAGAATCACTTCAAAGAGTACCCCAAGATTTATATTGGAGAAAGTAGTATGAAAACATGAAATCAACCCATGTGCATAGATCCCCAAGGTCACCGGAATCCGCAAGTTGATGCCATAACATATATTAAGTGAATCAATAGAATACCTCATTGTCACCACGGGTGTCCACATGCAAGACATACATCAAGTGATCTAAAATCCAATATTCAATTCGACGTAACAAAATCTCAAAGGGAAAGATTCAATTCATCACAACAAGATGGAAAGGGAAGAACACCATATGATCCAACTATATTAACAAAGCCCGTGATACATCAAGATCGTGCCATCTCAAGAACACGAGAGAGAGAGAGATCAAACACATAGCTACTGGTACATATCCTCAGCCCTGAGGGTGAACTACTCCCTCCTTGTCATGGACTCCGTCGGGATGATGAAGATGGCCACCGGTGATGATTTCCCCCTCCCGCAGGGTACCGGAAAGGCTCCAGATGGGTTTTTCTTCGATACAGAGTGTTGTGGCGGTGGAGCGGAAGTTCTAGGTTAAATTTCGGGGATTTCCGGATTTATTGGATTTTTCAGCGTTGGAATCACATCAACCGGAGCCACGTGGGCACCACAAGCTAACATGGCGCGCCCAGGGGGGTGGGCAGGCCCTGTTGGCTTGTGGCCAGCAGGTGGCCCCCTCTGGTGGTTCTTCGCTGCGATATTTCTTATTTTCTCCAGAAATATCATAAAAAAGTTTCTGGCGATTCCGAGAACTTTTATTTTCTGCACAAGAAACAACACCATGGTAATTCTGTTGGAAACAGCGTCAGTCCGGGTTAGTTCTAAATAAATTATATAAACTGCATCAAAACCACATAAAAGTATTGTAAACATAGGCAAATATGGCATGAATACTTCATAAATTATCGATATGTTCGAGACGTATCACTCAACAACTTGTATCGGATCATCAGCACATGCCGGCTCAACCTACACCGGCTCAGCCGCACATAGTCCAACCTGTTTTGAATCGGCCCGACCGCTTTGTGACTCCGACCGGTCATTCCTCCAACACGGAGGACAATGTGTTGGCAGTCACACACAACTTAGCGGCTATTCCCATACATGGAAACACCCCAATGGAGGTGGAGGCAAGGAACGCAATCGCGATGTTGAAGACAACAGTTACTCAACAGGCGAATTATTCCTGGAGTCATGAACGTCTTCACTCCACCCCACGACCGAGCCGGACCAGGAGCAGACACGGTGAATCTCCAGCGGTATCCAGAAACGCTCGATGTCAAAGGGATCCATCGGCAAATAAACAACCTCCACTCCAGCCGGCGGTGCCAGATACACAAACCATCGTGGATAACGCTCTTGCAGCACAGATGGCCGGGACAGGCGGCTCTAGGAGCAATTATATCCCAACCCCTGGTTCAGCCAGTCCCCGAGCTACCCACCCAAGCTACAGGGACTATAGGCACCCCTTTCTTAAGTCTAGCTCTTCACAACAAGCGCATGCTATAGGATTTCAAAGGTCCTCGCAAGGTACCCAATTACGTTGCTAATCTAGAACCTGCAGATTGGATCGAGAGTTACGAGCTAGACATGGATATGTTGGAGGTTAGTAATGCCGTCTGTGCGCGCTATCTGACTATGATGGTAGAAGGCCTGGCACAGACTTGGTTAAGAAACTTGCCTGCAAATTCCATCAATTCATGGCAAGAACTAAAAGAGTGATTCATCAGGAATTTCCAAGGCATGTGCAAGTGCCCAACTACCATCTAGAGCACTGTGTTCCACATGATGGTGAATCTACTCATCACTGGGCAAGGCGGATTGCCGAGATTGTTCATTCATCTGACAACATCACCCCTCAGACAGCGGTCCTTGTCCTAGAGAGAAACTGTCATTTTCAGCCTTTGGTACAGAAACTTGGGCATATGAAGCGGAAGGTCAAAGAGATGACCGAGCTCATGGACGTCCTGGCTAGGTATGCCGAGTCTGATAACACCATAGATCCATCTTCTGACGACGAAAAGTCTGGTAAGGGCAAAAAGAACAGTGGCAAGGGTCATCCGAATAATGGCAATGGAAACAACAATCACAAAGGCAACAAGCGCAAGAACTTCGAGGGAGGATCAGACCTCGTTGCTAATACCGACACAGGTTTCAAGAACCAGCCTCAAAACGACATTTTCGAAAACCCACCTTTCCACCTCGCAATTATGAGGAAGCCCTCAAAGGTCCATGTCCAAAGCACAGTAAAGGAGACAGGCCGACCAACCACTCGTGAGAAAACTGTTATATCATGTAGTAATTCAAGAACAACATATTCAGTGGCGGAGACCCTAGAGCAGGTCCCAGCGGTAACTCAGGTGGTCATCAAGCCGGCGGACCTGGAGCCGGCTTCCCCAATGCCGGCTTCTAGGGAGTCAATTTACCATGTGCTCATAACTCTGGGCCCTCGGAACTAGAACCAAGCCGGCTCTTCAGGTTTTCAAAGCAACCCAAATAGCTGAATAGTGGGCAATATCATGTTTTTCACTAGCACCAACAAACAAGACAGGAAGGTCCAACAACGTGCAGTCAATGCAACAATGCCAGCCATTCATGAATACCTCAATTGGTTTGAATATCCTATCATGTGGAGTGGAGAAGATCATCCACCTCGCATAGATAACCCTAGGAGTCTTGCCCTGGTGGTGGCACCTACAGTTGGTGGCCACAGATTGACCAAAGTACCGATGGACGGAGGCAGCAGTATCAACTTCTTATATTATGATACCTTCAAATAGGTAAACCCGTCAAAAGCCAACTGAAGCCTTTGTCCACGGTTTTTCATGGCATTGTCCCAAGAAAATCAGGTTTTCCCATCAGACAAATCGCTTTGAAGGTCTCCTTTGGCATTGAGTTCAACTTCCGTTCAAAATTTCTAACCTTTGAAGTGGTCAAGATAAAGAGCCCTTATCATGCACTTTCTTGACGTCCGGCATACCCATGACTCTTGGCTAGACCATGTTACGTTTATCTGTAGCTCAAGATTCCTGGGCCGGATGGAACCATCACATTGCATGGGGACCGGAAGATTGCCATCGAGTGTGAGGAAGGAGATGTTGCTTACCCTGAGTCCGCCTGCGCTGCCGAAGAGTTAAAATTATACCAAGCCAATGTGGACCCTGCAGACATGACTCCACTCAAAAAGCCAACCACCGAGTCTGAGTCGGTGCTCAAATTCAAGTCGGCTTGAGATACCAAGCAAGTGGATTTCACCCCTGGTGATTCATCGCAACAGTTCACCATCGGGGCGAATATGGATCCTAAACAGGAAAGCGCGCTCATCGAGTTCATCCGTGAGAATCGGGACATCCTTGCAAGTAAGGCTTCTGACATGTTTGGTGTACTAAGAGAACTAGCTGAGCACCACCTAAATGTTGATCCGAAAATGAAGCCTGTGAGGCAATTTTTGCGTCGTTTCAATGAAGAATGACGCAAAGCCATTGGAGAAGAAGTGGCCCGACTCCTAGCTTCCAGTTTCATTGTTGAAGTTTTTCATCCTGAGTGGTTGGCTAACCCAGTGCTTGTTCTGAAGAAAAATGGTATTTGGTGCATGTGCATTGATTATACAGACCTGAACAAAGCTTTCCCCAAGAATACTTTCGCTCTTCCACGCATTGATCAAATCATCGATTCAACTTCCGGCTGTGAAAGCCTATGTTTCCTGGATGCTTATTGTGGTTATCATCAAAGCAATATGGCTAAGGAGGACCAGGAAAAGACTACGTTCATTACTCTTTTTGGGGCTTTCCATTATACTTCTATGCCTTTGGGGCTCAAGAGTGCAGGCACAACTTATCAGTGTTGTGTTCAGAATTGTCTGCATACTCAGATTGGACGCAATGTTCACGCCTACGTAGATGATATTGTGGTCAAGTTAGAGAAGAAATAGACTCTCATGGCTGACCTGAAAGAGACGTTTGACAATATGTAGGTTTATCAGATGAAGGTCAACCCAGTCAAAGGTGTGTTCAGGGGACCTGCAGGAAAGTTGCTCGGTTTTCTGGTGTCTGATCGTGGCATTGAGGCTAACCAAGAAAAAATTAAGGCAATCACCTCAGTGAAGAAGCCAGCCAACATTAATGGAGTTCAGAACCTCACAGAATGCATTGCCGCCTTAAGCCATTTATAAGCCGGCTTGGGGAGAAGGCAATTCCCTTATACCAGTTGCTGAAGAAAACAGACGACTTCGTCTAGAACAATGCGGAGGATGCAACCTTTCGGGCAATAAAGAAACAGTTGGTTGAAGCTCCTATTCTTGCTGCGCCATGTTTGAAAGAACCAATGCGTTTATACATCACCGCCAATAATAAAGCGGTCGGTGTAGCAGTTACTATGGAGTGCAAAGAAGAAGGTAAAGAATACCCTGTTAAACGCCCAGTCTAGTATGTCAGTGAGGTTCTCACCAAGTCCAAGCAGCGATACCCACATTGGTAGAAGTTGGTTTTTGAGGTCTTCATGGCAAGCCGAAAGTTGAAACATTATTTCCAAGAACACCAAATTACTGACGTCACTTCCGCTCCTTTGGGGGATATCATCCAAAACAGGGAGGCTACAGGATGAATGGCCAAGTGGGCTATTGAGCTTGGCCCTCATCAGGTGAAAGATGTCCCTCGTGCGCCATCAAGTTGCAGGCTTGGGTGGATTTCCTCAACAATTGGACTGAACTTCAAGCTCCTCCTGAAAATCCAGACAATACATATTGGACTTTCCATTTTGATGGTTCTAGGCAATTGGAGGGCTCGGGGGCTGGAATAGTATTAACTTCTCCTCGAGGTGACAAGTTCAGCTACGTTTTATGGCTTATGTTTACCTGTTCTAACAATGCAACGGAATATGAGGCAATTCTTCATGGATTACGATTGACCAAGGAGATGAATATAAGTCGAATTCGCTGCCTTGGAGATTCAGATCTTGTGGCTCAACAAGTCTCTGGCACCTGGGACTCCAGAGATCCATTGATGGCAGCTTATAAGCATGTTGTTACCTTGGTATCTAGGCATTTCAAGGGATATAAAGTGGATCATATTGATCGACGCCTTAATGAGGCGGTAGATGCACTGTCCCGTTTGGGTTCTCAGCGAAAACCAGTTCCCCAGACGCTTTCCTGGATATTCTTCATAACCCGTCAGTGAAATTGTCAACCGAGGAGGACATAGCATTCCTGACCCAGAATTAGCACTTGTGGCTGCAGTTCATGCCTTCCAGAGTGGATGACACCTTACTTGGCCTATCTGACTCGGGGCAAACTCCCCATAGAGGAAATCATCGCCCGGCAGATTATCCGGAGGTGTAAGTCTACGACAATAGTCAAGGGTGAGTTACACGGATGACGTGACTCTGGTATTTTTCAGTGATGTGTTTCTCCAGAAGAAGGTCGTGAAATTCTGAACAAAATCCACCCAGGAGATTACGGACAACACGCTAGATCCAAATCATTGGTTGCTAAGGCGTTTCGACATGGTTTTACTGGCTTATGGCACATGCGGACGCTGAGGACATTATTTGTAAATGTAATGGTTGCTAGAGATATGCACGACATGCACATGTGCCGGCTCAAGTGTTGCGCATGATTCCGATCACTTGGCTTTTTGTGGTCTGGGGGCTTGACATGGTTGGACCTTTCAAGTCATCTTCTTGAAAAAAGACACACGACCACGAGCCTCGTAAGGCGGATGTCATCGCCGAGCCCACCTCTGCATCATCGACAACTACTTTGCAGGCGAAGACCACCTTTGGACAGGGCGGGGATGTACTCCTGTCCTCCTTTAAATTTGGCCGTTGTGGGATCCCTTCCCGCCATTGCGATAAGGGAGGAGGACCCGGGCCACTGCTATATATAGAGGCTAGGTTCCACAGTAGAAAGGGGAGGAAGACGAATGAGAGAGAACACAACAAACACCCAACGGGGCAGAGGGCTAAGAACACACTCGAGCGCCCTCGCGAGGCTCCTCACCACTGTACTAGTTCATCCACCACACCTCCTCGAGAGGCAATCCACCAAAGCAGGAAGAGGGTATTACGCTTCGCAGCGGCCCAAACCTGGGTAAATCATCGTGTGCATCTGCTTCCTCATCATCGTGCGAGTTCATCGTCCTAACCATCGAGTAGTCAGCTAGGTAGGGCGAGGCTGCAGGGGATCTTCGCACACGCCCCTGTGTTCAAACTTCTTTGGGTTTTGCGGAGCCCGAAATCTGACATTTGGCGCGCCAGGTAGGGGGCGTGTCGAAGCTCCCCCACTCACGGCGATAGTCGAGCCCTGGCTCGACGATCCCATGGCGGACGAAATCCCCGACGCCGGCCGGCCCTCGGCGCGCGATGGCGCCATAGCGGGCGGGGCTGGCCCCGTGGTCGCGTGCTTCCTCGGTGGATCACAGGCGCCCACCTTCGACCGCCAGGTCAAGCAGTTCTTCCGCCATGCAGGAGCGATTCGGCCACGGTCCAAGCCCACACCGCCTCGGACGTGGCCGGAAACCGACATCACCTTCGGCCCCGACGACCACCCCAAGACAAGAACGGCCGCCGGAACGCTCCCCATGTTGTGCACGTCGACCATAAGGGGTGTGGCCGTCTCCAGGACGCTCATAGATGGTGGCGCCGGCCTCAACGTCATCTCCATGGAGGACAGTGACAAATGTGCGTCGACTTCACGAGCCTCAACAAAGCCTGCCCACAAGACCCATTCCCGCTATCGCGCATCGATCAGATCGTGGACTCCACCGCGGAGTGCGACCTCCTGTGCTTCCTGGACGCTTTCTCGGGCTACCATCAGATCAAAATGGCGGTGGAGGACGTCGAGAAGACGGCCTTCCTCACCTCGTGCGGAGTATTCTACTACACATGCATGCCCTTCGGGCTACGGAATGACGGGGCGACCTTCCAGCGGCTGATGCACATTGCCCTCGAGCCGCAGCTTGGGAGGAATGCAGAAGCTTACGTCGACGACATCGTGGTCAAGTCCAGGGAGGCCAAGACCCTGATTGAGGACTTGGAGGAGATGTTTGCCAGCCTGAGCGAGGTGAACCTGAAGCTCAACCCCGAGAAGTGCGTCTTCGGGGTCCCATCGGGCAAGCTGCTCGGTTTCCTGGTGTCGCACCGGGGAATCGAGGCGAACCCGGAGAAGATCAAGGCCATAAACAAGATGAGCGCGCCCCAGACCCTCAAGGAGATGCAGAAATTGGCAGGTTGCGTGACCTCCTTGGGGCGCTTCATCTCCGAGCTCGGCGAACGGGCCCTGCCGTTCTTCAAGATCATGAAAAGGAAGGGCCCCTTCGAATGGACTCTGGAGGCAGATGCAGCCTTCGAGGAACTCAAGCAGTACCTCACGAGCCCGCCAGTAATGGTGGCACCCCGTCCCTGGGAGCCCCTGCTGCTATACCTGGCTGCCACCCCCCACTCCGCCAGCGTTGCGTTGGTGGCGGTCAGGAAGGAGCGTACCGACGCTCGCGCTGCATCGGCGGGCGACGGCGGGCCCCCCGACATGGAGCAAGGGGGCTCGCAGGATGCCGAGAAGCCCGCTTCCTCCCAAGACGGTGCTCGTGAGGCCACCACCTTCCCGACGGACCCTGAGGCGCTCAATCCGCATGAGGCCACCACCATCCCGACGGACCCTGAGGCGCTCAATCCTCATGAGGCCCCGGATGCTCCGGCGGCCCCCGAGGCGCTCGGCCTCTTAGGCCCACCACGGAGCAGGGCACCACAAGGGACTTCACCCTAGTCGAGCACCTAGTGTACTACGTCAGCACAGTGCTGCGGGACGCGCGCTCACGCTACCCCATGCAACAGAAGCTCCTTCTAGCACTTCTTGTCGCTTCGAGGAAACTGCGCCACTACTTCCAGGGACATCCCATCAAGGTCGTCTCCGCGTACCCCTTGGATAAGGTCCTGCGCAACCCCAACGCGGCAGGGAGGGTCGCTGAGGGGAACATCGAGCTGCAGGCCTTCAACATCAAGTTCAGCACGACCAGGGTTATCAAGGGGGCGGCCCTGGCAGACTTCGTGGCGGAGTGGACAGACGCTCCCGACCGGGGGCTGGACGGGAGCCAGTCCCTCATCCCTGGCGATGAGGAACCCGAGGGTTGGACCTTGCATTTTGACGGAGCCTTTTCACGCATGGGAGCAGGGGCCGGAGTTGTGCTTATATCCCCGGCGGGGGACAAGCTCCACTACGCTACGCAGCTCTATTTCCAGCATGGGGAAAAGGTCTCCAACAACATCGCGGAATACGAGGGCCTCATCGCAGGCCTCAAGGCGGCGGCGGCCTTGGGGATTCAGCGCCTCACCATCAAGGGCGACTCCCAGCTCCTCGTCAACTTCTCCAACAAAGAGTATACACCCAAGGATGAGCACATGGAGGCGTATTTGGGAGAGGTACGTAAGATCGAAAAATGTTTTCAGGGCTTGGAATTGCAGCACATCCCGCGCAGTGCGAACAAGGAGGCCAATGACATCGCCAAGAGGGCGTCGCGCCGCGAGCCCCAGGAGCCGAGCGTATTCGAGGAGCGACTCTTCAAGCCTTCTGCAGCGCCCTCAACCGAAGATCTGGCGCCACGGAGTGAGGAGCTCCCCCCAGCACCGCCCTTGGGGGCTCCGGACTGTGGCCCGGCCTCAGGAGGCCGACTGCTCCTAGCACTAGAGCCTCAGGTTGACGACTGGATGCAGGAGTTCAGGGCGGAACTACTTCATGGCACATTGCTAGAAAAGGAGGAGGACACGGAGTGCGTAGCACGGCAGGCCACGGCTTACTGCCTGCAGGACGGCGACCTGTACCGCAAGAGCCGGAATAACGTCGCGCTGCGGTGCATCTCCAAGGAGCAGGGTTGCGAGCTGCTAGCCGACATCCACAGAGGAGACTGCGGACACCACTCCTCATCACGCACCCTTGCAGGAAAGGCGTTCCGATCAGGCTTCTACTGGCCCTCGGCGCTTAACGACGCCATCGAGCTGGTCCGTACTTGCGAGTCCTGCCAGTTCCACGCCAAGCAGATTCACCAGCCCGCGCAGGGCCTCCAGACCATCCCGCTCTCCTGGCCCTTTGCAGTTTGGGGGCTGGACATACTGGGGCCCTTCCCGCGGGCAGCGGTCGGGTACCGCTACCTCTACGTCGCCATTGACAAGTTCACCAAATGGGCAGAGGCAGAGCCAGTGCGCACCATCCCAGCCGGATCAACCGTCAAGTTCATCAAGGGCCTCGTAAGCCGATTCGGCGTCCCCAACCACATCATCACCGACAACGGTTCGCAGTTCACAAGTAACCTCTTCATGACCTATTGTGCTAACCTTGGAACACAGATATGCTACGCCTCGGTAGCCCACCCACGGAGCAACGGCAAGGCGGAGTGCGCCAATGCGGAGGTCCTGCGGGGCCTCAAGGCAAGGAGCTTCAAGAAGAAGCTTGAAGCTTGCGGCAGGGGTTGGGTCGATGAGCTTCAGTCCATGCTGTGGTCCATCCACACCATTGTGACTAAGCCCACCAGTGAGACCCCGTTCTTCCTCGTCTACGGAGCCGAAGCCGTCCTTCCACACGAGGTCAGGCACTGGTCCCCGCGAGTCTTCACATTCGACGAGGAGCGTCAGGATGCCACGCGAGGAACAGACCTCGTGTTCGGGGAGGAGGCATGCCGCCGAGCCTCGCTCCGAACTGCGAGGTACCAGCAGGCGCTGCGGCGCTACCTTTGCCGCAACATCCGCTCCAGGACCCCCAAAGTCGGAGACCTCGTCCTGAGGCGGGTCCTCTCCAGGGAGGGCTTGCACAAGCTCTCGCCCATGTGGGAGGTCCCGTTCAAGGTCGCTCATGTCTCCAGGCCTGGCGCCATGCGCCTGGCGACTCAGGACGGGGTCCCCATCCAGAATGCTTGGAACATCCAGCACCTCCGGAAGTTCTACCCGTGACACTCTCACGTAATAATGAGTGGGCTGTATACGCCCGGAGCCCCCCGAGGACGAGGAGGGGTTCCTTCCCACGCAATGTGGAAGCCCCATGCTCAGCGCTGGCGGACAACTCAACACTGCCCTCCAATGGCTATGCCCATGCAACGTGGATGCCCTACGCTCAGCGCTGGGGAAGACGAAGATGAAGACTAATCTAGGCACCGGACGCGGCTGTTATTTGCTCTTCTGATGTTTGGATTTGCCAACTTTTCTGGAACAAAACTTGGGGTTTTCTTCAACCATGTTTTAAAGAAAAAGTGGCAAGGGTTTACTTTCAACGCCGTTTCCCATCTTAGATTCTCTCTCTTCGAAGTCGAGCACTCGCTTGCTTCCCTCACCCTCGCACCCTGCGAGCGGGGGCTGGGTGGCACGGTGCTCGCACCTCGCCAAGGCCTTGGCGCCCGGATCCTCGCATGGCGCTCCCGGGTGAGTCAGCAGGCGCGTGTCGCTTCATACTCGCTCGGGGGCTCCACTCCCGGCCCGACGCGCCATCTTGGAGCCTCGGGAGGCCCACGCCTCCCGGGGCAGGAAACAAAATTTTTTGGGGAGCCGCTTGAGCGTCAAGGGGGGCTCCTGAGCAACGCGCCTCAGGAGCCTTAACGGTCATATAGCCACTCGCCCCTTGATGTCGTCCTAGTGATCCGGTCGGCATCAAGGGTGTCGAGGCCTCACCTCGTAGTTGCGTCCTGGTGATCCGGTCGTACATCACGGTGGTCGGGAAATGTGCGGGACTGGGGCCTGCAGACACAGAGTGTCGAAAGGGCTCCCAACCTTCCTCACTCATGAGAAGAAGAAGTCCCCAGGACGTCTGGACTCCCCAAGCGCCATAGCCAAACCTCCCCGACGAGAAGCCTACTGCGAGCATGACAAGCTAAGTACCCTAGCCACGATCAGCAGAATGTTTCAATTAACAATGACACAAGAACCACGACACACGATAAGGGTACTAACAAGGGCGCAAGCGCCGAAGCTCACTACACGCCCGTAGGGCCCCCCTTCGTTCTTTGATTACAGGAGAGGAAGAAGAGGAGGAGAAAGAAACTAAGGCAGCCCCCTCGGGGGCTGCAGCTCCGGGAGCCTTGGCGTCGGCACACCAGCACTCAGTCGGAGTCCTCCTCTTCCTTCACGAGCCCGTGGAGGCGCGCCGGCATGGCCGCTTCGGGAGCAGAGGAGCGGCGCCACGGTGGCTGGCTGCCCCCCGAGGTCCGGGCGCGCCGGCGCGGTGGCCCGCCATAGCTGCTGTCGCTGCTGTCGCTCGGGCTCTCCTCGGAAGGAGAGTCGCTGCTGCTGGAGACGCGACGCCCGTCGTGAAGGGCAAGCTCATCTCCAAGATCGCCGCGGCCGTCGTCCTCCGGGCAGCACCCCAGGCGCTCGCCCTCTCCCCCGAAGATCTTGACGAAGAGCGTCGCCACCCCGTCGTACTTGAAGTGAAGGGTACGCCTCCCCTCCAAGCCACGGGCGCGGGCAAATGTCTGCCACCCGCGGTTCAGGTACACGTACCCCGTGGGGGTGACCTCAACCTCCACCCACGAAGCCGTGCTGCAATAGCCATCGGCCTGTAGCCACAGGCCAGCAGGCCCCCCGGCGGGCAGCGCCTCCGCGAAGAAGCACGGGAGTTGAAACCAAGTGGCCTTTGGCCTCTCCGCCCACACCACAAACTCCTGGGCCGTATCGGCTGAATGGAGCCGCGGGCGTGGCGGCCGGGTGGCCACCGCCAGCCTTCCACCACGGGCGCCATCACCTCGACTAGTGCGGCCGCCCGCGCTGGACGGAGCCCCCCCCCGTTGCTGCTAATGGAAACCCCGGGCCGCGTGGATGCACGCCCGCGCCCGCGGGGAACCACCGCCAGCGCCGCGGCATACTTCCGAGGACGACCGCGGCCCCTCCTGGGCGGCGGTGAGGCAGGGCTCTCCTCGGAGGCCTTCCCTTTCTCGGCGGCTGAGAACTTCGTCACGGATGCCATGGCTGGGAGAGCGGCGACTTGGAGATTGGGAGGCGAAGCAAATGAAGATGTGAGAGGGCTTTCTCGCCCTCTCCCGCTTTTATACAACCAAGGGCCAACCGGCGCCCCCTCACATCCGGGGCGGCGTGCGGCCCTGCCCCGCGTCGGTTCGTCAGCCTCTGAAGGGTCACATCCGCGTGGCCCGAGGGGAGAAGGCCAAGGGAACAGCCGCATTCAAAGAAAGGTAATGATGACCGGTGCGGCGCACAGGCGTCAACTCAGTTTGGCCGGGCGTCCACGACGTCCTCGGGAGTGGAGGCGTCGCCCCCTGGGCGCGCGGCGCGCGTTGGGCCTGGCCCGCAGGCGTTTGGGGCCCCGCGACGCCTCGGGCCGTCCTTAGAGGCTTCGCCCGGAAGACGGCTCGAGCGCGCCTTGGGCCCGGGGGCTACTATCAGCGTTTTGGGAACGGGGGTACCAAGACCTGCCTACCTGCGGCCCAGGGCATGGCCCACCTCGTCAGCGAAGCACGGCCTGGCGCGGCGTCACTCAAGACAAGGCCCTCGCCAGGGCCCTAGGCTCGCGAGGGAGAACAGCACTAAGACCAGCGAAGGATGGGCCTCCTCAGGCCCCCTCCGGAGCGGCGGAGATCTCTATGCAGAACCCGGCCTCGGGAGGCAAGGATGACGCAAGGAAGGACAGATGGGCGCCAGCGCGCCGGCGGCGCAGTTTCCTCTTTGGTGCAAAGGGAGCAAGGACGTACGCGGGTTCCCAAAGCGCCCCCAAAGGTTTCCATTCCGATGCAACAAGACCACGGCCACGAGCCCCGCAGGGCGGATGTCATCGCCGAGCCCACCTCTGCATCATCGACAGCTACTTTGCAGGCGAAGACCACCTTTGGACAGGGCGGGGATGTACTCCTGTCCCCCTTTAAATTTGGCCGTTGTGGGAGCCCTTCCCGCCATTGCGATAAGGGAGGAGGACCCGGGCCAGTGCTATATATAGAGGCTAGGTTCCACAGTAGAAAGGGGAGGAAGACGAATGAGAGAGAACACAACAAACACCCAACGGGGCAGAGGGCCAAGAACACACTCGAGCGCCCTCGCGAGGCTCCTCACCACTGTACTAGTTCATCCACCACACCTCCTCGAGTGGCAATCCACCAAAGCAGGAGTAGGTTATTACGCTTTGCAGTGGCCCGAACCTGGGTAAATCATCGTGTGCATCCGCTTCCTCGTCATTGTGCGAGTTCATCGTCCTAACCATCGAGTAGTGAGCTAGGTAGGGCGAGGCTGCAGGGGATCTTCGCACATGCCCCTGTGTTCGAACTTCTTTGGGTTTTGCGGAGCCCAAAATCCGACAAAGGTTGTGGTCTTTACTGATCACCTGCGTAGAGGTTTCCGTCCTCCCGGATCAAAGTTCTTTAGGTACCTCTTGCATTTCTTCAAGCTCAGACCTCAAGATATTGGCCCAAATTCCATGACCAATATTTGTCAGTTTCAACTGCTATGTGAAGTGTACCTTCAGGTCGAGCCGTCTGTGACCCTTTTTAGGGAATTGTTTTACCTTAACTGCAAAACTGAGGTGAAGAATGGCGCTTCCTATGAGCTCAGTGGCGTTTCAATTCAGAAAAGAAAGAACAACGCCTTTCCAGAGTCAAAACTGGCGAGTCACCCGAAGGGGTGGAACAAAACCTGGTTCTACTGCAAAAATACTGCACCTAAAGGAGAAAATCCCCTCTCGGGTTTCAGATTGGAGAGACTTAGTGGTAAGGTGGAATTTCCGGGTTGTCCAACTGACGAAGAGAGGGCTCCATTAGTACCTCTTCATGCAAAACTGAGAGCTCTGACTGCACACGTCCTGATTTGGATAGATCTGATTTGTTGCTGGTTAAAGTGGCGAATCCAACTTGTCAGCTTGAGGGACGGCTTGATGTGTGACTATTCAGGTGCCCCAAACGATCCTCAACGGTTTTCTCATGAAAATCTTTCTGACGATGCTCTTACCAAAGAGACAAAAAGGTTCTTCTCCGACTCAAAAGACCAATGCAACGTCACTGGCTTGGGTCCATTCTATCTTCTCAACCCGCCACCTCAGGTATTGATCATTTTCATTGTCCTTTGTCGATGTTACCTTTGACTCGCCATTATTTACCATATATTTCACGTATTTGCAGGCAGATTCTAATTTTTGGAAAGTTGCACCTGAAGCTTTTGTTCCTTCGTCGGGTAGAAAGAATACCCCGGCCTCTGTGTCGTCCTCAGAGGAGGAATCTAAGGTAGAACTCGACTCTCTCGACCGCCTGTTTAATGAGCTTGCTGACTCGCCTTCTTATCAGGGTGACTCGGAATTCAGCCAAGCCGACGAAACTGAGGTAACTACAATCTCCCCCAGCTCTTCGGAAACGTTTGTTCCCCGGAAATCAAGACAAACCGTCCGAAAAGTTAAATTATCACACCCAGAAGATCATTTGGCTCTTGATTTTTTTTGAAGAAAGCACAGTTTGCCGGCTCATCAAAACGCAAGACCCGGGATGATATGGACGACGTAGACCCTAGTTGATCTCATGCGTCGCCGGCTCGTAGACCATGCCTCGAGGTGCCCCATAGTCCAACTGATTCTCGCCCTAGAGCCGGTTTGTTTAAACAACTTCTCAGCCCATCAAATTCCCTTTATCAGGCCTCTCCTCCGTCATCGGGTGACTCAAGTGCGTCACAGCTTCCCCCTTTTAATGTTAATCGCGGGTAAGGTTTTATCTTTGCAGTATTGCTTTATGTCTTTCATTGTTTAATCCCAACATGTCATAACTTTTGCTTTACTGACAATCCATAGGGCCAAAGCCGTTGTGTCAAAACGAGCAAGCGGGTGGTCCTCTGGGACAGCAGGCCAAGAGGCGCCAATCCCTCCGCTAGGAAAAATAGCTTCGACAGTTGGCCCTTCTGTTGAAAAGGAGCCTGATATGAGGGTGGAGCCGGCAGCTTCCACTGAGACGTCCAAACCAGATGAGATGGTTTATATGGATGTTTCTCCCGATACTGAATCATGCATCCTTCCGCCCAAGTCGGCTTATGCAGATGAACTCATGCCGTCGTTTGACCACAACACTTCAGATGTTGTATTTGTTAAAGAGAGTTTCCAGGCCCCAACCTTTTCCACCTCCTTGGATAAAATCGTGAGCAAGGATGAACTAGTGACTTTGGACAAAGGAAAAGCCAAGATGGGATTTCCAGAACTGTCCGCGCTTGGTACTGAAGATTTGTACCAGCAGTACTTGACCCGGCTATCTGAGAGTAGGGAAATTGAAAAGAGCATGATAGATGCTATGAAGGAGAAATATGAAGTAATCCTCTCATTTTACCATTATCTTGTATACTATCATTAGCTTCCAAAGACCAGCTTGTTATGATAAGCTGGTTCATAAAAATAGCTAAGGCCTGTAACAGTGTAGCCCCCAAGGGCCGGCTCAACTTCTTGAGATGAGTCGGGTCTTGAAGATTGAAGAAATTCGACCTATAGCCCCCAAGGGCCGGCTCATCTTCTTAAGATGAGTCAGGTCTTCTCCATATCTTAGTTTCGAAAGAACTGATATGCATTAGCCCCCAAGGGTCAAGGATATTGCTTGCAATCTTCTCGGGACTTGATAAAGAAATAAACCGTCCTATGGTGGCAAGAAATTATCTGTAGAAATATTTGCTGATTCTTCTTGTGCATCTACCAGGGATATGTTGAGGACGTTGAGTCGGTTGTTGTGAAACTGCAGAAACAGCTCAAAGAAGAAAGAAAATTGAAAACTGAAGTTGAGTCCATGCGTGCTCATTTTGAAGATTCTGCACGTCAGGCAAATGAACATCTTGAACAGGCCATAAAGCTATTAGAGGCGGAAAAGGTCATCCTGATAAAACGTGCGTAAAAGGATGAAAAGAAATTCAACCCCTTGAAGGAAAGATATGCCACTCTTGTGAAATAGATCAACGAGATGTTGACAGCAATCTTTGGTATGTGTTCTGTCCCTCTTTTGCCAATGTACCGGCTTATGACTGTGCGGCGACTTATTGTACCTTCTTTCTCTTTTGTTTGCAGGGTGAAAAGATCATAACCTTGTAGAGCTACCAATTGTGAAGTTGATAGCTATTTTCATGTACGTAGAGCAGCTGTTCACAGGCTTTGTTTATTCCATCATGGCAGTGAAAAATCTGAAGCACCCACCAAGGAATATCAAGGACATGTTGAAGCAACTTTCTACCGTGCCACAGTGGGTGACTGAAACCCGGAAATCGGCGGCTCGAGGAGGGTCAAACATGGCACTTTCTCGAGCAAAAGTGTATATGCCAGAATTGGATGTGGAGCTTCTAAAAGGCGGCTTCCGAGAGTTTAAACTCGACGGCTCTGCATTCACTCATGCAGAGTACACAAAGTGCCTCACGGAGACTCGGCCACTGGCGTCTTTAAAAACTGAGGAGGTAGATCTCTCAAAATATCATCCTGCATACACCACTGACAACGAGCGTGTTAACGCGCCCAAGGACGAGCCATCTGACCTGGTGCCTCCTCGACGTAAGACAACTTTTGCTCCTGACATTGATGCGTGAGCTCTTGTTGAAGGAACATCAAATTTTGAATCTTTGATCTCAATTCGATGGCAACAGAGGGGCCAGCAGGTTGATGATGATGAGCCAGCGGAGTCAGATCCATATGCGGCTGATGAAGAGCATGAAGACACCTTGGAAGCTGGATGAATCGCTCCTACAGAGCGAGCCCCCTTGTGTAAGGAAGACTTTTAAGAATTGTGTGGCCTCCATTGTGAGCCTGTAATAGGGGTAGTGTTTTCCAAAACTTCAAATTTGCTCTGTCATGCCATCGTGCATGTTGGCGCCTTTTGTTGGTGCTGAACACCAATCTGTTGAGCCTCTGTCAATATGTTTATGCTATTCTTATTACCTGTTCTTGCACTTTTCTTTCTTTGTGCTCAATGAGTCTTGTCTCATTTATAAGGCAGGTTAGGAATAAGCCGGCAAAATAATTTGGTTTTCGAAAATTATGTCTATCGAATTCTCCTTCAATGATATTGATGATGAATAATCTGGAAACTGGTCATAATGTGAACTCAATTATGTAACCCGGTCATTTAAATATAAGCTGGTAATAAGGACAACATTGTACCTGAAAATTACGAGTACGTAATTTTTTTTAAATAGGCCGGCTCAGTGAGACTCGGAAAAAGGAGACTAGCTTTCAAGGCGCAAGTCTTGCTTCAATGAAGCGGGTATGATAACCCATGGTTTATCCTAGCTTTCTGTATGCCGGCCCTCACATGACTCAAGCCAATGTTTTAACCTTAAAAGTTTAGGGTCCAAAAGGATTAACTTTTCAAGAGTACATGGGGTCATCTGATCGGAGTCGCATCAAGCATACACGCATGTTTAACCATATTTTAATGGCGTTTCTTGCCGGGTCAAGAGGGTGAGAAAGCTAAACTCGATGAGTTGGAATCCCCCACGTGACCTATGTTTCAAACAATAAAGACTCATGCTCATTTTATAGGCTGAAACGACAGAGACCCCGAGTTTCGGGGGTGCTGACTTTATTATATTTGAACATAAAGAAGTATATACAGAATTTTGTAAAGGGGGGGATTACAAAAAAGTGAGTCGGTGGCTCCTAAGTGTAATAGGGCCATAGGTGTGCAATTTTCCAGGGCCGGGTTGTCTCCTCCTCAAAAGTGTATGACCCTTCTCGTAAGTCGACCAGGTAATATGAACCATTATTGAGGTGTCGACTGATGACGAAAGGACCCTCCCAAGGCGGGGCGAGCTTGTGCATCCCTGTTTGGTCTTGAATCAGACGGAGCACTAAGTCGCCTTCTTGAAAAGTTCGGCTTCGGACTCTACGGCTATGATAACGACGTAGGTCTTGCTGGTATATGGCAGATCTGGCTGCTGCTAAGTCACGCTCTTCTTTCAGGGCATCCAGGGAATCTTGGCGTGCTTGCTCATTATCCGTCTCAACATAGGCAGTAACCCGTGGCGAGTCATGACGGATATCAGTTGGTAGAACCGCCTCAGCTCCGTAAACCAGGAAAAAGGAGTTTATCCGGTGGATCTATTTGGCGTTGTTCGAATACTCCAAAGTTTTGAAGGGAGTTCTTCAACCCAACAACCCAGCATGCGTTCAAGGGGCACCATGAGCTGGGGTTTCATTCCTCTCAGGATCTCCTGGTTGGCTCTTTCAGCTTGCCCATTGGACTGTGGATGCACAACTACAGCTAAGTCAAGCCGGATGTGCTCTCGTTGGCAGAATTGTTCTATGGCTCCCTTGGACAGATTGGTACCGTTATCAGTAATGATGCCGTGAGGGTAGCCGAAACGGAAAATCAACTTCTTCAAAAATTTGACCGTAGTTTCTGCATCACAATTGCTGACCGGCTCTGCTTCGACCCACTTAGTGAACTTATCAACCGCCACTAATAAGTGGGTTTTCTTGTCAGAAGACGGCTTAAATGGACCAACCATGTCAAGCCCCCAGACCGCAAATGGCCAGGTAATTGGGATCATGTGCAACTCCTGAGCCGGTACATGAGCCTGTCGACCAAACTTTTGGCATCCATCACACTTGCGCACAATCTCCTCGGCGTCAGCATGAGCCGTCAGCCAATAAAAACCATGCCAGAAAGCTTTGGCCACCAGTGATCGTGAGCTAGCATCATGTCCGCAATCGCCGGAATGAATCTCATTAAGTATTTCCTGGCCACACCGTTGAAACACGCCAGTGCTGCTTCGATGGTGTAACTCACCATTGACGATTGTCATTGACTTTGAACGCCGGATGATTTGTCAAGTTTCTACTTCTTCCTTTGGGAGTTCCCCTCGGGTTAGGTAAGACAAATACGGCACAGTCCAGTCTGGGGTAGCATGTAGAGCCGCTACCAAGTGTGCCTCCGGGTCAGGAACAACTTTGTCCTCCTCATACAGTAATTTTACTGATGGACTGTGAAGGACGTCCAAAAAGACGTTGGGTGGCACTGGCTTTCTCTGCGAGCCAAGTCTAGATAAGGCATCAGCCGCCTCATTAAGCTGGCAATCTATATGATCGACTTGGTAACCTTTGAAATGACCCGCCACATCAGAGACTGTTCGCCGGTAAGCTGCCATAAGAGGGTCTATAGAATCCAAGTCCCTGAAACTTGCTGAGCCACTAAGTTTGAGTTGCCCAGGCATCTGACCCGGCTAAGGTTCATCTCTTTGGCTATTCTGAGCCCAGGTAAGAGGGCTTTGTACTTAGCTGCATTGTTAGTACACGGGAACATAAGCCGTAAGACATAACAAAATTTGTCACCTTTCGGAGAAGATAATATGACTCCAGCCCCCGAGCCCTCCAGTTGTCTAGACCCGTCAAAATGTATAGTCCAGTACGTGTTATCTGGCCTATCTTCCGGAATCTGTATCTCTGTCCAATCGTTGATGAAATCCACCAGCGCCTGGGACTTGATAGCGGTTGGGGAATGCATTTCAAATGGTGGTTGCCAAGCTGAATGGCCCACTTGGCAATCCTACCCGTGGCCTCCCGATTTTGTATGATGTCACTGAGAGGCGCCGAACTGACCATGGTGATCGGGTGTTCCTGGAAATAATGCTTCAAATTCTGGCTCGCCATGAAGATCCCGAAGACCAACTTCTGCCAATGCGGGTACCGCTGCTTGGACAGAGTTAAGACTTCGCTGACAAAATAAACCGGATGCTGAACCGGATATTTCTTTCCTTCCTCTTTCCTCTCAACCACAACTGCAATGCTTACCACTTTGGAGTTGGCAGCAATATACAGGAGCATAGGCTCTTTCTCCGCGGGAGCAGCCAAGATGGGCGGATTAACAAGCTGTTGCTTGAGCGCTTCAAAGGCTTCATTAGCAGCATCCGTCCACTTAAAGTCACCCGACTTCTTCAACAACCGGTAGAAAGGAATCGCCTTTTCTCCCAGGCGGCTTATAAACCGGCTTAAGGCCGCAATGCGTCCGGCAAGCCGCTGAACTTGATTTACGTTTGCCGGCTCAGACAGCGAAGTCAGCGCCTTGATCTTGTCCGTGTTGGCCTCCATGCCCCGCTCAGAGACCAGGAACCCCAGTAGCTTGCCTGCAGGGACGCCAAAGACACACTTTGCCAGGTTAAGTTTCATCTGGTATACTCGAAGGTTGTCAAAGGTTTCCTTGATGTCATCCAAGAGCGTCTCTTTCTTCTGAGATTTTACCACGATGTCATCAATGTCGGCATGAACGTTGAGCCAAATCTGTGGCTTAAGGCAGTTCTAGACGCAATGCTGGTAAGTCGCCCCGGCGCTCTTGAGCCCAAAGGGCATGCACACATAGCAGAAAGCTCCAAAGGAAGTGATGAAAGCCGTCTTCTCTTGGTCCTCAACAACCATCTTAATCTGATGATACCCAGAGTACGCATCCAAGAAGCATAAACGCTCACAACCCGCCATAGAATCTATGATCTGATCAATACGCGGGAGGGCGAAAGGATCCTTAGGACATGCTTTGTTGAGATCTGTGTAGTCGACACACATGCGCCAGGTGCCGTTCCTTTTTCAGAACAAGCACCGGGTTAGCCAACCACTCAGGCTGAAAGACTTCCACGATAAACCCGACAGCTAGGAGCCGGGCCACTTCTTCTCCAATGGCCTTGCGTCTCTCCTCATTAAAACGGCGGAGGTATTGGAGCACTGGTTTCATCTTGGGATCCACATTAAGGTGGTGTTCAGCAAGTTCCCTCGAGACTCCAGGCATGTCAGATGGCTTCCATGCAAACATGTCCCGATTCTCACGGATGAACTTGATGAGTGTGCTTTCCTATTTGGCGTCCAAGCCGGTCCCAATAGTGAACTGCTTGGACGAGTCACCCGGTGTGAAGTCGATTTGCTTCGTATCCTCGGACGGCTTAAATTTGAGTGGACGTTCCGACTCAGTATTGGGTTTTTTGAGCGAGATCATGTCAGCCGGGTCAACATTGCCTGTGTAGAACTCCAATTCCTCTGCCGCGCACGCTGACTCGGCATAGGCCGCATCCCCTTCCTCGCATTCCTGGGCTATATTCCGGTTCCCGTCCATGGTTATGGTGCCTTTGAGTCCTCGCATCTTGAGCTTGAGATAGACGTAACACGTGCGGGCCATGAACCGAGCGTAAGCCGGCCGTCCGAAGAGAGCACGATAAGGGCTCTTTATTTTGACAAGTTCAAACATCAAAGGCTCGCATCGGTAGTTGAACTTATCTCCGAAGGCCACATCGAGCTTAATCCGCCCGATTGGATAAGAAGACTTTCCAGGGACGATTCCATGAAAGACTGTCGTTGAAGGTAGCAACTTGCTCTCCGACAGATTCATCCGACGAAAGGTTTCATAATATAATATGTATATGCTGCTGCCTCCGTCCATAAGATCCTTGGACACGGTATATCCGCCAACTTGAGGCGCCACCACCAAAGCCAAGCAGCCGGATTGTCTACCCGGGGGGAATGATCCTCCCTGCTCCAGGTAATTGCGTGTTCGGACCAGTTGAGGTACTTGGGGACCGTCGGCTCAGCCATGTTGACGGCCCTACTCTTGACCTTGTTGTCCCGCTTGCAAGTATCGGTGGTGAACACGTGGTATTGACGACCATTTAGCTGCTACGGATTTTTCTGAAAAGTACCCTTGCTATCATGTTGTTGAAGCTCCGTTCATGAGTCGCCGTGCGCCTTCTTAGAGCCGCCTGATGCTCCAAACACGAGCGATGCTCGCGCTACCGTGCTCACTGTAGCATGGGTTGAGGCCTGTAGGGGGAAACTGCGAAGTTCCTCGGGGGCCTCTGGTCCAAACGGGCCCCCAAGCTTGGCATCCGAATTGATGACGATCGCTCCCTTCACAGCTGGTTTGTCCAAGGGACTGACACGCCGAGAGGGCCTGACAACATCGTGTCTTTGGCCAGCTTACCGCCGGCCGGATTGGGCGCGCCGAGCCGGCTCGATGATGTTGGTACAGATTTCCGGCTCGGGCACCGACGCGCCGATCTTGCCGATAAAGACATGTATCTTACCAAAGGGGACCCGGTAACCATACTCGATTGAGTCGGCTTCAGGGCCTGATACGTCTCCAACGTATCTATAATTTATGAAGTATTCATGCCATGTTTACAATAATTTTATATGATTTTCGTATGATTTGATTAGAACTAACCCGGACTGATGCTGTTTTCAGCAGAGCTACCGTGGTGTTGTTTTTGTGCAGAAATAAAAGTTCTCGGAATGGGCTGAAAATTTATGGAGAATATTTTTGGAAAATATAAAAAATATTGGAGCAAAAAGATACCGGAGAGGAGTCCCGAGGAGGCCACAAGCCTAGGGGCGCGCCCCCCCTAGGGCGTGCCCTCCTGGCTTGTGGGTCCCTCGAGCACCCCCCTGACGTGATTCCAACGCCAAATATTCTTATAAATACAGAAACCCCCGAAAATAAACCTAGATCGGGAGTTCCGCCGCCGCAAGCCTCTATAGCCATGAAAAACCAATCGGGAGCCCGTTCCGACACCCTGCCGGAAGGGGAAACCATCACCGGAGGCCATCTTCATCATCCCGGCGGTCTCCATGATGAGGAGGGAGTAGTTCACCCTCGAGGCTGAGGGTATGTACCAGTAGCTACGTGTTTGATCTCTCTCTCGTGTTCTTGAGATGACACGATCTTGATGTACCGCGAGCTTTATTAATATAGATGAATCATATGGAGTTTTCCCCTCTCTATCTTCTTGTGATGAATTGAGGTTTCCCTTTGATGTTTTGTTATCGGATTGAGTCTTTAAAGGATTTGAGAACACTTGATGTATGTCTTGCGATGGGATATCCGTGGTGACAATGGGATGTTCTATTCATCCACTTGATGTATGTTTTGGTGATCAACTTGCGGGTTCCGTGAACTTGGGAATCTATGCATAGGGGTTGGCACACGTTTTCGTCCTGACTCTCCGGTAGAAACTTTGGGGCACTCTTTGAAGTTCTTTGTGTTGGATTGAACATGATGAATCTAAAATTGTGTGATGCATATCGTATAATCAAGCCCATGGGTACTCGTGGTGACATTGGAGTATCTAGGTGACATTAGGGTTTTGGTTGATGTGTATCTTAAGGTGTTATTTTAGTACGAACTCTAGGGCTGTTCGTGACACTTATAGGGATAACTCATAAGATTGATCGGAAAAGATAACTTTGAGGTGGTTTCGTACCCTACAATAATTTCTTCGTTTGTTCTCCGCTATTTGTGACTTTGGAGTGAACTCTTTGTCGCACGTGAAGGATTTACATATGATTAAACTATGTCAGTATTGTTGAGAGAACTTGCACTAGTGAAAGTATGAACCCTAGGCCTTGTTTCTAAGCATTGCAATACCGTTTGTGCTCACTTTTATCATTAGTTACCTTGCTCTTTTTATATTTTCAGGTTACAAAAACCTATATCTACCATCCATATTACACTTGTATCACCGTCTCTTCGCCGAACAAGTGCACCTATACAATTTACCATTGTATTGGGTGTGTTGGGGACACAAGAGACTCGTTGTTATTTGGTTGCAGGGTTGTTTGAGAGAGACCATCTTCATCCTATGCCTCCCACGGATTGATAAACCTTAGGCCATCCACTTGAGGGAAATTTGCTACTGTCCTACAAAACTCTACAAGAAGATGGTCTACAAGAGTCTACAAGAAGAAGGTTGTGTAGTAGACATCAGGGCCCCAACCAGAGTCGTCGATGTAGATCTTTCTGCGGCGGCTCTTGGTCATACGACCAACCGCCTAGCTCCCGAACCCTGGAAGGGCTCCCTTTGAGAATTCAACTCCACCGGGCGAGAGCCCCACGGTGGGCGCCAACTGTCGTGGTTTTGTCATGGCAGATGTCCTAGTGCAAGGACTTAGGTGTGAGGCCATCGCCGCTTGGTGGCGACTCAAAGGGGTTAAACATGAAAGAGAGTTGGGTTTACGCAGGTTCGGCCCTCCGATGGAGGTAATAGCCTACGTCCTGCTTTGTGTGTATTGTTTGATAGATCTCGATTACAAGGGTGCGGAATCGCTAACCTAGCTATCTAAAGATTGTAACTTGAGTCTTCCGGTCCTAGGGGCTTGCCTTTATATATAGGTCAAGACCCTAGGGCTTACAATAGAGTCTGGGTCATATCGTGACTCGTAACCTATAATGCCTCTAACTCGCCTTGTTCTTTAAGCAAGGAAAACGGTCGGCGCCTTCCGCCTTGTGGGCCTTGAGCCGCCGTCTTCAGGTGTTGGGCCGCCTGGCGACTTAGTCAGCCACCGCCTTGTCTGTCTTGTCTTCATGACATGGCCCATCTTAAACTTGACTGTAGAACCGTTAACATATTAACCCGACACGATAGGGCGGGTTATACTGCGGGGCTATATCCCCGACAGAACCCGTCCTTGGAACATTGCTCACCTTCGGCCTTATTATACTTAGAGCCACCGGCTCCTTTCCCTTTTGTACCCCCTCAATTTCTGCACATACTTCTTTATGTTCAAATATAATAAAGCCGACACCCCTGAAACTCGGGGTCGTTGTCATTTCAGCATAGCAAATTGAGCACGAGTCTTTGTTTTTTGAACATAAGTCACTTGGGGGCTTGCAACTCAACGAGTCAGCCTTTAATATCCCTCTTGACTAGGCGATTAGCCGCTAAAAATGGTTAAACCTGCCTATTTGCTCGATGCGACTCCGAACAGGTGACCCCGTGTACTCTTGACAAGTCAATCCATCTGGACCCTGAACTTATCAAGGTTAAAACACCGGATTGAGTCACGTGAGAGCCGGCATACAGAGAGCTAGGATAAACCATGGGTTATCACACCCGCTTCATTGAAGCAAGACTTGAGCCTCGAAAGCCAGTCTCTTTTGCCGAGTCTCACTGAGCTGACCTATTAATAGTCCTTTCGATTGTTACAATATTTTTTTCTTACCTTGTAACTTTTCAGGTACAATATTATTCCTATTTTCCGGCTCATAAGTGGGCGTTCGGGTTACAAAATGCAGTCATATCATGACCAGTTCAAATATATATCTTCTACAAATAGTTATTATGGAATGATTCAATTTGGACGGCTTATATTGACCCGCCCATACTAATTCAATCAATGGCTCATTGAGCAAAACAACAGAGATATTCAAAGACAAATAAAGAGAAGCACACTCATATTTCGGCGACTGATCGGCAGTACAAAGTTTCATGGCAGCTTAGCCACACCAAAACAAGTGCAAACGTGCATGATGGCATGACAGAGCATTTGAAAGTTCTAACTACCCCTATTACATGCTCACATGTGGAGCCACAAAATATTCAAAGTTTCTTCCCCTAACACACGAGGGGCTAGTCATTTTGGCGGCTTGTAGTAACTCACTTTCAGTGCTCTTCTGCGCCGGCTGCCTCAGGATCCTCCTCCGCCGGCTCATCTTCATTATCACCCTGCTGATCCTTCTGTACCCATCGGATTGATCAAAAAGATTCAAAATTTGAAGATTCCGCAACTAAATCTGAGGCGTCAACATCAGGGGCAAAGGTGTTCTTACGTCGGGGCAACACTAGCTCAAAGGGTTCATCCTTTGGTGCATTAACACGCTCATTTTTAGTGGGATACACATGATGATAGCGAGACAAGTCAACTTCATCCGCTAGGAGAGTTACCAATGGCCGGGTCTCCCTCATTAACTTCGCAAAATCGTCATGTGTGAATTTTGAGTCGTCCAGTTTATACTCAGGGAATCCATCTTTTAAAGCCGCCAGATCAAGCTCAGGCAAGTATGCTTTAGCACGAGCAAGAGCCATGTTAGCTCTAGCACGAGCCGCCGACTTGCGGAATTCAGTGACCTGATATGTCACCAACGTATCTATAATTTTTGCTTGTTCCATGTTGTTATATTATCATTCTTGGATGTTTTACAATCATTTTATAACAACTTTATAACATTTTTTGGGACTAACCTATTGACATAGTGCCAAAGTGCTAGTTGCTGTTTTTGCTTGTTTTTTACTTCGCAGAAAATCAATACCAAACGGAGTCCAATCGCGACGAAACTTTTTGGAGATTTTTTCTGGACCAAAAGACACCCAGTGGGCCAAACAACTGCCGGAGAGGTGGGCTATGGAGAGCACAACCCACCAGGGTGCGCCAGGGGGGCCCCGGCGCGCCCTGATGGGTTGTGCCCTCCTCGGCCCCCTTCCGCACCGCCTCTGATGCCTATAAATTTTCAAATATTCGGAAAACCCTAGGAGAGTCGACGAAACACAATTCTAGCCACTGAAAGTTCCAGAGCCGCGAGATCCAATCTAAACACCATCACGGAGGGGTTCATCTTCCTCATAGGTGCCTCTTCGATGATGCGTGAGTAGTCCACCATAGACCTACGGGTCCGTAGGCAGTAGCTAGATGGCTTCTTCGCTCTGTCTTATGATTCTCAATACAATGGTATCTTGGAGATCTATTTGATGTAAACTTTTGCAGTGTGTTCGTTGGGATCCGATGAATTTTGAGTTCATGATCAGTTTCTATCCATGAATATTATTTGAGTCTTCTTTGATCTCTTATATGCATGATTGCTTATAGCCTCGTATTTCTTCTTCGAATCTTTGGTTTAGTTAGGCCAACTAGATCGATTTTTCTTGCCATGGGAAGAGGTGGTTTGTGATGGGTTCGATCTTGCGGTGTTCTTTCCTAGTGACAAAAGGGGCAGCAAGACACGCATGTATCGTTGCCATTAAGGATAACAAGATGGGGTCTATTCCTACATGAATAGATCTTGTCTACATCATGTCATCATTCTTATTGCATTACTCTATTTTTCCATGAACTTAATACACTAGATGCATGCTGGATAGCAGTCGATATGTGGAGTAATAGTGGTAGATGCAGGAAGGAGTCGGTCTACTTATCTTGGACGTGATGCCTATATAATGATCATCGCCTTGGATATCGTCATGAGTACTCGATTTTCTATCAATTGCCCAACAGTAATTTGTTCACCCACCGTGCGCTATACTCATGAGAGAAGCCACTAGTGAACGCTACGGTCCCCGGGTCTACTTTTCCGTCATATTGCTTTACGATCTACGTTTTTGCACTCTTTGTTTTCAGATCTACAAAACCAAAAACCTAAAAATATACTGCTGCCTATCTACTCCTTTTATTTGTGTTCTTGAGAGATCTATCTCTCCGATCTATCACTACCTATTCTATCTTATTACCGTAGAGAGATTGACAACCTCTCTTTTGCGTCGGGTTGGAAGTATTTGTTGTTTGTGTGCAGGTGCTGCTTTTTGGGTGTTGGTGATCCTCCTATTGGTTCGATAACCTTGGTTTCATAACTGAGGGAAATAATTACCGTTGCTGTGCTGCATCATCCCTTCCTCTTTGGGGAAATACCAACACAGTCTCAAGCCATGTCAAAGGAATTTCTGGCGTCGTTGTCGGGGAGGAAGCGGTCTGTTCTACGTGCCTATCGTAGACGCCGAGGGGACTCCACCATCATCTACCATGTTCCTAATCACAAATCTCATCTCCTTGCAATTACATTATTTGCCATTTGCCTCTCGTTTTCCTCTCCCCCACTTCGCAAAATTTGCCGTTTTATTCGCCCTCTTTCTCGTTCGCCTTTTTCTCGCCGGATCTCTTCTTGTTTGCTTGTTTGCTATCTTTGCTTGTGTTGCCATGTGCCTTCTATTTGCTTGCATCTTCGCTTGCTAAAAAATTATTGATATGGATCCTCATCCACTTGCTAATCTTTTCAAAAGACCAAATTATGATGAACCAATTGCTAGTGAGTTGAGTGCACTTGATTATCTCTATGAAGTTTTGCTTGAAAATGATGAATCTGAAAATTTTGATGAAGTGTTGAAAGAAGAAATTTATAAGGTGGTTCATGATAGTTCCTTGAATGATGAGCATGATTGCAATGTTGCTAGTATGAATTCTCCAAATATCCATGATGCTAATGATATGCAAAGCCACAAGCTTGGGGATGCTATGTTTGATGAAGATGATATTTCTAGTCCCCCAAGTTTTGATGAGCAAATATATTATGAAGATTGCATGCCTGCTATTTATGATGATGGTGATGACACATATGCTACAATGAGTAATGATAACCATGAAACTTATCATCATGGTCTTAATTTGCAATGTGGTTACGTCAATCAAGTGTCTCATGATAGTTATTTTGTTGAGTTTGCTCCCACTACCAT
Organism: Elymus sibiricus; assembly: GCA_039707655.1. Lineage (NCBI taxonomy): Eukaryota > Viridiplantae > Streptophyta > Magnoliopsida > Poales > Poaceae > Elymus > Elymus sibiricus. Next base: position 239,196,186 of record CM077667.1, on the reverse strand, counting down.
GGATGATAAGGAATTTGCTTATGAGGAGAGTAATGAAAATTCTATGCTTGTGCATCATGAAAAGAATGATTTATCTGATAGTTATATTGTTGAATTCCTTCATGATGCTACTGAAATTTATTATGAGGGAGGAAAATATGCTTGTAGGAATTGCAATAATATCAAGTTTCCTCTCTATGTGTTCAAAGTTTTGAAGCTATGCTTGTTTTGCCTTCCTATGCTAGTTGATTCTTGTTCCCATAAATTGTTTGCTCACAAAATCCCAATGCATAGGAAGTGGGTTAGACTTAAATGTGTTTGTCATGCTGTTCATGATGCTCTTTTGCATATTTCAATTACTACTTTTTATGTGAGCATCCTTGAAATCATTATGCCTAGCTAGGGGCGTAAAATGATAGCGCTTGTTGGGAGGAAACCCAATGAATAAATAAATTTTTGCTTTTTCCTTTCTGCTTTTGAGTGTTGACACAATTATGCCTCTGTTATGATCGTGTTTTTATGGTTTATTTAGTGTTTGTGCCAAGTAAAGTCTTTAGGATGATTCATCGGATGAGTAGAAGTGATACTGAATCTGAAACAGAAACTTTGCGTCCAGTATATGAATTTTCATTTTTGCTGGAACGTGATCTTGAGCTGAAATTTTAACACAGTGTTTCTATACAAGTTCCTTACGTTTTCCTAATTTTCAGAATTTTTAGAGTTACAGAAGTATGGGTATAGTACAGATTACTACAGTCTGTTCTGTTTAAGACAGATTCTGTTTTCGTTGCATTGTGTGCTTGTTTTGATGAATCTATGGTTTGTATTGGGGGCTATAAGCCATGGTAAAGTTAAAATGCAGTAGGTATAATGCAATAACAAAATATGAATGGGTTTGCAATAGGACCTAAAGTAGTGATTTGCTTTCTTATACTAACGGATCCCACGAAGATTTTGTTGAGTTTTGTGTGATTGAAGTTTTCAAGTTTTGGGTGAGATCACGATGGTGAAGGAATAAGGAGTAGCAAAAGCCTAAGCTTGGGGATGCTACCGCACCCCCAAGATATATCCAAAGAGAAACAAGCAACTAAGCTTGGGGATGCCCCCGAGTGGCATCCCCTCTTTCTTCTAACGACCATCGGTATTTTACTTGGAGCTATATTTTTATTCGTCACATATCATGTGTTTTGCTTGGAGCGTCTTGTATCTTTGTTTGCTTTTTTTGTTAGTTTTTTTCCTTTGTATCCTTGCTGTACACACCTATTTGAGAAAGCCAAAATCATGCTATGATTTGTTAGAATTGCTCTATGTGCTTCACTTAAACCTTTTGAGCTATAGAAATTGCTCTAGTGCTTCACTTATATCTTTTTGAGCACGTTGTGCTTGGGAACTTTTGTAGAAATACTCTCATTCTTCACTTAGATTAATTTGAGAGTTAGTAAATTTTGAAGAAATCCTCTCATGCTTCACTTATACCTATTTGAGAGATGAAATCTTTATGCTCATGTGCTTCACTTAAATTTATTTGAGCTTGCCAAAAAGCAATGGCAATATATGAAACTAGTCCCAAAGTGATAGATATCCAAGGTGGATATAATAAAAACTTTCATGAAGATCATTGGACAAATTAAACTTGATTCCTTGTAATAGTTTTGAAACATGATGATAGTAATATGTGAGTCATGTTGATGAGTAATTATGCTTAGTAGGAATATTGGTGTTGAGGTTTGTGATTCCCTATGCATGCACGAAAGTCAATAGTTATGCAATGAAGTTACATCCTACTTGTGGTGCATTATTCGGTGTTAGTTATGTTCAATGCTCACTTATGTGAATTTTCGTTTTTTGGTTGGGTTGCTTCCCAATCTATTTGCTAGCCTTCACTTGTACTAAGTAGAAATACTACTTGTGCATCCAAAATCCTTAAACCAAGTTTTGCCATATGAGTCCACCATACCTACCTATATGCGTTATTTCCATGCCGTTCCAAGCAAATTTGTATGTGCCATCTCTAAAATTTTCAAAATAAATTTTCTCTTTTGTGTGCCCGTATTGCTCATGAAATGGTGGGGAGTGTCCAATATTTTTCCATGCTAGATCTGTTATTCTCAAGATGAGTGTTTATTCATTTGTCATTGCACGACAGTGCGGCTGTAATAGGGATGCCCATTCCCAAAATGAAAAAGAAAACATATTTACTTTATATTGTCAAATAATAAATTCCTTGGAAACTGTTGGTATGGAAGGCAACCGTGGATACGGCCCGCCATGGAAACTGAAAGTTTGGTGGAAAAAGGAATAAACTTTATTTTCTGTTTGGGAACCGCCTATGATATATCTAACATGGAAACTATTGTGAGCTACTTTGTCCTTTTCGTTGACAGGAAAAGCATGCCACCCAAAATATTTTTCTCTCTCAATTTAAACCTTGAGCTCTGGCACCTCTACAAATCCCTACTTCCCTCTGCGAAGGGCCTATCTATTTACTTTATGCAATTTTTATTTTTGTTTGAGTCTCCATCTTCTCATATAAGCACCAACTAGGGGGCACTATGATCGTACTTGAGCATTGGGCATAGCTAATATTTGAGTGTGTTTCACGAATGGATCAATGATTGAGCATGATGGGCTAGGGATAACTTTCTTTATTGTTGATATTTTGAAAGACATGGTTGCTTGTTGACTTCCTTGAGTATTGAAGTCATTATGTTAAAACTAGACTATTGCTTTGAATCATTATAAGTCCAAATGTCCATGCTATACAAAAGAAAAGAATGTGATGAACATGTTAGGCAGCATTCCACATAAAAAATTCTGTTTATATCATTTACCTACTCGAGGACGAGTAGGAATTAAGCTTGGGGATGCTGATACGTCTACAACGTATCTATAATTTTTGCCTGTTCCATGCTGTTATATTATCATTCTTGGATGTTTTACAATCATTTTATAACAACTTTATATCATTTTTTAGGACTAACCTATTGACATAGTGCCAAAGTGCCAGTTGCTGTTTTTGCTTGTTTTTTACTTCGCAGAAAATCAATACCAAATGGAGTCCAATCGCGATGAAACTTTTTGGAGATTTTTTCCTGACCAGAAGACACCCAGTGGGCCAAACAACTGCCAGAGAGGTGGGCTGTGGAGAGCACAACCCACCAGGGCACGCCAGGGGGGCCCCGGCGCGCCCTGATGGGTTTTGCCCTCCTCGCCCCCTTTCCGCACCGCCTCTGATGCCTATAAATTCTCAAATATTCGGAAAACCCTAGGGGAGTCGACGAAACACAATTCCAGTCGCCGCAAGTTCCAGAACTGCGAGATCCAATCTAAACACCATCACGGAGGGGTTCATCTTCCTCATAGGTGCCTCTCCGATGATGCGTGAGTAGTCCACCATAGACCTACGGGTCCGTAGGAAGTAGCTAGATGGCTTCTTCTCTCTCTCTCTTATGATTCTCAATACAATGGTCTCTTGGAGATCTATTTGATGTAAACTTTTGCGGTGTGTTTGTTGGGATCCGATGAATTTTGAGTTCATGATCAGTTTCTATCCATGAATATTATTTGAATCTTCTTTCATTTCTTATATGCATGATTGCTTATAGCCTCGTATTTCTTCTTTGAATCTTTGGTTTAGTTAGGCAAACTAGATCGATTTTTCTTGCCATGGGAAGAGGTGCTTTGTGATGGGTTCGATCTTGCGGTGTTCTTTCCCAGTGACAGAAGGGGCAGCAAGACACGCATGTATCGTTGCCATTAAGGATAACAAGATGGGTTCTATTCCTACATGAATAGATCTTGTCTACATCATGTCATCATTCTTATTGCATTACTCCGTTTTTCCATGAACTTAATACACTAGATGCATGCTGGATAGCGGTCGATGTGTGGAGTAATAGTGGTAGATGCAGGCTGGAGTCGGTCTACTTATCTTGGATGTGATGCCTATATAATGATCATCGCCTTGGATATTGTCATGACTATTCAATTACTCATGAGAGAAGCCTCTAGTGAACCCTACGGCCCCCGGGTCTACTTTTCCATCATATTGCTTTCCGATCTTCGTTTTTTGCACTCTTTGTTTTCAGATCTACAAAACCAAAAACCCAAAAATATATTGCTGCATATCTACTCTTTTTATTTGTGTTCTTGAGAGATCTATCTCTCCTATCTATCCCTACCTAATCTATCTTATTACCGTAGAGAGATTGACAACCTCTCTTTCGCGTCGGGTTGCAAGTATTTGTTGTTTGTGTTCAGGTGCTACTTATTGGGTGTTGGCGATCCTCCTACTGGTTCAATAACCTTGGTTTCATAACTAAGGGAAATACTTACTGTCGCTGTGATGCATCATCCCTTCCTCTTTGGGGAAATACCGACGCAGTCTCAAGCCACGTCATGACCCACTAAGGCACGGTGGATAGTTGTTTCAGCATGTCTTTGATGCTCCTTGGCGGATATTTCAAATTCTTCACTGCCATGATGGAAAAGATAGATCTTGTGAATAATTGCTCCACATAAGTGAATATGGCCTTCAACTTGATAATGGGATGCTTCACCAGGCTATCATCTTTTCGACCTACATACAAAAACAAGTAAGGCAATGAGATGCCATATCATCATAACCCGGCAATTCAAAATAAACAGAGATATAAGTACATACCAAATATGGTAGTCAGCATCTCGTTTATGTGCTTCATGAGTGTGAGATGATTTTCTTTTAAGGAACCAAGTTTCCCCTCACCTTTTTTAGTGCACTTCAGAAGGGCGGCTTTTTGTTCTTCAAAACTTTTCTTGGCCTACAGAAGATGGTCATTGGCTTGGCGAGCAGAGTCCTCAAGACGAGCGCCAAAAGTTCCGCCTCAGTGTAACAGCCCGAGACCGACGCTCTAGAAGATTCCCCTTTTATTCCGTGGTCATCGTGTGATTTGTTTGGTTGTTGTATTCATCATCGCATCATTCGCATCATCCGCACTGCATTGGCACTCTGTTGCCATCAGTTTTAAAAACTTGCATCCATCATTAGTCGCCGATTCTCCCCGTTTTTGTCATCGACCGTTTCAAGACCAACCACACACGCACGTGCCCGCGATATCTTTAAATTTTTTTTTTAAAAGTGGGTATAAAATATTCTCGGATTGGGTCGAAATTTGGCAGGCGGTATGAAGCAAGCACTTCCGAGGACACATGGGAATATTTGTCTAGTCATGTTCATCATGTTGAGTTGATTTGCATTTGTTACTTTGATAATTTGATATGTGGGTGGACCAGTGCTAAGGTGCTGTTCTTACTTGAACAAGCAACTCACTTATGATTACCCCCTCTCGCAAGCATCCACAACTATGAAAGAAGAATAAAGATAAATCAAACCATAGCATGAAACGTGTGGATTGAAATCAGCCCCTTACGAAGTAACACATAAACTAGGGTTTAAGCTTCTGTCACTCTAGCAACCCATCACCTACTTATTACTCCACAATGCCTTCCCTTAGGCCCATTAGATGGTGAAGTGTCATGTAGTCGACGTTCACACGACACCACTAAAGGAAGCAACAACATACATAGCATCAAAATATCGGACGAATACCAACTTCACTTGATTACTTATAAGAAGACTTCTCCCTTGTCCTCAGGAACAATAGTAACTACTCACACATCATCAACATGTTCAAGATCAGAGGTGTAATAATGATGATTAAGGATCTGAACATAATATCTTCCACCAAATAAACCAGCAAGCATCAACTACGAGATGTAATCAACACTACTAGTAACCCACAGGTACCAATCTGAGATTTTGAGACAAAGATTGAATACAAGAGATAAACTAGGGTTTGAGATGGGATGGTGCTGGTGAAGATGTGTAACAGCCCGAGACCGATGCTGTGGGGACCACGACTCATAAGTCGTGATCACCGAATGCACGTGTACAGTGATCCCAGAGATCAATGCTCACTGAACACACAGAAGCTGAATAACAAGAGTCTTACATCCATCCATACCGTCTTACACAAATAAAGACCATAAAGGTCATGTCTTACATGGATAGGGCCATGAAGGCCAAACACCAAACATAACTAGCAGCGGAAATCTTGAATGAAAGCATGAAGCCATGCCATCTTCCTTAACCCTACAAGCATTCTGATTGGGAAGCGTCCTAGTTAGCATGTTCGTCACCAACGAATTCTTCACCATATTCCTGCTATTCCATGCCTGGCCAATTAAATAACCAGTAGCAAGCCAATGAGTACTTCAAATGTACTCGCAAGCAACCCATGTTTTGGAACAAGGTGTAACAATGCATGATATAGCACTAAGTAGGTAAGTTACGGAAAGCTAATTTTTAAATGAAGTGACATGATCAAACAACTTGTAAGAGCATGCATCATGAGGTTGCAGATATCCATATGAACAGGTTACATATATCAATATAAACAGAGGTTGAACATCTCATGTTCAGACATTATGTCAAGTCATCCGACTTAGCTCAAGTATCATCTTTCTCACACACACACAATTTTGTGAATACAACAGACTGTCCTTGACCGTGGACACGGCTATTCGAATAGTTTTACACTCTGTAGAGGTTGCACACTTTACCCACAAGACTCGAGGAACTTCCATGTCATCCACAACTCGCGGTATATTAGATACCCGAGGTAAGTACACGAACATTTCCTTTCCCCTGAGGATACTAACAAAGAGTCCACTCGTTGGTGCCATCCCTCATGATGTACATCACAAGTATCATCCACGAGGGCACGCAACGGTGTGCCCGGTGTCTGTAAAAACAACCCATGATCGTCTTTCCCGGCACGACCCCATATCGAGAGCGAGCACGTCACTCCCGCCACTAGTAATGCGGGCTCTTTGCTAGCACTCACCCAAGTAATCAACAAAGCCCCGTCCCATAAGGGGTATCGTGGTTGTACATGTAGGGTTGGGTACGGTTGACAAATCTTATATCTAATCCATTTTTCGAAAACACACACACTCACTTGCCTCAATACTCCACTTCTTTATCAAGTGGTTACCTAGCTCAACATCATCTCCCTCGGGCATCAGAGGCACCTGACAGGGTTTTCGAAAAGTCTTTGAAATCATTTCCTTTCCGACACCATGCATAATCCCATCCCATTTGTGTAGCATCTACTTTAGCAACCTAACTACTTCCCACCCGCATAACCCTCATAAGGAGGTAGGGCCATGCACGATGCAAGTATCAACGAGAAAGTAACGAGGCATCCACCAAATCGGTCACCATATCACCATGATCAATTCATCGAAACATAAGGTGCTATATGTCATGCATGAAATAGTTTCTTAGGCATGGTCAAGGGGTTGCTTGCCTGGCTCAACAAAGTCCTCGGGGTCTTCAAAGTCTTCTGGTCCAACCCCCTCGTCAAGAACGTGATCTATCGTCGCAAAGTAACGGGGTACTATAAGGCAATAGCACAAAATAGGGAAAATAAATCACTCAGAAAAATGTCAAACTACTTTTGTAAAATACTAGAGTGAAAACTAAGAATACTAAAAATACTAGTTTCTGGTTTTGAAGTGTAAAAAGTTGTGAAAACTATTTTAACGGAGACTATTAAAGACTAAATAGTGTTTTAAATAAAAACAGCGTATAAAACCTTTTCAAAAATTCTCACAAGTGGCACAATCAAATAGGTTGGAATATTACAAGATTTGTGGAGTTGGAATTGTTAGATTTGGAGATTTATTTAACTCTATGGATGTTTTGCAAAACAGAAGGAAAATAGAAAAGGAAAAAGGCCCACAGTGCCCTGGGCCAGAATCGGCCAGCAGCTGGGCCAGCCTAGAGCTGAGCAACCTAGCCGAGTTGCGGACGCGCGTGCGGGACCCAGTGTCAGCGAGAGGGAGGGGAGCGAGGGAGGTGTGGGGATGACAGGGGGGTCCCACCTGTCATCTCCCACCTCGGAACAGAGAGGCCGACGAGGTCACCGTCGGCGAGGTAGGGCACGACGAGGGATGGCGATCATGGGAATGGACTTAGGGGCTCGTCGCCATTCCAGAGAAGGCGGAGGCAATCGATGGGGAGGTCGCGGTCGCCGGCGACGAGGAAGCCGTGGCGGAGAAGCTTCGGGCGTGCTCCAAGCCGACGAATCCTGAAGCAAATCGCATGGGAGGAAGGGGGAAACGCATTAGCGAGCTGAGGGAGGAGCAGGGGAAGAAGAATGAGCACCGGAGGAGGCCTGTACCCGGAGATCTCCGACGAGCCGAGCCGCCGGAGCTCGGGCTCGATCTCGAGCTCAGGCGACTCCAGGGCTGATTTGGTGCCACAGGAGGGCGATTGGGGAGGAGAGAGAGCCAGCAGAGGGGAAACAGGGGTCCGGGAATGCTTTATATAGGCGGGACGCGAGTCCACCGTAGACTCATGCGTCGGCGAGGTCGAGGCCGAGGCCAGAGGCCATGGGAGGCTGCAGAGGTGCGTCTGGGGGTGTCCTGGGGTCGGTCTAGGCCACGGGGAGAGAAGAAAGAGGGCGGGGGAGCGCGCGCGTGCGAGGGAGGGGATTGGCCGAGAGGGGCGGTGTCTGGCGCGCGCTGGGGAGGGTCTTGGAGGGAGAGAGAGGAGGGGGCCGGCAGTCCAGCGTGTTGCGGACGCCAAGGTCCCCCGACTGGCACGAGAAGGAGGCTCGAGGTGGCCGGGCATGGGCAGGAGAGGGAGGTCAACCCTCTGCCTATCCTGTAGCGCGCTCCAGAGCACATCTTTGGCCGGCGTGATAGGCTTTTGGTGCGCTCTAGCGTGTCCACAAGTGTCCATCGTCTGCACACGGGTTAAACAAAGGGTAAAAGGGGCATGGGATGCTCTGGAACTTGCCAGGAGGGAGAGAGAGCTGAGAAAAGGGGAAAAAGTGGCTGTCCAGGGGGTGCAAGTTGGATTCCCACCCCCTCAATCAAGGAGTTGGCCGTTGGGAAACTTATTGGAGGTGAGAGGGGGTCTGCTGGTGCTGTGGTAAAAATTTGGGGTGAAGGAGAACACTGGAAGGGGTCAAAACATGGCTTTTACCATACTACCAGAAGGTGTTTGATGATGATTTGGGAAAGTAAAAGGAGTTTGCTTGCCATGATATTTACCAGGATCAAAGTGAAGGTAGAAATAAGGTTGATCACCAAGTTTGAGCTTATATGAGGAAAGTTGGCAATGTAAACTTTGTAAACCCTAGAAATTAATAGAATCAGATTTCTGTAGATCCAGGCATGCAAATCTATTCTCATTAATTCACCACTTGGTGTAGTAGCATTATTTGGGGATTAGAACATGTCCACAAAGTTTGGGGTCAATAGGAGACAGTTGACACTGTAGACTTGCTCAAATGTATCTCTAGACAGGAATAGTTTTGGGACATTTTGGTGAGCCAAAATAATTTGGATTGGGATGAAACTTGGCAAGATCATCATATTGGGCATTTGTGACTGATAGAATTTTCCTGGATTTATTTAAGAATATTTCCTATAGAAATATTTCAAAAGCTTGAAACAGATACAAAGTGTTTTGGAAGGTTTTGTCTAATATTGTGAACAAGACCATGTGTTGAAACTCATATATATGGAAAATATATGTCCATCGAGTTTCCCTAAATTTTCTCAAATATTTTGAAAGCATAAAAATAATTTTTCCCTAGGAAGGACAATTTCTGGCCTCAATTAAAAGCCTTTAAATAAAATAAGAAAATAACCGTAAAAATTAATATTTGGTGATTTTGGGAAGTCTTATATCTAGTAGGTTTCAAATAAAGTCTTTGGTGCAAAACATTTGACCCAATTTGAGGACTTGTAGCACAAACCTCAATTCAGGGGTTTTTGAAAACCTAATTTGAATAAATCCTTTTTGGCCAAAATAATATTTGATAAAAACACTTTTAGGTACTATACACATGGCATGATCATTGGGCAGGGAGTTTGGATCAAGGAAGTGAGTTTTGAAAGAGGAAGAGTCTTTGGATGCCAAAACACAATCAACCAAACAAGAAATCAAACGATCAATTCAAACATGCACTAGTACCCAAAAAGTTTTAAATGGGTCCAAATTTTATAAAATCAGAGTCATAGCAAAGTGATACAACACACGGTGTGACAGACGCTCCAGATGCATTCCATTTATTTTGAGTTTCGCCGTGTGATTTATTTGGTTGTCGCATTAATCATCACATCATTCGCATCATCCACATAGCATCGACACTCCTTTGCCATCATTTTTTGAAAGTTGCATCAGTCCATAGTTGCCGGTTCTCTCCATTCTCATCGTTGACCATTTTGAGACCAACCACACAGGCACGTGCCCTCGGCATTGATAAAATATTGTTTTTAAAAGTGCGTATAAAACTTTCTTGGAATGGGTCGAAAGTCGGCGTGCGGTCTTAATATATCGTAGGTAGACCGCCTCCCAAATTTCGTCACATTCGGAGGTCGTTTGATACCCCAACGGATAACTATAGCGACACTATAGCCGGATAAATCGTCGGACGTTTCGGTTTATAAAAAAACAGTCACGGGCCACAACCTTCCCTCCCATCTTAGCCCAACCCCTCTACACAGCCCAACTAAGCCCAGCAAACCCACCTCTCCGATCGGACCTTCTGATCGCGACCGGAGGGTCGAAAAACACCCCAAAACTCTCTAACCTTCCCTATATAAACACCTCCCCTGCCTAAAATGGACAAACCCTAGCCCTAACCCACCACCTACCTCTATCCGCTGCCACCTCCTCGAAATCCATGCCGGCTAGCCACCGCCACCACTTGACATCGCCCTGAGCCTCCGCCTACACCACCCCTGTGCCGCAACGCGTCCCACCAGCGCCCCAGCCAGCCTCTGTCCTCCTCCCACCGCGGCCCAGATCTGGCCCGCCCGGGCCCGGATCCGTCGCCTTCGCCCACGGCAAGCCAGCATGATCGCACCGCTCGGGAGTGCATCGCCGCCTCGGCACGCGAGCTCCTCGTCCGACCAACCACGCCGCCGGCGCCGAGCGTTCGTGCCGCCGCCAAGTTCCGCTGCACCCCGCCACCAGCCGGCGAGCCGGCGCCGCAGCCCCTTGGTCCCCGTCTTCGTCTGCCAGGCCGAGGGCGTCGTCGCCCGCCATGGCTCCGCCCCTGTGCCGCCCGGCTCCTGCCTTCGCCGCGTCGGCCCCGTCATTGTCGCCTCGTGCCCCGCAACCGTTGGAGATGGACGGATCCGGGTCGCCCCACCGCGGATCCTCCGTCCTCGTCGCCCCAATCCCCTCGCCGGAGTAGCCGCGCCTCACCGTCGTTCGTCTCGTTCTGATCTGGATCGGGAGGAGCAACCGCTCGTGCCGCCCCGTTAACCGGCTCCAGCTCCTGCGTGGGCCCCGCGGCCCAGCCGTCGGCCCAGTCTGACCGGCCCAAGTGGTCCGTGGTGAGAAACCCTCTAAGCCCCGCCCGTTCGTCATTTTAAGGTTTTTGCGAATGTGCACTTTGGTCCGTCGGGTGAACGTTCACTATTTAGCCTATCAGATGAACAGTGTTAAAAACGACCAAGTCCCAGAAAACTGCAGGTTTTACCAGCATCATTGCATTTTGTGACGCTTGTATCTCGATAACTGCGCATCGGATAAAAATGTTCTATATATGAAAAATGTTCTACTCAACATGCTCTACATCATGATGGCATTTGAAGTCATATTAGGATTCATCCAAGTGCTCAAACCTCTGTTGCAAAAGTGCATCTCATCCTAATGTGTAAAACTTCTATTTTATTCAAAGTTTCGTGGCTGATTGCATCTAAACCGTAGGCCTTTTGCATGTGGTTTCTTCATGAGATGTGGTCTATGTTATGTGTACTTTGATGCCATGCCATTACTTGTTAGGTAAAACATCCATAGCATGTCAATAGGTTGCGCTAAAGTAGCTATCGTGTTAAATATGTTTTTCTGTTAGCGATAAGTTCCATTTTGCGAAGCTCATAGTAAGCAATCCAAGCTTGATATGAAATTGTGCCAATGGAGTAATTTGTAGTATGCTATGTCTACTTGCTACTAGTATACTTGTGATGCACATAGATGATTGTTATGCTACTGTTATTGCCATGTAAACATGCTTAGTCAAACTGTTGTTTTGGGAGATGGATTGAAACTTAGTCAAACTGTTGTTCTGGAATCTGGATTGAAACTTAGCTTTTTGCCTTGATGACTGCTATGGATTCATAGCTCTTTTGCAAATGCCCATCTTGGATGAATTGAAGTGCATGTTATGTTATATGTAGATGTGCCATTTGATTCCACAAAATAGATGTGATACATACTTGTTTCTTGCTGTCAACATGCCTACCTGATAAAAACTGCTGCTCATGTCAACTCTAATTTTCACTAAGTGTGAGAATTTGATTATTTCATAATGCCATATTGTGTTGATGCTAGACATGATTATGTGCATAATTAGACCTTGCCATTATGGAATGCATTGAAATGCATCATGTCCTCTAACATCCTGTAAATTTTCATGCCAGGTAGCATATAGCTTCTTGCTGTCAATATGCCTTCAAATCAACCTTGCTCTGCTAAAAACTGTTATTTTCACTAAGTCATAACTGTTGTTCCAAAATACACCTTGTGAGCTCATTTGCTATTGATCTGTGCTTCTATTCAATTTTCTTCTATGAGATGAATTGTTGTGCATCATGTAGTCTACATCCCCATATCTTTGTTGTGCATTTTAGAGTGATGTAGCTTATGGTTTTGTGGGTTGGAACATGCCATGTTGCCGTTTTGGGCGGATTTGAACAAAAACTTGTGTTGGGTGTATTTGTTGCACCGTTGCTCTGTTTTGTACATGTTAGAAATGTAACTTGCTTAGAATTTTATGTAGTTGCATATTATCATGTTGCATGCATGTTTTGAAAAGTTTGTAGGTGTTGTTTGCATGCATTTTGCATTCATGTCATATTCATCTTGTGTTTGTCATATCTTTTAGGCCGTAGCTCCGTTTGAATGATCTATATATGTATATCGCCTAGAATGACGGGTAGAATCGCACGATGCATTTTTTCCCTGTTTAATAAATATAAAATATGTTTAGTTCAGATCTGGACCAAATTCATAATTTGCATATGGGGTCTTTTCGGAAATATTATATGTTGTTTCCAACCTCATTTAAAATGCCTAGATAGATAGTTTATTGATGCTTCACCTCTTGCCATGATAAAAACAAATAAACTTTCCATGTAAATAAACGAGAGTGAACTAAATGATTCGAACGTGGAGTTTCGTCATATTGTAACTCGTTGCATAATTAACTTCACTTAATGTGTAGTAGTTGATTGTTGTGCTTGCCATGCCTTGCATATTCAAACCGGAAATGCATCATCCTTGTTTGTGCATCATGAATATGTTGTGGTGTTTACCGTGTCATTGGTTTGTTTTCGGATTGCTTCTAATTGATAGAGTTCCGAAAGCGTTTGGAGTATGAGGATTCGTTCGACTACGTTGGTTCGTCTTCTTCATGGATTCGTTCTTCTTCCAAGAGGGATCTCAGGCAAGATGATAATTTTCCTGGATACAACTACTATCATTGCCATGCTAGTTGTCTCGTTTCTATCGCTATGTCTTGCTACCTACCACTTGTTTGTCAAGCCTCCCAAAATGCCATGATAAGCCTCTCACCCTCCACATCCCAACAAACCATTGTTTGGCTATGTTACCGCTTGCTCAACGCTTCTTATAGCGTTGCTAGTTACAGCTGCAGGTTGTTCCATGTGACAACATGGATATCTTGAGATATAAAAATATTATTGCTATTTAATTTAATGCAAATATATACTTGGTAAAAGGTGGAAGGCTTGGCCTTTTGCTCGGTGTTTTATTCCACCTTTGTCGCCCTAGTTACTTGTGTACCAGTGTTATGTTCCATATTGAGCGCTCCTAACATGCTTGGGGTTGTTATGGGGACCCCTGGATTTTCATTTTGGGATAAAACTCTTCTTGCAAGGCCCAACATTGGTACTCCATTTGCCTGATAACTAATAAAATTGCATAGGGACCCGCCGGCACCCGCGTATAATTAATCAACCCCCGGGTCTGTGCTCCTCATGAGTGTTGGTCCAAACTAGAGCACCGTGCGGGGCCAACCCTGGGCAACTCGGGAGATTTCTATCAGGCCACCCTACGCTTCGCTTATCTGTCATGTCCTGAGAACAAGATACATGGCTCCTATCGGGTTCGTCGACACGTCGGGCGGTCTTGCAGGATTTGTTTTACCTTTCTTGAACAACTTGTGCACGGGATTCCAAGGATACTTCGGGTTACCTCGAGGTTGAGGTTTTCCACCGGGATTCCGAGGATACTACGGGCTATCTCGTGGTTGAGGTTTTCCATGCAGCTTGTGGCTAGTTTGTGATGGATGAGTAGGAGCACCCCTGCAGGGTTAAATCTTTCTGAAAGCCGTGCCCGTGGTTATGTGGCAACTTGGAAATTTGTTTAACACTCGGTCATAGCAAACTTGAATTAAACTCAATTAAAATACACCAACCGTGTGCGTAACCGTGACTGTCTCTTCTTGTGAGTTCTAAACCAAGAGAGAACATGGTGGGGTTATGATTGACTCCTAAGTAGGTGTTCAGGATCACTTCTTGATCATTACTAGTTCACGTCCGAGTATGCGTAGATCACCCTTCTTATTCTTGTACTCATAAGTTAGCTACTCAAATAAAAGCTTAGTGCTTGCTGCAGCCTCACCACTTAACCATATCTCACCCATTAAGCTTTGCTAGTCTTGATACCCTTGGAAATGAGATTGCTAAGTCCCTGTGACTCACAGATTACTACAACAAACATTGCAGGTACATGTAATGCGATGCTTTGACGTGAGAGAGATGCTTGTTTGATATGGAATTCTTCTTCTTCTTCATCGATCATAGGATGGGTTCCAGGCTGGCAGCCTGGGATTAGCAAGGTGGATGTCGTTTTAATCGTTTGATTTCATCCGTAGTCGGACCCTGCTCTTTTGTATGGTGATTGAATGTATTGTTGTATTTGAAATGATCATGATTTAGCTTGTGGCGAGTGTAAGCCAATTCCATATACTCATCTCTTCTTTACATGTACTTCTAACAATATCCATTCTTGTCAAACGACGAGATGCGCTTCTATCCTTGTCGAAGCCCTCGAGCCAAAAATAAGGATAGGACCGCATCTTGGGTGTTAAAACTTGGTATCAGAGGAGTGCTGACCTAGGAGCCCCCCTGATTGATCGAACTTGGTTGAGTCGAGTCTAGTGAAAAACTATTTTGAGTCTAGTTATATACCGGAGAGTAGGAATTCTTTTTACTCCTCTTCCCTTCATCGCTCTGGTGAGGAATCCTGACGTAGGAAATTATAATTCTACCCCTCTTCTCACTCAAAATTTTTTAGGATCACGTAGGTATTTGATGTCGATGTGACAGAATTCTGTACTTGGTCCTTCTTGTTTCTGGGGAGTAGAGCTCGAAGGGGTTCTTGACACATCGTTATCGTTCGGTTTCCTTAGTATCTTAGGACGAGGATGTTCAAAATTTCTTCAATACTATTTGTCGCAACAGGAGTTTGGCGTCACCCGGTACTAGGGAGAGCGTCCAGTTGTACTGCCATAATTAGTATCGTTGTGATTACGAAGGTCTGAGGTAGACTAGTTTGCGGAGTTTCTAGGATTATGTTGTGGAAGGTTGCAGGTGCAGTTGTAGCTGATTACCTTGGGTACGTTCCTCGGTCCGCAACTCAAATCGCATAATAGAGAAAGTTCGAAAGTTCTTAGGTGGGAATTCAAATAGTTACCTAGGATTATCCTTCCACCAAATGCAAATTGGTTATGTATGTGTTTCCGGCTTAATTTGCAGCCTTCATCATTTGTTTTGTTGGAGTATGGTAATTTGAGTTGCTTCGATGTCAAATGTTGTTTTCATATCTTTCCTAATTGGTGTTCTCATATTTCTATGGGAGTGCTAATTCTTTTGATGAATCAAATTGTCATGTCAAATCTTATTCCTAACTGGAGTGCTTCTCTTCAAGTGAATTTAATCCTCTCCAATATTGCAAGATCGATCCTCATATTTCTTTCCGGAGTTCGTTTCATCTGTCTAAGTGTCTTTATTTTTTCCACCCTCCCACCCTTTTTCTTCTGGCACCAGACATCTCGAATTAAGTGTCATTTTATCCAGGTGATACCTTTGCATCCATTTTCTTCAGGTTTCTATCCGGTGTTCCCAATGTGAAGGTCCTCAAGAGCTTCATGTTCATCATTCTTCGTTCTTGTTTTCTTCTCCGATGGATTCAATTCAAGCTTTTGGTATTCATCATGTCCTTTTCTCTCTCTATTCTTTTCCGGCGTGCAGAAGATACCTCAAAAAATCCATGTTTCTATTCAAAATCCTTTTAAATTATTTCGATGTTCTCACCTCACCAAGTTTTTATGTGTTCCGGTGCAATCTCTCTGTCTAAGCAATTTTTTCAACGGTGTTCTCTTTGGGTGGGCCCATAACCCACATGTTTTTCCCCAGGATCTTACCTGGCTCTTTTAATATTTTCTGGAGATCTCATGTTCTTTTCAAACGTGATGTAAGAATCAATTCCATCAGTCATATTCCTTCTTTAAGATCGCTTCGAATAATTTTCATCATTGACTCAACCTTTTCCTTATTCATTATTCCGGAGTGTCTCACTAATTCATGGTGGTGTTTCCCGCCATATTGAAGACCGAAGAAGAGTTTCTCTTAAATCCTTATCCGTTCTTTCAAAGATTCGTGGTTCAAGCTTCATGCTATCCTTGTAAATTGTTTTTGATCATGAGTAACTCCTCCCATATCTATCCGGAGCTTTTCAGAGTTGTTTTCATTTCTCGATCCTTCAAAGGCCATCATTTCAGAAGATTTCCTCGTTCTCAGCTTTCAGCTTTCGTTCTCAAATTCTTTCAATTGTTGTCTCTTCATTCGTATGTCAATTATTCCGGTGCCTTGTTGAAGTTTTCTCTTAGGCGCATCGTGATCTCTTCGTTCTCATGTTATTCCATTCATTCGTAATATCCTCATTCGTTTCAAATTCTTACCGGTGTTTCGTTCAAGACTTCTTCAAGCTTATGAATCTCTCTTCAATCTTTTCAAGAAGAATAAGTAGTATGTGAAATCCGTTGCTTGTCATCAATTTAAATTGATGAAGGATAAGCATAACATAAATCTTATTCTTGTTTCATCAACATGATTTCAATCCTTTTCCAGAGGTTGTTCATGGTATCAAATTCTCCATCATAAGTTGTTTATCCTTTCTTTTCCGGAGTTCCAAGTTTTCTCAAGTATCTTGTCGCGAATCTTCATCTAAATCTTGCAAGGCCATAATCTTATTCTTTAAACCTTCATTTCTTTTGATCATTCTTTTGTTGCGGAGGTTGCTCTCATCGAACCATCATCTCGTTTTGTTAAGATCATGTTATTTCCTTGCTTACCCATTTAATCGGAGTTTTGTGGCTCGCTTTTCAATTTCTTTCCATCATATCAAGTTTTGCCTCTCTTTTCTACCAAAGCGCTGCCCAAATTCTTTTCTTTCTCATTCCTTGTCTATCTCATTTCAACCAGAGTGGTTTTCAACTCTTCCTTTCCCTTGTGTTCTTACATCTATTTGCAACCTCCAAGTTTCATTGGTTTCACTCGTTTGTCAAAAAAGCAACTAAGTTTTACCTCTTCCTTTCCTATTCCTCTTCCTCTTCTCATTCTAAGATCTCAGGTCGAGATCTCTTGTTAGTGGAGGAGAGTTGTAACAGCCTGAGACCGATGCTCCAGATGCCTTCTGTCGAGGTTTTGTCACGGCATGATGTCCTCGAGAGAACTTAGGTGTGAGGCCATCGCAACTATGTGGCGGCTTGAGAGGGGTTGGTCGGATCGAGAGACGCGAGTTTACCCAGGTTCGGCCCCTCCGATGGAGGTAAAAGCCTATGTCCTGCTTTGTGTATATTGATGATGAGGATGATGTCGATTACAAGGGTGCGGGATCGCTACCTCTAATCTCGAGAGCCTCTAATCTGTCTATCTCTAATCACTTGAAGTTGTCTGTCTAAGATCTGTCTATTGAGACGTCTAAAAACTTGACCCTCTTGGGGTGACCCGCCCCTCCTTATATAAGTTGAAGGGGCGGTTTACATGTAGAGTCCAAGTCGGATTAAGACTTAACCTATTCTGACTTCCCATCGCGGGTTTCTTATGACGGGCTTCTCCCCATGGGCTTCGGAGTCCCAGGCTTCTTATCTCCAGACGGGCGGCTTTCAACCGGGCGGCTTAGAGCCGGGTTTATCTTCAAGAATCATCTTTAGGGACTCATCTTCAGGGACTCGTCTCCGGGACTTAACTGTCTGCCGGGTCATAACTGTCTGCCGGGTCATAACTGTCTGGTCTCACCCACCGGGTCGCACCTGCCGGGTCTCACATGCCGGGTCTCACCCATCGGGTCTCACCTGCCTGGTCTCACCCACCGGGTCTCCTTATGAGTTGTGCTTGGTCATGGGGAATATCCCCAACATTAGCCCCCAGTTTAGCTTTGAATTTATTCATGCTAAACTCTTGAAATAAGAATATGTAAAGGGACCGGTTCACTCAAAAATACCAGTTGACCAGCTCCTGAAAATTCTGAAACTCTGTCATATCAATACACTGACGCTGGCTCCTTGGAGAAAAAATAACCCTTATTATCAAATGCCTTGGTTTGATAAATTCATTTGGTTCCCTCATAACTGAGAATTTGAAGGCATACCCTCCTCATATCCATATTACCTGTAGCCCCAAGTCTTAAGAGGGAAACGTAGTGATAGCTTTAAGACGTGCTTAAATATAAATATTGCCACTCTAGAGAAATCCGGATTGTTCATCTGAGTCACCAGTCATAAGTTGAATGTTCCACATATGTAGCCCCCAAGTACCGGGTTCTCTTGCCTGCAGCAACCTGGAACTTGTAATTGCATTATGCTCATAATACTTCAGCCAGTGTAGCCCCCAAGGGCCGGGTCATTATGCAATAATGAGCAGGGACTTCTGCAGAGCTGATTATGTAGGCTTGATGAGCAATGTGTAGCCCCCAAGGGCCGGCTCAGTAAAATAATACTGGGTTGAGATTTAGAAAATTATTGAAGGCCGGCCGATCTCCCTAAGATAACCGGGTTCGTTGATAATGTCATGAGTTGAAAAGCAACTTGCATTAGCCCCCAAGTGTCGTGGTGCATGCTTGCAGCGACATGGGACTTGCATACTTGATATAATCTTGATTTGAATAATGTATCCCCCAAGTGCCGGGTCGTATGCCTGCAGCGACTCGGGACTATTCTTTCCATTGCAGAATAAATCATATCCATTATATGGACGATATTGCTGAATGCTTGGCATATCAATGTTGAACCATGCTCCCTGATGCGAGCTAGTATTTTTGAATGAGGGAATAACAACCATTACTCTGAAGGGGCTTTGAAAACCTCAATCATCCAATATAGGTTATGATAACCATAATAAAAATCCAGCCACATTGGCTATTTATGATTTGAATAATATAACCCGGTTTGAAAACCGGCTCCTGCAACATAAACCAGGATATCCATGCATATATGATGCATGGTATGATGATGCAATGATGATGCAATGTATGATGCAATGTATGATGATGTATGTGTATGATAACAAAGTATAAAAATGTCGGCTTTCAAGGCTCGACAAAAAGAGACTAGCTCTATCTCATTTTTTGAAAAACTCAAGTTTTGCTTCAAAGAAGCTTGACAGGAAAACCTTTCATCCCGTAAGCTGGCTCTCACATGACATAAATCTGTCGTTTAAACCTTAACAAGTTCAGGGTCTTAAAAAAGATTGATTGTTAAGAGTACGAACGCGCCACATAGCGGAGAGACTACAACAAACAAGGCGAGTTTATCCTAGCTCACTGTAAGCCGGCTCTCTCATGACAAAAGCCGCCATTTAAACCTTGACAAGTTCAGGGTCTTTGTACGAGATTGACTATGGAGTTCAGGGTCTCTTAGCAAGATTGACTGTCAACAGTTCGGCGGGTCACATGGCGGAGTAGCAAGTTGCAAACAGTCAGGTTTAACTCGAATATGGCATATAAAGCCGGTCAAGAGGGTATGAAAGCTAAACTCAGTGAGTTGGAAGCCCCCAAGTGACCCATAATATGGCCTGGAAACCGATCAAGAAGGTAAGATAGCTATACTCATTGAGTAGGAAGCCCCCAAGTGACCCATAATATGATAAGCAAATAAGGCAGGATACCCATGTTTGAACCGCACATCGTAGCAGCTAGTTCTCTTTGGCAACGTTTAATTTTCTGAAAACTCGAACGTGCGAGAGATGAATTCCTTTTGAACCGGATGTTGAGCCGGATACCGAGATCTCAAAACTTTGTGAGAGACAGACTTCTCTTGAGCCGGGTTTTAAACCAGAACCTTTTCTTATAATTCGGAATCCTTCTTTTGAGTCGGAACTCTCAGATTGCTTGACACTTTTTCAGCTGGAAATTTTCTGACAGCCTTTAAACTTTCACCAATGTGGAAGTAGCCCCCGAGATCGGGTTATTTTTTCTCCAATGACCCGGGGTTCTTGAATTTGCTGAAACTAGCAACATTTGTTGAGTCATGTCTGTGTAGCCCCCGAGTCTTAAGACGACTCGAGGAGTTGGCTTGAGATTCTCCATACTTGGCCGTGGCATAAACCGGCATATAGTTGACAGCGGAAACGCTGGACTGTATTGAAGCTGGAGGCAAGGTGGCGAGTTTGATGACCTTCGTAATACTCATTGTATACCCTCGGCGTTGATAACGCAAGATGAATCCATGGAAGGTTGAGGTCTACCGTGGCAGGTTATAAATGACCACGTATGATTTGTGTCAGTAATACGGCTAGTGGTTCATCCCAGCTAGTTGTTGAAGTTTAAACAAACCGCAGTGGCGGTGACTTGTACGCCTATCCATTGAGCCATCCGGTGGAGGCGGAAGCTGATAATATATCATGACTTTCTCTAGAGTTGTTGGAACAGACCGGGCCGCAGGAGCGGTGACTTGCTTGCACTCAATAAGCAGCTCATGTAGAAGGGTGCAACTCTGGCGTGTTGATGTACACCGGACCGCGGGGGCAGACGGGATAGATGGCCGTGGTGTTGGAGGTGGCGCGGACATGAGCGCGTCGGTCACGAGCGCGGACGAATGAGTCGGATTGAAACTCTTCAAACTCGGCCATGATATAAACCGCCATATATTTTGAACAGCGGACCGCTGAAATTTATGTAAACCAGAGGCTAGAGGCGAGTTGATGATCCTCGCAATACTTGTTGTACATTCCCGGCATAAGTCATTTAACAAACTCCGTGACATGGCAGTCACCTTTGCAGTAGACTATTGTCCTGCATTAAAGAGATTGCAAGCCAGAGTAATTGTTCTCGAAAGAAAAAATATATACTGAAAAAGTAGATAAGGCGGATAGCACCTAATATTTCTATGGGATGTCGAGCCAGTCGTCATGACGAGGCGATTATGGAGATGAATCATCGGGCACAATTAACCAGCAACAACAGCGGATCAACTGCTGTTGTGAGCCGGCCGTGACAACAAGGCTGCTGAACTTATAGCTTGAACCACCTCTATTCCTCTTTAACAACTCCATGCCTCAACCACGATCTGTCCTCCCACTGAGTATCTTTTAGCAGTCATCCGTGATAATTTCTGAGAACTTGACTATTGTAATGGACAAGAGGTCCTCGAGAATCCAGAACCAGCCATTGAAAATTTTTAAGCATGAAATCTCTCTTCTTATATTCCAGCGAGTCAACGCCCCCTCTTATCTGACAGGAAGTGAGTCACAACAGCGGTGTTTGAAGCCAGGGCCGCAGCAGAAAATACTCCATCGGGGCTCACAGCGAAGGCAGCTTAGGTGACGCAGTCCAGTGTGCTGGCAACGCTGTCCGGCAAAGGCGGTTGGCAAGGGTGTAGCTAGGCCATGACGGCGGAGGCCAGCGTCTTAGGCGCGAGGCCGGGCGGCTTGGCGGTAAACGACTTATAAAATGGGGTGAGGTTGATAGACCGCAATAGTTTAGCTTTGGGGTGGAGACGAGGTTTAGAGACGAGGCCGAGTCCGGCTCGACGTGCGACAGCGGATGCTGGCGAGGTGGAGCTTGCTCCAGTTGCAGCGTTTGACGGTGCAGGCCGGCTCTCGGCGGCCGAGGCGGGTGAAGCGAGGCGGCTTGATCGACGGGGTGACTTGGAAAGAGGCACGGCAACTCGGCGCGTCGCGCATTGGGGGCGGACGACGGATAGGGTCATGGCGGCTCAACGGAGGTGGCTCGGGCGCGGAATCGAAGGCTCAAGTTTCACCCATCGTTTCTGCACTTTTCTTGCCGATCCAACTGAAAGTACAGGTTCACTAGTGCCCTCGTGGTAGAGGTGGACGGCGATGTGGAGCGAGACCCAAGGCGGCTCGCAGGGATCGCCGGCCGGCGACTCAATGCAGCTGCGGAGAGGCGCCGGCGAGGCGGCTCACGGCAGCAGGAGGCGACGTGAAGGCGGAGGCGGCTTGGTGACGCCGGCGAGTGAAGACGACCGGGCGGCAGCGGTGATCGGCCATGATGGAGCGGCGAGTTGAGGCGAGGCACGGCGGCGACTTGGCACGCCGGCGCCGGCGGCTTAAAGCGGGGCACCCTGACGGGGCTACGGCAATGCAGCGCCAGCGCGGCAGGCGGGTCGAGGGAGGCAGTCGAGGGCGGTGGCAGGGCCGGAGCAGGCTTGCTGGATGTGAGGAGGTGAGGCGGAACGCGGCCGCGGTGATGAGGTGAGGTAGAGCCGGCGGCTCGGTGGCGACGGAGGCGGAGCGACGCGGGCGGCGCGCGGGAGGAGCGGTGAGCCGGCCACGGCGCCTCGAGGCGACGGAGGCGGGGCGATGCAAGCACCCGACCCGCTGGACGGATGGAAACGGGCGGGGTGAGGCTGAGCCGGCCTGGCGCAAGTGCTGACGCGGACGAGGTGGGGTCAAGCGGAGCACGGCGGCGCAGTGCGCGGGAGCGGAGGAGTAGGGCCGGCACACGGCGGCTCAAGGCTCGGGAGCGGAGTAGCAGGGCCGGTGCATGGCGGCTCAAGGAACGGGAGCGGAGGAGCGGGGCCGGTGCAGAGCAGAGCGAGGCGCGGCGGAAACGGGCACAACCGGAAGCGAAGCGAGGCGCGGCGGAAGCGGGCACAGCCGGAGTGAAACCGGCTCGTACACGAGCTACCGTGGGAGGCGCCGGTGGAGTACGAGTGTACGTCCGCTTCGGGGGCGCCTAAAACATCGACGTTAGTATCCTCCTCTAGGTCATGGGCCATCCTTTTTTTATTTCCCCGTGGGTAGAGCGATCTCTGTATACGGACTCTCTTTTCTTTTTCTTCGCTTGACCGTTGCAACTGTAGCGCGTGCACGCGCGACCTCCTGGTGAGGTGCGGGTTTCGGCCTCCGGCTACACCCAGTGATTTGTTTTATGTGTGATGATGTGGAGCAACATTAGCTTGGTTGATGGATGTTCTACTGCTTAGAAGTAGTATGAGCAGCCGCCACAATGCACCTTAAGATTTGATGCATCGGCAAAACAGCCTATAGGAAAACGACGATCTTGGTGACTAGTCAGTTGATCGCTTGCTAGCCGCAACAGCCCCCGAAAAACTTCTTGTATCGCTGATCTCTGGACTTATCAATCTCAGGCACGTCTTTGACATGTGACAGAGGTAGCATATCCGA
Organism: Elymus sibiricus; assembly: GCA_039707655.1. Classification (NCBI taxonomy): domain Eukaryota; kingdom Viridiplantae; phylum Streptophyta; class Magnoliopsida; order Poales; family Poaceae; genus Elymus; species Elymus sibiricus. Next base: position 239,172,465 of record CM077667.1, on the reverse strand, counting down.
AGCAATCCTAATCTGTCTTGATCTCAATCTCATCATAGTGTTCGGACTGCCACCAAAATTTATTTTTTATCTTTGATCTGATTTGTTTCGTCGCATAATTTTTCCATCTCAAGCGGCGAACGTGGGAAGGTAACTTTTTTCCGTTGCTTAACTTTTTCTCCTTTCTTTTCAACCTTGTCTGATAAACTCGGAGTCGATGTGGCTCCTTCTTGGCGACTCTTCTTCATCTCGCGAGCTTCTCGGTCCTTGAAAGATTCCCTCCAAGAACACAACACCACCGTGCATGCCCCACGGTGGGCGCCAACTGTCATGGTTTTGTCACGGCATGATGTCCTCGAGAGAACTTAGGTGTGAGGCCATCGCAACAATGTGGCAGCTTGACAGGGGTTGGTCGGAATCGATAGACGCGAGTTTACCCAGGTTCGGCAACTCCGATGGAGGTAAAAGCCTATGTCCTACTTTGTGTATATTGATGATGAGGATGATCTCGATTACAAGGGTGCGGGATCGCTTCCTCTAATCTCGAGAGCCTCTAGTCTGTCTATCTCTAATCACTTGAAGTTGTCTGTCTAAGACCTGTCTATTGAGACGTCTAAAAACTTAACCCTCTTGGGGTGACCCGCCCCTCCTTATATAAGTTGAAGGGGCGGTTTACATGTAGACTCCAAGTCGGATTAAGACTTAACCTATTCTGACTTCCCATCGCGGGTTTCTTATTACGGGCTTCTCCCCATGGGCTTCTGAGTCCCAGGCTTCTTATCTCCAGACGGGCGGCTTACAACGGGGCGGCTTACAACCGGGCGGCTTAAAGCCGGGCGGCTTACAGCCGGGTTTATTTTCAAGACTCATCTTCAGGGACTCGTCTCCCGGACTTAACTGTCTGCCGGGTCATAACTGTCTGCCGGGTCATAACTGTCTGGTCTCACCCACCGGGTCTCACCTGCCGGGTCTCACCCACCGGGTCTCACCTGCCGGGTCTCACCCACCGGGTCCCCTTATGAGCCGGGCCTTGGTCGTGGGGAATATCCCCAACACCTTCCATTTATTTCGAGTTCCGCCGTGTGATTTGCTTGTTGTCGCATTCATCATCGCATCACCCACATGGCATCGGCACTCCTTTTCCACCATTTTTTGAAAACTTGCATCCGTCGACAGTTGTCGGTTCTCTCCGTTCTCGTCGTTGACCGTTTTGAGACCAACCACACATGCAAGCGCCCGTGGCATCGATAAAATATTGTTTTTAAAAATGCATATAAAATTTCTTGGAATGGGTCGAAAAGTGTCGTGTGGTATTAATATGTCGTAGGTAAATTGCCTTCCAAATTTCGTCGCATTCGGAGGTCGTTTGATACCCCAGCGGATAACTATAGCGGCACTATAGCCGGATAAATCGTCGGACGTTTTGGTTTATAACAAAACTGTCACGGGCCACAACCTTCCCTCTCATCTCAGCCCAACCCCTCTTGAAAAGCCCAACTAAGCCCAGCAAACCCACCTCTCCGATCGGACCATCTGATCGCGATCGGAGGGTCAAAGAACACCACAAAATTCGCTAACCCTAGCCCCTTCCCTATATAAACACCTCCCGTGACTAAAATGGACAATACCCTAGACCTAACCCTCCACCTACCTCTAGTCGCCGCCACCTCCTCGAAATCAGTGCCGGCCAGCCACCACCGCTAGATGGCGTCGCCCCAAGCCGCCGCCTCCACCACCCCCGCGCCGCCATGCATCCCACTAGCGCCATAGCCAGCCTCTCTCTCCCTCCCACCGCATCAGGCCCGCCCGTGCCTGGATCCGTCGCCGTCGCCCGCGGCCAGCCCGCATCATCACTCCGCCCGGGAGCGTATCGCCGCCTCCACGCGCAAGCTCCTCGCCTCGACCAATCTCGCCGTCGGCGGCGAACGCTCGTGCCGCCGCCAAGTTCCGCTGCACCCTGCCGCTGGCCGGTGAGCTGCCGCCACAGCCCCTTGGTCCCCACCTCCGTCTGCCGGGCCGAGCGCGCCGTCGCCCGCCATGGCTCCGCCCCCGCGCCGCCCGGCTCCTGCCTGCGCCGCGCCGGCCCTATCGTCGCCTCATGCCCCGCAACCGCTGGAGATGGACGAATCCGGCTCGCCCCACCGTGGATCCGCCGTCCTCGTCACCCCAAGCCCCCTCGCTGGAGTAGCCATGCCGCCCCATCATTCGTCCTGGTCCGATCTGGATCGAGAGGAGCTACCACTCGCGCCACCCCGTTGACCGGCTCCAGCTCCTGCGTGGGCCCCGCGGCCCAGCTATCGTGCTTTTGTCACGGCAGATGCCCTTGTGAAAGGACTTAGGTATGGAGCCATCACGGCTAGGTGGCGACTTGAAGGGGGTGATCGGGAACGAGAGACGAGTTTACCCAGGTTCGACCCCTCCTATGGAGGTAAAAGCCTACGTCGTGCTTTTTGTATATTGATGGTGATCTCGATTACAAGGGTGCAAAATTGCTAACCTAGCTCTGGAGGGTTTCTTTCTTACCCCTTTCTCCCCTCCGGGGCTCCCTTTATATATAGGTAGAGGCCCGGAGGTTACAACAGAATCCGGGTCATACACCGACTCGTGACTTAATCGAACTCTACTCATCTTGCTTGCAAGTAATGACACGCCATCTTATCCACGAGTCGGCCTGTTTCGTAAAGCCCACAAGCTGGCCCTGAATATGAGGTGATCGCCTTTCGTGTGTAGAGTCTCCATCTCCACCTCATAAGCCCAATATGAGGTGACAGTCCTTATCCTCATAGCCCGCCATTTGTAGACGCCGGCTCATATCTGTATGGCAAGTTACCCGTGGGGTATATCCCCAACATTAGCCACCGGTTTGGCTTGAATTTATTCATGCCAAACTCTGCTCCTGAAACAAAATAAAAGTTATATCGAAATTCATTGAAAATATGCTTCTGAGCCGGCTTCTTAATCTCCCGGCCATCCGTTTCTTCGTAAGACTTAGCATGTTTTGCGCTTTTCCTCCGTCATGACGTCATCTTGATGACCGTTGTCGCCTGAAGCCATTATAACTAATCTTTTGGAAACAACACCAAATCCGGTCTGGCGCGAAAATCCAGGCGCATTTTTAGCCACAAATTTACTGTGACCGTTCCGTTTCTCATGCCGTCGTTTCAATTTCCACCTCCCTATAAATAGGCTATCAGGACCCCTGCTTTCACTTTTACCACTTCTTCCTCGCGCCTCCAAACGCTACTCAAACTCACCGGAGCTTTGAAGCCGGCACCGCACCGTCGAGCTGCGTCGCCATCGCCACCGGAGTTCATCCCCAGTCGTCGGAGAAGACGCAATCATCCCAATCCTTTCTTCGCAGAGATCTGGTAAGTTCTCCTCCCCTCATTAGGGTTTGGTCCTTTCAGTGTTCATACTGTGTTCATCGCGTTCATCCGAATAGCTGTTGTAGATCCATAAGCTCCACGTTCCTTTAGCAAATATAGCTTTAGTATGATCTCTGTCTTGTCTTTTTTGCCAAATAGATCCGAAACAATTTACAAATGGAACCTTGTGAATGCTTCAGTTTCGGTTCCTCCGCTGGCTAGGGTACGTTTTCCTTCTTTTTGTGCATTTATTTAGATCCATCCAAATGTATGTCTCTGTAGAAACCTGTTCGTAGGCGAATAAATTCTGCTAAGTCTTTGGGGAGGCGTCCTGCCACTGAACTTCCTTGCTTGATTGCCGGCTCAAACATTTACCAACTCATTTTACCGGCTTCCAAATAAGAGCTATTTATTATTGACAGCCTGAATTGCTCCCGACTTATTTTTCATCCACTTTGTAGCTGATTTGTAAGACGCCATGGCTCCTAAGAACACCAAAGTATGTAATTGGGTCAGATCCTAGGAGTCTACGCTCACCCTAGACAAATTTGTGAGAAAATGTCTTTTGCCGGCTCGAAAAGCCATAATATGGCGAGCACATGAAGAAGAACCTTATCCTTAGCTTGAGCAAGGAGAAGTTCTCATTTTTCTGATCACTTGCATAGAGGCTTTCGACCCACTGGCTCAAAATTCTTCAGGGATCTTTTACATTTTTTCAACCTCAGGCCTCAGGATATTGGTCCTAATTCCATGACCAATATCTATCAATTTCAAGTACTGTGTGAAGTATATCTCCAGATCGAGCCGTCTGTGACCCTCTTTAGGGAATTTTTCTATCTTAACCATCAATCTGAAACCAAGCATGGTGCCAGCGTGGAACTTGGCAGCATTTCTATTCAGAAGAGGAAAAACAGCCCTGTTCCTGAGTCAAAACTGGCGAGTCATCCAAAAGAATGGAATAAAACTTGGTTTTACTGTAGAAACACCGCCCCTGCAGGGAAGAATCCTTTGTCGGGTTTCTGATTGGAACGGCTTGGTGGAAATGCTGAATTCCTGGGTTGGCCAACTGATGAAGAGAGGGACCCGTTGGCACCTGTTCGCACAAATATTAGAGCTCTGACCGCTCATGGCCTAACTGGGATTGACATGGTTCGGTGCTGGATAACATGGCGAATCCAACCCGTCAGTGTAAGAGGCGACTTGATGTGCAATTACACGGGCGAGTCAAATGACGCTCAATGCTTCACCAAGAAAGATTTGACTGATGAAGCCATCAACAAAGCTACAAAGAGATTCTTTTCCGACTCGAAGGAGAAATGTAGCGTTACCGGACTAGGTCCATTTTATCTGAAGAATCCAGTTCCTCCGGTATTAACTTTTTTGGTGAGTTTATTCCATTCCTTTGTAAATCTTACTTTGACCCGCCATATTGACTATCTGGTTTATGTTGCTGCAGGAAAATTCTAACTTTTGGAAAGTCACGCCTCAACTTCCTGCACCTTCTTGAGGTCAAAAAAAGACCCGGCTCATGAATCGTCACGAGGAGAGGAATCTGAGGTAGAACTTGACTCGCTTGGTCATTTATTCATTGCACTTGCTGACGCGCCCTCTTACCAGGACCACCGAAACCAGTCAAGCCAGCGATGTTGAGGTAATTTCAATTTTCTCCAACTCATCAGAAACGTATATCCCAAGAAAGCCAAGACGAGCCATCAGGAAAGTTAAGTTTTCTCATCCAGATGCTCACTTAGACCCCAACTTTCTTTTGAAGAAATCTCAACAAGCCGGCCAATCGAAGCACAAAACTCGAAGCAGCTCGGGCGAACTGGCGCCTAGCTTATCTCTTTAGCCGGCCGCCCGTAGGCAACGTGTTGAGGTGCCGCATAGCCCAACTACTTCTCATCCAAAAGCCGGCCTTTTTAAGAAGCCTCTCAGTCCTTCTAATTCTCTTTATCAGGAATCGCCGCCTTCGTCTAGCGACTCTACAGCAACACAACTTCCGCCTTTCACCATCAATTGTGGGTAAGTGTCTATTTGTATCTTGACATGGCTTATTTCTTCTTTTAACTCACATTTATGTTTGATGACAATAGACAGCAGGGTCGTCTTCCACCGCCACAGATCATCAAGTCCCAAACCCGCCACCAAGTGAGTCGGCTACTCATGTTGAGCCATCGGGTGAAAATAACCCAGAGATGACTGTGGAACCGGCTCATGATGTGGAGCAGCCAAATGCTAATGAGCCGGGTTTGATGGAAGAAATGGCTGGAGATCAAGGCGTTTTGACTGAAGCAGGTTTTCAATCACCAAGTCCTCCTCCTCCTGCAAGTCCTGTGGCCCAAGCTAACGATGACCCCTCATTAGCCGCCAAGGATAACACAGAAGTGGTTGTTGTAAAAGAGAGCTTCCATGCTCCTAAAACTTCATCTACTTTGGCTAAGATCGTGGCTAAGCATGAGCCGGATTTTTTGGAGAAGGGGAAGGCCAAGCTAGAACTTCCAGAACTTTCTTCTTTGAAGACTGATGATATTTACAAGTAATATCTAACCCGGCTGTCTGAGAGCCGAGAGACTGAGATGCACTTGGTTAGCATTATGAAGAAGAAGTATGAGGTAAAATTTTACCTTAATGTTATTCATCATATATATTCTTATAGCCCCCAAGAACCAGCTTAATATGAAATAATGAGTCGGTTCTTCAATGTAGTTGTTGATGTCAACCGTAGCCCCCAAGGGCTAGGTCATTATGAAAATAATGAGCCGAAGCTTTTGTATACTTGAAAGAACATAGGTTTCCTCCCGTAGACCCCAAGGGCGGACTCATTATGAAAATAATGAGCAGGGACTTCATCTAACATCCATAATGAGAAACTTGTTGCCTGTAGCCCCCAAGGGCTGGCTCATTATAAAATAATGAGACGGGACTTTTATTGTTGGAAGAAATGAAGAAGCGAGGTACATTAGCCCCGAAGTGATATGTAGATTGCTTGCAACTGCATAGAATTTTGTGACAAATTGATTTGTAAATGTTGTAGCCCCCAAGAGCCAGGTCATCTGCATGCACCGGCTGGTGACTTGAATAACTGGTCTCATTCCTTGTGTTGTTCAGGATACTTTAAGCGATACAGAGTCTGTTGTGATCGATCTGCATAGGCAGCTAAAAGAAGAGAAAAGGGTGAGAGCTGATGCAACCCGTTTGGCGTCTCAATGCCAAGGTTCTACCCAACAAACAGGTAACCTCTTGAATGAAGCCAAGGCCGAGTTTGAAAAGGAGAAAGATGCCCTTATCAAGCGTGCTAAAGATGCAGAGGCAAAACTTGGTTTTGTTACCAATGAGCCGTGAACTTTGAAGAAACAGCAGAATGATATGGTCACTGCCATCTTTGGTACGTTTTACTGAATTAGTATTTCCAGCTCAACTCATAATTAACCCTGGTGCCGGCTTTAACTGATATTTATCCTTCATGTAGGGCGAAAAGATACCAATCTTGTGCAGAAACCAATAGTGAAGCTCAAAGCAACATTGACCTATGTGGAGCAGCTGTTCACTGGATCTGTATATGCAATTATGGCGGTGAAGAACCTTCCAATCCCTCCGTCAAATATTAAAGATATGCTGAAGAAGCTATCAACAATCCCTAAGTGGGTTGAAGAGAGATCGGTGGCTCGAATGGGCGCAAATATGGCCTTGGCTCGATCCAAATCTTATCTGCCTGAGTTAGATATGGTAGCACTAGCAGACGGCTTTCCAGAATACAACATTGATGGTGCGCAGTTTTGTGAAGAAGATTTTACCGCCTGCATAAAAGAGACCGCCCTTTGGCCACACTTCTTGCAGATGAGCTAGACTTATCAAGGTATCAAAATGCATACTCCATGGAGAACAAGGGCATTGCTCCACCTATAAGGACCATTTTTCTGAGCTCGTACCGCCTCGTCTTAAACGTTCTATTACCCATGATGTTGACTCATCCACTATCGTAGTTGGCGACTCAAATTTCAAAGCTCTGACGACCATCTACTGGCTATAAAAGGGCCACCAGATCCAAGATGATGAGCCGGCACAAGCAGAGCTGGCCCGCACAGGTGAAGCTGCAGAGGGAGAAGCCGGAGAGCAAGAGGCATAAGCCGGTATTTTAAGACAGAGCAATTTCCATGAAAAACTTCTATATTTTTATAGCTTCTGCTGTGGTCATGTAATAAAGTAGCAAACTTTTAACTGTCTTGCCGTGCCATCGTGCACGTAACTAGTGAATGTTTGGTAACATGCAACCTTGTTGCCCGATGATGAGGTCACCTACCCAAGGTAGGGTCATGGACCTGATATCTAGGGCCCACCTGGGGTCCCACATGATCATGGAAGTCTCTGGACTACTTTAGCATTCGGATGATTTTACTAGATCTACTCGGATCCTTGGAAGTCACTCGGACATCATCAGCCAGTCGGCCAGGCTTCGACACTCGGACGAGAAGAAGCAGAGGCGACGTACGAACTACAACGTTTGAGGGACGTAACTCACATAAAACGATGTGAATACGACGTTACCTGTAATGCTCCTAGTTAAAGCAGCAGTTTCTAGTAACTCCGGCGGTTACTGTCATTAATTGCCCTAGTAATGGCGCTCGGCCGATGGTGGCGTACTCTATATAAGACACCCCCTGGCGCCAGTGCGAGGGTTCCGAACTCCCTGTAATCAGACATCCCTATAAGCAAGCACTAAGTCTCTAGGCTCGAGACGTATGGTCTTTACCACTTCCGAGTTGGGCCTGAACTCGTACATCCGAGTGTTACACTTGTGCCGCAGCTAGGCTCCACCCATACTCATACGTACCGCCCGTACTACTGTCAGTGTTACTCCCACAACAGTTGGCGCCCACTGTGGGGCAGCACGTCTAGCAAACTTCGGCGCAGGTGGAGATTCAAATTTTTCGGTCATCATGATCACACTCGGCGGCGAAATACTTTATGGCAGCCTTCGCTTCGTCTCTGACGGTTCCGCATGGTTGCATGAGGGACTATTGGACCTGGACGCATTCCTCGCCCGTGGTGCGACGCATTTCTACGCGGCTGCGCACGAAGTTCTTCTTCGACATCCGTCGGAGCCTTATGGCTCTGTGCCTACCCGTCCTATTGCGGGCCGTCGCAAGCGCTCCGGGCGCTCACGGCTGTAGTGATGGCTCAAGCACGTCATGGTGTGTCAGCCCACTTCCGAGCAGGTGGCCGTGCTTGATTCTGGCGAGCCCATTGTCAGCTTGTTCCCCACATCGGGGGACAAGTTGTCTGTTGGGTCCGAGTGAGAAAGCAGCGAGAACGCTGCAGAGATAGTGAAGGGTTTGGTGGACGCATTGGTGGACAAGTTCACCTACATTGCCACCGCCAAGCCCCCGGCGGCGGAAGCAAGCAGTGGTGACGACGGCGGCAGCGACGTTGACAATGAGCTTGCCGTGGCCTAGACAGTTAGCGACGACGGCTATGGCGATGGCGGCCCCTCCTCCTAGATCTTACCCTGCAACATTTACTGTGCCTCGTAGAGGCGTGAGAATTTGAATTCGCAAGACATTCAGTGCATGTCCTAATTGCTTGAATTTCCTTGAATTTCGTGATTTCCTCCCGTGCCTTGTTTCCTTCCTGCTTGCTTTTGTGCTATGCGTCGGCAGGGCCCAATCCCGCGCATACCTCCACTGCCGTTGGGGAGTCCGGATCGCCAGGACGAGACCAAGGGGCGAGGGGCTACGTGACCAGTGAGGCCTCTGAGTCGCGATGCTCAGGGGCCCCCCTTGACGTGCGAGCAGCACTCACGAAGGAAACATGGTGACACCAGGGTGGATTTGGGGCGCCTTAGTGCTCTGCGTCGGCAGGGCCCAATCCCACGCATACCTCGACCGCTGTTGGGGCGTTCGGATCGCCAGGACGAGACCAAGGGGCAAGGGGCTACGTGACCAGTGAGGCCCCTGAGTCGCGATGCTCAGGGGTCCCCCTTGACGTGTGAGCGGCGCCCGTGAGGTGAGTTCGTACCTTTTCTCGCCAGCTTTTACCTGGGAGGGACACGAGAAGACCAGGTACCAGAACCTGGTGAGGCGGCTCACGCCAGGCCTGTTCTGAGCAAAGCCCCTGGCCAGCCCCCTCGCACGTGCATCCCAGGGGAACACTTCGTGACGGGGCTGTGCGAAGAGCCGGGAGGCCATCCTGAGGTTGGTGCAACCGCTAGGGTGCCCTCAGTTGTTTATCCCCCAGCGCGGAGCATGGGGCTTCCACTGGGCGTGGGCATAGTCGCTGAGCGACAGTGTCGTCCGCCAGCGCGGAGCATGGGGCTTCCACTTGGGCGTGGGAAGGGAGCTCTGTGTTAGAGTCTCCGGGCGTGTACAGCCCAATAAGTTCGCCCTCGTGGCTTGCACGGCTGAACTGGGGAGGTGTATCTGGGCACCCGTGAGCCATCGCGGGACTCACAAGTCCCTACCTCAAAGCCGGGTTGCGCCTGAATTTTTATAGCGCGAGGCGCGCTTGTAAGACCTGTGGGGTGTGGGTAACCTACGCCGACTGAATCTCCAAAGGCCATCGCATGAGAAGGCCAAACACCAACGACGCCAGGAGGTGACGTGTGCGGAGCCAGGCCGCCAGACAGAGCTCAGCCGTTGGGTTTATCGACGCTGCAGGGACAGACCCGAGCACAGACGTCGTGCCCAGTCTTCTCATGCGATAAACCCGAGGAAAGACACCCGGCGCGCGGCTCCCATGACGGCGAAGCGCCGAACATCAGTTATTGGAACCGGGCTATGCGCCCTGACTCACCCACACTCGATTAGCTCACGCGAGGACAAGCACCAAGGGACTCGGCAAGGTGACGTACACGGGGCTGGCCCGCGAGACAGAGCTCAGCCACTTGGATTTATCAACGCTGCAGGGACGGACCCGAGCACAGACGCCATGCGAGCCCTTAATCATGAGGCGGTCGAAGGCGGGGTTGTAAGGGCGCGGCGACATTCATGGTGACGAAGCACCGGGCATGCAGTTGGAATACTTAGGAAATTCATTAAATGCAGAATCAGTCTGGTGTATGCGCAAAACGATACAGCCGTGGGGGCGGGCCCTAACAGCTTGAGGATGGTGCAGCCCAAGGGGCGCCCTCAATTCAATAGACCAAAAGTCACCTAGCATCGGCGCTGCCGAAGCGTTGGGGTAGTCGTTGAAGCTGGATCATCACGAGCTTGAGTGCTTCGGAGGCTCGAGGGCCCCGCGAGGATCTGGGATCTCCTGAAGATCCTCGCGGCGTCAGGCCTCATGAGACGCGTGGGCGGTCGGCATGAGGTGCTGGTACATAGCGCCCACGTTCACGAGGCCAAAGGGCATGCAGATGTAGCTGCAGGGGAAGCCCCCACTGCGTTCGACACGCGATGGCCAGACGAGGCCCTGCGCTGAGGCCCTGTTGTGGCCTGGGATGTTGACGCAGACGCGCAGCCTACCGTCGGGGACGGCTGCGGCACCGGGCGGTGCTCGCCGTGCAAGGCCTGCGCCTCCTGAAGCTCCCTGATCGCGTTGGTGATGAACTCTCTTGTTCCTGGCGCATCGCGCCTTGCTTCTTGCTTGTGTGGGCACGCGTCGAAGCACGCCTCCGAGTGGTGACCGAGCACCTCCCTCGTCGCATCGGTCAGGTCGGTAGCTCTCCAGGTGGAAGCCCCCGAGCGTGTCCTGAGGGAGGTGCCGGGCGCGCCTTCCTTTGCGAGAGGGAGAGGCACCCCAACGGCGGACGTAGGGCCTGAGACGCCAGCAGTGGAGGTCCCATCCCCCTGGCGGCTCTTAGGGAGGAGTTGCTTCTGCTTCTTGCAGGTGTCCTCGGGAGGTAGGACGTCGCCCTTATCGTCAGAGTTTTCGGCTGCCGCGGCCTGGTAGGCGTGTTCGAGGGAGCAGACTGCATCCTTCTCGTCGCAGGCGACCGTGATGACTCCACTACACCCTGGCATCTTGAGGACGTTGTAGCCATGGTGGACTACCGCCATGAACTTTACGAGGGCAGGGTACCCAAGGATGGCGTTGTACGGGAGGCCGATGTGAGCAACGTCGAAGTTGATGAGCTCGGTGCGGTAATTGTCGCGCCTGCCGAAGGTGACTGGGAGGCGCACCTGCCACAGTGGTGTGCTGGAGCATTCAGTCACTCCTGAGAAGGGCTTTGTCGGCATGAGCTGGTCATAGGGCACCTAGAGCATCTCGAAAGTCTTGACAGAGAGAACATTGAGGCAAGCGCCGCCGTCGATGAGGGTCTTGGTGACGAGGACATTGCTGATGGTGGGTGTGCAGAGCAAAGGAGCGTGCCTGCGACGGCTGAGCACTTGAGTTGGTCCTTGGAGTCGAAGGTGATGGCCCAGTTCGACCACTTGAGGGGACGCGTGGCCTCGAGCTTCGGGAGGGCGGTGTTCACCTCACGAGAGAACTGCTTGAAGATGCGGTGTGAGGATGAGGCTTGAGCCCCTCCCAGGATGCAGGCAACCGCACGGGGCTCCTGGAAGCCCCCAGCCCCATCGTCCCGCCGGTCGTCTTCGTTCCTCCTTGGTGGTGGCGGCAGCGGAGGGAGGCCGGACCTGTCCCAAGGACGGGCCTCCCGGAGCTCATCCCGCCAGGGTCCGTCATGAGGCTTGCCACGCCAGCGATCGTCACGAGGCTGGTCGTGCCAGTCCTCTCATGAGTAGCGGTTGTCCCGACGGCCTCCTCCACGGCCGTAACCATGGCCACCGCGTTCGGGGCGGCGACTGAGGCGCTTGTCGCGGAGCTCCCTGAGCTCTTGGCAGTCGCTGGTGCTGTGGGTGTTGGTGTAGTGGAAAATGCAGAACGGGCGGTTGCTCTTGAGGGGTTCTTCCTGGTCTCGACCGCGCTTTGCCTCGGGCTCGGCTGCCAGAACGATGGGGTTCTTGCGTTTCACCTCCTTGGACTTGGCCTTCTTGTCTTCAAGGTCTACCTCCGGAAGCTCACGGAGGGAAAGGCGGCCCGCCTCGGCCTTCGCGCACTTGTTCGCCAGGTTGACCATTTCCAGGGCAGAGCACAGGTCATCGTGGATGGCGAGCTCATCTCTCATCTTGAGGTCCCTGACGCCATCGGTGAACGCCGAGATGGTGGCTTCGTCCGACGCCTTCGGGATCTTGAGGCGGACGCTCGTGAAGCACTATATGTACTTGTGCAGGGTCTCTCCCTCCTGCTGCTTCACGCGCCGCAGGTCGCTCACCGCTGGGGGTTGGTCCCGGGTGCCCTGGAAGTTGGCAGTGAAGCGCTCGCGAAGTTCGTCCCAGGACGAGATCGATTCCTTCGGGAGGTTGAGGAGCAAGGAATGCACGCCATCCTTCAGAGCCTTGAGGAACCTGTTCGCCATGACCTTGTCGCCGCCACCTACCGCCTCGATGCTCAGCGAGTAGAGCTGGAGGAACTCTGTGGGGTCGGCGGTGTCGCCGTAGCGCGGAGGGAGGTCTGGCTTGAACTTGTTGGGCCAGACGACGCGGCGTAGCTCTAAGGTGAAGGCGCGGCAGGCCGCTTCGCTCTCAGGCACTGCATGGACGGGAGGAGCCTGGTCTTGGTGTCCGTCCGCCGCAACCTCCAGCGGCACACGGTCTTGATGCTGGCGCTGCGGCGGGCGGAGCGCATGCGCGTCACCTTGCGGCTGCGGCACCACCTGGCAGCTCACCTCGTCTCGTGTGCGCACTGGTGCCATGCGTGGCTTGTCACGGGGGCGCGCTTCGTGCCTTGGCTCGAGGTCGGCAATTTGCAGGGATGGAGGAGGAGGCGCGCCGTGGGCCATGTCGCCTGCCTGGAAGGGCTGGGGACGAAGCGAGTGGGAGGGCGCCGGTGCTTCGCCAGCGGCGTCGACGAGCTCGGCGATGCGGCCAAGCCAGTCTTCGTAGCGGTCGTTGGTGCAGCGGTAACGCAGCAGCTCACGCACCATGATCAGCGCTTGTCAGTGCATTCGCCGGTCCGTGGCGAGAGTGGGAGGACGACGCCGTGGCTGGAATAGGGGACGGAGTGGCGGTGTAGCCGTCACGCTGCACGGAGGGTGGCAGCGACGAGTCATGCTGCTCTTGAGCAGCCGGGCCGGTGGCAGCATTGGCTACCGGAGAGATGGAGCGGCGCGGGACGCCGCGGCCCAAGGCCGCCGTCTGGGCGACGCGAGCTGCTCGGCGCTCGGCACGAACTCGGCGGGCGTCGCCCATGGGAGCGACGGAGCTGAGACGGGGTGGAACCTGAGAAGTATTTCGACACGCCCCTACCTAGCGCGCCAAATGGCGGAATCGGGGCTCCGCAAAACCCAACTAGGTTCGAACACTGGGGCGTGTGCGAAGATCTCAACTAGCTCGAAGTCCCAAGCCTGTCACCCTACGGCCTAGCTGCGTCGAATAAGTGTGAGCGCGGAAGGAGATGGACTCAGAGATTTACACAAGTTCGGGCCACCTTGCTGTGTAAAACCCTACTCTTGCTTTGTGGTGGATTGGCCTCACGAGGAGGCTAAGGATGAACTAGTACAGTGGCTGGGTGACCTCACGAGGGCTCTTGGTACTGATGAACTCGATCCGATCCTCTCCCTCTCCATGGTGGGAGCTCGTCCCTCTTTATAGGGGCCACGGTCCTCTTCCCTTATCGCACAGGCGGGAAGGGATCCCACAACGGCCAAATTTGAAAGGGGACAAGAGGTACATCATATCCTGACTAAAGGTGGTCTTCGCCTGCAAAGCTTCCGGGTGTGACGCAGCGGTGGGCTCAGCGATGACATCCGTCCTGCCAAGCTCGTGGTCTCGGTCCTCTTGCATTAGGAAGGAAACCTTTGGGGGGTTCCTTGGGAACCCGCGTATGTCCTTGTCTCCTTAGCACGAAAGAGGAAACTGTCCTCCCTCTGCGTCCGCTGGCACCCACCTGGCTTAGCCGTCAGAACCCACATCACCCCGGCCTCATGAGGCCGGGTACTTTCATAGGAATCTTCGCTTCTCGGGAGGCAGCCCGGGGGGATGCCACGTCTCCGGAGGTCTTGGTGTTGCTCTCCTCGCAAGGTGGGGGCTCTCGCGAGGGTCTTGACTTGAGGGGCTTGTTGTGGGGCTGTACTGGGCCGTTGTGGTGGGCCACGCGCTGGGCCGTAGGCAGGCTGGTCTGGATACCCCCGATCCCGGAACGCCGACAACAACTGTGGTGGATCTCGTCCACGAGATGTTGGTAATCACTCCCGAGTGGACCCAACCTTACTTAGCGTACTTGCTCCGACAAGAGAGCCCTTAAGACGAAGAGGAGGCTTGACGGATCGTCCGGCGATCCTAATCGTTCGAAGTAATGGGAGAACAGTTATACAACAAAAGTACTATAGGTGTAACACAGAAATGCATTTCCCCAGAGGAAGGGCTGCAGATCCTGCACGAGATTCACTCGGGAACCTGCGGCCATCATGCGTCGTCTCGGACATTGGTCAAGAAAGCGTTCCGTGCGGGTTTTTATTGGCCCCAAGCCAATGAAGCAGCAAAGGACTTGGTAGACCTTTGTGTTGGGTGTTAGTTCTATAAGAATTAGACGCACAAACCTACATCCGCGCTAAAGACCATCCCGCTCACTTGGTCGTTTGCCGTGTGGGGTCTCGATATGGTCAGCCCTCTGCGTACCAGGTCGAGTGGGTTTACCCACATGCTGGTAGCAGTGGATAAGTTCACAAAGTGGGTCGAAGCGAAGCCCATCAAAAGCTTGGATGCATCGACTGCTGTCAGTTTCATTCGGCGGATTATCTTCAAATTCGGAATTCCCCATGATATTATCACCGACAAAGAAAAAAATTTCGACTCAGATGAATTCCGTGAGTTCTGCTACTCCCAAGGCACTCGGGTCAACTATGCCTCTGTGGCTCACCCACAGTCGAATGGACAAGCGGAGCAAGCGAACGGGATGATTTTGCAAGAATCGAAGCCCCGGCTGATGAGGGATTTGGAGTATGCTACAGTAGCCTGGGTCGAAGAGCTACCGTCTGTCCTATGGGGCATTCGGACGACTCTAAATTGCTCGACCAAGCGCACTCCATTCTTCATGGTATATGGATCTGAAGCCGTCTTGCCGAGGGACGTACGTCACAATGCTCCCCTAGTGGAACTTTGTAATGAAGCTGAAGCTAAAGCAGCACGTCAAGACGGTCTAGAACTCTTGGACGAGGAGAGAGAGCTAGCTCTAGTAAGATCAACACTTTATCAGCAAGACCTGAGGTGTTATCATGACAAAAAGGTCAGGGGGCGTGCTTTCTAGGAAGGCGACCTTGTCCTCCGACTGGACCAACAGAAGCCACACAAGCTGGCACCTCTGTGGCAAGGGCCTTTTGCGATCTCCAAAGTCCTGAAAAAGGAGCTTATCGGTTGTATAACTTCACCACTGAAGCGGAAGAGCCCGGACGTGGAACGCGGATCCGCTCTGCAAGTTCTACACTTAAACTAGAAAACACTCTGTCATTCCTGTAATGAGTTGCCGAGTGGCTTTGATGAATAAAAGTCTTTACTTTTCCTACTCTTTATCAAAACTCTTCAATTTTTTAGCTTTGCTCACCCCGAGTGGGTGCATGGATGGACTTAGCCGTGAACCTGATTTCGCCTAAGTTAAAAACTACTCCAAGTGAGGACATCATCCACACTCGGTGGCTTAGCTACGATCCAGTAATCGCCTAAGTTAAAATCTACTCCGAGTGAGGACATCATCCACACTCGGGGACTTAGCTGCGAACCTGATTTCGCCTAAGTTAAAAACTACTCCGAGTGAGGACATCATCCACACTCAGGGGCTTAGCTGCGATCCAGTACTCGCCTAAGTTAAAAACTACTCCGAGTGAGGACATCATCCACACTCGGAGACTTAGCCGTGAACCTAATTTCGCATAAGTTAAAAACTACTACGAGTGAGGACATCATCCACACTCGGGGGCTTAGCTGCGATCCTGTAATTGCCTATGCTAAAAACTACTCTCAGTGAGAACATCATCCACACTTGAGGACTTAGCCGCGATCCTGATTTCGCCTAAGTTACAAACTACTCCAAGCGAGGACATTGTCCACACTCGGAGACTTAGCTGTGATCCTGTAATTGCCTAAGTTAAAAATTACTCCGAGTGAGGACATCGTTTACACTCGGGAAGCTTAGCCACGATCTAGAAATCGCCTAAGTTAGAAACCACTCCGAGTGAGGTCATCATCCACACTCGGGGGCTTAGCTGTGGTCCAGTGATGGCCTAAGTTAAAAACCGTCCCGAGTGAGGACATCGTCCACACTCGGGGACTTAGCCGCGATCCAGAAATCATCTAAGTCAAAAGTCACTTCGAGTGAGGATGTTCTCCACACTCGGGAACTAAGCCAAATGCCCAAATAGTGAAATAAAGGCAACCGAAGTGCATATAATTCGAAGCAAAACTGCAGATAGTTGTCGCCGCTAAGTCACGACGAATGTACGGTTACATAGATCACTCGGCATCCCGAGGCAAATATCACTTGAAGTTTTTTATCCGAGGATCACTCGGCTGCGGTCGGAGCTGCCGCATCTGTGAAGGTGTCGAGGTCGATGAAGTCCGCAATCCGAGTGGCAGCTGCAAGGAATGTCTCCATGAAGTCTTCAATCTTGGCATTCTTCCTGTTGACGACCTTCAGTGACTTCAACTTCTCCTCATCCACGCCCTTGCAATGGACGCGGACGACGGAGAGGGCGATGTCGGCACCAGTGCGAGCGGTAGATTTCCTCCACGATTGCACTCGGCATGGGACGTCTTGCAGTCGGTTGATGAGGGTGTCTAAGTCATTTGAGAACTCCTCCCCGAGTGCGACTTCTTGGTCAATGTCCTTGACAATAGTACGCAGGCGGTTGAGGAAGATAGTCACCCCCCGACGCGCTCCTCAATTCGGAGCAGAGCAAGAGCCGAGCTGTCACGAAGGATGCCAGCTGTCGGATCCAGCTCTTTCTCAATCTTGGAAGTCGCTTCTTCGGCAGCCACGTAGAACTCTGTTGAATGGATGGGGAAAAGGGAGTTACTAGAGGACGAGTGAACAATCAAAACAGTACGAAATGCAATCAGATCATTGACATACCTTTGAGCTTCTCATTAATCTCGTTGCCCAAGTCTTCAATGAACTTCTCCAGCTCAAGTCGTTTGGATGAAACCTACTTCAACTTCGTCTCGGCCTCGGTAGCTTCCTCTGCATAGCTCTTGGCAATAGCCTCCAACGTCTTCTTCTCCTCCTTACACTTCTTGAGGGACTTCATCTTGTCTTCGGCCTCTTCCATCTTCCGGTGGCCTCCTTCTGAGGAGACGCCAGCTCACTGTCTTTCTTCTCTAGGGCCTCCTTCATAGTGTCTATAGAAATGGAAGCCCGGAGTCTCTTAGTAATTTGAAGATTTTCACTACGTACATGTGATAAAGTAATTTCAGTCGGACAAGGAAAAGAACAAGTTCTAAAGCAGTCGGGCAGAAAGCGCTTACCTCTGAGTGATCACTTCTCCTGCTCCAGATGCGCGCTCTTGATCTTCTTGGCCTCAAGGCTGAGGCACAGGTCCTGCACCTCCTTCTCTAGGGCGTTGTAGCGGGTCTCGAGCTCGCACAAGCTCTGCCGACAAAAAACAAGGAAACATCAACGATAACAATCAGATTTAAGATAAAGGTTCATTCGATTGAACTACAAGACTCTAAGAACCCCGCCGACTACTTCAGTCGATGGCAGTCTTGGGGACTACACCCAGTGGGTGCGCTCGACGCGCCCCCACTAGAATTCTACTAGGGATGAGGTACTTCCACAAACTCAGTAACATGTTGTACCTACTAGGGATAAGGTACTTCCTCAAACTCAATAACAGGTTCTACCCATTCGGAGATAGGTCCTCCTCACTCGAGATGAGGTACTTCCACAAACTTAGTAACAGGTTCTACCTACTGGGGATGAGGTACTTCCACAAACTCAGTAACATGTTCTACCCATTCGGAGAGAGGTCCTCATCACTCGGGATGAGGTACTTCCACAAACTCAGTAACAGGTTCTACACCCCGACGGTCAACTTTGAGAGGCTCTGGCCCATGGATCATCACCTCATCCTCTTCGACAAGTATCGCTTCACTCGGGATGAGGTATTACCGCAGGTATCATTCGGGCTCTAAGACTCCCGCCGACTGCTTCATTCGACGGCAGTCTCGGGGACCACACCCAGTGGGTGCGCTCAACGCGCCCCACCGAAGGGTAACATGTTGTACACCTCGACGGTTAACGTCGAGAGGCTCTGCTCCATGGACCATCACCGTATCCTCTTCGAAAAGTATCTCTACACTCATCTCTACAAATGCCACATGGACTCTAAGACTCCCTCCGACTACTTCAGTCAATGGCAATCTCGGGGACTACACCCAGTGGTGCGCTCAGCATGGTCCCACTGGAATCAGAGAACACCGAGTGGGTAGGCCTCTTTCAGCACGTCGTTCATCACCTTCAGCTGGATCAACGCCTCCTTGCTCGCTCCCACCTGTTCCTCTGGGACGTGGTGTAGTTTGAAGATGGTAGCCGCGGGGGGAGTTGGCAGAGTAGATCCGAGTGCAGTCCCGGCCCCCGAAGAGGTTCCCCGAACCAGTGTTGACGCCTTAGCAGGCGAAGCATCCCGCATCACAACGTCTGCGTCAGCGGAAGGATTCGTTGGGTCGACCTTGTCATCTACGTCAAGTTCTATCACTTCGCACGGCTTTGTAAACACTCAAAGATCATTCGGGAGTAAGCTCAAAGGAGAAACAGAGAGTTCAAAGATCATGTCCGAGTGAATTCGAAGATTACCCTTTGAAGATGCAGCATCAACGTCAGCGTTGTCCTTCTGCAGCGAAGCGGTTGAAGTGTCAGCTCTCCAATGAAGCCGCTCGGAACATCACACCACTCGGTCGAATAATTGAAATAGCAATCGATGCAAAGATACTTACGCTGAGTCCACCAGCACGTTCATTTTGGTCTTTGGCAAAATAGCCTTCCGAGGTTTGTTGACAGTGACCTTCAGCTGCTTGGTGGTCTTCTCGGGTGATGGTGCGAGCTCGCCACGCCCGCGCTTTGAGCTCTGAGTGGGAAGGACAGGCGCTAACGACTTGGTGGCACCTGGCCCTTTGGTCTTGCCCCCACAGACCAGAGGGTCGTGGCGCACCTTGGAGAGGGCCTCGGGAAGAACCTCCTTTGATGGAGAGGATTCCGCCTCGTCTCCTGGGTCCGAGTCTTCTTCCTCCTCCTCTTCGCCGCTCTCGCTGTCGTCCACGTACTCCTCTTTGTCGTCCGAGCCGTCATGGTGCTCGTTGTTGCTCGTCACGTCAGCGGGGGCGTGGTTGATAGCGCGTATCAAGCTCACCATGCTCGTGAAGGCATGTGGAGTGAAATTTATGTCAGCCAAGGTTTTAGCCAGCAAACGTCATAATCATTCGGAAAACAACAACAACAACACACGGAATTTACCTCATTCGCTAGATTCTCAGCCAAGAATGGAAAGCACCCGCCTCGTCCCCCTGGGGTTGTCACGAGCCGGAGTGATAGCCTTGAGCTTGTTCTCCATGGCTTCGGCACTGAGTTCCTCCGAATGCGTACGCGTGGGGTCACTCGGCCCCGAGTACAACCACATGGGTGGGCTCTGGCCTACAGCGGCTGGATTCTTCTCTGGAAGAAGACCTCCAATAGGACCAAACCATTGACGCCTTGATTCACTAAGCTTACCAATGCAATTATGAGAATGTCTACTTCGATTTTCTCCTCCTTGGTCATCATCAGATTGGCAAGCTACCGAATGCGCTCAGGCGAATGAGGTGGGAGACCCGATTGACCCTCGCCGAATGGGATGTCCTGGCATTAAAACCAAGTCCCTCTTCATTTGTGGAAAACTACCCTTTCCCCTTCGTTGGATGCATAAACCCCCGCACAACTGAGCTACATTCGTCTTTCCCCTGACCTGAGCAGATTTCTTTACAGTCATCACTCGGCATGTGAACATATGTTTGAACAGCCCCCAGTGAGGATAACAGCAGAGGAAGTTCTCGCAAAGGGAAACGAAAGACACCAAATAGGAAATGGCATTGGGGGAAGGTGGTGGAGCTGATCTCCGTAGAAATCCAAGAAGGAGCAGAAGAATGGATGGGGAGGGAAGGAGAAACCTCGGTCGATGTGGGTCGTGAGGAGGACTCGTTCATCCCCACGCGGTGCTGGCTCGACCTCGCCTACCGTCGGCAGTCGCCAACTCCCAGCCACCAGGAGGCCCTGGCATTCCAGCTCCATTAGTCGGTCGGCGGTGGTCCGCGGCGGCATCCAGTCGCCCTGGATGAAGCCTGCTGGAGCGGCCGCGCTCGAGGTGGATCCGCACGATGCCTTCTTCGCCTTCTCGGCCTTCGCGGTCATGCTCCTCGTCATCTCCAGCAGATTGGGGCGATGAGTCGACGGAGCTGCGATGCAGGTGGAGCTCTCGGCGGAACAGTGGAGAGATCGAGGGGGTGGGGAATGGGAGTTATCTCTCTCTTCCCCCACGGTCAATCCTTATACCTCGTCTTGGTGTATTCTCGGCCGTCATATCAGCATGCACCGCACAATCAGCGGGCAGCGACAGATTCGCGAAATCTCTGGGGTAGAATTTTGGGGACGTGTGGCGTTATTTGAGGTGCGAAAATCGAGGCGCCACATCCACTTTCCCCACTGCTGTGACGCAATCGACCAGGCGCGCGTGCTTCCCACGATTTCGAAATCGGCGAAGATTTTGCCATGACGTGATCCGAATGGGCCACCCGTCCACTGGTGCATTCCGACGTGCCAAAACCCACAGAGTGTGCGAAGAAGATCTATCGAGCACTTGGATGAATTTCCAACTGTCATAGGAACACCCGAAAGGTTAGCAATTTTCCAGTGTTATCAGTCGGAAGTTTTGACGATCGTACTCTCGAGTCTTTTGGTTGTTTCTCCCGAGAACCAATCCGACTCTAGCCGAGTGGCTCAAATAGTCAGGCTGTTTGAGTCATTCTGAATCGATTCAACCTGAATCGGTTATGCGTTTAAAGCCGGGTGAGAAACGATCCAACTCATTTCCCGACGTCTCCGAGATGCCGACGACGTCATGTCACGTCGGTCAGTTGTTCCCCAAACCTCAACCGATTCGGGGGCTACTGATGAGGTCACCTACCCAAGGTTGGGTCATGGACCTAATATCTAGGGCCCACCTAGGGTCCTACATGATCATGGATGTCTCTGGACTACTTTAGCATTCGGATGATTTTACTAGATCCACTCAGATCCTTGGAAGTCACTCGGACGTCATCAGCCATTTAGCCAGGCTTCGGCACTCGGACGAGAAGAAGAAGAGGCGACGTAGGAACTACAACGTTCGAGGGACTTAACTCCCATAAAGCGTTGTGAAGACGACGTTACCTATAACGATCCTAGTTAAAGCAGCAGTTTCTAGTAACTCCGGCAGTTACTGTCATTAATTGCCCTAGTAATGGCGCTTGGTCGATGGTGGCGTAATCTATATAAGCCACCCCCTAGTTCCATAACGAGGGTTCCGAACTCCCTGTAATCAGACATCCCTATAAGAAACACTAAGCCTCTAGGCTCGAGACGTAGGGTCTTTACCACTTCCGAGTGGGGCCTGAACTCATACATCTGAGTGTTACACTTGTGCCGCAGCTAGGCTCCGCTCTTACTAATATGTACCACCCGTACTACTGTCAGTCTTACTCCCACGACACCTGATGTCATGAATTTTCAATGAATCGCTAGTTTATCTTAAGTTGGAAAAGAAATCAACTTATTGGCCCAATGAGCCACCGCGTAGACGGTATCAGTCGGCGACGTAAGCCGGCAAAATAACATCACCCATAACCTCTGTTGGGATAATGGCAGATGCTGTAAACAACTTCTCATAACATGACCGCAATATCTTTAACCCAGATCTCAGTTTTTTGAGCCAGGAAAAATAGATGGTAACAGTGTACCTTAAAAACATAAGTAACACATGTACAGTAAAATCAAGCTTTAAATATAAAATAAGCCGGCGTTTTATTGCACGGATTTAAGAATGGCTTTTGAAGCTTAAGTCCTTGCTTTCATGAAGCTAGCTTATTAGCCCTTGGTTTATCCTAGCTCTGTGTAAGTCGGCTCTCACGTGACACAAACTGGTGTTTTAACCGAGATAAGTTCAGGGTCCCTAAGGATTGACTTATCGAGAGTGCATGGGGTCACTTTGTTCGGGGAAGCATCTTGCAAACAGGTAGATTTAACCAAAGTTATTTTTGGCGGCTTGTATCCTAGTCAAGAGGGAAATTATGAATGGCTAACTCGTTGAGTCGGGATCCCCCAAGTGAGTTGTGGTCAAAGAATAAAGACCCATGCAATTTTGTAGCTGAAACGACAGAGACCCCGAGATTCAGGGGTGCCGGCTTTATTATATTGAACACAAAAGGTATATACATGAATATATACAATGGTGTGGAGCCAGTGGCTCTAAGTGTAGTACAGCCGAAGATGAGCAATGTTCCATGGCCGAGTAGTTTCTTCTCCGGAAGTATACAATTCTTCACGGATGTCAACCAAGTAGTATGACCCATTATTGAGGTTTTTACTGATGACAAAAGGTCCTTCCCAAGGTTGGGAGAGCTTAGGCATCCTTGTTTGGTCTTGAATCAAATGGAGCAATAAGTCGCCTTCTTGAAAAGTCCGACTAGAAATGCTGCGGCTGCGGTAGCGATGCAAGTCTTGCTGATATATAGCTTATCGAGCCGCTGCGAGGTCACGCTCTTCTTCCGAGGCATCCAAGGAATCCTGACGCGCCTGCTCATTGTCTACTTCAACATATGCAGTAACTAACCCAGCAACCAGGAGTGCGCTGTAAGGGAACCATGAGACGGGGTTTTATTCCTCTTAAGATCTCCTGATTAGATCGCTCAGCTTGTCCATTAGACTGTGGATGAGCAACAACGGATAAGTCAAGCCGGATGTGTTCGCTATGACAAAACTGTTCCGTCGCTCCCTTGGAGAGGTTGGTGCCTTTGTCCGTGATGATGCTATGTGGATAACTAGAACCGAAGATCAACTTCTTCAAAAACTTTGACTGCTGTCTCAGCGTCACAATTACTAATTGGTTCTGTGTAATGCCCAAGATGTGATCCTATCCTTATTTTGGCATGAGGGCCTCGACAGGGATAGAAGAGTATCTCGTCGTTTCACAAGAATGGATATCATTACAAGTACATGTAAAGAAGAGATGAGTATATGGAATTGGCTTTCACTCGCCACAAGCTACATCAATATCACATCAATACAACAACATATCCAAACATCATACAGAAGAGCACGGTCCGACTACGGATGAAAACAAACGATAAAATGACATCCATTCTTGCTAACACAGGCTGCCGCTTGGAACCCATCCTAGATCGATGAAGAGGGAGAAGAAGAACTCCAAATCAAACAAGCATCGCGCTCACGTCAAATCATCACATTAGCTGTACCTACAACTGTTGTGGTAGTAATCTGTGAGCCACAGGGACTCAGCAATCTCATTTCCAAGGGTATCAAGACTATTAAAGCTTAATGGGTGAGGTAAGGTTAAGTGGTGGGGCTGCAGCAAGCGCTAAGCATTTATTTGAGTGGCTAACTTACGAGTACAAGAATAAAGGGGGATGATCGTCGCAAAATGGACGTGAACTAGTTATGATCTCTAAGAGATCCTGAACACCTACTTACGGTCAAACATAACCCCACCGTGTTCTCTCTTGGATGCAGAACTCACAAGAAGAGACGGTCACGGTTACGCACACAGTTGGTGTATTTTATTTGAGTTTACTTCAAGTTTGCTATGACCGGGTGTTAAACAAAGTTTCCAAGTTTCCACGTAACCGCGGGCATGACTTTCCGAGAGATTTAACCCTGCAGGGGTGCTCCAACTCATCTATCACAAACTAACCACACGCCGCGGGAATAAACTCAACCACGAATCTCGTGATCTTCCTAGGCAATTCCGTTGGAAAACCACAACCTCGAGATAGCCCGAAGTATTATCGGAATTCCTCGCGCAAGACATTCGAGAAAGGTAAAACAAGTCCAGCAAGACCGCCCGACATGTTGATGAACCCGATAGGAGCCGCGTATCTCGTTCCTAGGACACGACCGGATGAGCACAGCGTACAGTGGCCTGATAGACATCTCCCGAGTTGCCCCGGGTTGGCCCCGCACATGACTCTAGTTTGGACCAACACTCATGAGGAGCACTGGCCCAGGTTGTTGATTAAAGATCCTCGGGTTAATTACTCTCTATGCAGGTTTATTAGTTATTAGGCAAATGTAGTACCAAAGTTGGGTCTTTCCAGACAAGTTTTTATCTAAAACGAATGGTCAAGGGGGTCCCCATAACAACCCCGAGCATGTTAGGAGCGCAAAATAGGGAACATAACACCGGTACACAAGTAACTAGGGCGGCAAAAGTGGAACAAAACACCGAGCAAAAGGCCAAGCCTTCCACCTTTTACGAAGTATATATGTGCATTAAATTAAATAGCAATAATATTGTGATATAACAAAATATCCATGTTGCACATGGAAAGAGCTTGCACCTGCAACTAGCAACGCTATAAGAAGGGCTGAGCAAGCGGTATCATAGCCAAACAATGGTTTGCTGCGATGTGGAGGGGTTAGAGGCTTTTCATGGCAATCTGGGAGGCTTGACAAACAAGTGGTAGGTAGCGAGACAAGCGATAGAAAACGAGACATCTAGCATCGCAATGATAGTAATGGTATCCAGGGAAATGATCATCTTGTCTGAGACCCCGCTTGGAAAAAGAACGAATCCGTGAAGTAGATGAACCACGTAGTCGAACGGATCCTCACACTCCGAACGCTTTCGGAACTCTATCGAGAAGAAGCAATCCGAAAACAACAATCAACACATGATCAACACCACAACTTATGCATGACATGATGCCCATCAAATATGATGCAGGTTATGCATGACATGGTAAAGCACAACAATCAATTCCTACATATTAAGTGAAGCTCAATATGCAACGAGTTGCATATTGACGAAACTCCACATTCAATTCTTATGTTTGATCTCGTTTAGCTACTCAACAATATTAAACGTTGTTAAACATGGCAAGAGGTGAAGCATAAGTAAACTATCTATCTAGGCATCTTAAATGAGGTCGGAAACAACTTATAGTATTTCCGAAATGACCCCATATGTTAATTCGAAATTGGTCCAGATCTGAACTAATCATGTTTTCTATTTATTAAATAGGGAAATAAAGTGCACAATGATATTCTACTCGTCATTCTAGTCTATTTACATATATAGAACGTTTGAAACGGAGCTACGGTCTAAAATAGGGATGGCAATTTTACCTGGGTATGTGTACCCGCGGGTACCCTACCCGAAAACAGCGGGCATGGGCATGACTTGAAGAGATTTTGTACCCACGGGTAATGGGTATCCATACCTGCGAAATATATGGGTAGGGTATGGGTACAAAATTACGCCCATGGATAACCCAATGGATACCCAGAAAAATTTAATAAATGAAAATAACTCCTACGACATGTGGGGTCAACATCCAACTCCTTGGCACACCCTAAGTCTCGATTCCTTAAACTGCCCATATCTCATAGGTCCATAATCACATGCGCCACTCCTCTTACGTCCTATGTGACTCCTCAAAAATATGAAATCTCAACTCTTCTCTATTGGACTCTCGTCCAACTCTCAATCCGGCGATCCCCATTCCCACCACCACCTCCCATTGCGTCGGGTTTTCACCACCCGTCGCTCATACTCCCTTGATGCCTCCAAGAGGCCACCCACGTAGAAGTTTGTATTAGTGCTATACTGCTCGCCCATCATCACTTGAATTTCAAAGCCATTTATATACCTTTAAAAATATTAAATGCTATATATTGTACCCACTAGATACCCATTGGGTATAGGATACCCGATGGGTATGGGCATGGGTGCCAATTTATGCCCATGGGTATTGAAATGGGTGGGTACAAAAAGTTTCTGCGGGTATGGGTTTGGGCAGAAAAAGGTTGTACCCGTCCATACCCTACCCATTGCCATCCATAGTCTAAAAGATATGACCATCAGAAGATAATATGCCATGAATGCAAAATGCATGAAAATGACAACCACAAGCATTTCAAATCATGAATGCAGCAAGATATTATGAAACAACATGAGATTCTAAGCAAGTTTCATATATGGCATGTGCAAAACGGAGCAACGGTTCAACCACAACAACCAACACAAGTGTTATCTATAATCTGCCCAAAACAACAACATAGCATAATGCACACATGAAAACAACAAGCTACAAGATTCTAAAATGCACAAACACGACATGGGACGTTAGCCTACATGATGCTCAACAATTCATCTATTGACAGCAAGTTGACTAGAAGCATGGATCATTAGGAAATGAGCTCACAAGAAGACATATTGAACTAAGCACTTTTCAGACTTAGTGAAAAACCCAGTTTTTTTAACAGAGCAGTTTTTATCACGAAGGCATATTGGTAGCAGTAAAACTATATGCTACAGGACATATATTGGCATGAAACTTAACATCATGCTAGAGGACATTATGAACTACAAATAACTCCATTGCACCAACCCCAAAGGGGCTGTAGATCATTAGCAAAACACATGGCAAGACAGCAACAAAATATTACAGATTCCAGACTTAGAAATATTTCAGCATCTCAAATCAGCAACATTGATTAAGGTTGTACTCATTATGAAATCTACAGCTAATCACAATATTCATGGCATGGCAACCCTACCATCAGCAAGTATACATGGCATACTACAACACACTCCAAAGATACAACTAAATGGAGGCAGGGATTGCTTAATACGAGCACCGCAAAATGGAACTCTACGTTAACAGATTTCAGTTTTAACGCGGTAGCAACTTTAGAGCAACAAACATGATAATGATGTTCTACCTAGCAACCAAAGGCATGGCATCCAAGTAGACGTTTCGTAGAGCAATACTCATGAAGACACCATATGCAAAAGACCTACGGTTGAGATGCAATCATCCACACAACATTGAATAAAATAACAGATTTGTAAACTACGATCGAATGCACCTTTTTAACACATTTTACAGCAAGTAGATGAATCCTATCATGCATGACAATGCAACCATGATGCAGAGTGCAATGAGTAGAACAAGATTCATATATAATACTTCAAAATCTAATGCACGGTTGAAAAGTTACAAGCAGTTTAAAATGCTAATATCATGATAAGAACAGAACACCCAGGGACTTAGTGTAATTACCCCACGCGAAAATCTGGACGGGATGGTCCCGAGGCCGTTTGGATCGGAGGATCCCACGAACAAGGGACGACGGCATTCGGATCTGTCTGGAGGAGGCCGGCCATTGCGGCTCCGGCAACGCGGGCGCGCCGCTCCGGCGAGGAGGCCGGGGAACGAGGCGGGCGACGCAGGGAAGCCGGATCAGGGCGACTCCTGCCCGAATCTGGCCGGACGCGGGGCCGGCGGCGAGGAGCGGCGGCAGGGCGCGAGCCGCGGTCGTGACCGGTTTGGCCCAGGGCGGGCCGCGCCTAGGCCCCAGAGGGCTTCGGTGGCGGGGGAAGCCAGGGAGGAAAGGTGGCGGCTCGGGAGTGGTGGAGAGCGACGCTGGCGGTGGCGCGGCAAGGCTAGCACGGCCAAGTGGCGGCGGCGGGTTTGCCCGGCAAGGAAAATGAGGCGGGGGCGGCGGCTTGCTGCGAGGTGGGAGGCTAGGTAGGGTTTTGGCCGGATTAGGAAGGCTAGCCTTCCTTTTATAGCAGGTTTTTTTTGGGTTAGGGGGATCTTAGGGTCTTTTTGGACCTTCGGATCCCGATCCGATGGTCCGAAAGCAAAGGGGACTTGGGTGGGTTAAGTTGGGTTGGTTGGGCTGTGAAGATGTCCATGGGCCGAGATGAGAGAGAGAATATGGCCCGTGACATGGCGTAGAAATACCGAAACACGTCTGATAAACAACCGATGACGGTACCGCTATATATATAACGGTTCGGGGATCAAACGACCTCTGATTGCGACGAAACTTGGCAGGCGCTCTACCTACAATAAAAGAAGACCGCATGCCAACTTCCGACCCAATCCGAGATAGTTTTATTCGTGCTTTTAAAAACAATATTTTATCGATGCCGTGGGCGCGTGCGTGTGTGGTTGGTCTAGAAACGGTCGACGACACGAATGGAGAGAACCGGCAACTATGAACGGATGCAATTTTTCAAAAATGAGTGACGATGCTATGCAGATGATGCGAATGATGCGACGATGAATGCTACAAACAAAAGAATCACACGATGACAATGGAATAAAAGGGGAATCTTCTGGAGCGTCGGTCTCGGGCTCTTACAACTCTCCTCCACTTACAAGAGATCTCGACCCGAGATCTTAGAATGAGAAGGGGAAGAGGAAGAAGGAAGGAAGAGGAAAAATTCAGTTGATTCATTGACAAATGGGTGAACCCAAGAGAAGAAGGATGATATGAGAAACAAGCAAGAATTCTAAGGAAATTTTGGCAGCACTTCGGTAGGATAGAGGGACAAAATTTGATAAGATGGGAGAACTTGAAAAAGAACACAACACTCTCGTTAATTGGATAGGCAAGAAGGAACAAGATCTTGACAAAACAAGATGATAGATTGACGAGAGCAACATCACAATGCCTCCGAAACAAAATAATAGAAGCTAGATCATTGGAAAGAAAAGAACGAAGAGAAAAACACCGCAATTGAATTTCAAAGAGCATCCCTAGAAGGAAGAATTGAACGGAGAAGAAAACGACAATGAAAAGAATAAGCTTGTGGGCTTACGGAAAACATCTCACAATTATGAGGTGACAACCCGCCACTAACGAAAACAAGGATTACTTGGGAATAACAGGATATGTTGTCGTCGTTTTCTCACGACAGATGCCATGGGGTGGCTTATCGAGAGTGGTTCGGGCCGAAAGACGCCGACAGGCTCCGGTGACGGGATTGGGGACAAGCGGTGAGAGACATGCGATGTACCCAGGTTCGGGGCCCTCCGAGGGAGGTAACACCCCTAGTCCTGCTTGTCTAGTTGATGGGTGATTGGTATTACAATGGTGCTCCTTGAGCTGTTGTCTAGAGGAAGAAGAACGAGCAGCCGGCTCTTCCTACCTCGCTACGTGGGAGTGAGAGTGTTAGATGGGGAGAATGCCTGCCCGTGCATAGGGGGCGTCGAGGGGCTTTATAGGCCAACCCCCCGGCTTACAATATACATATGCAGTACCGGGGGGACCCGGCTGGCAGCCTCTCTAGCTGGCCAGGGGGGCCCCGGCTGAAGGGTCTTGTTATTGATGGGGCTCGCTGGCTGCGGGGTCCCATCGGGAGCCGGTGGGAGGGCCCACCGGCGGCAATCACCATTGTTGCGTGCCCGCCACGCCGTGGCATGGGTCGCCCGGCCTGGCGTCATCTTGTGGTAGCCGGCCACGGTCAGCGGTACAGCCAGCGGCGCTGTAGCCACGCCGGGGCAGGTAATGGAGTGGTTCAGGGCGTGCCGGCACTGTGCCGCCCGCCTGGTCGCAGTCGGCCGGGGTCAGAGGCACTATTTCCTCCACTGCGGCCATGCGGGCGCAGACCCCCAATGCGACAGGGGCCACTGTAGCCACGCGTGCCCCGTCTGCGGTACCAGAGGCACTGCGGACACGCCGTGCATCCGGTCACCATCCTACGGGGCGCGGTGACATGACGGGAGCTGACCCGCCGGCCTGAAGGCCTTGACCCTCCGCCTCTGGCCGGTCGGCTAGTAGCAGCCGGCCATGCGGAGCCAGACTACAGGGGGAAGCAGCTCGCCCCATAGTCTTTTTCGAAGAGTTGGAGCCAAGGCCCAGCTGAGGCTACCCCGGGGTTAACCCCCCGTAAGTTGTCCCCGAAGCAGGGGAGGCCCATCGGCTGGCCGCGGCGGACCTTGCCAGCTTGAATCTTGCGCTTGAGGACCGTTGGTAGCCCCGGAACCGGGAGGCGCGGGGCCGCGATGGCCGGCTCCGCAGCCGGGCAGCGCGCCGCTGGGTGCCTCGGCAACCCCGAGGGGTAGAGGGGGCGTGCCACGTGGGGAACGCAGTGGGCCGCGGCCTGACAAGCCACGCGGAGGACAAGACCGGGCCGTGGGGCGGGGCCCAATTCGGCTGTGGCCTCGGCCCGCACGCGCGGATCCTCTGCGAATAGGGCCGGCGGTTGGCGCTCCCTAAATGCCTTAATGTCCCTCCCGCGCATGGCGGAAGTAATGGGGGTCGTGCGCGACGGATCCGCTCCCCACTACTCGGCGCGGGGTTTAAATGGGAGGGGAGAGGAGTGGAACAGGGCATTCGCTCCCCTGCCCCCGCACATCGTCTTGGTCGCCCGTCTCAATCCCCGCGCCGAGAGAGTGAGAGAGAGAGAGAGAGAGAGAGAGAGAGAGAGAGAGAGAGCGAGAGACTTGCGCCCGCCGCGCCACCGCTCGCCATCGCCGCGACCCGCGACGCGGCCAATCCCGCACACCCCACCACCGTCGAGACACCTCCCGGGCGAAATGGCGGGCAAGGGCGCTTGGGACGGCAGCGACGTCGACGAGGCCTACATCGATCACCTCCGCCACCGCTGCAAGCTGCCGTCGGAGGAGCGCGTGGAGGCGCGCATTCCGGAGCGGAAAACGCGCCGGCCCCTCGAGAAGGCGAGGTGGTGGTCTTCGCCGAGCACGTCGCCCGCGGGCTCGGCCTGCCGGCGAGCATGTTCTTCCGGCGCTTTCTCTCGCGCTTTAGGTTGCAGCCCCACCATCTCAGCGCCAATGCCATCCTGCAGCTGGCGGCATTCGTCGCCCTCTGCGAGGGCTTTCTGGGGGTGGAGCCGCGCCTCGACCTCTGGTGCCGGCTCTTCTACCTGAAGCACCAGACGTTGAAGAAGGCCAACGGTGAGACGGTCATGACCGCCTGTGGGGCCGCCCTGGTACACTATCGCCCCAGAGCCGGCTTCCCCCAGCTCCCTCTGCAGGACTCGGACGAGGATTACATCAACCTCCGCGACTTTGTCAACCAGCTGCCGGTTGCAATGCAGAAATGGAGGATGCCTCCGCCCCAAGCGCCCGAGACGGCGGGCCGGCTCTGTGAGCGGCTGCTGGTGATGAACAAGACGGAGGGGCTCACGGCCGTGGACCTCCTGGCCACGATGGTGGCGCGCCGGGTGCAGCCGCTGCAGCGCTGGCCGCACCTCATCTACCAGATGGGAGGGTGGCGCGACCCGTGCCGGCTCTCAACCAAGGAGCTGAAGGAGGTGCAGGTGGCGAGAAGGGTGAACTCCATCTCGGCCACAAAGATGAAGGAAAGCAGCTGGCAATGGGGGAAGGCCCCGTACAGCCGGGCCCATCCGGCTCCGCCGGTACGTGACGAGCCGCCTCCCACCCTTTTTTTTCTAAAGCTGGCGCTCCCCCCTAGCCAGACGTCGGAGGGGCTTCCCTAGCATGCAGGTCTTCCCTTTGCTATATGAGTACGGGGAGCCGGCTCCTGACCTTGCGGAGTCGGACCCTGAGGAGATCGAAGATGGTTGACGATGTGGAGCCGGCCAAATCGGACCCAGCCGGCGCGTCGGGGATTGGCGGGACGGAAGCGGAGAGGACCGAGTCGGTGGGTGAGTTCCTCCCCTAGTCTCTTTTGTGGGACTGGTCTGATGACGATGCTGAGACCGGGGGGATTCGTGATGCAGCGGCTCCGGAGGACCCCGAAGTTTCGGGAGACGACGCCACCGCGCCGAGGAAGCGCGTTTGTCGAGTTGACCGCGGGCTGGGTCGTGGTGGCACGGCCTTGGACGAACGGGAGAAGTAGCCGGCCAGCTCCATGACGGCTCCGAAACGGGTAGCCGGGCGGCAGCCGCGGAGGCGGCGGGAAGAAGCCGCGGGTTGCCCCGACGGGCCCTGCTAGGCGGGCGGTCCCCGTTAGCATTGGGTAAGTCTCTTCTTGGTTTCTGGTTGGTTTTAGGTTGGCCCCGTTTCCTTATTTCATTGTTCAGGGAGCCGCGCGCCCTAGGGAGGACCGCGGCCGATGAGACGGCGAGGACGGCGCAGAAGACCACCGCCGACGAACGGGAGCGCGAGGCATGGCGGGACCTGGAGGCCGCCGAGCAGAAGCGGCTCGAGGAGGAGCGCCGCCCGTGGGAGGAGGTGGCGCAGAGGCAGCCGTCAAGGGGAACCCACGCGGAGACGGCGAACCAGTCATGGGAGCCATTCCCCCTGGCCAGGAGAGGAGGTCCAAGGCCACGCACTGCCCCGCGCGGCGGGCGGAGGCGGACACGCAGGCCGAGGAGGAGGCGCACGCGGCTGCGCACGTGGCGGATGCCACCAAGGGGACGGAGGCGAGCCGCAGTGGTGCTCCGTTGGGAGCCGACGACGCGCCTCCGGGCGCCGACGACGAGCCACCGGAGGTCGTCGTTCTGGAGCCGGAAGTCCTGGCTCCAGAGGCGAGCCGGGGAGATGCCGTTGGAGGCGGCGCGCCGGAGACCGAGGCCGCAGCATCTGGAGGAGCAGCCGCCCCCGGCCCGTCGTCCAGGGCACCTGGAGACGCGACATCCGGGGGAGCGGGTCCCATAGTTGCCACGGCGCGGGGCCCGCCCAGCCCTGTTGATGGGGGTCGGCCGCAAGAGACCTGGACCGCGGCCGGCGGCATGCCCATAGACGACGCGCCGAGCGCCCTTGGTGCCGCGGTGGCCGCGGTCGTCACCGAATTCGCCGCATGCCGTGCCTAGATGGCGCAAGAGGCCCAGGCCGCCAGGAACCGGCTGCCGCACCTCGAGCAGTCCGTCGCGGTAAGGGCTCGAGGTCCTTGTCTTTTGCTTTGGTTTTTTCGAGTGGGGGCGCGCCAGCGCACCCACTGGGTGTAGTCCCCGAGACTCGGGCTGGCTGGGACGCAGGCGGGTCGAGACTAACCGCGTTGCCTCTTCGCTTTTGTCCTTCGCAGGCTGTCCACGACCGACAGGTGGCCGCGTACCTGCGAGGTACGTGAACTTCGTAGCTTTCCAGTGGGGGCGCGCGAGCGCACCCACTGGGTGTAGTCCCCAGGATTCGGGCCGGCTGCTTCGCAGGCGGGCCGAATCCTTATGTTTGCTTTCTGTCTGACGGGAGCGTCTTTGTGCTACGAAGCCTCAGCTGCCGAGGTGGTCTGCCTCCGCTGCCAGGTGATACAGCTTGGCAAATAGCGAGACCTCTAGGCCACGAAGTGCGACCGGCTGCGCCAAGCAGCTGGCCGTGCATAGGCGGAGAAGGACGGGCTTGAGGCGGCCCATCGACGCGAGTTGGAGGAGCGGGAGGCGGCCCATCGTGAGGCGCTGGGAGCCAAGGATGCCTTGCTGGCGAAGGCGGCCGCGGAGACGGAGACGGCGCGGGCCGAGCACGTCCGCCAGATTCAGGAGTGGTCGGCCAGGGAGGCAGCGCTAGAAGAGGAGGCGCGCGCGGTGGACCGGCTTCTAGCCGGTAGGTTTTGTTATCTTGCTTGCCGTGGGTCGGATTAGGGCCTACTTTTCCTTTACACCTCACACCACGCCCCCCCTTCCTCCGTAGGCCTTTTTCCGGGTACGCAGGAGGCCGCGGAAGTGGCCGTGGAGGCTCACCGCGAGGACCAGTGGGCGCAGGGAATCCACATCTGGCCGCTTGCCGCCTGGACCGTGGACGAGGTGGGGATCGCCGCCAATGTGCGTATGGCTGAGGTGGCTCGGGCCATGAGGCGGTTTCAGGGGGCCGGCTTGGTGCTGGTTCGCACCCTTTGGCCGGCTGCGGTGGATCCGGTCTCCATGAGTCGGCTGGCAATGTGGCTGGAAGCCGGGTCTGCTCGGGTGAACGCCTGGAAGGCCTTAGCCGCGCGCGCCGGAGCGGCCATGGCGCTTCGCGTCGCAAGGTCATGGTACCCCGAGATGGACTAGGGGCTGCTTTCGGCCCAGTGTGCCCGCACCGATGCTGAGCTGGAGGCGGCGGCCGACGAGCTGGCCGTGCAGGCTAGTGACCTTGCGTCCTTTGCTCCTTGGGGCAAGTACGTCGCGGAGCGTACGGCGGACGGTGAGGTAATCCCGGAGGATAGGTACGCGCTTGCCTTTGACGACCCGGAGGGTAGCGCCGGCGAGACGGATGACGAACACGCCGAGTCCAGCACCAACGCCTACGTCGAATCTGAGCCGGCTAAGGACTTGGACGCGGGGGCCGATACGGAGCGTGCCGTGGCCAAGGACGGGGCTTCTACCTCAGCCGCCGCGGAGGGCGCAAGGGGAGGAGATGGTGCAGCCTCTAGCTAGGCAGCCCTTTTTGTTTTCCTGCTTTTTGTTAGACTGTAGTTCCACCCACTTGGGGTGTAATGTAATGAACATGTGGCCTCGGGCCTTTATGCTTTTGTATGAACTTGTGTTTTTTATGTCTTGTGTATGAAATATAATGCGTGCCGGCTCGCCCCTGGCCTGCCGTTCCCTTGACTCCGTTTTTGCCCAAGACAAACTTCCCTTCGGCTTCGGGCCTGCCAGCCGGACAGCCGGGAGCGGGTTTGTAGTTGGGACGGGGTGTTAACCTCTGGGGAGTCGGCCGTGGGGTATTTTGGGGTTGCGAGAACGTTGGACCAGGGTGAGCGCGTCAGAGGCCGGTAGGAAAAGGTAAAGACTCGGCTAGCCGTAGACGATAGCCCGTCTGCCAACGGTGTTCGTGTGCGCTAAGTTTTTGCGCCCAGCAACCTGCCGGCCGAACAGCCGGGAGCCGGTCTGTAGCCGGGCGAGGCGGGAAGGGTTTTGCTTAGCTCACATTACTTTAGCCGTTTTCGGGGAGTGGTGCTACGGCTAGCCGGCTAGTCCCCGGGACCGGGTAGCCGGATATTGGGAGCCGGTGCTTTGTGACAAACTGAATGTTGACAGAAATGAGAGGGGTATGCCGCAAGAGCTGGCTTGGGGTACCCGTTGCATTCATAAGCCCGAAAGGGAAGATACATACATACACTGGTTTCAGCAGTAAAACGGACGAAGGAGCGCCGCGTTCCACGGGCGCTCCGTCTCCTCGTGGGAGGCGTCTCTCTTGCGCTTCTGCGGCTTCTGGGCGTCTATTAGATAGTATGTGTTGTTGTGTACTGCCTTGCTGACAATGAATGGGCCCTCCCATGGTGTTGGGGATATAACCCCGTGGTGAGACCCGCCCAGGTGGGCCGGGTCATGAGGTTGGCAGCTTAGCGATAAGGGTTGGAAGAAGCTTGCTCAATGGGCCTGGAGGCCCAGAGCTAGAAGACTATGTGTAACCCGGTGGCGTCAGCCGCCGGTGGCGGCTTGTTAGACAAGGCAGGTATAGTTAGAGGTGAGGTCGGTTATCAAGTATGACCCGGGACGGACGCTTGTAAGCCCAGGTCCTCGACCTGTGTATATAAAGGCGGGTTACCTGGGCGGCTTAGGAACGAAACCTTTGATCGAGTACTAGGTCAAGCGAATCCACTCCCTTGTAATCGATATCTAGTTAATACAACTCAAAGCAGGACGTAGGCTATTACCTCCTTCGAGAGGGGCCGATCCTGGGTAAACCCGTGTCTTTCG
The DNA here is from genome assembly GCA_039707655.1 of Elymus sibiricus. Lineage (NCBI taxonomy): Eukaryota > Viridiplantae > Streptophyta > Magnoliopsida > Poales > Poaceae > Elymus > Elymus sibiricus. Next base: position 239,136,552 of record CM077667.1, on the reverse strand, counting down.
TCCCGATCAACCCCTTGGAGTTAACCGCCGTAGCGATGGCTCCACACCTAAGTCCTGACACTAGGACATCTACCGTGACAAAATCATGACAGTTGGCGCCCACCGTGGGGTAGATGCTCGGTGGTTTGGAGTACTCGAAGGGCTCTCTCCCAGGGATCGAGGGATACACCGTTGGCAGGATGACCAAGAATCACCGCGGCAAGCTCTACATCGACGACGCTGCTTGGGGCCCCGAGGCCGACTCAATCGAGTACGGGTACCGGGTCCCCTTCGGTGGAATTCACGTCTTCATTGGCAAGATCGGCGGATCTAAGCCCGGGCCGGACATCTGCACCGACCTCGTCGAGCCGGCCCGGCGCGCGCAACCCGCCCGGGTTAACCCGGGCCGGAAGCGCGTCTTCGTCGGCTTCACCCAAGGCGCGGAACTTGAAGGTTCTATGTCGCGGGAGGAAACCCTCATCTGCTCAGAGGATGGATCCTCGAGCGGGGAGGCGGAATCAATCTACCAGCTTCACAACAGCGGGCTTGTGGGCTACTTCGAGGGCTACCATGACCCGGAATACTATGAGCCGCCGAGCCGAGCCACTGTCTTCATGGCAGGATCGGCACCAGCTCCTGGTAGCACGACTGCTGGTGCGACCGGGTCTGGATCAGGCGGGCCGCCATCTCAAGTTTTGCTGGATCTAATGAATGAACTTACGACTCTAATGGGAACCGAGGTCACGGCCGAAAACCGAGCAGCCCGTAACACGGAAATTGCGAGGTTGAAGGACCAGATGGCCGGTGCCCAAGAGGAAATCAATGCGCTGAAAGCTCAGATGAATGCTGAGTCGGAACGCCTTAGGGCGGAAGCTTTTTGCCTTGACCTGGATCAACAGACCGCAGATGCAGTCCATCGGATGAGGTACCAGACCCGCCTGCCGGATCAGTATGAGCCCAGGAACCTTTTCAACACGCCAGGGACAGGACGGAATGCACCTCTGACCATAACCCGGACGGCGGAAGTACCTGGAAGTAGGGCGGCGGTTCAGCATCGGCACCCAGACTCGCCCCGCCGGAACCAGACCCCGCCGCAGCACTTTCCGAAAACACCCGGTTATTATTCTAACCCGGTGGAGAACATGGTGGCAGCGGCAGTCAGACTTGGCGCGCTCCCCATCCCTGATGGAATGCCTTTTGAGGAAGAAGCGCAGAACGCCATTGGATATTTGCAGACAGCGGTGGCGCAACAGGAGAAGTATACCTACAGCTGGAGCCGCGTGCACTCGACCCCTATCCCAAGCCGCAGTTACAGTCGGCGTATAGAGTCGCCTATGATTTCTAGTAGCGATCGACGTCGGAATCCAGCGCGGGATGACCCGCCTGCTGTTGATGCCTAGGCGCTGGTAGATCGTGCGAGAGCACAGTGGGAGGCGGCAGCAGCGGCGGCTTACCAGGAACCCACAGTAGCACCTTCTGTTTCAGTAGGAGCCGGAGTAACCTCCAGGGCTGTGGGAGTGCCGTGCTTAGTGCCGGCTTTACAAAACGAACGCCTGCCGAAGGACTTTAAGGGTCCCCGCAAGGTGCCCAATTATACTGCCGATCTGCCTCCAGAAGCTTGGATCGAAAGTTATGAACTAGCCATGGAGATGTTAGACGTCAGTGATGCAGTTTGCGCCAAGTATTTCATCATGATGCTGGAAGGGCCAGCTCGCATGTGGTTGAAGGGTTTGCCACCCAACACCATTAATTCCTGGGCCGAGTTGAAGGCGAAGTTCATCAAGAATTTTCAAGGGACATGCAAGCAGCCCATGACGATCGTAGACTTGGATCATTGTGTGCAGCGTGGGGATGAGTCGGCCCATCATTGGGTCCGGCGGGTCTCCACCATCATCCACTCCTCTGATAACATCATGGCGGCTCAAGCCGTTCTGATTCTGGAGAAGAATTGCCACTTTTTGCTCAACACGAAGGACCCTGGTTCTGATGATGAGAAATCGGCTAAGGTAAGAAGAATAGCAATGGCAAGAGTCAGCGATAGAACGGGGGAGGAAATAGTAATAATGTCAACGGCGGAAAGCGGAAGTACCCGGACGACGGGTCAGATTTGGTGGCTAACACTAGTGCTGGAGGCAACCATAGCAAGGGCAACGGTAAACCGCCTTTCGGCAAGTCTAAGCCTTTCAATATGGAAGCAATGTTGAATGCCCCCTGTCCAAAACATAGTGTTCTCGATAAACCATCCACTCATGCCTAGAAAGATTGTTGGGTCATGCGGGAGTTCCGAAATTACAGCATTAACAAACATCAGGGTGGCGGCAGTGGACCGTCCGGCGGGTCAGGATTCGGCTCTCCTGGGTCCGGCTTTGGTGCGGGCGGCTCAGGTTCTGTCTACCAAGGCAGGGAAACAATGGAGGTCACCATCAACAGTCTGGCAATGGAGGTCAGCAACAAAACAACCAGTCCGGGTATCAGAGTAACCCGAAGTAGCTTAATGGAGGCCACTATCACGTTTTTACGACAAGCCTTGACAAGCGGGATCAGAAGGTGCGCAAGCGGGCAGTTAATACGGTCATGCCGGCTGTCCCGCAGTACTTGAAGTGGTCTGAGTATGACATAAGTTGGAGCAGGGAAGATCACCCGCTGCGTGTGGATAACCCGGGGCAGTTGGCTTTGGTAGTGGCCCCCCAAGTAGGAGGATACGTCTTCACCAAGGTGCTTATGGATGGTGGCAGCAGCATCAACATCCTGTACTATGACATGTTCCGCCGGATGAACTTGCGTGACAAGGATCTTAAACCATCTTTGACAGTTTTTCACGGTGTGGTGCCCGGAAAGTCGGCTTATCCCATTGGAAAAATTTCCCTGGAGGTAGCTTTTGGTGATGAGTTCAACTATAGGGTGGAGACCTTATGGTTTGAGGTGGTCAAGATCAAGAGCCCGTACCACGCTTTATTTCGGCGGCCGGCTTATGCCAAGTTCATGGCTAGGCCTTGTTATGTTTACTTGCAGCTCAAGATGCCTGGATTAAACGGAACGATTACATTGCATGGTGATCGGAAGATTTCTCTTGAGTGCGAGGAAGGCAATGCTGCGTATGCCGAGTCAAGTTGTGCTGAGGCGGAGCTCAAGTTTTATAAGGAGAATGTTGACCCGACAGATATGGCCCCGTTGAAGAAGCCGAGCACGGAATCTGAGCCGCACCTGAAGTTTGTGGTAGAAGATACCAAGCTGGTGGATTTTAACCCTGGCGACTCATCACAGCAATTCACTATTGGGGCCAATATGGATCCCAAATAGGAAAGTGCGCTCATCGAATTCATCCGTGAGAATTGGGACATCTTTGCATAGAAGCCTTCTGACATGCCGGGTGTACGGAGAGAATTCGCTGAGCACCACCTTAATGTGGATCCTAAGTTTAAGCCGGTCAAACAGTTCCTCCGTCGTTTCAATGAGGAGAGGCGTAAGGCTATTGGAGAAGAGGTAGCCCGGCTCTTGGCAGCAGGGTTTATCGTCGAAGTTTTTCACCCGGAGTGGTTAGCTAACCCGGTGTTGGTACTCAAGAAGAACGGCACGTGGAGCATGTGTGTAGATTATACCGATCTCGGCAAGGCGTGTCCGGTTGATCCATTTGCTCTCCCCCGTATCGAGCAGATCATTGATGCAACTGCGAGTTGCAAGAGTTTATGTTTCCTGGATGCTTATTCGGGTTATCATCAGATCAAGATGGCAGTCAAAGATCAAGAGAAGACGTCTTTCATTACGCCTTTTGGAGCTTTCTGCTATGTGTCTATGCCTTTCGGGCTCAAGAGTGCCCAAGCGACTTATCAGCGTTGTGTGCAGAACTGTCTTCATGGTCAAATTGGGCGCAATGTTCATGCTTATGTGGATGATATTGTAGTCAAGTCAAGGAAGAAGGAGACTCTGTTGGCTGATTTGAAGGAGACTATTGATAATCTACGGGTTTACAAGATGATGCTTAACCCGGCAAAATGTGTGTTTGGTGTACCTGCAGGCAAGCTCTTGGGATTCTTGGTCTCCGAGCATGGCATTGAGGCTAACCCGGAAAAGATAAAGGCCATCACTTCTTTGTCTAAGCCGGCATGTATTAATGATGTTCAGCGCTTGGCGGGTCATATTGCCGCTCTGAGCCGATTCATAAGCCGCCTTGGTGAGAAAGCTATTCCTCTATATCAGATGATGAAGAAGACAGATGACTTCATCTGGAGTGATGCGGCTAATGAGGCGTTTGAGGCGCTCAAAAAGCAGTTGGCTGAGCTGCCCGTTTTGGATGCTCCGGTGGAAAAGGAGCCTTTGCTTTTATACGTGGTGGCTAACAACAGAGCTGTCAGTGCTGCAGTTGTGGTGGAGCGCAAGGAGACGGGTAAGGAATACCCAGTCCAGTGGCCGGTTTATTATGTCAGTGAGGTCTTGACAGAGTCCAAGCAAAGGTATCCGCATTGGCAAAAGCTGGTGTTTGGGGTATTCATGGCCAATCGCAAGCTGAAGCACTATTTCCTTGGGCATCCAATAACAGTGGTCAGCTCGGCTCCTTTGAGAGATATCATTCAAAACAGAGAAGCTACTGGTAGTATTGCTAAGTGGGAAATTGAGCTTGGGCCTCTCAATCTGAGATATGTGCCCCGGACGGCTGTAAAATCTCAAGCCTTGGTGGACTTTATCAATGACTGGACAGAGTGCCAAGCACCTGAGGAGAAGCCAGACAATACATATTGGACGATTCACTTTGATGTTTCCAGACAATTGGAAGGCTCGGGGGATGGAGTTGTTCTAACTTCCCCGCGAGGTGACAAATTCTGTTATGTTTTGAGGTTAATGTTTCCTTGTACGAACAATGCAGCTGAATATGAGGCTTTGCTTCACGGGCTCCGGGTGGCCAAGGAGATGAATTTGAGCCGGGTTAGATGTCTTGGCGACTCAAACCTGGTAGCTCAGCAAGTCTCTGGCACATGGGACTCTAAAGACCCTCGCATGGCGGCTTATCGCCAGGCGGTTGATGTTATTGCTGGCCATTTCAAGGCCTATCAGGTGGATCATATTGATCGGCGGAGGAATGAGGCGGCTGACGCATTGTCAAGACTGGGGTCTTAGCGTAAACCGGTGCCGCCTAATGTGTTCCTGGGTGTATTGCATCACCCGTCGGTCAAGTTACCGTCGGAAGAGGATTTGGCTGTACCTGACCCGGAAGGACAATTGGTGGCGGCTCTCCACGCAATCCCTGATTGGACGCTGCCTTATCTGGCGTATCTGACCCGTGGCGAGTTGCCTCAAGACGAGACTTCGGCACGGCAGATTATAAGGCGGTCTAAATCTATGACTATTGTCAATGGCGAGTTACACCGGCGCAGCGTGAGTGGTGTCTTTCAGCGATGTGTTTCTCTGGATGAGGGCCGTGAGATCTTGTAAGAAATCCATGCCGGCGATTGTGGTCATCATGCCGGGTCAAAATCTTTGGTGCCTAAGGCTTTTCGACACGGTTTCTACTGGTTAACAGCTCATAAAGATGCAGAGTACTTGGTCAGTAAATGTTACGGGTGCCAGAAATTTGGGCAACGCGCCCATGTGCCGGCTCAAGAGTTACGGATGATTCCAATCACCTGGCCGTTTGCAGTCTGGGGGCTTGATATGGTGGGACCTTTTAAGAGGTCTAAAGACAAGAAGACCCACCTCTTGGTGGCAGTCGACAAGTTTACTAAGTGGGTTGAAGCTGAGCTAGTCAGCAAGTGTGATGCACCAACAGCAGTTCAATTCATAAAGAAGCCGATCTTTCCGTTTGGTTATCCTCATAGTATCATTACTAACAATGGCACAAACCTGCCCAAGGGGGCTATGAAGGAATTTTTAGAGGGATAAAACCCCGGCTTATGGTTCCTTTGGAGTGCACGCCGGGCTGATGGGTGGAGGAGTTACCTTCAGTTCTTTGGAGCATAAGAACCACCCCCAACAGGTCAACAGGCTATACGCCTTTCTTCATGGTTTATGGTGCAGAAGCTGTTCTCCCCAGTGATATTCGTCATGACTCGCCCAGAGTGGCGGCTTACGTGGAAGCTGATAATGAGGCGGCACGTCAAGATGCTTTGGATGCCTTAGACGAAGAATGGGATCTTGCAGCAGCACGGTCCGTGATTTACCAGCAAGACCTGCGTCACTATCATAGCCGCAGGGTCAAGACCCGGACGTTCCAAGAAGGCGACTTAGTACTCCGGTTGATTCAAGACCAGTCAGATATGCATAAGTAGTCACCTCCTTGGGAAGGACCGTTTGTGATCAGCAGAAATCTCAACAATGGTTCTTATTATCTCATTGATATACGGGAGAGCGACAAGTCACGAACCACTGGTGAAGAGGTTGCAAGGCCTTGGAATATTGCTCACCTTCGGCCATACTATACTTGAGCCGCCGGTCTGGCTCTCATCAATGTACATACCCCTATCATTGTATATACCATATTTTATGATATAATAAAGTTGGCATCCCCATGATTAGGGGCCTCTGCCATTTTTTCTGCACTAAGTTTCGTGCAAAGGAGTTGATCCTTCATCAGGTCACTTGGGGGCTTCCAACCCACTGGGTTTAGCTTTCATACCCTCTTGGCCAGGCTTGATATGCCATGTTCGAGTTAAACCTGTCTATTTGCAACTTGCTACTCCACCATGTGACCCGCCGAACTCTTGACAGTCAATCTTGCTCAGAGACCCTGAACTTTCATAGTCAATCTCGCACAAAGACCCTGAACTTGTCAAGGTTTAAACAGAGACTTTTGTCACGAGAGAGCCAGCTTACAGTGAACTAGGATAAACTCGCCTTGTCTGTTGTAGTCTCTCCGCTATGTGGCCCATTCGTACTCTTAGCAATGTCAATCTTTTAAAGACCCTGAACTTGCTAAGGTTTAAATGACGGATTTATGTCACGTCAGAGCCGGCTTACGAGGTTTTCAGGCTTTTATGCCTAGCTTCTTCGGAAGCAATACAAAAAATTTCTTGAAAAAATAAAGTTCTCCTGCCTTGCTGTGCCTTTAAAGCCGGTTCATTAGGCAGGGGATACGCAAGTGCATATTCTGTTGCTTGTTTTTTGCAGGCATTTTTTATGACAAGATTCTAAGTTTTTGGGTAACCTCGGCTTAGCATTGCTCATAGTATACAACCTGCCGGACGAGTCAAGGCAGTCAGATGATTATATATCAAAACAGTTATGCTAAGTTGCCGGTGTATGGGCTGAAAGAAGTTTAAAAAGTGCACGAAGGCACAAGAGCAGGCGATTAAGTGTTTTCTACTGCTATTACAAGGCTGTCAAGGAGCCCAAAATCTGCGGACTTAAGTTTTTTTTGCAGCAAAAGATAACCCGGCATATTAACAGGGCCGGGTTACCTTCACATCAAGCCAATTCTTCATTTAGCTCATCGCCGGATCATCCTGCGACGGGTCTTTGGTATCCTGGATCTGGAGGTTGTCCACATCCCAGTTGTAGTTTGTTAAGGCCTCAAATTCGGCTTCGTCATGCATGATTGGAGATGGGTCAACATCAGGGGCAAAGAGGTGCTTACGGCGTTGAGGAATCATATTTTTTGCTTCAAAGGTGGGCCCTCGAACTCGCTTATTATCCTTAGAGTAAGCCGCCTGGTATGATGACAGGTCGGCGTCTGCGGCCAGCCGGCTCGCCAATATTCGGGATGCCTTCATGCAACGGGCATAGTCCTCTTGAGTGAACTGCGAGCCGTCGTCTTTCAACTGAGGAAAACCGTTCATCATCTCGGCCGGGTTAAGCTCGGGTGCATAAGCCAGTGACCGGCTCAAAGCAGCCATTGCGCCTTTACGGGTGGCTGATCTCTTCAGCTCTTCTATCTGCTTTGGGATGGTAGAGAGGACTTCTAGCACACCCTTCATAAACTTTGGAACGCCCCTTTCAGTCATAACAGCCTTAATGGTGAAGAGGGATCCGGCATACAGCTGTTCAACTTCAATAGGCTGTCATCCGGTAGTTGGCGAGTTCGTTGACCTACAAAAGAGATTGAGATTGTAAGTCGCCGGGCGAGTCTCCGTAGGATTATGTCAAGCGTAATTACATGTCAACAAATACTTACCAAACGCGGCTTCAGTCATCCAGCATATGTGCCGCTTCAAGCCGGTCAGCTCTTCAGTCACCATTTTAAGACGGCCTTCTACGTCTTCTACGCGTTTGGTCAGGGCGGCTTGGCTCGTTTCAGCAGATTTCTTGAGTGTTTTGAGCGCAGCCTTGATTACATCCAGCTCAGTCAAAGCGATCTGATACTTGGCGTTGGCTTCAGCTCGGCCTTCTTGTTGCAGTGCCAGACTCTTCTTAAGGTCCGACACGTTAGACTCAACGGCATTTAAAGATTCCTGCACAAGACAAGTCATAACAAGGCAATATTGTTAGTTTTAAGCCGCCTGTCCGGCTCACAAATGTTTTTAGAAGTTTGGCAGAGTCATTACAAGTCCCAAGCAGATTGCAAGCAATATGCTTGACACTTGGGGGCTAATGTGTCTCAGTTTTTTCATATATTTACAAGGCACATAAGACCCGGATCATCTCTATGAAGATAACACGGCCCTTGGGGGATACAGTCGGCTCTTATTCTATGATTGAGTGCCGGCTCATTATTGGTATAATGACCCGGCCCTTGGGGGCTACAGTCGGCTTTTATTCTATGATTGAGTGCCGGCTCATTATTGGTATAATGACCCGGCCCTTGGGGGCTACAGTCGGCTCCTATTATATGATTGAGTATCGGCTCATTACGTACATAATGACCCGGCCCTTGGGGGCTACATGGCTATTCATCAAAAGATTGCAAGTGATTGAAGACCCGGCTGACCTTTTGAGAGGTAAACCGGCTCTTGGGGGCTACATAAGTATATATGGAAAGGCAAGGGAAGTGGAGTACCTCGTATTTTTTCTTCATCATGCCAACCAAGTTGGCCTCCATGTCCCGGCTTGCGGAGAGACGGCTCAGGTAGCCAGAGTGCAACTCGTCGGCAATAAGTTTTTCTAAGTTAGGAAGATCAAATGGAGTCTTTTCTTCCTTAGGAGGAGCCGCCTCGTCTTCAGTGGTATGTTTTGATAGTACGTTGGAGGGAGCTGGAGATTTATTAGCCGCCCCGGTAACAGTAACTTCTTCATGAGAAGCCACGTCTTCAGTTGTTGGCTGGGGACTGGGCGGCTTAGGATCAGTTTCTGGATGGGCCTCAGGAGCCTCAATATCCATATCAGCCGGCACATTATGCTGAGGAGCTTTTTCATGGGTGTCTTTGTCAGCTTCAGAAGGTTCAATGTGAGCCTCAGGGGTGGTAGGCTTTGGGTTTTCCGACTCTGGAACATCAGGGGTAGCGGTTGACCCGCCTACTTTCCTCCATTTGGCTTGAGCCCTATGAGCAAAAGTGAAGTTACACGTCAATGAGCAAGGATAGACTATTAACGCACGGAGTGGGATATAAAAATACTTACCCCGGGTTGATAATAAGAGGAGGCAACTTTGAGGCGGTTGAGTCGCCGGAAGAAGGAGGTGAGTCCTGGAAAGTTAGCATTGCCAAATACAAGTAAGCTGCAGCACAAGATTAGCATACAGAAGAAATAAATTCAAAGGCAAGGAAGTACTTCAGTGCGCCGTTTCCGAGGAGCCGGATCATTTGGTTAGCCGACTAAAAGATCTTCAGAGCCGGTGCTCCGGGTCTGACGTCTGCTGTCATCTTGCTGCTTCTTCAAAACAAAGTTGGGATCCAAGTGAGCAAAATGACGAGAAAATTTTACCTTCCGTACAGCCCGCCGTATTCTCTTTACTGGTAAAAGTTCCGAGTCAGAAGAGATAATGATTACCTCTGCAACATTAGCATGACTTGTTTCTGCTTCCTCCTGTGAGTAATCATTGTCAATGAGTTGCATAAAGAGAAGACCATGGGAGTCAAGTTCTACCTCTGAGTCATCCAGATCGAATAGTTCTTCGGTTGATTGCTTCTTCTTACGAGCCGGCGCCTTAACTTTGGTCGCCTTGGGGACTTTGCTCTTCTTCTTGAAGGAAGCGGGTAACCTTTTGTTCCAGAAGGAATAGCCATTCTACATATGATAAGACGCATTGGCCGAAAGGTTAATAAAATATATGAAGTACAGTATTAAAAGAATGGAGGGTTAGGATGGAAAGACTCACATCTGGAGCCGGGTGAAGTGCGTAAAAGGGACTTAACCCCATCTTGCTGCAGGCGGCTTGAGGTTCTCCCAGCAAGGACATGACAATTGTATTGAGATCCTGGTCTGTCAAGGGAGTCTGGTTGAAGCGTTGAGGGTCGTTCACCTCACCGGTATACTGGCACATCAAAGCACTTCGGCGGCTCAACGGCAGAATCCTCCAAGAGACCCAGCAGCGGGTCAAATCAACACATGTTAACCCGTTGGCTAACAGGGCCCTTATTTTAGAGAAGGTTGGGCCATATTGAGCGCGCTCTGCAGCGGACATCTAGTCTGGGAGTTCCGCGTCAGTGATGAGCCGGTAAGGACGGTAACCCGGCAGTGGGTTCTCCCCTTCTGGTGAAGTGTCTTTGCAGTAAAACCAAGTCTTATTCCATTCTTTGGGCTGACTCAGCAGAGTTGCTGCTGGAAAGAGTACATCCCTCCATCTTTGAAGAGTGACATGTCCAAGCTCGAGGCTCAATCCATCCACCATTTCTGTTTGGCGGTTGATGTAGAAGTACTCCTTGAAGAGGTCAACAGACGTCTCTTCTTGCAGATAAGCTTCGCAGAGGGTCTGGAACTGGCACAGATTGGTGACAGATGTGGGGCCAGTGTCTTGAGGGTGCAGGTTGAATGAGTGTAAGCCGCCTCGGAAAAATTTAGACCCGAGTGGAGAAAAACCGCGGAGGAGATGGTCTGTGAACACAATAATTTCCCCATCCTCGGGCTTAGGAGTGGTTTCATTGCCCGGAACCCGCCAGTGAATGACATCCTGAGCCGACAAAACTCCCATGGTGACAAAGTCCTTGAGTGATTCCTTAGTCACCCCGGACCTTACCCAGTTGCAGGAAGCTGGAACTCTAGACATGGCGGCGGGTTAAAAGGCTACGGAAGGGCATGAATTTATGGAGGGTTAAAAATGTATTATGACCAAGGCAGTTATGACTCTAAAAATGGTGACGGTATTTGGCGGGTCAGGATAAAATTATGAGCCACCAAAGCAGGCCGCAATATGACAATATGAGCTGGCAGTACGACTGTGGTTGCCAGTGAATATTAGAAAAATTGCTAAGTGTCGAAAAACAGATTTCAACAGCTACAGCTACCGAATCAAGATCTACAGGCGAGATAAAAGAAAAATATTACTAACCCTAAAAACCAGTGGAAGAACAGGCAGTTCCTATACGGATTAGAGTGAGCCGAAAATCTATAATGAGCATGGCCTGCCTATTGAGCGGATGGCCGCATAATTTGTGCAACATTATAAAGCCTAAAGGAGTGTTTTTCTTTGATCTATGAAGTGTACTCCGATGAGCAGTAATGAACACGAAGAAAACCCGATGAACTCGGAGGAAATCTGAAAAAACTATCGCAGATCTAAACAAGGGGCAATGTTTGGAACCTTGAAGATGCGGGCGAACACGGGAATGCTCTGGACGTAATCAGGGTGATGCAGCGGCCAGTGTTGGAGACGACAGCGAGGCCCGGGCGGCGCGGCGAGCTTCGGTGGCGCAGGCGTCTGGAGGAAGAAGAAGAAGGCAGCGGCGGGGAAAGTGAAAATAATGGGACCCCCCGTGCCTATTCATGAGGATGTGATGGAATGGCAACAGTCTAGTGCGGAAATCGAGGAGACACGGTGACGATTGACCAAGGAAGTGCCTTGATTCTCGGGCTGGTCATTTTAATGAAAAAGATTCGTTGTGACGTCAGGGGAATCTTTTTGATTTTCCTGATGATGTCATGGCGGGTCATGAAGATTGATCAGAGATGACGTCACCCATTTTTGGCGGGTCATGAAGGTTTGTCAAAGAATGCAAGATTCGCCAACCAGAAGACTTGAAGATTGACATGAACCAGTTCAAATCAATCTGGTGCCTAATGTTGGGGATATAACCCCGTGGTGAGACCCGCCCAGGTGGGCCAGGTCATGTGGTTGGCAGCTTAGTGATAAGGTTTGGAAGAAGCTTGTTCCATGGACCTGGAGGCCCAGAGCCAGAAGACAATGTGTAACCCGGTTGCGTCAGCCACCGGTGGCGGCTTGTTAGACAAGGCAGGTATAGTTAGAGGTGAGGTTGGTTATCAAGTATGACCCGGCCCAGACTCTTGTAAGCCCAGGGCCTCGACCTGTGTATATAAAGGCGGGTTACCTGGGCGGCTTAGTCACGAAACCTTTGATCGAGTACTAGGTCAAGCGAATCCGCTCCCTTGTAATCGATATCCAGTTAATACAACTCAAAGCAGGACGTAGGCTATTACCTCCTTCGAGAGGGGCCGAACCTGGGTAAACCCGTGTATTTCGTCCCGATCAACCCCTTCGAGTTAACCGCCATAGCGATGGCTCCACACCTAAGTCCTGACACTAGGACATCTGCCGTGACAAAACCACGACACATGGGGAGGAGAGCTTGTGCTGGCCAGCGGTCCGCTGGATCCGCCTGAGCACCAGGTCCCCCTCGCGAAAGGAGAGGGGCCGGATCCGCTTGCTATGGTAGTGTCGGAGCTTCTGTTGGTAGATGGCAGTTCGGCTCATGGCTAGCTCGCGTACTTCTTCGAGCAGGTCGACACCGTCTTATCTTGCTTCCTTTCCATCCTTTTCTATGTACAAGGTGACCCGAGGCGAATCGAACTCAATGTCCGTAGGGATGACCGCCTCGGAACCGTACACGAGAAAAAGGGGGTGAAGCCGGTTGACCGATTTGGCATGGTTCTGAGGCTCCACAAGACACCCGGCAGATCATCGATCCAGCAGCCGGCCAATCGCACGAGTGGCGCCACGAGCCGGGGCTTGAGGCCGGCCAAGATCAGGCTGTTTGCCCTTTCCGCTTGGCCGTTCGACTGTGGGTGGGCCACCGATGCGAGGTCGAGCCGGCTGCCCTCCTGGGCGCAGAAACACGCCATCGCACCTTTGGCGAAGTTTGTGCCGTTGTCGGTGATGATGCTGTGGGGGATGCCGTAGCGGACCGTGATATCTATGATGAACCGGACGGCCGTGGGGCCGTCCAGCTTCTTGGTTGGCCTGGCCTCGATCCATTTGGTGAACATGTCGACGGCCACCAATAGATGCGTCATGCCGCCTCGAGTGGTCTTGAAGGGTTCCACCATGTCAAGGCCCCAGACCGCGAAGGGCCAGGAGAGGGGGATGGTCTGGAGCGCCGTAGACGGCAGGTGGCTCTGCGTGCTGAAGCGCTGGCACCCTTCGCACTTGTCAACCAGCTGCTTTGCTTCTTCTAGGGCCATTGGCTAGTAGAAACCGTGGCGGAATGTCTTAGCCACCAGGGATATGGAGGCGGCGTGATGCCCGCACTCTCCCTAGTGGATGTCTCGGAGGATCTCCTGCCCTCTATCCGGCTCGACGCAACGCTGGAACACGCCGGTTGCGCTGGATGGACCAACTCGCAGTTGATGATGTTGGGGAACAATGCATGGGAAATAAAAAATTTCCTACGCACACGCAAGATCTATCCATGGTGATGAGCATCTACGAGAGGGAGAGTGGATCTACATACCCTTGTAGATCGCTAAGCGGGAAGCGTTAAGAAACGCGGTTCATGTAGTCGATCGTCTTCGCGATGCAAATCGCCGAGCGTCCCGCGATCCCATCACAATCCATCTCGCGATCCAATCTCGATCCGTCCCGCGATCCCATCACGATCCGTCCCGCGATCAAATCACGAATCATCTCGCGATCCTGATCACGGTCCTTCCGATCTAGCGCCGAACGGACGGCACCTCCGTGTTCAGCACACGTACAGCTCGATGAAGATCTCCGCCTTCTTGATCCAGCAAGAGAGAGCAGAGAGGTAGAAGAGTTCTCCGGCGGCGCGACGGTGCGGCGGCGATGGTGGTGGAACTATTCCGTCAGGGCTTCGCCTAGGCACCGCTGAAACTAGACTAGAGGAGAAACCGATCTAGATGAAGTAGAGGGAGCACGTGGCAATTAGGGTTAGCTCTTCCCTCTAAATCCTCTAGTATATATAGGAGGGAGGGAGGGGAGGAGGCATCCTCAAACCCTCAAGGTTTGGCCGATATTGGAGGTGGAGGAGTCCTACTCCAATCCTATTAGGAGTAGGATTTCTCCTCTCCACTGGGAAACCCTTTCCACCTTTCCTCCTTTGGATTTTTTCCACCCAAAGCCACATGGGCCTTAGTGGGGGGGGGGGGTAGGCCAGCCCACTAGGGGCTGGTTTGACTCCTCCCACAGATCATGAGGTCCTTTGGGTCGAGACACCCCTCCCGATGGTCCCCGGTACCCCTCCCGGCACTCCCGGTACACTACCGAAATACCCGAAACTTTTCCGGTGACCAAAACAGGACTTCCTATATATCAATCTTTACCTCCGGACCATTCCAGAGCTCCTCGTGACGTCCAGGATCCCATCCGGGACTCCGAACAACCTTCGGTCACCACCATACATAACTCTACTATACCGAAACGTCACCGGACCTTAAGTGTGCAGACCCTGCGGGTTCGAGAACTATGTAGACATGACCAAGACACCTCTACGGCCAATAACCAATAGCGGGACCTGGATGCCCATATTGGTTCCTACATATTCTACGAAGATCTTTATCGGTTGAACCTCTATGTCAAGGATTCAGTTAATCCCGTACGTTGTTCCCTTTGTTCTTCGGTATGTTACTTGCCCGAGATTTGATCGTCAGTATCTCTATACCTAGTTCAATCTCGTTACCGGCAAGTCTCTTTACTCGTTCTGTAATACAAGATCCTGTGGCTAACTCTTTAGTCACTTTGCTTGCAAGGCTCATTGTGATGTTGTATTACTGAGTGGGCCGTGAGATACCTCTCCGTCACACGGAGTAACAAATCCTAGTCTTGATCCATGCCCACTCAACAGACACCCTCGGAGATACCTGTAGAGCATCTTTATAGTCACCCAGTTACGTTGTGACGTTTGATACACACAAGGTATTCCTCCGGTGTCAGTAAGTTGCATGATCTCATGGTCATAGAAACAGATACTTGACATGCAGAAACTGACACGATCATATGCTATGTTTATAGTTTGGGTCTTGTCCATCACATCATTCTCCTAATGATGTGATCCCGTTATCAAATGACATCGCATGTCTATGGCCAGGAAACCTTGACCATCTTTGATCAACGAGCTAGTTAACTAGAGGCATACTAGGGACACAGTGTTGTCTATGTACCCACACATGTATTTGAGTTTCCAATCAATACAATTATAGCATGGATAATAAACGATTATCACGAACAAGGAAATATAATAATAACCAATTTATTATTGCCTCTAGGGCATATTTCCAACAGTCTCCCACTTGCACTAGAGTCAATAATCTAGTTCACATCACCATGTGATTTACATTGTTATGAATCTAACACCCAATGAGTTCTGGGGTTCGGTCATGCTTTGCATGTGAGAGAGGTCTTTAGTCAATGGGTCTGCAACATTTAGATCTGTGTGTACTTTGCAAATCTCTATGTCATACTGTAGACACCGCTACCACACTCCACTTGGAGCTATTCCAAATGGCTGCTCCACTATACGTATCCGGATTGCTACTCAGAGTCATCCGGATTGGTGTTAAAGCTTGCATCGACGTAACCCTTTACGACGAACTCTTTATCACCTCCATAATCGAGAAATATTTCCTTAGTCATCTAGTTACTAAGGATAATCTTGACCACTGTCCAGTGATCCACTCCTGGATCACTCTTGTACCCCTTGACAGACTCATGGCAAGGCACACACAGGTGCGGTACACAGCATGGCATACTATACAGAGCCTATGGATAAGGCATAGGGGACGACCTTTGTCCTTTCTCTTTCTTCTACCGTGGTCGAGCTTTGAGTCTCACTCAACTCCACACCTTACAAATCGGGCAAGAACTCTTTCTTTGACTGATCCATTTTGAACTCTTTCAAAATCTTGTCAAGGTATGTACTCATTGAAAGTTTTATCAGACGTCTTGATCCACCTCTATAGATCAAGATGCCCAATGTTTAAGTAGCTTCATTCCAGGTTTTCCTTTGAAAAACTCCTTTTCAAACAACCCTTTATGCTTTCCAGAAACTCTACATCATTTCCGATCAACAATATGTCATCCACATATACTTATCAGAAATTCTATAGTGCTCCCACTCACTTTATTGTAAATACAAGTTTCTCATAAACTTTGTATAGACTCAAAAACTTTTATCACCTCATCAAAGCATATATTCCAACTCCGAGATGCTTGCTCCAGTCCATAGAAGGATTGCTAGAGCTTGCATACATTTTAGGATCCTTAGGACTGACAAAACCTTCCGGTTGTATCACATACAACCTTTCCTCACGGATACCATTAAGATAACGATGTTTTGACATCCATCTGCCAGATTTCATAATCGAAAAATGCAGCAACTGCTAACATAATTCCAACAGACATTAGCATCGCTATGGGTGAGAAAGTCTCATCGTATTCAACTCCTTGAACTTGTGAAAAACCCTTTGCCACAAGTCGAGCTTTATAGACGGTGACATTACCGTCCGCGTCCGTCTTCCTTTTAAAGATCCATTTGTTTTGAATGGCCTTTCGCCCTTCAGGTAATACTTCCAAAGGCCATACTTTGTTTTCTTACATGGATCCCATCTCGGATTTCATGGCCTCTAACCATTTCTCGGAATCCGGGCCTATCATCGCTTCTCCATAGCTCGTAGGTTTATTGTTGTCCAACAACATGACCTCTATGACAGGGTTGCCGTACCACTCAGGAGCAGTACGCGTCCTTGTCGACCTACGAGGTTTGATAGTAACTTGATTCGAAGCTTCATGATCATCATCATTAACTTCCTCTTCAACTAACGTAGGCTCCACAGAAACAACTTTCTGCGCTCCGATACTCTCTGATTGAAACAAAGGTTAAACAACCTCATCAAGTTCTATCTTCCTCCCACTCAATTCTTTCGAGAGAAACTCTTTCTCGAGAAAGGACCCGTTTTAGCAACAAACACTTTGTGCTTGGATCTAAGATAGAAGGTTTACCCAACTGTTACGTTAGGGTATTCTATGAAGATGCATTTGTCCGCTTTGGGTTCGAGCTCATTAGGTGAAAACCCTTTTTCACATAAGCGTCACAGCCCCAAACATTAAGAAATGACAGCTTAGGTTTCCACCAAACCAAAATTCATACGGTGTCATCTCAACGGACTTAGATGGTGCCCCTTTTAAAGTGAATGTAGTTGTCTCTAATGCATAACCCCAAAACGATAGTGGAAAATCGATAAGAGACATCATAGTTCGCACCATATCCAATAGAGCATGACTACGACGTTTGGACACACCATCACACTATGGTGTTCCAGGTGGCGTGAGTTGTGAAACAACTTCCACATTGTCTTAAGTTGTATACCAAACTCGTAACTCAGATATTTACCTCCACGATCATATCGTAGACATTTTATCTTCTTGTCACGATGATCTCAAACTTCACTCTGATTTTGTTTGAACTTTTCAAACGTTTCAGACTTGTGTTTCATTAAGTAAATATCCCCATATCTACTCAA
This sequence comes from Elymus sibiricus, assembly GCA_039707655.1. Taxonomy (NCBI): domain Eukaryota; kingdom Viridiplantae; phylum Streptophyta; class Magnoliopsida; order Poales; family Poaceae; genus Elymus; species Elymus sibiricus. Next base: position 239,118,843 of record CM077667.1, on the reverse strand, counting down.
ATCGTCAGTGAAGGTAGGAAAATAATGATATCCACCGCACGCTACAACACGCATTGGACAGAATACATCAACATGTATTATTTCCAATAAGTTACTTGCCCGCTCCATCATACCGGAAAACGGGGTCTTAGTCATCTTGCCCAGGAGGCATGGTCCGCATGTCTCAACCGATTCGAAATCGAATGAGTCCAAAGATCCATCAGCATGGAGTTTCTTCATGCGCTTTACACCAATATGACATTTAGCGGCAGTGCCACAAGTATGTGGTACTATCATTATTAACTTTGTATCTTTTGGCATCAATATTATGAACATGTGTATCTCTACGATCAAGATTCAATAAACCATTCTCATTGGGTGCATGACCATTGAAGGTATTATTCATGTAAACAGAATAACCATTATTCTCTAACTTAAGTGAATAACCGTATTGCAATAAACATGATCTAATCACGTTCATGCTTAACGCAAACACCAAATAACATTTATTTAGGTTCATCACTAATCCCGAAGGTAGAGAGAGCGTGCGATGGTGATCACATCAACCTTTGAAACACTTCCAACACTCATCGTCACCTCACCCTTATCTAGTCTCCTTTTATTCCGTAGCTTTTATTTCGAGTTACTAACATTTAGCAACCGAACCGGTATCCAATACCCAGGTGCTACTAGCAGCACTAGTAAGGTACACATCAATAACACGTATATCAAATATACTTCTGTCGACGTTGCCAGCCTTATTATCTACCAAGTATCCAGGGGTGTTCCGCTTCAGCGACCGTTCTCCTCATAATAGAAGCACTTAGTCTCGGGTTTGGGTTCAACCTTGGGTTTCTTTATTGGAGCAGCAACTGGCTTGCCATCCATGAAGTATCCCTCCTTGCCCTTGCCCTTCTCGAAACTAGTGGTTTTACTAACCATCAACACTTGATGCTCCTTCTTGATTTCTACCTTCGCGGTGTCAAACATCACGAATAGATCAGGGATCATTATTTCCATCCCTGGCATTTTATAGTTCATCACGAAGCTCTAGTAGCTTAGTGACAGTGACTTGGAGAACTATATCAATCACTATCTTATCTGGAAGATCAACTCCCACTCGATTCAAGCGATTGTAGCACCAAGACAATCTGAGCACATGCTCAACAATTGAGCTATTCTCCTTCATCTTGCAGGCAAAGAATCTTGTTGGAGGTCTCATACCTCTCAACACGGGCACAAGCCTGAGATCCCAATTTCAGCTCTTAGAACATCTCATATGTTCTGTGACGTTCAAAATGTTTTGGAGCCTCAATTCTAAGCCGTAATGCATGACGCACTGAACTATCAAGTAGTCATCAAAACGTGCCGGTCAGATGTTCACAACATCTACAGACAACGCCAGAGGGGGTGGCGCACCGAGCGGTGCATTAAGGACATAAGCCTTCTGTGCAGCAATGAGGACAATCCTCAGATCACGGACCCAGTCCGCATTATTGCTACCATCATCTTTCAACTCTATTTCTCTAGGAACATATAAAAATTCAAGGGAGCTACAGCGCGAGCTAGTAATCTACAACATAATTTGCAAAGACATTTTGACTATGTTCATGATAATGAGTTTAGTTAATCATATTACTTAAAAACTCCCACTCAAATTGACATCCCTCCGGTCATTCGAGTGACACATGATCCAAATCCACCAACTCAAGTCCGATCATCACGTTAGTTGAGGTGGTTTCAATGGTGAACATCTTCATGTTGATCATATCTACTATATGACTCATGTTCGACCTTTCGGTCTCTTGTGTTCCGAGGCCATGTCTGTACATGCTAGGCTCGTCAAGTTTAACCCGAGTGTTCCGCACGTGCAACACTGGCTTGCACCCGTTGTATGTGAACGTAGAGTCTATCACACCCGATCATCACGTGGTGTCTCAAAACGACGAACTTTCGCAACGGTGCACACTCGGGGAGAACACAATTTTATCTTGAAATTTTAGTGAGGGATCACCTTATAATGCTACCGTCGTCCTAAGCAAAATAAGATGCATAAAAGGATTAACATCACATGCAAATCATAAGTGACATGATATGGCCATGAACTTGTGCTTTTGATCTCCATCTTCAAAGCACCGGCATGATCTCCATCGTCACCGGCATAACACCATGATCTCCATCATCTTGATCTCCATCAATGTGTCGCCATGAGGTTGTCGCGCCGACTGTTGCTTCCACGACTATTGCTAACTCATAGCGATAAAGTAAAGCAAAAACGGCGAAAATAATTAAAGACAACCCTATGGCTCCTGCCGGTTGCCGTACTCATCGACATGCAAGTCCTGATATTCTATACAATACATGATCATCTCATACATCACATATATCTCATCATGTAATTGGCCATATCACATCACAACATACCCTGCAAAAACAAGTTAGACGTCCTCTAATTGTTATTGCAAGTTTTACATGGCTGCTACGGGTATCTAGCAAGAACAATTCTTACCTACGCAAAAACCACAACGGTGATACAAAAATTGCTATTCAACCTTCTCAAGGACCGCCTTTGTCAAATCCGATCCGACTAAAGTGGGAGAAACAGACACCCGCAAGCCATCTTTATGCAACGAAGTTACATGTCAGTTGATGGAACCGGTCTCTCGTAAGCGTACGAGTAATGTTGGTCCGGGCCGCTTCATCCCACAATACCGCCGAATCAAGAAAAGACCAAGGGAGGAAGCAATCTGAATATCAACGCCCACAAACTCCTTTGTGTTCTACTCGAGATCTCATCTACACATAGACCTAGCTCATGATGCCACTGTTGGGGAACGTTGCATGGGAAACAAAAAAATTCCTATGCACACGCAAGATCTTTCCATGGTGATGAGCATCTACGAGAGGGAGAGTGGATCTACATACCCTTGTAGATCGCTAAGCGGGAAGCGTTAAGAAACGCGGTTGATGTAGTCGAAAGTCTTCGCGATCCAAATCGCCGAGTGTCCCGCGATCCCATCACGATCCATCTCGCAATCCAATCTCGATCCATCCCGCTATCCCATCACGATCCATCCCGCGATCAAATCACGAATCGTCTCGCGATCCTGATCACGGTCCTTCCGATCTAGCGCCGAACGGACGGCACCTCCGCGTTCAGCACACGTACAACTCGATGACGATCTCCGCCTTCTTGATCCAGCAAGAGGGAGCAGAGAGGTAGAAGAGTTCTCCGGCGGCGCGACGGCGTGGCGGCGATGGTGGTGGAACTATTCCGGCAGGGCTTCGCCTAAGCACCGCTGAAACTAGACTAGAGGAGAAACCGATCTAGATGAAGTAGAGGGAGCACGTGGCAATTATGGTTAGCTCTTCCCTCTAAATCCTCTATTATATATAGGAGGGAGGGAGGGGAGGAGGCAGCCTCAAACCCTCAAGGTTTGGCCGAAATTGGAGGTGGAGGAGTCCTACTCCAATCCTATTAGGAGTAGGATTCCTCCTCTCCACTTGGAAACCCTTTCCACCTTTCCTCCTTTGGATTTTTTCCACCCAAAGCCACATGGGCCTTAGTGGGGGGGGGGGGTAGGCCAGCCCACTAGGGGCTGGTTTGACTCCTCCCACAGCCCATGAGGTCCTTTGGGTCGAGACACCCCTCCCGATGGTCCCCGGTACCCCTCCCGGCACTCCCGGTACACTACCGAAATACCCGAAACTTTTCCGGTGACCAAAACAGGCCTTCCTATATATCAATCTTTACCTCCGGACCATTCCGGAGCTCCTCATGACGTCCAGGATCTCATCCGGGACTCCGAACAACCTTCGGTCACCTCCATACATAACTCTACTATACCGAAACGTCACCGAACCTTAAGTGTGCAGACCCTGCGGGTTCGAGAACTATGTAGACATGACCAAGACACCTCTATGGTCAATAACCAATAGCGGGACCTGGATGCCCATATTGGTTCCTACATATTCTATGAAGATCTTTATTGGTTGAACCTCTATGTCAAGGATCCAGTTAATCCCGTACGCTGTTCCCTTTGTTCTTCGGTATGTTACTTGCCCGAGATTCGATCGTCAGTATCTCTATACCTAGTTCAATCTCGTTACCGGCAAGTCTCTTTACTCGTTCTATAATACAAGATCCTGTGGCTAACTCTTTAGTCACTTTGCTTGCAAGGCTCATTGTGATGTTGTATTACCGAGTGGGCCCTGAGATACATCTCCGTCACACGGAGTAACAAATCCCAGTCTTGATCCATGCCCACTCAACAGACACCCTTGGAGATACCTGTAGAGCATCTTTATAGTCACCCAGTTACGTTGTGACGTTTGATACACACAAGGTATTCCTCCGGTGTCAGTGAGTTGCATGATCTCATGGTCATAGAAACAGATACTTGACATGCAGAAACTGACACGATCATATGCTATGTTTATAGTTTGGGTCTTGTTCATCACATCATTGTCCTAATGATGTGATCCCGTTATGAAATGACATCTCATGTCTATGGCCAGGAAACCTTGACCATCTTTGATCAACGAGCTAGTTAACTAAAGGCATACTAGGGACACAGTGTTGTCTATGTACCCACACATGTATTTGAGTTTCCAATTAATACAATTATAGCATGGATAATAAACGATTATCACGAACAAGGAAATATAATAATAACCAATTTATTATTGCCTCTAGGGCATATTTCCAACAGATGATGCTGTAGGCGGGGGCCCGGCGCTGGATTTGCCGGGCGGTGGCTTCGTCGGGAGGAAGCTCGCCGCGCAAGAGGAAGGCTAGGATGGGCTGGGCCCAGGTGGGGGCCGTGATAGGAGCCGGCACCGGCTCGAGGTGGATTTTGGGGCCGGCTGTAGCCCCCGTGCCCGGAGGCGGAGCCCCTGGGACCGAGCCGTCAGTCCCCGGGGCTGGCATATCGATTGTTATGAGGACGGCCGCAGGGTCGCCAGTTGTTGGAGCCGGCTGAGCTGAAGCGGCGGTTGGAACCGACGAGGTGCCGGCGGGGTCAGCTGGCACGAAGGTGGACTCCGATTCTGCAAAGGGTTTGATCAGCAGCTTAAGTAGCCGCTCGAGGGAGACGCCGGCTGGGATTGCCTGCCGGGTGGAGCCGATTTTAGCCAGTGTGTCCGCCGCTTCGTTGTCCGCCCGGGGGACGTGGTGGAACTCACACCCCTCGAAGGAGCCGTTGAGTTGTTGGACGAGGAAGCGGTAGCTGGCCATGTTGACGTCCCTGTACGTCCCATTCGCCATAGACCTGCTGCACCACAAGATCCGAGTCGCCGAAGCAGAGGATGCACCGAAGGCCGATTTCCTTGGTGAGCCGGAGGCCGTGGACGAGTGCCTCGTACTCGGCTACATTGTTGGAGGCGGCAAAGAGGATCTGGAGCGCGTACTTGAGCTGGTCCCCTTTTGGGGACGACAGGACGATGCCGGCTCCTAAGCCGGTCCGCATCTTCGAGCCGTCGAAGTGCATGTGCCAGTGCGTGGAATCTTGAGGCAGCGGCACGAACTGGGTCTCCGCCCAGTCGACGAGGAAGTTGGCCATCGTCTGTGACTAGATGGCGGGGCGCGGCTCGTACCGGATTTCGTAGTCGGCGAGGGCGATGGCCCATTTGGCGATCCGGCCGGTGGCGTCCCGGCCGCTCATGATTTCTGCGAGCGGCACCGTGCTCACCACGGGGATGGTGTGCTCCGGGAAGTACTGCTTGACCTTCTTGGCAGCGAAGTATATGCTGTAGCATATATTCTGGTAGTGGGAGTAGTTCTGCTTGGAGGCGGAGAGGACCTCGCTGAGGTAGTAGATGGAGCGCTGGACCGGCAGCGCCTTGCCTTCCTTCGACCGCTCCACCACGAGGACGACGCTGATCACGCGCGTGGTTGCCGCGATGTACGCGAGCAAAGGCTCCTTCTCGGCCAGAGCCGCCAGGACGGGTGCGCCGTAGAGGGCGCGCTTGAGGTCGCGGAACGCTTCGTCCGCCTGGTCGGTCCACTCGAACTTGGCCGGCTTCTTCATTGGGTCGTGGCCCGGCTCGATTTTGGCCGTCTTCTTCATGAGCTGATAGAGGGACAGAGCCTTCTCGCCCAGCCGGCTGATGAACCGGCTGAGCGAGGCAAGGCAGCCGGCGAACTTCTGGACGTCGCGGAGCTTGGTCGGCTTGTGCATGCGCTCGATGGCTCTGATCTTCTCCGGGTTGGCTTCGATGCCGCGGACGGACACGAAGAAACCCAGGAGATGGCCGGCTGGCCGGCTGGCACGCCGAAAACACACTTCTCTGGATTGAGCTTGACCTTGTACTCACATAGGTTGGCGAAGGACTCTCGGAGGTAGTCAAGGAGGCTGAAATGCTTCTTGGTTTTGACGACGATGTCGTCCACGTAGACGTGGACGTTCCTGCCGATCTAGGGCAGGAGGCACTTCTACATGCAACGCTAGAAGGTGGCGCTTGCATTCTTCTGGCCAAAGGACATGGTGATGTAGTAGTAGGCCCCGAAAGGGGTGATGAAGGAGGTCTTCAGCCGGTCGGCTCGGTGCAGCTTGATCTGGTGGTAGCCGGAATAGGCGTCCAGGAAGGACAACAAATTGGAGCCGGCCGTGGAGTCGATCACTTGATCAATCCGAGGCAGGACCAAAGGGTACTTGGGACAAGCCTTATTCAGGATGGTGTAGTCGATACACATGCACCAAATCTTGTTTTTCTTCAGCACGAGGACTCGGTTGGCCAGCCAGTCCGGGTGGAACACTTCCATGATGAAGCCGGCTGCGAGCAGCCGGGCGATCTCCTCTCCTATAGTACGCCGCTTCTCCTCGGAGAAATGGCGCAGGGGTTGCTTAACCGGCTTGGCATCCAGCCGCACATGAAGTTTGTGCTCGGCGTACTTCCTCGGAACACCCGGCATGTCCTTTGGAGACCATGCAAAGATGTCCCGATTCTCATGGAGGAAGTCAACGAGCTCGCCTTCCTATTTGCTGCTGAGGTTGGCGCCAATGGTGACGCACTGCTTGGGGTTGGCCGGGTCGAGCGACACCTGCTTGGTGTCCTTAGACGGCTGGAACGTCGCCTCGCCAGCCGACTGGGACGGAGGAGCTGGCACGGCCGACTGATCAGAGGCGTGAGCCACGAGCCGGTCGAGCTGCCGCCTCTCCTCCGCTATCTCCAGGGCCTCGGCCAGCCGGCTGCTGTAGCGTGCGCACTCGATCGATATTTTGTAGTCGCCGTTGACGGTGATGATGCCCTTGGGGCCAGGAATCTTGAGCTTGAGGTAGGCATAATGGGGTACCATCATGAACTTGACGAGGGTCGGCCTTCCCAGCAACGCGTGGTAGGGACTGTTGAGGTCCACCACCTCAAACCATATTGGCTCGCGGTAGAAGTGGCGCTTGTTGCCGAAGAGGACGTCGAGCCGGATCTTGCCGATGGGGGTGCAGGATTTTCCCGGCACAATGCCATGGAAAATTGTCCGGCAAGGCTACAGGTCTTTCTCCTTGAGTCCCAGCTTGAGCAGGGTGTCACGGTAGAGGATGTTAATGCTGCTGCCCCCGTCGATCAGCACCCGCGAGAAATGGCAGGTGAGCCTCTCGGAGGAGATGGTCGGATCGAGGACGAGGGCATAACTGCCGGGGTTTGGCATCACGGCCGGGTGGTCCGCCCGGCTCCAGGTGACCGGCTTCTCAGACCAGTGCATAAACTGGGGGACCGAGGGGACAATGGCGTTCACCTCGTGCCGGCGCTGGCGCTGGCTATGCTTGTTGGTTCCCTCACTGGTGATGACGACGTAAGCCCCGTCCTGGTCAGGGAACTGGTCGTGAAGGCGGCCGTCGTTGGCAGCCGGAGCCGGAGCAGGTGGCTGCGCTGGTGCCGGAGCCGGCGCGCGGAGAGCCGGAGGCGGACGAACCGGAAGGCCCTGACCTCGGGCTAGACGCTAGGAGAAGCTGCACTGCCGCAGCGTGTGCGTGGCTGGCTTCACCCCAGAGTGCATCTTGCACGGAGCGTCGAGCATTTGCTCGAAGGTGAGCTTGGGCTGCCAGGCGTTCTTGCCGGTTCGCTGGCGCTGGCTGGGCGCCTGGGCAGCCGGCTGTTCCTCCTCGATGGAGGCAACCTGTTTGCTCCTGTAGCGGGTATCCGGCTGGTCAGCCTTTCGCTTGTTGTTCTGCTGCTGCCGGTTGTCGGCATCCGGCCGTGGCATAGCAGGCGGTGGGGTCGTCTTGCCAGGCGCGGTGACCTTGATCCGCATCGCGGAGTCCGCCGTGGCATACTTGTCCGCCTTGGCCATGAGATCCGCCAGGGTAGCCGGCTCGGAGTAAATGAGCTTGTGCTTGAGGAAGGTGCCGTCGCGGCAGCCCTCGATGAAGTACTGGATGGCCTGCACCTTGTGCACCCCTTCGCAGGAGTTACGGAGCTCGATCCATCGGGTCAGGTAATCACTGAGGGGCTCGTCTGGGCCCTGGACGCACATGGCCAGCTCACGGGGGCGACCAGGCCGCTTGTAGGTGCTGGTGAAGTTGCGAACGAACGCCTCTTCAAAGTCCGTCCAGGTGTTGATGCTGCCGGCTGACAGGCTGTTAAACCAGGTCCGGGCCGAGCCGATCAACATGAGCGGGACGTAGCGCACGGCTACGCGCTTGTTTCCCCTGGCTATGCCGACCGCGGTGGTATAGTCGATCAGCCAGTCCTTTGGCTTGGCGGTGCCGTTCTACTTCGGGGTGTCGCGAGGGAGCGTAAAGCTGGCGGGAACGGCTCATTGCGGATCCGTGGGCCGAAGCACGCCGGACCGATCGGGCCATCCTCCTCTAGGAGGGCAGATTGCGCCAGCCGGTCGATGCAGGTCCGGGCATCGTTCTCGCTCCGCGGGACGCGCGGGCCGAGCCGAGCGGCGAGCTCCGGGCAGACTGCCGGGGCGGGCGAGCGTGCGCGCTCCCGCCGCGAGGGGATGGGGTGTTGGCGCGGCTGCGCCGGCCGCTGCCTGCCGTAGCGTCGTTGTGCCGTCTCGTGACAGCCGCCGGCTCATCTCCCTGGCGGGAGCGTCCGTTATGGGACCCGGCGCCCCGCCGGCCGGAGCCGCGGGGGGAAGAGGCTTGCTGGACTGGCCGGCGCTGGCTGGCAGTCGGCGGGGCGTCCCCCTCGGGGACGGGCATTTCGGAGCCGGCGTTGGCCTCGTCGAGCCGGGCCTGCTGAGTGTTGGCGGCGGCGATGAGGTCTTGGATGTGCCGCTCCTGCTGCCCCCGCTCCTCGCCCACCAGGTCGGCGAGGTCGGCGTAGGCCACCTGGGCAGCCCTCATGTTGGCCGCCGGCGTGTCGTAGGTGGGGAGTCTACCACCGAGGATTTCCGCGACCACACGGCCGCGGTTGCGCACGTCACCGCACCGGCTGGGCTTGTTGCCGGTGGGGGCGAGGACGTAGGCGGAGTTGTACTCGCGTTGCGCGGACTCCATCCGGCGCTTGGTGGTGGCGAGCATGGTCGCCTCCGCGAACAGCAGCTGGCGAGCAGCCTCCAGCTGAGCCATAGCTATGGTCGGGTTCGTCGTAGGTGCGACGGGGGTGCTGAGGCCCCGAAGCACGGAGCCGAGGGGGTCGGAGGTGCCGGTGCCGGTGGCCACGGCGGCCGCCTCTGCCTCTGCCCTGGCGCGACCGGAGGTCGTGCAGGAGCCGGTGGCCATTACCCCCGCGCGGATGCAGGAGCCATTAGCATCGCCCGGGGCGAGTGTGCCCACAAATGAGGGCGGGTCGTGGCAGTCGAGCACCTCGCTAGGGTACTCATCGGCAGCTGGCTCCCTGGCGAGGCCCAGCCTGCCGAAGCGCTCGGTGAGGACGGCGACGTCGGACAGAGGGTCGCCGCCGCACCACCCGTCGGAGAGGTTGGTGGCGACGCCCGCAGGGCGGACGGGGATGAGGCCCCGTCCCGCGGGAGCAAGCACCATGAGCGTGCAGTTCCGCCCGGGCGCGGGGCGGCCGGGGGAGTTGGTGAAGGGTCCCTCCCGGAGCGTGACTCTGACCGGTTTCGCGGACGGCCCCACGGTGGGCGCCAACTGTCGTCGTTCTCTCAGGACATATGCCATGGGTTGGCTTATCGAGAGTGCTTGGGGCCGAAAGATGCCGGCAGGCTCCGGTGACGGGATTGGGGACAAGCGGTGAGAGACACGTGATGTACCCAGGTTCGGGGCCCTCTGAGGGAGGTAACACCCCTAGTCCTGCTTGTCTAGTTGATGTGTGATTGGTATTACAATGTTGCTCCTTGAGCTGTTGTCTAGAGGAAGAAGAAGGATCAGCCGACTCTTCCTACCTCGCTACGTGGGAGTGAGAGTGTGATATTGGGAGAATGCCTGCCCGTGCATGGGGGGCGTCGGGGGGCTTTATAGGCCAAACCCCCGGCTTACAATATACATATGCGGTACCGGGGGACCCGGCTGGCAGCCTCTCTAGCTGGCCAGGGGGGGGCCCCGACTGAAGGGTATTGTTGTTGATGGGCCCCGCCGGCTGCGGGGTCCCATCAGGAGCCGGTGGGAGGGCCCACCAGCGACCATCACCATTGGTGCGTGCCCGCCACGCCAAGGCACAGGTCGCCCGGGCTAGCGTCGTCTTATGGTAGCCGACCACGGTCAGCGGTACGGCCAGCGGCACTGTAGCCATGCTTGGGCAGGTAATGGAGTGGTTGAGGGCGTGCCGGCACTATGCCGCCCGCCTGGTCGCAGTCGGCCGGGGTCAAAGGCACTATTGCCTCCACTGTGGCCATGCGGGCGCTGACCCCCGACGCGACGGGCGTCATTGTAGCCACACGTGCCCCGACCGCGGTACCAGAGGCACTGCTGACACGCTGTGCGTCAGGTCACCGTCCTGCGGGGCGCGGTGACATGACGGGAGCTGACCCGCCGGCCTGAAGGCCTGGAGTCTCCGCCTCTGGCCGGCCGGCTAGTCGCAGCCGGCCATGCGGAGCCGGACTACATGGGGAAGCGGCTCGCCCCGTAATCTTTTTTTGAAGAGCTGGAGCAAAGGCCCAGCTGAGGCTACCCCGGGGTTAACCCCCCGTCATACGCAAACTTCTTTCAACAAGAGGATACATTGAGAACTTGGATCATTGATGAGCACCATGATAGCAACAATCCTAAGGAAATGCTTTAGGTGAAATCCAATCCAAGATAGCTCCAATTAGGAAGATGATGGGTTTACATATCTCATTCTTAACAACTACTTTTCGAGACTCCTCATGAATCAAGAATGCTATAACACCATCTCAAGAGATAAGGGAGAAAGAATTGCACTTTGAAATGCACGATAAAGAATACTTGAGTTACTCCAACAAAAATATTGAAGAACACGTGAGAAGGAAATAAATCCTTGAAGAACCACCATGAGGACCTCCGTATACGAAAGAATGATCAAAAGAAATGAAGGTTGAAAAGAATAAGATTTAGATGAAGCTTCATGAAGAGATACTTGAGAAAAAACTTGGAACTCCAGAAAAGAAAAGGTGACCAACTTAGAATCGAGAATTTGATATCATGAACAACCTCCGGGAGAAGGATTGAAATCACTTGATGACACAAGAATTAGAATTATGTTATGCGTATCCTTCATCAAGTTAAATTGATGACCAGCAACAGATTTGGCATACTACTTATTATTCTTGCAAAAGATTAAAGAGGGATTAAACAAGCTTGAAGACTTCTTGAAGGAAATACCGGCAAGAATTCACAAATGAATGAGGATACCAAGAATGAATGGAGATACATGAGAATGAAAAGATAATGATCCGCCAAGAGAAGTCTTGAACGAAGCACCGAAATAATTGAGATATGAACGACGAGACAACAATTGAGAAGAATTTGAGAACGAGAGCTGAAAGCTAAGAATGAAGAAATCTTCTGAAATGATGGCCTTCGAAGGACCGAGAAATGAAAACAACTCTAAATTGCTCCGAATAGATATGGAAGGAATTACTCATGATTGAAAACAATTATAGAGGATAGCAACAAACTGAAACCATGAATCTTCGGAAGAGCGGACAAGATTTAAGAGAAACTCTCCTTCGGTCTTCAATGAAGAGAATGATGACGAGAAACACGACCAAGAATTACTGAGACACTCCGGACAATGAATAAGGAAAGGTTGAGGCAATGATGAAAATGATTTAGAAGCGACCTTCAAGAAGGAATATGACTGATGGGATTCATTCTTACGTCATATATGAAAAGAACTTGAGAACATCTCCGGAAAGATTAGAAGAGCCAGGTAAGATCCTGGGGAACACCTGTGGGTTATGAGCCCACTCAAAGAGAACACCGTTGAAACGATTTCTTAGAAAGAGAGATTGCCCTAGAACAAATTGAACTTGATGAGGTCAGAACCTCAAAATAATTTGAAAGGATTTTGAACGGACATACCATTCTTCACAGATATCTTAAGCACTCCGGATAGAAAAGAAATAGATGAAAAAATCACGAGAGGCTTGGACGATAATTTCCAACATGAAAAGGATATGATGAACACCGTCATCTAAAATTGAACACACCGGAAAAGAAAGGAAGATGAAGACGACGAAATGATGAACTTGGGCACGTGAGCATCTTCAAAAGAATCACCGGAAACAATACGGAAGAAAAGTTAGCGGAAGCATCAATGAAAAGAAAGGCACTTGGATGATGATTTAATCATTGACAAAAAAGGGAGGGAGGGTGGGAAAAACAAACACAACTTTAGATGGATGAAATGAACTCCGGAAAGAAATATGAGAATCAATCTCGCAATTATTTGGGAGGAATGAATTATCTTGATGAGAACACACCGGTTAGGAAAGATATGAAATCACCACTTGACATCGAAGCAACTCGAATTACCATAATCCAACAAAACAAAAGATGGGGCTTGAGGATTAAGCCAGAAACAAATACTTAACCCATTGCATTTGCTAGAAGGATAATCCTAGGTAACTACTTGAATTCCCACCTAAGAACTCCCGAAATCTTTGTTATGCAATAGGGTACACGGATACACGGAGTTTTTATCCATCACTCAACTCCTAGTAGTAATACTACTCTCTAGTGTATCACATCCCTCAACACACAACCGAAGGTCTCGGAAACTCATCTACCTCAGATCCTCGTAATCACCACGATACTAAAGATGGAAGTACATGTGACCCCGCTCCCCAGTACTGGGTGTCGCCACACTCTTCGCACCATGAATAGTATTGAAGCAATTTCGAACATCCGCGTTCTTAAGTACTAAGGAAACTGAACGATAACGATGTGTCAAGAATCCCCTGGAGCTGTACTCCCCGAGTCCAATCCATACGTACGGGAGGCACCAAGAACAGAATTCCCGTCACATCGGTATCATAGAGGCTCCAAAATACTCGCGTGATCCTAAAAAAATTTGAGTGAGAAGAGGGGTAGAATTAAAATTCCTACATCAGGATTCCTCACCAGAGCATAGAAGAGGAGTAAAAAGAATCCTACTCTCCGATATATAACTAGACTCAAAATAGTTTTTTTTCACTAGACTCGACTCGGCCAAAGTTCGATCAATCAAGGGGGCTCCTATGTTGGTACAGGCTCTGATACCAACTTGTAACGCCCAAGATGCGATCCTATCCTTATTTTGGCACGAGGGCCTCGACAAGGATAGAAGCGCATCCCGTCGTTTCGCAAGAATGGCTATCATTACAAGTACATGTAAAGAAGAGATGAGTATATGGAATTGGCTTACACTCGCCACAAGCTACATCAATATCACATCAATATAACAACATATCCAAACAACATACAGAAGAGCAGGGTCTGACTACGGACGAAAACAAACGATAAAATGACATCCATCCTTGCTATCCCAGGCTGCCGCCTGGAACCCATCCTAGATCGATGAAGAGGGAGAAGAAGAATTCCAAATCAAACAAGCATCGTGCTCACGTCAAATCATCGAATTACCTGTACCTACAACTGTTGATGTAGTAATCTGTGAGCCACAGGGACTCAGGAATCTCATTTCCAAGGGTATCAAGACTATTAAAGCTTAATGGGTGAGGTAAGGTTAAGTGGTGGGGCTGCAGCAAGCGCTAAGAATTTATTTGAGTGGTTTCACGCCCAACATGCGATCCTATCTTCGTTTTGGCACGAGGGCCTCGACAGGGATAGAAGCGCATCTCGTCGTTTTGCAAGAATGGATATCATTACAAGTACATGTAAAGAAGAGATGAGTATATGGAATTGGCTTACACTCGCCACAAGCTACATCAATATCACATCAATACAACAACATATCCAAACATCATACAGAAGAGCAGGGTCCGACTACGGACGAAGACAAATGATAAAATGACATCCATCCTTGCTATCCCAGGCTGCCGCCTGGAACCCATCCTAGATCGATGAAGAAGAAGAAGAAGAACTCCAAATCAAACAAGCATCGCGCTCACGTCAAATCATCGCATTACCTGTACCTGCAACTATTGTTGTAGTAATCTGTGAGCCACAGGGACTCAGCAATCTCATTTCCTAGGGTATCAAGACTATTAAGGCTTAATGGGTGAGGTATGGTTAAGTGGTGAGGCTGCAGCAAGCGCTAAGCATTTATTAGAGAGGCTAACTTACGAGTACAAGAATAAAGGGGGATGATTGTCGCATAAACGGTCATGAACTAGTAATGATCTCTAAGAGATCCTGAACACCTACATACGTCAAACATAACCCCACCGTGTTCTCTCTCGGATAAGGACTCACGAGAAGAGACAGTCATGGTTACGCACACGGTTGGTTTATTTTATTTTAGTTTACTTCAAGTTTGCTATGACCGGGTGTTAAACAAAGTCTCCAAGTTGCCACGTAACCGCGGGCACGGCTTTCCGAAAGATTTAACCCTGCAAGGGTGCTCCAACACATCCATCACAAACTAACCACACACAGCGGGAATAACCTCAACCACGAATCTCGTGATCTTCCTAGGAAATTCCACTGGAAAACCGCAACCTCGAGATAGCTTGAAGTATTTTCCGAATTCCTCGCACAAGACGTTCGAGAAAGGTAAAACAAATCCAGCAAGGCCGCGTATCTCGTTCTCAGGGCAAATCAGATGAGCGATGGTTACCACGCCAATCACCGAGTTGCCCCGGGTAGCGTTAATAAGCTGCTCTGGGTTGGACCAACACTCATGAGGAGCATTAGCCCAGGTTGTTGATTAAATATCCACGGGGTCCGGAAAGTCCCTATGCATGTAGTACCAACGTTGGGCCTTGCCAGACAAGTTTTATCCTAAAACGAAAATCAAGGGTGTCCCCATAACAACCCCGAGCATGTTAGGAGCGCTCAATTATGGAACATAACATCGGTACACAAGTAACTAGTGGCGGAAAGAGTGGAACAAAACATCGAGCAAAAGGCCAAGCCTTCCACCCTTTACCAAGTATATACGTGCATTAAATTAAATAGCAACAATATTGTGATATATCAAAAGGATATCCATGTTGGCACATGGAAACAATTGCACCTGCAACTAGCAACGCTATAAGAAAGGCTGAGCAAGCAGTAACATAGCCAAACAATGTTTCCCAGGATGTGGAGGGGTTAGAGACTTTTCATGGCAATTTGGGAGGCTTGACATACAAGTGGTAGGTAGTGAGACAGCGATAGAAACAAGACAACTCGCATGGAAATGATAGTAATGGTATCCAGGGAAATGATCATCTTGCCTGAGATCCCGCTTGGAAGAAGAACGTATCCGTGAAGTAGACGAACCAACGTAGTAGAACGAATCCTCACACTCCGAACGCTTTCGGAACTCTATCGGGAAGAAGCAAACCGGAAACAACAATAAACACACGAGAACACCACAACATATGCATGACATGATGCACTTCAAATATGATGCATGTTATGCATGACATGGCAAAGCACAACAATCAATTCCTACACATTAAGTGAAGCTCAATATGCAATGAGTTGCATATTGACGAAACTCCACATTCGAATTATTTAGTTCACTCTCGTTAGGTACACAACAATATTAAAATGATATTAAACATGGCAAGAGGTGAAGCATAAGTAAACTACACATCTAGGCAAGTTTAAATGAGGCCGGAAACAACATATAGCATTTCTGAAACGACCCCATATGTTAATTTCGAAATTGGTCCATATCTGAACTAATCATGTTTTATATTTGTAAAACATAAAAACAAAATGCATCATGTGATTCTAGACATCATTCTAGTCGATTTACATATATAGAACATCTCAAACGGAGCTACGGTCTAAAAGATATGACAATCACAAGATTATATGCCATGAATGCAAAATGCATGAAAATGACAACCACAAACATACCAAATCATGGATGCAGCAAGATATTATGAAACTACATGAAATTCTAAGCAAGTTTCGTATGCAACATGTTCAAAACGGAGCTACGGTTCAACAATAACAAGCAACACAAGTTTTAGTGCAAATCTGTCCAGAACAGCAAGATTGCATTTTGCACACATGAAAACAACAAGTTACACTATTCTAAAATGCACAAATTAAGCATGGGGCAGTAGCAAATAACACACACTTCATTTCATCTGCACATATCATACTCAAAAGAGGCATGGATCACATGATAGGAAGCTCACCACATGGCAATAAAATATAGCAGATTAGGACTTAGTGAAAATAACAGTTTTTAGCATAGCAGATTTTCACGGAGGCATATTGGCAGCAGTAAAACTATATGGTACAGGTCATATATTGGCATTAAATTTAACAGCATGGTATTAGACATGATGCACTACAATTCATTCCATGGTGGCAAGGTCTAATTATGCATGGAATCTTAGCTAGCATCAACGCAACATGGCATTATGAAGAAAACAGATTCTCAGACTTAGTGAAAATTAGAGTAGACATGTGCAGCAGTTTTTTAACAGATTGACATATTGAACAGCAGAATTAATTATGATGGTAAACCTATTCATGCAAACTATTGGCACAACATGATAGGCAACAACATGCTTAACACAAGACTCCTTGGTGGCAACCACACAAGACTCCTAGATCAATAGCAAATCACACGGCAACATGGCAACAAAATAACACAGATTTCAGACTTAGAAATATTTTAGCTTCTCAAAACAGCAACATTTTTAAGACATGATGGCAGCAAGAAAATAACATCTAAACATGGATTTCTATCCCAACCAAAAAGACCAGGGCCTAGCACACATGTCCAAGGGCATATCTCATGTTCAAAATTATTTCATATAATGCATGGATTAATTCACGCAAAATTAACAAAAGAGCATCACAGCAATAATAGCATGCAATAAAATTTGCCCAAACCACAAAACTAATGGCTTTGCTAGATTCATTGGATTTTTCAACCCTGAAAACATATATAATATGCACATGGTACTGTACAAAATGTGCCACAAATAATTATGCACAATTAGACATTTTTAAAATAGGCAGAGCGTCACATAGCGAAAAGGCGCATGGGCGAGGTTTATTGGGCGGCTCACCAACGGCCTTCCGGCCGGACGGGGAGGCGGTGCGGTTGGGCCTGGCACTTGTCGAGCCGGCTCCTATGCGCGAGGCTGGGAAGCGCTGGTCCTAGCGGCGGCCCACGCGAGCGCTTGCCACGGTCAACGCCCGCGGGCGGGACGAGGCACCCGCCTTCAACAGAAGCAGGCCATGGCAGGCACAGGCGGGAACGGCGTCAACCCGGCGGTGGTGGCTAGCGTTGGGGGCGGCCGCGAATGGAACGGGGACGGCGAGATCTGTCCATTCCCGTGGTGTATCTGGTGCGAATGGCGAGCTCCTTCGACGGCCATGGCTTCCTGTCCATTGAAGAGAGAGAGAGAGAGGATTAGGACAGGGAGAGAGAGTCTGAGAGAAGGAGGAGAGGTTGCGGGGGCACCGGCCTAGCCTTGCGCGGTGGTGGGTCGCCGGCGACGACCGGAGGCGGCGGGACGGCGCGCACGGGGAGCTGCGGCGTCGAGACGGTCGGGCGCCATGGAGCGTGCGGGAGGAGCGGGGCTCCTATAACCATGGGCATGGACGGCAGCAGTTTCAGGCCCGAGCGGGCCCACAATTGGCTCTGCAGGGCCGCGGTGGTTGGGGGGGCTGCGGGGGCGACGTGGCAGCCCCTGGTTGGCTGCGACCGGCGGCGCGGGTGGAGGTTACGGCTGACGGCGTGACAAGTGGCGGCGGCGGACGGGGCTGGCGCGGAAAACGAAGCGAGGCTGGTGGCTGCGAGGTGGGAGGCGGCTGGGTGGCACGAATTTCGAGGCAGAGGTGGGAGAAGGCCAAAAATGGACATGGGGTGTCTATTTATAGCAGGGGAGGGATAGGTTAGGGTTAAAGGGGGGGTTTTGGAGCCCTCCGATCGCGATCCGATGGTCAGATCGGAGAGGTGGCTAGCTGGGCTATGGTGGGCTGTGATGGGCTGTGTAGAGGGGCTTGGTGGGGATGAGAGGGAATGTTGGTGGCCCGTGACATGATTTCGAAATACCGAAACATCTGATAATAAACCGATGACGGTGCCGCTACGGTCGACCGTTCGGGTATCAAACGACCTCTGATTGCGACAAAATTTGGCAGGCGGTCTACATACAATACAATAAGGCCGTACGCCAAGTTTCGACCCAATCCGAGAATATTTTATATGCACTTTTGAAAACAACATTTTATCGATGCCGCGGGCGCGTGCGTGTGTGGTTGGGCTCGAAACGGACGACGACATGAACGGAGAGAACCGGCAACTACGAACGGATGCAAGTTTTTGAAAATGAGTGACGTTGCTATGCAGATGATGCGAATGATGCGATGATGAGTGCAACAACCACTCGAATCACACGACGACAATGAAATAAAAGGGGAATCTTCTGGAGCGTCAGTTCCGGGCTGTTACAACTCTCCTCCACTTACAAGAGATCTCGACCCGAGATCTTAGAATGAGAAGGGGAAGAGGAAGAAGAAAGGAAGAGGTAAAACTTAGTTGCTTCTTTGACAAACGAGTGAAACTATAGAAACATGAAGGTTGGAATAGATGAAGAATGATATGAGAAACAAGCAAGAATTCAAAAGAAATTTCGGCAGCACTTCAGTAGGAAAGAGAGGCAAAATTGATAATATGGAAGGAACTTGAAAAGATGACGCAACACTCCAGTTAAATGGATAAGCAAGGGAAGAACATGATTTGACAGAACGATATGATGATTCAAAGAGAGCAACATCGCAAGCCTCCGGAACAAAAGAATAGAAACTAGATCATTGGAAAGAAAAGAACGGAGAAGGAATGACAACTCCTACCACCATTGAATTTGAAAAGCATCCTAACACGAAGAGATTGAATGAAGTAGTTGGAAATCAACAACGAAAGAAAAGACTTGTTGTGGGCTTATGGAAAACATCTCAAAATAATGAGGTGACAACCGGCCACAAACAGAAACAATTGGTTTCATTGAGATCAACGAAGATAAGAAAACTGGTTTCACCAAGAGGACACATGAATACTTGGATCATTGGGAAGCACCATAATAGCAACAATCCTTAGGAAACAATTTAGGTGAAATCCAATCCAAGATAGCTCCAATGAGGAAGATGATGGATTTACATATCTCATTCTTGTCAACTACTCTTCGAGACTCCTCATGAATCAAGAATGCTATAACACCATCTCAAAAGATAAGAGAGAATGAATTGCACTTTGAAATGCAAGATAAAAATACTTGAGCTCCTCCAACAAGAATCTTGACGAATATTTCAAGAAAGAATTACACCTTGAAGAACCACCGTGAGGACCTCCGTATACGAAACAACGATCAAAAGAAATGAAGGTTGAAAAGGATAGATTATGACGTTGCAAAGATTTAGATGAAGCTTCGCGATGAGATACTTGAGAAAACTTGGAACTCCGGAAGAGAAAAGACGAGCAACTTAGAATCGAGAATTGATATCATGAACAACTCTGGAAGAAGGATTGAAACACCTTGCCAAAACCAGAATAAGAATTGTGTTATGCCTATCCTTCATCAAGTTAAATTGATGACCAGCAACGGATTTAACATACCACTTATTCTTCTTGCAAAAGATTGAAGAGGGATGAAACAAGCTTGAAGACGACTTGAAGGAAACACTGGTAAGAATTCACAAACGAATGAGGATACCAAGAATGAATGAAAAACATGGGATGGAAGAGATCACGATACACCTAGCAGAAAACTTGAACGGAGCACCGGAATAATTGAGATACGAACGAAGAGACAACAATTGAAAAGAATTGGAGAACGAAAGCTGAAAGCTGACAACGAAGAAATCTTCTGAAATGATGGCCTTCGGAGGATCGAGAAATGACAATAACTCTGAAATGCTCCGGATAGATATGGAAAGAATTACTCATGATCGAAAACAATTTGAGAGGATAGCACGAAGCTGAGATGACAAATCTTCGGAAGAACGGTGAAAGATTTAAGAGAAACTCTACTTCAGTCTTCCACTCTGAGAATGATGATGAGAAACCACACCATGAATTACTAAGACACTCCGGAATAATAAGGAAAGAAAGGTTGAGCCAAATATGAAAATGATTTGGAAGCGACCTTCAAGAAGGAATATGGCTGATGGGATTCGTTCTTACGTCATATATGAAAAGAACTTGAGAACATCTCCGGAAAGATTAGAAGAGCCAGGTAAGATCCTGGGAAAAAAACCTATGGGTTATGAGCCCACTCAAAGAGATCACCGTTGAAGCAATTGCTTAGGAAGAGAGATTGCACCGGTATAATTAAAAGCTTGATGACGTGAGAACCTCGAAACACTTAAGAGGATTTGAACGATAACACGAATCTTCTCAGATATCTTCAACACTCCGGATAGAATAAAAAGAGATGAATAAGGAGAGAGGCTTGGACAAGAACTTCCACCTAAGAACTCATTTAGCGAATGAAAGAATATGACGAACATGGAGGGGTTGAATTGGCTCCACCAGGAAAGAAAACGAGACGAAGAAATGATAAACTTAGAACTTGAGGATCTTCATGAGAATCACCGGAGACATCACGGAGAGAAGTTAGCGGAAGCATCAGATGAGTAGAAAAGGCACTTGAATGGGAATTTAATCCTTGAAGAAAAAGGGCGGGAGGGCGGGCAAAAGAAGAAGACAACTTAGATAGATGAAAAGAACTCCGGAAGGAATAAGAGGATTGATCTTGCAAATATTGGAGAGGGATGAATTATCTTGATGAGAAACACACCGGTTAAGAAAGATATGAAATCACCACTTGACATCGAAGCAACTCGAATTACTATACTCTAACAAAACAAAGGATGAGGCTTGAGAATTAAGCCGGAAACAAATACATAACCCATTTGCATTTGTTGGAAGGATAAACCTAGGTAACTACTTGAATTCCCACCTAAGAATTTCCGAAGTCTTTCTTGTTTATGCGATTCGGGTTGCGGACTCAGGAACGTACCCAAGGTAATCAGCTACAACGGCACCCGCAACCTTCCACACCATAAACCAAGAAACTCCGCAAACCCGTCTACCTCAGACACTCGTAATCACAATGATACTAAACATGGCAGTACCCTGGACGCCTCCCCAGTACTGGGTGACTCCAGCCTTATCTCGCCACGAAAAGTATTGAAGCAATTTCGAACATCCTCCGTCCTGAGATACTACGGAAACTGAACGATAATGATGTGTGAAGAATCCCCAGGAGCTCAACACCCCGGAAGAAATCAAGTCAGACAGGAGGCACCAAGACAGAACTCCATCACATCGGCATCATATAGTTTCCAAAATACCTGCGTGATCCTAAAAAAAAATTGAGCGAGAAGAGGAGTAGAATGAAAATTCCTAAGTCGAATACCTCACCAGAGTATAGAAGAGGAGTTAAAGAATCCTACTCTCCGATATAACTAGACTCAAAATAGTTTTAACTAGACTCGACTCGGCCAAGTTCGATCAATCAAGGGGGCTCCTAGGTTGGTACAGGCTCTGATACCAACTTGTCACGCCCAAGATGCGATCCTATCCTTATTTTGGCACGAGGGCCTCGACAGGGATAGAAGCGCATCTCGTCGTTTCGCAAGAATGGATATCATTACAAGTACATGTAAAGAAGAGATGAGTATATGGAATTGGCTTACACTCGCCACAAGCTACATCAATATCACATCAATACAACAACATATCCAAACATCATATAGAAGAGCAGGGTCCGACTACGGATGAAAAAAACAATAAAATGACATCCATCCTTGCTATCTCAGGCTGCCGCCTGGAACCCATCCTAGATCGATGAAGAAGAAGAAGAAGAACTCCAAATCAAACAAGCATCGCGCTCACGTCAAATCATCGCATTACCTGTACCTGCAACTGTTGTTGTAGTAATCTGTGAGCCACGGGGACTCAGCAATCTCATTTCCAAGGGTATCAAGACTATTAAGGCTTAATGGGTGAGGTATGGTTAAGTGGTGAGGCTGCAGCAAGCGCTAAGCATTTATTAGAGTGGCTAACTTACGAGTACAAGAATAAAGGGGTATGATTGTTGCATAAACGGTCATGAAGTAGTAATGATCTCTAAGAGATCCTGAACACCTACATACGTCAAACATAACCCCATCGTGTTCTCTCTCTGATAAGGACTCACGAGAAGAGACAGTCACGGTTACACACACGGTTGCTGTATTTTATTTGAGTTTACTTCAAGTTTGCTATGACCGGGTGTTAAACAAAGTCTCCAAGTTGCCACGTAACCGCGGGCACGGCTTTCCGAAAGATTTAACCCTGCAGGGGTGCTCCAACTCATCCATCACAAATTAACCACACACATCGGGAATAACCTCGACCACGAATCTCGTGATGTTCCTAGGCAATTCCACTGGAAAACCGCAACCTTGAGATAGCCCGAAGTATTTTCGGAATTCCTCGCACAAGACGTTTGAGAAAGGTAAAACAAATCCAGCAAGGCCGCCCGACGTGCCGACAATCCCGATAGGAGTCGCGTATCTCGTTCTCAGGGAAAATCGGATGAGCGATGGTTACCACGCCAATCACCAAGTTGCCCCGGGTAGCTTTAACAAGCTGCTCTGGGTTGGACCAACACTCATGAGGAGCACTGGCCCGGGTTGTTGATTAATTATCCACGGGGTCCAGAAAGTCCCTATGCAATTTTATTAGTTATTAGGCAAATGTAGTACCAATGTTGGGCCTTGCCAGACAAGTTTTATCCTAAAACGAAAATCAAGGGGGTCCCCATAACAACCCCGAGCATGTTAGGAGCGCTCAATTATGGAACATAACACCGGTACACAAGTAACTAGGGGCGGCAAGAGTGGAACAAAACACCGAGCAAAAGGCCAAGCCTTCCACCCTTTACCAAGTATATACGTGCATTAAATTAAATAGCAACAATATTGTGATATATCAAAAGGATATCCATGTTGGCACATGGAAACAATTGCACCTGCAACTAGCAACGCTATAAGAAAGGCTGATCAAGCAGTAACATAGCCAAACAATGTTTGTCGGGATGTCGAGGGGTTAGAGGCTTTTCATGGCAATTTGGGAGGCTTGACATACAAGTGGTAGGTAGCGAGACAGCGATAGAAATGAGACAACTAGCATGGCAATGATAGTAATGGTATCCAGGGAAATGATCATCTTGCCTGAGATCCCGCTTGGAAGAAGAACGAATCCGTGAAGTAGACGAACCAATGTAGTCGAATGAATCCTCACACTCCGAACGCTTTCGGAACTCTATCGAGAAGAAGCAAACCGTAAACAACAATCAACACACGAGAACACCACAACATATGCATGACATGATGCACTTCAAATATGATGCATGTTATGCATGACATGGCAAAGCACAACAATCAATTCCTACACATTAAGTGAAGCTCAATATGCAACGAGTTGCATATTGACGAAACTCCACATTCGAATTATTTAGTTCACTCTCGTTAGGTACACAACAATATTAAAATGTTATTAAACATGGCAAGAGGTGAAGCATAAGTAAACTACACATCTAGGCAAGTTTAAATGAGGCCGGAAACAACATATAGCATTTCCGAAACGACCCCATATGTTAATTTCGAAATTGGTCCAGATCTGAACTAATCATGTTTTATATTTGTAAAACAGTAAAAAAAATGCACCATGTAATTCTACACGTCATTCAAGTCGATTTACATATATAGAACATCTCAAACGGAGCTGCGGTCTAAAAGATATGACAATCACAAGATTATATGCCATGAATGCAAAATGCATGAAAATTACAACCACAAACATACCAAATCATGGATGCAGCAAGATATTATGAAACTACATGAAATTCTAAGCAAGTTTCGTATGCAACATGTTCAAAACGGAGCTACGGTTCAACAATAACAAGCAACACAAGTTTTAGTGCAAATATGTCCAAAACAGCAAGATTGCATTTTGCACACATGAAAACAACAAGTTACACTATTCTAAAATGCACAAATTAAGCATGGGGCAGTAGCATATAACACACACTTCATTTCATCTTCACATATCATACTCAAAAGAGGCATGGATCACATGATAGGAAGCTCACCACATGGCAATAAAATATAGCAGATTAGGACTTCGTGAAAATAACAGTTTTTAGCATAGCAGATTTTCACGGAGGCATATTGGCAGCAGTAAAACTATATGGTACAGGTCATATATTGGCATGAAACTTAACAGCATGGTATTAGACATGATGCACTACAATTCATTCCATGGTGGCAAGGTCTAATTATGCATGGAATCTTAGCTAGCATCAACGCAACATGGCACTATGAAGAAAACAGATTCTCAGACTTGGTGAAAATTAGAGTAGACATGTGCAGCAGTTTTTTAATAGATTGACATATTGAACAGCAGAATTAATTATGATGCGAAACCTATTCATGCAAACTATTGTCACAACATGATAGGCAACAACATGCTTAACAAAAGACTCGTTGGTGGCAACCACACAAGACTCCTAGAGCAATAGCAAATCACACGGCAACATGGCAACAAAATAACACAGATTTCAGACTTAGAAATATTTTAGCTTCTCAAAACAGCAACATTTTTAAGACATGATGGCAGCAAGAAAATAACATCTAAACATGGATTTCTATCCCAACCAAAAAGACCAGGGCCTAGCACACATGTCCAAGGGCATATCTCAGGTTCAAAATTATTTCATATCATGCATGGATTAATTCACGCAAAATTAACAAAAGAGCATCACAACAATAATAGCATGCAATAAAATTTGCCCAAACAACAAAACTAATGGCACTTCTAGATTCATTGGATTTTTCTACCCCGAAAACATATATAATATGCACATGGTACTGTACAAAATGTGCCACAAATAATTATGCACAATTAGACATTTTAAAAATAGGCAGAGCGTCACATAGCGAAAAGCGCATGGGCGAGGTTTATCGGGCGGCTCACCAAGGGCCTTCGGGCTGGACGGGGAGGCGGTGCGGTTGGGCCTGGCACTTGTCGGGCCGGCTCCTATGCGCGAGGCTGGGAAGCGCTGGTCCTAGCGGCGGCCCACGCGAGCGCTCGCCACGGTCAACACCCTCGGGCGGGACGAGGCACCCGCCTTCAACAGAAGCAGGCCATGGCAGGCACACGCGGGAACGGCGTCAACCCGGCGGTGGTGGCTAGCGGTGGGGGCGGCCGCGAATGGAACGGGGACGACGAGATCTGTCCATTCCCGTGGTGGATCTGGTGCGAACGGCGAGCTCCTTCGACGGCCATGGCTTCCTGTCCATTGAAGAGAGAGGGAGAGAGAGGATTAGGACAGGGAGAGAGAGTCCGGGAGAAGGAGGAGAGGTTGCGGGGGCACCGGCCTGGCCTTGCGTGGTGGTGGGTCGCCGGCGACGACCGGAGGCGGCAGGACGGCGCACACGGGGAGCTGCGGGGTCGAGACGGTCGGGCGCCATGGAGCGTGCGGGAGGAGCGGGGCTCCCGTAACCGCGGGCGTGGGCGGCGGCGGTTTCCGGGCCGAGCGGGCCCACGATGGGCTCTATAGGGCCGCGGCGGTTGCGGGGGCTACGGGGGCGACGTGGCAGCCCCTGGTTGGCTATGACCGGCGGCGCGGGTGGAGGTTATGGCTGACGGCGCGACAAGTGGCGGCGAAGGACGGGGCTTGTGCGGAAAATGAAGCGAGGCTGGTGGCTGCGAGGTGGGAGGCGGCTGGGTGGCATGAATTTTGAGGCAGAGGTGGGAGAAGGCCAAAAATAGACATGGGGTGTCTATTTATAGCAGGGGAGGGCTAGGTTAGGGTTAAAGGGGGGTTTCGGAGCCCTCCGATCGCGATCCGATGGTCAGATCAGAGAGGTGGGTAGCTGGGCTATGGTGGGCTGTGATGGGCTGTGTAGAGGGCCTTGGTGGGGATGAGAGGGAATGTTGGTGGCCCGTGACATGATTTCGAAATACCGAAACGTCCGATAATAAACCGATGACGGTGCCGCTACGGTCGACCGTTCGGGTATCAAACGACCTCTGATTGTGACGAAATTTCGCAGGCGGTCTACCTACAAGACAATAAGGCCGCACGCCAAGTTTCGACCCAATCCGAGAATATTTTATATGCACTTTTGAAAACAACATTTTATCGATGCCGCGGGCGCGTGCGTGTGAGGTTGGGCTCGAAACGGACGACGACACAATCGGAGAGAACCGGCAGCTACGAACGGATGCAAGTTTTCGAAAACGAGTGACGTTGCTATGCAGATGATGCGAATGATGCGATGATGAGTGCAACAACCACTCGAATCACACGACGACAATGAAATAAAAGGGGAATCTTCTGGAGTATCAGTTCCGGGCTGTTACAACTGATGCACATTTAGACATTTTTAAAATAGGAAGAGCATCACATAGCGAAAAGGCACATGGGCGAGGTTTATCCGGCGGCTCACCAAGGGCCTTCGGGCCGGACGGGGAGGCGGTGCGGTTTGGCCTGGCACTTGTCGGGCCGGCTCCTATGCGCGAGGATGGGAAGTGCTGGTCCTAGCGGCGGCCCACGCGAGCGCTCACCACGGTCAACGCCCTCGGGCGGGACGAGGAACCCGCTTTCAATAGAAGCAGGCCATGGCAGGCACAGGCGGGAACGGCGTCAACCCGGCGGTGGTGGCTAGCGGTGGGGGCGACCGCGAATGGAACGGGGACGGCGAGATCTGTCCATTCCCGTGGTGGATCTGGTGCGAACGGCGAGCTCCTTCGACGGCCATGGCTTCCTGTCTATTGAAGAGAGAGAGAGAGAGAGAGGATTAGGACAGGGAGAGAGAGTCAGGGAGAAGGAGGAGAGGTTGCGGGGGCACCGGCCTGGCCTTGCGCGGTGGTGGGTCGCCGGAGACGACCGGAGGCGGCGGGACGGCGCGCACAGGCAGCTGCGGGGTCGAGACGGTCGGGCGCCATGGAGCGTGCGGGAGGAGCGGGGCTCCCGTCACCGCGGGCGTGGGCGGCGGCGGTTTCCGGGCCCGAGCGGGCCCACGATGGGCTCTGCAGGGCCGCGACGGTTGGGGGGCTGCGGGGGCGACGTGGCAGCCCCTGGTTGGCTGCGACCGGCGGCGTGGGTGGAGGTTACGGCTGACGGCGCGACAAGTGGCGGCGGCGGACGGGGCTGGCGCGGAAAACGAAGCGAGGCTGGTGGCTGCAAGGTGGGAGGCGGCTGGGTGGCATGAATTTCGAGGCAGAGGTGGGAGAAGGCCAAAAATGGACATGGGGTGTCTATTTATAGCAGGGGAGGGCTAGGTTAGGGTTAAAGGGGGGTTTCGGAGCCCTCCGATCGCGATCTGATGGTCAGATCGGAGAGGTGGGTAGCTGGGCTATGGTGGGCTGTGATGGGCTGTGTAAAGGGGCTTGGTGGGGATGAGAGGGAATGTTGGTGGCCCGTGACATGATTTTGAAATACCGAAACGTCCGATAATAAACCGATGACGGTGCCGCTACGGTCGACCGTTCGGGTATCAAACGACCTCTGATTGCGACGAAATTTGGCGGGCGGTCTACCTACAATACAATAAGGCCGCACACCAAGTTTCGACCCAATCCGAGAATATTTTATACGCACTTTTGAAAACAACATTTTATCGATGCCGCGGGCGCGTGCGTGTATGGTTGGGCTCGAAACGGACGACGACACGAACGGAGAGAACCGGCAGCTACGAACGGATGCAAGTTTTCGAAAACGAGTGACGTTGCTATGCAGATGATGCGAATGATGCGATGATGAGTGCAACAACCACTCGAATCACACGACGACAATGAAATAAAAGGGGAATCTTGTGGAGCGTCAGTTCCGGGCTGTTACAAGTGGCTAACTTACGAGTACAAGAATAAAGGGGGATGATCTTCGCAAAACGGATGTGAACTATTAATGATCTCTAAGAGATCGTGAACACCTACTTACGGTCAAACATAACCCCACCGTGTTCTCTCTTGGATGCAGAACTCACAAGAAGAGATGGTCACGGTTATGCACACAGTTGGTGTATTTTATTTGAGTTTACTTCAAGTTTGCTATGACCGGGTGTTAAACAAAGTTTCCAAGTTGCCACGTAACCACGGGCATGGCTTTCCGAAAGATTTAACCCTGCAGGGGTGCTCCAACTCATCCATCACAAACTAACCACACGCCGCGGGAATAATCTCAACCATGAATCTCGTGATCTTCCTAGGCAATTCCGTTGGAAAACCGCAACCTCGAGATAGCCTGAAGTATTATCGGAATTCCTCGCACAAGACATTCGAGAAAGGTAAAACAAGTCCAGCAAGACCACCCGACATGTCGACGAACCAGATAGGAGCCTCGTATCTCGTTCTCAGGACACGACCGGATGAGCACAGCGTACAGTGGCCTGATAGAACTCTCCCGAGTTGCCCCGGGTTGGCCCCGCACATGACTCTAGTTTGGACCAACACTCATGAGGAGCACTACCCCGGGTTGTTCATTAAAGATCCTTGGGTTAATTACTCCCTATGCAAGTTTATTAGGTATTAGGCAAATGTAGTGCCAATGTTGGGTCTTGCCAGACAAGTTTTAATCTAAAACGAATGGTCAAGGGGGTCCCCATAACAACCCGGAGCATGTTAGGAGAGCAAAATATGGAGCATAACACCGGTACACAAGTAACTAGGGCGGCAAAAGTGGAACAAAACACCGAGCAAAAGGCCAAGCCTTCCACCTTTTACCAAGTATATATGTGCATTAAATTAAATAGCAATAATATTGTGATATAACAAAATATCCATGTTGCACATGGAAAGAGCTTGCACCTGCAACTAGCAACGCTATAAGAAGGGCTGAGCAAGCCGTATCATAGCCAAATCAAACAAGTATCGCTCTCACGTCAAATCATCGCATTACCTGTACCTGCAACTGTTGTTGTAGTAATCTGTGAGCCACAGGGACACAGCAATCTCATTTCCAAGGATATCTAGACTATTAAAGCTTAATGGGTAAGGTATGGTTAAGTGGTGAGGCTGCAGCAAGCACTAAGCATTTATTTGAGTGGCTAACTTACGAGTACAGGAATAAAGGGGGATGATCGTCGCAAAACGGACGTGAACTAGTAATGATCTCTAAGAGATCCTGAACACCTACTTACGGTCAAACATAACCCCACCGTGTTCTCTCTTGGATGCAGAACTCACAAGAAGAGACGATCACAGTTACGCACACAGTTGATGTATTTTATTTGAGTTTACTTCAAGTTTGCTATGACCAGGTGTTAAACAAAGTTTCCAAGTTGCCACGTAACCGCGGGCACGACTTTCCGAAAGATTTAACCCTACAGGGGTGCTCCAACTCATCCATCACAAACAAACCACACGCCGCGGGAACAACCTCAACCACGAATCTCGTGATCTTCCTAGGCAATTCCGTTGGAAAACCACAACCTCGAGATTGCCCGAAGTATTATCAGAATTCCTCGTGCAAGACATTCGAAAAAGGTAAAACAAGTCCAGCAAGACCGCCCGACGTGTCAACGAACCCGATAGGAGCCGCGTATCTCGTTCTCAGGACACGACCGGATGAGCACGTCGTATAGTGGCCTGATAGACATATCCAGAGTTGCCCCGGGTTGGACCCGCACATGACTCTTGTTTGGACCAACACTCATGAGGAGCATTGGCCCGGGTTGTTGATTAAAGATCCTCTGGTTAGTTACTCCCTATGCAGGTTTATTAGTTATTAGGCAAATGTAGTATCAAAGTTGGGTCTTGCCAGACAAGTTTTAATCTAAAACGAATGGTCAAGGGGGTCCCCATAACAACCCCGAGCATGTTAGGAGCGCAAAATATGGAACATAACACCGGTACACAAGTAAGTAGGGCGGCTAAAGTGGAACAAAACACCGAGCAAAAGGCCAAGCCTTCCACCTTTTACCAAGTATATATGTGCATTAAATTAAATAGCAATAATATTGTGATATAACAAAATATCCATGTTGCACATGGAAAGAGCTTGCACCTGCAACCAGCAACGCTATAAGAAGGGTTGAGCAAGCGGTATCATAGCCAAACAATGGTTTGCTAGGATGTGGAGGGGTTAGAGGCTTTTCATGGCAATCTGGGAGGTTTGACAAACAAGTGGTAGGTAGCGAGACAAGTGATAGAAAACAAGACATATAGCATGGCAATGATAGTAATGGTATCCATGGAAATGATCAATTTGTCTGAGACCCCGCTTGGAAGAAGAACGAATCCGTGAAGTAGATGAACCACGTAGTCAAACGGATCCTCACACTCCGAACGCTTTCGGAACTCTATCGAGAAGAAGCAATCCAAAAACAACAATCAACACATGATCAACACCACAACTTATGCATGACATGATGCCCATCAAGTATGATGCAGGTTATGCATGACATAGCAAAGCACAACAATCAATTCCTACACATTAAGCGAAGCTCAATATGCAACGAGTTGCATATTGACGAAACTCCACATTCAATTCTTATGTTCGATCTTGTTTAGCGACTGAACAATATTAAACGTTGTTTAACATGGCAAGAGGTGAAGCATAAGTAAACTATCTATCTAGGCATTTAAATGAGGTCGGAAACAACTTATAGTATTTCCGAAATGACCCCATATGTTAATTCGAAATTGGTCCAGATCTGAACTAATCATGTTTTATATTTATTAAACAGGGACATAAAGTGCACAACGATATTCTACTCATCATTTTAGTCGATTTACATATATAGAACGTTCGAAACGGAGCTACGGTCTAAAAGATATGACCATCACAAGATAATATGCCATGAATGCAAAATGCATGAAAATGACAACCACAAGCATTTCAAATCATGAATGCAGCAAGATATTATGAAACTATATGAGATTCTAAGCAAGTTTCATATATGGTATGTGCAAAACGGATCAACAGTTCAACCACAACAACCAACACAAGTGTTATCTATAATCTGCCCAAAACAACAACATAGCATAATGCACACAAGAAAAGAACAAGCTTCAAGATTCTAAAATGCACAAAAAAGACATGGGGCTGTAGCCTACATGATGCTCAAAAAATCATCTATTGACAGCAAGTTGACTAGAAGCATGGATCATTAGGAAATGAGCTCACAATAAGACATATTGAACTAAGCAGTTTTCAGACTTAGTGAAAAACCCAGTTTTTTTTAACAGAGCAGTTTTTATCACGAAGGCATATTGGTTGCAGTAAAACTATATGCTACAAGGCATATATTGGCATGAAACTTAACCGCGTGCTAGAGGACATTATGAAATACAAATAACTCCATTGCACCAACCCCAAAGGGGCTGTAGATCATTAGCAAAACACATGGCAAGACAGCAACAAAATATTACAGATTCCAGACAGAAATATTTCAGCATCTCAAATCAGCAACATTGATTAAGCTTGTACTCATGATGAAATCTACAGCTAATCACAATATTAATGGCATGGAAACCCTACCATCAGCAAGTATACATGGCATACTACAGCACACTCCAAAGACACAACTAAATGGAGGCAGGGATTGCTTAATACGAGCACCACAAAATGGAACTCTACGTTAACAGATTTCGGTTTTAACGCGGTAGCAACTTTAGAGCAACAAACAAACATGATAATGATGTTCTACCTAGCAACCAGAGGCATGGCATCCAAGTAGACGTATCCTAGAGCAATACTCATGAAGACACCATATGCAAAAGACCTATGGTTGAGATGCAATCATCCTCACAACATTGAATAAAATAATAGATTTGTAAACTACGATGGAATGCACACTTTTAACACATTTTACAGCAAGTAGATGAATCCTATCATGCATGACAAAGCAACCATGATGTAGAGTGCAATGAGTAGAACAAGATTCATATATAATACTTCACAATCCGATGCACGGTTGAAAAGTTACAAGCAGTTTAAAATGCTAATATGATGATAAGAACAGAACACACAGGGACTTAGTAGAATTACCCCACGCGGACATCTGGACGGGATGGTCCCAGAGGCCATTTGGATCGGGGGATCCCGCGAACCCGGGACGGCGGCGTTCGGATCTGGCCGGAGGAGGCCGGCCATGGCAGCTCCGGCGCCGCGGGCGCGCCGCTCCGGCGAGGAGGCCGGGGAACGAGGCGCGGCGACGCGGTGAAGCCGGATCCGGGTGACTCCTGCCCGGATCTGGCTGGAGGCGGGGCCGGCGGCGAGGAGTGGCGGCGGGGAGCGAGCCGCGGTCGGGCCTGATTCGGCCCTGGGTGGGCCGCGCCTGGGCCCCGGCGGGCTTCGTCGGTAGGGGAAGCCAGGAAGGCCAGGTGGCCGCTCGGGAGTGGTGGAGAGCGACGCTGGCGGCGGCGCGGCTTGGCTGGCACGGCCATGTGGCAGCGGCGGGTTTGCCCGGCACGGAAAACGAGGCGGTGGCGGTGGCTTACTGTGAGGTGAGAGACTAGGTAGGGTTTTGGCCGGAGTAGGAAGGCTAGCCTTCCTTTTATAAGAGGTTTTTTTGGGGTTAGGGGGATCTTAGGGTCTTTTCGGACCTTCGGATCCCGATCCGACTGTCCGAAAGCAAAGGGGACTTGGATGGGTTGAGTTGGGCTGGTTGGGCTGTGAAGATGTCCATGGGCCGAGATGAGAGAGAGAATGTGGCCCATGACATGGCTTAGAAATACCGAAACACGTCCGATAAATAACCGATGACGATACCGCTATATATATAACGGTTCGGGTATCAAACGACCTCTGATTGCGACGAAACTTGACAGACGTTCTACCTACAATAAAAGAAGACCGCATGCCAACTTCCGACCCAATCCGAGAAAGTTTTATGCGCGCTTTTAAAAACAATATTTTATCGATGCTGCGGGCGCGTGCGTGTGTGGTTGGTCTCGAAATGGTTGACGACACGAACGGAGAGAACCGGCAACTACGAACGGATGCAATTTTTCAAAAACGAGTGACGATGCTATGCAGATGATGCGAATGATACGACGATGAATGCAACAAACAAAAGAATCGCACGACGATAATGGAATAAAAGGGGAATCTTCTGGAGCGTCGGTCTCGGGCTGTTACATTCTGCTTCAACCCAGTAGGTAAACTTATCAACCGCCACCAAGAGGTGAGTTTTCTTGTAAGACGAAGGATTGAACGGGTCGACCATGTCAAGCCCCAAGACTGCGAAGGGCCAAGTGATGGGATCATACACAACTCCTGAGCCAGCACAGGAGCTTGTCGAGCGGATTTCTGGCATCCGTCACATTTGCGCACAATATCCTCTGCATCTGCATGAGCTGTAAGCTAGTAAAACTCGTGGCGAAAAGCTTTGGCCACCAAGGATCTTGAGCCCACGTGGTGACCACAATCACCTGCGTGGACCCCATTGAGAATTTCTTGGCCTTCTGTAGGAGAAACACATGGTTGAAACACGCCAGTGCTACTTCGACGGTGTAAGTCGCCATTAACTATAGTCATGGACTTTGAACGCCTAATGATCTGTCGGGCAATGATTTCCTCATCTGGGAGCTCGCCTCGAGTCAGATAAGCCAAATACGGCACTGTCCAATCAGGGATAGCATGAAGAGCTGCCACAATTGTGCCTCTAGGTCTGGAATAGCTAAATCTTCTTCTGATGGTAACTTGACCGAAGGGTGATGAAGCACATCCAGAAATACATTGAGGGGGGGGGGGGGCGGCTTACGCTGAGAACCAAGTCTTGATAAGGTGTCCGCCTCATTGAGCCGGCGATCAATATGATCGACTTGATAGCCATGAAAATGACCGGCAATGACTGTGACTACCCGTCGGTAAGCCGCCATAAGAGTGTCTTCGGAAACCCAAGTCCCAGAAACTTGTTGGGCGAGTAGATCTGAGTCGCCCAGACAACTGACCTGGCTTAAATTCATCTCCTTAGCCATACGGAGACCATGTAGGACAGCCTCATACTACGCTGCACTGTTAGTGCAAGGGAACATGAGCCGTAAAACATAACAAAATTTGTCACCTCTTGGGGAAGATAAGACAACTCCAGCTCCCGAGCCTTCCAATTGTCTGGATCCGTCGAAGTGTATAGTCCAGTACGTGTTATCTGGCCGATCCTCCGGGATTTGCAATTCCATCCAATCATTGATGAAATTGACCAGGGCCTAAGACTTGATAGCTGTACGTGGCATATACTTCACCTAGTGAGGACCAAGCTCAATTGCCCGTTTAGCGATCCATCCAGTAGCCTCACAATTTTGTATGATATATCCAAGAGGGGCTGAGCTACCCACAGTATTTGGATGCTCCTGGAAATAGTGTTTTAATTTTCGGCTCGCCATGAAAACACCAAAGACCAGCTTTTGCCAGTGCGGATACCGCTGTTTCGACAGAGTTATAACCTCACTGACAAAATAGATGGCTCATTGTACGGGGTATTCCTTTCCAGCCTCTTTGCGCTCGACGACAACTGCAACACTTATTGCTTTAGAGTTGGCAGCAATGTACAGCAGCATAGGCTCTTTGCTAGTCGGAGCGGCTAGGACAGGCGGCTCAGAAGTTATCTTTTAAGCGCCTCAAAAGCCTCGTTGGCTGCATCGGTCCAGACGAAATCATTTGTGTTTCTCAACAATTGATAGAGAGGAATCGCCTTTTCTGCCAGACGACTTATAAACCGGCTTAATGCTGCGATGCGACCAGCCATGCGCTAAACTTGATTAATGTTGGCTGGCTTAACAAGGGATGTCACTGCTTTGATTTTATCTGGGTTAGCTTCAATGCCACGCTCGGAAACCAGAAATCCCAGTAATTTACCTGCACGAACACCAAAAACACATTTGACCTGGTTGAGCTTCATCTGGTACACCCGAAGATTATCAAATGTCTCCTTAAGATCATCCAAAAGCATTTCCTTTTTCTGGGATTTCACCACGATATCATCAACATAGGCGTGAATATTGCGTCCAATCTATGGATGGAGATAGTTCTTTACGCAGCGTTGATAAGTAGCCCCCGCACTTTTAAGCCCAAAGGGCATAGAGACATAGTAGAAAGCTCCAAAAGGAGTAATGAAGGCTGTCTTTTCTTGGTCCTCATTAGCCATCTTAATCTGATGATAGCTGGAGTAAGCATCAAAAAAGCACAAACGTTCACAACCGGCTGTAGAGTCAATAATCTAATCAACGCGCGGAAGAGCAAATGGGTCTTTAGGACAAGCCTTGTTGATTTCTGTGTAGTCCACACACATACGCCAAGTGCTGTTTTTCTTTGAAACGAGCACTGGATTTGCTAGCCACTCAGGATGGAAGACTTCAACAATGAAGCCAGAAGATAGGAGTCGTGCCACTTCTTCCCCAATAGCCTTTCGTCTCTCCTTGTTAAAACGACGAAGGTATTGCAGTACAAGTTTCATTTTTGGATCGACATTAAGTTGGTGCTCAGCGAGTTCCCGCGGTACTCCATGCATGTCAGAAGGTTTCCATGCGAAGATGTCCCGATTCTCACGGATGAACTCGATGAGCGTGCTTTCCTATTTGGGATCCAGGCCAGTCCCAATAGTGAACTATTGAGATGAGTCGCCAGGGGTGAAATCAACCTGCTTAGTATCCTCACCCGGCTTAAACTTAAATTTAGGCTCAGATTCAGTGGTGGGCTTCTTGAGGGGGGTCATATTTTCTGGATCGACGTTATCAGTATAAAACTTCAACTCCTCCGCAGCACAAGCAGACTCAGCGTAAGCAGCATCCCCTTCTTCACACTCTTAGGCTATCTTCCGGCTTCCATCCAGAGTAATGGTGTCTTTTGGTCCAGGCATCTTGAGTTTAAGATAAACATAGCAAGTCCGAGCCATAAAACGAGCATCAGCCGGCCATCCGAACAGGGCGTGATAAGGGCTCCTGATTTTGACTACTTCAAAACTCAAAGACTCGCATCTGTAATTGTACTCTGACCTGAAGGCACCATCGAGCTTTATTTGCCCAATTGGATAAGCGGACTTTCCAGGGACAATTCCATGAAAAACTATGGTTGAGGGTTGCAACTTATTCTCATCCAAATTCATCCGCCAGAAAGTATCATAATATAGGATGTTGATGCTGCCGCCCCCATCCATGAGAACCTTCGTCACGGTGTGACCGCCGACTTGAGGTGCCACCACCAGAGCGAGACCACCCGGGTTGTCAACCTGCGGAGGGTGATCTTCTCGGCTCCAAGTAATTGGTTGCTCACACCAATTTAAATACCTTGGAACAGCCGGCTCAACTACGTTAAGGGCCCTTTGCTTCCGTTTGCGATCCTTCCTGCAAGTGCTCTCCTCGTCAGAACCAGGATCCTTCGTGCTGTCTGACTCAGCATACCTAGTTAGAACATCCATAAGATCTCCCATGTCCTGGACTTTGTGCTTGAGGCGCCCTAGCTTCTGGACGAGCGGTTGGAAGTGGTAGTTTTTCTCCTAAATTAAAACAGCCTGGGTAGCGGTGATGCCATCGGAAGAGTGGATAATCTCCGCGACCCGGCGAGTCCAATGGTGGGAAAATTCGTCCGTGCGCAGAATGCAGTGTTGCAGATCTACAATCGTCATTGGACGTTTACAGGTACCTTGAAAATGTTTGATGAAACGCTCCTTCAACTCTGCCCAAGAGTTGATAGAGTTTGGTGGAAGATTTTTCAACCACGTGCGAGTCGGTCCTTCCAGCATCATGGTCAGATATTTTGCACACACGGCGTCACTGACGTCAGGCATATCCATGGCTAACTCGTAGCTTTCGACCCATGCCGCCGGCTCGGGGTTGGCCATATAATTAGGGACCTTGCGAGGTCCTTTGAAATCCTTAGGCATACGCTCGCTCCCAATGCTGCTGACTAGGGATCCACTGTAGGCTATTGACTCGTCGGTGCTGCTGCTGCGTCTGCCTCCGCTTGTCTTGCTGCTCTTGCCGCATCGACAACCGCCTGGGCATTTGGTAACACCGGACAGGTTGGGGAATTCTGAGGATGTTGCCAGCGTCCGCTGCTAGAAACCTTCGGGGATTCCACATGGCGAATCTTACTGCGACTGGCGTAAGGTGTGGAATGCATCCAATCACGGCTATAAGAATACTGTGCTTGCTGCGACACCGCTGTTTTCAACATCTCTATGGCGTTCATGGCCTCAATCTTAGCTGGAGTGTTCCCGTGAATAGGAAGTGCTTCTAGATTACGAGTCGTTGCCAACATGTTGTCGACAGGGTTGGAGAAGTGACCTTGCGGTGTCTGGAAACGTCGAGGCAGCGATTGAGCCGGCGGCGGTTTAGCCGGCTCGACCTGCCGGGCAATTTGACATGGCAGATCCTCGCGTGGCTATCTAGCTCCTAGGGATTGCTGCGGGGTGGTAAAAAGATAACCGCAATAGCTCGAGGTTTAATGGTAGACGGATCTGGTGTCTCCTCTCGTAAACCGCCTCAGAGGCATCTCGACGAAGCCCTAACTGCCAAGCCTCGGCCTTCAAGTGCTCTGACTCAGCATGGATACGAGCCTGTAATTCTGCCATCTGGGCGTTTTCAGCGTCAAGTTCGTCCTGTACCTTGGCCATTTCCTCGCGAAGTTTATCAATTTCGCATTACGCTCTTCCTGATTTCCCGCAGTAACAGCCGTCCCTAGGAACTTTGACATCTCAGCCCTTAGGTCCATCATGGCTTGAGCCGGCGTCTTGCCTGATCCGCCAGCACCGTTTGCTGCTCCTGCCGTTGATGGATCTTGAGCCGCCGGGTTCCTGCCTTGTAGACGGTGACCTTATGGGGCGGCTCATGGGACTCCTTAGGAGCTTCTGAAGAGCCCCCAAGTCTACCATCATAAAGGGTAGAAATCGACTCGGTATCTCCCATGGAAGACTCGCCATCAGAGTTGACGAGGGTGTCCCTGCTGCCTGCCGGCTCATCCGAGAGGCTGACTCCTTGGGTGAAGCCAATGA
The DNA here is from genome assembly GCA_039707655.1 of Elymus sibiricus. Taxonomy (NCBI): domain Eukaryota; kingdom Viridiplantae; phylum Streptophyta; class Magnoliopsida; order Poales; family Poaceae; genus Elymus; species Elymus sibiricus. The sequence continues at coordinate 239,080,441 of CM077667.1, read as the reverse complement.
AGATGTCACGATGGCCAGATCGGGCGTGCCGAGCCGGCTCGACGATGTCGGTGCAGATGTCCGACTCGGGTACTGACGCGCTGATTTTGCCGATGAAGACGTGGATCTTGCCGAAGGGGACCCGGTACCCGTACTCAATTGAGTCGGCCTTGGGGCCCCAGCCTAAATTGTCGATGTAGATCTTGCCGCGGCGACTATTGGTCATCTGACCAACCGCATAACTCCCGAACCATGGAAGATCTCCCTCCAAGAACTCAACTCCACCGCGCGATAGCCCCACGGTGGGTGTCGGGGATATACCTTGTGGCTATAACCCTCCTAGATTGCAACCCGGGCTCTGCCTAGATGGCCCATACAGAAGATGTCTAAGAGAAGTGCCAGGTCATGGCAGGCGGCTCATCAGGTGGACCGGCTTCTCAACGTCATCCAGATGTTCGGCTTAAACACGAAGACATAGTAAATCCTTTTTCTCTTGAGGAGCAAGTAAAGAGGAGTTCGATTAGGTCACGGGTTCTTTATGACCCAGACTCTGTTGTAAGCTCACGACCTCCGCCTATATATAAAGGGGAGCCCTTGGGTTAGAAAAATAAAGTAAGAAACAGACAAACCCTCGAGAGCTAGGTTAGCGATTACGCATCCTTGTAATTGAGATCATCATCAAATACACACAAAGTAGGACGTAGGCTATTACCTCCATTGGAGGGGACGAACCTGGGTAAACTCGTCTCTCGTTCCCGATCAACCCCTTTGAGTCGCCACCTAGCGGCGATGGCCTCACACTCAAGTTCTCCTAAGAGAACATCTGCCTTGACAAAACCATAACAGTTGGCGCCCACCGTGGGGCACTTGCCCGGTGGAGTTGAGTTCTCAAAGGGAGCCCTTCTAGGGTTCGGGAGATTCGCGGTTGGTCAGATGACCAAAAGTCGCCGCGGCAAGCTCTACATCAACGATTTAGGCTGGGGCCCCGAGGCAGACTCAATTGAATACGGGTACCGGGTCTGCTTCGGCAAGATCCACGTCTTCATCGGCAAAATCGGCGTGTCGGTGCCCCAGTAGGACATCTCCACCAACATCGTCGAGCTGGCTCGCCGTGCCCAACCCGTCTGGCATCAAGCCGGCCGACGTCACATCTTCATTGGCTTCGCCCAGGGAGTTAGCCTCTCGAATGAGCCAGCTGGCAGCAGGGACACCCTCGTCAACTCTGATGGCGAATCTTCCATGGGAAACACCGAATCAATCTGTCCCATTTACGATGGCGGACTTGGGGGCTCTGCGGAAGTGGAAGCTCCCAGGGAGTCACATGAGCCGCCTCGTCAGATTGTTGTCTATATGGCAAGAACAACGGCGTCTCAAGACCCATCATCAGCAGGCACAATTGGCGGCTCTGGCAGATCAGGCAAGGTGCCGGATCAAGCCATGACAGATCTAATGGCCGAGATGGCAAAGCTGGTAGGAATGCCCGTCACCGCGGAGAACCAGGAGGAGGGCAACGCGGAGTTAGTAAAACTCCACGAGCAGATGACTAAGGTGCAGGAGGAAATTGACGCCGAAAATGCCCGGATGGCGGAAATACAGGCTCGTATCCATAACGTGTTGTAGCGTGTGAAGGCCGAGGCTTGGTAGTTAGGGCTTCATCGAGATGCCTCTAAGGAGGTTTACCAGAGGAGACACCAGATCCGGCTACCATTGAATCTCGAGCCATCCCATTTATTCCCCACTCCGCATCAGACGCCAGGGGCTGAACGAGCGCGCGAGGATCTCCCTCGTCAAACGGCCTGACAAATGGATCCGTCTCAACCGTCACCGGCTCAGCCGTCACCACCGCAGTTCCAGATGCTGCAAGGACTCTTCTCCAACCCCGTTGACAACATGTTAGCGGTGACTCGCAATCTAGAGGCTCTTCCCATCCATGGGAACACCCCCGTCAAGATTGAGGCCAAGAACACCATAGAGATGTTGAAAACAGCAGTGGTCCAGCAAGTAAGAGCCGCGATCCGATGCACTCCACCCCATCTGTCAGCCAGAGTAAGAGCCACCATTTGGAATCTCCAGCTGTTTCTAGAAGTGGATGCAGGCAACAGCCTCGGGTCTCCCCGACCCGGCCAGCGTTGTCAAATGCCCAGCCAGTTGTCGATGCAGCCATGGCAGCGCGACAGGCAGAGGCGGAAGCGGCGGCAGTGCGGGCGACTCAACAGCTTCATCCTCAACCGGTGACTACGGCGGCTAGGGTGAAAAGTAGGACCATTGGGATCCCTTGCTTATCCCCTGCTCTTCGTGGCGTGCGTATGCCCAAAGACTTCAAGGGGCCTTGTAAGGTACCAAACTACACAGCAGACCTCGAGCCGACAGCATGGATCGAGAGTTACGAGCTAGCCATGGATATGCTCGACGTTAGTGACGCCGTGTGCGCGAAGTACCTAACCATGATGCTGGAAGAACTTGCCACCCAATTCCAACAACACTTGGGAAGAGCTAAAGGAGAGGTTTATCAAGAATTTCCAGGGAACATGCAAGCGACCAATGACGATTGTGGATCTTCACCATTGTGTCCAACGTGGGGACGAGACGGCTCACCATTGGACTCATCGGGTTGCTAAAATCATCCACTCATCGGACAGCATCACGGCAGCTCAAGCCGTCCTAATCTTGGAGAAGAATTGCCACTTACAGCCGATGGTGCAAAAGCTTGGCTGTCTTAAATGGAAGGTGCGGGATATGGGCGACTTGATGGATGTTCTTACCAGATACGCCGATTCAGACAGCACGAAGGATCCTGGCTCAGATGAGGACAAAACTGGCAAGGGCAGGAAAGGAGACGGTGGCAAGGGTCAGCAAAGCCATGGGCATAGTGGAAACCCAGGGGGACAGGGCAATAACAGTAGGCGAAAACAACCCGATGGCGGGTCGGAATTTGTTGCTAATACCAACACCGGTTTCAAGAACCAGCGTCGCAACAACCGCCCCGGAGGATCTTACAACAAAAACAAGCCACGCAATTATGAGGAGGCTCTCAAGGCGCCTTGTCCCAAACATAGTACCCCAGATAAGCCGACTACACACTCATGGGAAAATTATTATATCATGTAGGAATTCCGCAACCAGGCTTTCCAGAATCACCAAGGAGGCAATGGTGGGGGACATTCCGGTCGGCTTGGTCAAGGTGGCTCACACAGCGACTCGTCTGCTGGATTTGCGGGATCAGGTTTTCCTCGCCAGGGCTGCTCAGGGGCAGGTTTTCAGCATCAAGGGAACAATGGGCAGCGCTCTGGCCAAGGCAATCAGCAACATAATAATCAAACTGGTTTTTAGAGCAATCCCAAGCAAATGAACAGTGGACAATATCATGTGTTCAACACTAGCACTTACAGGAAGGATTGCAAATGGAAGCAGAGGGCCGTTAACTTAGTTGAGCCGGCGGTTCCAAGATACTTAAACTGGTTTGGGCAACCGATTACTTGGAGCCCAGAAGATGATCCTCCACAGGTTGATAACCCGGGTGGTCTTGCTCTGGTGGTGGCACCACAGGTTGGCGGTTATACCTTGCGAAAGTCCTGATGGATAGTGGAAGTAGCATCAACATTCTATATTACGACACTTTCCGGTGGATGAACCTTCCTAAAAACAGGTTGCAAACTTCAACTACGGTTTTTCACGGTGTCGTACCCGGGAAATCGGCATACCCAATCGGACGGATTAAGCTTGATGTGGCTTTCGGCGATGAGTTTAACTATAGATGCGAGTCTTTAACGTTTGAAGTGGTCAGGATAAAGAGCCCTCACCACGCCCTCTTTGGGCGGCCGGCTTATGCTCATTTCATGGCCCGGCCCTGTTATGTTTATCTCAAGCTCAAAATGCCAGGTCCAAACGGTACCATAACTGTGAGCGGCAGCAGGAAGATAGCTGAGGAGTGCGAGGAAGGCGATGCAGCCTATGCTGAGTCGGCCTGCGCATCACAGGAGTTGATGTTCTATACGGCCAATGTTGACCCTGCTGATATGAGCCCTCTCAAGAAGCCCACTAGTAAGTCTGTGTCATTGCTCAAGTTTAAGCCGGTTGAAGATACAAAGCAGATTGACTTCACACCGGGTGACTCATCTCAGTAGTTCACTATTGGGACCGGCTTGGATCCCAAATAGGAAAGCGCTCATCGAGTTTATCCGTGAGAATTGGGACATCTTTGCATGGAAACCTTCTGACATGCCTGCAGTCCCGAGAGAACTCGTTGAGCACCATCTTAATGTGGATCCAAGGATGAAACTAGTATGCCAATACCTCCGTCGTTTTAACGAGGAGAGACACAATTCTATTGGGGAAGAGGTGGCCTGACTCCTAACTGCCGGGTTTACCATTGAAGTTTTTCACCCCGAGTGGTTGGCTAACCCGGTGCTTGTTCTGAAAAAGAATGGTACTTGGCGCATGTGTGTTGATTACACAGATCTCAACAAAGCTTGTCCTAAGGATCCTCTGCCTCTCCCACGTATCGATCAGATCGTTGATTCTATGGCAGGTTGTGAGCGATTATGTTTTCTGGATGCATACTCTGGTTACCATCAGATCAAGATGGCCGTTAAGGATCCGGAGAAGATGGCTTTCATAACTCCTTTTGGTTATTTCTTCTATGTCTCTATGCCTTTTGGGCTCAAGAGCGCGGGGGCGACTTATCAGCGTTGCGTTCAGAACTGCCTTCACCCATAGATTGGACGCAACGTTCATGCCTATGTTGACGATATCGTTGTGAAATCTCAGAAGAAGAAGATGCTTCTGGATGATCTCAAGGAGACATTCAATAATCTTCGAGTGTACCACATGAAGCTCAACCCGGCCAAGTGCATTTTCGGCGTTCCTACAGGCAAGTTACTGGGTTTTCTGGTGTCCGAGCGAGGCATCGAGGCTAACCCAGATAAAATCAAGGCAGTAACTTCACTAGCTAAGTCGGCTAACATGAACCAAGTTCAACGTCTGGCTAGTCGCATTGCGGCGTTAACCCGTTTTATAAGCCGCCTAGGGGAGAAAGCAATCCCTCTTTATCAGTTGTTGAGAAAGACAGGCGACTTTGCTTGGACGGACACAGCTAACGAAGCCTTCAAAGCGCTCAAGAGGCAGTTGTCTGAGCCGCCGCTCCTGGCCGCCCTGATGAAAAAAGAGCCTATGCTCATGTATATTGCTGCTAATTCAAAGGCAGAGAGTGTTGTAGTTGTTGTCGAAAGAAAGGAGGCAGGAAAGGAATATCCAGTATAGCGGCCGATTTATTTTGTCAGTGAAGTCTTAACTATATCCAAGCAGCGGTATCCGCATTGGGAAAAGTTGGTTTTCGGCGTATTTATGGCAAGCCGGAAGTTAAAACACTACTTCCAGGAGCATCCAATCATGGTGGTCAGTTCAGCACCTCTTGGCGATATTATACAAAATCGAGAAGCTACTGGCCGGATTGCTAAATGGGCGATTGAGCTTGGGCCTCATCAGGTGAAATACACGCCCCGTACAGCCATTAAGTCCCAAGCACTGGTGGATTTCATCAACGATTGGACTGAGCTGCAAATTCCAGAGGATACACCAGATAACACGTATTGGACTATACACTTTGATGGGTCCAGCCAATTGGAAGGTCCGGGGGCTGGAGTTATCTTGTCTTCTCCGCGAGGTGACAAATCTTGTTATGTTTTACGTCTCATGTTCCCTTGTACTAAAAATGCAGCTGAATATGAGGCCCTCTTACACGGGCTCAGAATAGCTAAAGAGATGAATCTTAGCCGGGTCAGGTTCTTGGGCAACTCAGATTTGGTAGCTCAATAGGTCTCAGGGACCTGGGATTCAAAGGATTCCTTGATGGCGGCTTATCGGCGGGCAGTCACCGAAGTGGCAGGACACTTCCGAGGGTATCAGGTTGATCACATTGACCGCCGGCTCAACGAGGATACAGATGCTCTATCACGGCTCGGTTCTCTGCTTAAGCCGGTCCATCCCAATGTGTTCTTGAAAGTGCTTCACAACCCCTCAGAAAAATTACCGTATGAGGAAGACATCGCTATTCCTGACCCTGAGGCACACCTGATGGTGGCTCTCCATGTTATTCCTTACTGGACTATACCGTATCTGGCTAATCTGACTCAGGCGAGCTCCCAGCTGAGGAAATCATCGCTCGACAGATAATTCGGCGGTCCAAATCAATGACTATCGTCAATGGCGAGTTACATCGGCGAAGCAGCACCGATGTCTTTCAACGATGTGTTTTCCTTGAGGAAGGCCAAGAGATTCTCAATGAGATCCATGCTGGCGATTGTGGACACCACACCGGTTCGCGTTCCCTGGTGGCGAAGGCTTTCCGTCACGGGTTGTCACACCCTGTGTTATATCACTTTGCTATGCTTGGATTTACAAAATTTGGAACCAATTAAAACTTTTTCAGTGCATGAGCTTATTTGAATTGTTGCTTGTTTGCTTGTTTGGCTGTTTGTGTATGGCACTCTTAGGTTCTACTCCTCTCCATATTTATCTTCCTTGATCCAAACTTCTTGCCCAATGATCATACCATGTGTATATTACTTAAAACTATTTTTATCAAAATTTATTTGGCCAAAAAGGATTTATTCAAACTAAGTTTTTAAAAACCCCTGAATTGAGGTTTGCATTACAAGTCCTCAAATTGGGTGGATCCTTTTTCCCCAATGGCTTTATTTGAAACCCACTATATATATTACTTCCCAAAACCACCAAATATTTATTTTAAAGATTATTTTACTATTTTATTTAAAGGCTTTTTCTTAAGGCCAGAGATGGTTTTTCATAGGGAAAATATTTAAATGCTTTAAAAATATTTGAGAAAATTTAGGGAAACTCAGTGGACATATATTTTCCATATATATGAGTTTCAACACATGGTCATGTTCAAAATCATGGGCAAAACCCCTCAAAACCCTTCCTGCCAAAATCAAGCTTTTGAATTATTTCTAAAGAAATATTCTCAATAAATTCCAGGAAAATTACAGCAAGGCACACATGCTATATGTGATGATCTTGCAAAGTTTCATCTCAATCCCCCTAGGTTTGCTTCACCAAAATATTCCAAAACCCCCTCTATCCAGATTCAAATTTGAACAACTTTACATTGTGAAGTTTCTTCCCTTGACCCCAAACTTTGTGGGCATGTGCTAAACCATAAATGATGATACCACACCAAGTGGTGGATTTGGGCGAAATGAAATGCACGCCTAGATCTACAGCAATATGATTCTATTGATTTCTAGGGTTTTACCAAGTTACATAGTGAACTTTCTTCAAATGGGATCCTCTTGGTGATCCACTCTAATTTTACCTACATTATCACCCTGTTAAATCGCATGGCAAGAAAACTCCATTTGCTTGCCCAAACACTGATCAAACACCTTCAAGTAGAATCCAAGAATCAATTATTGAGCCCCTTCCCTTGTTCTCCTTTAGCACAAATTTTTACCACAACACAGAACACCCCCTCCACACCTCCAGTAAAATTCTTGGTGCCAGAGAGCATGATTGCATGGGGTAAAACCCACTTTTCCCTCTTTGGACAGCACCTTTGACACCTCTATCTCCTCTCCCTCTCACTCTTGGCTAACTCCGGAGCATCCAAGGCTCTTTTCCACTTGAATACTCCCTCTTGCCGTGCATGGACATAAGTGGACACGCCAGAGCGCGTCAAAAGCTCTGGCATGTCGGCCAAAGACGCGCTCTGGAGCGCGCTACAGGACAACAGGAGGTTGACCTCCCTCTCCTGCCCATACCCGACCACCTCGAGCTCCCCCCTCACGCCAGTCGAGGCCCCTGGGCGTCCGGAACACGCCACGCCCCGTGTCCCCCTCGTTTCTCTCCCTGCAACGGCTCCCCTGGCGCGCGCCCGATGCCGCCCCATTCAGCCAATGCATGGGCTTGCACGCGCACGCTCCCCTTCTCTCTCTCTTCTCCCTCGCGCGCCTAGACCAACCCCAGGAACTCCCCGAACAAGCCCCGTGAGCTCCCTCTCCCTCTGGCCTCGGCCCCGAGCTCACCGGCGCACCCGAGCTCGGTGGACCTCGCCCCGCCTATATAAAGGCACCCCATGTTTCTCTCTCCCCTCTGATGACCCCCTCCTCCTTCCAATCGAACCCCTGCGCCCCGAGTAACCTCCCGGAGAACCAGTGCTCGGGATTGACCGAGGCGCCGCCGCGTCGGGGCTCCGTCGATCTCGGGACACAGGCCCGCTCCGGCTCTCTTCTCTCCTCCATCGTGACCGCAGCAGGCCCCCGGTCCTCTTCCGCCTTCTCTCCGCTCAGATTGCGGCGAGAGTCGTCAACTTCGACCACCTCCCAAAGCGCCTCCGCCGCGGCCACCTCGCCACCGGCGATTCCCTGCGCTCCGGCGACCACTCCGACCACCATCCGAATAGCGGGAGTGCAAGGAACCCATTCCTGTCCTCTGCTCGCATTGCCGTAGCCGGAACCATCAACGGTGAGCTCCTCTGCCCTCTGGCGAGGGGCTGACGACGACCCCGACAAGTGGGGCCCATTCGTCAGCCTCCCGCACCCCTCCCGCGTCTCTCTCTCTCTCACTGGCCCGTGGGGCCCGCCCGTCAGGTTTAAACCTGGCGCGGCGCGATAGCCCAGTTCGCCTGGGCTGGCTGGCCTCTAGGCCGGCCCAGCTGCATCCAGATCTGGCCCAGGGCACTGGAGCCCTTTTCTTTTCTTTTTCTGGCAGTATTTGCAAAAATGCCAAACAAATGAATATTTGTCCAATTCCAAATATTTTTCCGCCACAAATCGAATAATATTCTGTAGAATTTTATAGTGCCACTTGTGTAAATTTTTGAAAACATTTTATGTACTGATTTTGAAGACCCCGAAGACTTTGTTGAGCCAGGCAAGCAGCCCTTTGACCATGACTATCAAGCCCTTTATTTGCATGTCATATAGCACTTGTTTCCGTGATGATGATCATGTTGATGTGATGACCACTTCGGTGGGATGCCTCCGATACTTTCTCCTTGATACTTGCATCGTGCTTGACCCTACCATACTTATGAGGGTTGTGCGGGTGGGAGTAGATAGGATGCTTAGTAGATGATACGCAAATGGGACGGGAACATGCATGATGTTGGAAACAAGAGTGTTTTCAAAGACTTTTCGAAAACCCCGTCGGGTGCCACTAATGCCCGAGGGAGATGATGTTGAGGTGGGTAACCACTTGAAAAAGAAGTGGTGTACCGGAGTAAGTGAGTGAGTGTGGTTTTCGAAAACAGATTGGTGTAAGTTGCGGCCGTTACTCCAACCTTACATGTACAACCACGATAACCCTTATGGGACGGGGCTTTGTTGATTACTTTGATGAGTACTAGCAGTCGGATTTCGGGCTCCACAAAACCCTAAGGAATTCGAACCCAGGGGCGTGTGCGAAGATTCCCCAACAGCTTCGCCCCTTCCAAGCCCACAGCGCGATAACCCCGCTCGATGGCGAGGAAGAAGATTGCACACGAGAGTTTACCCAGGTTCGGGCAGCTGCGAAGCGTAAAACCCTACTCCTGCCTTTGGTAGATTGCCTCACGAGGAGGTTTGAGGACGAACTAGTAAAGTAGTGCGTTGCCTTGCGGGTGTGTTTGCGGGGTGGTTCGTTCATCCCCCTCTACCGGGCTACCTAGCCTCTATTTATAGCGGCCCGGGTCCTCTTCCCTTATCGCAATGGCGGGAAGGGATCCCACAACGGCCAAATTTGAAGGGGGATAGGAGGTACACCCTATCCTGACGAAAGGTGGTCTTCTCCTGCAAAGTGGTCGATGGTGATGCAGTGGTGGGCTCGGTGATGACGTCCGTCCTGCGGGGCTTGGGGTCTTGGTCTTGTTGCACCGAAGTGGAAACCTTTGGGGGGGGCGCTTTGGGAACTCACGTGCGTCCCAGCCTCCTTTGCACCAAAGGGGAAACTGTCCCCTCTGGCGTACTGGCGCTCGCCTGGCCTGGCTGGCATCACCCTTGGCCTCATGAGGTCGTGTGTTGCATAGAAGTCTCCGCCGCTCAGGAGGGGGCCTGGGGAGGCTTGTCTCCCCACGGGTCTTGGTGCTGCTTCCCTCGCGAGCTCGGGGTCTCGCGAGGGACTTGTGTCTAGTGAGGCCGCGCCGGCCGTACTTGGTCGTTGAGGTGGGCCACGCCTGGGGCCGCAGGCAGGCAAGTCTGGGTACCCTAGTATCCAGAACGCCGACAGTAGCCCCCGGGCCCGAGGCGCGCTCGAGCTAGCTTCGGGGGAAAGCCACGGAGGATGGGCTGGAGCGCCGTGGGCCCGAATCACCTGCGGGTCGGACTCAACGCGTGGCACACCATGAGACGTGGGCGTCTCAGCTCCCCAAAGACGTCGGAACCGCCTTGAGTCGAGCTGACGCCTGGCCCGCGCGCCACCTTGGCCATCATTACCCTTCTTTCAATGCTGTTGACCCCTTGCATCCCCTCCCGCCTCGGGCCACGCGGATGTGACCCGACGGGGGCAGGGGAAGCGACATGTGGCAGGACAGCACGCCGGTCGAGTCTGGCACGCGCGGCTCGAGGTGCCTCGTGACTCCACTTCCCACGATGCCCCGCGTGCAGCGGTTGCGCCTATAAACCCGCCTGGCTCGGAGGGCCTTGCCATCTTGTCGTGCCCTCTCACTTCTCTTCCTTCCAAGTTATCTTCCTCGCCTTCCTCCTTTCCTTTGTTCACCCATGGCGTCCGGTGGAAGCGCGGCAGGTGCGGGGAAGCGTTCGGAGCCCCTGGCTCCACCGGCGGCCCCCGGAGCCAGTGGTGGGGGGCCCTCAAGGCCAGCCCAAGTCCGCTGGCGCTGGGCCATCGTCGATGAGTAAGTTCCTTGCCTCCTGCTTCCTTCTCTTATAATCACAACTGCCACGCCGGTCTTGATCGTTCCCTCCTCCCAGGGCGCCCGCTCCCAAGAGGCACAGGCTCGAGGAACTCCAGGAGGAGGCGGATGCGCTGAGGGTCCAGCTCGCAGATGCCGAGGCCGCCCTCCAGGCCGCGCTTAGGGGCGAGGCAGAGGCTCAGGTGGAGCTGGTGTCGCTCCTGACCCAGGTCAAGGGGGCCGTCGACGCCATGCAGGCCGCCCAGGACGAGGTGGACCACGCGAATATGCTGGAGGCACAGCGCGCCAAGCAGTATTGGGACATCGCCCTCCGCGCAGTCGGCGCGGTGAGCCGGTTCGTCGAGGGGGCCCCTGCGCTGCCATGCGCGAACGGCGATGGGGGCTACCTCAACTTCTTCAACAAGGTGGTAGAGGCGCTGGAGACCGGCGTCTCCCGGGTTAACGAGGACAACGCGTCCAGTGTGCGCGACCTCCTGGACCTCGCGCTGATGCGCGTCTTCTCCAACCTTCGCCGCCTCGTCCCCGAGCTCGACCTCCTCCGCGTCATGGAGCCAGTGCCCGAGGAGCTCCAGAGGCCCCTCAGGGACGAGACACGCCTGCACGTGGAGTCCTTGGTGGACAGGTTCGTCCAGGAACCTCTTTCCGACGAGGGTGACGACTCCGGTGCTGCGGCGGGCAACGGCCCGGACGGCGACAGCGGCTCCTCCGCCTAGTCATCCCCTGTTTTCTCTTCCCAGTTCCTGTCATGTCAAGCAACACCTAGCCCTGGGGGCGTTAACTTTTGCGTTTTTACCTTCGTATTCCTCCTCCTTTTTGAGCCGTTGATTGTTTGTTTTCCGTGGCGCGACCCCGCGCCTCCCGCGGGGCTTTGTGTTATTGCCGATGCGCCTCGGCGTCCCTCGAGAGGCCCACGTGGGTGTCGCGCTAAGACCGGGAACGACATCCGGTCATGCCCTTGCGGGGCGGGCCCTCCTGAGGGGGATTGTGCCGCCCCCAAGGTCAGGCCCCTAGCCACGTCGCCTAGAGTGGCTGGACTCCTTCCCTCGCGCTGCCCTTCCTTGCTCCTTATCGGGTCGTGGTAAGCTCGAGCGTCGTGAGGGGCAGGCGGAGCGATCAGGGAGGTCGAGGGTCCCGGTTGGGAGGGCTTCTTCCTTGCTTGCGGGGTGGTCTGGGAACCCTTTTGGCACTCTGCGTCGATGGGGCCCGATCCCGAGCAGACCTCGACCACCGCTGGGGCGTCCGGATCACCAGGATGAGACCAACGGGGCAAGGCCTCGGCCACAATTGGGGCGTCCGGATCACCAGGACGAGGCCAAGGGGCACGGAGCTACACGATCGGTGAGGTTCCCGAGGCGCATTACCTGGGAACCCCCCTTGATGCTCAAGCGGCGCTCTGCGTCTGCGTGGCCCAGTCCCGCGCATACCTCAAACGCCGTTGGGGCATCCGGATCACCAGGATGAGACCAAGGGGCGAGGGGCTACGAGACTAGTGTGGCTCCTGAGGCGCGTTGCTCAGGAGTCCCCCTTGACGCTCAAGCGGCTCCCATACCTTTCCGCGAGTAGCAGCTCCATGAGGTGTCTGAACCTCCCGAGGTTCTGTGATGTCGCGCTGGGTGGTGGCCGGAGCCCCCGAGCGGGAATCAGTTACTAAAAAACGCGTGCCTTCATGGCACAGGTCCTTGCTGACCTGCTCCGAAGGGCCACGGGGGGGAGGCCAAGGTGCACGGGCCTCGGCAAGGTGGCAATCCAAAAGAGATGAGACTTCAAGGCCAGAAAGAGGAATTGCGAAGAGAGAAAAGTTCCCGCCCCTTTTTCAAATAGAGTCACAAAATCTTCAACTTCATTTCAAAAAGTGGCAATACGAACACAAAAAGAAGCAAGCAACAGCCGCGTCCGGCACCTAGGCTAGTCTTCGCCTTCGTCTTCCCCCAGCACGGAGCATAGGGCATCCACATTGTGTGGGCATAGCCATTGGAGGGCAGTGTTGTCCGCCAACGCGGAGCATGGGGCTTCCACTTGGGCATGGGAGGGAACCCCTCCGTGTCCTTGGGGGGCTCTGGGCGTATACAGCCCACTCATTATTATGTGAGAGTGTCACGGCCGAAGATAGCTGGGCAAGCCCCCAGGCGCATGGCCTAGGTGCTCCCAACTCAGTTTAGGGCCATCCCACGCATTACTGCGCGGTTGCGCGCCTCTACAGCCCAAACCTATGTGCATTGCTCCCCGAGTACCCGTGGGATTGCACTCCCGCGGCCCAAACATGAGCGCAATGCACCCAGCGCAGCTGCAGATGCGTTGTGTCGGTGAAGCCGCCTCGTGAAGTCTCGCGGCGCCGGCCGGACCCCGGCTTGCAGGCCTCATGAGGCCCCGCCTCCTGAGGGCCACTCCGGTGCCCCCGTTGCCGCGGGTGGCCCGCGTTGCTTGTTCCCTGCCGATTCCCCAGGCGGTCGCTCCTGAGGCCCTAGGCTCGGCTGTGCGCTGCTTGCTCGTGGGGGCGGCGGCTGCGTTGCGCCCCGCGCTTCCTGGGATGCTCCCCCCTCTTCCTCGCTTGCATAAACCTGGCCTGGTGCTCCCTCCATGGAAGCCCCATGCCCGGCTTGGGGATAGCGCCTGGGACACCTCCTTATTCCGGGAGGGTGCCCGCATCCGCAGAGGGCGCCTGATCCTCCGTGCCCTCCGCAGGTATGACGTAGCTCGGAACGTAGGGCTCGGTATAGAGGCTTTGGCCCCCTCCTGAGTCGTCCCCGCGCGCTCCAAGGGCAGTCTCCCCGGGTGGCGGGATGACAACATCCTGGGCGCATGGGCCACAAACCCTCCTGCGGCGGGCCTCCGCCCGGAGTTGCCTAGCCCTGCCGCCGCCGTGAGTTGCCTCCCTGATTTTCCATTGTGCCTCCATTACAGTTACCTGCCTGGCCGGAAGCCTGAGCCGGTTGGCGCGCTCCCGCCGGGACGAGCCAGGCGGTTGATGATCCAGCTGGGTGTGGGCGCGTACGTTGAGGTGCGCACGGGGCGCCCCAGCACCTCTTTCGTAGGCACTACCGGCGGGACCGGGCGGCGCTCCGAAGCCGGTCACCAGGATCCGGAGAAGGAGGAGCACGGCGTGCGGCGGGCCCTGTTCGGGCTCGCCCGGGGGTGGAGCGGGTGCGCCGTCCGCAGGTGGGGCAACGGGTACGGCGAGCGAGCCCCCAGCGCCCAGCGCCGGTGGTCGTGAAGGAAGGTGGGGGACCCAGGCCCTCCTTGCGACGGCGACCAGCTCGGCGATGTGGTCGGCCCAGGCGTCGAAGCCCCCGTGCGTAGGGCGGTGGCGAAGCATCTCACTCGCCATCTGGAGCGAGTCATGCGCGTTGAGGTCTCCCACGTGGGTGCAGCGCGATGCCGGTCCCATGGGTGCCGCTCGTCCGCCGTGTGCCTGGCCGGCACGAGCGGCGTCGGTGGTGGAAATGACGCTGGTGGCCTGGTAACGACCGCCCAGCATCTCACTGCCGTGGTGCGGGTCTTGGGTGGCAGTAGCGAGGTTGGCGGAGGCTGGTCCTCCGAGGCCAGAAGGAGCCTGTCGAGCGTTGGCCATCGGCGCGACGGGGCGGAGAAGAAGCAAAGCTTGCTGAAGACTCCGACACGCCCCCTACCTGGTGCGCCAAATGTCGGATTTTAGGCTCCGCAAAACCCTAAGGAATTCGAACCCAGGGGCGTGTGCGAAGATTCCCCAACAGCTTCGCCCCTTCCAAGCCCACAGCGCGATAACCCCGCTCGATGGCGAGGAAGAAGATTGCACATGAGAGTTTACCCAGGTTCGGGCCGCTGCGAAGCGTAAAACCCTACTCCTGCCTTTGGTAGATTGCCTCACGAGGAGGTTTTAGGATGAACTAGTATAGTAGTGCGTCGCCTTGCGGGTGTGTTTGCGGGGTGGTTCGTTCACCCCACTCTACCGGGCTACCTAGCCTCTATTTATAGCGGCCCGGGTCCTCTTCCCTTATCGCAATGGCGGGAAGGGATCCCACAACGGCCAAATTTGAAGGGGGACAGGAGGTACACCCTATCCTTACGAAAGGTGGTCTTCGCATGCAAAGTGGTCGACGGTGATGTAGTGGTGGGCTCGGTGATGACGTCCGTCCTGTGGGGCTTGGGGTCTTGGTCTTGTTGCACCGAAGTGGAAATCTTTGGGGGAGCGCTTTGGGAATTCGCGTGCGTCCCTGCCTCCTTTGCACCAAAGGGGAAACTGTCCCCTTTGGCGTGTTGGCGCTCGCCTGGCCTGGCTGGCGTCACCCTTGGCCTCCTGAGGTCATGTGTTGCATAGAAGTCTCCGCCGCTCAGGAGGGGGCCTGGGGAGGCCTGTCTCCCCGCGGGTCTTGGCGCTACTTCCCTCGCGAGCTCGGGGTCTCGCGAGGGCTTTGTGTCGAGTGAGGCCGCACCGAGCCGTACTTGGTCGTTGAGGTGGGCCACGCCTGAGGCCGCAGGCAGGCAAGTCTGGGTACCCTGGTATCCAGAACGCCAACACTAGCATAGAGCCTGCATTACTAGTGGCGAAAGTGACGTGGTCACTTTGGATACGGGGTCATGCCGATAAGGATGATCATGCGCTGTCTTGACAGGCACCGGGCACACCGTTGGTCCCTGCATGGATGTTACTTGTGATGTACATCATGTGGGCTGGGTACCAATAGAGTGGACTCTTTGTTTAGTATCGTCAGGGGAAAGACAATGTTCGGGTACTTACCTCGGTGATAACCCACAAGTATAGGGGATCAATTGTAGCCTTTCTCGATAAGTAAGAGTGTCGAACCCAACGAGGAGCTAAAGGTAGAACAAATATTCCCTCATGTTCTATCGACCACCGATACAAATCTACGCACGCTTAACGTTCGCTTTACCTAGAACAAGTATGAAACTAGAAGTACTTTGTAGGTGTAACGGGATAGGTTTGCAAGATAATAAAGAGCACGTAAATAAAAACTAGGGGCTGCTTAGATGAAGAAACAACTAAGTTAGTCTTAGTAGAGAGCTTTTTGTCACAAGAAAGTTATTTGTTCCTAGTCAATCGATAACTAGACCGGTAATCATTATTGCAATTTTATATGAGGGAGAGGCATAAGCTAACATACTTTCTCTACTTGGATCATATGCACTTATGATTGGAACTCTAGCAAGCATCCGCAACTACTAAAGATCATTAAGGTAAAACCCAACCATAGCATTATAAGGTATCAAGTCCTCTTTACTCCCATATGCAACAACCCACCTACTCGGGTTTATGCTTCTGTCACTCAAGCAACCCACCATAGGAAAATCATGAACACATTGCAACACCCTACAGCGAGGATCCCTCACGCTTGTGCGACACGGAGAGCACCATTGGACAGCACCAATAATAAAACATGCAACTCAAACCAATCATGATCATCAATCAACCCATAGGACAAAACGGATCTACTCAAATATCATAGGATAGCCATACATCATTGGGAAATAATATATAGCGTTTAGCACCATGTTTAAGTAGAGATTACAGCGGGGAGAAGGGGTGTTACACCGCTGCATAGAGGGGGAGACAGTTGGTGATGACGGCGGCGAAGTTGTTGGTGTAGATCGCCGTCACGATGATGGCCCTGACGGCGTTCCGGTGCCACCGGGAGAGAGGGGGAGAGAGCCCCCCTCATTCTTCTTCTACCTTGACCTCCCCCCTAGATGAGAGGAGGGTTTCCCCTCTGGTCCTTGGCTTCCATGGCAGCGGAGGGGCGAGAGCCCCTCCGAGATTGGATCTCTCTCTCTGTTTCCTTCTGGTTTTGAGTTCCCAGATTCTGGCCTTTCACCGTTTCTTATATTCCCGGAGATCCATAACTCTGATTGGGCTGAAATTTTAACACGATTTTTATCCGGATATTATATTTCTTGCCGCGACAGAAGGGCAGCAACCGCCTTACGGGGTGGCCACAAGACAGCCTGGCGCGCCATACCCCCCAGGGCGCGCCCCTATGGCTTGTGGGCCCCTCGGGCACCGCCTTCTGTTGATTCCACTTCCCAAAATTCACATATATTCCAAAAAAAATCTCTGGAAGTTTTTATCCTGTTTGGACTTTGTTTGATATGGATTTTCTGCGAAACAAAAAACATGCAACAAACAGGAACTGGCACTGGGCACTGGATCAATATGTTAGTCCCAAAAATAGTATAAAAGGTTGCCAAAAGTATATGAAAGTTGTAGAATATTGGCATGAAACAATCAAAAATTATAGATACGACGGAGATGTATCAGCATCCCCAAGCTTAATTCCTGCTCGTCCTCGAGTAGGTAAATGATAAAAAAGATATTTTTTGATTTGGAATGCTACCTAGCATAATCTTGATCATATAATCTAATCATGGCATGAATATTAAGACACAAGTGATTCAAAGCAATACTCTATCATTTGACATTAAGACAATAATACTTCAAGCATACTAATAAAGCAATCATGTCTTCTCAAAATATCATGGCGAAAAGAAAGTTATCCCTACAAAATCATATAGTCTGGCTATGCTCCATCTTCATCACACAAAGTATTAAATCATGCACAACCCCGGTTTTAGCCAAGCAATTGTTTCATACTCTAGTATTCTCAAACCTTTTCAACTTTCACGCAAGACATGAGCGTGAGCCATGGATATAGCACTATAGGTGGAATAGAATATGGTGGTTGTGGTGAAGACAAAAAGAAGGAGATAGTCTCACATCAACTAGGCGTATCAACGGGCTATGGAGATGCCCATCAATAGATATCAATGTGAGTGAGTAGGGATTGCCATGCAATGGATGCACTAGAGCTATAAGTGTATGAAAGCTCAAAAGAAACTAATAAGTGGGTGTGCATCCAACTCGCTTGCTCACGAAGACCTAGGGCAATTTGGGGAAGCCCATCATTGGAATATGCAAGCCAAGTTCTATAATGAAAAATTCCCACTAGTATATGAAAGTGACAACATAGGAGACTCTCTATATGAAAAACATGGTGCTACTCTAAAGCACAAGTGTGGTAAATGATAGTAGCATTGCCCCTTCTCTCTTTTCTCTCATTTTTTTTGTTTTCTTTGTGGGCTTCTTTGGCCTCTTTTTTTTATTTGGGCTTCTTTGGCCTCTTTTATTTTTCATAAAGTCCGGAGACTCATCCCCACTTGTGAGGGAATCATAGCTTCCATCATCCTTTCCTCACATGGGACAATGCTCTAATAATGATGATCATCATACTTTTATTTACTTACAACTCAAGAATTACAAATCGATACTAGAACAAAATATGACTCTATATGAATGCCTCCGGCGGTGTACCGGGATGTGCAATGATCTAGCATAGCAATGACATCAAAAAACGGACAAGCCATGAAAACATCATGCTAGCTATCTTACGATCATGCAAAGCAATATGACAATGATGGTGCGTGTCATAATAAACGGAACGGTGGAAGTTGCATGGCAATATATCTCGGAATGGCTATGGAAATGCCATAATAGGTAGGTATGGTGGCTGTTTTGAGGAAGGGAATATGGTGGTTTAATGCACCGGCGAAAGTTGCTCGGTACTAGAGAGGCTAGCAATGGTGGAAGGGTGAGAGTGCGTATAATCCATGGACTCAACATTAGTCATAAAGAACTCACATACTTATTGCAAAAAATTAGTAGTCATCGAAACAAGGTACTACACGCATGCTCCTAGGGGAAGGGTTGGTAGGAGTTAACCATCGCACGATCCCGACCTCCACCCAAAGGATGACAATCAATAAATAAATCATGCTCCGACTTCATCACAGAATGGTTCACCATACGTGCATGCTACGGGAATCACAAACTTTAAGACAAGTATTTCTACCAATCCACAATTACTCACTAGCATGACTCTAGTATCACCATCTTTATATCGCAAAACTATTGCAAGGAATCAAACATATCATATTCAGTGATCTACAAGTTTTATGTAGGATTTTATGACTAACATGCGAATGACCAATTCCCGTTGACTCTCTAAATAGATATAAGTGAAGCATGAGAGTTTAATTCTTTCTACAAAAGATATGCCCACGCTCTAACAAATATAAGTGAAGCCAAAGAGCATTCTACAAATGGCGGTTTTCTATGTGTAGAGAAACAGGCAATCCAAACTTCAAATGATATAAGTGAAGCACATGAAGCATTCTATAAAGCCATACTCAAAAGATATAAGTGAGGTGCAAAGAGCCTTCTATAAATCAACCAAGGACTTTCTCATACCAGCATGGTGAATTATTAAAAGAAAAATAAAAAGCACACGACGCTCCAAGATTTACGCGTATCATGTGACGAATAAAAATATAGCTCCAAGTAAAATTACCGATGGTTGTTAGAAGAAAGAGGGGATGCCTTCCGGGGCATCCCCAAGCTTAGTTTATTGGGAGTCCTTGAATATTACCTTGGGGTGCCTCGGGCATCCCCAAGCTTAGTCTCTTTCCACTCCTTATTCCTTCATCCATCGTGATCTCACCCAAAACTTGAAAACTTCAATCACACAAAACTTAACAAAACCCTCGTGAGATCCGTTAGTATAATAAAGCAAATTACCACTTTAAGTACTGTTGCAAACCCATTCACATTTTATTTTTGCATTGTAGCTACTGTATTATAACTTCTTTATGTCTTATACCACCGATAAAATCGATAGTTTCATCAAAAGTAGCAAAACAATGCATCAAAAACAGAATCTGTCTTAAACAGGACAGTCTGTAGCAGTCTGAACATTTACTATATTTCTGTAACTCTAAAAATTCTGAATACTTAGGAAAAAATAAAAAATTTGCATAGCAGTACTGTGTAAAAATTTTAGAAACTTTTGACATTCCAGTAAAAAATGTAAATTCACGCACTACAGCCAAAGTTTCTGTTTTTGAACTGCACACACCAAACAAGCAATCTAATCATCCTAAAGGAAAATCTTGGCACATTATTTTTATAATACAATGGATTTATACAAGGGGATAATTATTTTGTTGAAAAGTTTCTGTAATTAAGATTCACAAGGTTTCCATGGGCATCAACAAAGTTCAAGGCTAGCTCCCACTTTCACAATGCTCGTCCCTCTCACTTTCACTTTTCTTTTTGAAAAAGTTTTAGGTTCCCCTCTTTATTTTTTTGTTTTTGAGCTATATAAAAGCACACAACAGAATAAAATGACTCTCTAAAACATCCGGGTTGTCTCCCTGGCAGCGCTTTCTTTAAAGTCATTAAGCTAGGCATAAAGTGCTCAAGTAATGGATCCACCCGGATCCCAAGGTATATCAAAGCCAATTTTAATTAACAATGATTTGTAATTTTGTAGTGAGCACAAAGTAATATATATCATGCAATGACGAAGTCTAACTCTCTTCCTATGCATCGGCATATCATAAAAGAACAATTCATGCACATCAAGTAAAGGCCAATACATAGCATAAGCAGTTTCTTGCAATTTTATCATATTGGAAACATAGAGAGGTGGAGATGTAGTTCCTCTCTCATAATAATTGCAAGTAGGAGCAGCAAGCACATGCATATTATATCTATCAAAATCATCATGTGTAATAGTAAAAGGCAACCCATCTATATAATCCTTAATAAGTGCAAACTTCTCCGATATAGTGTAGTTGGGACAATTCAAAAAGATAATAGGACTATCATGTGTGGGTGCAAAAGCAACAATTTCAAGTTTAACATAAGGAACTATAGCAAGTTCATCTCCATAAGCATCATTCATATTGGCATCGTGGCCACAAGCATAACAAGCATCAATTTCATCAAAAAGGGATATTTCAAATGAATCCAAGGGATCATAGCAATCAACATAGCATTCATCCTTCGGTAAGCACAAAGGAAATTAAACAATGTATGAGTTCGAGAGTTACTCTCATTAGAAGGTGGGCATGGGTAGCTAATCCGCTCTTCCTCCTTTTGTTCTTCACTCTCCTCCTCATCTTTTTCATCCAATGAGCTCACAGTGTCATCAATTTCTTATTCCGTAGATTCCTGCAAAATATTAGTCTCTTCTTGGACAGCAGAGACTTTCTCAATAAATCGATCAATATGGGCATTATATTCATAATTGGCATAACAATAACGAAGCATAGCCAAATTTTGAGATCGGTAAACAGCATCATCATAATCTTCATACTTTTCAAACAAAGCTTCAATTTCATAAGCACCCTTAAAAGCAACATTCTTCTATTTGTTCCACATCATAGTAATCATATATACCATTAGCATAAGAAGCCAAGGTTTCATTATCATTAAATTTACATGAAAAGGGAAGGTGTTTAGCCTTCATCCTAGAGCAACAAGTAATATCATATCTCAAGCATAAATTCCAAGCATACCATTTCAACATATGAATTTGATCCCATAACAGTTTCCCTTTTTGAGTCAAGCGATAATCCCTAAAGTATTCACGTTGATCCAACGTGTCTCCCATTATATAATTGAATGGGGTTTTCTCAGGATTATTAAAGTAGTGCATAATATCTTTCACATAATGAGCATCGAGGGTTTCAGGAGGTTCCCCATCTCCATGAGTAGCAAGTACACCTAATTTTTTTGGTATTTCGTGTTCCATATCCATAACTAAAGATAGAGAACAACTTAGAGCAACAAAAAAAATCTACTTAGTGATAAAGCAAACAAGCACACACGAGAATATTCACCCCACGCTATTGCTCCCAGGCAACGGCGCCAGAAAAAGGTCTTGATAACCCACAAGTATAGGGGATCAATTGTAGCCTTTCTCTATAAGTAAGAGTGTCGAACCCAACGAGGAGCTAAAGGTAGAACAAATATTACCTCAAGTTCTATCGACCACCGATACAACTCTACGCACGCTTAACGTTCGCTTTACCTAGAACAAGTATGAAACTAGAAGTACTTTGTAGGTGTAACGGGATAGGTTTGCAAGATAATAAAGAGCACATAAATAAAAACTAGGGGCTGCTTAGATGAAGAAACAACTAAGTTAGTCTTAGTAGAGAGCTTTTCGTCACAAGAAAGTTATTTGTCCCTAGGCAATCGATAACTAGACCGGTAATCATTATTGCAATTTTATATGAGGGAGAGGCATAAGCTAACATACTTTCTCTACTTGGATCATATGCACTTATGATTGGAACTCTAGCAAGCATCCGCAACTACTAAAGATCATTAAGGTAAAACCCAACCATAGCATTATAAGGTACCAAGTCCTCTTTACTCCTATATGCAACAACCCACCTACTCGGGTTTATGCTTCTGTCACTCAAGCAACCCACCATAGGCAAATCATGAACACATTGCAACACCCTACAACGAGGATCCCTCACGCTTGCGCGACATGGAGAGCACCATAGGACAGCACCAATAATAAAACATGCAACTCAAACCAATCATGATCATCAATCAACCAATAGGACAAAACGGATCTACTCAAACATCATAGGATAGCCATACATCATTGGAAAATAATATATAGCGTTGAGCATCATGTTTAAGTAGAGATTACAGCGGGGAGAAGGGGTGTTACACCGCTGCATAGAGGGGGAGACAGCTGGTGATGACGGTGGCGAAGTTGTTGGTGTAGATCACCGTCACGATGATGGCCCCGACGGCGTTCCGGTGCCACCGGGAGAGAGGGGGAGAGAGCCCCCCTCATTCTTCTTCTTCTTTGACCTCCCCCCTAGATGGGAGGAGGGTTTACCCTCTGGTCCTTGGCTTCCATGGCAGCGGAGGGGCGAGAGCCCCTCCGAGATTGGATCTCTCTCTCTCTGTTTCCTTCTGTTTCTGTGTTCCCAGATTCTGGCCTTTCACCGTTTCTTATATTCCCGGAGATCCGTAACTCAGATTGGGCTGAAATTTGAACACGATTTTTATCCGGATATTAGCTTTCACGCGGTGAAAGAAGGGCACAAACCGCCTTACGGGGTGGCCACAAGACAGCCTGGCACGCCCTATCCCCCAGGGCGCGCCCCTATGGCTTGTGGGCCCTCGGGCACCGCCTTCTGTTGATTCCACTTCCCAAAATTCACAGATATTCCAAAAAAAATCTCTGTAAGTTTTTATCCCGTTTGGACGTCGTTTGATATGGATTTTCTGCGAAACAAAAAACATGCAACAAACAGGAACTGGCACTGGGCACTGGATCAATATGTTAGTCCCAAAAATAGTATAAAAAGTTGCCAAAAGTATATGAAAGTTGTAGAATATTGGCATGAAACAATAAAAAATTATAGATACGATGGAGACGTATCACTCGGGTATGGACAATACCGCGAGTCGTGGCTTGACACGAAAGTTTCCCGAGTCTTATGGGTAAAGTGTGCAACCTCTGCAGAGTGTCAAACTATTCGAATAGCCGTGTCCATGGTCAAGGACAGTTGGATGACCGCTCTTGTGCTACGTCCAATGTTTACTAAACTTGGTGTGTTTGTGATGGTGACAAAGATGGTACTTGAGTTAAGTCAGATGACTTGACATGATGATTGAACATGAGATGTTCAGACTTTGATTATGTTGATATAGGTAACTTGTTTGTGAGGATAGTCGTATCCTCATGACGCGTGCTATTACTAGTTATCTTGATCATGACATTGCACTCAAAATTAGCTTTCCGCAAAACTAACCTACTTAGTGCTATATCATGCATTATTATCGCCTTGTTCCAAAACTTGGGTTGCTTGCGAGTACATTCAAAGTACTCATTGGCTTGCCACTGGTTATTTAAGTGGCCAGGTATGGAAGGGCAGGAATATGGTGAATAGTTTGATGGTGACGAACATGCGATCTAGGACGCTTCCCAGTCAGAATGCCTATAGGTTAAGGCAGATGGCATGGGTCTATGCTTTCAATCAAGATTTCCGCTGCTAGTTATGTTGTTATTTGGCCTCTCATGGCCCTACCTCTGTAAGACATGATCTTCATGGTCTTTATTTGTGTAAGACGCTAAATGTGGATGTAAGACTTTTGTTATTCAGCTTCTGTGTGTTCTGTGAGCATTGATCTCTGGGATCACTGTACACGTGCGTTCGATGATCACGACTTATGAGTCGGGGTCCCCACAGAGCTGGTATCAGAGCCATCCTGACTGTAGGAAGCCCTTAGTTAGCATGGACACCAGTTAGGATAAAACTATTCTGAAAACTACACCTAGCACCTATACTTAGGAGTTTCTGGACTTATTACCTCTTTTGTTCTTCACACAGCACTATACTGACTCCCCTCCCTTCAAACCTTTGTAGATGGCCATCATACCCGAAGCCTTCCTGACATCCGGCTTTCCCTTACTCCTTGAGGATAGCCTGGAGAAGTGCCAATATCGCCGACCACCCGTTTTCCTCTACCACGAGCACTGGGTCGATGTCGTCATGAAGGAGTACCATGTTGATGTGGTCGTGAAGGCAAACGACTCCCCGACCAGTTGGTTCTTTAAAGGACCATAGATGGAGACCCTCGCACTCGCAGTCGAGACAGTTGTACGCAAGGCACTCCTACACCTTCGAGACATCATACCAGAGATGGCTGACGAGCCAGCTACTCGCTACCTACCTTTCAGGAAGGATGATCTTGGCGAGAGTTGGACGTTGATTCCATCAAAGGAGGATGGCACACCACTCAGGTTCCAGACCTACTTCAGCCTCTCCGCCGACAGTCTGGCTCACAACCTCATTAAGGAGTCCGTGAAGCTCCGCGAGGAACTTCACCACACCCGAGATCTACTTCGTCAAGGCAAGACGAAGCCAGACAGGATCAAGAAGGATGGAGCCCCCGAGGGACGACCAGTTTTCGCTTACCGAGGAGGAGTACCCCCATCTAGAGATGCACCCACACGTCGTCGTCGCATGAGTGCGAAGGAGTACCGTGAGCTCTTCACTGAACCACCGACCAAGCGTCGTCGGATGGGCCTCCTTGTTCTCCGACCCCTTCGACCGGAGACGATGCCCGTACGGATGATGATCAGGAGGAAGACCTAGAGGAGCGTGACTACGAGACCGAGCACTCCACCACCTGAGTCCGAGAACCCCTAGGGTAGGATCAGTCATGTACCCCTCATGCGAAGTCGAGTCCGTGTAATGGTTAATATAAAACCATGTGTGCTTGTTGTTTTCTTTTGTTGTTTGTGTTCCGATGCAAGTCGCGCTTTTGCCTTAGGCAACGTGTAAGCAACTCCATCGTCTATCTTATCTTAATATATGTATGGGTCTTTTGACCTTCGTTTTACCACACTTGCACTATACCAACCCCCTTAGGCGCGCTTTCTCCGTTATTTCTTTTTCTCTAGTCAATCCCAGTTGTTTGACTTGGCTGCTCCCAATAGGATGGTGACTACAACCCGCAACAGCTTCTTCACCAACCCTGAAGCCGGCAACTCCAGCCAGCAACAGGGAGCTGGTGGGGCTGCTCACGCAGGAGATCACCCGAAGCAGTGACAAGGCGACATTTCCCCGCCACCACCTCCACCGGAGAACATGACCATGGCTCAGTTTCTCCAAGTTCTCCAGGAGGAACGCCAGGCCAACACTGTTGCTATCCAGCAGATGGCTCAAGTCCTTGTGAACAACCAGCAGCAAGGCAGGAACGGCAATGGCCGCTCCACTCTTTCTAAGTTCATGAGGAATTCGCCCCCAACCTTCAGCATGACTGCTGAACCACTGGATGCCGATGACTGGATCCACGCCATCGAGGACCTCCTTGCATTGGTCAATTGCAATGAGGATCGTGAGAAGGTGTTGTATGCCTCTCACTGCCTCGGGGGTACCGCCAGAGCTTGGTGGGATGGATTCAAGGTCATGCAGGGCGATCGTGTGATCACCTGGGAGAACTTCAAGGAAGGATTCCGCACCGCCCACATTCCTTCTGGGATCGTGGCTATCAAGAAGAGAGAATTCCGAGCGCTGAAGCAAGGAAGTGGCTCTGTCAAGGAGTACATGCAGAAGTTCAACCTGTTGTCAAGGTATGCACCTGAAGATGTCAACACGGAGGCTGCTAAGATGGAACGCTTCATGAAAGGACTTCAACAGACCCTGTAGTATTAGCTTATCGTCTGCGACTGTCGGACCTTCTTCAACCTGGTGAACAAGGCCCTCATGCTTGAAGAAAAGCGTCGTTCCATGGACGACACTCGCAAGCGCAAGATGATCAGCAAGTGTAGTTCCAGCAACCAGAAACCTCGCCCCTGGCAGCCAGCCCCAGCCAAGCCAACCTATAAGCCGCAGCAGGCTAGACCTCCTGCACCTCGTCCAAGCTACCAGCCTCAGCAGTATGCCAACCCCAGGCCAGCCTACAACAACCCCAACAACAACAACGGCGGCAGGAACTACGACAACAACAACCCTAGTCAAGTCACTTGCTTTGGGAGTGGTCAGCCAGGACACATCTCTAGGCAGTGCCCCAACAAGTAGCTAGATGCACCGCGCCCCAATGCGCCGAACCAAGGCCATGGCCGTGGAGCGCCACCAAGGAACCTAGCTCCCCGCAACCAGCCCAACAATGGCAAGGGTCGTGTGAATCACGTCACCGCTAAGGAAGCCCAAGAAGACCCGGACGTCATACTGGCTATGTTCCTCGTCAACTCAACCCAAGCAACCATACTGTTTGATTGTGGAGCTTCGCATTCTTTTGTCACCCAAAAGTTTGCACTAGCAAGTGGTATGAAGCCTACACCCCTGGGTAGTCGTATGTTGATACAAACCCCGGGAGGAGTTATGAAGTTCGGGATAGGTTGTAAAGGAGTTGAGATTAACATCAACGGGGTAGACTTCCTAGCAGACCTTATCATCCTAAAGTCGAAAGGCTTGGATGTGATCCTAGGCATGGATTGGTTAACCAGCACCAAGGCTTGTTAGACTGTGCCAAGTGGATTGTTACCATGCCCAATAGCCAAGGAGTGGAAGTCAAGTATGTTCCCAACCCTGCCTCTGCTCAAGCCCCTCAGGCTAACTGTCTGTCGGGGATTGAGTTGGATCAGGTGCCAGTGGTATGTGAATACCCGGATGTATTTCCTAATGAGCTGCCCGGAATGCCTCCTGACCGCGACATTGAGTTCATCATTGAGCTAATGCCCGGAGCAGGACCCATCTATAAGAAGCCCTATAGAATGGGATCCGAAGAGTTGGCTGAATTAAAGAAGCAACTGGCAAAGCAACTCAGAAAAGGATTCATTCACCCTAGTGCCTCTCCTTGGGGATCTCCGGTTCTATTTGTGTCAAAGAGGGATGAAACTATGCGACTCTGTGTCGATTACCGTTCTCTCAATGAGGTCACAATAAAGAACAAATACCCACTCCCCAAGATTGAAGACCTGTTCGATCAGCTGAATGGAGCAAAGGTGTTTTCCAAGATCGACCTCAGGTCAGGGTACTACCAGTTGAAGATCAGACCCCAAGACATCCCGAAGACGGCGTTTGTAACCCGGTATGGCCTGTATGAATATACGGTCATGTCATTTGGATTTATCAATGCCCCTGCCTACTTCATGTACCTCATGAACAAAGTTTTCATGGAGTACTTGGACAAGTTTGTTGTCGTCTTCATTGATGACATACTCGTCTTCTCCAAGTCTGAAGAAGAGCATGAGCAACACTTGAGATTGGTCCTAGACAAGCTTCGAGAACACCAGCTTTATGCCAAGTTCAGCAAGTGTGAATTTTGGCTGCATGAAGTTGGATTCTTGGGTCATGTGTTGACTGCAGAAGGATTGTCAGTGGATCCTACCAAGATTGAAGCCGTTACATATTGGCAACCCCCAACCAATGTGAAGGAAGCCAGGAGCTTCCTCGGACTCGCGGGATATTATCGCAAGTTTGTCGAAGGGTTTTCGAGCATTGCTCGACCCATGACTCAGATTTTGAAGAAGGACAAGAAGTTCGATTTGATGCCAAAGTGAGAAGAAAGCTTCCAAGAGCTCAAGAAGAGATTGACAACAACCCCAGTTTTGGCCACCCTCGATATTCACAAGGAGTTTGTGACATATTGTGATGCATCGAGAACCGGGCTTGGAGGTGTTCTGATGCAAGAAGGCAGAGTCGTAGCATATCTATCCAGACAGCTACGTCCTCATGATGAGAACTACGCTTCTCATGATCTTGAGTTGGCAGCCGTAGTTCATGCCTTGAAAACATGGCGACATTACCTTCTGGGGAAGCGATGTGAGATATACATAGACCACAAGAGTTTGAAGTATATTTTCACTCAAAAAGAATTGAACATGAGGCAGCGAAGGTGGTTGGAGTTGATCAAACATTATGACCTCAGTGTTTAATACCACCCTGGAAAGGCTAATGTGGTAACAGACGCCTTAAGCAGAAAGGCTTGTTCCTTGAATGCTATGATTAAGGAAAGGCTACTCGCCCTGTATGAAGAGCTTGAAATCTTCGGCTTGGAACTAGTTGCACCTGGATTCCTTGCCAACCTCGAAGCAAAGCCTACCTTGATGGATGATATTAAGGAAGCTCAGAAGGGACACGAAAGCATTGAAGGCATCAAGAGGAAGATCAAGGTAGGCAAGGCTCCAGGATTCTCGGTGGATGAACAAGGAGTTGTATGGTTCGGAAATCGTATCTGCGTACCCAACAAAGAAGAGCTCAAGAACTTGATCTTGCAAGAAGCTCATGACACTCCGTATCCCATCCATCCTGGAGGAACCAAGATGTACCAAGACCTCAAAGCAAGATTCTGGTGGCATGGCATGAAACGGGAGATAGGCACCTTTGTAGCTAAGTGTGACATATGCCAGAGAGTCATAGCTGAGCATCAGCGACCCGCTGGACAAGTGCAACCTCTCAAAGTGCCTGAATGGATATGGGACAAAGTCGGGATGGACTTCATCATCGGATTGCCAAGGTCAAGCAAGGGACATGATTCCATTTGGGTCATTGTCGATCACCTGTCCAAGGTAGCCTACTTCTTTCCCGTCAAGACAACCTACAATGGGAACCAACTGGCCAACCTCTACATCAACCGGATCATGAGTCTCCACGGAGTTCCTAAGGAGATCGTGTCACACCGAGGTACCCAGTTTACCTTGAGATTCTGGAATAGATTCCAAGAAGCCTTGGGAACCAAGCTGTCCTTCACCCTGCTTTTCACCCCCAGACTGGTGGATAGATGGAACGAGTAAACCAGATACTCGAGGATATGCTCCGTGCTTGTGTTTTGGCATATGGAGCCAAGTGGGAAGATTGCCTACCATTTGCCGAGTTCTCCTACAACAACAGTTATCAGTCGAGTCTTCAGATGGCACCATTTGAGGTGTTGTATGGACGCAAGTGCCATACTCCCCTCAACCGGTCGGAAACCAGAGAATGACTAGTCTTTGGCCCAGACATCCTCCACGAAGCAGAAGAGCAAGTTCAACTCGTGCGAGAGCGTCTCAAGACCGCCAAGACCAGACAGAAGAGCTACGCTGATTCCCACCATCGGGACATGAGTTTCCGTGTTGGAGACCATGTTTATCTCCATGTCATGCCTCTCAAAGGAACCAAGTGTTTCCACGTCAAGGGAAATCTTGCACCAAGATACATCGGCCCCTTCAAGATCACTGACAGACAAGGATAAGTTGCCTACCAATTAGATCTATCTTCCGAGCTATCAGAGGTGCACAACGTTTTCCACGTGTCACAACTCCGGAAGTGTCTCCAAGTTCCCAATCGCCCCGACCTCTACAAGGACATCAACCATAAAGCCATCGACCTTCAGCCAGACCTCACTTATCGTGAGAGGCCAGTTCGTATTTTGGATGAAGCTGAACGTTGCACCCGAAGCCGCACCATCGAGTATTTCAAGGTCCAATGGAGCAACCACACTGAAGCAGAAGCAACCTAGGAGCGCGAAGACTATCTTAGATCTGAGTTCCCTTATCTTTTTAGCGCTTAGCCTAGGAATCTCAGGGATGAGATTCTTGTAAGGGGGGTAGGTCTGTCACACCCTGTGTTATATCACTTTGCTATGCTTGGATTTACAAAATTTGGAACCAATTAAAACTTTTTCAATGCATGAGCTTGTTTGAATTGTTGCTTGTTTGGCTGTTTGTGTATGGCACTCTTAGGTTCTACTCCTCTCCATATTTATCTTCCTTTATCCAAACTTCTTGCCCAATGATCATACCATGTGTATATTACTTAAAACTATTTTTATCAAAATTTATTTTGGCCAAAAAGGATTTATTCAAACTAGGCTTTCAAAAACCCCTGAATTAAGGTTTGCACTACAAGTCCTCAAATTGGGTGGATCCTTTTTCCCCAAAGGCTTTATTTGAAACCCACTATATATATTACTTCCCAAAACCACCAAATACTAATTTTAAAGATTATTTTACTGTTTTATTTAAAGGTTTTTTCTTAAGGCCAGAGATGGTTTTTCATTGGGAAAAATTATTTAAATGCTTTAAAAATATTTGAGAAAATTTAGGAAAACTCAGTGGACATATATTTTCCATATATATGAGTTTCAACACATGGTCATGTTCAAAATCATGGGGAAAACCCCTCAAAACCCTTCCTGCCCAAATCAAGCTTTTGAAATATTTCTATAAGAAATATTCTCAATAAATTCCAGGAAAATTCCAGCAAGGCACACATGCTATATGCGATGATCTTGCAAAGTTTCATCTCAATCCCCCTTGGTTTGCTTCACCAAAATATTCCAAAAACCCCTCTGTTCAGATTCAAATTTGAACAACTTTACATTGTGAAGTTTCTTCCCTTGACCCCAAACTTTGTGGGCATGTGCTAAACCCCGAAGGTTATACCACACCAAGTGGTGGATTTGGGGAAAATGAAATGCATGCCTAGATCTACAGAAATCTGATTCTATTGATTTCCAGGGTTTTACCAAGTTACATTGTGAACTTTCTTCAAATGGGCTCAAACTTGGCGATCCACTCTAATTTTACCTACATTATCGCCCTGTTAAATCTCATGGCAAGAAAACTCCATTTGCTTGCCCAAACACTGATCAAACACCTTCAGGCAGAATCCAAGAATCAATTATTGAGCCCCTTGATACGTCTCCAACGTATCTATAATTTTTGCTTGTTCCATGCTGTTATATTATCATTCTTGGATGTTTTATAATCATTTTACTACAACTTTATATTATTTTTGGGACTAACCTATTAACCTAGAGCCCAGTGCCAGTTTCTGTTTTTTCCGTGTTTTTGAGTTTTACAGAAAAGGAATATCAAACGGAGCCCAAACGGAATAAAAATCTACGGTGATTTTTTATGGACCAGAAGAAGCCCAGGCAGCATTGGAGTTGGGCCAGAAGAGCCACGAGGCCACCACAAGCCTGGGCCCCCCCCTAGGGCGTGCCCCCTGGCTTGTCGTCACCTCGTGGCCCCCCTGGACTTGTTTCCGCCGCCAAAAATTCCTATAAATAGAGAAACCCCCAGAAACAAACTTAGATCGGGAGTTCCGCCGCCGCAAGCCTCCAGAGCCACGAAAAACCAATCGGGAGCCCGTTCCGGCACCCTGCCGGAGGGGGAAACCATCACCGGAGGCCATCTTCATCATCCCGGCGGTCTCCATGATGAGGAGGGAGTAGTTCACCCTCGGGGCTGAGGGTATGTACCAGTAGCTATGTGTTTGATCTCTCTCTCTCGTGTTCTTGAGATGGCACAATCTTGATGTACCGCGAGCTTTATTGATATAGATGAATCATATGGAGTTTTCCCCTCACTATCTTCTTGTGATGAATTGAGTTTTCCCTTTAAAGTTTTCTTATCGGATTGAATCTTTAAAGGATTTGAGAACACTTGATGTATGTCTTGTGATAGGATATCCGTGGTGACAATGGTATGTTCTATTGATCCACTTGATGTATGTTTTGGTGATCAACTTGCGGGTTCCGTGACCTTGGTAATCTATGCATAGGGGTTGGCACACGTTTTCGTCTTGACTCTCCGGTAGAAACTTTGGGGCACTCTTTGAAGTTCTTTGTGTTGGCTTGAACATGATGAATCTGAAATTATGTGATGCATATCGTATAATCAAGCCCATGGGTACTTGTGGTGGCATTGGAGTATCTAGGTGACATTAGGGTTTTGGTTGATGTGTATCTTAAAGTCTTATTTTAGTACGAACTATCGGGCTGTTCGTGACACTTATGGGGATAGCTCATAAGATTGATTAGAAAAGATAACTTTGAGGTGGTTTCGTACCCTACAATAATTTCTTCGTTTGTTCTCCGCTATTTGTGACTTTGGAGTGAATTTTTTGTCGCCCGTGAGGGATTTACATATGATTCAACTATGTTAGTATTGTTGAGAGAACTTGCACTAGTGAAAGTATGAACCCTAGGCCTTGTTTCTAAGCATTGCAATACCGTTTGTGCTCATTTTTATCATTAGTTACCTTGCTGTTTTTATAATTTCAGATTACAAAAACCTATATCTACCATCCATATTGTACTTGTATCACCATCTATTCGCCAAACTAGTGCACCTATACAATTTACCATTGTATTGGGTGTGTTGGGGACACAAGAGACTCTTTGTTATTTGGTTGCAGGGTTGTTTGAGAGAGACCATCTTCATCCTACGCCTCCCACGGATTGATAAACCTTAGGTCATCCACTTGAGGGAAATTTGCTACTGTCCTACAAAACTCTGCGCTTGGAGGCCCAACACGAGTCTACAAGAAGAAGGTTGTGTAGTAGACATCACCCCTTCCCTTGTTCTCCTTGAGCACAAATTTTTACCACAGCTCAGTAAAACCCCTCCACACCTCCAGTAAAATTCTTGGCGCCAGAGAGCATGATTGCATGGGGTAAAACCCACTTTTCCCTCTCTGGACGACACCTTTCCCACCTCTATCTCATCTCCCTCTCACTCCTAGCTAACTCCAGAGCATCCAGGGCTCTTTTCCACTTGAATACTTCCTCTTGCCATGCATGGACATAAGTGTACACGCCAGAGCGCGTCAAAAGCTCTGGCATGCCGGCCAAAGACGCGCTCTATAGCGCGCTACAGGACACCAGGAGGTTGACCTCCCTCTCTTGCCCATACCCGACCACCTCGAGCTCCCCCCTCGAGCCAGTCGAGGCCCCTCGGCGTCCGGGACATGCCACGCCCCTGTCCCCTTCCTTTCTCTCCTTGCAACGGCTCCCCTGGCACGCGCCCGACACCGCCCCATTCGCCCAATGCATGGGCTCGCACGCGCGCGCTCCCCTTCTCTCTGTCTTCTCCCTCGCGCACCTAGAAAAACCCCAGGAACTCCCCGGACAAGCCCCGTGAGCTCCCTCTCCCTCTAGCCTCGGCCCCGAGCTCACCGGTGCACCCGAGCTCGGTGGACCTCACCCGCCTATATAAAGGCACCCCGAGATTCTCTCTCCCCTCTGCTGACCCCCTCCTCCTTCCAATCGAACCCCTGCGCCCCCAAGTAACCTCCCGGAGCACCAGTGCTCGGGATCGACCGAGGCGCCGCCGCGTCAGGGCTCCATCGATCTCGGGACACAGGCCCGCTCCGGCTCTCTTCTCTCCTCCATCGTGACTGCAGTAGGCCCCCGGTCCTCTTCCCCCTCCACTCTGCTCGGATTGCGGCGAGAGTCGTCAACTTCGACCACCTCCCGAAGCGCCTCTGCCGAGGCCACGTCGCCGCCGGCGATTCCCTGCGCTCCTGCGACCACTTCGACCACCATCCGAACGGCGGGAGTGTAAGGAACCCATTCCTGTCCTCTGCTCACCTCGCCGTGGCCGGAACCGTCGACGGTGAGCTCCTCTGCCCTCTGGCGAGGGGTTGACAACGACCCTGACAAGTGGGGCCCGTTCGTCAGCCTCCCGCGCCCCTCCCGCGTCTCTCTCTCTCTCACCGGCCCGCGGGGGCCGCCCGTCAGGTTTAAACCTGGCGCGGCGCGAGCGCCTGGTTCGCCTGGGCTGGCTGGCCTCTGGGCCGGCCCAGCTGCGGCCAGATCTGGCCCAGGGCACTGGAGCCCTTTTCTTTTTCTATTTCTAGCAGCATTTGAAAAAATGCCACACAAATGAATATTTGTCCAATTCCAAATATTTTTCCACCACAAATCTTATAATATTCTGTAGAATTTTATAGTGCCACTTGTGTAAATTTTTGAAAACATTTTATGTACTGATTTTATTTAAAAGCTAGTTTTGATTATTCTTAGTCTCTGTTTAAATAGTTTTCAAAATCTTTTTCACAACAAAACCTTAGGCAAATATTTTTACAATAGTTTGTAGTATTTATCAGAGTAGGGTAACATTTTGAAGTGGCTTTTGTGCTCTGTTTTTGTGGTAATGCTTATTATTATCGTTATTTACCGCGACGATAGATTGCGTTGTTGATGAGGAAGTTGGACCCGAAGGTTTCAAAGACCCCGAAGACTTTGTTGAGCCAGGCAAGCAGCCCTTTGACCATGTCTATGAACCCCTTTATTTGCATGTCATATAGCACTTGCTTCCGTGATGATGATCATGTTGATGTGGTGACCACTTCGGTGGGATGCCTCCGATACTTTCCCGTTGATACTTGCATCATGCAAGACCCTACCATACTTATGAGGGTTGTGCGGGTGGGAGTAGATAGGATGCTTAGTAGATGCTATGCAAATGGGACAGGAATATGCATGATTTTGGAAACAAGAGTGTTTTCAAAGACTTTTCGAAAACCCTGTCGGTTGCCACTAATGCCCGAGGGAGATGATGTTGAGTTGGGTAACCACTTGAAAAAGAAGTGGTGTACCGGAGCAAGTGAGTGAGTGTGGTTTTCGAAAACGGATTGGTGTAAGTTGCGACCGTTACTCCAACCTTACATGTACAACCACGATACCCCTTATGGGACGGGGCTTTGTTGATTACTTTGATGAGTACTAGCATAGAGCCCGCATTACTAGTGGCAAAAGTGACGTGGTCACTTTCGATACGGGGTCGTGCCTGTAAGGAAGATCATGCGCTATGTTCATAGGCACCGGCCACACCGTTGGTCCCTGCATGGATGTTACTTGTGATGTACATCATGTGGGCTGGGTACCAATCGAGTGGACTCTTTGTTTAGTATCGTCAGGGGAAAGACAATGTTCGGGTACTTACCTCGAGTATGGACAATACCGCGAGTCGTGGCTTGACACGGAAGTTTCCTGAGTCCTGCGGGTAAAGTGTGCAACCTCTGTAGAGTGTCAACCTATTCGAATAGCCGTGTCCACGGCCAAGGATAGTTGTATGACCACTCTTGTGCTACGACCAATGTTTACTAAACTTGGTGTGTGTGTGATGGTGACAAAGATGGTACTTGAGTCAAGTCAGATGACTTGTCATGATGATTGAACATGAGATGTTCAGACTTTGATTATATTGATATCGGTAACCTGTTTGTGAGGATACTCGTATCCTCATGACGCATGCTATTACTAGTTATCTTGATCATGACATTGCACTCAAGATTAACTTTCTGCAAAACTTACCTACTTAGTGCTATATCATGCATTATTATCGCCTTGTTCCAAAACTTGGGTTGCTTGTGAGTACATTCAAAGTACTCATTGGCTTTCCACTGGTTATTTAATTGGCCAGGCATGGAAGAGCAGGAATATGGTGAAGAGTTCAATGGTGACAAACATGCGATCTAAGACGCTTCCTAGTCAGAATGCCTGTAGGTTAAGGCAGATGGCATGGTTCTACGCTTTCGATCAAGATTTCCGCTGCTAGTTATGTTGTTATTTGGCCTCTCATGGCCCTACCTGTGTAACACATGACATTCATGGTCTTTATTTGTGTAAGACGCTAAATGTGGATGTAAGACTCTTGTTATTCAGCTTCTGTGTGTTCAGTGAGCATTGATCTCTGGGATCACTGTACACATGCGTTCGGTGATCATGACTTATGAGTCGGGGTCCCCACACCGGTTTTATTGGTTGATGGCTCACGCGGACACGTAAAACATTGTGCGCAAGTGCGATGGATGTCAAAAGTTCGGTCGACAAGCTCATGTGCCGGCTCAAGAGTTGCGTATGCTCCCAATTACTTGGCCGTTTGCAGTCTGGGTGCTTGATATGGTCGGCCCGTTCAAGCCGTCTTCTGACAAGAAAACCCACTTGTTGCTGGCGGTTGATAAGTTCACTAAGTGCGTCGAGGCAGAGCCAGTCAACAATTGTGCTGAAGAAACTGCAATCAAATTTTTCAAGAAGTTGATCTTCTGTTTTGGCTATCCTCATAGCATTATCACTGATAATGCTACCAATTTGTCCAAAGGAGCTATGGAGCTATTTTGTCAACGTCAGCACATCCGGCTTGACCTGGCGCTAATTGCACATCCACAATCCGATGGACAGGCCGAATGAGCTAATCAGGAGATTCTCAGAGGGATCAAACCCCGGCTTATGGTTCCCCTCGAGCGCACTCCAGGTTGTTGGGTTGAAGAACTCCCCTCGGTACTTTGGAGTATTCACACAACTCCAAATAGATCAAC
The DNA here is from genome assembly GCA_039707655.1 of Elymus sibiricus. Lineage (NCBI taxonomy): Eukaryota > Viridiplantae > Streptophyta > Magnoliopsida > Poales > Poaceae > Elymus > Elymus sibiricus. The sequence continues at coordinate 239,044,197 of CM077667.1, read as the reverse complement.
TGGATATACACCGTTTTTCCTAGTTTATGGCACTGAGGCGGTTTTACCAAGTGATATTCGCCATGATTCGCCTCGATTTACTACTTACGTTGAGGCAGATAATGAGCAAGCACGTCAAAATTCCTTGGACGCCTTGGAGGAAGAGCGTGATTTAGCAGCAGCCAGATCTGCTATATATCAGCAAGACCTACGTTGCTATCATAGCCGTATAGTGTGAAGCCGTACTTTTCAAGAAGGCGACTTGGTGCTCCGTCTGATTCAAGATCAATCAGGAATGCACAAACTTTCACCACCTTGGGAGGGTCCTTTCGTCATCAGCAGAAACATCAATAATGGTTCATATTATCTGATAGATTTACGAGAAGGATCATATACCTCTGAAGAGGAAACAACCCGGCACTGGAACATTGCTCACCTGCGGCCTTATTATACTTAGAGCCACCGCCTCGTTTCTCTTTTTTGTATCCCCATTGCAAATTCTGTACATACTTCTTTATGTTCAAATATAATAAAGCCGGCACCCCCAAAACTCGGGGTCACTGTCGTTTCAGCCAACAAATTGAGCATGAGTCTTTATTTTTTGAAACATAAGTCACTTGGGAGCTTCCAACTCAACGAGCCAGCCTTTAATATCCCTCTTGACTAGGCTATAAGCCGCCAAAATATGGTTAAACCTGCCTGTTTGCTTGATGTGACTCTGATCGGGTGACCCCGTGTATTCTTGACAAGTCAATCCATATGGACCCTGAACTTCTCAAGGTTAAAACACAACTTGATTCACGAGAGAGCCGGCATACAGAAAGCTAGGATAAACCATGGCTTATCATACCCGCTTCATTGAAGCAAGACTTGAGCCTCGAAAACCAGTCTCCTTGCCAAGTCTCACTGAGTCGGCTAATTAACTTTTTTTAAATAATAGTAATATATTCTATTATTACATTATAACTTTTCAGGTACAATGTTATTCTTACTACCGGCTCATAAATGGACGACCGGGTTACAAACTGCAGTCATACTATGACCAGTTCAATCATGTGTCTTCTGCAACAATGTTGTGGAAGGGTTCAATCAAGACTTAAAGCCTCGCAAGAAAGTCTCTTTGCCGGCTCATTTTGACCTCTCAGATTCAATCAAAGGCTTATTACAGCAAAACAAAGACATTCAGAGGCGCCCAAAAGAGCAGCACAATAATATTTTGGCAAACAGATCAAAGTATCAAAGTTTCGTGACAAGTTTCACCACAAGAAAACAAGTGCAAAACATGTGCGATGCCACGGCAGAGCATTTCAGAGTTTTAAACTACCACTATTACAGGCTCACTTCAGGAGCCACAAAATTTCAATTTTTTTGCCCAACACTTGGGGGCTCGCACCACCTGGCGACTTGATTCGTCTACAAAGAGTCACCCTTCAAAATTCTTCCACATAAGCCGCCTCCGGATCCATCTGCGCCGGCTCATCTTCATCAACCTACTGGCCCTTCTGTTGCCACCGGATTGAGTTCAAAGACTCAAATTTTGAAGTCCCTTCAACAAGAGCTGATGCATCAACAACAGGAGCAAAGGGTTTCTTACGTTGCGGCGGCACCAGCTCCGACGGCTCATCCTTGGGTGCGTTGACACGCTCATTCTCCTTGGAATATGCAGGATGATACTTCACCAGGTCAATTTCTTCAGCTATAAGAGTTGCCAAAGGACGAGTCTCCTTGAAGCACTTGGCAAAATCAGCATGCGTAAACTCTGAGCCGTCCAGCTTGTATTCAGGAAAGCCGTCTTTCAGAGCCTCCAGATCTAGCTCAGGCAAATATGCCTTTGCACGGGCAAGAGCCATGTTCGCTCCTCCACGAGTAGCTGATTTCCAGGTTTCTGTAACCCATTGTGGCACGGTTGATAACTGCTTCAACATATCCTTGATGCTCCTGGGCGGGTATTTTAAGTTCTTTACTGCCATTATGGAGTAGACAGATCCCGGGAAAAGCTGCTCTACATATGTGAAAATTGTCGAAATCGGGGCTCCGCAAAACCCAACAAGGTTCGAACACTGGGGCGTGTGCGAAGATCTCAACCGGCCCAAAGTCTCAAGCCCGTCACCCTATGGCGTAGCTGCGTCGAGTAAGTGTGAGCGAGGAAGAAGATGAACTCAGAGATTTACCCAGGTTCGGGCCACCTTGCGGTGTAAAACCCTACTCCTGCTTTGTGGTGGATTGGCCTCACGAGGAGGCTGTGGATGAACTAGTACAGTGGTTGGGTGGCCTCACGAGGGCTCTTGGCGGTGATGAACTGGTGCGTCCAACCTGCCTTCTATGATGGGAGCTCGTCCCCCTTTATAGGGGCCACGGTCCTCTTCCCTTATCGCACAGGCGGGAAGGGATCCCACAACGGCCAAATTTGAAAGGGGACAAGAAGTACATCCTATCCTGACTAAAGGTGGTCTTCGCCTGCAAAGCTTCCGGGTGTGACGCAGAGGTGGGCTCGGCGATGACATCCGTCCTACCGAGCTTGTGGTCTCTGTCCTCTTGCACTAGGAAGGAAACCTTTGGGGGGTTCCTTGGGAACCCGCGTACGTCCTTGCCTCCTTATCATGAAAGAGGAAACTGTCCTCCTTCTGCGCCCGCTGGCGCCCGCCTAGCTCTGCCGTCAGAACCCACATCGCCCCGGCCTCACGAGGCCGGGTTCTTGCATAGGAATCTCCACTCCTCGGGAGGCAGCTTGGGGGGATGCCACTTCTCCGGATGTCTTGGTGTTGCTCTCCTCGCGAGGCGGGGGCTCTCGCGAGGGCCTTGACTTGGGGGGTTTGTTGCTGGCCATACCGGGCCCTCGAGGTGGGCCATGCATTGGGCCGCAGGGAGGCGTGTCTGGGTACCCCTGGTCCCAGAACGCTGACAGTAGCCCCCGGGCCTATGGCGTGTTCGGGCTGACCTCGAGGCGAAGCCAAGGGGGAAGACCGAGGCGCCACGGGCCCAAACCGCCTGCGGGTCAGGATCGACGCGTGGTGCGCGACGAGGCGTGGACGCCTCCGCTTCCCCACGTTGCCTCGGTAACTGCCTTGACTGACACGGGCTAACGCGTGCCGCGGGGCCATCATCGCCCGGGATGTGGAGGGACGCCGGTTGGCCTCCGGTCTGCTATAAATGGGTGAAGGAGGCGAAGCCCCCAGCCCATCTTCATCATCTTGCATCCTTCCTTCAAGCTGCCACCTCCACAGCTATGGCGCCGCTGAGGAGATTTTCCCCTGCCGAGAAAGGGAAGGCCCCCCTGGAGGGACCGGGCTCACCGCGGCCCAAGAGGGGTCACGATCGCCCCAGGAAGTACACCGTGACGCCAGCGGTGTCCCCCCGAGGGCATGGGCGTACTCCCGCGCGGGCCGGCGGCACCTCCGGCAGTCGTGGGCGGGCTCCCCCCCGCGCTGGCGACCGTAGTGGCCGCGGTGGCCGCGCTCGAGGGGGAAGGCGTGCCGCAGCCGTCAGGCCGCCTCGTCCAGGATTCTACTCGGCCGACCCCGTCCTGAAGTTCATGGTGTGGGCGGAGAGGCCAGCGATCACCTGGTTCTCGCTCCCGCGCTTCTTCACAGAGGCGCTGCCAGCCGGGGGACCTGCTGGCCTATGGCTGTGGGCCGACGGCTGCTGCAGCGCGGCTTCGTGGGTGGAAGTCGAGGTCACCCCCGCGGGCTACGCGTTCCTGACCCGCGGGTGGCAGGCGTTTGCCTGCGCCGGCGTCCTAGAAGGGGGGTGCACCCTCCACTTCAAGTACGACAGGGCGGCAACGCTCTTCATCAAGATCTTCAGTGGAGACGGCAGGCGCTTGGGGTGCTGCCCAGAGGGTGATGACGGCGACGTCGACCGCCTTCCCACCGGCGATGGCCGTAGCGATGGCGGCGCCCTTGGCGGTGAACTTGCCCTTGGCGGCGGCCGCAGCTCCTCCAGCGGCGACGACACCTCCTCCGAGGGAAGCTCAAGCGACGATGACTACGACGAGCTACCACGCTGTCGTGCCCGGATCAGGGAGGGCGACAAGCTGCCGTGGCGCCGTGTCCCTGCTTCGGAGGACGCCGAGCCGCCCCGTTGCTACGCCTATGTCAAGGAGGAGGAGGACTCCGACTGAGCACGGGCGGCGCCGGAGCCAGGCCTCGGGAGTGACGGTCCTCGGGAGGCCGTCCTTTGGTTTTGTTTCCTGCACGAAAAACCATGGAGGGCCCCGCGGGGGTGTAATGAACTGCGGTGCTTGTGCCTTTATGTTAGCATTTTTCTTCTCGCATTCCAGTTTTTATGTCGCTGCAAATTCGAATGTCACTGCCTGCTGCGATTAGGGTAACTTGTGATTAGGATAACTTAGCTTGACTCGCCCGCGGTAGGCTCCTGCGTCGTGGGGGCGCGTCCCTCTGGAGCTTCTTTCTTTAGCCGTAGAGCCCCCGAGCCCCCTTGCGAGGGACGATCGCCGCCGGTGTGCCGGGTCGTGATGCCCGACAGGGCCATGAGATGGGCGCTCCTGAGGTCGGGGTTCGGAGGTGATGTTGTGCTCTAGCTCGCCTCGAGAGCGTCGCGCGAGGATTAGGACGCCAAAGTTTTGGCGAGGTATGTGCGCGGGCCGGAGCCTACATAACTTACTGTGCCCAGCCCCAGCTCGCGGGGCGCGTGCGAGAGAGCTGGCGGGTGCCAAACCTTTTAGAAAGAACTCAAAACAAGAAAATGCTGCAAGAAGAAGGTTCCCACCCCATTTCCGAATAAGACGTGAAAACTTCAAAATTCATTCAAAAAGGCGGCAAATTTGGTTACAAAAGAGAGCAAATAACAGCCGCGTTCGGCGCCTAGTCTAGTCTTCGTCTTCCCCCAGCCGGGAGCATGGGGCATCTACTGGGTATGCGCATAGTCGTTGAATGATAGTGTCGTCCGCCAGCGCGTAGCATGGGGCTTCCAGTTGTTCATGGGGGGGAACCCCTCCGCGTCCTCGGGGGGCTCCGGGCGTATACAACCCACTCATTATTACGTGAGAGTGTCATGGGTAGAACTTGCAGAGATGCTCGATGTTCTAGACATTCTGGATGGGGACCCTGTCCTGAGTCTCCATGCGCCAGGCCTGGAGACGCGGGCGACCCTGAATGGGCCTTCCCACCTGGGCGAGAGCTTGTGCAAGCCCTCCCTGGAGAGGACCTGCCTCAGGACGAGGTCTCCGACTTCGAGGGTCCTGGAGCGGATGCTGTGGCTATGGTATCGCCGCAGTGCCAGTTGGTTGTTGGGGAACGTCGCATGGGAAACAAAAATTTTCCTACGCACACGCAAGATCTATCCATGGTGATGAGCATCTACGAGAGGGAGAGTGAATCTACATACCCTTGTAGATCGCTAAGCGGAAGCGTTAAGAAACGCGGTTGATGTAGTCGAACGTCTTCGCGATCCAAATCGCAAGTCGTCCCTCGATCCAAACACGATCTAGCGCCGAACGGACGGCACCTCCGCGTTCAACACACGTACGGCTTGATGACGCCTTCACCTCCTCGATCCAGCGAGCGATGGTGAAGTAGTGGATGAGTTCCGGCAGCACGATGGCGTGGTGATGGTGGTGAGGAACAATCTCTGCAGGGCTTCGCCAAGCACTACGGAGATTATGACGGGAGGAACTAGAGGGTTAGGGTTGCCGGCACGCGGCTTGGGAAATCTTGATGTATCCCGTGTGCTAGCCCTGCCCCTCTATTTATATGTTGAGCCCTGGGGTCTAAACTTGGAGAGAAAGCCTCCACAAGGTCGGTTTTGCCCGCACAAGGTCGGTTTGGACCGCACGGAAAGAGTCCCACTCGGATTCCAGCAGTACCACGTACAAGCGGTAGTACCGCTCATGAGCGGTAGTACCGCTTCACACAATCGGTAGTACCGCTTACGCGGTAGTACTGCCTTACCAGCGGTAGTACCGCTTAAGGCAGCAGCAAAACTACCTTTTGCACTTTCCAATACCTCGTGGGCTTTACCCCTTTGGTCCATATAAAGTGTTGCTGCACCCGAACACTTCGGTAAACATCCGGAACCCCTTCCGGTGAATTCCGGAACCCTTCCGAAGATCAAAACACTATTATCACATATATCAATCTTTACCTCCGGACTCTTCCGGAGATCTTCGTCATGTCCGGGATTTTATCCGGGACTCCGAACAACCTTCGGTCACCAACACAATAACTCAACTATACTAATTGTCACCAAACGTTAAGTGTGTAGACCTTGCGGGTTCGAGAACTATGTAGACATGACCGAGACACCTCTACGGTCAATAACCAATAGCGGGACCTGGATGCCCATATTGGTTCCTACATATTCTACGAAGATCTATATCGGTCGAACCTCTATGTCAAGGATTCAGTTAATCCCGTATGCTGTTCCCTTTGTTCTTCGGTATGTTACTTGCCCGAGATTCGATCGTCGGTATCTCTATACCTAGTTGAATCTCGTTATCGGAAAGTCTCTTTACTCGGTCCGTAATACAAGATCTCGTGGCTAACACTTTAGTCACATTGCTTGCAAGGCTCATTGTGATGTTGTATTACCGAGTGGGCCCTGAGATACCTCTCCGTCACACGGAGTAACAAATCCCAGTCTTGATCCATGCCAACCCAACAGACACCCACGGAGATACCTGTAGAGCATCTTTATAGTCACCCAGTAACGTTGTGACGTTTGATACACACAAGGCATTCCTCCGGTGTCAGTGAGTTGCAAGATCTCATGGTCATAGGAACAGATACTTGACATGCAGAAAACAATAGCAATAAACTAACACGATCATAGGCTACGTTTATAGTTTGGGTCTTGTCCATCACATCATTCTCCTAATGATGTGATCCCGTTATCAAATGAAATCTCATGTCCATGGCTAGGAAACCTTCACCATCTTTTGATCAACGAGCTAGTTAACTAGAGGCTTACTAGGGACACAGTGTTGTCTATGTACCCACACATGTATTTGAGTTTCTAATCAATACAATTATAGCATGGATAATAAACGATTAACATGAACAAGGAAATAATAATAACCAATTTATTATTGCCTCTAGGGCATATTTCCAACAGTCTCCCACTTGCACTAGAGTCAATAATCTAGTTCACATCACTATGTGATTTACATTGTAATGAATCGAACACCCATGCAGTTCTGGTGTTGTTCTTGTTTAGCCCTTGGAAGATGTTTAGTCATCGGATCTGCAACATTCAGATCCGTGTGTACTTTGCAATTATTTATGTCGTCCTCCTTGATGTAATCGCGGATGGAATTGAAACGTCGCTTTATGTGTCTGGTCCTCTTGTGAAATCTTGGTTCCTTGGCTAGAGCAATGGCACCAGTATTATCACAAAACAGAGTCATTGGGTTAAGCGCACTAGGCACTACTCCAAGATCTGTCATGAACTCCTTCATCCAGACAACTTCCTTCGCCGCCTCCGACGCAGCGATGTACTCCGCTTCGCATGTAGAATCAGCTACCAGGCTTTGCTTGGAACAGCACCAGCTAACCGCACCCCCATTAAGAATAAATACGTATCCGGTTTGCGACTTAGAGTCATCCGGATCAGTGTCAAAGCTTGCATCGACGTAACCTTTTACGACGAGCTCTTGATCACCTCCATAAATGAGAAACATGTCCGTAGTCCTTTTCAGGTACTTCAGGATATTCTTGACCGCCGTCCAGTGTTCCATTCCTGGATCACTTTGAAACCTTCCGACCATACTTATGGCAAGGCTGACATCGGGTCTTGTGCACAGCATTGCATACATGATAGAGCCTATGGCTGAAGCATAGGGGATGACACTCATCTTTTCTCTATCTTCTGCAGTCACTGGGCATTGAGTCTTACTCAACTTCACACCTTGCAAAACAGGCAAGAACCCCTTCTTGGACTGATCCATTTTGAACTTCTTCAAAATCTTATCAAGGTACGTGCTCAGTGAAAGTCCTATTAAACGTCTTGATCTATCTCTATAGATCTTGATGCCTAATATGAAAGCAGCTTCTCCTAGGTCCTTCATTGAAAAACTCTTGTTCAAATATTCCTTCACGCTTTCCAATATTTCTATATTGTTTCCAATCAGTAATATGTCATCCACATATAATATTAGAAACGCTATAGAGCTCCCACTCACTTTCTTGTAAATACAAGCTTCTCCGTAAACTTGTATAAACTCGAACGCTTTGATCACCTCATCAAAGCGAAGATTCCAACTCCGAGATGCTTGCACCAGTCCATAAATGGATCGCTGGAGTTTGCAAACTTTCTCAGCATTCTCTGGATCGACAAAACCTTCTAGTTGCATCATATACAACTCTTCCTTAAGGAAACCGTTAAGGAACGCTGTTTTGACATCCATCTGCCAAATTTCATAATCGAAAAAGGCAGCTATTGCTAACATGATTCTGGCGGATTTAAGCATCGCTACGGGTGAGAAGGTCTCATCGTAGTCAACTCCTTGAACTTGTGAAAAACCCTTTGCCACAAGTCGAGCTTTATAGACGGTGACATTACCGTCCGCGTCCGTCTTCCTCTTAAAGATCCATTTGTTCTGAATGGCCTTACGCCCTTCAGGTAATACTTCCAAAGTCCACACTTTGTTTTCATACATGGATCCCATCTCGGATTTCATGGCCTCTAACCACTTCTCAGAATCCGGGCCCATCATCGCTTCTCCATAGCTCGTAGGTTCATCGTTGTCCAACAACATGACCTCTAAGACAGGGTTGCCGTACCACTCAGGAGCAGTACGCGTCCTTGTCGACCTACGAGGTTCGATAGCAACTTGATCCGAAGCTTTATGATCATCATCAACTTCCTCTTCACCTGATGTAGGCTCTACAGAAACATCTTTCTGCGCTGCGCTACTCTCAGGTTGAAGTAAAGGTTCAACAACCTCATCAAGTTCTATCTTCCTCCCACTCAATTCTTTCGAGAGAAACTCTTTCTCAAGAAATGATCCGTTTTTAACGACAAACACTTTGCCTTCGGATCTGAGGTAGAAGGTATACCCAACTGTCTCTTTTGGGTATCCTATGAAGACGCATTTCTCCGCTTTGGGTTCCAGCTTTTCAGGCTGAAGCTTTTTGACATAAGCATCACATCCCCAAACTTTAAGAAACGACAGCTTTGGCTTCTTGCCAAACCAAAGTTCATATGGCGTTGTCTCAACGGATTTCGATGGTGCCCTATTTAAAGTGAATGCAACTGTCTCTAATGCATAACCCCAAAACGATAGTGGCAAATCGGCAAGAGACATCATAGATCGCACCATATCCAATAAGGTTCGATTACGACGTTCGGACACACCATTACGCTGTGGTGTTCCAGGCGGTGTCAGTTGTGAAACAATTCCACATTGTCTTAAGTGACTGCCAAACTCATAACTCAGATATTCTCCTCCTCGATCAGATCATAGGAATTTAATCTTCTTGTTACGTTGATTCTCAATTTCACTCTGAAATTGTTTGAACTTTTCAAACATTTCAGACTTGTGTTTCATTAAGTAAATATACCCATATCTACTTAAGTCATCAGCGAAGATGAGAAAGTAACGATAACCACCGCGCGCCTCAATACTCATCGGACCGCACACATCAGTATGTATGATTTCCAACAAGTCACTTGCTCATTCCATTGTTCCAGAGAACGGCGTTTTAGTCATCTTGCCCATGAGGCATGGCTCGCATGTGTTAAGTGATTCAAAATCAAGTGAGTCCAAAAGTCCATCAGCATGGAGCTTCCTCATGCGTTTTACGCCAATATGACCTAAACGGCAGTGCCACAAGAAAGTGGTATTATCATTATTAATTCTACATCTTTTGGCATCAATGTTATGAACATGTGTATCATTACTATCGAGATTCAATAAGAATAAACCCCTCACTTCGGGTGCATGACCATAAAAGATATTACTCATATAAATAGAACAACCATTATTCTCTGATTTAAATGAGTAACCGTCTCGCAATAAACAAGATCCAGATATAATGTTCATGCTTAACGCAGGCACTAAATAACAATTATTCAGGTTCATCACTAATCCCGATGGTAATTGAAGAGCGAGCGTGCCGACGGCGATCACATCAACCTTGGAACCATTTCCCACGCGCATCGTCACTTCATCCTTTGCCAGCCTCCGTCTATTTTGCAGTTCCTGTTTAGAGTTGCAAATGTGAGCAACCGCACCGGTATCAAATACCCAGGCACTACAACGAGAGTTGGTAAGGTACACATCAATAACATGTATATCATATACACCTTGTTTGTTGTTGGCCGCCTTCTTGTCAGCCAAATACTTGGGGCAGTTCCGCTTCCAGTGTCCAGTTCCCTTGCAATGAAAGCACACAGTTTCTGGTTTGGGTCCAGCCTTGGGTTTCTTCACGGGAGGAGCAACTGCTTTGCCACTCTTCTTGGAGTTACCCTTCTTACCCTTGCCATTTTTCTTGAAACTAGTGGTTTTATTGACCATCAACACTTGATGCTCCTTCTGAATTTCAGACTCAGCGACTTTCAGCATCGCAAACAGCTCGGCAACTGACTTGTTCATCCCATTCATGTTATAGTTCAACACGAAGCTCTTGTAGCTAGGTGGCAATGATTGAAGAACTCTGTCAGTGATAGCCTCTGGCGGAAGGGGCATCCCTAATTCAGCCAGACGGGTGGAGTACCCAGACATTCTGAGTATGTGATCACTAACTGACCCGTTCTCCTCCATCTCGCAAGTATAGAACTTATTGGAGGTCTCATACCTCTCGATCCGGGCATTCTTCTGAAAGATAAACCTCAACTCCTGGAACATCTCATATGCTCCATGACGTTCAAAACGTCTTTGAAGTCCCGGTTCTAAGCCATACAAAATTGCACATTGAACTATTGAGTAATCATCAGAGCGAGCCTGCCAGGCGTTCACAACGTCTAGAGACTCAACTGGAGCGGGTGGATCACCAAGCGGTGCATCAAGGACATAAGCCTTCTGGGAAGCCGTAAGGATAATCCTTAGATTACGGGCCCAGTCCACAAAGTTACTTCCATCATCTTTCAACTTAGCTTTCTCTAGGAACGCATTAAAATTCAGGGGTGCTACTGCGCGAGCCATGATCTACAACATAAATATAGCAAAGACAACTTAGACTATTGTTCAAGATAATGAGTTTAGTTAATCATATTACTTAAAAAACTCCCACTCAAATTGATATCCGTCCGGTCATTCGAGTGTCACATGATCCAAATCCACCAACTCAAGTCCGATCATCACGTGAGTTGAGGTGGTTTCAATGGTGAACATATTCATGTTGATAATATCTACTATATGACTCATGGTCGACCTTTCGGTCTCTTGTGTTCCGAGGCCATGTCTGTACATGCTAGGCTCGTCAAGTTCAACCCGAGTGTTCTGCACGTGCAACACTGGCTTGCACCCGTTGTATGCGAACGTAGAGTCTATCACACCCGATCATCACGTGGTGTCTCAAAACGACGAACTTTCGCAACGGTGCACACTCGGGGAGAACACAATTTTATCTTGAAATTTAAGTGAGGGATCACCTTATAATGCTACCGTCTTCCTAAGCAAAATAAGATGCATAAAAGGATTAACATCACATCCAAATCATAAGTGACATGATATGGCCATGAACTTGTGCTTTTGATCTCCATCTCCAAAGCACCGGCATGATCTCCATCGTCACCGGCATGACACCATGATCTCCATCATCTTGATCTCCATCAACGTGTCGCCATGAGGTTGTCCCGCCGACTGTTGCTTCCACGACTATTGCTAACTCATAGCGATAAAGTAAAGCAAAACGGCGAAAATAATTAAAGACAACTCTATGGCTCCTGCCAGTTGCCGTACTCATCGGCATGCAAGTCGTGATATTCTATACAACACATGATCATCTCATACATCACATATATCTCATCATGTAATTGGCCATATCACATCACAACATACCCTGCAAAAACCAGTTAGACGTCCTCTAATTGTTGTTGCAAGTTTTACGTGGCTGCTACGGGTATCTAGCAAGAACAATTCTTACCTACGCAAAAACCACAACGGTGAGAGAAAAAATGCTTTTCAACCTTCTCAAGGACCGCCTTTGTCAAATCCGATCCGACTAAAGTAGGAGAGATAGACACCCGCCAGCCATCTTTATGCAACGAAGTTACATGTCAGTTGATGGAACTGGTCTCTCGTAAGCGTACGAGTAATGTTGGTCCGAGCCGCTTCATCCCACAATACCGCCGAAACAAGAAAAGACCAAGGGAGGAAGAAATCTGAATATCAATGCCCACAAACTCCTTTGTGTTCTACTCGAGATCTCATCTACACATAGACCTAGCTCAGATGCCACTGTTGGGGAACGTCGCATGGGAAACAAAAATTTTCCTACGCACACGCAAGATCTATCCATGGTGATGAGCATCTACGAGAGGGAGAGTGAATCTACATACCCTTGTAGATCGCTAAGAGGAAGCGTTAAGAAACGCGGTTGATGTAGTCGAACGTCTTCGCGATCCAAATCGCAAGTCGTCCCTCGATCCAAACACGATCTAGCGCCGAACGGACGGCACCTCCGCGTTCAACACACGTACGGCTTGATGACGCCTTCACCTCCTCGATCCAGCGAGCGATGGTGAAGTAGTGGATGAGTTCCGGCAGCACGACGGCGTGGGGATGGTGGTGGGGAACAATCTCTGCAGGGCTTCGCCAAGCACTACGGAGATTATGACGGGAGAGACTAGAGTGTTAGGGTTGCCAGCACACGGCTTGGGAAATCTTGATGTATCCCGTGTGCTAGCCCTGCCCCTCTATTTATATGTTGAGCCCTGGGGTCTAAACTTGGAGAGAAAGCCTCCACAAGGTCGGTTTTGCCCGCACAAGGTCGGTTTGGCCCGCACGGAAAGAGTCCCACTCGGATTCCAGCAGTACCGCGTACAAGCGGTAGTACCGCTCATGAGCGGTAGTACCGCTTCACACAAGCGGTAGTACCGCTTACGCGGTAGTACTGCCTTACCAGCGGTAGTACCGCTTAAGGCAGCAGCAAAACTTCCTTTTGCACTTTCCAATACCTCGTGGGCTTTACCCCTTTGGTCCATATAAAGTGTTGCTGCACTCGAACACTTCGGTAAACATCCGGAACCCCTTCCGGTGAATTCCGGAACCCTTCCGGAGATCAAAACACTATTATCACATATATCAATCTTTACCTCCGGACTCTTCCGGAGATCCTCGTCATGTCCGGGATTTTATCCGGGACTCCGAACAACCTTCGGTCACCAACACAATAACTCAACTATACTAATCGTCACCAAACGCTAAGTGTGTAGACCCTGCGGGTTCGAGAACTATGTAGACATGACCGAGACACCTCTATGGTCAATAACCAATAGCGGGTCCTGGATGCCCATATTGGTTCCTACATATTCTACGAAGATCTATATCGGTCGAACCTCTATGTCAAGGATTCAGTTAATCCCGTATGTTGTTCCCTTTGTTCTTCGGTATGTTACTTCCCCGAGATTCGATCGTCGGTATCTCTATACCTAGTTCAATCTCGTTATCGGCAAGTCTCTTTACTCGGTCCGTAATACAAGATCTTGTGGCTAACACTTTAGTCACATTGCTTGCAAGGCTCATTGTGATGTTGTATTACCGAGCGGGCCCTGAGATACCTCTCCGTCACACGGAGTAACAAATCCCAGTCTTGATCCATGCCAACCCAACAGACATGCTCGGAGATACCTGTAGAGCATCTTTATAGTCACCCAGTAACATTGCGACGTTTGATACACACAAGGTATTCCTCCGGTGTAAGTGAGTTGCATGATCTCATGGTCATAGGAACAGATACTTGACATGCAGAAAACAATAGCAATAAACTGACACGATCATAGGCTACGTTTATAGTTTGGGTCTTGTCCATCACATCATTCTCCTAATGATGTGATTTCGTTATCAAATGAAATCTCATGTCCATGGCTAGGAAACCTTCACCATCTTTTCATCAACGAGCTAGTTAACTAGAGGCTTACTAGGGACACAGTGTTGTCTATGTACCCACACATGTATTTGAGTTTCCAATCAATACAATTATAGCATGGATAATAAACGATTAACATGAACAAGGAAATATAATAATAACCAATTTATTGTTGCCTCTAGGGCATATTTCCAACACTGGTACCTCGCTGCACGGAGCGAGGCCTGGCGGCGGGCCTCCTCCTCGAGCACAAGGTCTATCCCCGCGTGGCATCCTCATCGAATGCCAAGACCCGCGGGGAGCGATGCTTGACCTCGTGCGGGAGGACCGCCTCGGCTCCGTAGACGAGGAAGAATGGGGTCTCGCCGGTGGGCTTAGTCGCAGTGGTGCGGATGGAGCACAGCACGGACTGAAGCTCACCGAGCCAACCCCAGCCGCAGGCCTCGAGTTTCTTCTGGAAGCTCCTCGCCTTGAGGCCCCTCAGGACCTCCGCGTTGGCGCACTCGGCCTGGCCGTTGCTCCGCGGGTCTGCCACCGAAGCGTAACATATCTGCGTCCCAAGTTTAGCACAATATTCCTTAAAGAGGTTGCTTGTGAACTGTGAGCCATTGTCAGTAATTATACGGTTGGGGACACCGAAGCGGCTCACGAGGCCCCGGATGAACTTGACTGCTGAGCCGGCGGGGATGGTGTGCACGGGCTCCACCTCCGCCCACTTGGTGAACTTGTCGATGGCGACGTAGAGGTAGCGGTAGCCTCCGGCCGCCCGAGGAAAAGGACCCAGTATGTCCAGCCCCCAGACCGCAAAGGGCCAGGAGAGCAGGATGGTCTGGAGACCTTGCGCGGGTTGATGAATCTGCTTGGCGTGGAACTGACAGGCTTCGCAAGATCGGACCAGCTCGGTGGCGTCGTTGAGTGTCGTGGGCCAGTACAAGCCGCTGCGGAACGCCTTTCCCACTCGGGTGCGAGACGAGGAATGGTGCCCACAGTCACCACCGTGGATATCAGCCAGCAGCTCGCGCCCCTACTCCTAAGATATGCACTGCAGCGAGACGTTGTTTGGGCGCCTGCGGTATAGCTCACCATCCCTCAGGCAGTAGGCACTGGCGAACGACGCGCTCCGCGTCCTCCTCCTTCTATGGCAGGGCGCCGCCGAGCAGGTAAGCCTTGAAATCCTCTGTCCAGTCGCTGGCCTGGGGTTCCAGTGCCAGGAGCAAACGGGCTCTCGAGGCCGGTCCGCAGGCCGGGGCGCCTGAGAGCGGGGCCGGTTGTAGTTCCTCCTGAGGTGATGGCAGGCCCGCGGCCGGTGGCGCCGCCGATGGTTTGAAGAGCCTTTCCTCAAAGATGCCAGGCTCCTGAGGCTTGCGGCGCGACGCCCTCTTGGCGATGTCGTCCGCCTCCTTGTTCGCGCCGCGCGGGACGTGCTGCAATTCCAAACCCTGGAAGCGCTTTTCAGTTTTGCGTACCTCTTCCAAGTACGCCTCCATGTGCTCGTCCTTCAGCTTGTACTCCTTGTTGGAGAAGTTGACGAGGAGCTGGGAGTCGCCCTTGATGGTGAGGCGCTTGACCCCCATGGCCGCGGCGGCCTTGAGGCCCGCGATCAGGCCTTCGTACTCCGCGATGTTGTTGGAGACCTTCTCACCATGCTGGAAGCAGAGCTGCAGGGTGTAGTAGAGCTTGGCCTGGGTCGGTGAGATGAGTACGACCCCAGCCCCCGCGCCCTGTCGTGCAAAGGCGCCATCGAAGTGCATGACCCAGCCGTCAGGCGCCTCATCGCCGGGCACGAGGGACTGACCCTCATCCAGCCCCCGATCGGGGGCATCCGTCCATTCCGACACGAAGTCAGCGAGGGCCGCGCCCTTGATGACCCTGGTTGTGCTGAACTCCAGGTGGAAGGCCTACAGCTCGATGTTCCACTCCGCCACCCTCCTGTCAGCGTTGGGGTTGCGCAGCACCTTATCCAACGGGTACGCAAAGATGACCGTGATGGGGTGGCCTTGGAAGTAATGGCGCAGCTTCCTTGAGGAAACGAGGAGCACGAGCAGGAGCTTCTGCTGCATGGGGTAACGCGCAAGCGCATCCCCCAGCACGGTGCTAACATAGTACACCGGGTTCTCGACGAGGCGCGAAGCATCGGCGCCGCCCTGCTCCTCAGGAGGCGTGCAAGACTCTGGTGCCTCATGAGTCGGTTAGGCTACAAGGGCCTCAGGAGCGCCATCCTGAGGTGGCAACTGCCGTGCGACCCCTTGCGAACCACCTCTCTTCGCTCCTGCGCCGGCGCGCTCCTCCCGGATCGACACGAGCGTCACGCTGGCCGAGTGGGGGGTTGCTGCTAAGTAGAGCACCAAAGGCTCGCGAACGCGTGGCGCCACCATGACAGGAGGGTTTGTGAGGTACTGCTTGAGTTCTTGGAAGGCCGCCTCAGCTTCTGGGGTCCACTCGAAAGGGCCCTTCCTCGTCATGAGCTTGAAGAAGGGGAGGGCACGCTCACCAAGCCTGGAGGTGAAATGCCCCAAGGCAGTCACGCAGCCCGCCAGCTTCTGCATTTCCTTGAGGGTCTGAGGCGGGCTCATCTTTTCAATTGCATTGATCTTTTCTGGGTTCGCCTCGATCCCACGGTGCGATACCAGGAAAACACACTTCTCCGGGTTGAGCCTCAGGTTCACCCGACGTAGGCTGGCGAATGTCTCTTCCAGGTCTTCGATCAAGGTCCTCGCCTCCCGCGATTTGACCATGATGTCGTCGACGTACGCCTCGGCATTCCTCCCGAGCTGTTGCCCTATGGCGATGTGCATCAACCGCTGGAAGGTCGCGCCTGTGTTCCGCAGCCCAAAGGGTATGCATGTATAGCAATACACGCCGCACGGGGATAGGAATGACGTCTTCTCGATGTCTTCCACTGCCATCTTGATTTGATGGTAACCTGAGAACGCATCCAAGAAGCACAGCTGATCGCACTCGGCGGTGGAGTCCACGATCTAGTCGATGCGCGGGAGCGGGAAGGGGTCCCGCGGACAAGCCCTGTTGAGACTCGTGAAGTAGACGCACATGCGCTCCTTCCCACCCTTCTTGGGGACAACCACGAGGTTGGCCAGCCAATCAGGGTACCGCACTTCCTGAATAATGCCGACTTCCTGCAGCTTGCGGACCTCTGGGACGATGAAAGCTTGCTTTTCTTGTGCATGTCACCGTGCCTTCTGCTTTACCGGGTGTGCGTGACAGCACACCATCAGGTGGTGCTCGATCACGTCCCTCGAGACACCCACCAGGTCAGTCGGCTCCCATGCGAACACATCCTTATTCGCGTGGAGAAAGTCGACCAACGCCTTCTCCTGCTCCGGGGCAAGGCCAGTGCCGATGGTGAAGGTGAGGCCTGAGCTTTCGCCATTAACAAACACCTGCTTCATCTCAGCTCGGTCCTGAGAAAATAGATGTTTCTTCTTCGTGGGCGCGGCCTCCAGAGCCTGTACCGCTCCCTCGACACCAGGGCTCAGGGCCGCTGCGGCCCCAGGAGCGGAAGTGTCCCCCTCATCATCGAGGCGCGGGGCCGCCTCAGCCCCCGGGGCCTGGGCGGCGCCCTCGGCGCCTGAGCATGTGGCCGCCGCCGCCTTATAGGCGAGTCTGAGGGCCTAAACCGCATCCTTGGTGTCCCCAGCCATTGAGAAGATGCCGCTGCTCCCCGGCATCTTGATGATATTTTAGCCTGGGTGCGTTGCCGCCATGAACATGGCGAGGGCCGGCTACCCCAGGATGGCGTTGTACGGGAGGACGATGTGGGCCACGTCGAAGTCGATCATCTCGGTGCGGTAGTTGCGGAAGGTGACCCGGAGGCGCACCTACCCTAAAGGGGCGATGGAGCCTTGGGCCACCCCCGAGAAGGGCCTGGTGGGCGCAAGCTGGTCATAGGGCACCAGCAGCGTGTTGAAGGTTTCCACAGAGAGGACGTTGAGGCCGCGACATTGCTGATGGTGGGGGTGCACAACATGGGGATTGCACCAGTGGTAACCGTAGCCTTGGGGTGGTCCTTGGAGTCGAAGGTGATGTTGGTCGCCGGCCCCGTCTTACCCCGCGAGGCCTCAGGTCGGGGCTGAGCTGTGCCTGCCTGGCGGAGGAGCTGCTTGACGTGACGGCTGGATGCAGGTGCTTGCGATCCACCGAGGATGCAAGCGACCGTGCGAGGCCCGGGCGCTGCAAGACACGCAACGAGACGACCGCAAGGCCTTTTACGCGCTTTGAGTAGCGCGGCCTGGGGCGAGCGTGGGGGGTCGACGCCGTGGCGTAAGTAGGGGTCGAGGAAGCAGTGCGGCCGCTATGCTGTCCGGGGGGAGGCAGCGACAAGCTCTGCTTCTCTTGAGCAGCTCGGCCGGTGGCAGCGTGGGCTGCCGGAGAGATGGAGTGGCACGGGGCGCCACGGCCAACGGGCGCCGTCTGGGCGACGCGAGTGGCCCTACGTTGGGCATGAACCCGGCAGGCGTCGGCCATGGGAGCGACGGAGCTGAGACGGGGTGGAACCGGCAAAAGATTTCGACACGCCCCTACCTGGCGCGCAAAATGTCGGAATCGGGGCTCCGCAAAACCCAACAAGGTTCCAACACTGGGGCGTGTACGAAGATCTCAACCGGCCCAAAGTCCCAAGCCCGTCACGTACGGCCTAGCTGCGTCGCGTAAGCGTGAGCGAGGAAGAAGATGGACTCAGAGATTTACCCAGGTTCGGGCCACCTTGCGGTGTAATACTCTACTCCTGCTTTGTGATGGATTGGCCTCACGAGGAGGCTGTGGAAGAACTAGTACAGTGGTTGGGTGGCCTCGCGAGGGCTCTTGGCGATGATGAACTAGTGCGTCCAACCTGCCCTCTACGATGGGAGCTCGTCCCCCTTTATAGGGGCCACGGTCCTCTTCCCTTATTGCACAGGCGGGAAGGGATCCCACAACGGCCAAATTTGAAAGGGGACAAGAAGTACATCCTATGCTGACTAAAGGTGGTCTTCGCGTGCAAAGCTTCCGGGTGTGACGCAGTGGTGGGCTCGGCGATGACATCCGTCCTGCAGAGCTCATGGACTCGGTCCTCTTGCTCTAGGAAGGAAACCTTTGGGGTGTTCCTTGGGAACCCGCGCACGTCCTTGCCTCCTTATCACGAAAGAGGAAACCGTCCTCCTTCTGTGCCCGCTGTCGCCCACCTGGCTCTACCGTCAGAACCCACATCACCCCGTCCTCACAAGGCTGGCTTCTTGCATAGGAATCTCCTCTCCTCGGGATGCAGCTTGGGGGGATGCCACTTCTCCGCAGGTCTTGGTGTTTCTCTCCTCGCGAGGCGGGGGCTCTCATGAGGGCCTTGACTTGGGGGGTTTGTTGCTGGCCGTACCGGGCCCTCGAGGTGGGCCACGTGCTGGGCCACAGGAAGGCGGGTCTGGGTACTCCTGGTCCAAGAACACCGACAAAAATTGCTTTCAACTTCACAATAGGCAATTCCAAGGGTGTGTTCTTTTCGTCCTGTGTACAAAAGCAATTGAGATAATGAGCCGCCAAATAATTATAACCCGGCAATTCAAGTGAAAGCTATGAGTACATACCTAAGATGGCCATCAGCATCTCGTTTATCTGCTTCACCAGGGTGGCATAGTTTTACTTCGAAGGACCAAGTTTACCCTTTGCTTTTTCCGCACGCTTCAAGATGGCGGCGTTTTTACTACTAGGAAAATGGCTATAGCTAATATGGACATTAATGGCGCACCATGTATGTGGTGCGCCACTGCTATATAGCAGTGGCGCACCAGAATCAGGTGCGCCATTAATGTCCATATTACTAATGGCGCACCTGTTGTCTGGTGCGCCACTGCTAAGTTTGTCCTGTGCACACCCCTGTCCCCAGACTTATCAGTGGCGCACCGTGGTGTGGTAAACTAGTAATGGCGCACCACACAACGGTGCGCCACTACTAATTTTTTTTTTCAATTTATTTTTCCAAAACTAGTAATGGCGCACCTGGGTGTGGTGCGCCATTACTAGTTCTAACTAGTAATGGCGCACCACTCCATGGTGCGCCACTACTAAAATTTTTTTTTTCAATTTTTTTTTTCAAAACTACTAATGGCGCACCCACACCAGGTGCACCATTAGTAACCCTGGTTACTAATGGCGCATTCTTAGGAGGTGCGCCAATACTAGCCTGAGATCATCTAGATATTTTTGACAGCCACCTACCACACTCACTTTCCCCACTTCATTCTCTCCACCTCTACCAAGCTTGGTCTTGCCTGCCTCCTCCTCCTCACCTCATTTGCACCATAGATTCACCCAAATTAAGTGGTTAAATTTCCTTTTTTTGATAGGTAAGTAAGGGGAAAGCTTTCTTTATGTTGTAGATCTACTTTTTTCTCCCTCCAACGTACACACTTTTTATGGCCTAGATGTACACTTTTCTCATTGAGCTAGATCTACGTATGTTTGTGGTGTTGCATATGTTTTTGTTTGCAGGTACCGGTATTTGAAATGCGATAGTTGCCAATTTTTTGCCGGAATGTTGATTCATTTCCGTTTCGGCGAGAATCGGGCACTATGCATTCTTTTTGGTCCTATTTTTAGGCAAAGTCATGCCAAATTTTTTTTTGGTTCTAAAATATTGTTTTGCTCTACCCCGCAGGCGACCATGGTCCGCACGATGACCGAAGGCATCGTGAATAGGTTTTTGAGCTCCGCGAAGGCCGAGATGCTTAAAAAGAACGAGACGGAGATAAGATGTCCGTGTCGAAGATGCAAGCTGAAGAGCCTTATGGACCCGGATTCCAGACAGGTGCGGGACCACTTGCTCGTGCGTGGTTTCATGGATGGCTATTGGTGGCAAGGTGATGAAGATGATTATGAAGTCGTCCATGGGGGCCGGGCAAGAAATAAGGAAGGGCAGCAAGACAACAGCGGCGAGGGCGGGCGAGAAGACGAAGAATCTCCAGGACATGATCACGAAGTAGATGCAGGACACAGTCATCATGTAGAAGATGCCGGACATGATGATGAGGAAGATCAAGACGAAGGGCATGATCATGAAGATGAAGATGCCGGAGCAGACGACGATGGACCATCGATGGGCTGGGTGCAGGACCCTCATATTCAAGAGCTGCTTCTCAAGCAGACGGGTAACGCAAGAGCTGCCGCCCGAGAGAAAGCCAAGCTGGATCAACTGGAGATAGACGCGGTTACTCCATTGTATGAAGGATGCAGGCCCGAGGATACCCGCCTGAAACTAACGCTCATGGCTCTGGAGATGAAGGTAAAACACAAAATGACCGATGCATGCTTCGACGAGAACATGTCATTCTGGCACGAACGTCTTCCCAAGGGGAACAAGTGCCCGACCAGTTTTGAGGAGGCGAAGAAAATCGTGTGTCCTCTGGATTTACCACACGTGAAATACCATGTGTGCATGAACGATTGCATCATTTATCGGGACGAGCACGCGGAGTCTACCATATGTCCGGTGTGCAGCGTCACTCGATACAAGAAGAGGAAGAAAGCTCCTCGAAAAGTGGTGTGGTACTTTCCGATCACTCCTCGTCTGCAGCGGTATTTCGCGGACCCTAAGCTAGCAGAGCTCCTGCGTTGGCACGCGGATAGGAAGGAGAAGAAGCGAGAAGATGACGGAAATGATCCGGAGATAAATAAAAAAGACAAGATGCTGAGTCACCCTAAGGATGCGAGCCAGTGGCAAGCGTTGAACTTCGAACACCCAGAATTTGGGGACGATCCAAGGAACATCATGATGGGCGCGAGCACCGATGGAGTCAATTCGTTTGGCAGCCAGAGAAGCACACATAGCACCTGGCCTATGTTTGTGTGGATGTACAACCTTCCCCCCTGGATGTGCATGAAGAGGAAGTATATTCACATGAGTATGCTAATTGAAGGGCCGAAACAACCAGGGAACGACATCAATCTGTATCTGGGGCTGCTGAAAGAGGAGCTAGACACGCTGTGGAAAACGCCAGCCAATACGTGGGACGCCGCAGCGAAAGAATATTTCCCTATGAGAGCCGCACTGCTCACGACGGTGCACGACTATCTCGGTTACGGATATGTCGCGGGGCAGGTGGTCCACGGATTTTGTGCATGCGTCAGGTGCATGGATGACACAACGTATCGCCAGCTAGATAGAGATCCCGGGTCTTCGAAAACCGTGTTCATGGGACATCGAAGGTGGCTTCGCGACGATGACGCATGGAGAAAACGCAAGGATCTGTTCGATGGTGAAACCGAACCCCGAAGACCCCCACGTACGAGGAGCGGCGAGGAAATAGACGAGCTGTTGAAAAATTGGAAAGAGTGCCCACCGCCGGGAAAGAAGCGAAAGGCGCCAGAGACGCTGCTGAAGGTATGGAAAACGAGGTCTGTTTTCTGGGACTTGCCGTACTGGAAGATCCTCTGTGTGCCTCACAGCCTTGATGTCATGCATATCACGAAGAACGTGTGCGAGAGTCTGCTTGGTACCCTGCTCAACATGCCAGAGAGGACCAAAGATGGGCCGAAAGCAAGGGCAGACTTGCAATCAATGGGCATCAGGGAGGAGCTTCACGCAAAATGCCCTAATGATGATGATGATGATGATGAGGCGAAGGACACGGAAAGTCGTCGCAAATTTAACAGATCCAACTGCACAACCTTTTTTTAGAGTATTTATTTTAGACTATTTGGATATCCAGACTGAGGTGCGCCATTGTTATATGGTTATTTATGGCGCACCAGACTGAGGTGCGCCATTGTTATATGGTTATTTATGGCGCACCAGACTGAGGTGCGCCATTGTTATACCTGTGTATCGATAGGCCTGGGCTCACCCGACCGCCGTTACCCTCACTCTCTCATCTCCTCCCCGGCCCTGACCCTCCCCCGACCGCCGCTCTCCCCTCCGCTGCCAGGCTCGTCTTCCCGCCGTCCACCTGAGAGCCGCCGCCACCGGTTCGTCGACGTCCCCTCCCCACGGTGAGCAGCCGCCTCCCATCCTCCCGTCCCGTGTTCCTGTTCGCCGCCGTAGTCCGCCCCATCCCCACACGTGACCCCGACCGCCGCCGCCGTTGAAGAAACCCCCGCCCCGCCCACCAACCCCCGCCCCGTCGTGGATGCCATAGGCGTGGTCATCCACGAGCAGGCCGCCGCCGCCCGCCCTTCCTCCTCGATGCGCAGGTCACCTCGTTCCTCCACCTCTCCGTTCCCACCGCCAAGGTTGCGGGGCCGCCTTTCCCCGGGAGCTCCAAGAGCTCAAGGCTGGCCGACCTCTCCCCGCCCCTCCCCTCCCCTCCCCGTGAGCCACACCACTAATCTTTACCTATCACTGTTTCTCTTTTCCTCTGTTTTCACTCTGTCATGTGCATGCCATATGTTCGACAGAATGCCTACGAGTAATTCCATCGCTGTGTGTCAACTGATTATTGTGTTTTCGTTTATTTAGCACGAGCCACCATCTCTCTCTCTCTCTCTCTCTCTCTCTCTCACCTCTCATTTTGTTCGAGCAGGCTACAAAGTGGAAGCTGTGGCGGAGTTTGCAGAGGTGGAAGAGGAAACAGAAGAGGTGGTTGTTCACCGAGGTGCCCACGGCAAGCTGTTCACCGAGGTGCCCAAGAACAAGCAGATCACCCTCTCCGTCCTCTCCCAGGTAATAATCTTCTGCATCTCCTTGTTTGTGCTACCTGTCAAGATTTAGAGCATGCTGCTGTTATGGGGGAATCAAGAGCAGTTTGTACAAGAACACACCCGTGTGCTCTAAGCCTCTGCATATGTGAGAACATTCCAATTATTGGCTAATGAATTAATCGTGTGCTCTATTGGGCACCGGTTATGGGGGAGGCTGATTGCCACAATGTGTTGATTTCGATGATGCAGTTTTGATTTAGTTTGTTGGTTCCTTGCTCTAGTTCTTGTAAGCTGAAAATCTTCATACTTTCTGCAGTATCTTTGTTTGAAGATACCAACTGTTGTGAAAGTAATTCATGATTTACTAGTTTGTATCAGTTTTTTCATTCATTTTTCTCCTATATTTCTGATTAGCCTAATGGCTGATGCTTTCAGTTTGAGGCACAACTTGACTCAAAACTGAATAATGCAGTAGTATATTGTCTTTGTATGTCCTGTTATATCCTCCAGTAATCTTGACTCAAAACATATAGTGCCAGTAATCTTAGGTATCTCCATGCAAATATCCAGTGATTCACTGTAATTATCTCCCTCCAAGTATTTTTCTTCTTTTCATGTAATTCACTGTTACTGGGCAATGTGATACGTATCTCCTTGCAAATGCCCACCCAATATATTTGTCCAGAAGTGTGATGTTTTTCCTGTTTTTTGAATTTTCTGTGCAGAGAGCTGCTGCGATCATTCTTCAGGAAGAGTGTTGGCCTTGGCTTCAAGACCCCAAGGGTGCCACTGAACATAGTTCATCCGCTGATCTTGGTCTACAGTAGCATTCTTTGTGGTAATTTTGGAGCAGCACATCTATCTTGCACTACTAATGCATTATGGTGTTATCTGGATGTATAAACAATATTCCAGTGGTTATAGAGCAATTACTCTTGGCACTTGTGTAGTGCTGGTGGTGTTGTTGTTCATGTTCTTTATCTGATGATAAGAACAGATGATGCTGCAGTTGCTCTTTTATTATCCTATGATGTTGGTCTGAGGCCTCCTGTTCATGGCACAAAACATGCATGCTTGTCTTGTACTCCTACATTTTGTGCAGGGATTTGTGCCCGTTATCGCCGAAATGTTGATTCATTTCCGTTTCGGCGAAAAACGGGCACTTCTAGATCAAGAAAATAGCAAAGGTCATGCCGAATTTTTCCTAGAAGTAGCTTATTAGATTTTGTCGTGACCACATGATTATTGCTCTTGGCTCCATATGCTTTTTGTTAAACTTCCTCATAAAGCACATAACTTTGAACAATACAATGAAATCAGTAGAAGCATCACATGATATGATTGTTCATGGTGGCAGCACAAAGCATATTGAAGGAATAACCTAGCTGCAGCTATACAATACTGTCATTGTAGTAGCATTCCCAATTTTTTATATTCCTATATTCCGAACACTCGTTAAAATTATGTCAAAAATGACAGAATTTTGTGAACTGGAGGGAGTAACCGGCCACTCCAACAAGGTTAAACACCACACACACACTTAACCAGCAAATGCTCCCTCCGCTACAATAAATAAACTACTACAAGCAACTAACCAGCAAATGCTCCCTCCGCTACTATAAATAAATATCATCCCTCTCAATTCTTCTTTCAGTACAGAATTTCCATCCCTGCTCTTGTCTCAACAAAACTAACGCACACATAACTAAGCAACTTCCTCCTACAAGCCTTCTTCTTCCTTCCTGTGCATGCAGACTTTAAAAAACAAACACTATACATATGTGCAAGAGGCTCCAGGCCGTCTGTCTAATGGGAGAAAGCAAGCAAACTATACTGTACATATATAACCCCTAGGACGCATAATGGGAGATAGCAAGCAAACTATGGAAATTATGAATAATCAGATTCTTCACATGTATCTTGGTAGAACTGCCTCATCACGCTGACAAAGATTATTAGCTACTAGTATTAATTGTAGATCACCATGGCACTAATTATTAGCCATTTTTTCCTATTTAGAGCGAACATGGCCGACAACGATGAGGCCGGTGGTTCGGGCAAGCCATTCTGGAGGCTGTCCCAAGAGATGGCGGAAGAACCTCACCGCTACGAGGACGCCGCGGAAGACACCGATCCCGACTACACAACCCCTAGTGGCGTCGGGGATGACACCACTGATGGTGCCGCCGGGGATGCCACCACTGATGATGGCAGCGAACGCACAAATGGCAGCCAACCGAAGAGGCAACGGAAGGACCGGTGCCCGATCGTGCTCGGCACCGTCAAGGAGGAATTTACTGAAGTGTCCTCCACTGGGCATCCAACGGCGCCCAAAGAATTAGTCGATGGGTACGCGGGACAACTCGGGTGCATTCTCCGGAGCACCGTCTCGATCAACACCGAGAACCTAAGGCATCGTGACCGAGGGAATTTGCGCAACCTCCTCTTCACGAAGCATACCTCGAAGGCGTCATCCTGGCGAACCAGGATAAGGATAACTTCCTCGTGCCTTACTTTTCCGAGTAAGTCATCCCCTCACCGCCCCGTAACATATGATTTCTTAGATTTCGATCGTTCTTTTTTTTTCTAACATTCCGTGTTTTGTGCAGTGACACACATTGCACACTCATCCTCTTAAGCCCGAAATATTCCACGGCCACGTATTTCGACTCGGACCGTCAGTCGAAGAAAGACTACACAAATATCAAGAAAGTTCTTGATGATGCTCTCCCCGGCTACGCCAAATCTGGAGGCACCTTCAGGAGGCCACTTTGTAGGTACGGCAAGCACGTGTTCACGCACGTAACGACGTTCCCCTGCGTCAAGCAGCCGCCTGGCAGTCAGAAGGATGCCTACTACGCCCTCCATCACATGCGGGCGATCGTACGGAACCATCATCAGCGTATGCTACCAAATGAGCTCAAAGAATGGGCCGCACGCTTGTCGGCAATCCAGGACGAGGACATCAGACAAGAATTCTTTCGCATCCAGTCGGAGTTAGCGGAAATCATCTATGAAGATGTCCTTCGTACCTCGGGGCAGTTCTACCTCAACTATCAACCGTCCAACAGTGAAATAGAAACAACGCTACAAATGCAGGCTGACAACGACCGCACATTCATGACCATCACGAAAGACGGCAGCTTCATCCACGCTCCGGTCCCTGAGTCGAGTCGAAAGTATTGATGCTATGTAGTTCTGAAATATCGATTAGCTCATGTTGTAATTAAACTTTAATGAACTTGTATGTCTCTTCAGTTTGGACAGTCGTTCAACTTATATGTAATCGATGCTATTTATTAGTAGGACCATGAACCGTGCTATTAATGTGTTGCTTTTCTCTTCCGATCCTTTTGTTGCATACTCATATATTGCTTATATATTATCTGTGAATTGCTACTAACATTTTGTTTGTCTAGTGCATAGAGATGCCGTCGTATGTCGTGTACAAGGGTAAGGTTCCCGGAGTCTACGACGACTGGGAGGAGTGTCGGAAACAGGTTCACCGTTTCAGCGGGAACAGTTACAAAGGATACACCACTAGGGTGGAGGCGGAAGCTAGATACACGCGCTATCTAGCGGGAGAGAGGAGGGAGCGGAGGAGGAACCGGATGAAGACCAGTTTCATCGCGATGATGCTCATCGTGACCGCAGCTCTCTTCTATGTGATGGTAGTTTAGATGATATCGACTTTGTAATGTGACGACAAACTCGCTACTCGGTCTCGAGACCTAAACTTGTCTAATATTTGAACTTTGTTCGCTATTTCGAATTCGGAGACAAATGTGATGAATTGTATTATGTCCTGTTTATACTTGACTAACTGTGGTGCTGTATTGTATTGTATATTCTGTGTTGTATAATTAATATATTCTGTGCTGTGCAAATATCAGAAAAGCAAAAAATAAAAAAATCCTATAATTCATAGTAGTGGCGCACCTGCCAGCACATTAGTGGCGCACCGTGCAAAATATCAGTGGCGCACCTATAAATACATCAGTGGCGCACCTGTTGGTTACCAGGGCCACCTCATCTGCATTAGTAGTGGCGCACCAGTAGCCATAGTAATGGCGCACTACAGGTGCGCCACTGTTATACTGAATACTAATGGCGCACCAGGGGTGCGCCATTAGTATTTCTTATTAGTGGCGTGGTAATAGTGGCGCACCTATGGTGCGCCATTAATACCCAAAATGGTGCGCCACTAATGTGCTTTTTTCTAGTAGTGTTTCTTCTTCAAATATTTTTATAGCCTGCTCAAGACGATCGTGCGCTTGACGTGCAGAATCTTCAAAACGAGCTGCCGTAAGATCGGCTTCAACCTTCAACTTCATCTATTCTTTAAGGCGTTTCGGCAGTTTCATAGCCACATATTCAACATCTTCAACATATCCCTGATAGGCATACAAGTGTTATCAATAACTATTTCTACAAAAGCCTCAAGCCGCCTTACAAAAGGCGGCTCGACCCCTGGGGGCTATGGCACTTCAAACTTATTTTCATACGATCAAAAGTCCCATGCGGTTGTAAACAATCGACACATCACTTGGGGGCTAATGTGCCAAAGTTTCAAGTCACAAACAATTACAAGACCAGGCTATTTCACAGAAATAAGCCGGCCCTGGGGGCTACATGATTTCAGGCTTACAAATACTAGCGTATACTTCTTATGACAAAAGACCTGGCTAACTCAATAAGATAAGGCGGCCCTTGGGGGCTACATCAATGTTCTATTTTTTCTACTCAAAGTATAAAGTACCAAGTCGTTATGGTCATATCAAGTCGGTCCCTGGGGGCTACAACTACCGTTCAATATACCTACTTGGGAGAACCAGCTTACCATTTTCATAATAAGTTGGTCCTTGGGGGCTGAAGACATTATATAAAGACGGAATGGTTAAAGCAAAGAATCTTACCTCATATTTCTCCTTGAGAGCATTGATCAAATTCATCTCAATTTCCCGTCTCTCAGACTACCGGGTTAAGTACTGCTGGTGGATATCTTCAACACCAAGCGCAGACAGATCTGGAATTTCCAGTTTGGCTTTTCCCTTGTTTAGGTTCACCGGCTCATCCTTGGCTATAACTTTCGCTAAGGAGGTGGAAACGATAGGAGCCTGGAAGCCCTCCTTGACAATAACAATGTCCGAATCGTTCTGGTCAGCCGGCGGAATGGGATCATCTACATGAGCAGCCGGACTGGAAGGACGCATCGGGCTTGGCAAATGAGCAGATAAGATGACGGAGGCGCCTTGGGCATCCATTGGTGTATCCATGGAAACCGGCTCATCCGGCCTTGGCACCTCAATGTCAGCCACCGGCTAAACCATGGTATCTGGATTGTTCTCTCCAGATGGATCAGTGGCTGTCCTTTCAGGCGGTGGGTTTGGGATGTCTTGGCTTGCAGCACCGGAGGTTGACCCGGCAACACGACTCGACACAATACCTTTGGCCCTATAGTTGCCAGTAGTCAAGTGTTACACTAAGAAAAAAAGCAGTTCAAAAGTCAAATGTACAAAAAATTGTGCAAGTTCAGAAACTTACCCGCGATTGACGTTAAAAGCGGGAAGCAGTGTTGCAGACGAGTCGCCTGAAGACGGAGAAGATTCCTGATAAAGTGAGTGTGAAGGGCTAAGAGGTTGTTTAAACAGACCGGCTCTTGGACGGGAATTGGTTGGAGTATGTGGCACCTCAAGGCGTGGTTTGTGAGCCGGTGGTGCGTGAGACATGATAGGGTCTAGATCACCCGAATCACTTCGGGTTTTGCGTTTTGATTGACCGGCAAATTGAGCTTTCTTCAAAAGAAAATCGGGAGCTAAGTGAGTGTTTGGATGTGACAGTTTAAACTTTCGGACGGTTCGTCTTGGTTTTGTGGCAACAAATGTTTCTGAGGAATTGTAGGAGATTGGAATTACCTCAATGTTGCCGGCTTGACTAGATTCCGAGGTGCCCTGACAAGAAGGCACGTCAGCAAGTTCAATAAACAAGCGGCCAAGAGAGTCAAGTTCTACCTCAGATTGATCCCCCGAAGATGATTCAAGAGGCGGGTCATCTCTTTGACCTGATGAAGGAACAGGGATCTGAGGTGTGACCTTCCAGAAGCTAGAGTTATCCTGCAGCAATCTAAAGCATATGATGAGAATGGCGGGTTAAAATAAAATTAACGAAGGAAGAAAATATACATGTCAAGGAAAATCAAATACCGGAGGAGGCGGATTCTGTAGATAGAACGGACCCAAGCCGGTGACACTACACTTCTACCTTGAGTCAGAGAAGAATCTTTTTGTTTCCTTGTTGAGGGCATCGTCGGATAATCCTCACTGGAAAAACATTGAGCGTCGGTCGGGTCGCTCGGGTAGTCACACATCAAGCCGCCCCTCACGCTGATAAGCTGGATCCGCCACTTCAGCCAACAGCAGATCAGATCAATCCCGGTCAAGTCGTGCGTGGTTAGGGCCCTTAACTTTGTGCGAAGGGATGCAATCAGGTCCCTTTCTTCTGTCGTTGGCCAACCCGGAAATTCTGCATTGCTTCCAAGCCGTTGCATCCTGTAACCCGGCAGATGATTTTCTCCTGTAGGGGCAGTGTTTTTGCAGTTGAACCAGGTCTTGTTCCATCCCTTCGGATGACTCACCAATTTTGAATCGGGAAAAGGGATGTTCTTTCTTTTCTGAATAGATATTCCACCAAGTTCACAGGCACCACCGTTCTTGGTCTCAGTTTGGCGATTCAGATAGAAAAATTCCCTAAAAGGGTCACGGACGGCTCAATCTGGAGATAAACCTCGCACAGAACATGGAATTGACAGATATTGGTCATTAAATTAGGACCAATATCCTGAGGACAGAGGTTGAAGAATTGCAGAAGGTCCCTGAAGAACTTTGAGCCGGGAGGTCAAAAACCCCTACGTTGGTGATCAGAAAAGATGACGACTTCTCCTTGTCGAGGCTGCGGATAAGGCTCTTCCTTGGGAGCACGCCATTCTATTTCTTTCCGAGTCGGCAGGAAACCTTGGCTCACAAGGTTCTCCAAAGTGAGTTTGGAATCTTGGGTCCTGACCCAGTTGTAGACTTTGGAGTTCTTAGGGGTCATGGCGTGTTATAAGGCAACTACAAGGGAGATATGGAAAATAAGCCGGTGCATATTATAAGCCGCCAATTACGGTTATTATTCACAGGCGATACAAATTAAGTTTCTATAGACAGACGTTTAAGCCGGCAATAATCAGTAGAAAGACGTAAAGCCGGGAAAATCAAGTAAAGGAGTACGAAGGTATATCATATCTCCACGGGACTTAGCAAAAATTATGCACAAACAGGTTTCTACAGAGATGTTCACTGAGATGGATCTAAATAAACACAGAAAAGGAGAGGTAAATGTGCTCTAACTGGTGGAGGAACCGAACTGAGGCATTCGAAAGTGTCCTTCAAGGGCTCGTTTCAGATCTATTTGCAAAAAATAAAATGCGGAGACCACAACAAAACCGCGAATGATAAAGGAATGAGAAAATTATGGATCTATAAGCGACTGCTCAGATGAACGCAATGAATACAATACGAACACTGGAAGAATCAAACCCTAATGGGAAGCAAGGCATACTAGATCTTGTTGAAGGCAAAATTGGGATAGTCGCGTCTGCTTCGGCGATTGCGAAGAGATCCGGTGGCGTAGGCGGCACGGTTCGGAGGTCCCGACGTGGTCCTCGAAGCTCCAGTGGTGCTCGGCTGAGAAGAGAAGGGCAAGGAAGAAGAAGAAGCGGTGCTCGGTTGTCGTAATGTTGTTTACTCGCGGATGTTCCCTCGAGCATACATCATTATATCCTTTGGTCTGACCAATGCTATCACCTTGTTCACATAGTTATGGACTTCCATCTTCATGGAAACCTCGAGGGACTATTGTTGAGCCCATCGACAACATTGTTTATCCTCTCGATGATTCATGATGAACATAAAGCTAGTGTTGGAAACTTTGTCGACAATATTTTCATGTCTCGTCCATGAAATATATGTTAGGTGTAAGAAGTGACTCCCTCTCAGTTCACGTGTACTTGATGCAAGTTGCCACCATGAATTCGAGAAAGTTATTTGGCTTCATTTGGAATCATCCCAAGACAGTCATGCACGTGCGAAGTATTCTATGGTTTGTAGACTGATCATCTCCATTCCATATGTAATTCCTAGCACACCAAGCCACTGATTGACTTGTTCAAGGAGAAGAAGTTCCTTCTTAAGAGCAAGACTTATGCAAGGACTTCGATATCCTAAATATGGTTCCCAAACCAGAGCTCAGTAGTGTTTTGTTGTAATACTTCTACGTGATCATGCTTGTCTTGGACAGTATGTTCACATGTGCCTTGCAATCCAGCTCATGTTTTGGAGCTGGCTTCTGTGGTTCATTTCCTGAGAATCTCGCAACATTATCTCGTTGATCTGTGTTGCAAACCTTCCTCTTCACACATGCTCAGTCTGAAACATCTGTCCCCAACCAGTTCTGAATCTCGGGCAGATATGATGGTTGGAACATTTCCCTAGAATTATGATATTGGTCTCTATGTAACCCGGAAAGGTGATGTCGTGGCTAACACACCTAGCCGGAAGACCTATTATTATGGTATCTTGTATCAGCAACATTAGCCACTTCCCCATGAGGACCTTGTATGACTTGTTCTAAAGTTATTCCTCATGGACCCTTGGAACCGCCGAAGTCCGACCTTTACTTGACGTTCTAGATACCAGACATTATCTATAATCGGGGTATGCTAGTACAACAAGGAGAACATTAGAAGCGGAGTGCTAAATGTCTCTCGGTCGATCATCCAGATTTCATTCCCTTGGCATAGCTAAGGTGAAATCTGAGAAAGTGTTGTCTTCCTTTGCATCTGCATCCTCCATGATTATTCATCATGGTAGTATGATGTGTTGCCAAGATCCTTGGCATGGATGTTGGTAAAACCGTGATGAATATGGAAATCCTCAAGTTCCTGAGAGAACGCTCAGACACTGGGTTATACCCTCGGTATCAATTGGAAAGTGCCTTCCGTTTGCCGAGTTGTCCTATAACTCTAGTTTTCTTCCAACTGAGTATGCCATCCTTTTGAATTCCTTCAAACGATCGTTTGTGAATTGCCTTAGGCTGGTATGAAGAGTTTCAATGATCTATGTATCAAAAGTAATTCTTTTTGCAACTTAAGGAAATAACTCTATGAGTCACCTCCCTAAGGTGTTCCGTTATGGTAAGAAGGGCAATTGACTCCTTGCTACTTTGAAACCTTATCACCATATGTTTTGGCATGGAATTGTTGCCTACCAATTGAACCTTCGTCTTGTGTTCTTCCGGTGCCCTGATGTGTGTTTTGAGTCTCAGCTCGAGAGATCTTTTTACGTCTCACTCCATGAGTTGATCATGAGTTGTTAGATCTTCGAGAAGATTGACTCTAGTAGAGTTTTTCTTTCTTCTGTTGTCGTGTTGGGTGAAGCTTCCAAAGCAAAGATGTTAAGATCAACATGATGCAATGAATCATCATCTATGAGGAGGGCACTTGGATCATGAAGATTGTGCTAGTTAGTGTCCCCCTTCCCTCATACCCTACGCCTGAATCTCGGGACGAGATACTAGTTTGCTGGGGGTGAGTTGTCACAGTCCTAGCTTAGTCATTGCCTGTTATTGCATAATCATCCACGCATCATGTTTAATTTTCAAATGAAACCTGAAATGGGGATTGATAAACCCTGGCACCTGATGATATTCAACTAGGTTCAAATAAAATAATTTTCAATGAATCCAAAATGCCCTGCAAAAATGTCCACCATGTCTGATAAATATTGGCAACAACATATGAAAGGTGAACTATATTTTCACAACCTCTTTTGCATTTTAAATAATCCAGCAAAGTGGCTAAAAATGTCAAATAAAGCACTATAAATATTTTAGTTGCTTCAAATATTCTGAAACTTTTTGTGGGACATAGAAATATTCCAAGATATACCCCCAGAAACTATTTCAGGGTTTTTGGATCTATGATTTTGCCCAAACAAAATAAAACAAAGAGCAGAAAATCGAAAACAGAACTAATTTAGAAAAAGAGAGTTACCTAGGCTTACCTTGCGGAAGAGGCCCAGCCCACTCGGGGCTGGACCGTCTTCTTCCTCATGCCAATAGGCAGAGGCAAGGCTGGCCACGACGCCTGGCGGCCGTAGCCACGCACCAGCCCGCCTGGCCATCGCAGGCCAGTGCGACGGCAGGGATAGACCCCCCTCTGCTGTCTGCATCCCTCTGACTGTCTTGCCATTCGCCCCTCGCCTCTAGCTCGCTGTCCTCCTCCATGGCCGATCCCGCTGTGAGCTCGCCGATGCCGTTCACCGTAGCCATCGTCCTCCTCTCGCCTCTTAGCCATGTGCAGAAGCTCCGCCGCCGAGCACTTCATCTCCAAGCCGAAGGAAAGGAGCCGGAGAGCTCTGGTTCATCGCCAGCGTCGTCGTCTTCGTCGCCGATGCCCCGAGATCCTCACCGTCGATTCATTGCAGCCGAAGCGCCCCCGACCTCGCCGTCAGCTCCAAACGACTCCCCGTGAGCTCTTGAGTCATTACCCTCTCTCCCCATCATCGATTTCTCGCTGTAACGACGATGCCCGCGAGTCCCGAGCTCCGCTGCCACCATGCCCACCTAGCTCCCGTGTCCCGAGCGCCCCCGTCCAAACCCATTGCACTAGCGTGCTCCTGGCGACCCAGGAAGCCACAGAGCCCTACGGAGAGCCTCCCCATGCTCTGCAGCATCGCCCGCGTCATTTTCGTATACCGGCCGCCGCCAACCTCATCGCCGGTGATGTTTCTGGTGACCCCCAGCGTCCAGCTGCACTACCCCTCGATGCGGAAGACCAAGGGCTATGCCCTGGTGCCCTTAGCTCGCCAAACCGACGCTGCTAGCACCGCTCCAGCGTGCCTCCGCCGTCGCTGATGGTCACCGGCGTCTAGCGCCGACGGTGTCGATGTGGCGTCAGCTTAATTAGGGCCTAGCCTCGTTTAATTAGCACCATGGGATATTGACAAGGCGGCCCCACATTTTAAATAACCCGGTTTAACTTAATTAAATCATTGTTAAACAAAGAGACACCGACATGCGGGCCCCCCACGTCAGGTTTGACCTGGACCGTCCCGGTTGACCGATGATGTCAGCCTGACGCATTAAAGCTTTTCTAGAATTTAAAATAATCAGAAATGACTTACATTTCAGAAATATTCAAAACTTCTAAAAATCATAGAAATTCAACCGTAACTCCAATGAAAATAATTTATATATGAAAAATGATCAGAAAAATCCAATGAATCTATTTATGCCATGTTCATGCATGTTTGAGCAAGTTAACATCACCAACTAGGTCATTTCATGATTAGGACAAATTTGATAAATAGTTTGGAGTTGGAATTTGATGCCTATTTGAATTCCAGTTATATTGATATGGCTAAATATTGTACTAGGTGATTTCAGAACCTTAACATGCCATATCATACATCATGTTTGTTGCATCACATTGATTGTGTTCCTTCTTGTTTCTCGGTGTTGTTCCTTCTCGGTAGACGATGGTTCCGACGTTATGATCATTAACACTAATGAAGAGAAGTAATATCTTCAGAACTGTCAGGCAAGCAACCTCCCCTTGAGAATACTGATATGAACACACTCTCTCGCTCCTGCTCTCTTTTACTGCATTAGGAGAATAACGATTCAACTGTTACAAGTTCTCGGTAGTTGAACCTATTCCTTTGCATGACCTGTCTTTGTCACAGTAAATAGTTGAAACCACTTAGCATGAGTAGCAACTGCTTGAGCCTTGTTGTCCTTACTCATCCATGCTTGCTTACTGTGCCTGCTATGCTTAGAGTCATGTCGGGTATGATCCATCTGGGTGATGAATCGGAATGGTAATGTTCATGTCCTACCGTGTGAGAGTTAAGTGTGTGAATCCGTTTTGGTAAAGGTAGCGATGAGAGGCCATGTAGGAGTACATGGTGGGTTGTCTCATTGGGACCGTCCTTAAGAACTGAGTTCTGTGTATGTTATCCAAGACAAGATACTACCATGCATTGGGCCCGAAACCAATGGACCCTCTCAACTTATTAATTGCCTTGATCTCTGTCTAGGAGTTGCAACTAGTTTCTGGTGTTTGTAGGATGTGCTAGTGGCCGTGCATAGCGCTGACCGGAGGGGTAGGCTATGGCGCGGTAGATGCACCTGTGGCCGGGTGTACCAAGCGTAGAACCATCCGTCGAGGTGGGCTTGGGAACCCTGCACACATCGTTTGGGGCCGTAATGGAAACTTCGGCCCGACTTCCTTGCGGGTTCAGTCTTAATTAGGGGATAAACCTGGACTAGAGTCTTGTGTGGTTAACGGTCGTGGCCGACTCCCTCGCTGGGCTTCCGCTTGAAGGTTGCCGAGGTGCCTTTTTTACGTGCACATGGAGGTAAGTGGCGGGAGCGTGTGTGAAGAAGTATACCCCAGCAGGGTGATTTAATTTGTTCGAATAGCCATGTCCTCGGATATGGACTACTTTGAAACTTATGTGGATCATAGACAATTAAATGGATACTTCTAAAATGCGCAAGATAAGTGTGAGTGCTATGGATGGCCTTCTCGTAGGGAGACGGAAGTGGATTCATAGTGGTTTATTGATTTGGTGAATATGTGGACTCGTGTGCGCTATTCCACCTCAAAGATAATACTTGTAGTCGTAGTACAAGTTAGCCAAGAGTCAAAGCTGGCTTGCTGCAATACACTCCACAACCCCCTTTGTTGACAATGGTGCATATGTAGATAGTTCTGATATAAGTCTTGTTGAGTACCTTTGTACTCACGGTTGCTTAATTTTTGTTTTGCAGAGGAGACATCAATCTCATTAGTGATTCTTACAACGTGAAGTTCAGCATTGATCAGATTAGCTTGGGAATCCCGGACAGAGGTCTGGCTCCTATGGTAGGGTCGTTGTAGCTTTTCAGGCTCTTCCAGCTGCTTTTAGTAGATGTCTGTACCTAGACATGTAACTTTCGCTTTTTGTTTGTATGCTCTGAATGATGGGTCATGTGACCCCCTGCTTGTAACATTATACTATGTTGGCTCCTCGGAGCCTTCTAAATAAATGTTATGTTGTAGAGTTTTGTTGTGATGCCATGTTGTATCTACGCATATCGTGCATAATGTGTGTATGGTTGAAATGCATTGGTATGTGTGGGATTCGACACCTAGCTGTATACCTTTAGTAGCCCGCTTTACGGGGAAATGCCTGTTTGTGCTTCCATCGATCCTTGGTAGCTTGCTACTGCTCCGGACACATTGTTTGACCGGCGTGTATCCTTCTTTGCTGTTGTGTCTTGCCCTACGGGGAAATGTCTCGCAGTGTAATGGAGTCCATGTAGCTTTCTACGACTCGTCTACACACGTTGATGACCGACATCGGCATTGCTGGGTTACATATGCCTGTCCCTGTAAGGTTGTGCCACTTGGGTCTATAACTAGTCATGTCGACCCGGGTTCTTTGACATATGATTGCTAGCGACATATTCATATACGTGAGCCAAAAGGCGCAAATGGTCCCGGCCAAGGTAAGGTGGCAGCCGTGGGGATTACCGTGCGTGAGGCCGCAATGTGATATGATGTGTTACATGCTAGACTCAAATGGCTTAGGATCGGGGTCCCGTCATAGGAGCTGTTACCGACTATCGACTCGAGTCGTGTCCATGTGTACGTGAACCTATAGGGTCGCGCGCTAAAGGGATTGCAGCCCATTCGGATTGGATCCGAATGGAAAATGGAACTAGACTCATTGTGGGCCTCACCTCGGAGGTCTATATAGAGGGGAATGGGCGCACCTTTCAGGATTGATCATTTTCTCCCCTCGAGAGGCACCGCCACTCCCCACGCCACCATGCCGTGCGATCGGACCTAGCAATCCGCCGCCCGACGCTGCCCCCATACATGTGGATACCTTGGAGGCATCGTATCTATGGTGCTTGGACGAACCATTCGAGGGATCCGCGAGGAGCAGTTCATGGGAGATCATTGCTCGTGGGAGATCGGCTACTGGAGGAGGAGACGAATCGGCTGATCGACTACACGCATCACCAACTCTACTTCCACTGTGGTGACTGCGCGTTTAGTAGTAAACCCGATCCCGTGATCCATTTCCAGCAGCATGTTCTTGTTTTTTGGAAGGATATTCTGGTTTCTCTCAAATACCTCTGTCACAATCTAATCTAGAGAAAACCACCTTTACTTGCCCTTTTGGAACCAATGCTTATAGATGTATGCCTTTTGGTTTATGCAATGCACCTGCTACCTTTCAAAGATTTATGACAGCTATATTCTCTTACTTTTGTGAAAAGATTGTGGAGGTTTTCAGGGATGATTTTTCCGTTTATGGGACTTCTTTTGATGACTGCTTAAGCAACCTTGATCGAGTTTTGCAGAGATGTGATCAAACTAATCTTTTCTTGAATTGGGAAAAGTGCCACTTTACGGTTAATGAAGGCATTGTCTTGGGGCATAAAATATCTGAACGAGGTATTGAGATGGATAAAGCTATAGTTGATGCAATTGAGAAAATGCCATGTCCTAAAGATATTAAAGGTATTCGAAGTTTCCTTGGTCATGCTGGTTTCTAAAGGAGGATCATTAAAGACTTCTCTAAAATTTCTAGGCCTCTCACTAATCTTTTGCAAAAGGATATTCCTTTTGTTTTTGATGATGATTGTGTGGAATCCTTTGAAACACTCAAGAAAGCCTTAACCTCTGGACCTATCGTTCAACCACCTGATTGGAACTTGCCTTTTGAAATTATGTGTGATGCTAGTGATTATGTTGTTGGTGCTGTTCTTGGACAAAGAGTTGATAAATTTTTTAATGTTATCCATTATGCCAGCAAAACTCTAGATAGTGCTCAATGAAATTATGCTACAACTGAAAAGAATTTTTAGCAGTTGTGTTTGCCTGTGATAAATTTAGATCCTATATTGTTGACTCCAAAGTAATTGTTCACACCGATCATGCTGCTATAAAATATCTTATGGAAAAGAAAGATTCTAAACCTAGACTTATTAGGTGGGTTCTCTTGCTTCAAGAATTTGAATTAAAGATCGTTGATAGGAAAGGAGCTGAGAACCCCGTAGCTGATAACTTTTCTAGGTTAGAAAATATTCTTGATGATCCACTACCTATGTATGATAGTTTTCCTGACGAACAGTTAGCTGCAATAAATGTTTCTCAATACACTCCTTGGTATGTTGATTATGCTAATTACATTGTCGCTAAATATATACCACCTAGCTTCACATACCAACAAAAGAAAAAATTCTTCTATGATTTAAGACATTACTTTTGGGATGACCCACATCTCTATAAAGAAGGAGTAGATGGTATTATTAGACGTTGTGTGCCTGAGCATGAACAGGAACAAATCCTACAGAAATGTCATTCCGAAGCTTATGGAGGACAACATGCGGGAGATAGAACTGCTCATAAGGTATTGCAATCTGGTTTTTATTGGCCTACTCTCTTCAAGGATGCCCGTAAGTTTGTCTTGTATTGTGATGAATGTCAAAGAATTGGTAATATCGGTAAGCGTCAGGAAATGCCTATGAATTATCCACTTAATGTTGAGCCATTTGACGTTTGGGGTTTTGATTATATGGGACCTTTTCCTTCCTCTAACGTGTACACTCATATTTTGGTTGCCGTTAATTATGTCGCTAAGTGGGTAGAAGCTATTCCAACTAGTAGTGCCGATCACCACACCTCCATTAAAATGCTTAAAGAGGTTATCTTTCCGAGGTTTGGAGTCCCTAGATACTTAATGACTGATGGTGGTTCACACTTTATTCATGGTGCTTTCCGTAAGATGCTTGCTAAATATGATGTTAACCATAGAATTGCATCACCCTATCATCCTCAATCTAGTTGTCAAGTTGAACTTAGCAATAGAGAAATAAAATTAATATTACAAAAAACTGTCTATATGATGCACTTTGGGCCTATAGAACAGCTTATAAAAATCCTATGGGTATGTCTCCATACAAAATGGTATATGGAAAAGCTTGTCATTTGCTTCTAGAATTAGAATATAAAGCATTTTGGGCAATTAAAGAACTCAACTATGATTTCAAACTTGCCGGTGAGAAGAAGCTATTTGATATTAGCTCACTAGATGAATGGAGAACCCAAGCCTATAAAAATGCCAGACTATTCAAAGAAAAAGTAAAAAGGTGGCATGACAAAAGAATCCAAATGGGAAGGACCTTATATTATCAAAGAGGTTTATCGTTCTGGAGCTACAAGATTAATAATGCCGAAGGTACTAACCTGAAGGTGGGCAATGGACAAAGAATTAAGCACTATATCTCAGGTACGCCTATTAATGTTGAAAGCAATGTTATCCAAACCATGACATCGGAGGAACACTCCAGAATTCGGAAAAATAGGAGGTATGTGATACGGTAAGTAAACGGACTCCGAAAAATCCGCAAATTTTTTTTTGTCAGTTTTGGAATATTAGAAAATTTTGGAATTTAAGAAATAAATCGGAAGGTGATCGAGGTGAGCACGATACACCAGGGCGCGCCAGCCCCCCTGGGCGCGCCCTGGTGGGTTGTGCCCACCACGGACACCTTCCCAACTCCGTTTTCCTTCCATATGCTGGTTTCCCAAGAATAAAAATTCTCTATATATACCCCCGCCAGTTTTCACGACCGCATCGCAGAAAAATCCTATGTTTTTGTCTCGTTACCGTTTTCCTATTAGATCTACCAGGCCACGCATCATGTCTTCTCCCTCCTCCAATAACATAGAAGAAGATGCCTGGCTAATGAAGATAGAGCTGAAGAGGGAGGAGCCAACAGAAGCTAACAGGGAATACAAGGGCAATGAGGTTGTGGAAGATAAGTCCCAGAAGGAGGGCAATCCATGCCAACAAAGGAGGGGGAAGAAGAAGATACCCTTCAACTATATTAAAGTCATCTCACCCCTATTGAAATTGAAGCTTTTAGAGCTTTCGAAGCGGTCCGTGTTCAGAATAAATTTCTCATTCGTTAAAATATTTTGCTAGAGGAGCACATCAATACCCTTCGGAGAGTCATCCGCAAATTGG
The DNA here is from genome assembly GCA_039707655.1 of Elymus sibiricus. Classification (NCBI taxonomy): domain Eukaryota; kingdom Viridiplantae; phylum Streptophyta; class Magnoliopsida; order Poales; family Poaceae; genus Elymus; species Elymus sibiricus. Next base: position 239,003,483 of record CM077667.1, on the reverse strand, counting down.
AGTACCTTTTGAGTCTGAAGTGTGACACCTCTACACCACCACCTTCTTCATCACCACCACCAAAGGAGACTTGAGCACACGGGTATGGGCACTCCCCTTGGCTTGAGGCAAGCTTGGGGGAGGTGCCCCGGTATCGTATCACCATCACTTTTATTCACCTTTACCTATTTTAGTTCCATCTTTAGTTTTCCTTTTATTTAGTTGAATAAAAGTTTAGCATGATCTATTTTCATGTGTTAGTTTCGCGGCCTATCTGTCAGTGAACTAGGAATGGGGTACCCAGTGCCCCTAACTTATGCACAGGCGGTAGTAGCACGACCCCACCAAACATCAACACAAGACAAAGGAGCCGCTCTACGTGAGCTCAAGAAGCGCATCAAGAAGATAGCATCGACAGCCAAGCCCCCGGCAGAGGCAGCCTACACTGGCTACCAACGCCGGCAAGCTCAATGCAACGGCCCAGGAGGGGCCCAAGGCGTGCCAGCCACGTCCCTGGTGCCTGCCGGGGGCCGAGGCACGCACATCTTCAAGAATACCCAGCAAGCCATCCCCCGGCAGGCGCGACCCGATCGGCCACCGCTCCACCGCATCGCAATGCCAGTCACTTGTCACTATGGTGTTGAGCCCTCAGGTGGCTAACTGGCTCTCGCTAAGCACGTGGGAACGCACCGGAAGACAGATTATGCCCAGTTGACACCCGTCCAGAGGCGTGTCAAGACACTAAGCAACAGCCAGCTAAGTGGTGGTAAGAGCCTGCCGGGGATGCATCCCCGCGCGCCACCTAGACTAGCAATCATGGTATTTTGTCCTAAATGCCTTAGTTCGGTATGATAGCTCTGTTAGTTATCTAATCGCTAGATAATGACTGTTTTGCCACTGTGGTTGCCCCTTGCCCTATAAAAGGAGGCCCAAGGCAACCTAGCTCAAGATTCGGACCTTTGGACACCTGTACTAGCGTAGTAGCTCACTCGAAGGCAACCCTTGCCGGGTTAGAGCGTTGCGCGTGCTTCGTGTTCCCTGAGATCAATCCACCAAAGCAGGAGTAGGGTTTTACGCTTCTCAGCGGCCCAAACCTGGGTAAAATCACCAGCGTGCCATCGTCGTGCTGTCCCACAGTCTCTGCTCTTTGTGCAACGTGACCTCCCCCTGCCGAACCACAAAGGGGCCTCTGGTCCCATAGGTGATCGTGTGCATCCGTGCCCTAACATCTTTGGCGCGCCGGGTAGGGAGGCGTGCTTCATTTGCACGAACCTGAGGCCGTGGCAGCACGTTGATCTTCATCGCCATCTTCTTCACCCATGGCTCCCAAGAAGAAGGCTGGCGCGACCGCGCTTCCCTCCACTTCGGAGACTCCCTCGCAGGCAACCGCGACCTCCATTGGCGTCGCGGCGACGACGAACGAGGTGGGCATTATGGGCGATGTGGCTGGCACAGGCGGCGCCACCGTCGCGTCTCCCGCGGCCGAAGCTAGAGCAAGGGACACCGGAGAGGAGCAACAACAACAACATCGTGGTGAGACCGCCCCTAGCGCCATGGAAGGGGAGAACAATCCGTGTCCGCCTCCATGCCACACTGGTGGCCACGGCCGCAGCAGCGGTGCCCATTCTGGGGGCGGCCGTGGCCGTCCAGCTGCGCATGTTTCAGGCGCGGCTGCTGGACAAGCGCCTCGCCCGGAGCAAGACGGATCGCCAAGCGGGACCATAGACCCACAGGCTCGACCTCCTCCATGTCAGACCACCTCGGCGACTGGTGCACGGCGACAAGGGCGCGGCGACGCTCCTCTTGGTTCCACCAAGAGTCGAGCGACGTCGCGGCCTCCTTAGCCATGCCAGCCACAGCAGCAGAAGCAATGGCGCGAGCTCAACTACTGTTGAACTTCCCGCCGGCGGCTGACAAGATGGACGAGTGGAGAGCCACCATCCATAGTTTGATCGGCTTCGTTGAAGCCAACAAATCGCAGCATGCAGAAATGTCTCGCGTGGAGGGGGCCGCGCCGACGGTGCAACCCCCTCCGCAACAACAGGCCCAGAGGCTGCCACAACAAGCTCTGCATGCAGACGAGCCTGGCGAGGCATCTATGGTCTCATCTGGCTCACACGATAATCGGGACCAGCGGCGTGTCCTGAACGACCGGCGGAGGGAAGACGCGCGCATCACCATCGAGTGGCGTCGGGAAGCACACCGCCAATCTGACAAGCGCAACGGCCCAGACGCTGGCGACCCCGCGCCCAATATTGGCGGGTACCTGCCTTACGAGGATGGGTGCCCTGCCTTCACTCGCGAGCTGCGATAGGTCCGTTGGCCATCGGCCCGAGCCTTCAAGTCTGAGCTGACGGAGAAATACGACGGGAAGCTAAACCCGGCAGAGTTTCTGGGCATCTACACGATTGCCGTTCAAGCCGCCGGAGGAAGAGATGAGTAGGTGCTCGCCAATTATTTCCCTTTGGCAATTAAGCCAAATGTGAGATCATGGCTGATGCACCTGCCCTAAAACTCTATCTCATCATGGGCTGATCTATGCAACGAGTTCATCGGCGCATTCACAGGTGGCCACCAAGAGCCAGGACAGCCTAGCGACCTACAAGTCCTTCCACAGAAGGAAGGAGAGACTCTGCGGAAATACATCCAGAGGTTTAGCCGAGTGCACCGCAACATCCCGGAGATACACCCCGCAGCCATGATTGCTGCGTTCCATTCGAACGTGCGCAACAGGAGGATGCGGGCCAAGATGAATGTGAAGCACCCCAAGACTGTCAACAAGCTATACACGTTGGTGGATAAGTGTGCTCGTGCTAAGGAAGGAAGGCGACTCCCCGGAGAGGAGGCTGGCGTCGAAGTCGACTCAGATGACGACGACGACGCCCCCGACTCAAAAGGGAGAAGCCGAAGGCGTAACAAGAAGCGTAAAGGGAAAGCAATGTTGGTTGTGGAGAGCTCTGGTAATCTCGCTGCCAGCAAGAAGGCCAAGGCCGAGACCCCCGGCAAGGGAGCTTCCGCGTGCGCTGATTGCCGGGAGGCCGCAGCAGCAGAGAAAACCAGAAAACCTGACGGGCCGTACAGCAAAATCCACCGCACCAAGGGCCATGATCTCCAAGAATGCCGCCAAGTTGAGCAGCTTGCTGATAAGCAGAAGGGTGAATACGAGAAGCGCGACAAGGAGAAGGGCCAAGATGGAGCTGCCGGGAAGAGTCGTGGTGGTAGAGGAGGCCGCGGCGGCAAGGCTCGCAGCAGAAGGAGAAACCTGCTAGAGGTCGTGTGAAGAAAGAAGGAGATAACATGAGTGATGATGAGGATGATGAAGGATCCAGTGATCAAGAGTTCTAGAAGGCAACTGAAGCCATGTGTGTTGACGGGGGTGCATCCTTGCATTCCTCTCACCGCCAGCTCAAGCAATGGGCACGTGAGATCAACGCTGTGAAGCAAGCTGCAGATTCCAGGAGGCCACTCAAATGGTGGAGCACGCCTATCATATTTAATGAAGAGGGTCATCCTGATCGCACCACTGCGGTCGGATGTTTGCCTATGTTGGTCACCCCAACAGTCCGCAACCTCAAAGTAACCAAGATGTTAGTTGACGGCGGGGCAGGGTTGAACTTGATTTCCCCTAAGGTGGTCGAAAGGCTGCAGATCCCTGACGGAGAGCTCAAGGCCATGAGTACGTTCCAAGGAGTCAACCCCGGCAGGAGCCGACCCAAGGGAAAGATCACTTTGCCTGTGACGTTTGGCGGGGAGTTGAACTACCGGACCGAGAAGGTGGTGTTTGATGTGGTTGAGCTCCCCCTTCCTTACAACGGAATTCTTGGTCGTCCAGCTCTGGCTAAATTCATGGCAGCATCCCACTATGCTTACAACACTTTGAAGATGCCAGGGCCCATAGGAATCATTTCCATCCTATCTGATAAGAAGGATGCAGTCATATGTGTGGACAAGATGTATCGAGACGCGGTAGCAGCTGAAGTCGCGGAAGCACCAGCTCACGCCAAGGAATCAAGCAAAGAGAAGAAGTCTAGCAAAGATGCCGGCAAGGACTCCGGGAAGCAGGCCTCTTCGGAGTGCGCTGTGCCCGTCGATGACCTGCCGGAGAGTTCCACTAGCAAGAGAGCCAAGGTCACCTTTCCTGCAACAAAGAGGACCCCGGCAGGGCAGGAAGGCACTGACGGTACGTTCACCATCAGCGCCGCCCTTACTGACAAATAGGAAAGCGCGCTCTTTGCCTTCCTGCGGGCGAATGTCGATGTGTTTGCCTGGCAACCATCTGACATCCCCGGTGTTCCCAGGGAGGTAATTGAGCGCCACCTTGCTGTCTGTCCCCATGCCAGGCCCGTCAAGTAGTAGGTTAGGAAGCAAGCCTTGGAGCGGCAGAAGTTCATTGCCGAGGAGATCAAGAAACTTGAAGCAGCTGGTTTGGTCAGAGGAGTGTTGCATCTGACATGGTTAGCCAACACGGTAGTGGCACGCAAGGCAAATGGGAAGTGGAGATTTTGCATTGATTTCACTGATTTAAACAAAGCATGCCCTAAGGACCCTTTTCCCTTGCCGCGCATCGACCATATTGTTGATTCCACTTTTGGGTGTGACTTGCTTTCCTTCTTGGACGCATACTCCGGATACCACCAGATATTCATGGCCAAGGAAGACGAGGAAAAAACCACGTTCATAACTCCGTGTGGCACGTACTGCTTTGTACGTATGCCTTTCGGGTTAAAGAGCGCTAGTTCTACCTTTGCAAGGGCCGTGCAGATTGGATTTGAACCTCAGTTGCACAGGAATGTTGAAGCTTACATGGATGACATAGTAGTCAAAACCAAGGATGAAGAAACTCTCATACAAGACTTGGAAGAGACCTTTGCCAACTTGCGCAAGATCAACTTGAAGCTCAACCCTGAGAAGTGTGTGTTTGGCGTCCCATCCGGCAAGCTGCTTGGGTTCTTTGTGTCTCAGCGAGGAATAGAAGCCAATCCCGACAAGATCAAAGCAATTGAGCAGATACAATCACCTAAGTCTGTCAAGGATGTAAGGTGCGTGGCCGGATGTGTTACCGCGTTGAGCAGGTTCATCTCCAAATGCGCTGAGCGCGCCTTGCCATTTTTTAAGGTTCTAAAAAAGGTCGGCCTGATGAAGTGGACCCCGGAAGCAGAAGCAGCGCTGCAGGACCTAAAGGCTTACCTTTCCTCCGCTCCCACCTTGGTCGCGGCTAAACCGCAAGAACCATTACTGCTATACTTGGCGGCAACGAATCAAGTGGTTAGTGCAGCACTGGTGGCGCAGCGAGAACTGGGTGAAGAAGCAGCTGCTGAGACTAACGTCACTGGAGGTGGAACCAAGACATCCGCGGCAGGGCCAGACATGAGCCAAGGGGAACTTAGACCAGCAAGCGAAGGCAGTTCCAAGGAAGTGGCGAAGAAGAAGGTGGTGCAGCGGCCAGTGTACTTTGTCAGCTCCTTGTTGCAAGGGGATAGGTCAAGGTACTCTAGAGTACAAAAGCTAATCTTCGGCCTTCTCATGGCCTCAAGGAAGCTGCGCCACTACTTCCAAGCCCACGAGATCACCGTTGTCACTCGCTTCCCGTTGCAGCGCATATTAAGGAACCCTGAGGCCACTGGTAGGATCGTTGAATGGGCGCTAGAGCTATCAAGTTTCGGTTTGAAGTATGATAGCACTTCCACGATCCAGAGCAGAGCATTGGCGGAATTCATTGCAGAATGGATGCCCACGCCAGATGAAGAGGTTCCCAAGACAGTCCTCCCCGGCAAGGAAGCACCTAAGGAATGGATTATTTACTTTGACGGTGCTTTCTCACTCCAGGGTGCCGGAGCAGGCATGCTCCTCGTCGCCCCCACCGGAGAGCACCTCAAGTATGTAGTCCAAATGCACTTTTCCCGGGAGGAGGCCATCAACAACACTGCTGAATATGAGGGACTCCTTGCCGGGCTCAGGATCGCGGTAGAGTTGGGAATTAAAAAGCTGATCATCCGAGGAGATTCTCAACTCGTGGTGAGACAAGTCAATAAAGACTATCAGAGTCCGTTGATGGAAGCATACGCGGAGGAAGTGAGAAAACTGGAGGAGCACTTTGATGGGTTACAAACAGAGCACGTACCGCGTGTGGAAAACAGCATCGCTGATCATGTGTCAAAGTGCGCTACGCAAAAGCTCCCTGTGGAACCAGGAACCTTTATACTCCACCTCAACCAGCCATCAGTATCCCCGTCAGCAATGACCAGGAAAAGAAGAAAACTGAACTCCGGCAAGCATTTCCCGATAGAGCTCCCCGAAGCCGCTGGTAGAGAAGCTGCCGGAGACAGTCTCGTTTCGCCTAGTGAGCAGCTCTCTCCTGCAGAACCCCAGGTTCTTGCAGTTGAGATAAGAGCTCCCACGGGCAAGGAGATGCCTTTAGTCCTAGTTGTCGAGCCCCAGGCTCCAGCTTGGGCACATCACATAGTCCATTTCCTTGAAACAGGGGAACTTCCCGAAGAATAAGAAGAGGCCAAAAAATTAGCCCGTCAGTCAAGTATGTAGCAGTTTGTCGATGACACTCTGTACAGAAAAAGACCCAACGGTGTGAAATTGAAGTGCATTTGCCAGGAAGATGGGCTAAGGCTGTTGGCAGAGATTCACGGAGGAGTGTGTGGGTCTCATATTGGATCAAGAGCCCTTGCCGGGAAAGCCTTCCAACAGGGTTTCTATTAGCCCACCGCCCTCAAAGATGCAACTAAGCTAGTCACCAAGTGTGAAGCCAGCCAGTTCCACTCAAAGAATATCCATCAACCAGCGCAAGCTCTCCAAACGATCCCTTTATCCTGGCCATTCTCAGTCTGGGGGCTCGATATTTTGGGCCCCTTTCCCCGCGCTGTCGGGGGCTTTGAATTCTTGTTCATAGCAATCGACAAGTTTACAAACTGGCCTGAGGTGGAACCAGTGAGGAAGCTGGCCGTGCAATCAGCTGTCAAGTTCATGAAAGGACTGGTGTGCCGGTTTGGTGTGCCAACAGGGCGATCACCGACAATGGCACCCAGTTCATGAGCCGAACCTTTATGCAGTACATCCAAAACCTTGGAAACAAGGTCTCTTTCGCCTCTGTTACCCACCCAAGGAGCAACGGGCAAGTCGAGAGGATGAAAACATAAGTGTTGTGTGGACTCAAGACAAGAACTTTCGATAGACTACGGAGATGCGGCAAGCGTTGGATAGATGAGCTGCCGGTGGTTCTTTGGTCCCTCAGAACGACACCGAATCGAGCTACCGGCCAGACACCCTTCTCCCTGGTGTATGGGGCGGAGGCAGTTCTCCCCACGGTACTCATATACGGGTCACCTCGAGTACTTGCCTACGATGAAGTAGAGAAAAAGCCGCTGCGGCATGACGATGCCTTGCTCCTCGAGGAAGATCGTCTCCAGGCCGATGTGCGTGCTGCACGCTACCAGCAAGCCCTGCACCGCTACCATAGCCGCAGGGTCCACGCCCGGAGCTTTGAGGAAGGCGACCTTGTCCTTAGGCGCGTTCAGTCCGCCAAGGGTACCAACAAGTTGACGCCGAAGTGGGTAGGCCCTTACCGGGTAGCACGAGTCACCAGACCTGGCGCAGTCCGTCTGGAGACCGAAGATGGCATCAAAGTGCTTAACTCATGGAACATTGAGCATCTTCGTAAGTTCTACCCGTAAGGCGCGGTTGTCGGGCTCAGTCCCCAGCAGCCACCTTTTGTACAAGCCTTGCCACAGTTGCATGTAACCCTTTGTACAAAGCCAGGTGCAGATCCTGTGCACGTAGAAAATAAAGCTAGGAATTGCATCATAGCATCAAATTGCATGTTTACTATGCATTTTCTTTTATGATTGCGATGTTAACGCTTTTAAAATTTTAGAAATCTACTAGAGTGCTTGATGAGCCCGTAATCCTTGTCACTGTGTTCTCTTCCTAGAGGACAGAGACCTATTGCCTTACATGTTTTACTGCCAGGAAAACAAAGAAGAAGGGCAAGGGAACGAGGATGGCGGCTCGTCGTACTCTAGAAAGGGATACTGCTTGAAATGATAAGACTAATTGCATATCCCAATTTCAGTGCTATTTTACTTCCTTTAAGGAAACACCTCCTTTTCTTCTTTAACTGCATGCCACAAAATTCTTCTCGTAACGGAAACCCTTCTCGGGAAGAGCCGCCTCTCAGCTCCTATTGATCACCAGCTCTGGGGGGCCGCGACGATACCGGCAAGGGATATTGCAGGGGAACGATGCCAGATTGCTGCCAGGGGCTTGCTACCACTTTGGCGCTCGCGGTAAGTGCTAACTCGGCAAGTAGTTCCATGCGGCAAAGACAAACATATTGGCGCGGTACAAACAAAATGGGAGGAAGGGATAGTACTTAAGGAAGAAAAATAGCATTCATTCATTCATTTTTGATACAAATTGGCTAAGGATTACATTATGATTAGATAAAACTTGGCAAACGCCTACACCTTTTGACTTATAAAAAGATAAGTGCCCCGTGATGCCTTTCTTGTCCCTCTCCTCCTAGGAATCAGATGGAGAGGAGATAGAGGGCAAAAGGAGCGCCTGGCTGGGATTCGGCGCTTCCCTGCCAGGACCAGAGGGACGCGTCCGAGGAGAGGAAGGCCTCTATCCCCAGTTAGGGCGGACGAAGCAGACGGGGCGGACAAAGCCGACAAGGTGGAAGAAGGCGGAGGGTAGGTGCATATGGTGGCGCTGCCGAAACTCAGCTGGTGATGATGGTGCTGCCGGCGAGCGCGGTGTGTCGGAGCCATCATCCACGCTCCTGAAGCGTCGTGGGTCGCCAACCGCCATCATCTTCCTCATCACCACCGCTCGAGGGAACGCCTCCACCATCGTCTCAGCTCCCAACGCGGCAGACGAGGAACCCCACAGAGAGCATGGTCGTCCTCGATGGCCCGTTGCAGAGAGACCTCCCTGCCCTTAAGGTGTGCGCGCAGGCGAAAAGCTCCCACCCATGAGCAGGATACACAGCCCCATGGGTGGAGAACCCTGCCGCGACCCGTGAAGAATCGCTGTCGCGATCACTTACACACAGCCAATGGCCACACGGACGATCTTTCGCCCTCACCTTGAAGAAGAAGCACGGAACCCACAGTCGGCCAGGACGCCGCATTTTCTCCATGGAAAATAACACAGTGCTGACCGCGCGGGGTTCTGCCAAGGTTGAAACAGCGGGCGACGCAGCGGCAGGTGCACCACCACAGTTGCCCCTGGTACAGCCGCCACGCCGCCCGCTCTCCCATCTGAGGCTCATCCCACTAGCTCTCGATCCGGAACCATCAACTAAGACTGGAGGCTGAGCTCAGATACTAGAAGAACACCCTAAGGTGGAGAGAGCATCCACCCGACCCTTCCCCCTGGCTATCAGGAGGGAAGGGACGGTCAAACGAACCAGAAGAGAAGAACAAGCAACATGGGCTTGGGATTAGGGAGGAGAAGGAGATGGATGAGGATCGCCACTATGACCCCCTAATTTATAGGGAAGGGCATGGGGGCTGGCTCTCCTCCGCTCCAGAGCGGACTCCCATCTCCACCAATCCCACTACCCACGATCACAACCGAACAGGTATCCACTTCGACGCTCCAATCCATAGTGCTGCAGTTTCTGCCACCCCCATGCCTGTCGGACATGCGCATCCAACGCACACTCCCCGCAATGCATACGGCGCGCGTGGCAGAAACGGCCTGAGGTAGCAAGTAAGTGCAGACTTAAAGGTCGACAGTTACTCCCTCATATTGCGCGCCTGTGCATAAAATTTTGGCCTGACCCAACGGCGCTGTGCGAGCACGTTTGGCCCAGACCCGGGGGCTCCTGTCGGTGCACTAGGAATGGGGTACCCAGTGCCCCTGACTTATGCATAGGCAGTAGTAGCACGACCCCGCCAAACATCAACACAAGACAAAGGAGCCGCTCTACGTGAGATCAAGAAGCGCATCAAGAAAATAACATCGACAGCCAAGCCCCCGGCAGAGGCAGTCTACACTGGCTACCAATACCGGCAAGCTCAATGCAACGGCCCAGGAGGGGCCCAAGGCGCGCCAGACATGTCCCTGGTGCCTGCCAGGGGCCTAGGCATGCACATCTTCAAGAAGACCCGGCAAGCCATCCCCCGGTAGGCGCGAGCCGATCGACCACCGCTCCACTGCCTCGCAATGCCAGTCACTTGTAGATGCGGTGTCGAGCCCTCAGGTGGCTAAGTGGCTCTCGCTAAACACGTGGCGATCCACCGGAAGATTGATTATGCCCAGTTGACACTCGTCCAGAGGCGTGTCAAGACACTAAGCAACAGCCAGCTAAGCAGTGGTAAGAGCCTACCGGGGATGCATCCCCGGGCGGCACCTAGACTAGCAATCATGGTATTTTGTCCTAAATGCCATAGTTAGGTATGATAGCTCTGTTAGCTATCTAACCGCTAGATAATGACTGTTTTGCCACTGTGGTTGCCCCTTGCCCTATAAAAGGAGGCCCAAGGCAACCTAGCTCAAGATTCGGACCTTTGGACACTTGTACTAGTGTAGTAGCTCACCCGAAGGCAACCCTTGCCGGGTTAGAGCGATGCGTCTGCTTCATGTTCCCTGAGATCAATCCACCAAAGCAGGATTAGGGTTTTATGCTTCTCAGCGGCCCGAACCTGGGTAAAAACACCAGCGTGCCATCGTTGTGCTGCCCCATGGTTTCTGCTCTTTGTGCAACGTGACCCCCCCTGCCGAACCACAAAGGGGCCTCTGGTCCCATACGTGATCGTATGCATCCGTGCCCCGACACTATCTATCTATGTAATCGAGTGAGAGTTATATAATAAAGTTTAGTTGAAGTTTTTGCCTCTCTACTTTCTTGTTGCAATCAAAATAGAAGGAAAGAGAAATAAATGAAAAGAATTATATGCTAATCTTATGGTGAGTAATGACATCACATAAGGAAAAGTATAAGTAGTAAAATTTATTGGAGATTGACAAACCTAGCATTGGTCAATGATGCAATTCATGAAAGAATTAATAAGGGAAGAGAAGATCCACATGCAAATACACTATCTTGGAAATATTTTATGATTGTGATCCCCCATTAAATATTATATGTCAAAATGGTTGAAGTTGGACAAGGAAGACAACGTAATGATTTATGTTTGTTCATATCCACATAGAATTTATATTGTCATAGATCCTTCAACATGTGGTGCTTGCTCAATATCTTTGCTAGCCAAAAATTCTGCACTAAGTAGAGACACTACTTGTGCATCCAAAAACCCAAACCCAAATTCATTCTTTGAGAGTCAACCATACCTACCTACGGATCGAGTAAGATCCTTCAAGTAAGTTGTCATCGGTGTTGGAAATATGCCCTAGAGGCAATAATAATTTAGTTATTATCAAATTTCCTTGTTCATGATAATCGTTTATTATCCATGCTATAATTGTATTGATTGGAAACTCAAATACATGTGTGGGTACATAGACAACACTTTGTCCCTAGTATGCCTCTAATAGACTAGCTTGTTGATCAAAGATGGTCAAGGTTTCCTAGCCATAGACATGAGATGTCATTTGATAACGGGATCACATCATTAGGAGAATGATGTGATGGACAAGACCCAAACTATGAACATAGCATATGATCGTGTCAGTTTATTGCTATAGTTTTCTGCATGTCAAGTATCTGTTCCTATGACCATGAGATCATGCAACTCACAGACATCGGAGGAATACCTTGTGTGTATCAAACGTCACAACGTAACTGGGTGACTATAAAGATGCTCTACAGGTATCTCCGAGGGTGTCTATTGAGTAGGCATGGATAGAGACTGGGATTTGTTACTCCGTGTGACGGAGAGGTATCTCAGGGCCCACTTGGTAATACAACATCACAATAAGCCTTGCAAGCAATGTGACTAAGTGTTAGCCATGGGATCTTGTATTACGGAATGAGTAAAGAGACTTGCCGGTAACGAGATTGAACTAGGTATAGAGATACCGACGATCGAATCTCGGGCAAGTAACATACCGAAGAACAAAGGGAACAGCGTACGGGATTAACTGAATCCTTGACATAGAGGTTCAACCGATAAAGATGTTCGTAGAATATGTAGGAACCAATATGGGCATCCAGGTCCCGCTATTGGTTATTGACCGTAGAGGTGTCTTGGTCATGTCTACATAGTTCTCGAACCCGCAGGGTCTGCACACTTAAGGTTCGGTGACGTTTCGGTATAGTAGAGTTACCTATGGTGGTGACCGAAGGTTGTTCGGAGTCCCAGATGAGATCCTGGACGTCACGAGGAGCTCTGGAATGGTCCGGAGGTAAAGATTGATATATAGGAAGTCCTGTTTTGGTCACCAGAAAAGTTTCGGGTATTTCGGTAGTGTACCGGGAGTGCCGGGAGGGGTACCGGGGACCATCGGGAGGGGTGTCTCGACCCAAAGGACCTCATGGGCTGTGGGAGGAGGCAAACCAGCCCCTAGTGGGCTGGCCTAACGCCCCCACTGAGGCCCATGTGGCTTTGGGTGGAAAAAATCCAAAGGAGGAAAGGTGGAAAGGGTTTCCAAGTGGAGAGGAGGAATCCTACTCCTAATAGGATTGGAGTAGGACTCCTCCACCTCCAATTTCGGCCAAACCTTGAGGGTTTGAGGCTGCCTCCTCCCCTCCCCCCCTCCTATATATACTAGAGGATTTAGAGGGAAGAGCTAACCCTAATTGCCACGTGCTCCCTCTACTTCATCTAGATCGGTTTCTCCTCTAGTCTAGTTCGGCGGTGCTTAGGCGAAGCCCTGCCGGAATAGTTCCACCACCATCGCCACCACGCCGTCGCGCTGCCGGAGAACTCATCTACCTCTCCGCTCCCTCTTGATGGATCAAGAAGGCGGAGATCGTCATCGAGCTGTACGTGTGCTGAACGCGGAGGTGCCGTCCGTTCGGCGCTAGATCGGAAGGACCGTGATCAGGATCGCGAGACGGTTCGTGATTTTATCGTGGGACGGATCGTGATGGGATCGCGGGATGGATCGTGATTCGATCGCGAGACGGATCATGATGGGATTGCGGGACGCTCAGCGATTTGGATCGCGAAGACGTTCGACTACATCAACCGCGTTTCTTAACGCTTCCCTCTTAGCGATCTACAAGGGTATGTAGATCCACTCTCCCTCTCGTAGATGCTCATCACCATGGATAGATCTTGCGTGTGCGTAGGAAATTTTTTGTTTCCCATGCAACGTTCCCCTACAATCGGTGCAATAACGCAATAAAAATTGCTTCTAAAAGTGTTTTGATCAATTAGTGTAAGAGAAAATTGAGCGCTATATGAACTTATGATGACAAAGTAATAAAAGCGACGGACTGCATAATAAAGGTTGCTATCATAGGGGGCAATATAGTGTGACGCTCTTTTACATTAAGGGATTGGGCATACAAACCAAAAAGCGCATGACAACCTCTACTTCCCTCTGCGAAGGGACTATCTTTTACTTTTATGTATTTATATACTTTTATGCAAGAGTCAAACTATTCTTCCCTATTCCTTTTTACTTTTTTCTTTTGCAAGCATCATGTGGTGAGGCAAGATCTAGGCACATATATCCAGTTGGATGTGAGTGGGCATGAGTTATTATTGTTGACATCACCCTTGAGGTGAATACGTTGGGAGGCGAAACTATAAGCCCCTATCTTTCTATGTGTCCGGTTGAAACTTTTTGCTCATGGGTATGCTGTGAGTGTCAGCAATCATAGAAGACTAAATGATGGTTGAGTATGTGGACTTGCCAAAAGGCTCCGACATGAGACCCTTCCAGAAAATATAATGAATTGTGGTTGCAAAGTTGACTGGGAACATAGTTTGTTGGTTTTCAATAATGTTTATGCTTTATACTTCTATGTTGTGATGAATTGTTACTTGTTCATGAGAAGTTATATGAGGAAAGTATATGAATAAATTTTATGATAGAGTTTGTTGTTGTTATGATAATAAGCATGATGCTTCTTTGTCCATATTTTGTTTTTATCGACACCTCTCTCTCAAAACATGTGGACATGCTTTTCAATTTCGGCTTTTCGCTTGAGGACAAGCGAGGTCTAAGCTTGGGGGAGTTGATACGTCCATTTTGCATCATGATTTCCTACTATTATTTATTATGTTTTGTTGAATAATAATGCTTTAGGGAGTGATTCTAATGCCTTTTCTCTCATAATATGCAAGGTTTACGCAAAGAGGGAGAATACCGGCAGCTGGAATTCTGGACCTGAAAAAAGCACATCAGAGATACCTAATCTGTACATCTCCAATGGAGCTGAAACTTTACGGAGATTATTTTTGGAATTAATAAAAAATACTGGAGCAAAAAACTACCGGAGGGGGCCACCCTGGTGGGCACAAGACACCAGGGCACGCCGGGCCCCCCAGGCACGCCCTGGTGGGTTGTGCCCTCCTCGGCCCACATCCGGTACCCATCCTCTTGTATATAATCTCTTTTGACCTAGAAGAAATAAGGAGAGGACTTTCGGGATGGAGCGCCGCCTTCTCGAGGCGAAACTTGGGCATGAGCACTTTTGCCCTCTAGTGGAGCGATTCCACCGGGGGAACTTCCCTCCCGGAGGGGGAAGTCGAAGCCATCGTCATCACCAACACCCCTCTTATCTTTGGGAGGCCAGTCTTCATCAACATGTTCAATAGCACCATCTCATCTCAAACCCTAGTTCATCTTTTGTGTTCAATCTTTGTACCGGAACCTAAGATTGGTACCTGTGGGTGACTAGTAGTGTTGATTACATCTTGTAGTTGATTACTATATGGTTTATTTGGTGGAAGATTATATGCTCAGATCCATTATGCTATTCAATACCCCTTTGATCTTGGGCATGATTATTATTTGTGAGTAGTTACCTTTGTTCTTGAGGTCACGGGAGAAGTCATGTTGCAAGTAATCATGTGAATTTGATATGTGTTCGATATTTTGATGATATGTATGTTGTGATTCCCTTAGTTGTATCATGTCAACGTCGACTAAATGACACTTCACCATTCTTGGGCCTAAGGTAATGCATTGTGGAGTAGTTATTACATGATGGGTTGCTAGAGTGAGAGAAGTTTAAACCCTAGTTTATGCGCTACTTCGTAAGGGGCTGATTTGGATCCAAACGTTTAATTCTATGGTTAGATTTTATCTCAATACTTTTCTCGTAGTTGTGGATGCTTGCGAGGGGGTTAATCATAAGTGGGAGGTTGTTCAAGTAAGAACAGCACCCAAGCACCGGTCCACCCACATATCAAATTATCAAAGTAGCGAACACAAATCAAACCAACATGATAAAAGTGACTAGATGAAATCCCCGTGTACCCTCAAGAACACTTTGCCTATTACTAGAGACTGTTCTGGCCTGTCCTTTGCCACAAAAGGATTGGGCTACCTTGTTGCACTTTATTTACCGTTACCATTACTTGCTCGTTACCAATTATCTTGCTATCAAACTATCCGCTACCTACAATTTCAGTGCTTGCAGAAATTACCTTGCTGAAAACCGCTTGTTATTTCCTTCTGCTCCTCGTTGGGTTCGACACTCTTACTTATCGAAAGGACTACGATTGATCCCCTATACTCGTGGGTCATCAATCAGCGACGGCGGCATGCCAATAACTTTCACAAGAAGTGGAGCGGCGCGCGCTCGTGAGGTCGCTCATGGGTGTCACGTGAGGAGATAAAAGTACCAAGGACCTTGGTTTGGTGGCGTGCACGGGACTAGACCTTGGTTTGGACAGGCTCTATTGATATCAGGATAGTCGATACATAGCCTCCATTTTCCATTCGCCTTGCGCACTACAACTGGATTGGCCAACCATGTCGGATGGAGGACTCCTATAACCAGACCTGCTGCTTCAAGCTTTCTGATTTCTTCGGCGATAAACTCTTGCCGCTCCAAGGCTTGCTTCCTGATCTTCTGCTTGACGGGCCGCGCGTGAGGGCAGACAGCAAGGTGGTGCTCAATTACCTCCCTGGGAACACCGGGGATATCAGATGGTTGCCATGCAAACACATCGATATTCGCCCGTAGGAAGGCAACGAGCGCACTTTCCTATTTGTCATCAAGGGTGGAACTTATGGTGAAAGTTCCTCCCGTACCATCCTCCTTGGCGGGCACCTTCTTGGTCTCTGGTGGAGCCGCCTTGGATTTCTTGCTCTTGCCGGCAGAGCTCTCCGGCACGTCCTCAACGGGAGCGCAGCACTCCGAGGAGGTGCGCTTGCCGGAGTGGGTGCTAGAGGTCTTGCCGGGCTTCTTCTTCTTCCCGGGAGCTTCAACGACAGGAGCAGGTGCCTTGGCGGCAGATGCTGCAACTGCCTCCCGGTAGAGTTTGTCGGTCCAGATAAGCGCATCCTTCTTGTCAGAGTGGATGGTGATGACACTCATCGGCCCGGGCATCTTCAGCACGTTGTAGGCGTAGTGCGATGCCGCCATGAACTTGGCCAGCGCCGGGCGACCAAGAATCCCATTATAGGGTAATGGAATCTTGGCGACGTCGAAGACGATCTTCTCCGTCCTGAAGTTCAACTCGCTGCCAAACGTCACTGGCAGGGTGATCTTGCCCTTCGGCTGGTTCCTTCCCGGATTGACCCCTTGGAATGAGCCTGTTTCCTCGAGATCTTCGTCGGGAATTTGCTATCTCTTGATCACATCGGGCGAAATCAGGTTTACGCTGGCCCCACCGTCAACTAACATCTTTGTCACCTTGAGGTTGCGGATCGTTGGCGAAACTAACAACGGCAAGCACCCGACCGCAGTTGTGCGATCAGGGTGGTCCTCGGCGTCAAAAGCGATAGGCGTGTGGGACCACTTCAGTGGCTTCCGGGCATCGAGCGAGGGCTCAGCTGCATTAATCTCGCGCGCCCACTGCTTGAGCTGGCGGTGAGAAGAATGCAACGAGGCGCCTCCGTCAACGCACATGGCCTCTGTCGCCTTCTGGAACTCGTGCTCGCTGGACTCGTCGCCCTCTGCATCATCATCATCATCCCCCCGCTCCTTGTCGCGGCCTCGGGCGAGCCGCTCCTTCTGTTGCATGGCCTTGCCGCGGCGACCTCCTCGACCGCGCTTCTTGCCGGACCCTCCAGCGCCATCCTGGGCCTTCTCCTTGTCTCGCCTTTCGTACTCGGCTCTCTGATTCTCGACAAGCTCCTCAACTTGCCGGCAGTTTTGGAGATCGTGGCCCTTGGAGCGGTGGATCTTGCAATACTGCTTGGCGAAGCCTTCCGGCTTGTCGACAGCCGCCAAGGCCTGACATGTGGCACACCCGGCAACCTCCTTGCCGGGGTTGTCAGTCTTGGCCTTCTTGGCGGTGCCGGGGTTGCCGAATCCCTCGACGGCAAGCACGGCCTTGCCCTTGCGCTTCCTGGCCTTCCGTCGGCCCTTCTTTGCCGGGGCAGCAGCGTCTTCACTTTCGGAGTCGACTCCTACGCCAGCGTTCTCGCCGGGGAGTCTCCTTCCTTCTTCTGCCCGAGCGCATTTGTCAGCCAGAGCGTAAAGCTCGGCGACATCCCTGACCTTGTTCATCGCAAGCTCTTCCCGCAACTTGCGGTTGCGCACATTCTGATGGAAGGCGCTGATGACAGCGGCAGGATGAACATCTGGAATGTTGTGCTGGATACGCCTGAACCTCTGGATGTACTTGTGCAAGGTTTCGCCATCCTTCTGGGGAATGATACGCAAGTCGCTTTCCTGGCCAGGAGCTTGGTGGCCGCCAGTAAAGGCGCCAACAAACTCATGACACAGATCTGCCCAGGAGGAAATGGAATTCTCCGGCAGATGCATCAACCACGACCTGACGTTGGGCTTCAGCACCAACGGGAAGTAGTTGGCGAGGATCTTGTCGTCTCGAGCCCCGGCAGCCTGCACCGCAATGGTGTAGATGCTCAGGAACTCTGACGGGTGAGTCTTGCCGTCGTACTTCTCCGGCACCTCCGGCTTGAAAGAGCGGGAGTTGGGCCACTGGACTCGCCGCAGCTCACGAGTAAACGCTGGATAGCCCACCTCGTAAGGCAGGCTACCAGGATACCCTGGCGCAGGCTCGTCGACAGTGGGTCCCGCACGCTTGTCGGACTGACGGCGCGCTTCCCGTCGCCGCTCGATGGTGGTTCGAGCGTCCTCCTTCTGCCGTTCCCGAAGAATCAGACGTTGATCGCGGCGAACCCGCGGATCGGACGACATCGTGGAATCGTCATCACGGGCGTCGACCCGCCGAGTTAGCGACCGCTCTTGACGTGGTGGAGGGGAGCGTATCGTAGATGCACCGCCTCCAGTCTTCTCGCCATCGGCCCGCACCGGTCCAGTAGACTGGCGCCGCGAAGGCTCTGCTTGCTGCGGCCTGTCGTTGTTGGCTAGACCGATGAGGCTCTGAATGGCAGCTCTCCACTCATCTAGCTTCTCCGCAGCGGGAGGGAAGTCTAGGAGCAGCTGAGCTCGCGCCAACGCTTCTGCTGGTGTAGGCGGCGGCGAAAGATGCGAAGAACGTGAGGTGCTCAGACTCCTAACTGGGTTAGAAGGAGCACCGTCACGGTCCTGCAACCGCGCGCGGCTTCCACCAGCGTGTTGACGTGGATCTTGGCCCCGCGCATCTTGAGAGTGATGCGTAGGGGCTTTCCCATGGGGATGCTTGGAACCACCGACGTCACGGTGCTGCACGTCGCGCGCGTCTTGAGAAGGCCGCGGTGCATGCGCCAGCGTGGGAGTCTTGGAAGGCGCCGTCCCGTCCTTGGAGATCGCTGCACCACCCGTAGGTAGCGCGGCCTGGTCCTTGGACCTGGCGCTCGCCTGGCTTGGATTGCCAGAACGTCGCGGAGGCTCAAGACCTCCACCTCCTCCACCAGCGCCCGCGCCATCACCCGTCTGTGTGGGTACGGGGGGGCTGGACGCAGATGGACCGACCGCCGTGAAACCCTTCTTCTTGGGGGCCACTGGCAATGAAGATGATCAAGAACTAGCGCGCTGACCGCCAGATCGGGTTCGCGCAACCCTTTGCCCCCTACCTGGCGCGCCAAAGATGTCGGGGAAACGACACCTATGGGATCGAAGGATCCCTTTACGGTTCGGCAAGGGAGAAAGGACAGCACAAAGAGCGGAGCTAACGATCAACGCGAGGGGATTTACCCAGGTTCGGGCCGCTCGGAAGCGTAAAACCCTACTCCTGCTTGGTTGTATTACTGTGGATGTTCTTGGCCAAGTTCTGGGAGCTACAGTAGCAGCTACGCATGCAGAATGGGTCGAATGTCCGCATCCCCCCTGTAGCTACGCCTTGGGCCTCCTTTTATATGTCCAAGGGGTCTCCAACAGTGGCGAAGTACAAGAGGTGTAAAGTATCTACAGTATCTCATGATTACCAGTATCTCATGATTACTACTGACGCCTTAGGACAAACGTCTTAGGACAAACGCCTTAGGACAAGATGCGTTCAATGCTCTGAACAGGTGTCCCTGCCTTTCTTAGGGATGGAAAAATGACTCGTCCCATCAACACCGCTTAACCCCTTCTGCGGCCAGCGCCGTGACACGCAACCAGGAGGACAAGCCCTAAACGATAGGCTCGTCGCTGCGCTGGAGCGGCGGCACTGTGCTGAAGCGGTGGGATATTGCCGGGTGCTGATCTTGCTGGGGCTCGACGGGCCAGCCCGGCAAGATCTTGCCGGACGCCCAGCCTTCGGTCTTCTGATCTTCAGTTTAAACGCCTTCTTGATATCTTGCATCTGTCTCCAGCCGTCCTCCGGCAGGCCTTGCCGCAGGTATGGCTACAACTGTCCGTGCACAAGTACGGGGTACTAAAGGACCCGATCTTTAGTACACCGACACTTGCTGACGAATTTGAAGACCTAAGAAGAATTTCAACTCTCCCATCATAGACATTTGATATTCTTCACTCATCATATAGGCAAATTCATCATTGTAACGTTTGTCAGTATAGCCAAAGATAATATCGTCAACATATATTTGGCATATGAACAGTTCATTGTCATAGGATTTAGTGAAAAGAGTTGGGTCGAGTGAACCGGGTTTGAAGCCTTTCTTCCTGAGGAATTCCTTCAGAGTGTCATACCACGCCTGAGGGGCCTGCTTGAGGCCATAGAGGGCCTTGTTGAGTCTGAAGACTTTTTCAGGATGCTTAGGGTCTACAAAACCTGGGGGTTGAGCAACATATACTTCTTCCTCAAGCGTACCATTGAGGAATGCACTTTTCACATCCATTTGATATAAAATGATATCATGATGGTTAGCATAAGCAAGCAATATGCGAATAGCTTCAAGTCTAGCAGCAGGTGCAAAAGTTTCATCAAAGTCAATTCCTTCAACCTGTGTGTTGCCTTGAGCTACAAGACGAGCCTTATTCCTTACCACAAGGCCATTTTCATCTTGCTTGTTGCGGTAGATCCACTTGGTACCTATGATGTTATGCTTGCGAGGATCTGGCCGCTTGACAAGTTCCCACACGTTGTTGAGCTTGAATTGATGTAATTTCTCTTGCATAGCTTGAATTCACTCACGCTCCATGAAAGCTTCATCAACTTTGGTGGGCTCTATGATAGAGACAAAAGCAAAATGCCCACAAAAGTTAGTCAAATGTGAAGCTCTTGAGCGAGTGAGAGGACCTGGTGCATTGATCTTGTCGATGATTTTGTCAATCTGCACTTCATTTGCAATTTTTGGATGAGCAGGTTGACGAGGCTGAAGATTTTCTTCAGCACCATTTTCTTCAGGTGTATCAGCATGAATGTCTTCATTGGTGGGAATGACTTCCTCAGTAGGTTGAGGATTTTCTTCAGTGGGTACTACATCCTCAGTAGCTTTCAACTTAATGGATTCTTCAGGAGACTTTTCATCTAGCACAGAAGGCAGGTGCTCTATTGGGTTTCTTGCCAGTCATGAGTTCATATGATGTCTTCTTGAAGAATTTGTGAAGATATACCCTGTTGATGATGTGGCATTCTGTATCAATTGCCTCAGGCCAGAAGCGTCAAGGAGTCTTGTATTCATCAAGCATGGTGCGAGCCATCTCAACAAGAGTCCTGTTCTTGCGCTCCACGACGCCGTTCTGCTGAGGAGTATATGGGGCAGATAGCTCATGAGTAATACCAAGTTCATCAAGATATTCATCAAGATTGGTGTTCTTGAACTCAGTCCCATTATCACTCCTGATATGCTTGATCTTGACGCCGAACTTTGTTGAGGCCCTTGAAGCAAATCGTTTGAAGACATCCTGCACTTCAGACTTGTACAGAATAATATGCACCCAAGTGTAACGAGAATAATCATCAACAATGACAAAGCCATACAAACATGAAGAATTTGTCAGTGTGGAATAATGAGTGGGGCCAAAGAGGTCCATGTGAAGCAATTCAAAAGGTCGAGTAGTGGTCATGATTGTCTTCGAGGGATGCTTGGATCTGGTCATCTTCCCAGACTCACAAGCACCACAGAGGTGATCCTTGAGGAATTTGACACCTTCAATGCCAATGACGTGCTTTTTCTTCACGAGCGTGTGCAAGTTCCTCATACCAGCATGTCCAAGTCGTCGATGCCACAGCCAGCCTTCTGAGGACTTTGCAAGTAGGCACGTGGCAGGCTGAGGACCTGTAGAGAAATCAACAATATACAAGTCTCCTCTCCTAAAGCCTTCGAAGACTTTGGAATGGTCAGATTCCATGATGACAACACAACGATATTTTCCAAAGATGACAACCATATCAAGATCACAAAGCATTGAGACAGACATGAGGTTGAACCCGAGGGATTCGACAAGCATCACCTTGTCCATGTGTCGGTCCTTGGAGATTGCAACCTTACCTAGAACCAATACCTTGCTTTTTCCTTTGTCAGCGTAGGTGATATGCTTCAGATGAGATGGGGCAAGTGGCATATTCATCAGTAGACTCTTGTCACCAGTCATGTGGTTGGTGAATCCACTATCGAGGACCCACTCAGTAGTTTTTGGAGTTTCATCCTGCAGATGAATTAGTACAACTTACGAACTCATATGCTTCAGAGTGAAGAATATGACATCAAATTCACCAGGCAGAATTTCATCACACAACACAGTAAGTAAAGTAGTGTGAGGACGTGAGAAATGAGGAATTCATTTCTGCATGATTAGCTTGCGTCCTTTCAAGCATTTCCTCAGGTCTCCAGCAAATTCATCAGACGTTCAAGTTCGTCTGGAGACCTAACCCTGCATAAGAAGTTAGTTCAATTTCTTCACCACCCACATCTGGAGAGGTGGCAAAGAGTTCATCATTCTGCGAGCTCCATATGAGAAGGGAGGCATTGAAGCTAGTGCACTTCGTTTCACAGGACTAGGGTTAGAGTACTCATATGAATAAGCAGAGAAATTCTTCGAGGACTTATGAACATAATGATTTGAAGAATAATGCACATATTCAGAAGTCTTAGATTTTCCCTGCGAAACAGATGCATTAGCACGAGAATGATACTTTTGACCATTTGAGGAATTTGGTCCAAGTGAAGACTTTGGTCCATATGAGGAATTTGATCTGGGGTTCCTTTGCTTCATAGGTGGTGTTGTGAGGACATTCACTTGAAGATTTTCCAAGTAGTTCTTAGGAACCCAGATTTTCCTCATAGGTGAACCGTTCCTGCAGTTAGTTCCAACAAATCTGGCAAATACTTCACCTTTCTGATTTTTGAAGAATTTGTAGTTGGAGTCAAGTGACTCATCAGAGGAATATGAAGTTTCACAAGTAAAGCCAGATAAAGTGGATGGATCCACAGGAGGTCCTTTTGCAGCAACCCATGAGGTTTTGGGGTACTGCTCAGGTGTCCAGTAGGATCCATCAGCATTGAGTTTCCTCTCAAATGCAATACCCTCTTTCCTAGGGTTCCTGTTCAGGATCTGCTTTTTGAGCACATCGCAAAGGGTTTGATGCCCTTTGAGACTTTTGTACATGCCTCTCACATACAATTCCTTCAACCTTGCATTTTCGTCAGTGATACTTGTGGTATCCTCAGATGAGGAATTTGTGACCACGGGGATAGTTCAAAAATTTGCAGCAATAGAAGGATTTGAACATTCAGGTGAAGAATTAGCAGTTTCATGTTCGATACATTTCATACATGGAGGAACAAATTCTTCCTGAGCAGTACTGATCTATTGAGCCAGTAAGGAATCGTTTTCCCTTTGGAGATCCTCATGAGACACTCTTAGTTTCTCAAGATCTTGCTTTCTTTGAAGAAATTCATAAGAAAGCTTCTCATGGTCAACTAAGAGAGCATTATGATGACTCTGAAGGTTATCATACTTTGTCTGAAGACTTTTGAGATCATCAGACAAAGTTTGAGTCCGATCCACTTCCTCATTCATCAGATCATCGCTTTTTTCTAGCAGTTTCTGAAGCTTTTCAAGTGCACTTTGTTGCTTAGTGGCAATATTAGCAAGTTTGGCATAGCTAGGTTTCACATATTCATCAGATTCATCTTCACTTGATTCAGAAGAAGAGTGATGCTTGTGTACCTTGGAACCTTTTACCATGAAGCAATAGGTGGGAGCGTAATCATCATTGCTGACGTCGGAGTCGTTGGAGTAGTCATTTTCTTCATCATTGAAGATGGACTTGCTAACGAAAGCAGTAGCGAGAGAAAGGCTAGCAACACCTGATTCTGACTCCTCCTCAGATTCTTCCTCTTCTTCATATTCTTCGGATTCTTCTTCAGAATCCATTTCCTTGCCAATGAAAGCCTGAGCCTTTCTAGAACCATTCTTCTTGTGCGATGAGGACTTTGAAGATGAGGACTTTGAAGATTTCTTCTTTTTCTTCGAGTCATCTGAACTGTAGTCCTTGTATTTCTTCTTCTTTGATTCTTTTTCCCAGAGAGGACAGTCAGAGATAAAGTGACCAGATTTCTTGCATTTGTGACAAGTTCTCTTCTTGTAGTCACTTGAGGAATCTGATTTCCTCAGACCACTTTTTGACGACTTTCCAAATCAGCCTCTCCTTGAGAACTTCTGGAATTTCCTCACGAGCATTGCCAGATCCTGACTCAGTTCTTCAGGATCACCAAGGCTACTATCAGAATCTTCGTCTTCGGATGAGGAAATTGCTTTTGCCTTCAGAGCACGAGATCTTCCATAGCTTGGTCCGTAGAGGTCTCTCTTCTCAGCTTGTTGGAATTCATGAGTATTGAGTCTCTCAAGTATATCAGCAGGATCAAGTGACTTGTAGTCTCCACGTTCTTGAATCATCAAAGCCAGTGTATCGAATGAGGAATCAAGAGATCTTAGCAGTTTCTTCACCACCTCGTGGTCGGTGATGTCAGTGGCAACCAAAGCTTGAAGCTCGTTGGAGATATCAGTGAGACGATCAAAAGTTTGCTGAACATTTTCATTGTCGAGTCTTTTGAAGCAGTTGAAGAGATTGCAAAGGACATCAACACGGGAGTCACGTTGAGTGGAAACACCTTCGTTGACTTTGGACAGCCTATCCCAGATAAGCTTAGCAAACTCCAAAGCACTCACTCTGCCATACTGACCTTTGCTCAGATGGCCACAGATGATATTCTTCGCTTGTGAATCAAGTTGCTTGAATATCTTCACATCAGCAGCGTTGATCGTGGGAGTGACGGAGGGAACACCATTTTCCACAACGTACCAGAGATCATTGTCAATAGCCTCAAGATGCATGCGCATCTTGTCCTTCCAGTAGGGATAGTCCGACCCATCGAAGGTAGGACATCCAGCGGAAACCTTGATCATACCTGCAGTCGACATAACTAGAACTCCAGGTGGTTAAACCAAAATCACACAGAACAAGGGAGTACCTCGCTCTGATACCAATTGAAAGTGCGTTATATCGAATAGAGGGGGGTGAATAGGCGATTTTTACAAATTCATCACTGAGGAATTTCAACTTGAGGAATTTGAAATGTGATGAATAACTAGCAGCGGAATAAGTACTCAAGTGCATACGAAGCATAGCGATCGCATAGTCATCATGATGAAATAAAGCATGCACAGATTACAGGTAGCGTGATACAGGATAAGCAGGTGAGGAGCAAGGTAGCTTGAAGAATTTGAAGTGAGGAAATTGAGAAGGTCTTCAGTCAAATTCTTCAAACAGTAACGATCAATTTCATCAACAAGTATACGACGAAATTGAAGGGTTGAGGAAATGGAACCAGGTAGCTCGATGAAGACAATGGTTTGATGACCCAGTTCCAACTTCTGTGACAGTAGTACGTCTGGTTTGGAGCGGCCTGGTATTTAAACCAGAGGACACACAGTCCCAGGACACATAGTCCTTACCATATTCTCCTTGAGCTAAGGTCACACAGTCCTCGCCCAACACTCGTGGTAAGTCTTCAGGGTAGACTTCCAAAACCCTCACAAACTGGTCACCCGGCGATCCACAATTGACTGCTGGATGCTCTAGACCAAGGTCACTTCGTGATCCCCAATTGACTGCAGGATGCACTAGACCATGACGCCTAACCGTCTGGAAGATACACAATCTTCAAAGGTAACAAGCGTCGGTTCCACACAGGAACAATCTCTTCAGTGATGCTCAATCACTTTGGGTTTGGTGGTTTGGTTTTGGGGTTTTTCCTCACTGATGATTTTCTCTCAAAGTCCTCGAGGAATGGGATGCTCTCAAATGACAAGTGTCAGTTCTCTCTCGGAGCAGCCAACCAACTAGTGGTTGTGGGGGGTGGCTATTTATAGCCAGGGTGCAACCTGACATCATAAGACATAAATGCCCCCAATGATATGACCGTTATGTGGATAGGATGATTGGGGACAGCTGGCGCCTAGCACAGCAACGGTCGGAATTTCGAACTATGAAAGTCCTCAGGCTCATCATATTTCTCACTTGTAGGCAATTCGCACTGGCGAAATCCTAACTCCTCAGTCAGACCAATTTCCTCAGAGACGAGAAGATCATCGTCTCTATCACTGAAGAACTTGACTGAACTGCAAGAGATTTCCAAAGGCTTCACTCGAAGGATTGGATAGGTTGAGGCTTTTGAGTTGAGCATCAGTTGGAAATTTTCCTTAGTATTACCTCGGCCCCCTTTAACAGTACGGTGTTTCCTATGACTCAAAGAAAGGAAATGAAACTACGAAAACAAAAGTCTTCACGCTTCATAGTCCTCGTTCATATCTTCAAGGTCACACCAACTTCTTCTTTTTCAAAGTCTTCAGGGAATACCAAAGTCCTCAGCAAAGTCTTCACCAAAGTCTTCAGTTGAAGACATACATTTTTAGGGGTCGATAATCTCCGAATGTATCAAACTCCTCAGCGACTTATAGAGCCTGTGTACACTCACAAACGCATTAGTCTCTTAACCTATAAGTCTTCAATACACCAAAATCACTAAGGGGCACTATATGCACTTACAAGTTCAACCTGCTGTCAAGGTATGCACCTGAAGATGTCAACACGGAGGCTGTCAAGATGGAACGCTTCATGGAAGGACATCAGCAGACCCTGCAGTATCAGCTCATCGTCTGCGACTGCCGGACCTTCTTCGACCTGGTGAAATGGGCCCTCATGCTGGAAGACAAGCGTCGTGCCATAGACGACACTCGCAAGCGCAAGATGATCAGCAAGGGTAGTTCCAGCAACCAGAAGCCTCGCCCCTGGCAGCCAGCCCCAGCCAAGCCAACCTATCAGCCGCAGCAGGCTAGACCTCCTGCACCTCGTCCGAGCTACCAGCCTCAGCAGTATGCCAATCCCAGGCCAGCTTACAACAACCCCAATAACAACAACGGCGGTAGGAACAACAACAACAACAACTATGGTCAGGTCACTTGCTTTGGGTGTGGTCAGCCTGGACACATCTCTAAGCAGTGCCCTAACAAGAAGCCAGATGCACCGCGCCCCAATGCGCCCAACCAAGGTCAAGGCCGTGGAGCACCACCAAGGAACCCAGCTCCCCTCACCCAGCCCAACAATGGCAAGGGTCGTGTGAATCACGTCACCGCTAAGGAAGCCCAGGAAGACCCGAACGTCATACTGGGTACGTTCCTCGTCAACTCAACCCCAGCAACCGTACTGTTTGATTGTGGAGCTTCGCATTCTTTTGTCACTCAAAAGTTTGCATTAGAGAGTGGTATGAAGCCTACACCCCTGGGTAGTCGTACGTTGATTCAAACCCCGGGGTCAGTTATGAAGTCTGGGATAGGTTGTAAAGGAGTTGAGATTAACATCAACGGGGTAGACTTCCTAGCAGACCTTATCATCCTGAAGTCGGAAGGCTTGGATGTGATCCTAGGCATGGACTGGCTAATCAAGAACCAAGGCTACTTGGACTGTGCCAAGAGGACTGTCACCATAACCAATAGCCAAGGAGTGGAAGTCAAGTATGTCCCCAGCTATGCCTCCACTCAAGCCCCTCAGGTTAATTGTCTGTCGGGAATTGAGTTGGATCAAGTGCCAGTAGTATGTGAATACCCGGATGTATTTCCTGATGAGATGCCCAGAATGCCTCCTGACCGTGACATTGAGTTCATCATTGAGCTAATGCCCGGAGCAAGGCCCATCTATAAGAAGCCCTATAGAATGGGATCCGAAGAGTTGGCTGAACTGAAGAAGCAACTGGCAGAGCAGCTCAGGAAAAGATTCATTCGCCCTAGTGCCTCTCCTTGGGGATCACCTGTTTTATTTGTGTCAAAGAGGGACCGAACTATCCGACTCTGTGTCGATTACCGTTCTCTCAATGAAGTCACGATAAAGAACAAGTACCCCCTCCCCAAGATCGAAGACCTGTTCGATCATCTGAACGGAGCTAAGGTGTTCTCCAAGATCGACCTCAGGTCTGGGTACTACCAGTTGAAGATCAGAACCCAAGACATTCCGAAGATGGCATTTGTAACCTGGTACGGCCTGTATGAATACACGGTCATGTCATTTGGGTTGACCAATGCCCCTGCCTACTTCATGTACCTCATGAACAAGGTCTTCATGGAGTACTTGGAGAAATTTGTTGTCGTCTTCATTGATGACATACTCGTCTTCTCCAAGTCTGAAGAAGAGCATGAGCAACACTTGAGATTGGTCCTAGACAAGCTTCGAGAGCACCAGCTTTATGCCAAATTCAGCAAGTGTGAATTCTGGCTGCATGAAGTTGGATTCTTGGGTCATGTGTTGACTGCAGAAGGATTGTCAGTGGATCCTGCCAAGATTGAAGCTGTGACAGAATGGCAATCCCCAACCAATGTGAAGGAAGTGAGAAGCTTCCTCAGACTCGCGGGATATTACCGCAAGTTCGTCGAAGGATTTTCGAGCATTGCCCGACCCATGACCCAGCTTTTGAAGAAGGACAAGAAGTTCGAATGGACGCCAAAGTGTGAAGAAAGCTTCCAGGAGCTCAAGAAGAGATTGACCACAGCCCAAGTTTTGGCCACCCCCGATATTCACAAGGAGTTTGTGATATATTGTGATGCATCGAGAACCGGGCTTGGAGGTGTTCTGATGCCAGAAGGCAGAGTCATAGCATATCTATCCAGACAGCTACGTCCTCATGAAGAGAACTACGCTACTCATGATCTTGTGTTGGCAGCCGTAGTTCATGCCTTGCAGACATGGCGACATTACCTTCTGGGGAAGCGATGTGAGATATACATAGACCACAAGAGTTTGAAGTATATTTTCACCCAAAGAGAATTGAACATGAGGCAGCGAAGATGGTTGGAGTTGATCAAGGACTACGACCTCAGTGTTCAATACCACCCTGGAAAGGCTAACGTGGTAGCTGATGCCTTAAGCAGAAAGGCTTGTTCCTTGAATGCTATGATTAAGGAAAGGCTACCCGCCCTGTATGAAGAACTTGAAAGCTTCGGCTTGGAACTAGTTACACCTAGATTCCTAGCTAGCCTCGAAGCAAAGCCTACCTTGATGGATGATATTAAGGAAGCTCAAAAAGGACACGAAAGCATTGAAGGCATCAAGAGGAAGATCAAGGCAGGCAAGGCTCCAGGATTCTCAGTGGATGAACAAGGAGTTGTATGGTTCGGGGATCGCATCTGCGTACCCAACTAAGAGGGGCTCAAGAATTTGATCTTGCAGGAAGCTCATGACACTCCGTATTCCATCCATCCTGGAGGAACCAAGATGTACCAAGACCTCAAGGCAAGATTCTGGTGGCATGGCATGAAACGGGAAATAGGCACCTTTGTTGCTAAGTGTGACATATGCCAGAGAGTCAAAGCTGAGCATCAGCGACCCGCTGGACTACTGCAACCTCTCAAGGTGCCTAAATGGAAGTGGGACAAAGTCGGGATGGACTTCATCACCGGATTACCAAGGTCGAGCAAGGGACATGATTCCATCTGGGTCATTGTTGATCACCTGACCAAGGTAGCCCATTTCATTCCCGTCAAGACCACCTATGATGGAAGCCAGCTGGCAAACCTCTACATCAACCGCATCGTGAGTCTTCACGGAGTTCCAAAGGAGATTGTGTCAGACCGAGGAACCCAGTTCACCTCAAGATTTTGGAAGAAGTTTCAAGAAGCGAAGGGAACGAGGCTCTCCTTCAGCACTGCTTTTCACCCCCAGACCGGTGGGCAGACAGAGCGCGTAAATCAGATACTCGAGGATATGCTCCGTGCTTGTGTATTGGCGTATGGAGCCAAGTGGGAAGATTGCTTGCCATTCGCCGAGATCTCCTACAACAACAGCTACCAGTCGAGTCTTCAGATTGCACCATTTGAGGTGTTGTATGGACGCAAGTGCCGTACTCCCCTCAACTGGTCAGAGACCGGAGAAGGACTAGTCTTTGGGCCAGACATCCTCCGCGAAGCAGAAGAGCAAGTTTAACTCATTCGAGAGTGCCTCGAGACCGCCAAGACAAGACAGAAGAGCTACGCCGACTCTCACCACCGAGAAGTGAGCTTCAACAATGGAGATCATGTCTATCTCCGAGTCACACCTCTTAAAGGAACCAAGCGTTTCCACATCAAAGGAAAGCTTGCACCAAGATACATCGGCCCCTTCAAGATCACCGCAAGATGAGGAGAAGTTGCTTACCAGCTAGAGCTACCCTCCGAGCTATCCGGTGTGCACAACGTCTTTCACGTGTCACAACTCCAGAAGTGTCTTCAAGTTACCAACCGCCCCGACCTCTACAAGGACATCGATCATCAAGCCATCGACCTTCAGCCAGACCTCACTTATCGTGAGAGGCCAGTCCGTATTTTGGATGAAGCTGAACGTTGCACCCGAAGCCGCACCATCAAGTACTTCAAGGTCCAATGGAGCAACCACACTGAAGCAGAAGCAACATGGGAGCGTGAAGACTATCTTATATCTGAGTTCCCTTATCTTTTTAGCGCTTTGCCTAGGAATCTCGGGGACGAGATTCTTGTAAGGGGGGTAGGTCTGTCACACCCTGTGTTTGTATCACTTTGCTATGCTTGGATTTACAAAATTTGGAACCAATTAAAACTTTTTGAGTGCATGCTTGTTTGAATTGTTGCTTGTTTGATTGTCTGGTTGATTATGTTTGGCACTCTTAGGTTCTACTCCTCTCCATATTCATCTTCCTTGATCCAAACTTCTTGCCCAATTATCATGCCATGTGAATAGTACCCAAAACTATTTTTATCAAAATTTATTTTGACCAAAAAGAATTTATTCAAATTAGGTTTTCAAAAACCCCTGAGTTGAGGTTTGCACTGCAAGTCCTCAAATTGGGTGGATCCTTTTGCCCAAAGGCTTTATTTGAAACCTACTATATATATGACTTCCCAAAACCACCAAATATTAATTTTAAAGATTATTTTCCTATTTTATTTAAAGGCTTTTTCTTAAGGCCAGAAATGGTCTTTTATAGGGAAAAATTATTTAAATGTTTTAAAAATATTTGACAAAATTTAGGGAAACTCAGTGGACATATATTTTCCATATATATGAGTTTCAACACATGGTCATGTTCAAAATCATGGGCAAAACCCCTCAAAACCCTTTCTTCTTAAATCAAGCTTTTGAAATATTTCTATAAGAAATATTCTCAATAAATTCCAAGAAAATTCCAGCAAGTTACACATGTCATATGTGATGATCTTGCAAAGTTTCATCTCAATCCAAATTGATTTGCTTCATCAAAATATTCCAAAACCATTCCTGTCCAGAGCCAAATTTGAACAACTTTACATTGTGAAGTTTCTTCACTTGACCCCAAACTTTGTGGGAATGTTCTAAACCCCAAATGAGCATGCTACACCAAGTGGTGGATTTGTGGGAAGTGAAATGCATGCCTAGATCTACAGAAATCCGATTCTGTTGATTTCTAGGGTTTCACAAAGTTACATTGTGAACTTTCTTCAATCAAGCTCAAACTTGGTGGTCAACCCTATTTCCAACCACCATTTGACCCTGTTAAAACTCATGGCAAGCAAACTCCATTTGCTTAGCCAAACCATCATCAAACACTTTTTGCCCAGGTGGTAAAAACCCTGTTTGACCCCCTTCTGCTATTCTCCTTCACTTAAATTTTTTACCACAACCTTGTAGTATTGCATTGCACCTCCAGTAACTTTCTCTGGCCAAGACTCAATGGTTAAGTGGGGTGAAACCCACATTTACCTCTCTGGACAGCAAGAATCTCTCTCTCTCTCCCCTTCCCTCTTAATCTAGTAAGCCCCCAGAGCATCCTATGCCATTTCCCCTTTTTCTAATACCCCCTGGACCCACTGGACATGGTTGGCCGCGCCCAGGACGCCGTTGGCATGCCATGGCATGCCATACGCGCGCTCTGGAGCGCGCTACAATGCCCGACCGCACTGTAGCCGCCGCCCACTACATGGCCCCGACCGCCTCGGGCCTCCCCCTCTCGCCACTTGGCCTCCCTCCACATCCGGGACACGCCTCCTTGCCGGCCCCCTCCTCTCTCCCCATCCTTCTCCCTCCTCCCGCGCGTGCCGAGCGCCGCCCGGCTCGGCCAATGAGCAGGCTCACACGCGCGCGCTCCACTCTCTCTCTCTTGCTCCCGCTCATCGTAGACCAGCCCCAGGAACACCCCAGCCTCACCCTGTCTCCTCCCACGCCTTCTGGCCTCGGCCCCGAGCTCGATTCGGTGGACCGCGGCTCGCCTATAAAAGGCATCCCCGAGCTCCCCTCTTCCCTCCTCTGGCCCCCTCCCACTTCCAATCGACCTCCCGTGGACCCCATTTGAGCTTCCCGAGCACCAGTGCTCGAGATCGACCGAGGCGCCGCACGGCCGAGCTCCGTCGATCTCGGGACACCGGCCCGCTCCGGCTCTCTTCTCTCTCCCATAGCAACGGCAGCTAGCTCCTGGCCCTTCCCCACCTCTCCTTCGCTCGTTTTGCTGCAAGAATCGCCGACTCCGACCCCCCCTCCCGAAGCTCCTCCGCCACGGGTGTTCGTCGCCGGCGAGCCAGGGCACCTCCGGTCTTCCCTCCACCTCCAAAGGAACAGCGGCTCGACACTGAGTCCGTTCCCACCTCCAGCTCGCCTCGCCATGCCCTGCATCGTCGTCGGTAAGCTCGTCGGCCTCCCTGCCGCGAGGTTGGAGATGACAGGTGGGGCCCGCCTGTCATCCTCACCTCCCTTCCCCTCCTCTCTCTGTCGTTGTCCTTCGGGCCCCAGCCGTCAGGTTTGAACGCGAACGTGCGCGCGCGTCGGTTCACCTGGGCTTGTTGGCCTCTGGGCCGGCCCAGTTACAGGCTGGCTCTGGCCCAGGGTCCCATGCCCCTTTTTCCTTTTTCTTTTCTGTGGGATTATGCAAAAATTCCACAGAGTTAAATAAAATTCCTATGCCAATAATTTTTCCACCACAAATCTTGAAATATTGTGTAGAATTTTATAGTGCCTTTTGTATAAATTTTTTAAAATCTTTTATCTACTGTTTTATTTTAAAAACCTCTTTTAGGCATTTTTAGCCTCTGTTATAAATGGTTTCGAAAACCTTTTTAACTCCAAAACCCTATACAAATATTTTTAGTATTGCTTTTGGTATTTATCAGAATAGGGTAACATTTTTGATGTGGCTTTTGTGCTCTGTTTTTGTGTGATGCTTATTTTTTGCCCGTTTATTCCGCGACGATAGATTGCGTTGTTGACGAAGGGATTGGACCCGAAGATTTCGAAGACCCTGAAGACTTTGTTGAGCCAGACAAGCAGCCCTGTGACCATGACTATAAACCCTTTTATTGCATGTCATATAGCACTTGTTGTTCCGATGAATTGATCATGTTGATAAGGTACCCCCCCTCCTTCGGTGGGATGCCTCCGATACTTTACCATTGATACTTGCATCGTGCATGACCCTACCTTCTTATGAGGGTTGTGCGGGTGGGAGTAGTTAGGTTGCTAGTAGTGCTACGCAAGTGGGATGGGAATATGCATGGTGATGGAAACAAAATGGTTTTCGAAAACCCCGTCGGGTGCCACTAATGCCCGAGGGAGATGATGATGAGCTAGGTAACCACTTGATAAAGAAGTGGTGTATCGGAGCAAGTGAGTGTGTGTGTTTTCAAAAACGGATTAGATTTAAGATTTGTCGACCGTCCCAACCTTACATGCACAACCATGATACCCCTTATGGGACGGGGCTTTGTTGACTACCTTGGTGGATAGTAGCAGAGAGCCCGCATTACTAGTGGCGGGAGTGAAGTGGTCACTCCCGATACGGGGTCGTACCGGAATGGACGATCATGAGCTGTCTTCACAGGCACCGGGCACACCGTTGCGTGCCCTCATGGATGATACGTGTGATGTATATCATGAGGGATGTCACCAACGAGTGGACTCTTTGTTTAGTATAGCTAGGGGAAAGGCATTGTTCGGGTGCTTACCTCGGGTATGCAATATACCGCGAGTCGTGGATGACACGGAAGTTCCCCGAGTCTTGTGGGTAAAGTGTGCAACCTCTGCAGAGTGTAAAACTATTTGAATAGCCGTGTCCATGGTCAAGGACAGTTGGGTGGTGCTGCTTAAACTATGTCCTGGGTTTTCATAAACTCGGTGTGAGTGTGTTGGTGATAAAGGTGATATTTGAGCTAAGTCCGATGACTTGGCATGATGATGAACATGAGATGTTCAACCCCAGCTTATAATGATAACTGAGACTTGTTCACATGAGTACCTGTTAGCAGTTGATGCATGCTTACTCAAGTTACTTGATCATGCCATTGCATTTAAAAACCAGCTTTCTACAAAACTTACCTACTTCGTGCTATATCATGCATTGTTATACCTTGTTCCACAACTTGGGTTGCTTGCGAGTACATTCAAAGTACTCATTGGCTTGCCACTGGTTATTTAATTGGCCAGGCATGGAAGAGCAGGATTATGGCGAAGAGTTCGTTGGTGACGAACATGCGAACTAGGACGCTTCCCAGTCAGAATGCCTGTAGGTTTAAGGTAGATGGCATGGGTTCACGCTTTCGATCAAGATTTCCGCTGCTTGTTATGTTTAAGTGTTTGGCCCTTGTGGCCCTATCTATGTAAGACTAGACCTTCATGGTCTTTATTTGTGTAAGACGCTAAATGTGGATGTAAGACTCTTGTTATTCAGCTTCTATGTGTTCAGTGAGCATTGATCTCTGGGATCACTGTACACATGCATTCAGTGATCACAACTTATGAGTCGGGGTCCCCACAGGGTTTCTGTCAATTTTGCCAAAGCTTGAGTCCTTGTGCCCCCAGAGCCGACTTCCATCAGAGCCGCTGTAATAGCTACCACGGCGGTTGTCACCTGACCCGGCGTAAGTTGAGCCGGATTCTGGCTCGTCGATGGTATCTGAAAGTGCTAGTTATTGGAGATATGCCCTACTGGCAATAAGGTATGATGATATTTCCTATGTGTTTATGAATAAAGATAGTCCTTGGACATTATCAGTGATGTCTATAAACAAGTACGTGACTTGTTTGTGAGACTACGCATTGTATGATGACTGTCCTAAATTGTGCCTAATCAAAAGGGTTGTGTGGACGCACAGCCAGTTAGACTAACATATGACACGGTGGATGGTCCGGTCTCACTGACCATGTAGCATTGGATGCTAGCCAGATAATATGGACTCAGAAAGATCTGGTCGGATTCGACGTAATCGAATCCGAGACAAGATAAGGTCTGAGTTGGACACACCCGACTATGAGGCGTGGCGATAGGTTATCTGTGACTCTCTAGTACAACATACGTTCTATGTCCTAAGACCTGAGCTGACGCACGTACTCGGGATGGTGATAGACCTGCTTTGGGCGGACCAAATGCTACTCCGTAACTGGGTAGTTATAAAGGTAGGTTTCGGGCTTGTCCGGACCCATGCTACGAGACAGGGTTGACCAAGATAGGATTTGCCCCTCCGATCAGGAGAGATATACTGTAGGCCCTTCGGGTGATCTGACCTGGAAAAGCATGGCCATGCGATGAGGATTATGAGATAATCCAAAGTGTTGGTCGGATTCACCAGAACGAGAAAGAAGTCGTGCTGCAACAAGGATGACCATGTCGCCTTGAGCATGACAACATATATCATGTGGCAAAGGGAACAGAAGTGTGAAGCACATGTTCGCCTAACCAGCTTCATCGGACACTTGGAATCGGTACGCTTTGCTAGAGGACGCTACCGACTAGCCGAGCCGGATATGATCAGACTCGTGACCAAGTGAACGAGAACCTAAGGCGTCGCGCTTAAGGGAAGGAACTTATGGGCTTTAGGATCCATGCGAGGCCCAAGAGTTTAGCCTATATATAGTGGAGGTGTGACACACTTATTCAGTTGATCGCTTTTGTGCCGTCATTAGGGCTTTGCATGTGTTGCAACTAGCCACCTCCACTCGCCGCCGAACTATGTGATCAGACCTAGTAGTCCGCCGCACGGTGTTCCTCCTGCACGCACGGATGCCATTAGAGGCGGTGCACTGCTCCGGCGAACCTGTACGTGGGATCCGGTGACTGGCTGTTCGAGGGAGATCAGACGAGGAGGAGACGGACCTCGCGGACGCGCTGGCCCAACTCTACTTCCGCTGGACGGCACTACGCGTCTAGTGGTAATGATCCATGATCCATCTCCGTAGCATGTTCTTGGTTGTTCTGCGCATAGGTAAAATATAATTTGCATGCGATGCACCTATGGTAGAACCCAACAGTGGTATCAGAGCCTCTGTTTTAGTATTTGGATTCAGATCGGATGCATATAAGATATGTGGAGGCAGCAGATGAGACCTGTCATCGTTTATGAGATCGGCTATGTGCACCGTTGATGAGATCAACTGCACATGGGGATCGATATGGCTATGTTTTCTGCCAATCAGAATCGATGAGGTCGTGACACAACCTACCCCTACCGGTCGGTTTCCACCATCGGGGTTAATAGTGAAACGTAAATCCGAATCGGATTCGCGATGATCGATAAGATCTGTCAGATCAGAAAATTCTGCGTGATCGGAGTACAGATTCGATCTGTGATTTCCGAAAACGTCGGGCATAGCCCGCACCCACGAGGGGCACTGCCCCTTCGAACCCCTCCCACTAACCAGCTAGCGGGACCGCCGTATGCGTAGCGCCTTGTATTTTGTACACTGTCACTCAAATCGGTAGAATGCGATTCTATGCATAAACTTTGTTATGCAAGTTTGATGTGAATAGTATGGCTCATATGTATGTGATGCAGGTGTGTAATTTAACATGACCCGTGTGTCATGATTTGTCAGCCGGAAGGAGCCAAAGTGATGTCATTATATTGTATAATAACCGGTGTGTCGACTTGTGATTCTCTATAAAATTCATTACTAGTTGTAGTACTTGGAGGACAGAGATCAAGTTCGAGGCTTTGGCGTCACGGTGTGACGATCAAGATGGAGGTCCATCCTGGTCATCCTGGACATTGATATTGCTTCTTGTTTCTATGCATGTTTAAATGGTAGAAAGATCCCTCGTTAATATCAAGCACATTGCCATTCCGAATGTTGCACCTTCACACATCAAGTACGTATGGTAGTGGGCTCATAAAATTCAGGTGCTACTAGGTGTCCTCGAACTGGAGGGTTCGTGTCAGACACGGACATGCACTGCATCAGGTTAACTTGACAAGGCTATCAAAATGGTTTTGGGCCTTGTGGCAAAGAAGGTCGGGAGCCGGGTTATAAGATACCTACCCGACCGACAGGAGTCGTATAGAGATACGATTAGCAGGGAGTTGCTTACCGAATAGGAAATTTGGCTAGCAATGATGCTAAAGCTCACTAGTCACCTATGCTGATCGGATCATGAATCACTGAGAGTTTGTGGAGGGATGACGACTTCAGTGGGAGTAGTTCTGTTTAAGGCTTGAATTACTCTACATAAACACATTGCGTAGTGATTTCGTATTTTCTGTTGTAGATCAATGGCACCACCTGCTCGACCCAACTTTGCATTGAAATCAATTCTGGAAAAGGATAAACTAAATGGAACAAACTTTA
Source organism: Elymus sibiricus (assembly GCA_039707655.1). Lineage (NCBI taxonomy): Eukaryota > Viridiplantae > Streptophyta > Magnoliopsida > Poales > Poaceae > Elymus > Elymus sibiricus. The sequence continues at coordinate 238,966,074 of CM077667.1, read as the reverse complement.
CCACCTAGTATAGAAATTTAAGAATTGTTCTCAAGCATGATAAAAAGGAACATGTTCTAGAGGATCCACTTCCAGAGGTACGTGTCGATAATGCTAATGCCACAACAAAAACCGCCAACTAGAAACTCGTTGATGAATCAAACGAGATCAGCTACCTCATGCTCTCTTGTATGGAGCCTGATTTGCAACAACATTTCGAAAACACTGAGGCTTTTGATATGATCGAGAGTCTCAAGAGCATGTTTCAGGTGTAGGCTAGGACCGAAAGGTTCAACGTCTGGCTATCCTTGACGGGTTGTAAGCTGAAAGAGGGTGATCCACTGAGCCCGCATGTGATCAAGATGATCGGGTATGTGCAAGCTTTGGATCGGTTAGGCTTCCCACTTGGGGACGAGCTGTCCACGGATGCAATTCTGGGTTCTCTTCCACCTAACTATGGGATGTTCATCTCAAACTATCATATGCACGACATGGATAAGAAGCTCACTAAATTGCATGGGTTGCTCAAGGTGGCAGAGATGGATATTAAGAAAGGCACGCATCAAGTGTTGATGGTGCAGAACTTGGCTAAGTTCAAGAAGAGTTGGTCCAAGAAAAAGGGTAAGCCAAAGGGAACGGAGAAGGTTGTATCCACCGCTATGCCGAAGCCGGGACCGGACACAAAGACCGTTTGCTTTCATTGCAAGGAAACTAGTCACTGGAAGAGGAACTGTAGCAAGCGGCTTGCTGAGCATGGCAAGAAGGCTGGAAATACTTATTCTGGCAAAGGTAAACTTATTACATATGTTATAGACATTTACCTTGGTGACATACCTAGTAGCTCCTGGGTATTTGATACTGGATCAGTTGTTCATATTTGCAACTCGATGCAGGGGATGATAAGAACTAGGTGTGTGACACAAGGGGAGATTGACATCAGGGTCGGCAACAAAGCAAGAGTTGCTGCGTTGGAGGTCGGCACGATGCCGTTCAAGCTTCCTTCTGGATTTATTTTGGAATTGAATAATTGTTATTACATTCCCGCACTTAATCAGAACATTATTTCTGCCTCATGCTTGATGAGTCAGGGTTATGAATTCAGTTTAAAGGACAATGGTTGTTCATTTTATTTGAATGGAATGCTCCACGACTATGCACCCATTGTAGATGGGTTATTTATTTTGAATCTAGAAACTGAACCAGTCTATAACGTGAATGTCAAGATGCATAAGCCTAATGAGATAAATCCGACATACTTCTGTCATTGCCGACTTGGACACATTAGTCTGAAACGCATGAAGAAGCTCCATGATGATGGACCCCTAACTTCGTCCGACTTCGGGTCATTCGAGACATGTGAATCATGCTTTCTCGGCAAGATGACTAGGTCTCCTTTTGCAAAGAGTTGCAAAAGGGTGTCCAAGCTGTTGGAGCTTATACACAGTGATGTGTGTTGTCCAATGAGCACAACGGCTAGAGGTGGCTATCAGTACTTCGTGACATTTACTGACGACTTGAGTAGATATGGATATATCTATTTGATGAGGAACAAGTTAGAAACTTTTGAAAAGTTCCAAGAGTTTCAGAACGAGGTTGAAAATCATCTCAGCAAGACGATAAAGCTTTTGCGATCAGATCGTGGAGGTGAGTACATGACCCAGGAGTTTGATGATAATCTGAAAAGCCGAGGTATAGTACCTCAGCTCACACCTCCGGGTACACCACTGAGAAACGGCATGTCAGAACGGAGAAATCGAACCTTGTTGGACATGGTCCGATCGATGATGAGCAAATTGGATTTACCCTTGTCATTCTGGGGATATGCTCTAGAAACTGCATCTTTCACACTTAACAGGGTACAATCAAAATCCATAGACAAGACACCACATGAGATGTGGACTCGGAAGAGTCATGTTTGTCTTTTTTAAAGATTTGGGGTTGTGAAGCAATTTTCAAGCGACTCCTGTTAGACAAGCTTACACCCAAATTGGATAAATACATATTCGTGGGATATCCAAGGAAAACCATAGGATAAAACTGGGAAGAGAACAAGGTGTTTGTTACTCAGAACGGGGTTTTCCTAGAGAAAGAGTTTCTCACTCGGGAAGCCAGTGGGAGAACGGTGCAACTCAAAGAAATTCGAGAGCTACTCGGGGACGACTCGGCTGGTGATGTGATCATACCGGAGTTGGTCAGGGGACCGTAGTGGCATCAGCACCGGAGCCACGGAAGTCGGAAAGATGGCGCAGGGTGTGCAATGTGTTGTTGCTAGAAAGCGACGAGCCGGCCACATATGCGGAAGCGATGGTGATCCCGGATTCCGAGGCATGGCTGGAGGCCATGAGATCTAAGTTAAAGTGCATGGATGATAATCAAGTCTGGGACTTGATTGATCCGCCACCTAGCGTAATTGCCATTGGTTGCAAATGGGTCTTTAAGAAGAAAACTGATGTGGATGGAAATGTTCAGATCCAAAAAGCTCGGCTTGTCGCTAAAGGTAATGGACAAGTTCAAGGAATTGACTATGACGTGACCTACTTGCCGATGGCGATGCTAAAGTCGGTGAGGATCATACTAGCTATAGCTGCATATTTCGATTATGAGATATGGGAGATGGATGTCAAAACGGCTTTCCTTCATGGAAATTTAAAAGAGGATGTATACATGATACAGCGTGAAGGTTTTGTCGATCCAAATAACGCTGGTAAAATATGCAAGCTCAAGAGATCCATTTATGGATTGAAGCAAGCAGCTCGGAGTTGGAACATTCGTTTTTATGAAGTCATCATTGACCTTGGTTTCATCAAGAACGAAGAGGACTATTATTTATGCAAGAAGTCTAGTGGGAGCTCGGTAGTATTTTTGATCCTGTATGTGGATGACATACTATTGATCGGAAATGATGTTTCGATGCTAAACTCAGTCAAGGAATCATTGAATGGCAAGTTTTCGATGAAAGACCTTGGAGAAGTAGTGTACATTTTAGGCATCAAGATCTATACAGATAGATCAAGGAGGCTGCTCGGCTTAAGCCAAAGCACGTACATAGACAAAGTGTTGAAGCGGTTCAACATGAGTGAGGCCAAGAAAGGGTTCTTGCCCATCCCGCATGGTATAAGGCTAAGCAAGACTCCGAGTCCTACGACTTCTGATGAACGAAATCGAATGAGTAGGATTCAATATGCTTTAGCAATAGGATCCATCATGTATGCCATGCTACGTACTCGACCTAATGTTGCCTATGCAATAAGCATAACATGCAGATACCAGGATGACCTAGGTGAGAGTCACTGGGCAGCGGTGAAAACTATCCTGAACTACCTGAAAAGGACTAAAGAGATGTTCCTAGTTTATGGAGGTGAGGAGGAGCTCTGCGTAAAGGGCTATGCTGATGCTAGTTTCCAAACCGGCGGGGGCGATTGTTGATTGCAATCTGGATTCGTGTATGTCATGAATGGAGGAGTGGTGAGCTGGACGAGTTCCAAGCAAAATACAGTGGCCGACTCCACAACAAAGGCCGAATACATTGTGGCTTGTGAAGACGCAAAGGAAGGTGTTTGAATTCGGAAGTTCCTGGAAGATCTTGGTGAGTTCCCAGGCTGGGCAAAACTTTTGGACCTGTATTACAATAATTTAGGTGCCCTCGCACAGGCCAAGGAGCCAACACAACACCACAAGACCAGGAACATAGACGGAAAATATAACCTGATACGAAAGCTCGTAAAGAATGGTGATACTAATTTATACAAGATTCATACGGATGAAAATGTTGCAGATCCATTGAAGAAACCGCTTCCACAACCCAAGCATGAGGGGCACGTTAGAGCTATGGGCAATCGGTGTCTATTTGATTGACTCTAGTGCAAGTGGGAGACTGTTGGAGATATGCCCTAGAGGATATCATGTATGATGATATTTCCTATGTGTTTATGAATAAAGATAGTCCTTGGACATTATCAATGATGTGTATTAACAAGTACGTGAATTGTTTGTGAGACTATGCATTGTATGATGACTGTCCTAAATGGTCCCTAGTCGAAAAGGCTGTGTGGATGCGTAGCCAGTTAGACTAGCATATGACACGGTGGATTGTCCGGTCTCACTGACCATGTAGCATTGGATGCTAGCCAAATAATATGGACACAGAAAGATCTGGTCGGATTCCACGTAGTCGGATCCGAGTCGAGATAAGGTCTGAGTTGGACAAGCCCGACTATGAGACGCAGCGATAGGTCATCTGTGAGTCTCTAGTACAACATACGTTCTATGTCCTAAGACTTGAGCTGACGCATGTACTAGGGATGGTGATTGACCTGCTTTGGGCCGACCAAACGCTACTCCGTAACTTGGTAGTTATAAAGTTAGGTTTCGGGCTTGTCCGGACCCATGCTGCGAGACATGGTTGAGCAAGATGGGATTTGCCCGTCCGATTAGGAGAGACATTCTCTGGGCCCCTCAGGTGATCCAACCTAAATAAGCATGGGCATGTGATGAGGATTATGAGATAATCTGAAGTGTTGGTCGGATGCACCGGAACGAGAAAGAGGTCGTGCTGCAACAAGGATGACCATGCCGCCATGAGCATGACAACATATATCGTCTGGCAAAGGGAACAGAAGTGTGAAGTACAAGTTCGCCTAACCAGCTTCATCGGACACTTGGAATCGGCAAGCTTTGCTAGAGGCCTCTACCGACTAGCCGAGCCGGATATGATCAGACTTGCGACCAAGTGAACGAGAACCTAAGGGGTCGCATTCTTAAGGGAAGGAACTTATGGGATTTAGGATCCGTGCGAGGCCCAAGAGTTGAGACAGCGACGGATGCCTATATATAGTGGTGGTGTGGCACACTTATTCAGTTAATCGCTTCGGTGCCGTTATTAGGGCTTTGCATGTGTTGCAACTAGCCACCTCCACTCGCCGCCGAACTGTGTGATCGGACCTAGTAGTCCGCCGCGCGGTGTTCCTCCTGCACGCGCGGATACCGTTAGAGGCCGTGCACTTACATCGCTCCGGCGAACCTGTATCTAGGATCCGGTGACCGGCTGTTCGAGGGAGATCGGACGAGGAGGAGACGGACCTCGCGGACGCGCTGCCCCAACTCTACTTCCATTGCACGGCACTACGCGTCTAGTGGTAATGATCTGTGATCCATCTCCATAGCATGTTCTTGGTTGTTTGGCGCGCAGGAAAATTTTAATTTTCATGCGATGCACCTACGGTAGAACCCAACACTAGTTATCGACTAGAGGGGGTGAATAGGCGATTTTTATGAAATGCTTCGAAACAGTAAATGTCTTCGAAGTGAGCGGAAATGATTTAGGATCAGATAGGGATAAACTGTCAAGGATCTAGGCATGGCATGCAAATAGATGAAAACATTCAGACATGTATGGCATAGTCATCATACAAACATGAGTATATCGAAGATAAACTAGAGCAGTACGAACACAAACGCAAATCAGATGAATGTCTTCACACACAAATAGTCAAGAAATGGCTTCACAATGCAAAGCAGTATGTAAATGAGTGAAAGGATGGAACTAGTTTTGACGAAGACTCTGGATTTGTTGGACTAGTTAAAGTTGTTATGACAACTATACGTCTAGTTGGAAGCTAAGATCAACTCAGAAGACCTCGTCTTCACCTTGTTCCCCTTGAGCCCATGTCACCTAGACCTCGCCAAATCACTCCGGTAAGTCTTCACGGTAGACTTCAGAAACCCGTACAAACTCGCTAACCCGGCAATACACAATGACTCTGGGATGCTCTAGACCATGATTCCTAACCGACTGGAAGATCACAATGTTCAAGTGTAACAAGTCTTCGGTTCACTCAGAACAAAATTACTTTGCTGATGCTCAAACACTCTGGCTTAAGGTGTTTGGCTTTATCCTCACAGGATAGCTCTCTCTCAATATCTTCGAGGTGGGTTGCTCCAAAACGACAGCAGCCGTATCTAACTCTGAGCAACCACCAACTTATGGTGAAGGGGGTGGGCTATTTATAGCCAACAGGCAAGCCGACATGATGTGACTGAAATGACCCTGGGTCAATGTGTCGGGCCTTCGGGACTGGGGGTATCCAGGCCTGTCTGCCTGCGGCCCGGGACGCGGCGCTGGGTCTAAAGTGCAAGCAGGGCCTATCGGGACCCCTTGGAGGAACGGCCTCGCAGGGGTCGCACCTCGCGAGGAGGACGGCCACTGCACCATCAAGGATCTCCCCCGGCTCCTGCGTGAGGCCACCTCCTGAGGCCCTCGTGAGGCGGATTGGTCGAGGTAGGTCCAAGCAGGGTCCAGCGACTCTGCGCCATCACGTGGGTGACGTACACCGCGTCCGGCGGCGCACGGAACCGTGCTAGCAAGCACGGATGAGGAGGATTTCCTCTTTGGTGCTAGGGGAGCAAAGCCAGCCTGCCGGTTCCCAAAGCAAGGTCCAAAGGTTTCCAGTTTGGTGCAAGAGGACTGGAGTGGGTACTCACCAGGACGGAGGTCAGCACCGAGCCCACTGATGCGTCATGGATGGAGGCCTTAGCAGACGAAGACCACCTTTGTCAGGATAGGTTGCAGTCCTGTCACCTTTCAAACCGGCGATTGTGGCAACCCTTCCCGCCTTGTATTTTCGGGGAAGAGGGCTGAAGACAGTATAAAAGTAGCGAGGGAACCACCGGCGAAGAGAGGTCTCATTTTCCCCCCATCAACCACAAGGGTGCAAGAACCCACCTTTGTAACCCATTACTCTCCCCAAGCAATCCAGACAAGCAAGAATAGGGTATTACACCGCGAGGTGGCCTGAACCTGGGTAACGGCTGCGTCTTTGTTCTTCCTTCCAGCTTGAGCTCGCCGGAGCTTGACCGTAAGTTTGCGAGGTAGAGTAGGGCCGGTCGACAAGGCGCACCCCAGTGTTCGAACCTCTATTGTGTCCCCGGAGCACCGATTCCGACATTGGCGCGCCAAGTAGGGGTGCACCATTGTTCCCCGGCTCTGCTCCAGCCCCCGATCACAACGTGGCTGGAGCTCGTTATGCACGGGCTGGGCGTCGTGTGGCCCGTCTTGCCCAGGCCATGCCCACGGACCGCGACGGGCGCCTCCGCGCCGTCGACGATGCGGCCGGCGCCACGGACGACCTCGGCAACCGCAAGGGGCGGAATTCCTGCTCGTGCCCTCCCACGCCGCACAACACTCGCGCCCTCATGGATCCTCCCGCTTCCCGCCGCCCAGGGGGCACGGATGACCGAGGTGCGTTTCCCGAGACAAGGGGGCTTCATCACCACCGCCAAAACGGCGGGCGGCAGGACGTCTGGCCGGGCCACACTGTCGGGCTTAATGCGCCGGTGGGGCCGCAAGAGCCCGCCCTTCACCGCCTCGCAACCTGCCATTTCACGTCAAGGGCGTGCCTCCCGGCATGGCCCTGCCACATCGTCGACACGGTGGCCCGACCGGATTAGGCCCCGCGGTGCCCCCAGGCGCCCAGCCTCGCGTCTTCATCCTCCTCCACAAAGTTCTAGAGCTAGAGCCTGCGCGAGGATGTGATCCCTACTTCGGCGAGCAGGGAAATGGGGGGCGTCCGTTCTACGCCCTCCACGACGTGCACACACATAACACAGATGACTGTCGGGGCGCTTGCTTCCACGCGCGGCGTACGGGCTGGCCGACGTCTGTGTCGGATTTCGGGCTCCGCAAAACCCTAAGGAATTCGAACCCAGGGGCGTGTGCGAAGATTCCCCCACAGCTTCGCCCCTCCAAGCTCACAACACAATACCCCGCTCGATGGCGAGGAAGACGACGGCACACAAGAGTTTACCCAGGTTTGGGTGAAAGCACAATATGCTCCCTTGGTGATTTTGATAATTCATGACAACATACATTGTCTCTTGCACTAACACTTTTACCTAGTGTATTTCAGATATAGTCCATAGAGAAGGGCTGGCAAAAGGATTGTGAAGATTGTGGAAATACCCCAAGATGCAAGGAAATAGGTTGGCAAAGCTTCAAGGAAGAGGACTCTACATTTTACATTTGTGAGAAATCACTTTGAGTCCATAGGAAAGCCAATACTATTAAAAGGGGGTAAGGTTTTGATTGGTGAACAAAATGCTCATACGTGCACAAGTGATAGTCACCAAAAACACCCACAAGCTCTTCCACAAAGTCTGTCCATAGCCAAATACTCAAAATCGGTGCAACCAACATTTCCATCCCGGTGCCACCGATTTTCAACTCAGACAGACTCAGCCAAACCCTAGCCACTTTGGTGCAACCGATTCCATACCGGTGCCACCGAGTTTAGGTTGCCAACTTTCTGTTATGCAAATTCACAATTTCGGTACCACCGAGATTGTTGGATCGGCGTCACCGAGAATGTCAATCTGACCGTTGGTCACCTTATCGGTGCAACCGAGTTTCCTATATCGGTCTCACTGAGATTCAAAAGTTGCCACCTTTTGGTCACTTTGGTACCACCGAGATTAACACATCGGTGTCACCCTTGTGTTGAGGTCAAGATCTTCCACTACAACCATATGGATCTTGATTTCTACCCTCCCCAAGTTGCTTTCCACCAATCCCATCTCTTCCACCAAGCCAAATCTGTGAGAGAGTGATTGTGTGTTGAGGAGTCTATCATCTTGAAGCACAAGAGCAAGGAGTTCATCGTCATTACCGAGCCTATTACCTTTTGGAGGGTGGTGCCTCCTAGATTGGTTAGGTGTCGCTTGGGAGCCTCCTACTTCGTGTTGTGGAGTGAACCAAGAAGTTTGTATGGGCAAGGAGATCGCCTACTTCGTGAAGATCTACCCATAGTGAGGCTAGTCCTTCGTGGACGGAAGCCGTTATGGAATATTCAAGGTTGCTACTTCGTGGACCCTTATGGGTGGAGCCCTCCGTGGACTCTCGCGACCGTTACCCTCCGTGGGTTGAAGACTCCATAAACGTGGACGTACGATAGCACCACCTATCGGAACCACGGGAAAAATCTTTGCGTCTCCAATTGCGTTTGATCTCCATATCTCTACACTTTACTTCATGTGCAATGTCTTTTCTTTCCGCTGCCATATTTGTTGACATGCATGTGTAGGGCTATTAGACTTGCTAGACTTGCTATAACTGTTAAAATCTACCAACCAATTAACTTGGGAAAAGGTTAGGTTTTAAATTACTGCTAGTAGTCTAGTCACCCCCCCTCTAGACACTCTTCTAGTGATCCCTCAATTGGTATCAGAGCTTTGGTCTCCATTGCTTCGGTTTAATCACCGAGGAGGAAGATGGATGTGTCTAGTATAGGGATTTGAGTTGTAGAGTGCCTATTCTTGATGGAGAGTACTATAGTCAATGGAAAACCTTGATGCTTGAGCTGTTTAATGAATTTCAATTGAGCAAATATGTCAAGTGCCCCTATGTTCCCCCCATTGATCCTTTGCATCCCACACACGAAGTGGAAATTGATATGCTATGTAATCTTAGAACTGTCAATCTTATTGTTAGAGCTTTACCTAGAAATGTGCTTAATCAAATGAAGAATTTTGTATGCGCTTACACTTTGTGGAATGATTTGGAGAAACGATATCCAAATTATTCACTAAGTAATCTTGATGAAATTCTTCATAAAACTATTGTCTTCCACAAAATGACGTCTAGTGATCCCAACTTTGATGATTGTCTATTTGAGCTTAGAGACCTCATGCGTGCTAAAGGAGATGTCACAACTATCAACAATATCATTATTTAGGCCCTTCGCATTCATAAACTTGAACATTGTCATGATCACCATCCTAACGAATCTCTTGTTCTTTATGACGAGGATTTCCCACTTGATGATGACAATGTGGAACATGGCTACTATGATGAAGATGAGCTGTTCGACATCGAGTATGAGAAGATCATGAAGAATCTAAGTCTCATGGCAAACTTCAAGGATTACATGTCCGGAGGAAAAGAGTGGATTCTCGATAGCGGATGTACCGATCATATGACCGGAGATAGAGAAATGTTTGAAGAGATCACACCAAACCATGGAACGCGAAGGTACGTAACGTTTGGAGACAACTCCAAGGGTAAGGTACTTGGTCTTGGTAAGGTGGCCATATCCCATGATAGCTCTATCCAAAATGTTATGCTTGTTGAATCTCTTGCTACAATCTTCTCTCCGTATCTAGACTTGCCGACTTTGGTTTTAATGTGCTATTCACGAAAGTAGATTGCCAAGTGTTTCGTCAAGACAATCATAAAATGGTCTTTACCGGTTTCCGTAGAGGTGATCTATACATTGTAGATTTCACTAAGAGATCCAAACCTCGTACTTGTCTTATTGCAAAATCTTCTAAAGGTTGGCTTTGGCATAGAAGACTAGAACATGTTGGCATGCGCAATCTAGACAAGCTTATCAAAGGTGATCATATTCTTGGTGTTAAAGATGTTATCTTTGACAAAGATAGACTTTGTAGTGCTTGTCAAGCTGGAAAGCAAGTAGGTGGAAGTCATCCCGTTAAGAATATCATGACTACTAGGAGACCACTCGAGTTACTTCACATGGATCTTTTTGGTCCCAATGCTTACAAGAGTCTCGGTGGAAATTCCTATGGTCTAGTTATAGTTGATGATTTTTCCAGATTTACGTGGGTATTCTTTCTTGATGATAAGTCGCAGATTCAAAAGATCTTCAAGAACTTCGCTCGCAAAGAGCAAAATCAGTTTGAAGTGAAGATCAAGAAGGTTCGGAGCGATAACGGATCGGAGTTCAAGAACACCCATGTGGATACCTTTCTTGACGAAGAAGGTGTCTCACATGAGTTCTCGGATACTTACACGCCTCAACAAAGTGGAGTTGTTGAGAGGAAGAACCGAACGCTTATTGAGATGGCAAGAACAATGCTCGACGAATACAAGACGCCAAGACACTTTTGGGCAGAAGCCGTGGAAATAGCATGTCATGCCACAAACCGACTTTACTTGCACAAGCTTCTCGGTAAAACGGCATACGAGCTACTCACCGGTAACAAACCCCATGTTGGATACTTCCGGGTATTCGGCTCAAAGTGCTACATTCTTGATAAGCATCGTCGTACTAAATTTGCTCCTAAATCTCATGAAGGTTTCCTGCTTGGTTACGGATCAAACTCTCACACTTACCGTATCTACAGTAACTTCACTCGAAAGGTTGAAGAGACGGTAGATGTGAAGTTTGATGAATCTAATGGTTCGCAAATCGAACAACTGTCTAATGATGTAGGTGACAAGGACCCTCCAGAAGCTATCCTAGATTTGCCCATCGGCAAGATTCGTCCCATGGAGGTGAAGGAAAGTACTTCATCAACACAAGTGGAAGCCCCTACTTCACGTCAAGGTGAACCACAACATGACATGGAGGCATCCACAAGCGGTACACGACACGATGATGAAGAGGAGGAAGTACATCATGAAGATCTACCACAACCTCCTTCACCACCACCTCAAGGGAACGACACCTTCAACAACAATGAAGATGAAGGAGATGATGATGAAGAAGAAGCTCCACCATCCAACAATCGGAAGCTGACCCGAGTTCGAGCACAAGTGACCAAGAACCATCCCCTAAACCAAATCTTTGGTGATATACAAACAGGGAGAATCACTCGCTCTAAAACTCGCCTAGCGAACTTTTGTGAGCATTATTCTTTCATCTCTAGCATTGAGCCCTTGAAGGTAGAACAAGCTCTAGAAGATGTTGATTGGGTGAACGCGATGCATGAAGAGCTTCACAAGTTCGAGAGGAACGAAGTGTGGACACTCGTGGAGAAGCCCAAGGATGAGCAAAACATCATCGAAACCAAATGGGTGTTTCGGAACAAGCAAGATGAAGACGGTCAAGTCGTACGGAACAAGGCTCGTCTCGTAGCCCAAGGATATACACAAGTCGAAGGTATGGACTACGGTGAGACCTACGCCCCCGTCGCTAGATTTGAAGCTATTCGCATTCTTTTTGCTTATGCTAATCACCATGTTATCACGCTTTATCAAATGGACATTAAAAGTGCCTTTTTAAATGGTGAGATTGAAGAAGAATTCTATGTTAAGCAACCACCTGGTTTTGTGAATCCCAAGAAACCTAATCATGTGTACAAGCTTCGTAAAGCTCTTTATGGTCTTAAGCAAGCCCCTCGTGCTTGGTACAAATGCTTAACGAAGTTTCTCATTGAAAATGGTTTTGAAATTGGTAAAATTGATGCCACCTTGTTCACTAAGAGAGTTAATGGTGAATTATTTGTGTGCCAAATCTATGTGGATGATATTATCTTTGGATCTACTAACCCACAATTCAGTGAAAGATTTGGAAGGTTGATGTCCGAGAAGTATGAGATGTCTATGATGTGTGAGCTGAAATTCTTTCTTGGTTTGCAAATCAAGCAAACGAAAGAAGGAAATTTTATCTCTCAAACTAAGTATACCAAGGACTTGATCAAGAAGTTCAACATGCAAGAGTGCAAAGGTATGAAAACCCCCATGCCTACTAGTGGACATGTTGATCTTACCAAGGAGGATGAACCGGTTGATCTAAAAGTTTATCGATCTATGATTGGTTCATTGCTATATCTATGTGCCTCTCGTCCCGATATTATGCTTAGTGTTTGCATGTGTGCTAGATATCAAGCTGCACCTAAAGAGTGTCATCTCTTGGCCGTGAAACGTATTGTGAGATATTTGATACAAACACCAAACTTTGGCATTTGGTATCCCAAGGGATCTTCCTTTAACCTTGTTGGCTATTCCGATTCGGACTATGCCGGTGACAAGGTTGATAGAAAATCCACCTCGGGTACTTGTCAATTTTTGGGCAGATCTCTTGTATCTTGGTCCTCCAAGAAACAAAACTCGGTATCTCTATCTACTGCCGAAGCTGACTATATTGCTGCTGGATCTTGTTGTGCGCAATTGTTATGGATGACACAAACGCTTAAGGATTACGGAATCCATGTTAAAAATGTTCCATTACTTTGTGACAATGAAAGTGCTATTAAAATTGGTCATAATCCTGTGCAACATTCTCGAACTAAACATATTCAAGTTAGACATCATTTCATTCGTGATCATGTTGCCAAAGGAGATATCAATCTTAAGCATGTTCGCACTAACAAGCAATTGGCCGATATCTTTACTAAACTACTGGATGAGAAAACATTTTGTTACTTGAGGAGTGAGTTGAACATCATTGATGCCTCAAACTTGAGCTAGACTCACTCGGTCGCATGCAAGGGCATGAGCTTTCTTGATATTTCCATGTAGCCATAACATGTTATCTTATGCCATGGAATTCTATGCTCCCTTGTATTGCATCTAATCTTTTGTAGGTACTTGGAAGAACTTCATTCCACAAGATTGCCCTCAACTCAAATCATAAGCAATCTTGTCATGACCAAGTATCCACAATCCCTCTTGGTGATGGAAGGAAGAAAATAACTCAACCATATCCTTGACATATACTTGATGTGATCATTGCTAAATCTCTATTGGTATCATGTCAAATGGATATATCTATTGCTCTTCTTTGCATGACTAACCTATGTAGGTGACAAGTGTACTCAAACAAGAAGGATTGCTCCCAACTCAAGATGATCTTCATCAACCTTGAGCATCCTCAACAAGTTCACCTACAAGCCACGTCAGCAACATCACTCAAAGGTATGTATTCATATCCTTGAAAAGGCTTTACTCCAAGTCATGAGCTAAAGCAACTCAAGTGATATGAAGACATTAAAAGGTTTAATCGAAAAATGGTAACCCCATTTTGAGCTTAACGTTGAGTATGACCTATGATCAAGTATTCTTGCTTGGCTCCTAAGTCAACATACTCCAATATAGGTGACCTAGTCACCGCCCATCATCTAGTTATGTATTTTGGATGGTTCACTTTCTATTTTGCGAAGACTTCTTGGAACCACTCAAATCTTCTCTAGGTGATATCCCTTTGTAAAAACTTTCACATTCCCTTTGATACTTTTTTCTTGAAAACATAAACTTGGTCTCTTATTTCTTTTTTGTTTTAGTCGCTTTTTCCTCGGAGCCACCGATACATATATCTCGGTTCTACCGACATTGCAGATAAGCTGCACCACAAAATCCCGGTACCACCGATTTATCTGTCTCGGAGTCACCGATTTGTTTTCTTTTCTTATTTATGTTCGCAGTTGTGAATTTATGTTTCTTTTGCAATGTTTTAAGCAATAATTCTGTTACTTCGATGATCCCGTTAAAAAAAATCGGGGGAGAATAACAAAAGATACTCTTAGGGAGAGAAATTCCTTTCAATGATTCCCTCAGTTTTCATTTCCATGAACCCTACATTCAATGACCCTTGTTCTCAAGGATCCCTTCCTATCAATGATCCATGTATCTATTCTTGTGTTTGACCTTTTTGGAAATTAATGCCAAAGGGGGAGAATACTAAAGCTTCATGCTAAAGAGAAAAATACAAGCTTATGCAAAGGGGGAGATATGATCAAGGGGGAGAGCCAATATCAATATTCACATAAGGTGAGAATATCAAAGTAGGGGGAGAAAAACATATTTGGAGGATCATCTAAGATGAGTTGGAAGTTTACTTTTCTCACCCTATCCAATCCCAATATCTACGTGCTGAGATTCAGGGGGAGAGGATGTTTTAATATTGTCATATCTAAGGGGAGAAAGTAATAATTTTGGACACATATCAATCTTAAGAAATACTATCTTCTATATGTTCTCCATATCTTGGTACTTTTGAGTTCTATTGCCTTGTTGATTGGTAGAATACTCTTGTGTTTCCTAACATGGTTTTCTCAAGTGTATTTCTACTACAAGAGTGCTCAAGAACTCAAGGTAAGTATTTGCATCACATCTTTGGTCAAGATGATCCCTTGCTTCTTGCACATATTGTTTGCAAGAGTGAAGTCTTGAACAAAGATACATCTCATTCACATATATTTGATGCATATAGCCAAGATACGCATGACTCATTATATCCTTTCTACTATTTGTGTGCCCATGCATTCCAAAGCAACTATCCTTTAAAGGATTGCACACATTTAGGGGGAGCAAATCAAAGTCATGTGCCTCTCAAAGTCTTCACTATATTCATGTATATCTTTAGTTGAAGCTTTGATTGTATGTTGTCATCAATTACCAAAAAGGGGGAGATTGAAAGCACAATATGCTCCCTTGGTGGTTTTGATAATTCATGACAACATACATTGTCTCTTGGACTAACACTTTTACCTAGTGTATTTCAGATATAGTCCATAGAGAAGGGCTGGCAAACGGATTGTGAAGATTGTGTAAATACCCCAAGATGCAAGGAAATAGGTTGGCAAAGCTTCAAGGAAGAGGACTCTACATTTTACATTTGTGAGAAATCACTTTGAGTCCATAGGAAAGCCAATACTATTAAACAAGCATAAGGTTTTGATTGGTGAACAAAATGCTCATACGAGCACAAGTGATAGTCACCAAAAACACCCACAAGCTCTTCCACAAAGTCTGTCCATAGCCAAATATTCAAAATCGGTGCAACCAAAATTTCCATCCCGGTGCCACCGATTCTCAACTCAGACAGACTCAGCCAAACCCTAGCCACTTCGGTGCAACCGATTCCATACCGGTGCCACCGAGTTTAGGTTGCCAACTTTCTGTTACGCAAATTCACAATTTCGGTACCACCGAGATTGTTGGATCGGCGTCACCGAGAATGTCAATTTGACCGTTGGTCACCTTATCAGTGCAACCGAGTTTCCTATATCGGTCTCACCGAGATTCAAAAGTTGCCACCTTTTGGTCACTTCGGTACCACCGAGATTAACACATCGGTGTCACCGAGTTGGTCATTTTGTGTGTAACGGTTGGATTTTTGGGGATGCCTATATATACCCCTTCACCACCACCTACTCGAAAGAGAAGCACTCAGAACTATTCCATACTTGCCCCATCCAGTTTTCTGAGAGAGAACCACCTACCCTTGTGTTGAGGTCAAGATCTTCCACTCCAACCATATGGATCTTGATTTCTAGCCTCCCCAAGTTGCTTTCCACCAATCCCATCTCTTCCACCAAGCCAAATCTGTGAGAGAGTGATTGTGTGTTGAGGATTCTATCATCTTGAAGCACAAGAGCAAGGAGTTCATCGTCATTACCGAGCCTATTACCTTCTGGAGGGTGGTGCCTCCTAGATTGGTTAGGTGTCGCTTGGGAGCCTCCTACTTCGTGTTGTGGAGTGAACCAAGAAGTTTGTACGGGCAAGGAGATCGCCTACTTCGTGAAGATCTACCCATAGTAAGGCTAGTCCTTCGTGGACGGAAGCCGTTATGGAATAGTCAAGGTTGCTACTTCGTGGACCCTTATGGGTGGAGCCCTCCGTGGACTCTCGCGACCATTATCCTCCGTGGGTTGAAGACTACATAAACGTGGACGTATGATAGCACCACCTATCGGAACCACGGGAAAAATCTTTGCGTCTCCAATTGCGTTTGATCTCCATATCTCTACCCTTTACTTCATGTGCAATGTCTTTTCTTTCCACTGCCATATTTGTTGACATGCATGTGTAGGGCTGTTAGACTGGCTAGACTTGCTATAACTGTTAAAATCTACCAACCAATTAACTTGGGAAAAGGTTAGGTTTTAAATTACTGCTAGTAGTCTATTCACCCCCCCTCTAGACACTCTTCTAGTGATCCCTCATCGGGCCGCTGCGAAGCGTAAAACCATACTCCTGCTTTTGGTGGATTGCCTCGAGAGGAGGTTTGCGGATGAACTAGTACAGTGGTGTGTTTGCGGAAATGGTTGCTTCGTCCACTCTACCGAGCTACTTGGTCTCTATTTATAGCGGCTCGGGTCCTCTTCCCCTATCGCAACGGCGGGAAGGGATCCCACAACGGCCAAATTCGAAAGGGGACAGGAGGTACATCTTATCCTGACGAAAGGCGGTCTCCGCCTGCAAAGTTGGTGGTGATGACGCGGTGGTGGGCTCGGTGATGACGTCCGTCCAGCGGGGCTCGCGGTCTTGGTCTTATTGCACCGAAGTGGAAATCTTTGGGGGCGCTTTGGGGACCTGCGTGCGTCCCTGCCCTCCTTGCACCAAAGGGGAAACTGTCCCCCCTGGCGTACTGGTGCCTGCCTGGCTCGGCTGGCGTCACCCTTGGCCTCATGAGGTCAGGTGTTGCATAGGAGTCTCTGCCGCTCAGGAGGGGGCCTGGGAGGCCTATCTCCGCGGGTCTTGGCGCTTCTTCCCTCACGAGCTCGGGGGCCTCGCGAGGGCCTTGTGTTGGGCGCGGCCGTGTTGGGCCGTGCTTGGCCGTCGAGGTGGGCCACGCCTGGGGCCGCAGGCAGACAATTCTGGGTACCCTGGTATCCAGAACGCTGACAGTAGCCCCCGGGCCCGAGGCGCGTTCGAGCCAGCTTCAGGGCGAAGCCACGGTGGATGGGCCGGAGCGCCGCGGGCCCCAATCGCCTGCGGGTCCGACACGACACGTGGCGTACCACGAGGCGTGGGCGTCTCGGCTCCCTGAAGACGCCGAGAACAGTCTTGAGTCGTGCCAACGCACGGGCCGCGCACCTCCCTGGCCATCATTACCCCTCTTTGAATGTTGTTGAACTCTGGCGCCCTCTCCCGCCTCGGTCCATGCGGATGCGACCTGTCGGGGCAGAGGAAGTGACGTGAGGTAGGAGGGCACACCAGTCGAGTCTGGCTCGCGCCGCTCGAGGCACCTGGCGACTCCATTTCCCACGTCGCCCCGCGCGCAGCGGTTGCGCTTATAAACCCGCCCCGCCCGGAGGGCCTTGCCACCTTGTCGCACCCCCTCGCTTCTTTTCTTTCCAAGTTATCCTCCCCATCTTCCTCCTTTCCTTTGCTTACCCATGGCGTCCAGCGGAAGCGGGGCTGGTGCTGGGAAGCGTCTGGAGCGCCCGGCTTCTTCGGCAGCCCCCGGAGGCAGTGGTGGGGGGTCCTCGAGGCCATCCCAGGTCCGCCGGCGCCGGGCCATCCTCGACGAGTAAGCTCCTTGGCTCCCGCTTCCTTCTCATATAATCCTTACTGCTGCGCCGGTCTTGAATGTTCCATCCTCCCAGGGCGCTCGCGCCCAAGAGGCACAGGCTCAAGGAGCTTCAGGAGGAGGCCGATGCGCTGAGGGTCCAGCTCGCGGAAGCCGAGGCCGCCCTCCGAGCCGCGCTCAGGGGCGAGGCGGAGGCTCGGGCGGAGCTGGCGTCGCTCCAGACCCAGGTCCAGGGGGCCGTCGACGCTGTGCAGGCCGCCCAGGACGAGGTGGCCCACGCGAAGATGCTGGAGGCGCAGCGCGCCAAACAGTATCGGGACGTCGCCATCCGCGCAGTTGGGGTGGTGAGCCGGTTCGTCGGGGAAGCCCCTGCACTGCCGTGCGCGCACGGAGACGGGGACTACCTCAACTTCTTCGATAAGGTGGTGGAGGCGCTGGAGACCGGCGTCTCCCGGGTTGACGAATACAACGTGTCCAGCGCGCGCGACCTCCTGGACCTCGCGCTGACACGCATCTTCTCCAACCTTCGCCGCCTCGTCCCCGAGCTCGACCTCCTCCGCGTCATGGAGCTGGTGCCCGAGGAGCTCCAGAGGCCCCTCAGGAACGAGACACACCGGCACGTGGAGTCCATGGTGGAGCGGTTCGTCCAGGAGCCCATCTCCGACAAGGACGACAACTCCGGCGCTGTGGTGGGCGACGGCCCGGGCGGCGACAGCGGCTCCTCCGCTTAGTTCTCCTCTGTTTTCTCTTTCCAGCTCTTGTCATGTTAAACAGCACTTGGCCCCTGAGGTCATTAACTTTTGTGTTTTTACCTTCGTGTTCCTCCTCATTTGTGCTGTTGGTTGTTTGTTTCGCGTGGCGCATCCCTCCTCCTCCTGCGGGGCCCTACGCCATCGCCGTCGCGCCGTGGTGCCCGCTGAGGAGTCCACGAGGGCATTGCACTAGGATCGTCGGCGGCATCCGGCTGGCCCCTCGCGGGGCAGGCCCTCCCGAGGGGGAGCGTGCCGCCCCCAAGGACAGGCCCTCGGTCCTGCCGCCTGGAGTGGGTGGGCTCCTCCCCTCGCGCCGTTCTCCGTTGCTCCTGGAGCCACAAGAGCCCCGGTGGGGTCACGTAGCGGACATAGCGCCTGCATTATCACGTTAGTGTTCATACCTCTTGCCCGGTATTGGGGCCACTAATTGACCAGAAGGTTTTGCCCCTGTTAGGCGCGTGTACTTATCTCATTGGGTCGCGGCGAGCCCGAGTGTAACGTAGCGTAGGCGGAGCATCCAGGGAGGTCGAGGATCCTGCTTGGGGGAGCTTCTTCCTTGCTTTCGGGGTGGTTCGGGAACCTTTTTTTGCACTCTGCGTCGACGGGGCCCGATCCTGAGCAGACCTCGACCACCGTCGGGTCGTCCGGATCACCAGGACGAGACCAAGGGGACGAGGCCTCGGCCGCAATTGGGGCGTCCGGATCGCCAGGACGTGACCAAGGGGCGCGAAGCTGCACGATCGGTGAGGTTCCCGAGGCGTATTGCCCGGGAACCCCCCCTTTAACGCTCAAGTGGCGCTCTGCGTCGGCAGGGCCCGATCCCGAGCAGGCCTCGCCCACCGTTGGGACGTCCGAATCACCGGACGAGACCAAAGGGAGTGAGGCCTCGGCCGCAATTGGGACGTCCAGATCACCAGGACGTGACCAAGGGGTACGGAGCTACGCGGTCGGTGAGGCTCCTGAGGCGCGTTGCTCAGGAGTCCCCCTAGACGCTCAAGCGACTTACTTACCTTCCCGTGGGCTACCACCTCGGGATGCGCCCGAACCTCCCGAGGTTCCGTGCTGTCATGCCGGGCCGTGGCTGGAGCCCCCGAGCGGGGGTTGGCTGTTTAAGTGACAGGTGCCCCCGAGGCGACAGGCCCTTGCCGGCCCGCTCCGAGAGGCCACGGGGGGGCCAAGGTGCACGAGCCGCACTTGGTAAGGTGTCAACCAAAAAGGGGAAAAGACTTCAAGACCAGACAGAGGAATCGCGAAGAGAGAAAACTTCCCGCCCCTTTTTCAAATAGATTTGCGAAATCTCCAACTTCATTTCAAAAGGTGGCAACACAAACACAAAAAGAAGCAAGCAACGGCCGCGTCCGGCCCCTAGGCTAGTCATCGCCTTCGTCTTCCCCCAGTGCGGAGCGTAGGGCATCCATGTTGTGTCGGCATAGCCATTGGAGGGCAGTGTTGTCCGCCAGCGCGGAGCATGGGGCTTCCACTTGGGCGTGTGATGGAACCCCTCCGCGTCCTCGGGGGGCTCCGGGCATATACAGCCCACTCATTATTACGTGAGAGTGTCACGGCCGAAGGTAGCTGGGCAAGCCCCCAGGCGCTCGGCCTAGGTGCTCCCAACTCAGTTTAGAGCCATCCCACGCATTACTGCGCGGTTGCACGCCTATGCACCCCAAACCTGTGCACATTGCTCCCCGCACGGCCGTGGGATTGCGCTCCCGCGGCTCAAACATGAGCACAATGCGCCCAGCGCAGCTGCAGAGGTGTTCGGTTGGTGAAGCCGCCTTTCAAAGTGTCGCGGCGCCGGCCGGACCCCGGCCCGTAGTCCTCATGAGGCCATGCCTCCCGAGCACCGCTCCGGCGCCCCTGTTGCCGCTGGTGGCCCGCATTGCTTGGACCCTGTCGATCCTCCAGACGATTGCTCCTGAAGCCCTGGGTCCGGCTGTGTGCTTCGTGTTTACGGGGGGCGGCGGTCGCGTCGCGCCCCCCGCGCGTCCCGGGACGCTCCCCCCTTTCATCGCTTGTGTAAACCTGGCCTGGTGCCCCCTCCATGGGGCGCCATGCCCGGCTCGGGGGAGAGCGCCCGGGGGCGCGTCCTTATCATGGGAGGGTGCCGGTGCCCTTAGGGGGCGCTAGATCCTCCGTGCCACGCTGGTATGACGTAGCTTGGCACGTAGGGCTCCGTATAGAGGCTTTGGCCCCCTCCTGAGTCGTCCCCGCGCGCTCTCTAGGCGATCTCCCCGGGTGGCGGCACCGCTCCATCCTGGGCGCGTGGGCCGCAGACCCTCATGTGACGGGCCTCTGCCCAGAGTTTCCTGGCTCTGCCGCGGCCGTTGGGTGGGCCGCTCGTTTCCTGTTGCGAGCCGCCCCCTTGATTCTCCGTTGCGCCTCCCTCATGGTTACCTGCCTGACCAGAAGCCTGAGCCGCCTGCTCCCTGCGCCGATTGGCGCGCTCCCGTCGGGTCAAGCCAGGCTATTGACGATCCAGCTGAGCATGGGCGCGCGCGTCGGGGTGCGCGTGGAGCGCCCTGCCGCCTTCCTTGAGGGTGCTGCCGATGTGGCCGGACGGTGCCCCGAAGCCTGTCACCGGGATCCGGAGGAGGAGCACGGCATGCGGCGGGCCCTTCTCGGGTTCGCCCGGGGTTGGAGTGGGCACACCGCCCGCCGATGAGTTGACGGGCATGGTGAGTGAGGCCCCGGCGCCCAGTGCCGGTGGTCGCGAAGCGGCGTCGGGAAGCCAGGCCCTCCTCGCGACATTGATCAGCTCGGCGATGTGATCGGCCCATGCGTCGAAGCCCCCATGCGTCGGACGGTGGCGAAGCATCTCACTCGCCATCAGGAGCGAATCAAATGCGTTGAGGCCCTCCATGTTGGTATGACGCGACGCCGATCTTGTGGGTGCTGCTCGTCTACCCCGCGCCTGGTCGGTACGAGCAGCGGCTATGGTGGAGACGACACTGGTGGCCCGGTAGTGGCCACCCGGCACCGAACCTTTGTGGCGTGGGTCTTGGACGGTAGTGGAGAGGTTGGCGGGGGCAGATCCGCCGAGACCGGAAGGAGCTTGTCGGGCGTCGGCCATCTACGCGTCGGGGCGAAGGGGAAGCGAAGCTTGCTGGAGACTCCGACACGCCCCTACCTGGTGCGCGAAATGTCGGATTTCGGGCTCCGCAAAACCCTAAGGAATTCGAACCCAGTGGCGTGTGCGAAGATTCCTCCATAGCTTCGCCCCTCCAAGCTCACAACACAATACCCCGCTGGATGGCGAGGAAGACGACGGCACACAAGAGTTTACCCAGGTTCGGGCCACTGCGAAGCGTAAAACCCTACTCCTGCTTTTGGTGGATTGCCTCGAGAGGAGGTTTGCGGATGAACTAGTACAGTGGTGTGTTTGCGGAAATGGTTTCTTCGTCCTCTCTACCAAGCTACTTGGTCTCTATTTATAGCGGCTCGGGTCCTCTTCCCTTATCGCAACGGTGGGAAGGGATCCCACAACGGCCAAATTCGAAAGGGGACAGTGATGACGTGTGGTGGGCTCGGTGATGACGTCCGTCCAGCGGGGCTCGCGGTCTTGGTCTTGTTGCACCAAAGTGGAAATCTTTGGGGGCGCTTTGGGGACCTGCGTGCGTCCCTGCCCTCCTTGCACCAAAGGGGAAACTGTCCCCTCTGGTGTACTGGTGCCTGCCTGGCTCGGCTGGCGTCACCCTTGGCCTCCTGAGGTCGGGTGTTGCATAGGAGTCTCCGCCGCTCAGGAGGGGGCCTAGGGAGGCCTATCTCCGCGGGTCTTGGTGCTTCTTCCCTCGCGAGCTCGAGGGCCTCGCGAGGGCCTTGTGTTGGGCACGACCGTGTTGGGCCGTGCTTGGTCGTCGAGGTGGGCCACGCCTGGGGCCGTAGGCAGACAAGTCTGGGTACCCTGGTATCCAGAACGCCGATAGTCTGGGCCTCAGCGCCTGTGGCGCCGGCCGTGGGGCGTTGGAGGAAGAGGTACCCGTGGCGACCATGGTACCCTCCCCCGCGGACGTGAGGAGCTCGGGCGGCCGCTCGAGCGCGCCCGGCGGGGGCAATCCCGAGGAGCCGGCCACCAGGGCGACGCGGCCCCTACGCCACAGCCGTTGCCACCAGCGGAGAGCGATGGTGATAGGCACAACGAGGAGGTGGTGAGTGGCCAGCCACCCAGAGCGGTCCCATGTATCCTGGGCAGTGCCCGCACCCTGGCGGTGGCCAAGTTGCTGGACCAGCCCCTACGTGAGGAGGGTGCCACTCCCCCGAGGCCCAGGGCTGTATGTTCCTCCGAGCGCCCACGGTGCACCATCGCCTTTGATACCAGGGGCGGCATTGGGCCCAGGACGACCATCGGCGACCTTCCTATGTTATGCTCACCACTCATCAGCGACATCCGGGTCACCTGGACCCTCGTCGACGGTGGCTCTGGCCTCAACCTGCTCTCCGTCGAGACCTTTGAGGCGCTCCGGGTGCGCAATGGCCCGCTGCGGCCCTCCGGGCCGTTCTTGGGGTGACGGGGGGTCCAGCCGTCCCATTGGGGCAGGTCCGCCTTCCCATCACGCTCAGCACGCGCGACAACTACCGCATCGAGCTCGTCGACTTCGACGTGGAGCGTGTATGCCTCCCGTACAACGCGATCCTGGGATATCCGGCGCCGGCAAAGTTTGAGGCGGCGGTCCACCACGGGCACAATGTCCTCAGGATGCCGGGCAGCCATGGCGTCATCACCATCGCCTGCGACGAAGGGGATGCAGCGGCCTCGCCTGTGCGCGACTACGGTGTTGCCGCGGACAAGCACGCTAGCGACATCGAGGGCCCGGGACCCCCACGAAGCCCCACCGTCAGGAGAGGAACTGCCACTGTCAGCCTCGTGCCCAACAGGACAGGGAGCGAAGCGCCATCATCCTGATCCGGAGGCCTGATACGCTGCGGAGGGCTGGCACCGGGACCAGGCACACCTAGCGAGCAGCACCCCCTCCACCGGCATCAGCAGTCGGGCTTTCACGTGTGAACTACGCCGGGTGTTCTGGCCTGACCCGTTCGCCCCGGAGCTGCCGCCACGCTATGACGGCGCCTCCGACCCCACGGCGTTCCTCCGGCTCTACTCAATGGGCATCGAGGCTTCCGATGGCGACGACCAAGTCAAGGCGAACTGGTTCCCCATGGCCCTCGGAACACGCACGCATTCATGGCTCGCCAGCTTACTCGAGGAATCAATCTCTTCCTGGGGTGAGCTCCGTAGGATGTTTCTCACCAGCTTCGAGGACATGCGCAGCGACCCACCTCACGGCCATGCTCCAGAAGACGGGCGCGACCTGCGGAGCGTAAGGCACCTCCCGAGGGAGACCCTGCGTGAGTACATCCGGCGCCTCAGGAGGAGCTGCAACCAGACACCACGGAGCTCGCCGGGGGTCCCAGACGACGTCGTCCAACGAGTCGTTCCGCCCTCCTACACCAGTTTCATCCACAGGTGACCATGTATCAGTTCAAAATTAAGCACGCACACCAGGCTGTCTCAACCGCAAGGTGGCTCCCTTATGCTATGTATCGAATTTGAGTATTCATGTTCAAATGTGAATATTCCTGTTGAGCTTATAACATGTCTCTAGAACTCTAATTTTGGCTCCGCATTACCACTAGAAGACGCCGTGCCCTCGAGAATACCCGCTCGGCTGCCCCAAGGCTAGGGGCTGGACACGGCGCCTGCGCGTGGGCTTGCCCTGGCAGCGCCGATAAATCCCGGTGACCGAGCTCTGGCCTGCGGGCTAGCCCCCCACGTGCGCTACCTCATAAAGGTCCTTGGTGTCCCACCCTCTCACGGGAGCTGCCGCGAGCGGATAATTGATGGCGTGACCCACCCCTCGTGGCCAAGGACCGGTGCCCCGCTACATTGAGCGTTGCGCGTCGACAGCCAACCGACGTGCGGTGGCGCTTAGGGGCATGCCTGCGCCAAAAACGGGGCGAGGATCGCCCCCGGAGGCGGGAGCGAGGGCGGTCCGCATGAACTCCATGACTAGGGCGCCCCGACGCCTGCATAAATCCTCCCGTGACCCTCTCACATAAGAATTAGTTGGGTTGTACACGCCCCGGGGCCTCCCGAAGCACCACGCCTTGGCCTCGAGGGGGGTTCCAACCCATGCCCAACTGGAAGCCCCATGCTCCGCGCTGGCGGAAAAACTGTCGAACCGCGACTATGCCTACGCCCAAGTAGAAGCCCCATGCTCCGCGCTGGCAGAAAAACTGTCGAACCGCGACTATGCCTACGCCCAAGTAGAAGCCCCATGCTCCACGCTCGCGGAAAAACTGCCAAACCGCGCGGGCAAGGAGGTCAGCTGGGCTCCGCCGCTTTCAGAGCATGCCATGTCTGGCGTGGTAGCCAGTGAGAAACCCCTCCCCCTCGCGGGCACTGCTCTCCTGGAGCTCCTACCGCGTTCAGGGAGTCTCACCCCTCAACCAGACCCTGGGTCACATGGCCCAGCACGGCGGCGGATCGGAGCCCGGGCCCCGAACCCCGTCAGCACATAATGGGGGGCGGCCGCATGGACAAAGGAATGGCAAAATAACAGTTCCAGGAGCACACTCCCTTTCGACCGGAGTAGCGTTAAAAGCAGAAGTAAGAAATCCACATTTCTCCTGACACGCCCTCGCAGGGCCAGCTTTGTTCGCTATAGGAAGCAAGGTATAAGTGGGAGCACTAAACTCAAGCGGCACCGACCCTGGGGTCTCGGCTCCAACGCCGGTCATGCCTAGCTAGAGTCTTCCTCCTTGACACGGAAGCAGGAGGAGTCTTCGGAGTCGTCGGCATCGCTCCCGCTGTCTCCGGAGGAAGAACTGCTGCCCTCACCATCAGGAGCGATGCCACCGTCGCCGTTGTCGCTCTCCGTGTAGCAGTCCAAGCGGCTCCCGGCCGCCCTGAAGATCTTCACGAAAAGCGTGGCGGCCCCATCGAACTTTAAGTGGAGGACGTGCCCCTTCTTTAGGCCCCGGGCGAGTGCGAATGACTTCCACCCCTGCTTCAAGAACATGAAGCCGAGGGGGTTTAACTCTGCCACCACCCATGAAGCTCCGTTGCAGCATCCGTCTGGCTGCAGCCATAGGCCAAACGATGCACGCTCCGCCATCTCTGCTGCGAAGGAGTCTGGGAGACGAAGCCAGGTGCGGGGCTGGCCGCCCATCCCCACGAGGAACTCGCGGAACGTATCGAAGGCATGGCTTGGCGGTAGAGGCAGTCGGGCTATAGCACCGACCCTCCTACCCCGGCCGTGACCGCCTAGCCCACCGTGTCCACGCCCTGACATGGAGATTCCCCCGCGGCTGCTTGAACCTCCATGAATTGACAGCGGAGGACGTCCTTGCCCCCTTGGGGACTTCACAGCCGTGGTGGTGGACGAGCGAGGGCGGACGCTCCCCCTCACTAGCCTTGACACCCTTGCATCCTGTGGCATCGCCTCCCCCTTCTCGGCGGCGGAGAACTTCCTTGTGAGTGCCATTTCGTCGGCAGCGATGAGTGAGGGCAAAGAGCAAGAGCGGGGGAGATGGTCCAGGCAGCCTTCCCCTCTTGGCCTTTATATAAGGCATAGTGGAAGGTCGGTTCACACCCTTCGCCTCCGTCGAGCGGGCGCAATAAGGTGAGGGAGGCTGTGAAGACCCAGGGTCGCGTGCGGGCCTTGTGACGGTCTGACCGATACACGAAGCATCATGGGAGAGTGGAGGCGACGCACACTTCATCGGGCGCCACACGTCCGCCCGGGCCAGCAGGCGGTTGGGGCCCGCGTCGTTTCGCCCCCTCCAACAAGCGGAGTAGCCCACACCACGGGCCCGGGGGCTACTGTCGGGCATTTGGGACTAGGGGTACCCAGGCCCGTCCGCCTGCGTCAAGGACGGAGACTTTAGCAGGCGAAGACCACCTTTATCAGGATAGGTTGCAGTCCTGTCCCCTTTCAAACCGGCGATTGTGGCAACCCTTCCCGCCTTGTATTTTCGAGGAAGAGGACCGAAGCCGGTATATAGATGTAGCAAGGGCACCACCGGAGAAGATATGGCTCGTTTCCCCCCCCCCCCCCCCCCGTCAAACACAAGGGTGCAAGAACCCACCTTTGTAACCCATTACTCTCCCCAAGCAATCCAGACAAGCAAGAGTAGGGTATTACACCATGAGGTGGCCCGAACCTGGGTAACGGATGTGTCTTTCTTCTTCCTTCCAGCTTGAGCTCGATGGAGCTTGACCGTAGGTTCGCAAGGTAGAGTAGGCCGATGGACACGGCACACCCCAGTGTTCGAACCTCTCTTGGGTCCCCGGAGCCCCGATTCCGACACAATGGCCAACCAACATGTGTCTCAACGGTCGGATTTCAAAGATTCAAGCGTCAACATTACTTGGGCTACAAGCAATGCTGACTCGACCAACTCCGGAAGAGATTTCCTCTAATTGTCTTCACTGGAAGATATAGGTATTTGGGTTGAGCATCAAGTCAGCTTCTGACTTCGATCACCTTGACCCCACTTAATAGTATGGTGGTTCCTATGACTCAGGAAAGAAGAAACAAAACAACCAAAAGACTTTGTCTTCGTGTTTCCTTATCTTCAAGCGATTATCTTTACGCACCACCAATGGCTTCAGCTATCATCAATGTCTTCGGACATTTTTAGGGGTCGTCTTCGATGGTTAAACCGAATCTCCAGGGACTTCTGTCTGTGTTATCCTGTGAACTCTCACGAACACATTAGTCCCTCAACCACGTTTGTCTTCAATACTCTAGACCCAACAAGGGGTGGCACTAGATGCACTTACAATCTCCCCCTTTTTGGTGATTGATGGCAAGCTGGTTGAAGTTTTCAACGGGGATAAAATATTTGAAGATAAAGACTTGAAGATTATGATTACAAGATATAGAGAACTCCCCCTAAAGATGTGCTTATGAAGATTTTTGTCAAAGCCCTAGAAATTGTTTGCAAATAATTATATTAGTTGCATCACAGAGCATCCATGTATCATGTTAAAATTGAATGAATTTGAAATGGGGATGATCAAACCCTAGCACCAAATAAATTTAACCTGGTTTAACTTAAAAATAATTTCAATGAACCAAAATGGCCTTCATAAAACCCTAGCAAATGGGATTTTCCTAAAATAAAATAACTGGTACAAACCAACCATTTCTTAGGTTTCAAAATAAATATTTGAAAGCATAGAAAATTGTTTTGGGAATTGCTTAATTATTTTTGTTTTTCTTTAAATAAAACAATCTGTCCAAATTAGAAAAAAAACAAAATGTTCACTGTGTGTGTAATAATCTACTCAATGACAGGAACAAGTTTGAAGATTTTCAAAAATGATTTGGATCTGAAACCAAATCAAAACAAACAAAAGAAATGGAAATAGAAATAAAATTAGGAAAAGCAGAGAGAGAGAGATGGCTTACCTAGCCGGACCATTAGGAAGCCCAGCCCACCAGGGGCATACTTGTCTTCCTCCTCTCGCCATTAGGCAGAGGGGAAGCAGGGCACGGCGTGCACGGTCGGGGCGCCACGCCTCCTGCCTGCCCGGCTCCCCCGAGGAAGACGAAGAACTCAAGCCGGTGTGCGGCACATCCTCGCCGGGGTCGTCTTCCTCGCCGCCGGTGCCCGAAGTCTGCCATCGCCGATTCGCGAGCTCCAGAGCCTCCCCGAACTTGCCGTTCTGCTTATCTGAATCCCAGTGAGCCCTTGCTTCGTCTCCCCTTGTCGCCATGCTCGATTTCGAGCTCTATCTAGCCTAGCCACTAGAGCTGAGAGCTCCTCGACGCCGGCCATGTCCTCGTCGTCGTTTGAGCTCGCGTCAGTCCCACCAGAGCACCTGGTCGTGCTCCTGGTCGCCCTAGGAAGCAGTGGAGCCCTTTTCCTCGCTCGCCCGTGCCCCGTAGCGCCAATCCGTGCACCACCGAACTCCGGCCGCCACGCAAGTCGACACCGTCGACCGCTCCAACCACCCCTGCCTCCGGTGTTTGACCCAACGGATGCGGCCCGTCCCGAGCTTCCCGTAGAGCCTAAGCTTGCCCAAAACCGTGGCCTATAGGCAAATCCCGAGCACCTCCGCCGCCCGGTTTGGCCACCGGCGGTTAAACGCCGGTGTGTCTGACGTGGCAACATCATTACCAGCTAATGGCGTTACTAATTAACCACCCCAGTCACTGACAAGGGGCCCCACCTCACTAATTAACAGTAGGTTAACTTTAGTTAAAGCCTGTTTAACCCTGAGACACTGACGTGTGGGACACAGGTATCAGGTTTGACCATGGTCAAACATGGTGACCTGCTGACGTCACCCTGACGTAATGCTGATGTAGTAAAGATTTTCTGGTATTTAAAATATTCAGGAAATTCCAAAAAATGTTTAAAACTTCTAAAAATCATAGAAAATAATCTGTAACTTGGATGAAAATAATTTTTATATGAAAAATGATTAAAAAAATCCAATGAATCTATTTATGCCATGATCATGCATGTTTGAACAAGTTAACATCACCAAGTAGGAAATTTCATGATTAGGATATTTTAATAAATAGTGTTGGAGTTGGAATTTAGTATATATATGAATTCCACTTCACTTAATATGACTATCTATTGCACTAGGTCAATTCAATGCTTTAACATGCCATATCATACATCATGATTGTGCGTTGCATGAATTGAATTTGTTCCTTGTTCTTGTTTGCCGGTGTTTTCCTTCTCGGTAGACGATGGTTCCGATGCTGTGATCGTTCTCACCGATGAAGACTCATTGCTATCTTCAAAACTGTCAGGCAAGCAACCCCCCCCCCCCTTAGCATACTGATATAAACCCACTCTCTCGCTCCTTCTCTCTTTTACTGCAATAGGACAATGACGATTCAACTGTTACATGTTCTCGGTAGTTGAACCCATTTCTTTGCATGACCTGTCTTTGTCACAGTAAATAGTTGAAACCACTTAGCATGAGTAGCAACTGCTTGAGCCTTGTTGTGCTTACTCATCCATGCTTGCTTACTATGTCTGCTATGCTTAGAGTCATGTCGAGTCTGATCCATCTGGGCAATGCATCGGGATGGTTGTGTTCATGTCCTGCTGTGTGAGAGCGAAGTATGAGAATTCGATTTGGTAAAGGTAGCGATGAGAGGCCATGTAGGAGTACATGGTGGGTTGTCTCATTGGGACCGTCCTTAAGAACTGAGTTCTGTGTATCTTATCCAAGACAAGATACTACCATGCATTGGGCCCGAAACCAATGGACCCTCTCAATTTATTAATTGCCTTGAACCCAAAGCAGACGGCAAACAACCTCTTTGCGTCTGCCAGCAGACGGCAAAGAGCTGGCAGATGGCAAAGTCCCTGATTCCAGTAGTGATGGCGGGTTCTCTCATTGGGACCGTCCTTAAGAATTGAGTTTTGTGTATGTTATCCGAGACAAGATACTACCGCACATTAGGATCCTTAATTGACCCTCTCGGCTTATTAATCTCCTTGATCTCTGTCCAGGAGTTGCAACTAGTTTCTGGTGTTTGTAGGATGTGCTGGCGGCCGTGCATAGCGCTGACTGGAGGGGTAGGCTATGGCGCGGTAGATGCACCGTGGCCCGGTGTACCAAGTGTAGTAGCATCCGTCGAGGTGGGCTTGGGAACCCTGCACACATCATTTGGGGCCGTGATGGAAACTTCGGCCGGACTTCCGTTGCGGGTTCAGTCTCAAATAGGCGATAAACCTGGACTAGAGTCTTGTGTGGTTAACGGTCGTGGCCGACTCCCTCGCTAGGCTTCCGCTTGAAGGTTGCCGAGGTGCCCTTTTTTGTGCACATAGCGATAAGTAGCGGGAGCGTGTGTGAAGAAGTATACCCCTGCAGGGTGAATGAATCTGTTCGAATAGCCGCGTCCTCAGATATGGACTACTTGGATTGCTTATGTGGTACATAGACAAGTGAAACAGATACTATAAAATGCGCAAGATAAGTGTGAGTGCTATGGATGGCTTCTCGTAGGGAGGCGGGAGTGAATCCATAGTAGTGTATTGATTTGGTGAATATGTGGACTCGTGTGCGCTATCCCACCTCAAAGATGATACTTGTAGTCGTAGTACAGGTTAGCCAAGAGTCAAAGCTGGCTTGCTGCAATAAACTCCACAACCCCCTTTGTTGACAATGATGCATATGTAGATAGTTCTGATGTAGGTCTTGCTGAGTACCTTTGTACTCACGGTTGTTTATTTATATTTTTGCAGAGGATACATCGGTCTCATTAGTGATTCTTATGACGTGAAGTTCAATGTTGATCGTATTAGCTTGGGAATCCCAGACAGAGGTCTGGCTCCTTTGGTAGGGTCATGGTAGCCTTTCAGGATCTTCTAGCCGCTTTTAGTAGATGTCTGTACCCAGACATGTATGTTCCGCTTGTTGATTGTATGCTCTGAATGATGGGTCATGTGACCCTCTGCTTGTAACATTATACTATGTAGGCTCTATGGAGCCTTCTAAATAAATGTATTTGTTATAGAGTTATGTTGTGATGCCATGTTGTATCTACACATATCGTGCATATTGCGTGTATGTTTGTAATGCATTGGTATGTGTGGGATTCGACACCTAGCTGTATGCCTTTAGTAGCCTTCTTTACGGGGAAATGCCTCTTTGTGCTTCCATGAGCCTTGGTAGCTAGCTACTGGTTCGGACACATTGATTGACCGGCGTGTATCCTTCTTTGCTGTTGTGTCTGTCCCTACGGGGAAATGTCACGCATTGTAATGGAGTCCATGTAGCTTGCTACGACTCGTCTACACTCACTGTTGACCGACACCTGCACTGCTGGGTTATGTATGCCTGTCCCTGTACGGTTGTGCCACTTGGGTCTATAACTAGTCATGTTGACCCGGGTTCTTTGACATATGAATGCTAGCGACATATTCATATACGTGAGCCAAAAGGCGCAAACGGTCCCGGCCAAGGTATGGTGGCAGCCGTGGGGATTACCGTGCGTGAGGCCGCAAAGTGATATGATGTGTTACATGCTAGACTTGCATGGCTTAGGATCGGGGTCCCGACAACGTTGGTATCAGAGCTTGACTGCCTGTAGGATTACCAAGCCAAACTGGTCGATGTTGAGTCTAGAACTAGTTTAGTTATATAAGGGAATTGATTGTGGAAGGGAACGTAAGGTTCTTTTTACTCCTCTCCTTGTGTCATTCATATTCTGAGTCACCCTCTTCCTTTCTACAGGGATTAAGAACTAGGCTTTCTCATCTGTCTACCAGGATGACGAGTTACTATGCTGCAGACTTATAGGATAGTTGATGTCTTCCTCGATCGATGTCTCCATAAGAATTCAATTGTTTTGTTGTCAGTTTTCATGCAGGTTGCCTCATATTTCACAACCGTACAGTCGTTATGCTGTCCGAGTTATCCAAGGTTTTTAAATAATTTGATGCAATTGGAAATCCTTTCCTCCCGAGTTAATGTCTTTTGGGCCAGACAAATTACACTAATTATTGTGTTGAGGTATTCTATTACCTCGACGTGTTTGTTGAAGTGATAGGAAACCAGGTTATTCTAGTGAACCACCCAACAGTCTAGTTGTGTTTTGTGTTCTCAGTGTGATAATTCTGGCCATCATTAGCGAAAGCATCCTGTGATGCTACTTAGTTAGTAGATATTCTATTTCTGGGTTCTTAAACCCGAGAATCATTCTGCTGACTCCTGTTGATAGTAATTGCTCGTTCCTTTAGGATATTAGTAACCTTGCTCTAGTCCTCAAGGTATGTGGTATGTCATTCTTCCAATACCATGAACCAATTATGGTAGAAGTTCCTCGTGAACTGAAGATCACAACAACAGTGCTCTTCGTGAGTCCTCCATTCTATAGTTGTGAGCCTGCCAATCCTTTCCTTTCTGCATGGATTATCTGGAAGAAACATGTTGAACTTTGTTCAACGTATACAATCTATGCATCTACAACTCAGGGAAAATCAGGTGCTCTTGAGTTGCCCTTTTTCAATTGTATTCTAACCTTCATCTATCAATGGATAGTCAAGAGTAGTTGTGCATTCGTATTCATCGATGCACATTATTCCTGTGGTCCGTCAAGCCATTCTTATTCAGAATGACTAGGAGAAGCAAACTCCAGTACCTCATCCATTTCCCAGATTGGGTCAAAGCAGTTGTGTTCTGCATATCAAAATGCCAATCTAGCTTTTGTTCTGTTCTACCTCGAAGTATTACCCCCTTTAAGTCAGGATTGTCATGGGAATTGCACCACCTCTTATGACTTCTTGATACAGTGATACTTCTCGCCATCATCATTCACTCCTCGGTCTCTGTGTTGTTGCAACCAGAATACCGACAAGTGAATCGTGATGTGTGAAATCAATACTCCTAGCAACTTTGTTGCTTGGTAGTTAATGGACAATAATCTCATTCTTAGTGTGTTGGTTATTGAATCACCATTCTAAGATTGATCGTGCTACCTAGTCCATCTTTCATGGTGCACTCTTCAATCAATGAGTTAGGATTGTGTCAATCCCTTGCTCTCTTGATCATATCGTCTTGCCTTGAAAAGCAAGATTGTTCCCGAGCTCAAGAACATATCGGTGGATCGAGATTTTCCGATCATCTTCTCAGAAGTATTACCAGGTTGATCCTGACCATTGCGTTGAGCTCGTGATCAAGATGGTTTATTTATAAACCACCCCTTCTCCAAGACCCTGTGTTGGATACCCCCGAACCAGTTGGTTAAACTAAACAACAACTTGGAGAGTTGGAAGATGAAAGCTTTGCCTAACTTAGTTGTTCCAAGGGGATATCTTGTGTGTGTGAGTTGAAGAAAGACAGTATCTACATCGATTGATCCTTGAGATCAATTGTGGCATCTATTGTATTATCCAATCTTTGATTTGAGTGTGGGCTATCATCAAATCAAAATCAGAACCAAAGATTTTCCTAATGTTGTTTTACTCGTGGATGCTTCCTCGAGCATGCAACATTATATATTTTGGGCTGACCAATGCTATTACCTTGTTCACATAGTTATGGACTTCCATCTTCGTGGAAACCTCGAGGAACTGTTGTTGAGCCCATCGACAATATTGTTTATCCTCCCCATGATTCATGATGAACATAATGCTAGTGTTGGAAACTTTGTAGGTGATATCTTCATGTCTCGTACATGAAGCATATGTTTGGTGTAAGAAGTGACTTACTCTTAGTTCACGTGCATATGGTGCAAGATGCCGCCGTGAACTTGGGAGAGGTCTTTTTGTTCCTTGGAATCATCCCAAGTCAGTCATGCCCGTGCGAAGTATTCTCTGGTTTGATAGACCGATCATCTCCATTCCATATGCAATCCCTAGCACACCAAGCCACTAATTGATTTGTTAAAGGAAAAGAAGTTAAGTGTTAATCCTGAAGGGCCCTGATGGACGTGCACAATACTTCGCTACCTCCAATGATGATTCCCACCCAGAACTCGGTGGTGTTCTGTTGTAAAATTTCTATGTGGTCACAATTGTCTCGGACAATGTGTTCACATGTATCTTGAAATCAAGCTCATGTTTTGGAGCTGTCTTCCGCAGTTCATATCCCGAGAATTCCGCAACGCTATCTCATCGGTTTGTGTTGCAAACTTTCTCTGTCAGACCTGCTGAGTCTGAAATATCCTATCACCAACCGGATCTGAATCTCAGGCAGACATGATGGTTGGAACATTTCCCAAGAATTATAATATTGGTCTCTTTGTAACCCAGTAAAGTGATGTTGTGGCTAACGCACCTAGCCGAAAGGCCGATTGTTATAATATCTTGTATCAGCAATTTAGCCACTTCCCCATGAGGATTTCATATGACTTATTTTAGCAGTTGTTCCTCATGGACCCCTTTGATCCCCCGAAGTTCGACCTTTACTTGATGTTCTAGATACCAAACATTACCTTTAATCGGGTTACACTACTACATTAAGGAGAACATTAGAAGCGGAGAGCTAAATGTCTCTCGGTCGATCATCCAGATTTTGCTCCCTTGGCATAGCTAAGGTGAAATCTGAGAAGGTGTTATCTTCCTTTGCATCTGCATCCTCCATCGTTATTCGTCATGGTAGTATGATGTGTTGCCAGGATCCTTGGCATGGATGTTCGTAAAACCCTGATGATTGTGGAAATGCTCAAGTTCTTGAGAGCATGCTCAGACACTGGGTTATACCCTCGGTATCAATTGGAATGTGCCTTCCGTTGCCGAGTTGTTTTATAACTCTAGTTTCCCTCCAATCTGACTATGCCATTCTTTTGAATTCCTTCAAACGATCGTTGTGAAATGCCTTAGGCTGGTATGAAGAGTTTCAATGATCTCTGTATCAAAAGTAATTCTTTTTGCCACTTAGGGGATAATCCTACGAGTCACCTTCCCTAAGGTGCCCGTTATGGTATGAAGGGCAACTAACTCCTCGCTACTTTGAAACCCATGCTCCATCTGCTTTAAACGTGGAATTGTTGCCTACCAAATGGAACGTCCATCATCTACCTCATTCCATCATTCTCGATGTGTGTTTTGTGTGTCAGCTCAAGAGACGTTTTTACGTCCCATTCCATGAGTTGATCATGAGTTGCTCAATCTTCGAGAAGATCGATTCTTGCAGAGCTTTCCTATTTCTTTGTTGTTATGTCGGAAGAAGATCCCGAAGGAAAAATATGTCGAGATCAACATGATGCAATGAATCAACATCTTCGAGAAGGGCAATTGGATCGTGAAGACTGTGTGAGTATGTGTCCCCTATGTCCTCTTACCATACGCCTGAATCTCGGGACGAGATTCTTGTTTAGTGGGGGTGAGTTGTCACAACCCTAGAAATTGTTTGCAAATAATTATATTAGTTGCATGAGAGAGCATCCATGCATCAAGTTAAAATTGAAGGAATTTGAAATGGGGATGCTCAAACCCTAGCACCAAATAAATTTCAACCTGGTTCAACTTAAAAATAATTTCAATGAACTAAAATGGCCTTCATAAAACCCTAGCAAATGGGATTTTCCTAAAATAAAATAACTGGTACAAACCAACCATTTCTAAGGTTTCAAAATAAATATTTGAAACCATAGAAAATTGTTTTGGGAATTGTTTAATTATTTTTGTTTTGCTTTAAATAAAACAATCTGTCCAAATTAGAAAAAAACAAAATGTTCACTGTGTGTGGAATAATCCACTCAATGACAGGAACAAGTTCGAAAATTTTCAAAAATGATTTGGATCTGAAACCAAATCAAAACAAATAAAAGAAATGGAAATAGAAATAAAATTAGGAAAAGCAGAGAGAGAGATGGCTTACCTTGCCGGCCCATTAGGCAGCCCAGCCCACCAGGGGCATACCTGTCTTCCTCCTCTCGCCAGTAGGCAGAGGGGAAGCAGGGCACGGCGTGCACGGCCGGGGTGCCACGCCTCCTGCCTACCTGGCTCCCCCGAGCCAGCGTGACGCCAGGATGAGCCCCGCCTCCATCTGGATCGGCGTCGCCTCCCCCATTTCGCCCCCTCCTCGCTCTATCTCTCCTCCCCCTCTCCTGGTCGATGCGGCCATGGACATGCCCCGCAAACCACCGCGGCCATCGGCCACCTCTAGCCTAGCTGCTGCGCCCCAGAGCTCCGGCGTAGAGCACTGCGTCTTCAAGATGAAGAACTCAATACGGTGTATAGCACATCCTCGCCGGGGTCGTCTTCCTCGCCACCGGTGCCCGAAGTCCGCCATCGCCGATTCGCGAGCTCTAGAGCCTCCCCAACCTCGCCGTTCTGCTCATCCGCACACCAGTGAGCCCTTGCTTCGTTTCCCCTTGTCGCCGTGCTCGATTTCGAGCTCTATCTAGCCTGGCCACCGGAGCCGAGAGCTCCTTGACGCCGGCCATGTCGTCGCCGTCGTTTGAGCTCGCGTCAGTACTACCCGAGCACCTGGTCGTGCTCCTGGTCGCCCTAGGAAGCCGTGGAGCCCTTTTCCTCGCTCGCCCGTAC
This sequence comes from Elymus sibiricus, assembly GCA_039707655.1. NCBI lineage: Eukaryota > Viridiplantae > Streptophyta > Magnoliopsida > Poales > Poaceae > Elymus > Elymus sibiricus. Next base: position 238,929,380 of record CM077667.1, on the reverse strand, counting down.
CCCGTAGCGCCGCGCCGTGCATCACCGAACTCCGACCGCCACGGAAGTCGACGCTGTTGTTTGATCCAACGGATGCGGTCCATCCCCATCTTCCCGTAGAGCCTAAGCTCGCCCAAAACCGTGGCCTGTAGGCAAATCCCGAGCACCTCTGCCGCCCGGTTTGGCCACCACCGGCTAAACGCCGGTGTGTCTGACGTGGCAACGTCAATAGTAACTAATGGCATTACTAATTAACCACCCCAGTCACTGACAAGAGGCCCCACCTCACTAATTAACAGTAGGTTAACTTTAGTTAAACCCTGTTTAACCTTGAGACACTTACGTGTGGGACCCAGGTGTCAGGTTTGACCATGGTCAACCATGTTGACCTGCTGACATAACCCTGACGTAATGCTGATGCAGTAAAGATTTTCTAGTATTTAAAATATTCAGGTAATTCCATAAAATGTTTAAAACTTCTAAAAATCATAGTAAATAATCTGTAACTCAGATGAAAATAATTTATATATGAAAAATGATCTAAAAAATCCAATGAATCTGCTTATGCCATGATCATGAATGTTTGAACAAGTTAACATCACCAAGTAGGAAATTTCAAGATTAGGATAATTTAATAAATAGTGTTGGAGTTGGAATTTAGTATATATCTGAATTCCACTTCGCTTAATATGACTATCTATTGCACTAGGGGAATTCAATGCTTTAACATGCCATATCATACATCATGATTGTGCATTGCATGAATTGAATTTGTTCCTTGATCTTCTTTGTCGGTGTTTTCCTTCTCGGTAGACGATGGTTCCGACGTTGTGATCGTTATCACCGATGAAGACTCATTGCTATCTTCAAAAGTGTCAGGCAAGCAACCCCCCCTTGAGCATACTGATATAAACCCACTCTCTCGCTCCTGCTCTCTTTTACTACATGAGGACAATGACGATTCAACTATTACATGTTCTCGGTAGTTGAACCCATTCATTTGCATGACCTGTCTTTGTCACAGTAAATAGTTGAAACCACTTAGCATGAGTAGCAACTGCTTGAGCCTTGTTATGCTTACTCATCCATGCTTGCTTACTGTGCCTGCTATGCTTAGAGTCGTGTCGAGTCTTATCCATCTGGGTGATGGATCAGAATGGTTGTGTTCATGTCCTACTGTGTGAGAGCTAAGTATGTGAATCCGATTTGGTAAAGGTAGCGATGAGAGGCCATGTAGGAGTACATGGCGGGTTGTCTCATTGGGACCGTCCTTAAGAACTGAGTTCTATGTATGTTATCCAAGACAAGATACTAACGCACATTAGGATCCTTAATTGACCCTCTCGGCTTATTAATCGCCTTGATCTCTGTCCAGGAGTTGCAACTAGTTTCTGGTGTTTGAAGGATGTGCTGGCGGCCGTGCATAGCGCTGACCGGAGGGGTAGGCTATGGCGCAGTAGATGCACCGTGGCCCGGTATACCAAGCGTAGTACCATCCGTCGAGGTGGGCTTGGGACCCCTGCACACATCGTTTGGGGCCGTGATGAAAACTTTGGCCGGACTTCTGTTGCAGGTTCGGTCTCAAATAGGCGATAAACCTGGACTAGAGTCTTGTGTGGTTAACGGTCGTGGCCGACTCCCTCGCTAGGCTTCCGCTTGAAGGTTGCCGAGGTGCCCTTTTTCGTGCACATGGCGGTAAGTGGCGGGAGCGTGTGTGAAGAAGTATACCCCTGCAGGGTGAATGAATCTGTTCGAATAGCCGCGTCCTCGGATATGGACTACTTGGATTGCTTATGTGGTACATAGACAAGTGAAATGGATACTATAAAATGTGCAAGATAAGTGTGAGTGCTATGGATGGCTTCTTGTAGGGAGGCGGGAGTGAATCCATAGTAGTGTATTGATTTGGTGAATATGTGGACTCGTGTGCGCTATCCCACCTCAAAGATGATACTTGTAGTCGTAGTACAGGTTAGCCAAGAGTCAAAGCTGGCTTGCTGCAATAAACTCCACAACCCCCTTTGTTGACAATGATGCATATGTAGATAGTTCTGATGTAAGTCTTGCTAAGTACCTTTGTACTCACGGTTGCTTAATTTCTGTTTTTGCTGAGGAGACGTCAATCTCATTAGTGATTCTTACGACGTGAACTTCAATGTTGATCGGATTAGCTTGGGAATCCCAGACAGAGGTCTGGCTCCTTTGGTAGGGTCGTTGTAGCCTTTCAGGCTCTTCTAGCCGCTTTTAGTAGATGTCTGTACCCAGACATGTATCTTCCGCTTGTTGATTGTATGCTTTGAATGATGGGTCATGTGACCCTCTACTTGTAACATTATACTATGTAGGCTCTCTGGAGCCTTCTAAATAAATGTATTTGTTATAGAGTTATGTTGTGATGCCATGTTGTATCTACACATATCGTGCATATTGCGTGTATGTTTGTAATGCATTGGCATGTGTGGAATTCGACACCTAGCTGTATGCCTTTAGTAGCCTTCTTTACGGGGAAATGCCTCTTTGTGCTTCCATGAGCCTTGGTAGCTTGCTACTGCTCCGGACACATTGATTGTCAGGTGTGTATCCTTCTTTGTTGCTGTGTCTGTCCCTACGGGGAAATGTCACGTAGTGTAATGGAGTCCATGTAGCTTGCTACGACTCGTCTACACTCGTTGTTGACCGACACCTGAACTGCTGAGTTATGTATGCATGTCCCTGTACGGCTATGCCACTTGGGTCTATAACTAGTCATGTCGACCCGGGTTCTTTGACATATGAATGCTAGCGACATATTCATATATGTGAGCCAAAAGGCGCAAACGGTCCCGGCCAAGGTAAGGTGGCTTCTCTCATGAGTATAGCACACGGTGGGTGAACAAATTGCTGTTGGGCAATTGATAGAAGATCAAATAATCATGACGATATCCAAGGCGATGATCATTATATAGGCATCACGTCCAACATAAGTAGACCGACTCCTGCCTGCATCTACCACTATTACTCCACACATCGACCGCTATCCGGCATGCATCTAGTGTATTAAGTTCATGGAAAAATGGAGTAATGCAATAAGAACGATGACATGATGTAGACAAGATCTATTCATGTAGGAATAGACCCCATCTTGTTATCCTCATTAGCAACGATACATGCATGCCTTGCTGCCCCTTCTGTCACTGGGAAAGGACACCGCAAGATCTAACCCATCACTAAGCACCTCTTCCCATGGCAAGAAAAATCGATCTAGTTGGCCTAACTAAACCAAACATTCGAAGAAGAAATACGAGGCTATAAGTAATCATGCATATAACAGATCAAAGAAGACTCAAATAATATTCATGGATAGAAACTGATCATGAACTCAAAATTAATCGGATCCCAACAAACACAGAGCAAAAGTTTACATAAAATAGATCTCCAAGAGACCATTGTATTGAATCAAAAGAGAGAGAGAGGAAGCCATCTAGCTACTGCCTACGGACCCATAGGTCTATGGTGGAGTACTCACACATCATCGAAGAGGCACCAATGAGGATGATGAACCCCTCCGTGATGGTGTTCGATTGGATCTTGAGGCTCTGAAACTTGCGGCGGCTGGATGTGTTTTTCGTCGACTCCCCTAGGGTTTCTGGAATATTTGGGAATTTATAGGCATCCGAGGTGGTGGAGAGGGGCCCCGTGGTGGGCACAACCCATCAGGGCGCGCCGGGGGCCTCTAGCGTGCCCTGGTGGGTTGTGGTCTCCACAACCCAACTCTTTGGAACTTCTTTGGCCCATTGGGTGTCTTCTGGTCCAAAACAAATCTCCAAAAAGTTTCGTCGCGATTGGACTCCGTTTGGTACTGATATTCTGCGAAGTAAAAAACAAGCAAAAACAGCAACTGGCACTTTGGCACTATGTCAATAGGTTAGTCCCCAAAAATGATACAAAGTTTCTATAAAGTGATTGTAAAACATCCAAGAATGGTAATATAACAGCATGGAACAAGCAAAAATTATAGATACGTTGGAGACGTATCAGCATCCCCAAGCTTGATTCCTACTCGTCCTCGAGTAGGTAAATGATAAAAACAAATTTTTTGATGTGGAATGCTACCTAACATGTTCATCTCATATTCTTTTCTTTGTAGCATGGACATTTGGACTTTAGATGATTCAAAGCAATAGTCTAGTTTTAACATAATGACTTCAATACTCAAGCATGCCAACAAGCAACCATGTCTTTCAAAATATCAACACTAAAGAAAGTTATCCCTAGACCATCATGCTCAATCATTGATCCATTCATGAAACACACTCAAATATTAGCTATACCCAATGCTCAAGTACGATCATTGTGCCCCCTAGTTTGTGCTTTATAAGAGAAGATGGAGACTCAAAGTAAAAATAAAAATTCCATAAAGTAAATAGATAGGCCCTTCGTAGAGGGAAGTAGGGATTTGTAGAGGTGCCAGAGCTCAAAGTTTAAATTGAGAGAGAAAAAATATTTTGAGTGGCATGCCTTTCCTGTCAACGAAAATGACAAAGTAGTTCACAATACTTTCCATGCTAGATATATCATAGGCGGTTCCCAAACAGAAAATAAAGTTTATTCCTTTTTCCACCATTCTTTCACATTCCATGGCTGGATGTATCCATGGTTGCCTTCCATACCAACACTTTCCAAGGAATTTATTATTTGACAACATAAAATAAATTTTTTTCTTTTTCATTTCGGGAATGGGCATCCCTATTACCGCCGTACTCTCGTGCAATGACAAGTGAATAAACACTCATCTTGAGAATAACACATGTAGCATGGAAAAATATTGGACACCCCCTACTGTTTCATGAGCGGTACGAGCACTCAAAAAGGAAATTTATTTTGAAAATTAGAGATGGCACATACAAATTTGCTTAGAACGGCATGGAAATACCGCATATAGGTAGGTATGCTGGACTCATAAGGCAAAACTGGGTTTAAGGATTTTGGATGCACAAGTAGTATTTCTACTTAGTACAAGTGGAGGCTAGCAAATAGATTGAGAAGCAACCAACCAAGAAACGAAAATTCACATAAGTGAGCATTGAGCATAACTAACACCGAATAATGCACCATAAGTAGGATGTAATTTCACTACATACCTATTGACTTTCGTGCATGTATAGGGAATCACAACCCTTAACACCAATATTCTTACTAAAGCATAATTACTCACTAACATGACTCACATATTACTATCATCATGTCTCAAAACTATTACAAGGAATCAAGTTTAATTTGTCCAATGATCTTCATGAAAGTTTTTATTATATCCTCCTTGGATATCTATCACTTTGGGACTAGTTTCATATATTGCCATTGCTTTTGACAAGCTCAAACAAATTTAAGTGAAGCACATGAGCACAAAGATTTCATCTCTCAAAGTAGTATAAGTGAAGAATGAGAGGATTTATTCAAAATTTACTAACTCTCAAATTAATCTAAGTGAAGCATGAGAGTATTTCTACAAAAAATTCCAAGCACCCCGTGCTCAAAAAGATATAAGTGAAGCACTAGAGCAATTCTAACAAATCATAGCATAATTTTGGCTCTCTCAAATAGGTGTGTCCATCAATGATACAAGTGAAAAACTAACAAGCAAAGCAATCAAAGACTCAAATGATACAAGATGCTCCAAGCAAAACTCATGATATGTGACGAATAAAAATATAGCTCCAAGTAAAATACCGATGGTCGTTAGAAGAAAGAGGGGATGCCACTCGGGGGCATCCCCAAGCTTAGTTGCTTGTTTCTCTTTGGATATATCTTGGGGGTGCTGTAGCATCCCCAAGCTTAGGCTCTTTTCACTACTTATTCCTTCATCCATCATGATCTCACCCAAAACTTGATAACTTCAATCACACATAACTCAACAAAATCTTCGTGAGATCCGTTAGTATAATAAAGCAAATCACTACTTTAGGTGCTGTTGCAAACCCATTCATATTTTATTATTGAATTATAGATACTGTATTTTAACTTCACCATGGCTAATACCCTTCAATATAACCCATAGATTCATCAAAACAAGCACACAATGCAACGAAACAGAATCTGTCTTAAACAGAACAGTCTGTAGTAATCTGTACTCTAACCATACTTATGTAACTCCAAAAATTCTGAAAAATTAGTACAACGTAAATAATTGGTATAGAAACACTGTATTAAAATTTCATATCAATATCCCTTTCCAGTAAAAAATTAAAATTCGAACACTTGACACAAAGTTTCTGTTTCAGATTCAGCATTGTTTCTACGCATCTTATGAATCATCCTAAAGGCTCTACTTGGCACAAACACTAAATAAAACATAAAAACACAATAATAACAGAGGCATAATTGTGTCAACACTCAAAAACATAAAGGGAAAAGGAAAAATAAATTTATTCATTGGGTTGCCTCCCAACAAGGGCTATCGATTTACGCCCTTAGCTAGGGATAACACATAGATTCAAGTATTGTCATCTTTGGTTTTGGATCCATAGGATGGTCTCATGATTGATTCATATGGTGGCTTAATCCTTGTTCTAGGGAAGTGTTCCATACCCTTTCTTAGTGGAAACTGAAATCGAATATTGCCTTCTTTCATATCAATCACGACACCTATAGTACGTAAGAACGGTCTACCGAATATAATGGGACAAGACGGATTGCAATCAATATCAATAACAATAACATCTATGGGCACATAGTTCCTATTTACAAGAATAAGAACATCATTAATTCTTCCCAAAGGCTTTTTGATAGTAGAATCCGCCAAGTGCAAATTAAGAGAACATTCTTCAATATTGGTGAGACCAAGCACATCACATAAAGATTTCGGAATCGTGGAAACACTAGCCCCCAAATCACATAAAGCAAAGCACTAATAATTTTTAATCTTGACTTTAATAGTAGGTTCCCACTCATCATGTAATTTTCTAGGAATAGAAATCTCCAACTCCAACTTTTCTTCAAAAGATTTCATCATGGCATCAACGATATGTTTAGTGAAAGCCTTATTTTGTTCATAAGCATGGGGTGAATTCAACATGGATTGCAGCAAAGAAATACATTCAATAAAACAGCAACTATCATAATTAAAGTCTTTGCAATCCAAAATAGTGGGCACATCACTAGTTAAACTTTTGACCTCTTCAAACCCACTTTCATCAAAATTTTCAACAAGATTTTCACCCTCCAAATTATTGGGACGCCTTCTAGCTAAAGTTGACTCTACTTTAGTCCCTTTATCATTAATTTTAATATTACTAAACAAGGAATCAATATAAGAAACACCAATCGCTTTAAGATCTTCATCATTTTTATGGAGGCAATCACTAGAAAACGATTTTTCTAAGAATACTCTTTTAGCTCTAAGCATAGCGGTTCTTTTCTTACTTTCATCCATAGAGACATATAAAGCGTTAATTGATTCATCAATTTTAGGAACAAAAGCTTTCAACTTGAGACTTTCCACATCATGAGAAATTCTATCAATGCTTCTAGACATATCATCAATCTTATTCAACTTTTCTTCTATCGTAGTATTGAAAGCCTTTTGTGCATTGATAAATTATTTAATATTACTCTCAAGATGAGAGATGTTCCTATTATTATTGTAAGAGGAATTACCATAGGAATTACCATAATTATTACAGGAATTTACCGAAAAAGGCCTAGGATTAAAATTACCTCTATAAGCATTGTTATTGAAATTGTTTCGCGAGACAAAGTTCACATCTACGGAATCACTATTTTGCTCAATCAAGGTAGACAAAGGCACATCATTAAGATCAATAGGAGCATTTTTACTAGCAACCAATTTCATCAAAGCATCAACCTTATCACTCAAAGTACTAATTTCTTCACCCGAATTAACCTTTTTACTAGTAGGTGCTCTTTCGGTATGCCATTGCGAATAATTTTCCATAATATTGTCTAGCAATTTAGTAGCTTCACCCAAAGTAATTTCCATAAAAGTAACACCCGCGGCGGAATCTAAAAGATTTCTAGAGACAAAATTCAATCCCGCATAAAAAATGTATGATCATCCAAAGATTTAAACCATGAGTAGGACAATTTCTTAGCATCAATTTCATTCTTTCCCAAGATTGTGCAACATTTTCATGCTCAAGTTGTTTAAAATTCATGATTTGTGTCCTAAGGGAAATAATTTTCGCTGGCGGAAAATACTTAGTGATAAAAGCATCCTTGCACTTATTGCAAGAATGGATACTATTGCGAGGCAAAGAAGAAAACCAATTTTTTGCACGATCCCGCAAGGAAAAAGGAAATAATTTCAACTTCACTATATCATTGTCCACATCTTTTTTCTTTTGCATATCTGTCGATGCACTAGAACAGGGGTATCCAGTGCCCCTGACCTATGCACAGGCGGTACTAGCAAAACCCGTTGGGAAGGCTACCACATCACCAAGCAAGCATTCAAGAACCATCATCTGGCAGTAACAACCTACAGAAGGCCAAGCAAGCACCGGCAACACCAGCACAACAGCCCAGGAGGGGCCCAAAGCGCGCCAGCCATGCCCCCGAAGCATGCCGGTGACCGAGGCACGCTCATCTCCGGAAGACCCGGCAAGCCGTCCCCCGGCAAGCACGAGGTAACCAGCCACCGCTCCACTGCATCGCTATGCCAGTCACTTATTGATGCGGTGTCGAAGCCTCAAGTGGCTGAACAGCTCTCGCTAAGCACGTGGCGGCGCGCCGGAAGGCAAGTTATACCCAATTGACACCCGTCCAGCAGCGTGTCAAGACCCTAAGCAATGGCTAGCAGAGCGGTGGTAAGAGCTTGCCGGGGATGCATCCCCGAGCGCCACCTAATCATGGTATTTTGTCCTAAATGCCAGAGTTAGGTATAATAGCTCTGTAAGCTATCTAATCGATAGATAATGACTGTTTTGCCACTGTGGTAATCCCTTGCACTATAAAAGGAGGCCCAAGGCAACCTAGATCAAGATTCGGACCTTTGGACACTTGTACTTGCGTGGTAGCTCACCCAGACAGCAACTCTTGCCGGGGTTAGGCGCTGCGTGTTCTTCGTGTTCCTTTGATCAATCCACCAAAAGCAAGAGTAGGGTTTTACGCTTAGCAGCGGCCCGAATGTGGCACCCCGGCTCAGAGGAGACCGGAACGCCCCGTATTCCAGCCCAGGGACAAGTCTTCTGGAATACGACACTACTGGCATAGAACAAATCAGCTCTTTATTACCATGGATAAGGTTACGAGGGTACATGGATTACATCAGCATGGCGATACTACACCCGCCTAGGGTAGTTCTACGCTAGCAGCGGAACAACGACGGTGGTGATGGACTCCACTCCGCAGGGACTCTGGCTGGAACGCGTATCCTAGCTCGCAAACTCGGGATCCTCGACAAGCAAGCAATCATGGCATGACCTGCAAACTGGCATGACACGCCAGGTGAGTACTTTGAATGTACTTGCAAGCTCACAACAAACATCAGCATTAAGGCAAGACAACATCATAGCAATCAAGATTAGGTAAAGATTGATAATTACCAAAGGGATAGTTGAAAACAACAATAACAGACTATTCTCCCTGTACTCTGGTGACCAACTCGTGAGCACTCCAAGAACACCCAACGATTATCCTCAAGATTGTTACCAAGACTTGTCAATGGCAAGATGCCCAACTGCTACCATACTCAGACAAGTTCTTCCATCATTATTATCACTATTACGGTTGACCACCTAGTGAGTCCTGGAGGGACTGTCCAATACCGTGGACGCGGCTATTCAAATAGATTTTACACTCTGCAGAGGTTGCACACTTTACCCACACCATGGAGCACCTGGCCTCTTGATCCCATTTGGGTGGACCAGCGTTTCTTCAACAAAACCCGCCGGACCCGTGACTCTCCCATCGTACCACTGGCAATCATCCTCCCCCGGAGTCCTGCCCTGGGTGGCCCCTGTGTCACCTCGTGACACCTGCCACCGTCGTGGCCGAACAAACTGTCCCAAACGGGGACCTGGATCCAAATAACTCAACTGGGCTCACAATGCTATCGCCGCCTACCGGGCCAGGGTAGCGCGCATGGATATCCTTCCCTGTCGGGTGGTACCGGTGAAACAGCACACGATCATACCAAGTCAAGGCCGTCCCATACCGACAAATGTGGTTGCATGGATAAGTCCGGACAAGTGACTCTTGATCAACCATGAAGCATCCTATTCCCGAGTAATCGTTCTGTCATAGCTGACACTCCGATATCATGGTAATCCAATAACCAATAAGCTCAAGCCACTGCTACTGATTCATATCCACAAACTGTGTGATGAAATCCAAAATAATCATAGACAGTAATCTCTTAATCCAACCACGTCATGGCATCATCAAGGGGGCAAACTACTAACAATCCAATCCTCAACATGGCAGTCACCCATTCAAGAATTTACTCAAACATTGCTTAAGCTAATCCATATTACAAATAATCATACTTGCGATTAAAGTAATTGGTTTAACTATGATATTGCAATGGAATTATGCAGATGAGGGTTGTGGCTTGCCTGGAGATGAAGGAACCACCGGGGAGAAGTGCGGAGAGTCCTCGGAATTGATTGCCGGAAACAGTTCTCTCTCGGAGGGGCTGTTTACGGGCAGGGGAAAAATAGTCATTTTCACAGTGTCAAAGCATTATGAAAATGATACCAACATGACGGGCTCGAGGAGATGAAGAAGTGGGCTTTGGAATCACCTCAATCGGAGTTATGGATGAACAGATATAGCCCGACGAAGTTCAGGGACCAATCTGCAAAAATAAATTCTACAAGCAGGTCCCTGGCTGCAACACAGATCGCGCCTTCTGGGAAATACGCTTTCAGAGCTGAGAAACATAATTTGGGGTGAGGAAGGAAGAAAGTGCGCTTCCGTTAGTGGAAGACGTATTCCAGAGGAATACGCTTCCACTTATGCTGATGTGGCAGTGCTATAGACACTTACAGGTGGGGTCCAGAGGGGAGGGCGGCTCGGTCATCTCCTACCTCGCGTTCGACCGCGAGGTAGAGACAGCGGTCGCTCGCCGGCGACGGCCCCGACGTCTCCGGCACCGCTGGCCGAGGCGAGGGCACCGGCGGGATCGGGGCGACACGTCCGCGAAGCAAGCAGAGGAGGATCCCGGCGAGGCTTGCCGGCGCTACTGTGGGTCCCCGGATGAGCTCCGGCTACTGGAGGGCTCCTTTCCACCAGGAAGCGACAGAAGGAGCAGAGCTCTGACCCCGCGGCGGACAATGGTGACTGCAATGGTGGGCAGGGCTACAGAGGTGGAGGGGAGGAGTTGAGGCTATGGGAAGGCTCGTCGGGCTCCGGTGGTGCTATGGTGGAGGAGAGAAGAAGTAAGGAGCTCGCCATTGCCGGAATTTAGCCCGAACCAAGCGGCGGCCATGGTGGCGATTGGCGGGCAGAAGGGGATCCGACGAGGGGTGGAGAGGTCAGGGAGGTCCAGTGGAGTGAGGTGGAGAGGTTGGTGAGGATGAGAGGGGCTCGGGGGTTTTTTATAGCCGCGGGAGCTCGCCGGATAAGCTCGGCCGCGGTGGCGAGCTTAGCCGCGTACTGGAGCTCCGGGGCGACATGGCTGGCCATTTGCGGCGTCGAGAGGCTTCTTGTAGGGATGGAGGGGTCTCAGGAGCGCTCGAGAGAACTCGAGGGAGAAGAAGACAGAGAAGAAGGCGACGACTGTGTGGTCACGGGCGGGACAGTGCCGCGGCGGTGGCGGCCGTGGCGTGAGGAGGAGGAAAGAGGAGGGGAAGAGGGGTCCAGTAGAAGGACTATGACAAGGTGAAGCTCCTAGACATGGTTAGGTGTCGAGGGTGCGAGAGAGGCGACCGGAACAGAGGGCTCCATTTGCCAGAGCGCGCTCTCAGGCATGTCGGACGCATAGTCACCGCATGAACAGGCGCACGCGGTGCACTCTGGCCGGCCCTATCTTGTCAGGAGGATTGGTCATTCATCAGAGAGGGCCAAGAAGGAAAGAAACGAGCACAGGGATGCAGGAAGTGACAAGAGAAAGCTTGATGACAAAGCAACAGCAATGTGTTTGATATGAGCTGAGAGAGTTTGAGTAGGAAGTAGACTCTGGTCTTTGGCTGAGAGCTATCACACACTAAGATGATCCTCTCCACAAAAGTTCAGCTCATTTAGATGAGTATAAGTGGCACTTGCTGTAGAACGCACCTCACTGGTCAGAAATGCAAAGTGAGAAGTGGCACTCACATACTTGCTTGGACTGAGCTAAATTTTGGGGGAGGCTAGCTATTTTGGCATATAAAGATACTGTATAAATTTCATGCCATTTACATAAACCAAAATGGTACTTCCTTCACATAACATCCCACTGGACAGAATCTTAGAAAAATTGCTGAGGGAAAATGGCTAGACAGAATGAGCCCAAATGTTGTGGAGAGGTGTTATATGGGTGGGAGAATGTCCTGGTAAAATTTCAGAAATTATGGAGCAACACAAAATACAGTTGCTTCACAATCCAAAATAATGACCAGAAACAAAGATTTAATGCTGTGGTCACATAGTTGGAGAGATGATGCTCAAATTTTGTGTAGAGTGTTAATTTGAGAATATTGAGATCATGGCAAAATTTCAACGCATTTTGATCAACCTAGCTAGCACTTGCTTCACAAAGCTTTTAGTTGATCAGAAACTTTGGAAATTTGCCAAGGAAGATTTACTAGCCAAATGAGGTTGAATTTTGGTATGTGGCAATGATATGGATAGGAAAGAGTGCCCAAAAAGTTTCAAAGTAGTCAAGCAAATATAAAGGGTACTTGCTTCTCAACTTGACACCTAGGGCAGAATCAGAAAAGGAATATTTGTGAAATATTTTTGAACATGGCAAGGAAGGGTTTTGCCATATTTGAGGGAGATATGACCCAAACAATTTATGAGAATTAATTGGGAATTTTTGGAATGATAGAAATGTGGGTTGCTTCACAACCCAAGGCAACAGATTTATTCCTTTAATAGGAAAAAGGAATATTCCCAAGAAAAAGATTATTGGGATTGGTTCAAGATAGAAGTGACAAGGTCTTGGGATGGTTTAGGGGTTGGCAAGCCACTAGGGAATAGGAATCATGGGTGATCCCTCCAGGTTCCAGGACTACCAAGCCACAGAAAAGCAAAACCAGACCAAAATGAAAAGAAAAAGAAATGGGCAAAATCCAGGGTGTTACAAACCTACCCCCCTTAAAGAAATCTCGTCCTCGAGATTTGGTTGCTCAGGGGTTAAACATAAATATCCCCACTTGAGAAAACCGTTTCCAACTCGGGTTTCCTTTTTGCCTTTGTACAATGTTCACGCTGGATTTCATCTGACGCACTGCCTGGCTTCAGTGTGGTTTGCTTTGCTGGATCCTTTTTCGGGCAAATCTTAACTGATATGTTACTCCGACTTCACTCCTTTTATGTCTGTTGACTTATCTGGGTGCAATGGCTTATCCTGACTGAAATACATGTCCTTCTCGCAAGTCCGGGAGTTGTTCCTCATCGACGGGTTGTGATGAAGTCCAGTACGGACGACCGTCCATTGAGTTGTGAACATATTCTTTCGGTGGACACAAAAATCTTTTACTCATTGCATTGGGCTGCTTCAAAAAAAAAAAGGTATGTGTTCCCCAGGTTTTAAACAGTACTGTGAATCATACCGTTTTCCTGGCGGAATCTGACTTCTCGCACGGTTTGCTGAGTCATCTTGGATATCTCCACTGTCTCGGGTATAAAATTCCTACCAAATATTTGACTGTCACCTGTCATGATTAGCGCAAAGGTGTATGCCCTTATAGCGGTATTTTCTGCAGACTTGACTAATGGTGGTTTTGGCAGACGAATCTTGTTCACGGCAGGTTGTCCTTTAACAGATTCCAATATGTGAGGACAACTGCTCCGAGGTTGTTGTCCAACATTCTGATCGTTTCGTCTGTCGGCACCTTTAGGTGAATAGTAGGCCGTGTAATGCTTTAACACTGTTGCTGCAATCAAACTGCTGAATTGACCTAACCGATTCGAATATTCTCCTTCTAACGATTCTGAGCACATCTGGTTGGACTGAGCGGGTTGACTCGATATGGGGTCCTTGCAGATGGAATAGACCCCGTGGGTGTGTACCCATGGTGATCGGTACCGATCCATACTATCCGGAATATCTGTACCAGGCAACCACTACCCTACCTGTATGGGCGATCTTGCTCTTTCATTATGGTTCTCTCTGCCTGGATCCTTGGCTGAAAGGACTTGGCCTTGTACGCTCTTGATTCTTCGGGTGACCATAGGTGCTATCAGGTGCAATATTCTGGCAGACATATCTTATCCTGATCCCCCTGACAGGGTATCTTTGCTCACATGACCAACTTTACCATCCTCCACAATTTATCCATAGGGCAATGGTCATCCGAACTCAGGTTCATAGTTACTTATATAGGGTTCCTGGCTTCCGCCAGCCATGCAGACACTGACAAAGGTTAATGCTATCACTTTTTCGGGCGTGAGGAAACTGGCCTTGATAATCACTGCAAACATTGTTGCCTCCACTTTGTCTGGCTTTTTATCTTGCATCATACTGAGGTGTATAACCGTCTTTCTCTTTCTTGCATAACTCAGGTGATAGCCGGATTCTCATTGGGCTGACATCGTTGTATGATTAACTCGTATGACCTTGGTAGCATGTCCACCATATCTATTGAGTATATGCAGCTGAGCATTTGGTTTTTGAAACAGGCCTGCGTCCTGACTGATTCTTGCATTCAGACTAACTGTTGCGGATCTAACTCTGAGGATGCATGGTCATATGCTACCAACTGTCGGTGGAGTAGCTTGTACTTGTGAGGATGTAATGCCTTACTGGCGAAGGTTGCTTAGCTTGTGTTGGAAGCCAACGAGAGTATCTTGTTGAGGAAGTCTGAATAGCTTGCGCTTGAAGCTTCTGCTGGGATATCGTGCTGAAGAAGACTGGGTACCGTATCTGAGACGCTTCCCCCTTAAAGGCTTGCTGGGGAAGACTCGGTACCTTATGCCAGAAGCTTGCCGTGATACCTTACTGGAGAAGAATGGGTGTCTTGTATGGGCAAATATCCATGTGTCGTATCGAGGAAGACACAGGAACCTTGCGTCGTAAGCTTCTCGGGTAGCTTGCGGAGAAAGACTGGGTTGCTTACACCTGAAGCTTTCTTTTTGCCATATGCAAGCTAAGTGCATATATATATCCCTTAATGTTTCTGCTGTCGGTTACTTGTTGTATGAAGAAAGTTGTTCGACTATTCTTCTTGTTGAGCACTTAGTTCATAGCATATTCTGGCTTGATTCTAGGACATAGCAGGGTTCAAATTGTGCTCATAGCAGACTCAACCGCGTATATGAATCATACCTTTGACTCGAAATGTGTTGTTGATTTTGCACACACTTTGCCTTCTTGCTGATTCGATGATTACCGATGTGAAGGTTGCACCGGTGTATACTTTGATGCTGATAATCAATCCAGCCAGGATATCATTTATTTTCATGCCCGATATTCCCGATATAATGCAGTCTGCTGAAAATTCTATATTGCTGAACTGAGCTTCCAAATGACTGTCCCTTCACTGATTTCTTTGAGTCCAGTGTCGGTGAGCAACTTCCATAAGGGGAAAGTAAGGTAACACCAAGGGCCCAAAGGAAGAAGCAAAAGAAACGACTAAAGCAAAAGCACACAAGATCACACACAAGCAATATCATAATTTTACAGCTACTCTCAGCAATTATATGCATGCCTACTTAAGCACACAAATCTCGCAAGAACTCCAGTGTTACGATCTAACATGCTGTGGCGGTGTGCACGAAAGTGAATCAATGTGTGGAAGGAAGTTGGTGTAAACAAGGCTACACCAAACACTGACTTAACGCCAGTTCCATCTGGACGGACACGGTGGCGAGGACGAACTTTGTGATCGTGGGTCGGAACACGGGGGGTCACAACCACATCATCATCAAGCGGACGGAAGAAAACCATACTTGTCCAGAGAATGGGTGGCAGGGAGGGATGGCGATGGAAAGAAGGGCTTGCGGGCATTGCCCTTTTCTGATAACAACGATCAGTAAGGGTTGCCGAAGCGACTAGAGGGATGGCAAGATTCGGTATAGAAACATGTCTATCACCCAGGCGATAGGGGTGGCTGAAGAGAATATATTGGTGTGGTACCTGTGCATCAATCCTGCAAAGGATCACCACCACCAAGCACCTTGGCGTCACTCCGCTAAGACGGAGATAACACCACACCAAGGAACCAGTATGCAAACTGGAGAGTGCAGGTAGTGAATCAAAACTGATGCCACCTACACTCACCAGATCCATCGTTAGTGATAAAATAAATAGTCTATATGCATGCTATGCACAAACAAATGCAACAAACAAGTGCAGCAAACCAACTAGAACCTATACTACCGGTTACTAACGCTCGCACGGTCTAGGGCGTCCTACAGCCAGACCTGCGCTGATACCAACGCTTGTGGCACCCCGGCTCAGAGGAGACCGGAACACCCCGTATTCCAGCCCAGGGACAAGTCTTCTGGAATATGGCACTACTGGCATAGAACAAATCAGCTCTTTATTACCATGGATAAGGTTACAAGGGTACATGGATTACATCGGCACGGCGATACTACACCTGCCTAGGGTAGTTCTACGATAGCAGCGGAACAACGACGGTGGTGATGGACTCCACTCCGCAGGGACTCTGGCTGGAACGCGTATCCTAGCTCGCAAACTCGGGATCCTCGACAAGCAAGCAATCATGGCATGACCTTCAAACTGGCATGACACGCCAGGTGGGTACTTTGAATGTACTCGCAAGCTCACAACAAACATCAGCATTAAGGCAAGACAACATCATAGCAATCAATATTAGGTAAAGATTTATCATTACCGAAGGGATAGTTGAAAACAACAATAACAGACTATTGTCCCTGTACTCTGGTGACCAACTAGTGAGCACTCCAAGAACACCCAACGATTATCCTCGAGATTGTTACCAAGACTTGTCAATGGCAAGATGCCCAACTGCTACCATACTCAGACAAGTTCTTCCATCATTATTATCACTGTTACGGTTGACCACCTAGTGAGGTCTGGACGGACTGTCCAATACCGTGGATGCGGCTATTCGAATAGATTTTACACTCTACAGAGGTTGCGCACTTTACCCACACCATGGAGCACCTGGCCTCTTGATCCCATTCGGGTGGACCAGCGTTGCTCCAACGAAACCCGCCTGACCCGTGACTCTCCCATCGTACCACCGGCAATCATCCTCCCCCGGAGTCCTGCCCTGGGTGGCCCCTGTGTCACCTCGTGACACCTGCCACCGTCGTGGCCGAACAAACTGTCCCAAACGGGGACCTGGATCCAAATAACTCAACTGGGCTCACAAGGCTATCGCCGCCTACCGGGCCAAGGTAGCGCGCACGCATAACCTTCCCTGTCGGGTGGTACCGGTGAAAGAGCACACGATCAGACCAAGTCAAGGCCGTCCCATACTGGCAAATGTGGCTGCATGGATAAGTCCGGACAAGTGACTCTTGATCAACCATGAAGCATCCTATTCCCGAGTAATCGTTCCGTCATAGATGACACTCCGATATCATGGTAATCCAATAACCAATAAGCTCAAGCCACTGCTACTGATTCATATCCACAAACTGTGTGATGAAACCCAAAATAATCATAGACAGTAATCTCTTAATCCAACCACGTCTTGGCATCATCAAGGGGGCAAACTACTAACAATCCAATCCTCAACATGGTAGTCACCCATTCAAGAATTTACTTAAACATTGCATAAGCTAATCCATATTACAAGTAATCATACTTGCAATTAAAGTAATTGGTTTAACTACGATATTACAAAGCAATTATGCAGATGAGGGTTGTGGCTTGCCTGGGGATGAAGGAACCACCGGGGAGAAGTGCGGAGAGTCCGCGGAATTGATTGCCGGAAACAGTTCTCTCTCGGAGGGGCTGTTTACGGGCAGGGGCAAAATAGTCATTTTCATAGTGTCAAAGCTTCTATCTATTATATATAAAAGGTGTTTGATGGGATAACCAGAAAAAGATAAATATGTTAGAATATCTCACAAAAATTAGAAATATCTGACTGTTAATTTAATAAACAAAAATTACACAACCATTAGATTTGACTTAAGTGGAAAATTACCCACCATTGCCATTATAATAATAACCTGGTCATCCCTCGCCTATACCTTCCCCTTTTGAGAATTATGAAAACAAGATGAGATCCTAGGTTAAAAAAAGAATAGATGAGATCCTTCTTCACGCTATGACGTGGTCATCAATTTTCTCCCGCACAATTCTTCCTTCTCCATCCAATCTAGCTGTTGGAAATTGTTTCATCTCCTTCTAATCTAGCTTTAAGGGACGATGCTTGAGCGATAAGAAAAAAACAGGCAAACGGCCGGAGGTATTTACGTCTGGACGGACGGAGCCGAATATGGGTTTTCCAGTGGGTGATATGGTTATTGTTGGTTGCGCCGGACGGAGTCGAATATGGGTGTTCCGAGGCGACATGGCGACTGCTGGTTGCACCTGGCTGGACGGAGCCGAACACGGCGTTCCTATGGTCTACATGGTGTCTTCTATAATGGTTGTTGTTATGGCAGCGTCAACCTGGAGATGAAACATGCCACGAGCATGCGATCTGCTGCTTCCATGCAAAGAAGCCATGGAACATGAGATACGACGGAGGACCGGACAAGTAATTACTGCAGCAAAGCACCAAGAGAACAGGCTGGAGTAATTGACGCAAGCAAAGAACTACAATTAGGGGCTGAGAAGAGGATGTATTAATTAGTACAAACACCAGAGAAGGGCGTCGAGGTGCACAGTCGGAGAGAACTCCAACAAATAACTTTGCTAGGTGAGATCTGCAAGCTTGACGTCAAATTTTTATTCTGCTTCAGCCAACTAAGTGCACGTACATGAAACTAACTTCAACCATCATGTACGCTCAAAAAAAAAAAACGTCAACCATCATGTCCCACACACACGTACGGGAAATAGTCAGTTGCATGAAAACTGCGGCTCAAGCAATTTGGGTGACTAAATCTAGGACTGTAGGTCATGCCTGATGCCTGGCAACATGCATGCATGCATCCATGCAAGCAAGCATGCATTAATAGGAAAAACGTCCATGGATTGCCTCTGGATGCTCTGGTCCAATTCTGATCGTGAGAGCACCACCACCTCTTCCACCGGTGTGGAGGGGAATCGGTCCTGGAGTAGGCACTAAAGGACAGGAGAAGAGGAAGCAACGGCACCGGCGCCGGCGACAAGGCTGCAAAAACACTGACGGTTGGGAGTTTCCTTCCACTCCTCAATTTCCTCTGTTTCAGCGCAGGCCAGACCACCTCCAAGCAAAACTTAGGTGTGCAGTTGTGCCGGCTTTCAACGAGCCGTTTCTGCTACAAGTTCGGTGCCGACAAGGTTGCCAAAACAATGACGTTTGGGAGTTTCCATCCGCTACTCAATTTACGTTGCTTCAGCGCAGGCCAGACTACTTCCAAGAAAAACTTAGGCGTGTGGTTGTGCCAGCTTTCATCCAGCCGTTTCTTCTACAAGCTCGGTGATGTCCGGTTCCAACGCCGCAACAAGCATCCGATGCAGTTCGCTTCTACATCTAGGGGTCTATCATCGATTTGTGAACTTAGAACGTGGATTTAGGTATATGTTTGAGGGGATGGATCCACAGTAAGATCGATTTTTTCATCCCATAATGAACCTTAAGTTCGTTTATAATTAGACGTTCTTATATGTTTGATTTGGTTTTCTTATCGCCACTTCATCAGATTGGGTTGTAGTATTTACACAATTGCATGATCTACGAAAAGCTTCAAATGTGACCGCGTAGGAGTGATCTTTCAGTTATCTATTAGTTATTTAGTATAGGTCAAATGTTTTCACAGGCCTACGCGGTCTTCATCCTTTGATTCACTTTCTTAGATATATAGTGCATTCATCTGATCTGATAGATGGTATGGATGCACAAATATTTAGGGAGCCATGCGCCCATGCATTGCATCCCCCCATGGTAGGATATATAAGGTACATATTTAGTTAAATACTATGTTTTCTACAGTGCGCGGTTCAAAGAATTTGTTTGTGCGATTCAGTTATTAACATGAGCATGAGACACACTCAGAGATGTACTAATTACAAGGGAAGTAGTTTGTGCATGCATGACAAATGCGCCTAATCAGTTTGAGTTTTTGCCACCTAGAGTAAATTTGTATCTGGGCTGAAATATCTGGAATTAGGTAGGTTACGATGTAGAAAGTACTATATCCTAAAAAAAACATATGTCTTAGTACTTTATTGTTCGGAGGTGGGCACAATATGAATACATGTGCTCATACAATCGTCTAAGCATTAGGTTTTTCTTGGTCTAATCTACAAAGCATCGACAAAGCTCATCTGAGTTAATTAACTTAAGCATGGATCAAGCACTAATGGCATGATTATGTCACGGTTCCACATTTACAGTACTAAGAGAACATATCCACAATCTGATTGTTGTGTTATATGATCGTTCTAGCCATGTAGTGCTAATCTTGGGTATATTTTTTTTTCGATACAGACAACAATTTTAGATTGAGTTACTTTGTTGCCTACACTTCTATTGATAAGTGCTTTTTCAAGTTAAGTTTGACATAGGGTATGAAAGCTTTCCATTCCACGTGAACAGAGCCAAGCATGCAGTCTATAGATTCAGAACATGGTGTTCACAAGATTAGTGTCGATGTTTATACATTCATGTTCTTTTGTCATCAACCAACGTCTTCGTAAATTAATGGCCTCCCGACAAAAATTTGCATGTGAGTATGTTTTCGTGTATCAATTTCTTTTGCTATCATCTAATACTACATAATCAGCTTTTCCCCGTGGTTAGTGTTTATAATTCCATAAATTAGTATAGCTAGATCTACATAACCATTCCAAATATATCTCATACCGTAGCAAAAATGTCTTTTTAGCTCAAAATAATAATAACCGATGGATAAACAGAAGTAGTACATACATGATGATTCATTACTGAATCCGAAGACTTGAGAGTTCGTGGTCATTTATTTGCTATTAAATATATAAGAGATGCATCTAGGGGCAAGCAAGAACCAAGCAAAAGGCTGGAAACGAGAAAAACGAAGAATCATAAATTTATGTGAAGAACAACGAACATTGGAAATCAGCGAAGCATCACCTATTTTAGCTACCATGAGTTATCTTATAGTTCCAATATTCATAAGCACCTAGGTAGACGATAACACAACATTCTCTTTCTAAACTGATATTTCCCTTTTTAGTTTAACCTATAAGAACATAACAAATCTCTCTAATAGAATTTTCAAAGCATTAAATACTTAACTATTTCTAAAAATTCCCACTATTCAAATAAAAAAAGAACCCAAAAAGATAAAAGGAAATTCAAAAATATTAGTTAGTTAATCTTATAAAAAATATCTCTTAAGTATTTCCAAATAATTATATTCTATATAAGACTAAAACATGAAATAACTTGATGTGCACTCAAAATAGAATTGCTATTTATAAAAATAATTCCCATCCTAAGTAATGGTTTAAGATAAGTCATTAAATATTTCTAGAGTTTTATTTTAAATGAAAACAAATGCAAACAAGACATAAACAATATAATTAAAAAATTTACACATTATATTCATTATATCTTTCATAAAAACTTATTTTTTTCATCTACTAATAGTAATGTGGATTCAAATTCCACCTTTAGAAAATATTAATGTCCAAAATATTGTGTATTATGCAATGAAGAGTGTCAATAGGAGTAATAACATGTCTACATAAAATAAAATAAATATTTATAATGCTTATAAAGTTCAAGATGATGCCATCGCAAAATATACAAACTTATTTTCAGTAATATTTATTTCATAAAGCATAATATATGAAATTAATTTGACAAAAATATATAGTCTACACTTTTCAGCTACACTTTTTCACTCATATATAGAATAATGCTAAATTACTATATGTCATTGCAATTTTACATTAAAAAATATAAGCCAATAAGGATGATGCCAAATCTTCTTCGCACAAATCAAATAATACGTGTCATTATTAAAATATCTAAAGTTCTAGCCCGCGCAACGAGCGGGCCACTTTGCTAGTTATGAAAAAAATACAAACATGACGGGCTCGTGGAGACGAAGAAGTGGGCTTTGGAATCACCTCAATCGGAGTTATGGATGAAAAGATATAGCCCGACGAAGTTCAGGGACCAATCTACAAAAATAAATTCTACAAGCAGGTCCCTGGCTGCAACACAGATCGCGCCTTCTGGGAAATACGCTTTCAGAGCTGAGAAATGTAATTTGGGGTGAAGAAGAAAGAAAGTGCGCTTCCGTTAGTGGAAGACGTATTCCAATGGAATACGCTTCCACTTATGCTGATGTGGCAGCGCTATAGACATTTACAGGTGGGGTCCAGAGGGGAGGGCGGCTCGGTCGTCTCCTACCTCGCGTTCGACCGCGAGGTAGAGACAGCGGTCGCTCGCCAGCGACGGCCCCGACGTCTCCGGCCACCGCTGCCCGAGGCGAGGGCACCGGCGGGATCGGGGCGAGACGCCGCTTTCATCTACCCCGGGCACGGACACCGAGGAAGGCCGGAGTTGCGCTTGCCTGGCCGTCCGTGAAGCAAGCAGAGGAGGATCCCGGCGAGGCTCGCCGGCGCTACTGTGGGTCCCCGGATGAGCTCCGGCTACTGGTGCGACCAGGGGAATGAGCCGCTCTCGCCTGGAGGGCTCCTTTCCGCCGGGAAGCAACAGAAGGAGCAGAGCTCCGACCCCGCGGCAGACGGCGGTGACTGCAATGGTGGGCAGGGGCTACAGAGGTGGAGGGGAGGAGTTGAGGCTATGGGAAGGCTCGTCGGGCTCCGGTGGTGCTATGGTGGAGGAGAGAAGAAGTAAGGAGCTCGCCATTGCCGGAATATAGCCGGAACCGAGCGGCGGCCATGGTGGCGATTGGCGGGCAGAAGGGGCTCCGACGAGGGGTGGAGAGGTCAGGGAGGTCCAGTGGAGTGAGGTGGAGAGGTTGGTGAGGATGAGAGGGGCTCGGGGGTTTTTTATAGCCGCGGTGAGCTCGCCGGATAAGCTCGGCCGCGGTGGCGAGCTTAGCCGCGTACTAGAGCTCCGGGGCGACGTGGCTGGCCGTTTGCAGCGTCGGGAGGCTTCTTGTAGGGATGGAGGGGTCTCGGGAGCGCTCGAGAGAGCTCGAGGGAGAAGAAGACAGAGAAGAAGGCGACGACTGCGTGGTCACGGGCGGGACAGTGCCGCGGCGGCGACTTCCGTGGCGTGAGGAGGAGGAAAGAGGAGGGGAAGTGGGGTCAAGGAGAAGGAATACGACAAGGTGAAGCTCCTAGACATGGCTAGGTGTCGAGGGCGCGAGAGAGGCGACCGGAACAGAGGGCTCCATTTGCCAGAGTGCTCTCTCAAGCATGCCAGACGCGTAGTCACCGCGTGAACAGGCGCACGCTGTGCACTCTGGCCGGCCCTATCTTGTCAGGAGGATTGGTCATTCATCAGAGAGGGCCAAGAAGGAAAGAAACGAGCACAGGGATGCAGGAGGTGACTACAGAGAGCTTGGAGACAAAGCAACAGCAATGTGTTTGATATGAGCTGAGAGAGTTTGAGCAGGAAGTACACTCTGGTCTTTGGCTGAGAGCTATCACACACTAAGATGATCTTCTCCACAAAAGTTCAGCTCATTTAGATGAGTATAAGTGGCACTTGCTGTAGAACGCACCTCACTGGTCAGAAATGCAAAGTGAGAAGTGGCACTCACATACTTGCTTGGACTGAGCTGAATTTTGGGGGAGGCTATCTATTTTGGCATATAAAGATACTGTATAAATTTCATGCCATTTGCATAAACCAAAATGGTACTTCCTTCACACAGCATCCCACTGGACAGAATCTTAGAAAAATTGCTGAGGGAAAATGGCTAGAAAGAATGAGCCCAAATGTTGTGGAGAGGTGTTATATGGGTGGGAGAATGTCCTGGTAAAATTTCAGAAATTATGGAGCAACACAAAATACAGTTGCTTCACAATCCAAAATAATGACCAGAAACAAAGATTTAATGATGTGGTCACATAGTTGGAGAGATGATGCTCAAATTTTGTGTAGAGTGTTAATTTGAGCATATTGAGATCATGGTAAAATTTCAACTCATTTTGATCAACCTAGCTAGCACTTGCTTCACAAAGCTTTCAGTTGATCAGAAACTTTGGAAATTTGCCAAGGAAGATTTACTAGCCAAATGTGGTTGAGTTTTGGTATGTGGCAATGATATGGATAGGAAAGAGTGCCCAAAAAGTTTGAGTGCAGTCAAGCAAATATAAAGGGTACTTGCTTCTCAACTTGACAGCTAGGGCAGAATCAGAAAAGGAATATTTGTGAAATATTTTTGAACATGGCAAGGAAGAGTTTTGCAATACTTGAGGGAGATATGACCCAAACAATTTATGAGAATTATTTGGGAATTTTTGGAATGATATAAATGTGGGTTGCTTCACAACCCAAGGCAACAGGTTTATTCCTTTAATAGGAAAAAGGAATATTCCCATGAAAAAGATTATTGGGATTGGTTCAAGATAGAAATGACAAGGTCTTGGGATGGTTTAGAGGTTGGCAAGCCACTAGGGAATAGGAATCAAGGGTGATCCCTCCAGGTTCCAAGACTACCAAGCCACAGAAAATCAAAACGAGACCAAAATCAAAAGAAAAAGAAATGGGCAAAATTCAGGGTGTTACACCGAACCTGGGTAAAATGCTAGCATCCTGGTCGTCGCGCCATCTCATGCTCTCCGCGCTTTATGCAACGTGACCCCCCTTGCCGAACCACGAAGGGGCCCTTGGTCTCATAGGTGATCGTGAGCATCCGTGCCCTGACATCTTTGGTGCGCCAGGTAGGGGGCATGCATTATTTGCGCGAACCCGAGTTCGTGAACGGTGAATCGATCTTCATCGTCATCTTCTTCATCCATGGATCCCAAGAAGAAGTCCGGTGCGGCCACGCATCCCTCCACTTCAAAGGCTCCATCGCATGCAGCCGCAGACGCAGTGGGCGCTGCGGCGGCCGCAAATGAGACGGGCGTCGTGGGCGACATGGCTGGCGCAGGCGGCGCCACCGTTGTGTCCCCTGCGGCCGAGGCTGGAGGAGGGAACGCCGGAGAGGAGCAATAGCAACAACATCCTAGCAAGCATGCCCCTGGTGCCGCGGATGGAGGAAACGACTTATCACCGCCTCCACGCCGCGCGGATGGCCATGGTCGTCATGGCGGCGCACAATCCGGAGCAAGCCGCGACCCGCCATCTGCGCCTATCACCAGCGCGGCCACTGGACGCACACCCCGTCTAGAACAAGACGGAGCGCCGAGCGGAGCCGCGAACCTGCAGGCCCGGCCTCCCCTACGTCAGACCGCCCCGATAAACGGAGCACGACATCACGAACGCGGCGACACCCCTCTTGGTTCCACCAGGAGCCGGGCGACGTCGCGGTCCGCCTCTTTCGCCATGCCGGACACGGCGTCGGAAGCAATGGCACGAGCCCAGCTTCTGCTTAACTTCCCGCCGGCGGCTGGCAAGATGGATGAGTGGAGAGCTACCATCCAAAGCCTGATATCTTTCGTCGAAGCCAATAAATCTCAGCGCGCAGAGCCATCGTAACACGCCCGTACGGCTCCGGCAGCCCGGGCCGGCGATCATGTCGAGGGGGGCACACCAACGGTGCAGTCCCCTCCGCGACGGCAAACCCAGAAGCAGCCGCGGCGAGCTTCACGTGCTGATGAGTTCGACGAATCCTCTATGGTCCCGTCCGGCCCACACAATCGCCGGGACCAGCGGCGTGTCCTGGAGGATCGGCGGAAGGAAGACGCGCGCATCACCATCCAGCGGCGTTGGGAAGCACACCGTCAGTCTGACAGGTGCAATGGCCCAAACACTGGCGACCCCACGCCCAGTGCTGGCGGGTACCTGCCTTACGAGGTGGGATGCCCTGCCTTCACTCGCGAGCTGCGGCAGGTCCGCTGGCCATCGACTCGAGCTTTCAAACCAGAGCTGATGGAGAAATACGATGGAAAGCTGAACCCGTCGGAGTTCCTGGGCATCTATACGATAGCCGTTCAGGCTGCCGGAGGAAGAGATGAGAAAGTGCTCGCCAACTACTTCCCTTTGGCACTTAAGCCAAATGTGAGGTCGTGTCTGATGCACCTACCAGAAAACTCCATCTCCACCTGGGCTGATCTGTGCAACGAGTTCAGTGCCTTCATAGGCGGCCATCAGGAGCCAGGACAACCCAATGATTTGCAAGTCCTACCGCAAAAGGAAGGATAAACTTTGCGGAAGTACATTCAAAGATTCAGTCGAGTGCACCGCAACATTCCAGAAATACACCCCACAGCTGTGATTGCCGCGTTCCATTCGAACGTGGGCAACAGGAGGATGCGAGCCAAGATGAATGTGAAACTCCCCAAAACTGTCAATGAGCTGTACACAATGGCGGACAAATATGCCCGTGCTGAGGAGGGAAGGTGACTCCCTAGAGAGGAGGCTGGCATCGAAGTTGACTCAGACGACGACGATTACACCCCCAGCTCAAAGGGGAGGAACCGAAAGCGCAACAATAAGCGCAAGGGAAAGGCAGTATTGGCTGTGGAGGGCTCTGGTAATCTCGCTGCCGGCAAGAAGGCCAAGGCCGAGACCCCCGGCAAGGAAGCTGCCGCGTGCGTTGATTGCCGGGAGGCCGCAGCAGCAGAAAAAACTGGGAAGTCCGACGGGCCATTCTGCAAGATCCACCGCACCAAGGGCCATGATCTCCAAGAGTGTCGCCAGGTTGAGCAGCTTGTTGAGAAGCAGAAGGCGGAGTACGAGAAGCGTGACAAAGAGAAGGGCCAAGACGCTGCTGCCGGGAAGGGCCGTGGCGGTATAGGAGGCCGCCGGGGCAAGACCCCACAGTAGAAGGAAAGGCCGGCCAGAGGCCGTGAGAAGAAAGAAACAAAGGATATGAGTGAGGATGAGGATGACGCGGAGGATTCCAGTGATCGAGAATTCCAGAGAGCGACTGAGGCCATGTGTGTTGACGGGGGTGCGTCTTTCCACTTCTCTCACCGACAGCTCAAGCAATGGGCGCGTGAGGTCAACATTGTGGAACCTGCTGCAGAATCCAAAAGGCCGCTCAAATGGTCCCGCACGCCTATCATCTTTGATGAAGAGGATCATCCTGATCGCACTACCGTGGTCGGATGTTTGCCATTTTTGGTTTCTCCAACAATCGGCAACCTCAAGGTCACCAAGATGTTAGTTGACGGCAAGGCAGGGTTGAACTTAATCTCCCCATAGGTGGTCGAGAGGCTGCAAATCCCTGATGGAGAGCTCAAGGCTACGTGTACTTTCCAAGGAGTCCACCCCGGCAGGAGCCGACCCAAGGGGAAGATCACCTTGCCTGTGATGTTTGGCGGGGAGTTAAACTACCGAACCGAAAAGGTAGTGTTCGATGTGGTTGAGCTTCCCCTGCCTTACAACGGAATTCTTGGTTGCCCAGCCCTGGCAAATTTCATGGCAGCATCACACTATGCTTACAACACTTTGAAGATACCAGGACCCATTGGAATCATTTCTATCCCTTCCGACAAGAAGGATGCAGTCATATGCGTGGATAAGATATATCGAGACGCGGTAGCAGCTGAAGTCGCGGAAGCGCCGGCTCCCGCCAAGGAATCAAGGAAAGAAAGGAAGTCTAGCAGAGACACCGGCAAGGACTCCGGGAAGCGCGCCTCTTCGGTGTGCGCTGCACCCGTCGAGGATCTGCCGGAGAGTTCCACTAGCAAGAAAGCCAAGGTCACCTATCCTGAGACGAAGAAGATCCCGACAGGGCATGATGGCACCAGTGGCACGTTCACCATCAGCGCCACCCTTATTGACAAATAGAAAAGGGCGCTCGTTGCCTTCCTACGGGTGAATGTCGATGTGTTTGCCTAGCAACCATCTGACATCCCCGGTGTTCCCAGGGAGGTAATCGAGCACTACCTTGCTGTCTACCCCCATGCCAGGCCCGTCAAACAAAAGGTTAGGAAGTAGGCCTTGGAGCGGCAGCAGTTCATCGCTGAAGAGATCAGGAAACTTGAAGCAGCTGGCTTGGTCAGAGGAGTGTTGCACCCAACTTGGTTAGCCAACCCGGTGGTGGTGCGCAAGGCAAATGGGAAATGGAGGCTTTGCATAGACTTAACTGACCTGAACAAAGCATGCCCGAAGGACCCTTTCCCCTTGCCGCGCATCGACCAAATTGTTGATACCACCTCCGAGTGTGACCTGCTTTCCTTCTTGGATGCTTACTCCGGATACCACCAGATCTTCATGGCTAAGGAAGATGAGGAGAAGACCGTGTTCATAACTCCGTGCGGCACATACTGCTTTGTATGGATGTCCTTCGGTTTAAAAAGCGTTGGTTCTACCTTTGCCAGAGCCGTGCAGACCGGATTTGGACCACAATTGCACAGGAATGTAGAAGCCTACATGGACGACATAGTTGTCAAGACCATGGATGAAGCAACTCTCATACAAGACTTGGAAGAGACTTTTGCAAACCTACGCAAGATGAACCTGAAGCTCAACCCTGAAAAATGTGTATTTGGCGTCCCGTCCGGCAAGCCACTTGGGTTCTTTGTATCTCAGTGGGGGATAGAAGCAAATCCCGACAAGATCAAGGCAATTGAACAGATACAGCACCCAAGACCATCAAGGATATCAAAACGTTTGACTGGGTGCCTTGCCGCACTAAGTAGGTTCATCTCCAAATCCGCCGAACGCGCACTGCCGTTCTTCAACATCCCGAAGAAGGCAGGCCCGGTAAAGTGGACCCCGCAAGCAGAAGCAGCGCTGCAATACCTGAAAACTTACCTTTCTTCCGCTCCCACCTTAGTTGCTCCTAAACCGCAAGAACCATTGCTGCTATACCTGGCGGCAACGAACCAAGTGGTTAGTGTAGCGTTGATGGCGCAGCAAGAAGTAGATGCGGAAGCAGCCGATGCTGTCGGGGACAAAACCGAAGCTCTTGCGGCAGCACCCAATGCGCAACCAGAGGGATCTCAACAAGCTGACGAAGGCAGTTCCAAAGAAGTGGCAAAAAGGAAAGTGGTACAGCGGTCGGTGTACTTTGTCAGCTCCTTGTTGCAGGGGGCTAGGTCAAGGTACTCTGGAGTGCAGACGCTGATCTTCGGGCTCATCATGGCCTCGAGGAAACTGTGCCACTACTTCCAAGCCCATGATATCACCGTCGTCACTCGCTTCCCGCGGCAGCGCATATTGAGGAACCCTGAAGCCACTGGCAAGATAGTTGAGTGGGCCCTTGAGATGTCAAGCTTTGGTTTAAAGTATGAGAGCACTTCCACAGTTCAGAGCAGGGCGTTGGCAGAATTCATTGCAGAATGGACACCCATGCCTGATGAAGAGATCCCAGAGATAGTCCTCCCCGGCAAAGAAACGCCCAAGGACTAGATCATGTACTTCGACGGTGCTTTTGTCGCTTCAGGGTGCCGGAGCAGGTGTGCTCCTCGTCGCTCCCACAGGAGAACACCTCAAGTATGTGGTTCAAATGCACTTTCCCCTGGAGGAAGCTACCAACAACACCGCTGAATATGAGGGGCTCCTTGCGATACTCAGAATTGCGGTGGAGTTGGGAATCAAGAGACTGATCATCTGATGGGATTCACAACTCGTGGTGAAACAAGTCAACAAAGACTATCAGAGCCCGTTGATGGAAGCATATGTGGAAGATGTGAGGAAACTGGAGGAGCGCTTTGATGGATTGCAAGCAGAGCGTGTGCCCCGTGCGGAAAATACCATCGCTAATCATCTATCAAAATGCGATGCACAAAAGCTCCCTGTGGAACCAGGAACCTTTATCCTTCACCTCACTCAACCTTCGGTATCCCCCTCAACGATGGCCAGGAAAAGAAGAAAACTGAACTCTGGCAAGCATTTCTCGGCAGAGCTTCCCGAAGCCGCTGGTAGAGAAGCTACCGGAGGCGGTCTCGCTTCGCATGGTGAGCAGTTGTTTCCTACGGAATCCCAGGTTCTGGTGGTCGAGACAAGTGCTCCCACGGACGAGGAGATGCCTTTAGTCCTTGTTGTCGAGCTCCAGGCTCCAACTTGGGCATAGCACATAGTCCGTTTCCTTCAAACAGGAGAACTCCCAGAAGAGCAAGAAGAGGCCGAAAAAGTAGCCCGTCGGTCAAGTATGTACCAGTTTGTCGATGACACTCTGTACAGAAAAAGACCCAACGGCGTGAAATTGAAGTGCATTTGCCGGGAGGACGGACTAGGGCTGTTGGCGGAAATTCACGGAGGTGTATGCGGCTCGCACATTGGATCTAGAGCTCTTGCCGGGAAAACCTTCCGGCAGGGTTTCTATTGGCCCACTGCCCTCAAAGACACAACTGAGTTGGTCACCAAGTGCAAAGCCTGTCAGTTCCACTCCAAGAACACCCATCAACCAGCGCAAGCTCTCCAGACAATCCCTTTATCCTGGCCCTTCTCGGTCTAGGGGCTCGATATTTTGGACCCCTTCCCCCACGCTGTCGGGGGCTTTGAGTTCTTGTTCATGGCAACCGACAAGTTCACAAAGTGGCCTGAGGTGGAGCCAGTGAGGAAGGTGACCGCGCAGTCAACTATCAAGTTCATCAAAGGGCCGGTGTGTTGTTTTGGAATACCCAATAGAGTGATCACCGACAACGACACCCAGTTCACGAGTCGCGCCTTCATGCTGTAAATCCAAAGCCTTGGGAGCAAGATCTCCTTCGCCTCTGCCCCATCCAAGGAGTAACGGGCAAGTCGAGAGGATGAATGCGGAAGTGTTGCGAGGTCTCAAGACAAGAACTTTCGATAGACTGCGGAGGAGCGACAAGCGCTGGATAGATGAGCTGCCGGTGGTTCTTTGGTCCCTCAGAACGACACCGAATCGAGGTACCGGCCAGACGCCCTTCTCCCTAGTATACGGGGCAGAAGTAGTGCTCCCCACGGAACTCATATACGGTTCACCTCGAGTACTAGCCTACGACGAAGTAGAGCAAGAGCATCTACGGCATGAAGATGCCACGCTCCTTGAGGAAGATTGTCTCCGGGCTGCTGTGCATGCTGCACGCTACCAGCAAGCCCTGCGCCGCTATCATATCTGCAGGTTACATGTCCGGAGCCTTGAGGAAGGCAACCTTGTCCTTAGGCGCGTTCAGTCCGCCAAGGGTACCAACAAGTTGACGCTGAAGTAGGATGGCCCTTATCGAGTAGCACGAGTCACCAGACCTGGCGCAGTCCGTCTGCAGACCGAAGATGGCACCAAGGTGCTTAAGTCATGGAATATTGAGCATCTTCGTAAGTTCTACCCGTAAGGCGCGGCTGCCGGGCGCAGTCCCCGGCAGCCACCTTTTGTACAAGCCTTGCCGAAGTTGCATGTAACCCTTTGTACAAAGCCAGGCGCAGACCCCGAGCAACAATAATAACGCTAGGCATTGCATCATATCATTGCATCGCACAATCATTCTGCATCCTTTATGATCGCAATATCATTGCCTATTTACTAGAGATTTGCTAGAGTACTTGTTGAGTCTATAATCCTTGTTGCTGCACTCTCTCCACAAGGGATAGAGACCTCTTGCCCTGTGTGTTTTGGCACCAGATAAATATGGAAGGAGGACGAAGGAACGAGGATGGCAGCCCAGCATACTCCGAAAGAGGATACTGCTTAAAACAAGATAAGTCTAATCACGTATCCCAAGTTTATGATCCCTAAAAGAAATCCTTACCCTCTTTTCAAACGTGTTCGGTGGAGTTCCCCTCACGTGGTAGAAACCTTTGTCGGGACGAGCTGCTCCTCAGCCCCTGGTACTTATCAGCTCTGAGGGACTGCGTCGATACCGACAAGGACCCCTGCCGGGGAACAACACCAGCCTGCTTCCGGGGGCTCGCTCCCCTTTCTGGCGCTCATGGTTAAAAGTAACCCGGCAGGCGGTCCCGTGTGGGGAGGACGAGCACATTGACATGGTAGAAACAAAGATAGGAAAGGATAGTACTCAGGGAAGTAAAATAACATTCACTCATTCGTTTGTTAATACAAATCGGATAAGAATTACATTACGATTAACTAAAACTTGGCGAACGCCTACATCTTTTGACTTATAAAAAGATAAGTGCCCTGTCATGCCTTTCTTGTCCCTCTCCTCCTAGGAGATAGGTGGCGAAGAAGTAGAGGGCAAAAGGATCGCCTGGCTGGGATTCGGCACTTCCCCACCAGGTCCAAAGGGACGCGTCCGAAGAGCAAAAGTGCCCCATCACCAGGCAGGGCGGACGAAGCCGACGGAGCGGACAAGACGGACAAGGGGAAAGAAGGCGGAGGGCAGGTGCAGATGGTGGCGCTGCCAGAGCACGGCTGGTGATGATGGTGCTGCCGGGGAACGCGACAGTTCGGAGACCTCATCCGCGCTCCCGATGCGTCGTGGGTCCCCAACCGCCATCGTCTTCCTCATCGCCACCGCTTGAGGGAACGCCTCCGCCATTGCCCAAGCTCCCGACGCGGCAGTCCGGGGACCCCACAGAGAGCATGGTTGTCCCCGGTGGCCAAAGGCGGGGAATTCCCCCCGCCTTTAAGAAGCACACGCAGATGAAGAACTCCCACTCGTACGCGCCATCCGGAACGCTGCGGGTGGAGGGCTTCACTGCGATAAACGGTAGCCCATGGCTGCGACCACACACACGCCAGCGGTGGCCGTGCGGACGGTTTTTCTCCATCACCTTGAAGAAGGGATGCGGGAACCACGGTCCAGCGCGACATTGCTTCTCCCTTATAGTCTCCGGCGCGATATCGACCGCGCGGTGCTCCATCAAGACTAAAGAAGCAGGCGATGCATCGGCAGGCATGCCGCCACAGCTGTCCCCGATGCGGCCACCACGCCGCCCGCTGCCCCATCCGAGACTCCTCCGGCCAGCCATCAGCTCAGAGTCGTCGATCCCACCGTGACCCCCTAATTTATAGGGGAGAGCACGGGGGCTGGCTCTCCCCCGCTCCAGAGCGGACGCGCATCTCCACCAATCCCACTACCCACGACTCATGGGGGAATAGGTAACCGCCCCATTGTTCCAATCCATGGCACCGCGGTTTCTGCCACAATCAGGTATTTAAGTCACGAGCTCCCACCGCAAGCTCCTCGCTATGCATGCGGCGCGCATGGTGGAAACGGCCTGAGGTGGTGGGGCAGTGCTGACTAGTAAATTGGCAGTTACCCCCTCACATTGCACGCCTGTGCATAAATTTTGGGCCTGACCCAACGACACTAAGCAAGCGCGTGTGGGCCAGACCCGGGGGCTCCTGTCAGTGCACTAGAACAGGGGAATCCAGTGCCCCTGACCTATGCACAGGCGGTAGTAGCAAAACACGTTGGGAAGGCTACCACATCACCAAGCAAGCATACAAGAACCAGCATCCAGCCGTAACAACCTGCAGAAGGCCAAGCAAGCAACGGCAACACCAGCACAACGGCCCAGGATGGGCCCAAAGCACGCCTGCCACACCCTCGGAGCCTGTCGGGGACCGAGGCATGCACATCTCCGGAAGACCTAGCAAGCCGTCCCCCGGCAAGCACAAGCTAACCAGCCACCGCTCGACCGCATCGCTACGCCAGTCACTTATCGATGCGGTGTCGAAGCCTCAAGCGGCTGAACAGCTCTCGCTAAGCATGTGGCGGCACGCCGGAAGGCAAGTTATACCCAGTTGACACCCGTCCAACAGCGTGTCAAGACCCTAAGAAATGGCTGGCCAAGCGGTGGCAAGAGCTTGCCGGGGATGCATCCCTGAGTGTCACCTAGTCTAGTAATCATGGTATTTTGTCCTAAATGCTAGAGTTAGGTATGATAGCTCTTCTAAGCTACCTAATCGATAGATAATGACTGGTTTGCCACTTTGGTAACCCCTTGCACTATAAAAGGAGGCCCAAGGCAACCTACCTCAAGATTCGGACCTTTGGACACTTGTACTCGCGTGGTAGCTCACCCCGACAGCAACTCTTGCCGGGGTTAGGCGCTGCGTGTTCTTCGTGTTCCTTTGATCAATCCACCAAAAGCAGGAGTAGGGTTTTACGCTTAGCAGCGGCCCGAACCAGGGTAAAATGCTAGCGTCCTGATCGTCTCGCCGTCTCATGCTGTCCGCTCTTTGTGCAACGTGACCCCCCTTGCCGAACCACAAAGGGGACCTTGGTCCCATAGGTGATCGGGAGCATCCGTGCCCCGACAATATCACACAATTCTACAAACGTGTTTAGATGGGACGCTGCATCCTCCTTAGGAGTACCGGCAAATTGATCTTCCATGACAAGATTCAACAAAGCGGCATTAATATCACAAGACTCCGCACTAGTGGCGGGAGGAGCAATCGGAGTACTAATAATATCAATTTTATTAGTATTGGAAAAATCACACAACTTGGTGTTTTTTTGAGTCATCGTGACTACGCAAACAAGATTGCAAGCAAGCAAGAGATCTGACGAGAAAAAGGCAAACGAAAAAGAGGGCGAATAAAACAACAAATTCTTGAAGTGGGGGGGGGGAGGAAAACGAGAGGCAAATGACAAATAATGTAATTGCATGGAGATGAGATTTGTGATTAGGAACTTGGTAGATGATGATGGTGTCTCCTCGGCGCCTGAGATTGGCACGTAGAAGAGACCGCTTCCTCCCCGGCAACGACGCCAGAAATTCCTTTGACGTGGCTTGAAACTGCGTCGGTATTTCCCCAAAGAGGAAGGGATGATGCAGCACATCAACGGTAAGTATTTCCCTCAGTTATGAAACCAAGGTATCAAACCAGTAGGAGGATCACCACCACCTAATAAGCAGCACCTGCACACAAAGAACAAATACTTGCAACCCGACGCGAAAGAGAGGTTGTCAATCTCTCTACGGTAAAAATATAGATTAGGTAGTGATAGATATCTCAAGAACACAAAATAAAAGGTGCAAATAAAAAAGTGCAGCTATATATTTTTGGGTTTTTTGAATAGTAGATCTGAAAACAAAAGAGGCAAATGTGGGGACCCTGACTCATAAGTTGTGGTCACCGAATGCACGTGTACAGTGATCCCGGAGATCAATGCCCACTGAACACACAGAAGCTGAATAACAAGAGTCTTACATCCATACATACCGTCTTACACAAATAAAGACCATAGAGGTCATGTCTTACATAGGTAGGGCCATGAAGGCCAAACACCAATCATAACTAGCAGCGGAAATCTTGAAAGAAAGCGTGAACCCATGCCATCTGCCTTAACCCTAAAGGCATTCTGACTGGGGAGCGTCCTAGTTCGCATGTTCGTCTCCAATGAATTCTTCACCATATTCCTGCTCTTCCATGCCTGGCCAAATAAATAACAAGTGGCAAGCCAATGAGTACTTTGAATGTACTCGCAAGCAACCCATGTTTTGGAACAAGGTATAACAAAGCATGATATAGCACTAAGTAGGTGAGTTGCGGAAAGCTAATTTTGAGTGCAATGACATGATCAAAATAACTTGAAGTAGCATGCATCATGAGGATACAAGTATCCGTATGAACAGGTTACATATATCAAAATAATCAAGGTCATCCGACTTGTCTCGAGAATTCCATCTTTCTCACACACATGCCAAGTTTGTGAAAACATCGGACGTAGCCCAAGAATGGTCATCCAACTGTCCTTGACCGTGGACACGGCTATTCGAATAGTTTTACACTCTCTAGAGGTTGCACACTTTACCCACAAGACTTGGGGAACTTCCTTGTCAAGCCACGACTCGCTGTAAATTACATACCCGAGGTAAGCACCCGAACATTTCCTTTCCCTTGACGACACTAAACATAGAGTCCACTCGTTGGTACCCAGCCCTCATGATGTACATCCCACGAGCCTCGCTCAAGATTGTAACATCCATGAGGGGACAGAACGGTGTGCCCGGTGTCTGTAAAAACAGCCCATGGTCGTCCTTCCCGGCACGACCCCGTATCGAGAGAGTAACTCTGGCTCTCTTGCCACTAGTAATGCGGGCTCTCTGCTAGTACCGACCAAGGTAATCAACAAAGCCCCGTCCCATAAGGGGTAACGTGGTTGTACAAGTAAGGTTGGAATAACGGTCGCAACTTACACCATTTTCGAAAAAACCCAACACACTCACTTGCTCCGGTACACCACTTCTTTATCAAGTGGTTACCTAGCTCATCATCATCACCCTCAGACAATTAGTGGCACCCGACGGAGTTTTCGAAAAGTCTTTGAAAACACCTTTGCTTCCATCACCATGCATATTCCCATCCCACTTGCATAGCAACTACTTAGCATCCTATCTACTTCCCACCCGCATAACCCTCATAAGGAGGTAGGGTCATGCACGATGCAAGTATCAACGGTAAAAGTATCGGAGGCAACCCACCGAAGTGGTCACCACATCATCATGATCAATATATCAAAAATAAAGTGATATATGCCATGCAATGAAAACGGTTTCTTAACATGGTCAAATGGTTGCTTGCCTGGCTCAGCAAAGTCTTTCGGGTCTTCAAAGTCTTCGGGTCCAACTCCCTCGTCAACAACGCAATCTATCGTCGTGATAATAATGGCAATAATAAGAATCACAACAAAATCCACTTCAAAAATGTTACCCTACTCTGTAAAATACTACAATAGAAACTAAAAATATTTGTCTCTGGTTTTGAAGTGAAAAAGGTTTTGAAAAATATTTTACCATAGGCTAAAAATACTTAAAACTAGGTTTTAAATAGTACATAAAATGTTTTCAAGAATTTTCACAAATAACATTATTAAATACTACAGAATATTACAAGATTTATGGAGTTGGAATTTTCGGAATTGGACAATTATTTTGATCTGTGGAATATTTGGAAATGCCAGAAAATGAAAATGGGAAAAGGGCACTGCGCCTACTGGGCCAAATCGGCTGGCCGAGCTGGCCCAGTCAGCTAACACAGCCCGGGCGAGCTTGGCGTGCGCGCCCGCCAGGTTTTAAACCCGGCAGGCGGGGCCCAGCCGCCAGCGACAGAAGGGGCAGGGGAGGGAGACATGAGGATGACAGGCGGGCCCTGCCTGTCATCCCTATCCTCGAGACAGAGTGGGGGCGGTGCTCACCGGCGGCGACTGGGGGCACGACGATGGCTGGCGAGCATGGGAACGGACTCAGGGGTGAGTCGCCGTTCGGATGGAGATGGAGTGGAGGCCGGAGATGCACTGGTTCCCCGGCGATGAGGAAGCACGACGGAGCCGCTTCGGGAGGAGCCCGCCGGTGTCGTCCCTTAGCTGCAACTGAACGGGGAGGAGAGGGAAAGCGGTCAGGAGGGAGCTGGGGTTCCAGATCGAGTGAGAACGGGGCTGGAGGAGGCCTCCCACCGTGCGGGCGCTGGTGACCAGAGGGGGCGACTCCCGGCTCGATCCCGAGCGTCTGGCCATCGAAATAGAGGGGGAGAGGTGCGAGAGCACGATTTGGGGGAGGAGAATGGGTCCAGAGGGGGGAGAGGGCACTAGTGCAGAATCGGCCTATAGTGCCGGTTCGTAAGGGCCTTTAGTGCCGGTTCTCCAACCGGCACTAAAGGGTGGGGACTAAAGGCCCCCCCCTTTAGTCCCAGTTCAACATGGCCTGGCACTAAAGGCCCACCACGTGGCACCTGCCGACGCCATGGGCTGGGGGACCTTTAGTCCCGGTTGGTACCATCAACTGGGACTAAAAGTATTTAATTCTTTTAATTTTTTTTATTTTTCCTTTTAATCCTTTAGGGGTTTATGAATTAATTATGGTTTATTTTTCCTTTTAATTTTGTGTTTTCCATTTAATTATTTTTCATTTCAAACATATATTACGCTACTACAAACTGTACACGTTGTGCATATATATATAAATAGAATTTCTCGTAGAACCGATCATATATATATACAATTTGGTATATACAATTTCTCCTACGACGACCATTTACATACATATATATATACAATTTGGTATATACAAATTCTCCTACAATTTACGGATCATTACATATGCAGGCATTACTGCTTGATCTTGTAATGGTATTCTCCTTTGGGATCTATGACCTGGTCGAGCAGAAATCCAGCTATTTCCTCTTGAATTGCTCGTACGCGAGACGTTGGTAGGAGCTGGCCCCGCATCTCCGTCAGCTATAAGAAGGAGATCAAGATGAATATATTAGTTGTGTGTATATATATTAGCTAGATCATGATAAAAAAATATGGATAGTGTTCTGGCAAACGTACCCAAAGATTTCTTTCGTTTCTGCTCCTTTCAGACGTGATCATGCGAATGTTCTCGCAAACGTAGTATGCGCATAAACTATTCCCCTGTTCCTGCCTCATGCACTTTACGAGAAAAAAATTCAATCAGGTAATAATTAATCAAGCATGATAATGGTATTGAAACTAGAATTAAAGAGATGCACGGACATAGCTAGCTAGTACTACTTAATTACCTTGGGTCGCACCCATGTCAGCTTTTGTTCCCAGTAGCCTGGGACCAGTTTGACGAACTTGGCTCAAGCCCTGCCCGCCGGCAAAGAAAATGAATAAAGGAGTTATTAACTAGTTGATATCAGGAAATGAAGTAAAGAGGCCGACATAGTGCGATAATGATTGAAATTACCTGTCGACCATCCCCCTCACGGTTGCGTATTCGGATGGATTCTTATATAGTGAGTCCAGTACTTCAACTTTTCCCTTGTCAACTTCAATGATTAACAAGATCCAGTGGTAACTGCATGCGCACACGTTTTGTATAATTAAGCGGGCATGTGCATAACTCATCAACTACACTTATTAACATCTAGTAAGCAAAAAATAGAATTTGTAGTACAAGATATAGTAACACTCACCCGAAGTTGTAAGGAAGTAGTATTTCTGGTTGGGTGTTTAGTTGCTTCAAAAACTCTAGCAGGAATCTCTCTGTGTCTTTTCTCGAATATTCAGTTTCCCATATCTTTTGATTAACCGTATTTGGGTCAATGAACCCAATGCCATAGCGTCCAGCTTTTTTAATTTCATACATCTTCATTCTGCATAATACCACAGAAAAGAATATAGTGAGGATAGTTACAGGTAATGAACGAGAGCACAGCTAGCTAGCTAGAGACTTAAATTACAGAAATAAATCACTTACAGACAATAGCAACTGACGATAGATTTGTCGAGTGCGTCTTGATTGAATAACTGAAACAACTCTGAATAATGAATCCACAAATCTTTTTTATGGAAGTAATGCTTTTTCTTGACTTTCACCATGAGGGACTCTTGATTGGTATTTGCTGTTTCTTGCATGTACCACGTATGCAAATTGTACAATCTCGTTGGTAGAAGCTTGACATCGTCAGGCTTGACCAGAGGTTTGCCGCGGCCATATTGCCATTTTACTTCCTCCTCTTTAAGCCCGGGGATTTCCTCAAGGCCTAGGAGTTGTTCAACAGTGACACCGGCCTCTTTAGCCTGCCTTTTATGATCGTCGGTTACTACCAGCCGATCGGCGGTACTCACAGGTGTTTGTACAATGAGCGGGGGGATCGATGGCACTGCCTTTTCTCCCAGCTGGGGAACAGTTTTCCCGCTTTTTTGCCAACTGCTTGGCTCGAGCTTGAGCTCGACTCCTTTTGTCCTGCAAAATATGACTTCTTGATAGACCGCACATAGTCGCAGTCCTTCTGATTGGCAGCCGGTCTTGCCATATCAATAAAGTGTTGTGAGACATGCTCAGGAACTTTCTCCTTTGGCGGCGGGGGCGGTTTCGGTCCAAAATGGGCCTTCACTTTGGCATCCACTACGGTGTAGAGTTCCTCCTCAGTCAGGTGGTAAGGCAACTTCGGAAGAGGCTTGAGGTTTGGACCATATTTGAATTTCTTGCCTGTTGTACCGCTAGCCGTCGTAGCTGCGGCCTCTCTCTTCCGTTGTTGCTTAGGCGATGGAGCATGCTGAGTCGGCGGAGACGGCAGACGCGGTGCCGGACTTGGAGGAGGAGGAGTCGGTTGATGTCGTGCCGGACTTGGAGGAGGAGTCGGCTGACGCGGTGCCGGACTTGGAGGAGGAGGAGTTGGCTGACACCGTGCCGGACTTGGAGGAGGAGTCGGCTGACGCAGTGCCGGACTTGGAGGAGGAGGAGTCGACTGACGCGGCGGCGGACTTTGAGGAGGAGGAGTCGGTGGCCTTGGAAAGACGATGCAATCCTTTTTCCATAGAATGATACGATGTATGGCCTCTCCTAGTGTTCTCTCCTCGTCACCTCCAAGAATGTCAAGTTGTAGCTCGTGATATCCTGACATCACTTCATCAACCCCGACACGAGCATAGCCAGCTGGAATGGGATTGCAATGGAAGGTTGCTTCAGGGGGATTTGCTAAAGCATAGCCGTCCGCCACCTTCATGGATAAGTTCTTCACTTTCATGTGTAGCTCACAGTTAGTCCTGTCTTTGATATCATCCACAGGGTAGCTAGCTAGCAGTGCGTCATCGATATTGGCCGGGGCGGAACCCTCGCTGCTTCTCGGCATAGATTGGACAGTGCTATCCAATGCTGGATCGATTTGCTCATGCTGCCGCTGAGACGCCCTTTCCTGGCTGAGTGAGTCGATCTGCTCCTGCTGCCGCCTGAAAGCGCGTTCCAACTCCAGGTGCTTTGATTCTAGGCCTTCAAGGCGGAGTGCTTCCTCCTTCTTCTTCTTCTCCTCCTGATTCTTCTTTCTCGCACGGCTTTTGTAGTCGTCGTTCCAACCCGCAAACCCCTCAAACCACGGAACAACGCCTTTGCCTCGTGTTCTTCCCGGGTGTTCAGGATTCTTCAGGGCACGCGTAAGCTCGTCGTTCTCTCTGTTGGGCGTGAACACCCCCGTTCGAGCTTCTTCTATTGCAAGAAGTATTTCGTCTGTCGCTTCTTTAAGACTTGCCTTCACCTTAACCAGCCCTGTCTCTGGGTCCAACTTCCCCCCATGCGCATAAAACCATGTCCTGCACCTGGGGGGCCATGTCAATGTAACTGGAGTGACCCCTGCACTAATCATCTCTTGCTCAGATTGATCGCACTTAGGCAGGGCCACCTGGTAGCCACCTGGCCCCAGAGTATGGTGCCACTTTTTTTTCGCAGCATTAATCTTGTTTTTTCTCGACCGTTCCTTAGCGTGTTCCGATTCCTTGAACATCACGAAAGCGTCCCAGTGATATTTTGCCTTCACCAGTGCTCCCTTGAATTCTGGAGTCTTCTTTTTTGCTTTGACGTACGCAGTCCATGTATTTTTCTTGAAGGTGTTGAATGCGATCGCCATCTTTTTAAGAGCATAGTTTCTGACTTTCTTCAGATCTGCATCTGTCAAATTATCTGGTAGGGTGAAATGCCGCATGAACGAATCCCAAAGCACATCTTTTGCTCTTTCGTCGACAAAAGTAACTCCTGCTCGATCTCCCTTTGCTGGCTTTTTCCATTCTTGAACGGAGATCGGGATTTGGTCCCTGACAATAACTCCGCATTGATTCTTGAACTTGGTCGCATTTTTCCTAGGTTCAAGCGGTTCGCCATTTGATGTTTTGATGGAATCGATGTTGAACTTTACTCCAGGGTCCAACTTTCTGGCCGGGCCTCGAACTACCCTGTCGCTTGTAGAAGATTTGCTCGATCCGTAGGCCTAAAAGAAGAAAGATCGATTCGTTAATACATACAAATCAATTAAGACATGTAATGATCAACGGATGGCTTATATAATAAATATACTTTGCCAGTCTTGGTTATTTGAAGAACATTTTCTTCGTCAACATCATTGTTGTCGCCTTCATCTATTCGTTCGTCTTCATCAAATATCATACAACCGTCACCGGAATTGTTTAGATATTGCGAGCCGTCATGATCTTCAGGTTCATGCTCTTGGCTCGGGGAGCGTATGATGTCGAACAGAGCCTCTTCTCCTTCTCTGCCGGTATTGTCCATAGATTTTATTTAACTAATCCAGAAGAAAGATAAAACAATTTAGTATTCAAATTAGAATGCATGCAATCAATAAGGAAAAACTGAATCATAGTACATAATATGCATCTCGAATAATTCATATAATATGCATCATCGAATATAATCTCGAATAAATCGTCTCGAATATTATCGAATATAATCTCGAATACATCTCGAGTATTATCACTAGCTAATACAGATCGAATATTATCGAAGAATCTAGTTCACTCGCGGTTCCTGAGGCGCGGGCGGTGGACACCAAAAGAGAAGGAACCATCACAGGATCATAGCTCGGGTGAGATCCCTGAAGAACCTGACAGGTATTGGAGAACCTGACGTCCAACGCATCCATGTAGCAACGGATGTGCTCGTCCTCCACCCTGACACGGCGACGTACCACCTCCGACGGCGCCGGCTGCCTCTGCACCGAAAGTGGCCCACGCGAACGCCACCAAAGAAGCTCCGGGTCGTCGACGGGACCCGGGGCCGAGTTCCTCACCAAGCTGTGCGCCCCTGAAGGTAGCACCTCCCAGTGCCAGCCCGGCAGAGCCCAGTCCTGAATGTTGCCCCTCTGAAGCAGGACGTCGTCGCGAACGAGTCGACGACGAGGATGCGGGCCGGGCATCGTTGACTCCGAGAAGAAATTCTATGCAAATTTAACATTTTTTAAATGCTTGATTGTGATTTCTTATATACGAGGAACCTTCAGAATCATAACGGATTCTCTTAACCTTTAAGGGATTTAACAAAATGGCGCCATTGTGGATGTGCAGAAAATGGTCCATATTTTTCCTGATATCATCTACCCTTCTATATGTCACGTTGTCTAGCTAGTGTCAAAGGAAGAAAACCATGGCTTCATCATTAGCCGGAAGTAACAGGCGCATGATGGTACGAAGCTGTCCAAAGTTGTTTTGGAACGGAGTCCCGGATAGGATAATTAGCTTTTTGGTACGAAGTTTAGCAAGAGCCTTCCGAATATCGCTATTTGGAAGGCCTTTTTGCTGAACTTCGTACCAAAAAAGCTAATTATTCTATCAAGAACTCCGTTCCAAAACAACTTTGAAAAGCTTCGTACCATCATGCGCCTGTTACTTTCGGCTAATGATGAAGCTATGGTTTTCTTGAATCCTATGACACTAGCTAGACAAAACGTGACATATAGAAGGGTAGATGCATGAGATCAAAAAAAATTGGATCAACTTGTGCACATCCATAATGGGGGCATTCCTAAATCCCTTAAAGGACTAAGAGAATCTATTGTATACATACATATACTAATTGCAAATCTAACATTCATCTAACATTTCTATATCTTTTTTATATCTAAAATTTATATAGCAATAAAAAAAGTATAAAAAACT
This sequence comes from Elymus sibiricus, assembly GCA_039707655.1. Lineage (NCBI taxonomy): Eukaryota > Viridiplantae > Streptophyta > Magnoliopsida > Poales > Poaceae > Elymus > Elymus sibiricus. Next base: position 238,885,909 of record CM077667.1, on the reverse strand, counting down.
AAAAAACATTTCTATATATTTTTTATATCTAACATTTATCTAGCTATAACTAAAAGTATAAAAAACTAAAAAACATTCATCTAACATTTATATATGTAACATTTCATCTAACATTTATATAATAAAAGTATAAAAAAACTAGAAAACAGAAAAACAGAAAATCAAAATGTGTGTGTGTGTGTGTGTGTTAATGCATGTGTGTGTGTGTGCGGGCTCGATCGATGGGAGGGGCGGCCATGGAGGCAGGGGCTCACAGCGGGGCGACGGCCGGCGAGGCGAGGCGAGTCGTCGGCGACGGCGACTGCGATGGCGACGGCGACTGCGATGGCGACGGCGACGGCGCATGAGGTCGCGAGGAGAGCGGTGGCGTCGGGGAGGAGGCACGGGCGGCCAGCGTAGGGGAGGAGGCGCGGGCGGCCAGCGTCGTCGGGGAGGAGGCGCGGGCGGCCGGCGTCGGGGGCGGCGGCGACGATCTACAGCGTCGGGGGAGGCGACGGCGTTGCGCAGCAGCCTGGCGGCGTCTCGCGCGTTCGGCGTCGTCGAGAGAGAATGGAGATCGATCTGAATTTTTGCGCTAATATAGAACGACCTTTAGTCGCGGTTGGTGGATCCAACCGCGACTAAAGGTAGCCTTTAGTCGCGGTTGGAGCCACCAACCGCGACTAAAGGTATTTTTCGCCAGGCGAAGCGGCGCGAAGCGCAGACCTTTAGTTGCGGTTGGTGGACCAACCGCGACTAAAGGTTACCTTTAGTCGCGGTTGCAGCCACCAACCGCGACTAAAGGTCTCGTGCTCCCACAGCCGCGGTGCAGAAAGTTTAGTCCCACCTCGCCCAGCGAAGGGCAGCCGCACTGGTTTATAAGCCCCGCTGCGGCTGCTCCCTCGAGCTCCTCTCTAAGCAGGCCTATGTGGGCCTATTGAACCTGTGCTGCCCTGTTGGGCCTACTGGGCCTTGTGAGCCTGCGGTTGGGGCCCAGTAGGCGGGCTTTTTTTTACTTTTCAGTTTTTTTAATTTCTGTTTTATTTATTTTATTTTGTTTCTGAGTTTTTTTTTTGCTTTATTTAGAGTTAATGAGTGAATCTTTTTTGCGTTAGGTCAAAAAAATTATAAACTTTCTGTTAGTGGCAGTAGTTTTCAAATTTGAATAGTTTAAATTCGAATTATTTGAAATTTGTGTGAATCACTAGTTTGTGGATAACTTTACTTTAAAAATAGATTTTGCAGTGATTATTTTTTCTGCTGTTAATATTAGCGTGTTTTATCATTATATTCAATTCGGTAATTCTTAGGTTATTTAAAAAATGAAATGCCTTTGTAACAGACGAGTTTTCGTCTGAAACCCTGATACTTCGAAAGAGATTGTCCATTTTGTACACGAAGTGCATCCAGTTTTTGCCGTAACCCTCTCAACTTTTTAGCACATGCTATGTGGGTGAAATGATGATACCATGCCAACTTTCAACCTTTTCAGAGTTCATTTGTAGTGCTTTTCAATTTCAGGGTCATTTAGCTCAAAATAATCAGTAAATGCATGAAAAATAGCAAATGAAGTCAGAAAGGGTTGAAAATTGATGGTGTGGCTTCGAATGGTGCATACTGAACACACAAAAAGTCTGGAGTTGAAATAAGTTTAAAAAAATGAAATGCCTTAGTAACAGACGAGTTTTCATCTGAAACCATGATACTTCGAAAGAGATTGTCCATTTTGTACACGAAGTGCATCCAGTTTTTGCCGTAACCCTCTCAACTTTTTAGCACATGCTATGTGGGTTAAATGATCATACCGTGCCAATTGTCAACCTTTTTAGAGTTCATTTGTAGTGCTTTTCAATTTCAGGGTCATTTAGCTCAAAAAAATCAGTAAATGCATGAAAAATAGCAAGTGAAGTCAGAAAGGGTTGAAAATTGATGACGTGGCTTTGGACATAATATTTCGACGCGTTTCAAATGCCAAAACACATAAGTACACTATTATTACAAAGATTCCCTCCGGTTTGTCCGAAGTGGGACTTTCCAGATATATAAGTCCGGAAACTAACTAGAGAAGCCGGTCACATCCCAGAGTGGGATCTTTGGTTATAAAACTTTTTCTTCGCGTGTGTCCCTTTCCGTCGTAACCATGGACAATCTTCATCGTTTAACTTGATGCTCGGGTCAACATTCACTCTGAAGGGAGCAACTTCATGAAACTTTTCATAATCTTCTCACATGTCTGTCTTGTCCTCCACTCCCACGAAGTTTCTTTTCCCTGAAAGAACTATGTGGCGCTTTGGCTCATCGTATGATGTATTCGCTTCCTTATCTTTTCTTTTTCTCGGCTTGGTAGACATGTCCTTCACATAGAAAACCTGCGCCGCATCATTGGCTAGGACGAATGGTTCGTCTGCATACCCAAGATTGTTGAGATCCACTATTGTCATTCCGTACTGCGGGTCTTCCTTTACCCCGCTTCCTGTCAGATTGACCCATTTGCACCGAAACAAAGGGACCTTCAAACCAAGTCCATAGTCAAGTTCCCATATCTCCTCTATGTAACCATAATATGTGTCCTTTGGCCTACTGGTGTTTGCTGCATCAAAGCGGACACCACTGTTTTGGTTGGCGCTCTTTTTATCTTGGGCGATCGTGTAAAATGTATTCCCATTTATCTCGTACCCTTTGAAAGTCAATATAGTCGAAGATGGTAACTTGGACAGCAAGTACATGTCATCTGCAACAGTGTCGTCATGCATGAGACGTGTCTGCAACCAACCGGCGAAAGTCACCGTTTGTTCATGTGTAATCCAGTCGTCAGACTGCTCTGGGTGTTTGGAGCGTAGAATATTCTTGTGTTGCTCGATATACGGAGCCACCAAGGTGGAACTTTGTAGAACTGTGTAGTGTGCTTGCGCCAAAGAATGCCCGTCCTGGCATATTACTGAATTCTTTCCTAGCGTGCCTTTTCCACCCAGTCTGCCCTCATGCCGCGATTCAGGAACACCAATCGGCTTAATATCAGGAATAAAGTCAACACAAAACTCCATGACCTCCTCTGTTTCATGGCCCTTGGAGATGCTTCCTTCTGGCCTAGCACGATTATGAACATATTTCTTTAAGGCTCCCATGAACCTCTCAAAGGGGAACATATTGTGTAGAAATATAGGACCCAGAATGGCAATCTCCTTGACTAGGTGAACTAGGACGTGCGTCATGATTTTGAAGAAGGATGGTGGGAACACCAACTCGAAACTGACAAGACATTGCACCAAATCATTCTCTAACCTTGGTAGGATTTCTGGATCGATTACCCTCTGAGAGATTGCATTGAGGAATGCACATAGCTTCACAATGGCTAATCGAGTGTTTTCCGGTAGAAGCCCCCTCAATGCAACTGGAAGCAGCTGCGTCATAATCACGTGGTAGTCATGAGACTTTAGGTTCTGGAACTTTTTCTCTGCCATATTTATTATTCCCTTTATATTCGACGAGAAGCCAGACGGGACCTTCATACTAAGCAGGCATTCGAAGAAGATTTCCTTCTCTTCTTTGGTAAGAGCATAGCTGGCATGACCCTGAAACTGCTTTGGATCCATGCCGTCTTCTCCGTGCATACATTGCTGGTCCTCCCATGCCTCCAGTGTATCTTTTGTCTTCCCATACATGCCCAAGAAGCCTAGCAGGTTCACGCAAAGATTCTTCGTCACGTGCATCACGTCGATTGCAGAGCGGACCTCTAGGTCTTTCCAATAGGGTAGGTCCCAAAATATAGATTTCTTCTTCCACATGGGTGCGCGTCCGTCAGCGTCATTCGGAACAGATTGTCCGCCAGGACCCTTTCCAAAGATTACTTTTAAATCCTTGACCATATCAAGTATATCATCACCAGTACGGTGGCGAGGCTTCTTCCGGTGATCTGCCTCACCTTTGAAATGCTTGCCTTTCTATCTTACGGGATGCCTGCTCTGAAGAAATCGACGATGCCCCAGGTACACATTCTTCTTACATTTATCCAAATATATACTGTCGGTATCATCTAAACAGTGCGTGCATGCGTGGTATCCCTTGTTTGTCTGTCCTGAAAGGTTACTGAGAGCAGGCCAATCATTGATGGTTACAAACAGCAACACATGTAGGTCAAATTCCTCCTGTTCTTTCTCATCCCACGCACGTACACCTTTTCCATTCCACAGCTGTAAAAGTTCTTCAACTAATGGCCTTAGGTACACATCAATGTCGTTGCCGGGTTGCTTGGGGCCTTGGATGAGCACTGGCATCATAATGAACTTCCGCTTCATGCACAACCAAGGAGGAAGGTTATAGATACATAGAGTCACACGCCATGTGCTATGATTGATGTTCTGCTCCCCAAAAGGATTAATGCCATCTGCACTTAAACCAAACCATACGTTCCTTGCGTCCTTTGCAAAGTCCTTCCACTTTCTCTCGATTTTTCTCCACTGCGATCCGTCAGCGGGTACTCTCAACTTCCCGTCTTTCTTACGGTCTTCGTTGTGCCATCGCATCAACTTGGCATGCTCTTTGTTTTGGAACAAATGTTTCAACCGTGGTATTATAGGAGCATACCACATCACCTTGGCAGGAATCTTCTTCCTGGGGCGCTCGCCCTCAACATCACCAGGGTCATCATGGCCGATCTTATAGCGCAATGCAAAGCATACCGGGCATGCATTCAAATCCTTGTACTCACCGCGGTAGAGGATGCAGTCATTAGGGCATGCATGTATCTTCTGCATCTCTAATCCTAGAGGGCAGACAGCCTTCTTTGCTTCGTACTTACTGTCGGGCAATTCGTTGTCCTTTGGTAGCTTCTTCTTTAACATTATCAACAACTTTTCAAATGCCTTGTCAGATACACCATTCTCTGCCTTCCATTGCAGCAATTCCAGTGTGGTACCCAGCTTTTTCTTGTCATCTTCGCAATTTGGGTACAACAATTTCTTGTGATCCTCTAACATGCGCTGCAACTTCAGCTTCTCCTTTTCACTTGCGCAGTTTCTCTTTGCATCGGCAATGGCCCAACCAAGATCATCAGCGGGCTCATCTGATGCCTCTTTTTCAGCTCCTTCCCGCATTGCCGGCTCAGCTTCTTCCCCCATTGTTGTACCATCGTATTCATGGAACCCATGGCCAGGATAGCTGTCGTCATCCTCTTCTTCTTCATTCGCTTCCATTAGGACCCCTCTTTCTCCGTGCTTGGTCCAACAGTTATAGCCGGACATGAAACCAGACTCAAACAGGTGGACGTGAATCATTCTTGAGTTAGAGTAATTTCGATCATTCTTATAGCCAGCACATGGACAATACATAATACCATCCGCCCGCTTGTTTGCCTCAGCCGCAACCAGAAAAGTATGCACGCCATTAATGAACTGGGGAGAGCAACGCTCATTGTACATCCATTGCCGGCTCATCTTCATTACACAACACCGAAAAGACCAAATTAATACAAGTTCATACATAAAGTTCATACACACTTGTTCTCATAAAACAACATACAAACTCTCTAGTTAAAGCATTTAAATACAACAACAAATGCGATCAAGATCGCAACTAAGGTAACAATTGATCCAACAGCATAGTGATACCAAGCCTCACTATCAATGGCATATATTTTAAATTTTCTAATCTTCAAGCGCATTGCATCCATCTTGATCTTGTGATCATCGACAACATCGGCAACATACAACTCTAGTTTCATCTTCTCTTCTTCAACTCTTTTCAATTTTTCTTTCAAATACTCGTTTTCTTTTTCAACTAAATTTAACTTCTTGACAAGAATATCTATGTCGGTTGCAATTTCTGGTTCACATACCTCCTAGATAAAAAATATCTATGTCAACTTGATGGGCATAATTGTCATAAACACGAAATGCAACAAATAGTTATAAAAGAGAGTATATACCACATCCGAATCATAAACCGGACGAGGGCCGACGGGGACGGATATCAAAACCATGCCACTATGTATAACAAACAACCATATAGGTAAGAAAACTATACAAGAAACTATCTAAATCTTACAAACATGATTTTTATTTTATAAAAAGGATAAGAACAAGAGGCTCACCAAGGTGGTGCCAGCGACGGGACGGTGCGAGCGATCGACAGTGGTTAGGACGGGGACGGGAAGGCACTAAGTAAACCACACCTACACATGCAAAGTAAGAAGTTAATTTGAGCTCAAATTGCATATAAATCAAATAAACTACCACATATAAATACTCCCAAAATAAAACCCACCAATCACTATACTTATAGAGCATTGCAAGAGCTAATCTAGCAATGAGAGATGAAAGGACAAAGTTGCTAACCTTTGTGAACACTTGGATGGATGGGGTGCCTCCAAATCTTGACAAATTTTGGCAAAAATGGAGGTGAGCTCGAGCAAGGGGAAGAACAAAGGAGAGGAAGAAGGGGAAAAACAGGGAGGAGTGTGCTCGGGCTGGCCGAAGGGTTCATATAGGGGATCTTTAGTCCCGGTTCGTGACACAAACCGGGACTAAAGGTGAGCCTATAGTCCCGGTTAGTGCCACGAACCGGGACTAAAGGTGATCGTGGGGCCCCAGGCTGACACCAGCCTGCCACCACCCCTTTAGTCCCAGTTCGTGTTACGAACCGAGACTAATGATGCCCGTCCCGAACCGGGACTAATGGTCACATTAGTGCCGGTTCAAAACCAGACCGGGACTAATGCTTTGGACAAAAGGTTTGTTTTCTACTAGTGGGGGTCTCGGGGTGCCTTTTTATATACGGCCCACGGTCTACCAAGCTCGGGTGCGCTGGCGAGGTTGTGGCCGAGGCCAGAGGGCATGGGGGCTCGAGGGGAGGTGTCTGGGGTGTTCCTGGGATAGGTCTAGATCTAGGGGAGAGGAGAGAGAAGGCGGGGAAGCTCGGGCATATGAGGCCCGCGGTTGGCCGAAACGGGTGGCGTGGGGCATGTGTGCGGGAGGGTGAGAGAGAGAGGGAGAGGAGGCTCCTGACACCGCAGCGTGTCGCGGATGCCGAGGCGCCTCGACTGGCGCAAGGGGGCGGCTCGAGGTAGTCAGAGCATGGGCAGGGCACGAGGTCAACCCTCTGCATGTTCTGTGGCGCGCTCCAGAGCGCATCTTTGGCCGGCATGATGGTCTTTTGGCGCGCTCTGGCGCGTCCACCAGTGTCCCTCCCCTGAACAAGGGCTAAACAAAGAGGAAAGGGGCATGGGATGCTCTGGAACTTGCCAGGAGAGAGAGAGAAAGAGAGAGCTGAGTAAAAGGGAAAACGTGGCTGTCCAGGGGGTGCAAGTGGGCTTCCCACCCCCTCAATCATGGAGTTGGCCGTTGGGAAACTTTATGGAGGTGTGGATGTATTGCACTAAGCTGTGGTAAAAATTTGGCGGTGATTCGAGGGAGTAGAAGGGGCTCAATCATTGCTCTTTGTATTCTGGCAGAAGGTGTTTGATCACTGGTTTGGTTACCTCTGGTGCTCTAATGGATATTAAATTTAACAGCATGAAATGGTGGTAATAAATAAGCTTGATCACCAACTTTGAGCTCATTTGAGGAAAATTGACAATGTAAACTTTGTAAACCCTAGAAATCAGCAGAATTAGGTTTCTGTAGATCCAGTCATGGTAAGCTCTTCTCCTTGATGCACCACTTGGTGTGGTGGTATTATTTGGGGGTTAGAGCATGCCCACAAAGTTTGAGATCAATTGGAGAAAGTTGGCAATGTAGAGTTGTTCAAATTTGAATCTTGACAGAGAGGGTTTTGAGGTATTTTAGTGAATCAAAATAATTGGGATTGAGACGAAACTTTGCATGATCATCACATATATCATGTGTGACATGATAGAATTTTCCTGGAATTATTTGAGAATATTTCTTGTAGAAATATTTCAAAAGCTTGAAACAGACAGAAAGGGTTTTGGTAGGTTTTGTCCAATATCTTGAACATGACCATGTGTTGAAACTCATATATATGGAAAATATATGTCCACTGAGTTTCCCTAAATTTTCTCAAATATTTTGAAAGCATAAAAATATTTTTTCCCTCTGAAAGACCATTTCTGGCCTTAAATAAAATCCTTTAAATAAAATAGGAAAATAATCTTTAAAATTAAAATTTGGTGGTTTTGGGAAGTCTTATATATAGTGGGTTCCAAATAAACTCTTTGGTGCAAAACATACCACATAATTTGTGGACTTGTAGTACAAACCTCAATTCAGGGGGTTTATAAAGCCTAATTTGAATAAATGCTTTTTGGCTAAAATAATATTTGATAAATTAGTTTTAGGTACTATACACATGGCATGATCATTGGGCAGGGAGTTTGGGTCAAGGAAGTGAGTGTTGAGAGAGGAAGAAGAATCCTTGAGTGCCAGAACACATCATCCAAACAAACAAACATCAAACAACTCAAACAAGCACCTGCAGTAAAAAAGTTTTAACTGGGTCCAAATTTTAATAAAGTCATAGGATAGCAAAGTGATACAAAGACAGGGTGTGACAGGAAAAAGATAGATCAGAAAGCAATATGTTGGAAAAGTAGACCCGGGGGCCGTAGGTTTCACTAGTGGCTTCTCTCATGAGTATAGCACACGGTGGGTGAACAAATTACTATTGGGCAATTCATAGAAGATCAAATAATCATGACGATATCCAAGGCGATGTTCATTATATAGGCATCATGTCCAAGATAAGTAGACAGACTCCTGCCTACATCTACCACTATTACTCCACACATCGACCGCTATCCAGCATGCATCTAGTGTATTAAGTTCATGAAAAAACGGAGTAATGCAATAAGAACGATGACATGATGTAGACAAGATCTATTCATGTAGGAATAGACCCCATCTTGTTATCCTTAATAGCAATGATACATGCGTGCCTTGCTGCCCCTTCTGTCACTGGTAAAGGACACCGTAAGATTGAACCCATCACAAAGCATGTAATAGCTCGAGACCGACGCTCTAGAAGATTCCCGTTTTATTTCGTTGTCGCCCTGTGATTTATTTGGTTGTCGCATTCATCATCGCATCATTCGCATCATCCGCATTGCATCGGCACTTCGTTGTCATCATTTTTTTTCAAACTTGGATCCATCGTAGTTGCCGGTTCTCTACGTTCATGTCATCAATCATTTCGAGACCACCCACACACGCACACGCCCGCGACATCGACAAAATATTGTTTTTAAAAGTGCGTTTAAAATATTCTCGGACAGGGTCGAAACTTGGCGCGCGGTCTTGTTATATTGTAGGTAGAACGCCTGCCAAATTTCGTCGCAATCGGAGGTCGTTTGATACCCGAACGGTCGACCGTAGCGGCATCGTCATCGGTTTATTTGTCGGACGTTTTCGGTGCTTTTAAAACTCCGTGCCGGGCTGCAAACCTTCCTCTCATCCCCACCTAGCCCATCTTCACAACCCGACACACCGCACCTAGCCTACCCCTCCGTTTCGGACCGTCCGATCGCGATCGCACGGTCGAAATCGGTGCAAAAATCCCCCCTAACCTAGCCCCTGCCTATTTAAACCATGCCTCCCTGCCATTTTTGGAACCCTAGCCTAGCCTCCTCGAAATCCCCGCCGGATCAACCCCTAGCCGCGACCTCCTTCTCCCTCAGCCGCCAGGGCCCACCGAGCCCATCCGGAGCCTGTCCGGGCCCGGATCCCGCCGCTGCGAGCCCCGCTGCCCTCGTGCCCAATCTGAGCCCGATCCTCGTGTCGGAGGTCCGTTCGCTGACCCCGCCGCCTTCGTCCGGCCACCGGCAGCCGCACCGGTGAGCACCGCCGCCGGAGCAGCACCACGCCTAGGCCAGTGCCCTGCCTCCCCGTGCCCTCCTCCCGTTCGTCTCCGCTAGTCTGCCAAGGACGCCCTTGAAGCTTGGTGCTCGCAAGATCCGGCCGCCCCGCGCCGCCGTCCTGTTCCCATCCCATGCAAGGTCCGCCGTTCCCTCACGCATCACCTCACCGGACTGCCCTATCGATGCCGTTGACTGGCGGTGGCCTCCTGTTCGTGCCCCTCGAGCGAGAGGACAACGACTCGCCCTCAACCGCTCGCGTGGGTCGGCCTCTGTGCGCCCGCGTGGGCCTTTTCCAGCTTCAGCCTAGCCTCGTCCTCGCGCCAAGGCCCAGCCCATCTCAGCGTCGGGACCGCGAGGACCCTGCTCCGCAGGGATCTTCGAACCAAATGGAGCGCCTGGACACCGATGTCCCACTTTGCGTAGTCCAGCCGGCCCATGGGCCCTATGGTGAACACCCAGCCCAATTCCTCGCCCGCGGGCGTTGTATAATATGCTGCCCACTGTCTGATTAGGTCTTCCAGCAGATTCATCCCATGTTGTTTTTTTCCTAGTGGATGATTTTGTCATTTAATCCTGAGCATGCATATTTACGGAAAAATGCATGATTTTAAAATGCTCATAAATAAATAACCGTGCATCGGATTAGAGTTTTTAATATACGTAAAATGTGTAGAATTTCGTGTAGATTCACAATATACCGCTTTCACAAATGATGAAAATGTTTAACATGTTGTTTTCTTGTAATTTGCATAAATGTCATGATTTGCAATGCTAATATATATTTAACCGTGCGTCGGGATTAATCATAACCATATATGTAAAATGTGTAGGTTATTTACATCCCTTTGTCATGCATGATAAAAATATGTAATGTGATGTTTGCATTTAATTTGCTTAAATAACTTGCTAAAACGGTTTATGCCTTAATCTCGCATAAATGTTGTGTCTTTTATTTTATAATAAAAACCCACATATTATATATGATTTGGGGGTAGAAAAATCCATAGAATTTATCTGTGCAATTAGTTTTGTCTTTTGAGCAATTTTGTGTGCATGTTATTTTGCTATGATGGCCTTTTGTTTATTTTGTGTGAATTAATCCATGCATATTTTGGAATAATTTTGAACATGAGATATGCCCTTGGACATGTGTGATAGGCCCTGGTATTTTTGGTTGCTATAGAAATCCATGTTTAGGTGTTATTTTCTTGTTGCTAACGTGCCATAAAAATATGTTGCTGTTTTGAGATGTTAAATATTTCTAAGTCTGAAAACTGTTATTTTGTTGCCATGTTGCCATGTGTTTTGCTAGTGTTCTAGGACTCTTTTGGGGTTGCCACAATGGGATGCTTTGTTAACCATGTTATGCTCTATCATGTTGTGCCATTAGTTTCCATGTATAGGTTTTTCATCATTTGTATTTCTGTTGTCCAACATGTCAATCTGTTAAAAAACTGCTGCTCTTGGCTACTCTATTTTTCACCAAGTCTGAGAATCTGGTTATTTCAGAATGCCATGTTGTGTTGATGTTTGCCATGAATCTGTGCATAATTTTGTGTTGCCATAATGGGATGAATTGTAGTGCATCAAGTCCTCTACCATGCGGTTAAGTTTCATGCCAATATATGACCTTTTGCATATAGTTTTACTGTTGCCAATATGCCTTCATGATAAAACTGCTCTGTTAAAAATTGTGATTTTCACTAGGTCCTAATCTGGTATATTTTATTGCCGTCTTGTGAGCTTATTTCCTAGTGATCCATGCTTCTACTCAATTTGTTGTGATGATATGAATTGTTTTGCATCATGTAGGCTATAGCCCCATGTCTTGTTTGTGCATTGTAGAATCTTGTAGCTTATTGTTTCATGTGTGCAAAATACCATGTCGCTATTTTGGGCAGATTATGTCTATAACTTGTGTTGCTTGCTAGTGTTGAACCGTAGCTCCGTTTTAAACATGTTGCACATGAAACTTGTTTAGAATTTCATGTAGTTTCATAATATCTTGCTGCATCCATGATTTGATATGTTTGTGGTTGTCGTTTGCATGCATTTTGCATTCATGACATATTCATCTTGTTTGTGTCATATCTTTTAGGCCGTAGCTCCATTGCAAATGTTCTATATATGTAAATCGACTAGAATGACGAGTAGAATCGCATTGTGCACTTTATTTCCCTGTTTAATAAATATAAAACATGATTAGTTCAGATCTGGACCAAATTCGAAATTAACATATGGGGTCGTTTCGGAAAAGTTATATGTTGTTTCCGACCTCATTTAAGATGCCTAGATAGTGTAGTTTCTTTATGCTTCACCTCTTGCCATGTTTAAAAACATTTAATATTATTGTGTACCTAAACGTGAGTGAACTAAATAATTCAAACGTGGAGTTTCATCAATATGCAACACGTTGCATATTGAGCTTCACTTACAGTGTAGAAGTGATTGTTGTGCTTTACCATGTCATGCATAACATGCATCATATTTGATGTGCATCATGTCATGCATATGTTGTGGTGTTTATCATGTGTTGATTGTCGTTTCCGGATTGCTTCTTCTCGATAGAGTTCCGAAAGCGTTCGGAGTTTGAGGATTCGTTTGACTACGTTGGTTCGTCTTCTTCATGGACTCGATCTTCTTCCAAGCGGGATCTCAGGCAAGATGACCATTTCCCTAGATACCACTACTATCATTGCCATGCTAGTTGTCTCGTTTCTATCGCTATGTCTCGCTACCTACCACTTGTTTGTCAAGCCTCCCAAAATGCCATGAAAAGCCTCTAACCCCTCCACAATCCAGCAAACCATTGTTTGGCTATGTTACCGCTTGCTCAGCCCTTCTTATAGCGTTGCTAGTTGCAGGCACAATTCTTTCCATGTGCCAACATGGATGTTTTTGATCTATCACAATATTATTGCTATTTAATTTAATGCACATATATACTTGGTAAAAGGTGGAAGGCTTGGCCTTTTGCTCGGTGTTTTGTTCCACTTTTGCCGCCCTAGTTACTTGTGTACTGGTGTTATATTCCATATTGAGAGCTCCGAACATGCTTGGGATTGTTATGGGCACCCCCTAGATTTTCGTTTTGGGATAAAACTCTTATGGCATGGCCCCACATTGGTATTACATTTGCCTAATAACTAATAACCTGCATAGGGAGTAATTAACCCGAGGATCTTTAATCAACAACCCGGGCCAGTGCTCCTCATGAGTGTTCGTCCAACCCAGAACAGCTTATTAACACCGCCCGAGGCAACTCGGTGATTGGCGTGGTAACCATCGCTCATTCGTCGTGTCCTGAGAATGAGATACGCTGCTGCTATCGGGCTCCTAACATGCTCGGGGTTGTTATGGGTACCCCCTTGACTTTCGTTTCTGGATAAAACTCTTCTGGCAAGGCCCAACATTGGTACTACATTTGCCTAATAACTAATAAACTGGCATAGGGCGTCAACCGCCGGTGGCCGCCAGGGTCAACTCTGTGATTGGCCTACCGGAAGTTTGGACAATCCGTCGTGTCCTGAGAACGAGATACGCGGCGCCTATTGGGATCGTCGACATGCCAGGCGGCCTTGCTGAATTTGTTTTACCTTTCTCGAACGTCTTGTGCGAGGGATTGGAAACTTGGAAACTTTGTTTAACACCCGGTCATAGCAAACTTGAAGTAAACTCTAATAAAATACACCAACCGTGTGCGTAACCGTGACTGTCTCTTCTCGTGAATTTCTAAACCGAGCGAGAACACGGTGGGGTTATGTTTGACTCGTAGGTAGGTGTTCGGGATCACTTAGTGATCATTACTAGTTCACATCCGTTTATGCGACGATCACCCCCTTATTCTTGTACTTGTAAGTTAGCCACTCAAATAAATGCTTAGTACTTGCCGCAGCCTCACCACGTAACCATACCTCACCCATTAAGCTTTGCTAGTCTTGATACCCTTGGAAATGAGATTGTTGAGTCCATGTGGCTTACAGATTACTACAACAACAGTTGCATGTACAGGTAATGCGATGATTTGATGTGAGCATGATTCTTGTTTGATTTGGAGTTCTTCTTCTTCTTCATCGATCATAGAATGGGTTCCAGGCCGGCAGCCTGGGATAGCAAGGATGGATGTCATTTTATTGTTTGATTTTGTCTGAAGTCGGCCCCAGATCTTCTGTATGATGATTGTATATGATGTTGTGTTGATGTGATCTTGATTTAGCTTGTGGCGAGTGTTAGCCAATAACATATACTCATCCCTTCTTTAGATGTACTTGTAATGATATCCATTCTTGCGAAACGAAGAGCTGCGCTCCCTGTCGAGGCCCTCGAGCCAAAATAAGGATAGGATCACATCTTGGGCGTTACAAAGCACCTCTTCCCATGGCAAGAAAAATTGATCTAGTTGGCCTAACTAAACCAAAGACTCGAAGAAGAAATACGAGGCTATAAGTAATCATGAATATAAGTGATCAAAGAAGACTCAAATAATATTCATGGTTAGAAACTGATCATGAACTCAAAATTCGTCGGATCCCAACAAACACACCGCAAACTTTTACATCAAATAGATCTCCAAGAGACCATTATTGAGAATCAAAAGAGAGAGAGAGGGAGCCATCTAGAAACTGGCTACGGACCGGTAGGTCTATGGTGGACTACTCATGCATCATCGGAGAGGCACCAATGAGGATGATGAACCCCTCCGTGATGGTGTTAGATTGGATCTCGAGGCTCTGAAACTTGCGGCAGCTGGATGTGTTTTCCGTCGACTCCCCTAGGGTTTCTGGTATATTTGGGAATTTATAGGCATCAGAGGCGGTGGAGAGGGGCCCCGTGGAGGGCACAACCCATCAGGGCACGTCGGGGGCCTTTGGAGCGCCCTGGTGGGTTGTGGTCTCCACAACCCACCTCTCTAGCACTTCTTTGGCCCACTGGGTGTCTTCTGGTCCAAAAAAATCTCCAAAAAGTTTCGTCGTGATTGGACTCCGTGTGGTACTGATATTCTGCGAAGTAAAAAACAAGCAAAAACAGCAACTGGCACTTTGGCACTATGTCAATAGGTTAGTCCCAAAAAATAATATAAAGTTGCTATAAAGTGATTGTAAAACATCCAAGAATGATAATATAACAGCATGGAACAAGCCAAAATTATAGATACGTTGGAGACGTATTAGGTCCATTCGTGATGCATATCCCACTTCTGATGTAGAGAAACAAGAAGCTCTCTATCTGTCATAACACGAATGCTGCTAGATTTGGGCTGATGAGGCACAATACTAGCAGTGGCTTTAGTAACAGTGGCACTCGGCTGAGGTTTGCGAATGGCACCAATGAGTCTTGCCTTTGCTGGATTACTAGGAATATGAAGCCCTTCATCATTTGAAGTGCCACTTGTGCCTTCCACAATTGGATTCTTTCCCTTGGAAGGATAGATGTCTTCATGAATGACTTCCACTTCAGGATGAAACACAACATGGTTGCGAGTAGATGGCAGGTACAAAGTGTTAGTCCTTCGCTTGATGAAGCGCATGATCCATGGAGCATACATCTAGGGTTCAAAGAGGTCCATGCTAGAGGCTGCAAGTTGGCACAAGAAGAAATCTTGAAGATTGAAGCGTATGCCATAGACAATGTTATATACCATTATCTTCAGGGCGCCAACTAGTTTTCTTGAAGGTGAATGCCCCTTGATCAGCCAGAAGGTATGTCGAAGAATATGATAAATAGTCTTGGGTAACTATTGAAGATCTTTAACAAACAATGTCGTGGGCAAGGGTGCATCAGGTGCCATTGACTTCATAAGAGTCCGCATTTCTGTCATATTTGGCTCAGGCACATGAAAGATACTCTTTGTGGCTTCAGCATAGGCCACGGACCGAGGGTGTAAGTCTTCACCAGATGTATCTAGAGGAGTAGTGGCAAAGAGTTCACCGACTGGAGCCTTGATGTGCTCAACCCATATCATGAAGTCCAACGCCCATGTTCTCAGATCTTTGCCGAATCTAGAGATGTGGAGGGTTGCATAAAATGGAAGAATGAGTTCTTCATTCCAGTCTTCCTTGTCGACGACAAAGGGCAACAGACCAAGATCCTGAAGAGAATCCAGTGCCCGCTCAAAACAAGGTAGGCCACTCATAGCTTCGAGACAGAGACGCATATGAGGAAAGATCTTGTTCTAGCCATACAACACACACATATATAGTAGTTGCGTTGTTGTGCGCTACATAAACTATCAGATTGAACTTTTTGACGCTTGTATGGATTTCCGTCATAGTAAAAGAAGGTGTTGTCAATTCTGAAGCCGTTGACACTAAAGATCGGCCGAGTTGCAGCACCATGTTGATGAAGACATGGAATTCTTGGCATTGGATTCAAGACTCTTGGGCGACGATGAATGTTAAATTCATACTGCGATTCCATTCTTGGTGGAGGAACTAGTCTGGGCCACTTGGTTGGCACCAGCTCTCCTTCATGATTTCGATCCATGACTATATTTTTAGAATTGTCGTCAGTTAATGCTGTGGCAGGGACAGGAGGACCATCAAGAGATGGGGCATTAGCTTTGCCCACATTAGCTTTAGTGGGTTGGGGTTCGGGTGGGACAACAGCAGGATCAGCCGCAATGTCTTCGGCAGCTTTTGCTTCAACTTCAGGTTGTTGACTTGTAATGTCTTCTTCCATAGGAGTATCTTCGACTGATGCAGTAACATCAACATGAACTTCTTCCTCAGGTATACTTGTCATTGAGGAGGCTGAGGGCCTTGGACCTTTGCGAAGCCTTTTGAGAGGTGACGCATGCTCAACGGTTTCAGCCTCCAAGTCTTCAAATGGAGACAGAGGTGATTTGAGTAGTGGAGTTGAAACTGGTGCAGGCGGAGAACGGGGAATGACTTCATGCATTGGGGTGTTGGGGTGAGCTTCCTCCCAATACTCATCAGGAACAATGGGTGTACCAGGAGAGTCAATATCCACTTGTTCACTGACTGCTGACACGGGCCATGATACCAATGGTGCATCAAGTTGAGTCATGGGTTCTGCTCCTTGTTTCACATTGTCTTCGTACATGCTCTCATCACGGACAATGTCTTCAGCTGCAGCTGGAATATCTTCAGCATTAGGAGCCTATGTGGTAGTAGACTCATGAAGAATGACTTGTCTCTCAACATTTTCTGAAGCTGGAGGAGCCACAGAGATAGGCGTCAGAAGGAGGGGCTCTGAGCAGGTGGAGTCATAGATGGAACTTCAGGAGGCACTTGGGACTAGCTCGAAGACTTTTACTTCTTAGTCTACAGCTTCTTAGTTGGTTGTGCTTCAGCAGTTTGCACATTCTTGCCCTTTCTGGCATCAGCCTCAGCAGTCTTGGTCTTCTTTCTATATGTAGCAGAGGAAGGAGGGGGCATTCTGGAACCAGAGAAGCCAGTCGGGAAGATGATGCTAGGCATCTCTTGACTTGCAGGAGCAGGTTGGCTTAGAGCTTGCCTTTTGAGCATATCATTGTGAGCTCGGACCATCTTCTCTGACTTCTTCTTCAGACGCACAAGGGCACCTTTAACATCTTCATGATGCTTTTTGAATTCTGTTTTCAACTCTGCCATCATCTTCTAATAGCCTTGGATTTGCAACAGTGAGACGGTGGACGTGCTTCTGGAAGAGCGCTTTCTCATGCCAAATCTTCTCGCGCTTCCGAACAACCTTTTCGGCAACTGTAAGTTCTTCATTCACCAGTCCTTGAAAGGTAACACTCGGTCCAAATGGAAGTTGGAGGGCATCAATGGTGATGGAGGGGTCAACAAACCATTCATCAATGAAATGGTTGAGGATATCTGCATCAAAGAGAGGCAAACATTCCAAGCGTTTAGATTCCTCCTCCTTTTGCTGAATGAGCTTTGCGAGTGTTTCATCATCAAACTCATCATCAGAGAGTGTAATGATATTATCACCATCCATCAGGGTGACAGATGGCTTCGGCCCTCAGGCAACAACTTGTTTTCTTTTCACTCTTGGAGAGGTGTGTGATTCATGCTCAGTCCATAGGCTTGTTTTAGGAGGAGCAGCTTGATCAGGCCTAGAGCACAAAAGCATGTGGTGTTGCAGGGGCACGCGTTGAAGCCCTTGAGTCCTTTGGCCTTGAAGCCTTCTTTCTCTTTAGTGGCTTTGGATCAGAGGCAGGAGCTTCGACATCAGCTTCCTCAGTTGCATCTCCTCTGTAGGAAACAAGTTTAGCCTGATGCTCAAGATAAGCTTCATAGCTTTCCCAAGTTTTGGTGACATTGGGGTTAGCTTGACGTGTGCCATCTGCTCTTGGAGCAGTAGGGCCATAGTCGAAGTCTATGCCATGACTTTTCTTGTACTAGGCAGCCGAATCCTTTGCAAAAGCATAATTGGCTTCAAAGACTGCATTATCACGGCACCAGATAATGCTTGATGGATCAGGATTTTCAGGCATGGGTCGCCTCACCATACATGGTGTCGGGGGTGAGGTTCAGGACGATCTATCGGACCAGCGGGGTCCCTTTATGGTTCGGCAGGGGCGTCGAGTGCACAAAGAGCATTTGTCAGCCATGACTACGCGCAGAGTTTATACAGGTTAGGGCCACTCGGGAGCATAAAACCCTACTCCATGTGGGTGTGTTGTATATCTGGGTCCAAACGTGAGGGAGCAGCCAACCGGCAAGGATGCTCGAGAGGTGCTGCTAAGCGTACAAATGGACAGAGTGTCGACCTTTGTTAAGGTAGCCATGGGCCTCCTTTTATAGTTTAGGGGGTTACCACAAGGGCTATGATGATCTTTTACTAGGGGTACCGTGCGTTCTTACAGCTACAGGGGTTGTTGTCTGAGTGGTAGTGGGAAACATCTAACTCTGACAGACTAGGACAGGCGCATTGAATGCGCCGTGAGGTGGCGCGCTGGCGACGGTTTCCGGCAAGGATTGCCTCTCCTTCAGTGTCGTTCGCCCAGCTACCTCTTATTCTTCTGCCATGCCACGGGACGGGTGGCGTTAAAGCTGCCACAGGCCCGCCGCTGTAGCCACGTGCCCCGGCCAGCTCCGCCTGCCCGCTCAACACCTCAGGCGATGTAGACTATCGTCTCTGGTGAGGTGGAGCGGCGGCCTGGCGGATTGGAATCCTTGTCGAGAACGCTTGCGGACGGGCTATTCCACTTGTCGAAGGGCCTGAATGTCATCCTCTGGTCTTGACTCCGGTTCGCCTCGGAGGCTAGTGCGAGCCCTGCAAGAAGTTGCCGATCTTGGGCAACTGCCCGTTCACAAGTCTGGGTACTTGGGACCCTAAGTTCTTAGTACACCGACAGTAGCCCCCGGGCCTGGGCCATCCACGCATGCGCCGTTGTTGGGCTAGGCCCAAAACTGTGCACGGGCATGCGTAGCCGCGCGTCCTCGCAGTTATGATGACCTTTTACTGACCTTTCCCACGATGCGCCTTTACCGCAGGGATTTGCATTGGTGGAGAAGGGCGATCGCCGAAGCGGCACGCTTGATAGTGAGTGGTCACATCGGTGCACGGGCGGCCAGCCCCCGGCCTCCCTCGGGGTAAGAAGCGGGAGAAATAATGCGTCGTCTGCCCGCTCCTCGCCATTTAATTGGTGTCGCTCCTCCTTCCGCCTTGACTACGTCTCGGGCGATGCGTGGCGCGTGTGACGCTCGCCATTGGCTCGGGAGGGCGGTCATTGAAGTCGTGGGTGTACGAGCGTGCACTCGTTATGTTCTGCGGAGAGTCGCTCCCTCTTCTTCCCCTTGCCCCTATAAATAGGGAGGGTTTAGAGAGGGTGCCACCCATCAGCGACTCCGAGTCCTTCCTTAGCTGCTTGGTGCTTCTTCCCTCTTTCTCTCGCCACTGTTTCCAGTGCGCTCCCTCTGTGATGGCGAGGGGCTGCCGCCGCGCTCGAGGTTCTAGGGGCGCCAGGAGGGGCAGCCCCCGGAGCCCGTGCGCATTGTGGTGACGGTGGTAGAGGTTGGATCCAGCTCCCGCGGCCGGTCGGTGTCCGCGGTCCGCGGCGCGCGGCAGCCGTGGAGGCCGGGCATCCCTGCCGAACCGTGGTGGTGGCCGCAACTGTGTGCCTCTCCCTCAACCACACACAGTCATCCATGCTGGGGAGGAGGCACCAAAATTCATCGTGGCGGTCCCCCGCCGCCCTCAGAGTTGGCTGAGCCTCCCCGACCAGTTCGCCCGGGCCATGGAGGACTATCCACCCTAGGGGCTATGGCTGCGGGTGGACGGCTGCTGCAATGGCCCCGCCGGGGAGGCCGTCGATCTCTCCGTCGGCAGCGCCATGTTCCTGACGCGGGGGTGGAAGTCATTTGCCCACTCCCGTGGCTTAGGCCCTGATACGTCTCCAACGTATCTATAATTTTTGATTGTTCCATGCTATTATATTATCTGTTTTGGATGTTTTATATGCATTAATATGCTATTTTATATTATTTTTGGGACTTACCTATTAATCTAGAGCCTACTGCCAGTTTATGTTTTTTCCTTGTTTTTGAGTATTGCAGATAAGGAATATTAAATGGAGTCCAAACGGAATAAAATCTTCGGAATGATTTTTATTGGACCAGAAGAAACCCAGCAGACTTGGAGATGAAGGCAGGAGACCTACCGTGGTATCCCAAGCCACCAGGGCACGCCCTAGGGGGGGGGGCGCCCCCCTGGCTTGTGGCCCCACGGCAGCCCTCCTAACCCTATTCTTCGGCCTATAAATTCCCAAATATTCCCTGGATACTAAAAAGAGCCACGAAAATACTTTTCCACCACCGGAAGCCTCTATTCCCGTGAGATCCAATCTTGGAGCCTTTTCCGGTAATCTGCCGGAGGGGGATTCGATCACGGAGGGCATCTACATCAACTCCATTGCCCCTCCGATGATGCGTGAGTAGTTTACCATAGACCTTCGGGTCCATAGCTAGTAGCTAGATGGCTTCTTCTCTCTCTTTGTTCTTCAATACCATGTTCTTCATGATCTTCATGGAGATCTATCCGATGTAATACTCTTTTGCGGTGTGTTTGTCGAGATCCGATGAATTGTGGGTTTATGATCAGCTTATCTATGAATATTATTTGAATCTTCTCTGAATTCTTATATGCATGATTTCATATCTTTGCAAGTCTCTTCGAGTTATTGGTTTGGTTTAGCCAACTAGATTGGTAATTCTTGCAATGGGAGAAGTGCTTAGTTTTGGGTTCAATCTTGCGGTGTCCTCACCCAGTGAAAAAGTAGGGGTAGCGAGGCACGTATTTGCATTGTTGCCATCAAGGATAAAAAGATGGGGTTTTCATCATATTGCTTGAGTTTATCCCTCTACATCATGTCATCTTACCTAATGCGTTACTCTGTTCTTCACGAACTAAATACTCTAGATGCAGGCAGGAGTCGGTCGATGTGTGGAGTAATAGTAGTAGATGCAGAATCGTTTCGGTCTACTTGACACGGACGTGATGCCTATATGCATAATCATTGCCTTCGATATCTTCATAATTATTCGCTTTTCTATCAATTGCTCGACAGTAATTTGTTCACCCACCGTATTATTTTCCTTCGTGAGAGAAGCCTCTAGTGAAACCTATGGCCCCCGGGTCTATTTTCCATATTATATTTTCAGATCTAAAACCAAAAATACCAAAAATATCTTGCTGCATTATTTTTAATTTTGTTTTACTTTATGTTCTAGCAATCTTTCATACCTATCTCTATCAGATCTCATCCTTGCAAATAACCGTGAAGGGATTGACAACCCCTTTATAGTGTTGGGTGCAAGTGTTTGATTATTTGTGTAGGTACATCTATTGGGGACTTGCTTGTATCTCCTACTGGATTGATACCTTGGTTCTCAACAACTGAGGGAAATACTTATCTACTTTGGTGCATCACCCTTTCCTCTTCAAGGGAAAACCAACGCATGCTCAAGAAGTAGCAAGAAGGATTTCTGGCGCCGTTGCCGGGGAGATCTACATCAAGCCTACCAAGTACCCATCACAAACTCATCTCTTGCATTTACTTTATTTGCCATTTGCCTCTCGTTTTCCTCTCCCCCGCTTCTAAAATGATTTTCAGAAAAACCAAAAAGATTTGCCTTATTATTCGCCCTTGTTCCGTTCGTCTTTCCGTTTGCTTTTCGTTTGCTTGCGTGCTAGATCTTTTCGTTGCCACTATGTCTGAATCTGGGGAGGTTTTCATTGAAAAGGATAGTAATAATCTTGAGGGGAATTTTGACAATCTTGCTAATAACGACTCTCATGAAGAACCTACTATCATGCATACAAAAAAATTCCGCATAGGTAGCGGTAATATTATTGGAAAAGGTGTTATTCAAGATTTCTTTACTTGTGCGGGTACGCTACCCACCTTAGGAGGGTCCATTCTCAATAAAACTAATAGTCTTGCGGATGCCATAACCCTACTAATAATTGAACTTGAGAGACAATTTATTCATATGCATCCTTGCATACAAAGGATTTTTCTTGAGTTCTCTAATATTCAGTATTCTTCTGTTAAGCGTGCCGCTACTATATTTCTTGCCCAGGAGTTTAGATTCATCATGAAAGAGGCTAGTGAAATTTTTGCTCATTATAAAATTAATGGTGGATGTCCCCCCATAGAGGAGATCCTTTTTAATCAAGAGGAAATAATGAGATTGCAATCTCCGGATTATGTTGCCTATAATGAAAATTTGAGAAAAAGGGTCCCTAACGAGGTTTTGATTGATAAGATTTCTGAACTCAATGATAATTTTTCTATACAGAACAACGGATTAGAGTTCATATTAAGAGATAGACTTATGACTTTCCACCAAAGGAAAGCTTACAATGATGAATTGATTATACACTATAGGGGGGCGAAGGAGGAACCTATCCCTCCCGCACTAGATCTCAAGGATCCTTATCCTATTAAATTTAGCCCTTTTGATTACTTTTGCTTGCCACAAAAAAACTTGCTGCTGAAAGAAGGGAGTATGAGATGAGCATGGATGATCTCCCTTACTATTATCACAATACCTAGATCTATTGCGTTATGCCTAGCTAGGGGCGTTAAACAATAGCGCTTGTTGGGAGGCAACCCAATTTTATTTTTATGCTTTTGTTTTTGCTTCTGTTTTTGAGTGTTTTACACATTATTACCTCTGTAGTAGTTATGTTTTCTTGTTTAAATTAGGGTTTGAGCCAAGTAAGACCTTTGGGATGGTCTACGGTGTTTGTGATTTGATTTTGCTGAAAAACAGAAACTTTTGCTCTCAGTCCAGGAATTTTTTAAATTCACTGGAACGTGATTTTGATATGAAATTTTTACACAGGATTGATATACAAATTTCCCTGATTTTCCTATTTTTTCAGAATTTTTGGAGTTACAGAAGTATTCGAAGTCTATAGATTGCTACAGACTGTTCTGGTTTAGACAGATTCTGTTTTTCTTTGTGTTGATTGCTTATTTTGATGTATCTATGGGTTGTATCGGGGGGTATGAACCATGGAGAAGTTGGAATACAGTAGATATTACAGCAATATAAATAAAGAATGAGTTCACAACAGTACCTAAAGTGGTGATTTATTTTTCTTATACTAACGGATCTCATGAGTTTTCTGTTGAGTTTTGTGTTGTGAAGTTTTCAAGTTTTGGGTAAAGATTTGATGGACAATGGAATAAGGAGTGGCAAGAGCCTAAGCTTGGGGATGCCCAAGGCACCCCAAGCCATATTCAAGGATACCGAAAAGCCTAAGCTTGGGGATGCCCCGGAAGGCATCCCCTCTTTCGTCTTCAATCCATCGGTAAATTTACTTAAGGCTATATTTTTATTCACCACATGATATGTGTTTTGCTTGGAGCGTCTTGTATGATATGAGTCTTTGCTTTTTAGTTTGCCACAATCATCCTTGCTGCACACATATTTTGAGAGAGAGATGCTGAATCATGAATTTATTATAATACTCTATGTGCTTCACTTATATCTTTTGAGCTAGGCAATGTTGCTCTAGTACTTCACTTATATCTTTTTAGAGCACGGTGCTGTTTTATTTTATAGAAATTATTGAACTCTCGTACTTCACTTATATTATTTTGAGAGTCTTTAAAACATCATGGTAATTGGTTGAGGTTATGAATTTAGTCCTAATATAATGGGCATCCAAGAGGGATATAATAAAAACTTTCATATTAAGTGCATTGAATACTATGAGAAGTTCGATTCCTTGCATATAGTTTTGAGATATGAAGATGGTAATATGAGAGTCATGCTAGTGAGTAATTGTGAATTGGAAGAAATACTTGTGTTAAAGTTTGTGATTCCCATAGCATGCACGTATGGTGAACCCTTATGCAACGAAGTCGGAGCATGATTTGTTTAATGATTGTCAACCTTTGTGTGAGGGTCGGGAGCGCGCGATGGTTAACTCCTACCAACCTCTCCCCTAGGAGCATGCGTCTAATGCTTTGTTTTGATAACTAATAGACTTTTGCAATAAGTATGTGAGTTCTTTATGACTAATGTTGAGTCCATGATTATACGCACTCTCACCCTTCCACCTTTGCTAGCCTCTCTAGTACCGCACAACTTTCGCCGGTACATCAAACCCACCTTCCTCAAAACAGCCACCATATATTTTCCTCAAAACAGCCACCATACCTAGCTATATGGCATTTCCATAGCCATTCCGAGATATATTGCCATGCAACTTCCACCTTTCCGTTTTTCATGACACGCACCATCACTTTCATATTGCATATAGAGTCATGTTTTGTTCTAGGTATCGAGTTGTAATTTTTGAGTTGTAAGTAAATAAAAGTGTGATGATTTTCATTATTAGAGCATTTGTCCCGTGAGAGAAAAGGATGATGGAAGCTATGACTCCCTCACAAGTTGGGATGAGTCTCCGGACTTTACAAATAATAAAAGAGGCCAGTGAAGCCCAAATAAAAAAAAAGAGGCCAAAGATGCCTACCAAAATAAATAAATAAAAAAGAAAAAAATGAGAGAAAGAGAGAAGGGACAATGCTACTATCTTTTTCCACACTTGTGCTTCAAAGTAGCACCATGATTTTCATGATAGAGAGTCTCCTATTTTGTCACTTTCATATAACTAGTGGAATTTTTCATCATATGCACAACCACTTAGTTTTCTTTTTGAGCTTTCATACACTTATAGCTCTAGTGCATTCGTTGCATGGCAATCCCTACTCACTCACATTGATATCTATTGATGGGCATCTCCATAGCCCGTTGATAAGCCTAGTTGATGTGAGACTATCTTCTCCTTTTTCCTTGCAACCTCCACCATATTCTATTCCACCTATAGTGCTATATCCATGGCTCACGCTCATGTATTGCGTGAGAGTTGAAAAGGTTTGAGAACATAAAAAGTGTGAAACAATTGCTTGACTTGTCATCGGGGTTGTGCATGATTTAGATACTTTGTGTGGGGAAGATGGAGCATAGCCAGACCATATGATTTTGTAGGGATAACTTTCTAAGGCCATGTTATTTCGAAAGGACACAATTGCCTAGTTGGTATGCTTGAAGTATTACTGTTTTTATGTCAATATTAGACTTTTGTTTTGAATCTTATGGATCTGAATATTCATGCCACAATAAAGAATATTACATGGATAAATATGTTAGGTAGCATTCCACATCAAAATTTCTATTTTTATCATTTACCAACTCGAGGACGAGCAGGAATTAAGCTTGGGGATGCTTGATACGTCTCCAACGTATCTATAATTTTTGATTGTTCCATGCTATTATATTATCTGTTTTGGATGTTTTATATGCATTAATATGCTATTTTATATTATTTTTGGGACTAACCTATTAATCTAGAGCCTAGTGCCGGTTTCTGTTTTTCACCTTGTTTTTGAGTATTGCAGATAAGGAATATTAAACGGAGTCCAAACGGAATAAAATCTTCGGAATGATTTTTCTTGGACCAGAAGAAACCCAGCAGACTTGGAGATGAAGGCAGGAGACCTGCCGTGGCATCACAAGCCACCAGGGCCCGCCCTAGGGGGGGCGCCCCCTGGCTTGTGGCCACACGGCAGCCCTCCTAACCCTATTCTTCGGCCTATAAATTCCCAAATATTCCCTGGATACTAAAAAGGGCCACGAAAATTCTTTTCCGCCGCCGGAAGCCTCTGTTCCCGTGAGATCCAATCTTGGAGCCTTTTCCGGTAATCTGCCGGAGGGGGATTCGATCACGGAGGGCATCTACATCAACTGCATTGCCCCTCCGATGATGCGTGAGTAGTTTACCATAGACCTTCGGGTCCATAGCTAGTAGCTAGATGGCTTCTTCTCTCTCTTTGTTCTTCAATACCATGTTCTTCATGATCTTCATGGAGATCTATCCGATGTAATACTCTTTTGCGGTTTGTTTGTCGAGATCCGATGAAGTGTGGGTTTATGATCAGCTTATCTATGAATATTATTTGAATCTTCTCTGAATTCTTATATGCATGATTTCATATCTTTGCAAGTCTCTTCGAGTTATTGGTTTGGTTTGGCCAACTAGATTGGTAATTCTTGCAATTGGAGAAGTGCTTAGTTTTGGGTTCAATCTTGCGGTGTCCTCACCTAGTGACAAAGTAGGGGTAGCGAGGCATGTATTTGTATTGTTGCCATCAAGGATAAAAAGATGGGGTTTTCATCATATTGCTTGAGTTTATCCCTCTACATCATGTCATCTTACCTAATGCGTTACTCTGTTCTTCATGAACTTAAGACTCTAGATGCAGGCCGGAGTCGGTTGATGTGTGGAGTAATAGTAGTAGATGCAGAATCATTTCGGTCTACTTGACACGGACGTGATGCCTATATGCATAATCATTGCCTTGGATATCTTCATAATTATTCACTTTTCTATCAATTGCTCGACAGTAATTTGTTCACCCACCGTATTATTTTCCATCATGAGAGAAGCCTCTAGTGAAACCTATGGCCCCTGGGTCTATTTTCCATATTATATTTTCAGATCTAAAACCAAAAATATCTCGCTGGATTATTTTTACTTTTGTTTTACTTTACGTTCTAGTAATCTTTCATACCTATCTCTATCACATCTCATCCTTGCAAATAACCGTGAAGGGATTGACCACCCCTTTATAGCGTTGGGTGCAAGTGTTTGATTATTTGTGTAGGTACATCTATTGGGGACTTGCTTGTATCTCGTACTGGATTGATACCTTGGTTCTCAACAACTGAGGGAAATACTTATCTACTTTGCTGCATCACCCTTTCCTCTTCAAGGGAAAACCAACGCATATTCAAGAAGTAGCAGGCCCCGCTCATCTCCTCCACTTCAGGTTCAACGGTACCGCCACGCTTTTCGTGAAGATCTTTGGGGCGTTCGGTGCTCGTTTGGAGTGCTGCACGGAGAGCTCGAGCGGGAGCGACTTCGATTCCTCTAGCGACAGCGACGACGACGGCAGCGTCTTCGGCATCAAGCGAGAGGTGTCTGACTAGACACGCACGGCATCGTATCTGGGGTTTTAGGGATCCAGGAATGAGGCTCCGCCTGTGGGGGCTCATTTCCGGATCAATTGACACATCGTAGTGGCAGAAATCCTATCGGAGGCCGGCGGGGTCATAGGTGAAGTTGTACTCCGACTTGACGCCGCTGCCGCCGCCACCAAGCCGATGCGCCTTCCTCCCCAGAGGACAGCGGGGACGTTATAGGAAGTCGTACTCCGACTTTTCCTCGTCGCCATTGTTGCTCGGTCTGGCGCCCTCCTTTTGTACTTAAGTTTGACCTGACGAAGTCCTGAAAGAACATCAAAGAAAACGTTGGGTACTACTGATGTATCAAGGATTTGTCTTGTATGTTTGTGTGTCAATCCCTCTTTTCCTTCCCTCCTTTGCGAAAAACTGCGTTGCGATGCCTTTCCGGCCTTTACGCTTGCCGGGGACCCTTGCCGATGTGTCGTCTTATCGAGGGGCGCTTCTAAGGATAAATCCCGAGCACTCCCTCATAGCGCCACTTTCGGCAAGGTCCCCTTATCGTCCTCGCCACGGCTTTTCGGGGGGTTGGGCTTGCCTCCAACCCCCAACGCACAACAATTTCGATAAGGGCCCTCCCACGTGCAGGTCTTTTCTTAGGCCGCAGTTTGTGGCAGGGAAAGTGTAAGGGTTTCACTTATCTTTTCCTTGCCGAGAGGTTGTCACTCTGACCGCTTCCGCCCTTGCTGTCCCCTCCTTCCCCCGGGATGACTTTCGTGCGTGGGGGGGGGGGGGGGGTAATCCTACTTCCTTTTTGAGAAAAAGAAAGAAGAGAAAATAGGGTGCGCTATGGGATTTTACCGGTTTTGATAACAACCTTATGCTGGCAATGAGCTACCGCAATAACCCGCATAGTGAAACATAATGCAAATATGTATCTAAGCAGGAAAAAGGTTGCGGGATAACTAGTTTTACTGATTGAGCACAGGGTCATCACATGGCTTTGTACAAAGGATTACACGCATTGCTGCGAGACTTGCACAAAAGTGGTTGTCGGGGTGCCCGACAACCTCGCCTTACGGGTAGAACTTCCAAAGATGCTCGATATTCCATGAGTTCTACACTGGAGTGCCATCTTCGGTATCCAGGCGGACATCGCCAGGCCTGGTGACTCGTACCACCCGGTAAGGGCCTTTTCCCACTTTGGCGTCATCTTGTTCGTCCCCTTCGCGGACTGAATCCGTCGAAGAACAAGGTCGCCTTCCTCAAGAATCCTAGCGCAATTTGCGGCTATGGTAGCGGCGCAAGGCCTGCTGGTACCTAGCGGCGCGCAGTGCGGCCTGGAGACGATCTTCCTTGAGGAGTGTGGCCTCGTCATGTCGTAGCCGCTCTTGCTGGTCCTCGTCAAAGGCCTGCACTCTCGGTGACTCGTACGTGAGTTCCATGGAGAACTGCCTCTGCCCTATAGACTAGGGCAAAGGGGGTTTCGCCGGTGGCTCGATTTGGCATCGTTCTGATCGACCAAAGAACCATCGGCAGCTCATCAATCTAGTGCCTTCCATGCTTGGGTAGGTTGTCGAAAGTCCTCGTCTTGAGGCCCCGCAGCACTTCAGCATTTGCGCTCTCCACTTGCCCGTTGCTCCTGGGGTGAGCAACCGAGGTGAAGCAGATCTGGGAGCCGATGTCTTGACAGTATTGCATAAAAGTGTTGCTGGTGAATTGTGTGCTGTTATCGGTGATGATCCTGTTGGGGACCCTGAAACGGCAAACAATCCCTCTGAGGAACTTGACCGCCGCCTGCGCCGTTACCTTTCTCACTGGCTCAACCTTAGTCTACTTCGTGAACTTGTCGGTAGTGACGAACAAGAACTCGAATCCCCCGGTAGCACGGGGGAGGGGGCCGACGATGTCGAGCCCCCAGACCGAGAATGGCTAGGAGAGCCGCACGGTTTGAAGGGCTTGTGCTAGCTGGTGTATTTGTTTGGCGTGGTATTGGCATGCTTCACACTTTATTACCACCGCCAAGGCGTCTTGAAGGGATGTGGGCCAGTAAAAGCCTTGCCGGAACGCCTTCCCGACAAGGGCTCTTGATCCTAGGTGGGAGCCACAGATCCCCTCGTGTATCTCTACCAGCAGCTTTTGTCCTTCCTCCCAAGCGATGCACCTCAATTTCACCCCGTTCGGTCTCCTTCTCTACAGATCGTTGTCCATGAACTGGTACATGCTCGACTGCAGGGCCACTTTCTCGGCCTCTTCTTGCTCTTCGGGGAGGTATCCTGTCTGGAGGTACTGGACAATCAGTTGCGCCCATGTCGGAGCCCGCGGCTCGACGACAAGGAATAAAGGCGCTTCTTCTGCTGCGGGAGCTCTAGCTTTGACGGCGGGGACCGCCTGTCCCACCGGGGCTCGGCGCTCACCGTCAAGCATTTCGTCGCTTCCGGCATCCTTCTTGGCGGCCGCTGGCGGCTCTGCTGGACAATAGTCGCCATAGCTGATCTTTCTCTTCTTGGCTTGCCGCGGCCTCGTCGTCTCCGGAGCACATGGCAACGTCCTTGCTGGGCTCCTCTCACTTGGCCTTCTTGTCGGTGTTAGGCTTGCCGGAGCTCTCGACAGCCATTACTGCCTTGCCCTTGCTTTTCTTGTTGCGCTTGCGCCCCTTCCTTGAGGAGGCAGGCGCATTCTTGTCATCGTCGGAGTCGACCTCCGTGCCAGCGTCCTCCCCCGGGAGCCTTCTTCACTACTGGAATTAGAGAATTTGCCATCAGTCCCATCTTTGCCATCAGCTTTCTAAAAACAGACGGCAAATAAGGGACTCATGGCAAAGATATTATTTACCATCAGTCTCTTCTTTGCCGTCTGCTAGCGGACGGCAAAGATACAGAAGGCAGACGGCAAAGAAGGTAGCCTCTTTGCCATCTGCTAGCAGACGACAATAATATAGAAGGCAGATGGCAAAGCAGGCAGCCTCTTTGCCGTCTGCTCTTCGGGATCTTTGCCGTCTGCCAAAAGAAACACAGACGGCAAAGGAAACACAGGCCACAGATACTACCCACGGATCGATGACCTAGCGAGATCTGCACCACACGCACACTACACCACCCACGGATCACATGCGCGCGCAACCCACCCCGAAGCCCGTACCCCACCACGTTTTCTCTCTTTATCTGACCCCACCACTCTCTATCTCTCCCTTATCCAGCCCCACCCCCTCTCTCTCTCCCATCTCTCTCTCTGACGAACCGAAAGGAGGCCGGCCGCGCGATCTCGCACCGGAGCGCACCGCGAGCTTGTCCTCGTGGGCCGGCCATGCGCACCCGAGCTCCACCGGTCGCGCACCTGAGCCGTCCGCACCGCAAGCTCCTCCTCACCCGCCGGCCTTGCGCTCTGCCTCACGAGCTCCGCCGGGACAGCAGTCAGGCGCTCCAACTCGCCCTCACGCACCGGCCGTGCGCACCCCAGCTCTCCGGCCGCGCACCCGAGCCCGTACGCACCGCGAGCTCCGTGCTCACCCGCCGGCCGTGCGCTCCACGGACACTCCGCCTCTTGAGCTCTGCCAGTCATGCGCCCGCCATCCCCCACCTCCCTCTAGTGCCTCCCCGCAGCGCCAGAGCGACTAGGCTCCTGAGCGCGACTGGGCCGGAGCGGCGCGTCTGAGCACGTCCGGGTGGTAGTGGGGCGAGCATGGTGGGCGGCGGGGCGACGGAAAAAGCGGCGCGGCGAGCGTCGGGCTGGAAGGCGGGGCGAGCATAGTGCAGAAGGACTCGATTGATTTTTAGATTTACTTTTTAGGGTGTTTTGTGTTAAGTTCCAAGACTTTAGTTCTTTCAGGGTCGTTTGCATTCTGTACTCCACTGTCGTTGAATCAAAGGCACTAGGCGCGTTGGACCTTTCCCTGTTAAAAAAAGGAAGCTGAATGAAATGCAATAGGCACGACCGGCCTTTCCCGGCTTTTTTTTTGTTTTCTTACCCATGTCTTTGCCGTCTGTGATGTACGAGGCTTTGCTGTCTGCCGGCGGACGACAAAGTCTCCCGTTAGCCACCTAACATGGCTAACGTCTATTCTTTGCCGTTCACTTTATTTGCCGTCTGCTTGGCCAGGAAAGCTGACGGCAAAGGTCTTTGCCGTCTGTTGAGCCTAGGCAGACGGCAAAGCCCCCCTTTGTCGGAGTTCGTTCGGCCAAAACATTTGCCGTCCGCTAGCGGACGACAAAGGCCTTTGCCGTCCTCCGTTGTGCCCTTTGCCGTCTGCCTTTGCTTCCTTCCTCAGCCCGCGCCCATTTGTCAGCCAGAGCATAGCTCGGTGACGTCCCGCACCTTGTTGATGCTCATCACCTCACTCATGCGGTGATTGCATCCATTCGTGTGGAACGCAACAATCACCGCGGTGGGGTGGATGTCCGGGATGTTGTGCTGCAAGCGGCTGAACCTCCCGATGTACTTGCGGAGGGTTTCACCATCCCATTCGGGGAGCACGTGCAGGTCGCTGGGTTGCCCCGGGAGCTTGTGGCTCCCGTGGTAAGCCCTGACGAACTGGTTGCACAGGTCCGCCCAGGAAGAGATGGATCCCTCCGCTAAGTTCATTAGCCAGCTCCTCACATTTGGCTTGAGCGCTAGCCAGAAGTAGTTGGCTAGCACCTGCTCGTCTCATCCCCCGACAGCATGCACCGCGATTGTGTAGATGCCTAGGAACTCCGACGGTCTAATCGCGCCGTCGTATTTGTTCGGCAGCTCCGCCTTTAAGGCCCTACTGGAGGACCAACGAACTTGCCGCAGTTCACGGGTGAATGCCGGGCATCCGACCTCGTAAGGTAAGCTGCCCGGCGCCCCGGGCATGGGTTCGTCGACCGTCGGATCCGCGCGACCATAGGATTGACGACGCGCTTCCCCCTGTCTCTCGATGGCGGTGCGCGCGTCCTCCTTGCGCCTATCCCTTAGGACTTGGCATTGGTCTTGCTTCAGTCGCTGGTCCGTCGACGGTCGAAACACTTCGTCTTGCACATCGGTGCAGCGGGAGGTCTGCTGCTGTCATAGGGGCGACTGCACCTTATGTGCCCCGCCAGCGTCACGCCCGGTGGTGGGTTCCGTGCGAGCCGCGTGTCGAGCGTGCGAGGAACCCGCCACATCTGGTTTGTCGTTTTTGGCGAAGCTCAGCAGGCTTTGTATGGTCGCCCTCCACTCCTCCATCACCTCCGCGCGGGTGGAAAGTTTAGTAGAAGCTGGGCCTGCGCCAGAGCTTCCCCTGCGGTTTGGGGGACCGTACGGGGCGTGGTGTGGGTAGCGCTCTTACTCCTGGCAATGTCAGAAGGAACGCTTTCCCGTGCCGTCGCCCGTCGTTTTCCCTCATTTGGAGGGGGTCGTGGATCTCGGCCCCGCGCCCCTAGGGAGTGGCGCACGAGGTCCCCGTCTGCGCGAGGCTCCAGTGCGCCATCTCGCGGGCGCAGGTCGCGGTCGTCTTGCAAGGGGCTTGGCGGAGTTCCGGTTGCAGCTCCCTCGGCCACCGTAGCAGCATCACCCTCGGTAACCGCCGACACGTTTCGCACCACCATAGCTGCAGCGGGGTCCGGGTCGTGATTCGCAGAACTCCGCGCAGTGTTATGGCTGCGCTCACCAACGGGGTGAGCGCGGTAGTCGCCGCCATCGGCGGCTTGGGATGGCAGCTTGGATGTGGTCGCGGCGGGTGTCGCCGCGCCCATGGCCTTCTTGGGCGCCATGGACACCGGCGAAGGCGCGCAGAGACGCCGGTGAAGATTCGCGCATGGGAGAGCCCCCTACCTTGCGTGCCAAAGATGTCGGGATTGTGGTTCACGACGATCTATGGGACTAGCGGGGTCGCTTTACGGTTCGGCAGGGGCGTTGAGTGCACAAAGAGCATCAGTCGGCCATGACTACGCGCAGAGTTTATACAGGTTCGGGCCGCTCGGGAGCGTAAAACCCTACGTCATGTCTATGTGTTGTATATCTGGGTCCAAACGCGAGGGAGCAGCCACCCGGCAAGGATGCTCGGGAGGTGCTGCTACACGTATAAATAGACATAGTGTCGACCTTTGTTAAGGTAGCCATGGGCCTCCTTTTATAGTTCAAGGGGTTACCACAAGGGCTACGATGGTCTTCAACTTGGGGTACAGTGCGTTCTTATAGCTACATGGGTTGTCGTCAGAGTTGTAGTGGGAAACACCTAACTCTGACGGACTAGGACAGGCACATTGAATGCGCCGTGAGGTGGCGCACTGGCCACGGTTTCCTGCAAGGATTGCCTCTCCTTCAGTGTCGTTCGCCCAGCTACCTCTTATTCTTCTGCCACGTCGCGGGATGGGTGGCGTTAAAGCTGCCACATGCCCGCCGCTGTAGCCATGTGCCCCGGCCAGCTCCGGCTGCCCGCTCGACACCTAAGGCGATATAGACTATCGTCTTTGGTAAGGTAGAGCGGCGGCCTGGCGGGTTGGAATCCTTGCCGGGGACGCTTGCGGATGGGCTATTCCACTTGGCCAAGGGCCTGAATGCCTTCCCCTGGTCTTCACTCCGGTTCGCCTGGAAGGCTGGTGCGAGCCCGACAAGAAGTTGCCGGTCTGGGGCAACTGCCCGTGCACAAGTCTGGGTACTAGGGACCCCCGGTTCATAGTACACCGATGACGTGGCTTGAGACTGCGTCGGTATTTCCCCAAAGAGAAAGAGATGATGTAGCACAGCGAAGGTAAGTATTTCGCTCAGTTATGAAACCAAGGTATCAAACCAGTAGGAGGATCACCACCACCTAATAAACAGCACCTGCACACAAATAACAAATACTTGCAACCCGACGCGAAAGAGAGGTTGTCAATCTCTCTACGGTAAAAAGATAGATTAGGATATGATAGATTGGAGAGATAGATCTCTCAAAAACACAAAATAAAAAGGTCAAATAAAAAGTGCAGTAATATATTTTTAGGTTTTTGGAATAGTAGATCTTAAAACAAACAAGCAAAAGGATAGATCGGAAAGCAATATGTTGGAAAAGTAGACCCGAGGGCCGTAGGTTTCACTAGTGGCTTTTCTCATGAGTATAGCACATGGTGGGTGAACAAATTTTTATTGGGCAATTGATAGAAGATCAAATAATCTTGACGATATCCAAGGCGATGATCATTATATAGGCATCACGTCCAAGATAAGTAGACCGACTCTTGCCTGCATCTACCACTATTACTCCACACATCGACCGCTATCCAGCATGCATCTAGTGTATTAAGTTGATGGAAAAATGGAGTAATGCAATAAGAACGATGACATGATGTAGACAAGATCTATTTATGTAGGAATAGACCCCATCTAGTTATCCTTAATGGCAATGATACATGCGTGCCTTGCTGCCCCTTCTGTCACTAGGAAAGGACACTGCAAGATCGAACCCATCACAAAGCACCACTTCCCATGGCAAGAAAAATCAATCTAGTTGGCCTAACTAAACCAAAGATTCGAAGAAAAAATACGAGGCTATAAGTAATCATGCATATAACAGATCAAAGAAGACTCAAATAATATTCATGGATAGAAACTGCTCATGAACTCAAAATTCATCGGATCCCAACAAACACAGAGCAAAAGTTTACATCAAATAGATCTCCAAGAGACCATTGTATTGAGAATCAAAAGAGAGAGAGAGAGAGGAAGCCATCTAGCTGCTGCCTACGGACCGGTAGGTCTATGGTGGAGTACTCACGCATCATCGGAGAGGCACCAATGAGGATGATGAACCCCTCTGTGATGGTGTTAGATTGGATCTCGCGGTTCTGGAACTTGCGGCGGCTGGATGTGTTTTTCGTCGACTCCCTTAGGGTTTCTGGAATATTTGGGAATTTATAGGCATCAGAGGCGGTGGAGAGGGGCCCCGTGGAGGGCACAACCCATCAGGACGCGCCGGGGGCCTCTGGCGCGCCGTGGTGGGTTGTGCTCTGCACAGCCCACCTTTCTGGCACTTCTTTGGCCCACTAGGTGTCTTCTGGTCCAAAAAAAATCTCCAAGAAGTTTCGTCGTGATTGGACTCCGTTTTGTATTGATATTCCGCGAAGTAAAAAACAAGCAAAAACAGGAACTGACACTTTGGCACTATGTCAATAAGTTAGTCCCAAAAAATGATATAAAGTTGCTATAAAGTGATTGTAAAACATCCAAGAATGATAATATAACAACATGGAACAAGCAAAAATTATAGATACGTTGGAGACGTATTAGCATCCCCAAGCTTCATTCCTACTCGTCATCGAGTAGGTAAATGATAAAAATAGAATTTTTGATGTGGAATGCTGCCTAACATGTTCATCTCATATTCTTTTCTTTGTAGCATGGACATTTGGACTTTAGATGATTCAAAGCAATAGTCTAGTTTAAAAATAATGACTTCAATACTCAAGCATGCCAACAAGCAACCATGTCTTTCAAAATATCAAAACTAAAGAAAGTTATCCCTAGTCCATCATGCTCAATCATTGATCCATTCATAAAACACACTCAAATATTAGCTATTCCCAATGCTCAAGTATGATAATAGTGCCCCCTAGTTGGTGCTTTATAAGAGAAGATGGAGACTCAAAGTAAAAAATAAAAATTGCATAAAGTAAATAGATAGGCCCTTCGTAGAGGGAAGTAGGGGTTTGTAGAGGTGCCATAGCTCAAAGTTTAAATTGAGAGAGAAAAATATTTTGAGTGGCATGCCTTTCCTGTCAACGAAAACGACAAAGTAGTTCACAATACTTTCCATGCTAGATATATCCTAGGCGGTTCCCAAACAGAAAATAAAGTTTATTCCTTTTTCCACCATTCTTTCACATTCCATGGCTGGCCGTATCCACGGTTGCCTTCCATACCAACACTTTCCAAGGAATTTATTATTTGACAACATAAAGTAATTTTTTTTCTTTTTCGTTTCGGGAATGGGCATCCCTATTATCGCCGCACTCTCGTGCGATGACAAGTGAATATACACTCATCTTGAGAATAACACATCTAGCATGGAAAAATATTTGACACCCCCACCGTTTCATGAGCGGTACGAGCACACAAAAAGGAAATTTATTTTGAAAATTTAGAGATGGCACATACAAATTTGCTTAGAACGGCATGGAAATACCGTATATAGGTAGGTATGGTGGACTCATAAGGCAAAACTGGGTTTAAGGATTTTGGATGCACAAGTAGTATTTCTACTTAGTACAAGTGGAGGCTAGCAAATAGATTGAGAAGCAACCAACCAAGAAACGAAAATTCACATAAGTGAGCATTGAGCATAACTAACACCGAATAATGCACCATAAGTAGGATGTAATTTCACTGCATACCTATTGACTTTCGTGCATGCATAGGAAAACACTAACATGACTCACATATTACTATCATCATGTCTCAAAACTATTACAAGGAATCAAGTTTAATTTGTCCAATGATCTTCATGAAAGTTTTTATTTTATCCTCCTTGGATATCTATCACTTTGGGACTAGTTTCATATATTGACATTGCTTTTGACAAGCTCAAATAAATTTAAGTGAAGCATATGCGCATAAAGATTTCATCTCTGAAAATAGTATAAGTGAAGCATGAGAGGATTTCTTCAAAATTTACTAACTCTAAAATTAATCTAAGTGAAGCATGAGAGTATTTATACAAAAATTTCCAAGCACACCGTGCTCAAAAAGATCTAAGTGAAGCACTAGAGCAATTCTAAAGCTCAAAAAGTATAAGTGAAGCATATAGAGCAATTCTAACAAATCATATCATAATTTTGGCTCTATCAAATAGGTGTGTCCAGAAAGGATACAAGTGACAAACTAACAAGCAAAGCAAGCAAAGACTCAAATGATACAAGACGCTCCAAGCAAAACTCATGATATGTGACGAATAAAAATATAGCTCCAAGTAAAATACCGATGGTCGTTAGAAGAAAGAGGGGATGCCACTCGGGGGCATCCCCAAGCTTAGTTGCCTGTTTCTATTTGGATATATCTTGGGGGTGCTGTAGTGTAACACACAAGATGCAATCCTATCCTTATTTTGGCACGAGGACCTCGACAGGGATAGAAGCGCATCTCGTCATTTCGCAAGAATGGATATCATTACACGTACATGTAAAGAAAAGATGAGTATATGGAATTGGCTTACACTCGCCTCAAGCTACATCAATAGCACATCAATACAACAACATATCCAAACATCATACAGAAGAGCAGGGTCCGACTACGGACGAAAACAAACGATAAAATGACATCCATCCTTGCTATCCCAGGTTGCCGCCTGGAACCCATCCTACATCGATGAAGAAGAAGAAGAAGAACTTCAAATCAAACAACACATCGCTCTCACGTCATATCATCGCATTACCTGAACCTGCAACTATTGCTGTAGTAATATGTGAGCCACAGGGACTCAACAGTCTCATTTCAAAGGGTATCAAGACTATTAAAGCTTAATGGGTGAGATATGGTTAAGTGGTGAGACTGCAGCAATCACTAAGCATTTATTTGAGTGGCTAACTTACGAGTACAAGAATAAAGGGGGATGATTGTCGAATAAACGGACGTTATCTAGTAATGATCTCTAAGAGATCCTGAACACCTACTTACGTCAAACATAACCCCACCATGTTCTCTCTCGGATAAGGACTCACGAGAAGAGACAGTCACGGTTACGCACACGGTTGGTGTATTTTATTGGAGTTTACTTCAAGTTTGCTATGACCGGGTGTTAAACAAAGTTTCCAAGTTGCCACGTAACCGCGGGTACGGCTTTCCGAAACATTTAACCCTGTAGGGGTGCTCCAACTCATCCATCACAAACTAACCACACGCCGCGGGAATAACCTCGACCACGAATCTCGTGATCTTCCTAGGCAATTCCACTGGAAAACCGCAACCTCGAGATAGCCTGAAGTATTATCGGAATTCCACGCACAAGAAGTTCGAGAAAGGTAAAACAAATCCAGCAAGGCCGCCCGGCGTGTCGACGATCCCGATAGGAGCCGCGTATCTCGTTCTCAGGACACGACGGATTGTCCAAACTTCCGATAGGCCAATCACAGAGTTGCCCCTAGTGGCCATCGGCTGTTGACAGGTTGGACCAACACTCATGAGGAGCACTGGCCCGGGGGGTTGATTAAAGATCTGCGGGTGCCGGCGGGTCCCTATGCATTTTATTAGTTGTTATAAGGCAAATGTAGTACCAAAGTTGGGCCTTGCCAGACAAGTTTTATCCTAAAATGAAAATCAAGGGGGTCCCCATAACAACCCCGAGCATGTTAGGAGCGCTCAATTATGGAACATAACACCGGTACACAAGTAACTAGGGGCGGCAAGAGTGGAACAAAACACGGAGCAAAAGGCCAAGCCTTCCACCCTTTACCAAGTATATATGTGCATTAAATTAAATAGCAATATAATTGTGATATATCAAAAGGATATCCATGTTGACACATGGAAACAATATGCACCTGCAACTAGCAACGCTATGAGAAAGGCTGAGCAAGCAGTAACATAGCCAAACAATGTTTGCTGTGATGTGGAGGGGTTAGAGGATTTTTCATGGCAATTTGGGAGGCTTGAGATACAAGTGGTAGGTAGCGAGACAGCGATAGAAACGAGACATCTAGCATGGCAATGATAATAATGGTATCCAGGGAAATGATCATCTTGCCTGAGGTCCCACTTGGAAGAAGAACGAATCCATGAAGAAGACGAGCCAACGTAGTCGAACGAATCCTCACACTCCAAACGCTTTCGGAACTCTATCGAGAAGAAGCAATCCGAAAACAACAATCAACACACGAGAACACCACAACATATGCATGACATAATGCGCAAACAAATATGATGCATGTCTGGTTTAAATATGCAAGGTATGGCAATCACAACAAACAAATACTACACATTAAGTGAAGTTCAATATGCAACGGGTTGCATATTGACGAAACTCCACGTTCGAAACATTTAGTTCACTATCGTTTATTTACATGGCACATTTAAATGTTGTTAACATGGCAAGAGGTGAAGCATAATGAAACTATACTATCTAGGCATCTTAAATGAGGTCGGAAACAACTTATAGTATTTCCGAAGCGACCTCATATGCAAATTATAAGTTTGGTCCAGATCTGAACTAATCAGGTTTTATATTTTTTTAAACAGCAAAATAAAGTGCTCCACGAGATTCTACATGTCATTCTAGTCGATTTACATATATAGATCATATAAAACGGAGCTACGGCCTAAAAGATATGACCATCACAAGATAATATGCCATGAATGCAAAATGCATGAAAATGACAACCACAAGCACTTCAAATCATGAATGCAGCAAGATATTATGATACTACATGAAAATCTAAGCAAGTTTCATATATGGCATCTTCAAAACGGAGCTACGGTTCAACCACAACAACCAACACAAGTTTTATTTCAAATCTGCCCAAAACAGCAAGATGGCATATTGCACACATGAAAACAACAAGCTACAAGATTCGAAAATACACAAACTAAGCATGGGGCAGTAGCATATAACACACACTTCATTTCATCTTCACATATCATACTCAAAAGAGTCATGGAACACATGGTAGGAAGCTCACAACATGGCAACAAAATATAGCAGATTAGGACTTAGTGAAAATAACAGGTTTTAGCATAGCAGATTTTCACGAAGGCATATTGGCAGCAGTAAAACTATATGCTACAGGTCATATATTGGCATGAAACTTAACAGCGTGGTAGTAGACATGATGCACTACAATTCATTCCATGGTGGCAAGGTCTAATTATGCATAGAATCATGGCATATTGAACAACAAAATTAATTATGATGCAAATCCTATACATGGCAACAAATGGTACAACCTGGTAGGCAACAACATGCTTATCAAAAGACTCCTTGGTGGCAACCACAAAAGACTCCTAGATCAATAGCAAATCACAAGGCAACATGGCAACAAAATAACAGTTTTCAGACTTAGAAATATTTTGGGCATATCAAAACAGCACATTTTCATAGCATGTTGGCAACAAGAAAATAACACCTACACATGGATTATCATGGCAAACAAAAAGACCAGGGGCTAGTGCACATGTCAAAGGGCATATCTCATGTTCAACAATAATTCATATGATGCAAGGATTAAATCACGCGAAAATAACAAAAGGGCATCACCGCAAAAATCACATGCACACAAACTTCCTCAAATGACAAAACTAATTGCACAGATAAATTACTTGGATTTTTCTACCCCGAAAACATATATAATATGCAGGTTTTTTATTAAAAAAATGCAACAATTATGCGAGATTAGGACATATACCGTTTTAGCTAGTTATTTATGCAACCTACATGAAACACAACAAGCTAAATATATTTACATGCATGAAAATGTGATATAATTAATATACACATTTTACTTATATGGTTTGATCATTTTGGATGCAAAGTTAAATAATTATGCGCAATGAAAAAATATGACATTTATGCGAATTGAAAGCAAACATCACAATAAACATTTTTATCATACATCAAAGTGCAATATTAATAATCCACAGAAAATTCTACACATTTAACTTATATAAAGTATTTGGATATGATGCACGGTTAATTAATTATAGACATTTTAAAATAGGGCTTTTTCTGCAATTAACAATGCACTGGACGCAACATATCTAAAACGCGCACGGGGTACTGGATATGGACGGCTCACCAGAGTGGCTTTGGGCCCAGGAGCTGCGCCGGGCTGGGCCTTGGGCCTGCGCGGCCCACGCAGCGGAGGGAGCGGGCGAGCGAGCGGATCGAGCCTCCTGCTCGATCCCGACAGGTGCGACAGGGCCGGTCAACGCCACGGCGCGAGATGGAGTGCCCGATCGCCGGGATCCGGCGAGGCCAGGTGTGGGGCGACTGCGGGTCCGGTCCGACGGGGCCAGATCTGGAGCCCTCCGGTGCAGTTCCGACTGAGAAGCATGGCGGCGGGCTCCATGGGGCGACGGCAACGGAGCTCCTTCCATGGCGGCCATGGGGCTTCTACAGGAGAGAGAGAGAAGAGAGAGTTAGGGGAAGGGAGAAGAGAATGAAGACAAGAGAGAGGGAGATCCAGCAGGGTCGACCTATTTCTCCGACGGGCTGCTCGCCGGCGGTGCTCGTCGGAGCTCCGGCGGCCAGCCGGCGCGGGGGGAAGTCCATGGGGAAGCAGGGCGCTGGATCGGGATCTCCCTCCCGATCTGGAGCTCGGGGCGAGCGGCGGCGGCGGTTCCGGGCCCGGACGGGCCTCCCGCGGGCTCCGCGGGCCGCAGCTGGCTGCGGGTGAGGGGCGGCTTGCCAAGTGGCGTCTAGAGCTGGGACGCACGGGATTCGAGGTGGAGGGAGGGAGGTTCCTTTTTGGACGTGGGGGGGTCTATAAATAGCAGTTTTTGGCTAGGGTTAGGGTGCTCTAAACCGTTTTTCGACCCTCCGATCGCGATCGGACGGTCCAGTCGGAGGGGTGGGCTTGGTGGGTCAAGTGGGCTGTGTAGGGCGGTGTTGGGCTGAGATGAGAGGGAGAATTGCGGCCCGTGACATGATTTTGAAATACCGAAACGTCCGCTAATATAAACCGATGACGGTGCCGCTAGGGTCGACCGTTCGGGTATCAAACGACCTCTGATTGCGACAAAACTTGGCAGGCGGTCTACCTACAATATAACAAGACCGCATGCCAACTTTTTGACCCAATCTGAGAATATTTTATACGCACTTTTGAAAACAACATTTTATCAATGCCGCGGGCGCGTGCATGTGTGGTTGGTCTTGAAACAGTCGACGACACGAACGGAGAGAACCGGCAACTACTACGGATGCAAGTTTTCAAAAACGAGTGACGATGTTATGCAGATGATGCGAATGATGCAATGATGAATGCGACAATAAAACGAATCACACGACGAGACTGGAATAAAAGGGGAATCTTCTGGAGCATCGGTCCCGGGTTGTTACAACTCTCCTCCACTTACAAGAGATCTCGACCCGAGATCTTAGAATGAAAAGGGGAAGAGAAAGAGAAGAGGAAGAGGTAAAACTTAGTTACTTCTTTGAAAAACGAGTGAAACCAATGAAACATGAAGGTTCGAAAGAGATGAAGAACGACATGAGGAACAAGCAAGAATTCACAAGAAATTTCGGCAGCACTTCGGTAGGATAGAGGGGCAAAATTTCATAAGATGGGAGAACTTGAAAGGGAACACAACACTCCGGTTAAATGGACAAGCAAGGGAAGAACATGATCTTGACAAAACGATATGATGGACCAAAGAGAATACCATCACAATATCTCCGGAACGAAAGAATAGAAGCTAGATCGTTGGAGAGAAGAGAATGGAGAAGAAATGACAAATTCTACACCAATTGAATTTGACAAGCACCTTAACAAAGAAGGGTTGAACGGAGTTTTTGGGAATCAACAACGACAAGAATAAGCTTGTTGTGGGCTTATGGAGAACATCTCAAAATTATGAGTTAAAAACCAGCCACTAAACCAAACCATTAATTCATTGGGAGCAACA
Organism: Elymus sibiricus; assembly: GCA_039707655.1. NCBI lineage: Eukaryota > Viridiplantae > Streptophyta > Magnoliopsida > Poales > Poaceae > Elymus > Elymus sibiricus. The sequence goes on along the minus strand of CM077667.1, from coordinate 238,843,159 downwards.
AAATCTGCAAAACTTCTTTCACCAAGAGGATACATAGAGAACTTGATTCATTGGGAAGCACCATGATCGCAACAATCTTAGGAAGCGCTTTAAGTGGAACCCAATCCAAGATAGCTCCAAGGAAGAGAATGGGTTTAATTATCTCACTCTTGATAAATTCTCTTCGAGACTCCTCATGAATCAAGAATGCTATAACACCACCTCAAAGATAAGGGAGAAAAAATTGCACTTTGAAATGCAAGATAAGAATACTTGAGGACCTCCAACAAAATCTTGAAGAACACTTGAAAACGAAAGAAATCTTGATGAACCACCATGAAGAACTTCTTGGAGACACCGGAATGAAAGGATGATAGAAAAGAATTGAAGGTTGAAGAATAGATTATGACCTCCAAGATTAGATGAAGCTTCATGACGAGATGCTTGAGAAAACATGGAACTCCGGAAAAGGAAAAGATGACCATCTTAGAACCAAGAATTGATATCATGAACAACTCCGGAAGAAGGATTGAAATCATCTTGATAAAACAAGAATAAGAATTATGTTATGCTTATCCTGCATCAAGTTTAATTGATGACAAGCAATGAATTTGGCATACGACTTATTCTTCTTACGTCATCAGGTCTTCAATGAAGAGAATGATGATGAGAAACATCACCAAGAATTACTGAGACACTCCGAACAATGAATAAGGAAAGGTTGAGGCAATGATGAAAATGATTTAGAAGCGACCTTCAAGAAGGAATATGATTGATGGGATTCATTCTTACGTCATATATGAAAATAACTTGAGATCTCCGGAAAAGATTAGAAGAGCCAGGTAAGATCCTGGGGAACACCTGTGGGTTATGAGCCCACTCAAAGAGACCACCGTTGAAATGATTGCTTATGAAGAGAGATTGTACCGATACAAATTGAAAACTTGATGAGGTGAGATCCTCGAAATAATTGAAAGAATATAGACGGAAACACGAGTCTTCTGAGATATCTTCAGCACTCCGGATAAAATAGAAAGAGGCTTGGCTGAGAATTCCTACATGGGAGAGCAATAAAGAATGAAAAGGATATGATGAGCACCGAGAGGTTGAATTGAATCACCGGGGAAGAAAATAAGAACGAAGAATGATGAACTTGAACCTCCTGCGCATCTTCACAACGAATCACTGGACACATCATGGAAGAGAAGATAGCGGAAGCATCACATGAATAGAAAAGAGACTTGAATGAGAATTTGATCATTGAAGAAAAGGGCGGGAGGGTGGGAAAAACAAACACAACTTGAGACAGATGAGACGAACTCCGGAAAGAAAATGAGGATTGATCTTGCAAATATTGGAAAGGATTGAATTATCTTGATGAGAAACACACCAGTTAGGAAAGATATGAAATCACCTCTTGACATCGAAGCAACTCGAATTACCATACTCCAATAAAACAAAGGATGGGGCTTGAGAATTAAGCCAGAAACAAATACATAACCCATTTGCATTTGTTGGAAGGGTACACCTAGGTAACTAAATGAATTCACACCTAAGAATTTCCGAAGTCTTTCTTGTTTATGCGATTCGGGATGCGGACCCAGGAACGTACCCAAGGTAATCAGCTACAACTGCACCCGCAACCTTCCACACCATAATCCAAGAAACTCCGCAAACTCGTCTACCTCAGACACTCGAAAACACAACGATACTAAACATGGCAGTACCCTGGACGCTCTCCCCAGTACTGGGTGACTCCAAACTTATCTCGCCACGAAAAGTATTGAAGCAATTTCGAACATCCTCCGTCCTGAGATACTAAGGAAACTGAATGATAACGATGTGCAATAATCCCTCGGAGCTCTACTCCTCGATAACAGGAGGCACCATGACAGAATACCTTCACATCGGCATCATATAGTTTCCAAAATACCCGCGTGATCCTAAAAAAAATTGAGCGAGAAGAGGAGTAGAATCAAAATTCCTAAGTCGAATACCTCACCAGAGCATAGAAGAGGAGTAAAAGAAACCTACTCTCCGATATATAACTAGACTCAAAATAGTTTTTCACTAGACTCGACTCGGCCAAGTTCGAGCAATCAAGGGGGCTCCTAGGTCGGTACAGGCTCTGATACCAACTTGTAACGCCCAAGATGCGATCCTATCCTTATTTTGGCACGAGGGCCTCGACAGGGATAGAAGCGCATCTCGTCATTTCGCAAGAATGGATATCATTATAAGTACATGTAAAGAAGAGATGAGTATATGAAATTGGCTTACACTCGCCACAAGCTACATCAATAGCACATCAATACAACAACATATCCAAACATCATACAGAAGAGCAGGGTCCGACTACGGATGAAAACAAACGATAAAATGACATCCATCCTTGCTATCCCAGGCCGCCGCCTGGAACCCATCCTAGATCGATGAAGAAGAAGAAGAACTCCAAATCAAACAACGCATCGCTCTCACGTCATATCATCGCATTACCTGTACCTGCAACTGTTGTTGTAGTAATCTGTGAGCCACAAGGACTCAGCAATCTCATTTCCAAGGGTATCAAGACTATTAAAGCTTAATGGGTGAGATATGGTTAAGTGGTGAGGCTGCAGCAAGCACTAAGCATTTATTTGAGTGGCTAACTTACGAGTACAAGAATAAAGGGGGATGATTGTCGAATAAACGGATGTGATCTAGTAATGATCTCTAAGAGATCCTGAACACCTACTTACGTCAAACATAACCCCACCGTGTTCTCTCTCGGATAAGGACTCACGAGAAGAGACAATCACGGTTACGCACACGGTTGGTGTATTTTATTGGAGTTTACTACAAGTTTGCTATGACCGGGTGTTAAACAAAGTTTCCAAGTTGCCACGTAATCGCGGGCACGGCTTTCCGAAAGATTTAACCCTGTAGGGGTGCTCCAACTCATCCATCACAAACTAACCACACGCCGCGGGAATATCCTCGACCACGAATCTCGTGATCTTCCTAGGCAATTCCACTGGAAAACCGCAACCTCGAGATAGCCCGAAGTATTATCGGAATTCCTCGCACAAGACGTTCGAGAAAGGTAAAACAAATCCAGCAAGGCCACCCGGCATGTCGACGATCCCGATAGGAGCCGCATATCTCGTTCTCAGGACACGACGGATTGTCTAAACTTCCGGTAGGCCAATCACAGAGTTGCCCCTGGTGGCCACCGGCGGTTGATAGGTTGGACCAACACTCATGAGGAGCACTGGCCCGGGGGGTTGATTAAAGATCCACAGGTGCCGGCGGGTCCCTATGCATTTTATTTGTTGTTATAAGGCAAATGTAGTTCCAATGTTGGGCCTTGCCAGACAAGTTTTATCCTAAAACAAAAATCAAGGGGGTCCCCATAACAACCCTGAGCATGTTAGGAGCACTCAATTATGGAACATAACACCGGTACACAAGTAACTAGGGGCGGCAAGAGTGGAACTAAACACCGAGCAAAAAGCCAAGCCTTCCACCCTTTACCAAGTATATATCTGCATTAAATTAAATAGCAATAATATTGTGATATATCAAAAGGATATCCATCTTGACACATGGAAACAATATGCACCTGCAACTAGCAACGCTATAAGAAAGGCTGAGCAAGCAGTAACATAGCCAAACAATGTTTGCTGGGATGTGGAGGGGTTAGAGGCTTTTCATGGCAATTTGGGAGGCTTGACATACAAGTGGTAGGTAGTGAGACAACGATGGAAACGAGACATCTAGCTTTGCAATGATAGTAATGGTATCCAGGGAAATGATCATCTTGCCTGAGATCCCGCTTGGAAGAAGAACGAATCCATGAAGAAGACGAGCCAACGTAGTCGAACGAATCCTCACACTCCAAACGCTTTCGGAACTCTATCGAGAAGAAGCAATCCGAAAACAACAATCAACACACGAGAACACCACAACATATGCATGACATAATGCGCAAACAAATATGATGCATGTCTGGTTTAAATATGCAAGGTATGGCAATCACAACAAACAAATACTACACATTAAGTGAAGTTCAATATGCAACGGGTTGCATATTGACGAAACTCCACGTTCGAAACATTTAGTTCACTATCGTTTATTTACATGGCACATTTAAATGTTGTTAACATGGCAAGAGGTGAAGCATAATGAAACTATACTATCTAGGCATCTTAAATGAGGTCGGAAACAACTTATAGTATTTCCGAAGCGACCTCATATGCAAATTATAAGTTTGGTCCAGATCTGAACTAATCAGGTTTTATATTTTTTTAAACAGAAAAATAAAGTGCTCCACGAGATTCTACATGTCATTCTAGTCGATTTACATATATAGATCATATAAAACGGAGCTACGGCCTAAAAGATATGACCATCACAAGATAATATGCCATGAATGCAAAATGCATGAAAATGACAACCACAAGCACTTCAAATCATGAATGCAGCAAGATATTATGATACTACATGAAAATCTAAGCAAGTTTCATATATGGCATGTTCAAAACGGAGCTACGGTTCAACCACAACAACCAACACTAGTTTTATTTCAAATCTGCCCAAAACAGAAAGATGGCATATTGCACACATGAAAACAACAAGCTACAAGATTCTAAAATACACAAACTAAGCATGGGGCAGTAGCATATAACACACACTTCATTTCATCTTCACATATCATACTCAAAAGAGTCATGGAACACATGGTAGGAAGCTCACAACATGGCAACAAAATATAGCAGATTAGGACTTAGTGAAAATAACAGGTTTTAGCATAGCAGATTTTCACGAAGGCATATTGGCAGCAGTAAAACTATATGCTACAGGTCATATATTGGCATGAAACTGAACAGCGTGGTAGTAGACATGATGCACTACAATTCATTCCATGGTGGCAAGGTCTAATTATGCATAGAATCATGGCTATCATCATCACAACATGGCATTATGAAGAAAACAGATTCTCAGACTTAGTGCAAATTAGAGTAGACATGTGCAGCAGTTTTTTAACAGATTGACATATTGAACAACAGAATTAATTATGATGCAACTCCTATACATGGCAACAAATGGTACAACCTGGTAGGCAACAACATGCTTATCAAAAGACTCCTTGGTGGCAACCACAAAAGACTCCTAGATCAATAGCAAATCACATGGCAACATGGCAACAAAACAACAGTTTTCAGACTTAAGAAATATTTTGGGCATATCAAAACAGCACATTTTTATAGCATGTTGGCAACAAGAAAAAAACACCTACACATGGATTATCATGGCAAACAAAAAGACCAGGGGCTAGTGCACATGTCAAACGACATATCTCATGTTCAACAATAATTCATATGATGCAAGGATTAAATCACGCGAAAATAACAAAACGGCATCACTGCAAAAATCACATGCACACAAACATCCTCAAATGACAAAACTAATTGCACAGATAAATTAATTGGATTTTTCTACCCCAAAAACATATATAATATGCGGGTTTTTTTATTAAAAAATGACACAACAATTATGCGAGATTAGGACATATACCATTTTAGCAAGTTATTTATGCAACCTACATGAAACACAACAAGCTAAATATATTTACATGCATGAAAATGCGATATAATTAATATACACATTTTACTTATATGGTTTGATCAATTTGGATGCAAAGTTAAATAATTATGCCCAATGAAAAATTATTACATATATGCGAATTGAAAGCAAACATCACAATAAACATTTTTATCATGCATGAAAGTGCAATATTAATAATCTACAGAAAATTCTACACATTTAACTTATATAAAGTATTTGGATATGATGCACGGTTAATTAATTATAGACATTTTAAAATAGGGCTTTTTCTGCAATTAACAATGCACTGGACGCAACATATCTAAAACGCGCACGGGGTACTGGATATGGACGGCTCACCAGTGTGGCTTTGGGCCCAGGAGCTGCGCCGAGCTAGGCCTTGGGCCTGCGCGGCCCACGCAGCGGAGGGAGCGGGCGAGCGGTCAGATCGAGCCTCCTGCTCGATCCCGACAGGTGCGACAGGGCCGGTCAACACCACGGCGCGAGATGGAGTGCCCGATCACCGGGATCCGACGAGGCCAGGTGTGGGACGACGGCGGGTCCGGTCCGACGGGGCCGGATCTGGAGCCCTCCGGTGTAGTTCCGACCGAGACGCGCGGCGGCGGGCTCCATGGGGCGACGGCAACGGAGCTCCTTCCATGGCGGCCATGGGGCTTCTACAGGAGAGAGAGAAGAGAGAGTTAGGGGAAGGGGGAAGAGAATGGAGAGAAGAGAGAGGGAGGTCCGGCGGGGTCGACCTATTTCTCCAGTGGGCTGCTCGCCGGCGGCGCTCGTCGGAGCTCCGGCGGTCGGCCGGCGCGGGGGGAAGTCCATGGGGAAGCATGGCGCTGGATCGGGATCTCCCTCCCGATCTGGAGCTCGGGGCGAGCGGCGGCGGCGGTTCCGGGCCCGGACGGGCCTCCCGCGGGCTCCGCGGGCCGCGGCTGGCTGCGGGTGAGGGGCGGCTTGCCAAGTGGCGTCTAGGGTTTGGGACGCACGGGATTCGAGGTGGAGGGAGGGAGGTCCATTTTTGGACGTGGGGGTCTGTAAATAGCAGTTTTTGGCTAGCTTTAGGGTGCTCTAAACCGTTTTTCGACCCTCCGATCGCGATCGGACGGTCCAGTCGGAGGGGTAGGCTTGGTGGGTCTAGTGGGCTGTGTAGGGTGGTGTTGGGCTGAGATGAGAGGGAGAATTGCGGCCCGTGACATGATTTTGAAATACCGAAACGTCCGCTAATATAAACCGATGACGGTGCCGCTACGGTCGACCGTTCGTGTATCAAACGACCTCTGATTGCGACGAAACTTGGCTGGCGGTCTACCTACAATATAACAAGACCGCATGCCAACTTTCGACCCAATCTGAGAATATTTTATACGCACTTTTGAAAACAACATTTTATCGATGCCACAAGCACGTGCGTGTGTGGTTGGTCTTGAAACAGTCGACGACACGAACGGAGAGAACCGGCAACTACGACGGATGCAAGTTTTCAAAAACGAGTGACGATGCTATGCAGATGATGCGAATGATGCAATGATGAATGCGACAATAAAATGAATCACACGAGGAGACTGGAATAAAAGGGGAATCTTCTGGAGCGTTGGCCCCGGGCTGTTACTTGTAGCATCCCCAAGGTTAGGCTCATTTCACTCCTTATTCCTTCATCCATCGTGATCTCACCCAAAACTTGAAAACTTCAATCACACAAAACTCAACAAAATCTTTGTGAGATCCGTTAGTATAATAAAGCAAATCACTACTTTAGGTGCTGTTGCAAACCCATTCATATTTTATTATTGCATTATACCTACTGTATTTTAACTTTACCATGGCTCATACCATTCAACATACCCATAGATTCATCAAAACAAGCACACAATGCAACAAAAACAGAATCTGTCTTAAAGAGAACAGTCTGTAGTAATCTGTACTCTAACCATACTTCTAAAACTCCAAAAATTCTAAAAAATTAGTACAGTGTAAATAATTTGTATATAAACACTTTGTTATAATTTCAGCTCAATATCACGTTCCAGTAAAAAACTAAAATTCGAACACTGGACACAAAGTTTGTGTTTCAGATTCAGGATTGTTTCTACTCATCTTATGAATCATCCTAAAGGCTCTACTTGGCACAAACACTAAATAAAAAATAAAAAACACAATCATAACAGAGGCATAATTGTGTCAACACTCAAAAACAAAAAGGAAAAATAAAAAATAAATTTATTCGTTGGGTTGCCTCCCAACAAGCGTTATCGTTTTACGCCCCTAGCTAGGCATAACGCATAGATTCAAGTATTGTCATCTTTGGTTTTCAACTCCTCAATCACACGACTAGATTTTTTCAAGGATTTAGCATGCATACTCTCAATGACAACACTTCTAGGAAAAAGACCAAAAAATACATTTTTGTAGATAGGGTCTCTTACTATTTCAACAAAGTCGGGATGAATACTAATCATTTTAAAATCTCCCTTGTGGCCAATAGGTGTAGAAACTTTGTTCTTAGTGATTTGCGTGGTTTTGCAAATTTTTATGGGAGTTTTTTCAATAGTTTAGACAGAAGAAAAAGCCGAACCCAAATTACTAAAAATTCCTTCCAACATATCAATCCGGTAAGGACTCTCTTCTATCCTTTCGTTAACTACGGTTTCTTTTTTCCTTTAACAATTTAAAAGCATCTCCCACTTTAGACCCAATTTTATTAGCAAGATTACGCATTTTCTTATCCAAATTTTCAAGTTGTTCCTTGGTAATCATCTTCTTTTCAATAGCATCTAGTCTCTCCATAACATGTTCGAGACTTAAAGTTGTTTCATTGATCATGAGAGGTGGTGATCCCACTAAACTTCCCATGGCCTTAAAAGCATCCAAAGATGGACACATCAAGAAATTCCCACCGGTAATCGTATCAAGGACGAATCTATACCAAGTGGTGATGCCCACATAAAAACTGCGAAGAAGAACAACAGTAGATTGCTTATGGATAGATCTATTATGAGCATTGCCAATCCTATACCAAGCATCTTTTAGGTTCTCCCCTCCCCTTTGCTTAAAATTAAGAACTTCATTATCGGGGGTACACGCAATAGAGGAAGAACTAGCCATAATGGCAAGGTGGCAAACAAGAGATCTGACAAGAAAAGGGCAAACGAAAAAGAGGGCGAATAAAACAGCAAATTGGTGAAGTGGGGGAGAGGAAAACGAGAGGAAAATGGGAAATAAAGTAATTGCAAGGAGATGAGATTTGTGATTAGGAACCTGGTAGATGGTGATGGTGTCACCTCGGCGCCTGAGATTGGCACGTAGAAGAGACCGCTTCCTCCCCGGCAACGATGCCAGAAATTCCTATGATGTGGCTAGAGACAGCATCGGTATTTCCCCAAAGAGGAAGCGATGATGCAGCACAGCGACGGTAAGTATTTCCCTCAGTTATGAAACCAAAGTATCGAACCAGTAGGAGGATCACCACCACCTAATAAATAACACATGCACACAAATAACAAATACTTGCATGCCGACGGGAAAGAGAGGTTGTCAATCTCTCTATGGTAAAAAGATAGATTAGGATATGATAGATTGGAGAAATAGATCTCTCAAGAACACAAAATAAAAAGGGCAAATAAAAAGTGCAGCAATATATTTTTGGGTTTTTGGAATAGTAGATCTGAAAACAAAGAGGCAAAAGGATAGATCAGAAAGCAATATGTTGGAAAAGTAGACCCGGGGGCCGTAGGTTTCACTAGTGGCTTCTCTCATGAGTATAGCACACGGTGGGTGCAAATTACAGTTGGGCAATTGATAGAAGATCAAATAATCATGACGATATCCAAGGCGATGATCATTATATAGGTATCATGTCCAAGATAAGTAGACCGACTCCTGCCTGCATCTACCACTATTACTCCACACATCGACCGCTATCCAACATGCATCTAGTGTATTAAGTTCATGGAAAAACGGAGTAATGCAATAAGAACGATGACATGATGTAGACAAGATCTATTCATGTAGGAATAGACCCCATCTTGTTATCCTTAATGGCAATGATACATGTGTGCCTTGCTGCTCCTTCTTTCTCTGGGAAAGGACACCGGAAGATCGAACCCATCACAAAGCACCTCTTCCCATGGCAAGAAAAATCGATCTAGTTGGCCTAACTAAACCAAAGATTCGAAGAAGAAATATGAGGCTATAAGTTATCATGCATATAAGAGATCAAAGAAGACTCAAATAATTGTCACACCCTATGTTTTGCCTCATGATCAAGTTAACATAACTCAAAAATTAGGGCCAATTAAAACGTTTGGTGTGCTTGTGATGCTTGACTTGGTTGCTGAATGCTTGTTTGTTTTCTTGTGCTCTAATTCATTAAATTCCTCCTACTCTCTATACTCACCTCCTTGATACAAAACTTTGCCCAATGATCATGCCATGTGTATAGGACATAAAATTATTTTTTATAAAATATTATCTTGGCCAAAAAGCATTTATTCAGATTAGGTTTTCAAAAAGCCCTGAATTGAGATTTGTACTACAAGTCCTCAAATTGGGTGGATTGTTTTGCCCCAAAGACTTTATTTGAAGCCTACTATATAAAATACTTCCCAAAACCACAAAATATTAATTTTAAAGATTATTTTCATATTTTATTTAAAGGCTTTTTCTTAAGGATATAAATGGTCTTTTATAGGGAAACAATTATTTTTATTGCTTTAAAAATATTTGAAAAAATTTAGGGAAACTCAGTGGACATATATTTTCCATATATATGAGTTTCAACACATGGTCATGTTCAAAATACTGGACAAAACCCTCCAAAACCCTTTCTGTCTATTTCAAGCTTTTGGAATATTTCTACAGGAAATATTCTCAAATAATTCCAGGAAAATTCTAGCATGAGAGACATGGTATATGTGATGATCATGCAAAGATTAATCTCAATCCTCAATGTTTTGATTCACCAAAATATCCCAAAACCCTCCCTGTCCAAAATCAAATTTGAACAACTTTACATTGTGAAGTTTCTCCTATTGATCCCAAACTTTTTGTGTATGTTTTAATCCTCAAATAATGCCACCACACCAAGTGGTGTATCAAGGAGAATGGATTTGCATAGCTAGATCTAAGCAAATCCATTTCTGCCCATTTCTAGGGTTTATAAAGTTTGCATTAGCAACTTTCATCAAATGAGCCCAAAATTGGTGATCAACCTCATTTCTATATAGCATTTGCTGTTAAATCTCTTGTCAAGTAGATCATTTTTGCTAGATCAAACCAGCATCAAACACCTTCTGGTTGTTTGGTAAAACTGCTATTTTGACCCCTTCCACTATTCTTCTGCTCTCCAAAATTTTACCAGAGCTCTTACTAGTCCCCCTTTACCTCCAGTAACAACCCCAGCACCCAGCTCCGTGATTGAGGGGGTGGAATCCCCACTTGCACCCCCTGGACAGCCATTTTTCCCCCTCCCTCAGCTTTCCCACTCTCCTGGACATCACCCAGAGCATCCAATGCTCCCTCCCTCCTATTTCATCCCCTCTGCAGCAAGTGGACATGAGTGGGCGCGCCAGAGCGCGTGCAGACACGCCCATGCCGGCCAAAAGCGCACTGCAGAGCACTCAAGCGTTGACCTCGCGACCCTGGCCACCTCGGGCTCTCCCCTGGCGCCGTCGAGGCTCCTCGACGTCCGGGACACGCAACACTCCTGTCCCCCTCCCTCCCACTGCCCTCCTTCACACGCGCGCCAGCCGCCCAAGCACACCAGTGGGCGCGCTCGCACGCGCGACGCGTCTGCACTTCCCCTCTCCCTCTCTTTCCTTCCCTGGGCGTGGACCGCATCCACGAAGCTCGCAGACACGCCTCGGAGCACTCCCGTGGCCTCTGGCATTGTCTGAGCCGTGGTCGTGGGCATGGCCTACGGTGCTCCGGCGCTGCGGCTATAAGAGGCCTTCCCTAGCCCCCCTCTCGACTCCCTTGGCTCTCCCTCCCTCCCCTGAGCCTCCTAAATCATCCCGTTTCCCCTCCCGAGCCCTCCATCGTCTCCTATGGCCGAAACCTCCCCGTCGGCCCCTGCTGAAATTCGAGCATGACAACCTCTCCCTTCCCTTATGAGCTCCACCCTGAGGCCCCATCCTCCACCACTCATCTCCCCCGCACTCCATTTTCTCCTTCCCGGGCTCGTGGCACCATGACCATCTACGCCGACGGCCGCTTCCACCATGGTCGACGTCGCAGTCAACCTCGACCTTCCCCGGTGCCCATGACCACCCAGATGGATGCGGAGCTCCCTCCTGAGCTCCCCGATGGCCGGAGCGTCGCCGGAGGTGGCCAGGTCTACCGGAGCGGCACCGGAGAGCTCTCGGCCTCGCCTCCTCTGCTTCTCCCTAGCTCGGGCGGGAGGAAGGAGAGAGACCCGACAGGTGGGGCCCGCCTGTAAGTGGCTGCGGCCTGGGCCCCCGCCTGTTTAAGTGGAGACGCCCCCACCATCTCCTCGCCTCCCTGCACAGGAGGTGTACTCCAAGGAGTACGCCTTCGACGTCACCCGGCCCCCTGCGCCGTTGAACTGCTGGGCTGGCCCATGTGCTTATCCTGCGCACTGTGCGCTGTTTAGCCCATTGGTAATGCCCTTTTCTTTCCCCTTTTTCTTTTTTTCAGACAGATTCAAAAATTCATAGAAAAATCATTTGGACATCAAATCAATTGACTCAAGTTCCTACAGATTTCTAAAATCATGATCTATCCAAAAATATGGCTTACATATTTTTCCTATAAACTTTTCTGCACTGTTCATATTTAAATTCAAATTTGAACTATTCATGCCCCACTTGCAAAAATCCTAGAGCCTTCATATCAACTCCAAATGGAGTGATTCAAATTCCTAGGTGGATCTAAATTAATTCTCTAAATTATGGGCATTTTTCCTTAAACTTATTCTGCTATGTAAATTAATGGACCATTTCTTCAAATATGACCCACTTGTTAAATCTCTAGAATATTCATCCCAACTCCAAATCCAGTGAGGTCACTTTCTAAAATCTTCTAAAGTTATCCCCTAGTTGATGAGTGCATCCACTAATTTTTATAGAAATGTTTTCTGAAGACTTCAAATAGGATCATCAATTCATTCAGTTCCACCATTCAAAACTCCCCCTTGACCCACATCCAACAAAACCTCCTTGGTTATTTTTCTCATAACCAGAGGTGTCCATTAAAAATAAAACTCCTATTTATAGAGCACTTTTATTTTTCTGCTTGTGGTGTTGCTTATTATGATTGTTTCCAGCGATAGTTGATGAAATAGATGGAATGCTCGGAGTGGACGAGAAGCGTGTGAAGACCTCGAAGACGTTGCTAAGCCAGGAAAGCAACCCTTTGACCATGACTATGAACCCCTTTATTTGCATGTCATATAGCACTTGTTTTTGTGATGATGATCATGTTGATGTGGTGACCACTTTGGTGGGATGCCTCCGACACTTTCCCGTTAATACTTGCATCGTGCATGACCCTACCATACTTATGAGGGTTATGCGGGTGGGAGTAGATAGGATGCTTAGTAGATGCTACGCAAATGGGATGGGAATATGCATGATGTTGGAAACAAGAGTGTTTTCAAAGACTTTTCGAAAACACCGTCGGGTGCCACTAATGCCCGAGGGCGATGATGTTGAGTTGGGTAACCCCTTGAAAACGGATTGGTGTAAGTTGCGACCGTTATTCCAACCTTACATGTACAACCACGATACCCCTTATGGGACGGGGCTTTTATGATTACTTTGATAAGTACTAGCATAGAGCCCGCATTACTAGTGGTGAAAGTGACATGGTCACTTTTGATACGGGGTCGTGCCGATAACGACGATCATGCACTGTCTTCACAGGCACCGGGCACACCGTTGGTCCCTACATGGATGTTACTTGTGATGTACATCATGTGGGCTGGGTACCAATCGAGTGGACTCTTTGTTTAGTATCGTCAGGGGAAAGACAATGTTCGGGTACTTACCTCGGGTATGGACAATACCGCGAGTCGTGGCTTGACACAGAAGTTTCCCGAGTCTTGTGGGTAAAGTGTGCAACCTCTACAGAGTGTCAAACTATTCGAATAGCCGTGTCCACGGTCAAGGACAGTTGGATGACCGCTCTTATGCTACGTCCAATGTTTACTAAACTTGGTGTGTGTGTGTGATGGTGACAAAGATGGTACTTGAGTTAAGCTAGATGACTTGACATGATGATTGAACATGAGATGTTCAGACCTTGATTATATTGATATCGGTAACCTGTTTGTGCGGATACTTGAATCCTCATGATGCATGCTATTACTAGTTATCTTGATCATGTCACTGCACTCAAAATTAGCTTTTCGCAAAACTTACCTACTTGGTGCTATATCATGCATTGTTATTGCCTTGTTCCAAAACTTGGGTTGCTTGCGAGTACATTGAAAGTACTCATTGGCTTGCCACTGGTTATTTTATTGGCCAGGCATGAAAGAACAGGATATGATGAAGAGTACCTTGGTGACGGTCATGCGAGCTAGGACGCTTCCTAGTCAGAATTCCTGTAGGGTTAAGGCAGATGGCGTGGGTTCACGCTATCGTTGAAGATTTTTGCTGCAAGTTTATGAAGACTTGGCCATAAAGGCCATCTTTGAGTAAAACAGTACTTAATGGATGTAAGACTCTTGTTATTCAATTTTGTGTGTTCAATGAGCATTGATCTCTGGGATCACTATGCACGTACATTCGGTGATCACGACTTATGAGTCGGGGTCCCCACAGAGCTGGTATTAGAGCCATCTCCGGCGAGCCTCCGCCGCGGGTTTGGTCGTCGTCGGCCCAGCTCCGGTGGGCGCTGACGTGGCCGGCCGATTAGCGCTAATCCCCCAGCCATTAGCCACTGACAGCGGGCCCCATTGGTGGTCAAAGCGCAGTCAGCGTCGGGTTTGACCGGGATTAGTCCCTGGGTCACTGACCAGTCGACCCCACTGGTCAGGTTTGACCTGGACCCAGCGCGGTTGGCCGCTGACGCTAGCCTGATGTAATGCTGACGCAATAAGTGAATTTCTGTAATAAAAATAATCCAGAAAATGTTTAAAACTTCAAAATTTCATAGAAAATAATCTGTAAGTCAGATTGAAATAATTTATATATGAAAAATTATCAGAAAAATCCAATGAATATAATGGTGGCATTTTAATGCATGTTAGAGCAAGCTAAATAGGCAAACTTGGACATTTTGTATCAAACACAATATGCCACCTCACATATGGAGATGAATTTGAACCTTTGGTTCAAACCATCCTCTTTTAACCTGTTGATAGATGCATTAGCTCAAACCAACATCATATTGTCATACCATTATCATGCATCATTGTGAAGCATTTACCGTGCTTAATTATACCTTGTTTGATCTTGTCGATAGACTTGCGAGACGTAGTTATCGACGACATCGAAGAATAGCCGAGTTCTTCTGATCAACAGGCAAGCAACCCCCCTTGAGCATATTCCGATATAATCCCACTCTCTCGCTCTTGCTCTCATTTCAATGCATTAGGACAATGCGATCCAACTGCTACTTGTGTTGTGGTAGATGAACCCACTCGTTTGCATGACCTGTCATTGTCACAGTAAATAGCTGAACCAAGCAACCTAGCATACCTGATAGATGGTTGAGCCATGTTGTGCTATAACCCTGTTATGCTTGCTATGCTTAGAGTTGTGTCAGGTCTGATTCATCTGGGTGATGAACCAGAGTGAAATGACTGTGCCCTGATGATGAGGGTTAAGTGTTGAAACTGTTTTGGTAAAGGTAGCGATGAGAGGCCATGTAGGAGTACATGGTGGGTTGTCTCATTGAGACTGCTCATAGGAACTGAGTTCCGTGTTTGTGTTCCAAGACTAGCTACTACCGCACATTGGGTTTCGATAACTCGACCCCTCTCGGCCTATTAACCTACTCTGTTCTCTGTCTAGGAGTCGCAGTAGTTTGAAACGTTGATAGGTGTGGCACGGCCTGCGAAGTGGATGAACGGCCCAATCGGGACTGGCTTGGGGCCCTGCTCACAACGTTTGAGGCCATGTTGGAAGCCTCGGCTGGACTTCCATTATGGGTTCCAACTCAGATAGGCGACTGCCTTGGACGTGAGTCGTTGTAAGTTAACGTCCGTGGCCGACTCCCTCGCTTGGCTTCCGCTTGAAGGTTGCCGAGGTGCCTTTTTACGTGCACATGGCGATAAGTGGCGGGAGCATGTGTGACGAAGTACACCCCTGCAGGGTAAACTATCTATTCAAGTAGCCCCGTCCGCGGATATGGACTACTTGGGGACTTGCATTGTTCATAGACAATTTAAAAGGATACTCTAAAATGCTCCAGATAAGTGTGAGTGCTATGGATGGCTTTCTCGTAGGAAAACGAGAGAGGATCCATAGTGGAGTATTGATATGGTGAACATGTGGACTCGCGTGTGCTCTCTCGTAGGGAGACGAGAGAGTAGTGATACGTTGGATACTTTATCATATTTCAGTCTAGCCAAAGGTCAAAGCTGGCATTCTGCAGTGAACCCCACAATCCCGTTCTTGATACATGATGCATATGTAGTTAGTTCTGATGTAAGACTTGCTGAGTACCTTCGTACTCACTGTTGCTTATTTACGTTTTTGCAGAGATAGACATTGTTCATTCTATGTTCTTCTTGACATTGACATCGACGGATTAGCTAGGAAACCCAGACATGAGTCTGGCTCCTTTGGTAGGGTCGTTGTAGCTTTTCAGGCTCTTCCAGCCGCTTTTAGTAGATGTGTGTACCCAGACATGTAACTTCCGCTTGTTGTTTGTATGCTCTGAATGTTGGGTCATGTGAGCCACCCTGCTTGTAACATTATACTATGTTGGCTCTCCGGAGCCTTCTAAATAAATGTTATGTTGTAGAGTTTTTTTGTGATGCCATGTTGTATCTACACATATCGTGCATATTGCGTGTATGTTTGAAATGCATTGGTATGTGTGGGATTCGACACCTAGCTGTATACCTTTAGTGGCCTGCTTTACGGGGAAATGCCTCTTTGTGCTTCCACCGAGCCTTGGTAGCTTGCTACTGCTCCGGACACATTGATTGACCGGCGTGTATCCTTCTTGCTACTGTGTCTGTCCCTTTGGGGAAATGTCTCGCAGTGTAATGAAGTCCATGTAGCCTGCTATGACTCGTCTATGCGCAGTTGATGACATTTATGTCCCACGGTGTAATGGAGTCCGTGTAGCTTGCTATGACTCGTCTACACACGCTGATGACCGACACCTGCATTGTTGGGTTACGTATGTCTGTCCCTGTACGGTTGTGCCACTTGGGTCTATAACTAGTCATGTCGACCCGGGTTCTTTGACGTGTGAATGCTAGCGACATGTTCAAATCCGTGAGCCAAAAGGCACAAACGGTCCCGGCCAAGGTAAGGTGGCAGTCGTGGGTTACCGTGCGTGAGGCCGCAAAGTGGTGTGACATGTTACAGGCTGGATTCATATGGCTTAGGATCGGGGTCGCAACAGCGTTGGTATCAGAGCTGAACTGTCTGTAGGTTTACGATGCCAAACTGGTCGATGTTGAGTCTAGTAATGCTTTAGTTATATAAGGGAATTGATTGTGGAAGGGAACGTAAGGCTCTTTTTACTCCTTTCCTTAAGTTACTCTATTCTGGGTCACCCACTTCCTTGCTACGGGGATTAAGGACTAGGCTTCTTACCTATCTGCTAGGATGACGAGTTACTGGACCAAAGACTTATAGAATGGTTGTTGTATCAAGCATTGTTCCATCAGAGTCATGAGAAGTGATGCCTATGTTCTCCCTGTGCCTTGAACCATGATGTTGAGCTGTTATGCTGCCCAAGTTTTGTGCAGGTTGCCTCAAATTTCATGCCCGTACAGCCGTTATGCTGTCCGAGTTCTTCTAGGTTTAGATATTTTCCGGTGTTCTTCCTTGTTTCTGAACCCTGGTTGTTCCTTCAGGATGTCGCCAGTAACCCGGAGATTTGCTGGTCGTGGTCAGAATCGTGGAGATGGTAGGGATGAAGAAGATTCCCCCAACCCGCCTCTGTTGGCGGAGGTTATGCTAGAAGTTGTGAGGAACAAGCGTGCCACGAACCGTTTGTTGGAGCACTTCGAGCAGAATATAGCCCATCGTCGCAATGAGCTAGTATCCATCAGAGATTTCATCAAGTTGCAACCGCCCACCTTCCATCATTCCATTGAGCCACTGGATGCAGATGATTGGCTCTGGAGTATCAACAGCAAGCTACGTTTTGCAAACGTGGCTGAAGGAGTCAAGGTTACCTATGCTGCATATCACCTTGAAGGTTCCGCGAGCCTATGGTGGGAGAACTTTGAGGCCATGCGACCTGCAGGCCAAGCTACTTCATGGAAGGAATTCTGTGAGGTTTTCCGCGAGCATCATAGTCCCCAGGCCCTGATAGATCGTAAGCAAGAGGAGTTCTGCAATCTGACCCAATGCAAGATGGATGTGGATGCCTATAGTCGAGAGTTTGGACGCCTCGCGTGTTATGCCCCAGAAAAAGTATCCACGGATGCAAGGTTCAGGAAAGGCCTTAGCCCGAAGCTTCGTCATGATCTCAGTCTGCATGAGTTTGTTAGCTTCCAGGTTCTTGTGAAAAAAGCAATCCAAGCAGAGACAAGCAGGATGACCTATGAGGAGTCCCGCAAGCACACCCATGATATTGGGTCATCTTCAGTTGCTATATCCTAGAAGCATAGGATATGGATCCCGAACACCGCTCTTCCTGCTGGATATGCACCGAGGCCATCCTATGTGGCGCCTCGTCTGCCGATGCCATGTGCTCCCCAGAAGAACCTCGTCAAGCAAGTGATCAACCCAAGCCCACGTCCCACTTATGGCTCATGCTTCAAGTGTGGTCAGCCAGGGCATTATTCAAGGGATTGTCCCCTGCGTGGTTATGTTCCACCCTCTTCAGCAAGTGGTGTTGTTCGTTGCAAGCCGCCAACCAAGAAGCCTAATGTCAGGTCAGTTGTTTATACTCGTGGATGTGTGCACCATGTAAGTGTAGAAGAAGCTCAAGATGATGTTGATGTCGTGCTTAAGATGCTTCTTGTCCATTATCATCCAGCTTCAGTTTTGTTTGATTCGGGAGCATCCCACTCCTTCATCTCTGAACGTTATGCCTCCTTGCATAACATTGCCTTCGAAGTTATGCCCTCTCCAATAGTAATTCAAACTCCAGGTTCGAAATGGAAAAATAATGCAGTAAGCCATGGGAACCAAATCCTTGTCGATGGTTTAGTATTCCTTGCCTCTCTGATAGCCCTCAAAACTTCAGACATCAATATCATTTTGGGGATCGACTGGATGACAGCTCATCATGCCAAAATTGATTGTTTCACTAGGTCTGTTCAGCTTACCCATCCTTCTGGCCAGATAGTCAATGTTCAAACCCATATTCCAGAAGGGAGGATATATTCCCTCAATGCCAATCCTCTCCCAGACCATGAGAACATCCCGATAGTCCATGACTTCCCGGATGTCTTTCCAGAAGAACTGCCAGGTGTTCCACCTGACAGAGAAGTAGAGTTTGCAATAGACCTTGTTCCAGGAACCGCTCCAATTTCTAGGAGACCATATAAGATGTCACCCCAAGAGTTAGCTGAGCCTAAAATCCAACTCGATGAATCTTTGAAGAAATGTTTCATCCATCCTAGTTCTTCTCCATGGGCTTGTCCTGTCCTCTTCGTTAAGTGGAGACACGCCCACCGTCTCCCCGCCTCCCTGCACAGGAGGCGTACACTACTAGGAAAAGGCCTACTAGTGGCGCACCTGTTTTGCCTACTAATGGCGCACTACAGGTGCGCCACTAGCACCACGCCATTAGAATTTTTTTCTAATGGCGCACCAGTGGTGCGCCATTAGTATACCAGATACTAATGGCGCACCACTGGTGCGCCATTAGTATTGCCCACTGGTGCGCCATTAGTATCTGGTATACTAATGGCGCACCATGAGGTGATGCGCCATTAGTGTCATTTTTTCAGAATTTTTTTTTCAAATTTTTTTTCAGAATTTTTTTTCAAATTTTTTTTTTCAAATTTTTTTTCAGAATTTTTTTTCGTTTTTTCTTAATCTCGGGTCAATATGGCTTAATCTCGGGTCAATATGGCTTAATCTCGGGTCAAACTTCCCGGAAGGTCACCCATCCTACACTACTCCAGCCCAAGCACGCTTAACTTCTGAGTTCTATCCAACCCCAGCACCAGCTCACTTAGCAGGCACTTGTTGATATATCTATCATATCAATCCTATTAAACCTTGTTGATTTCCAGGAGTTGGTTCATGTTCATGAGTGTGATGAAATTTTGAAAAAATATTTCAAACTTCCCGGTCATTTTACGTATCATATTTTGAACATTTTTTCGAAAAAAAAAAATTTTTTCAAAAATTTTTTTTTTTCAAAAAAAAACATTTTTTTCCAAAAAACCATTTTTTTCAAAAAAAACATTATTTTCAAAAAAAACATTATTTTCAAAAAAAACATTATTTTGAAAAAAAAACATTTTTTTTCAAAAAAAAACATTATTTTGAAAAAAAAACATTATTTTCAAAAAAAACATTATTTTGAAAAAAAAAACATTTTTTTTCAAAAAAAACATTTTTTTCAAAAAAAAATATTTTTTTTGAATTTTTTTGCCTCCAGATCTTAAAAGCCCCGTATCTTTTTTTCTGTTGGGTTTTTGGGGATTCTGAAAATCTTCAACGGGGTACCCCCCTGTTGAATTCGGATGTAACTTTTCGAGTAGATGCTTTTTCATATAAAAAACTTTTTCATCGGAGGTCGTATGCAAAAGTTATGCCCATTTTACAAATTCTCATGAGATTTTGCAAAAAAAGTCGAAATTCATGTTTGTAAATTTTGCTAACAACTAGACCACAAATCATATAAGAATCTTATTTTTTTGAATTTTTTTGACATTTCTATCATTTTCGGTTATTTTTTTTAAAACTGAAAAGGCGATCCACGGGGGGGGGGTGCATTTGGTGAAACAGATCCCGGGGCTTCTAATGGCGCACCCCAAGCTGGTGCGCCATTAGTAACCCTGGTTACTAATGGCGCACCAGCTTGAGGTGCGCCATTAGTAGTTTAGTATTTTTTGAAAAAATTAAAAAAAAAACTGGACATTCTAATGGCGCACCGTGGGTCTGGTGCGCCATTAGTAACCCTGGTTACTAATGGCGCACCAGACCCACGGTGCGCCATTAGAATTTTTGGAAAAAAAAAAAAAAAACTGGAGATTCTAATGGCGCACCGTGGGTCTGGTGCGCCATTAGAATTTACACACTAATGGCGTACCAACACATGGTGCGCCATTAGAATATTCTAATGGCGCACCAGACCCACGGTGCGCCATTAGTGGCCATATCATCTATAGCCCTTTTCCTAGTAGTGGTACTCCAAGGAGTACGCCTTCGACGTCGCCCGGCCCCCTACGCGGTTGAACTGCTGGGCCGGCCCATGTGCTTATCCTGCGCACTGTGCACTGTTTAGCCCATTGGTAATGCCCTTTTCTTTCCCCTTTTTCTTTTTTTCAGACAGATTCAAAAATTCACAGAAAAATCATTTGGACTCCAAATCAATTGATTCAAGTTCCTAAAGATTTCTAAAATCATGATCTATCAAAAAATATGGCTTACATATTTTTCCTACAAACTTTTCTGTACTGTCCAAATTTAAATTCAAATTTGAACTATTCATGCCCCCACTTGCCAAAATCCTAGAGCCTTCATATCAACTCCAAATGGAGTGATTCAAATTCCTAGGTGGATCTAAATTCATTCTCTAAATTATGAGCATTTTTCCTTACACTTATTCTGCTATGTAAATTAATGGACCGTTTCTTCATATATGACCCACTTGTTAAATCTCTAGAATATTCATCCCAACTCCAAATCCAGTGAGGTCACTTTCTAAAATCTTCTAAAGTCATGCCCTAGTTGATGAGTGCATCCACTCATTTTTATAGAAATATTTTCTGAAGACTTCAAATAGGATCATCAATTCATTCATTTCCACCATTCAAAACTCCCCCTTGACCCACATCCAACAAAACCTCCTTGGTTATTTTTCTCATGACCAGAGGTGTCCAAGAAAAATAAAATTCCTATTTATAGAGCACTTTTATTTTTCTGCTTGTGGTGTTGCTTATTATGATTGTTTCCGGCTATAGTTGACGAAATAGATGGAATGCTCAGAGTGGACGAGAAGCGTGTGAAGACCTCGAAGACGTTGCTAAGCCAGGCAAGCAGCCCTTTGACCATGACTATGAACCCATTTATTTGCATGTCATATAGCACTTGTTTCCGTGATGATGATCATGTTGATGTGGTGACCACTTCGGTGGGATGCCTCCCATACTTTCCCGTTGATACTTGCATCGTGCATGACCCTACCATACTTATGAGGGTTGTGCGGGTGGGAGTAGATAGGATGCTTAGTTGATGCTTCGCAAATGGGACGGGAATATGCATGATGTTGGAAACAAGAGTGTTTTCAAAGACTTTTCGAATACCCCGTCAGGTGCCATGATGTCTACTATGCAACCTTCTTCTTGTAGACTCGTGTTGGGCCTCCAAGCGCAGAGTTTTGTAGGACAGTAGCAAATTTCCCTCAAGTGGATGACCTAAGGTTTATCAATCCGTGGGAGGCGTAGGATGAAGACCGTCTCTCTCAAACAACCCTGCAACCAAATAACAAAGAGTCTCTTGTGTCCCCAACACACCCAATAGAATGGTAAATTGTATAGGTGCACTAGTTTGGCGAAGAGATGGTGATACAAGTGTAATATGGATGGTAGATATAGGTTTTTGTAATCTGAAAATATAAAAACAGCAAGGTAGCAAGTAACAAAAGTGAGCAAAAACGGTATTGCAATGCTTGAAAACAAAACCTAGGGTTCATACTTTCACTAGTGCAAGTTCTCTCAACAATACTAACATAGTTGAATCATATATAAATACCTCACGTGCGACAAAGAGTTCACTCCAAAGTCACAAATAGCGGAGAACAAACGAAGAAATTATTGTAGGGTACGAAACCACCTCAAAGCTATCTTTTCCAATCAATCTTATGAGCTATCCCTATAAGTGTCACGAACAGCCCTAGAGTTCATACTAAAATAACACCTTAAGATACACATCAACCAAAACCCTAATGTCACCTAGATACTCCAATGTCACCACGAGTACCCATGGGCTTGATTATACGATATGCATCACACAATTTCAGATTCATCATGTTCAATCCAACACAAAGAACTTCAAAGAGTGCCCCAAAGTTTCTACTGGAGAGTCAAGACGAAAACATGTGCCAACCCCTATGCATATATTCCCAAGGTCACGGAACCCGCAAGTTGATCACCAAAACATACATCAAGTGGATGAATAGAACATCCCATTGTCACCACGGATATCCCATCGCAAGACATACATCAAGTGTTCTCAAATCCTTTAAAGACTCAATCCGATAAGAAAACTTCAAAGGGAAAACTCAATTCATCACAAGAAGATAGAGAGGGGAAAACTCCATATGATTTAGCTATATTAATAAAGCTCGCGGTACATCAAGATCGTGTCATCTCAAGAACACGAGAGAGAGAGATCAAACACATAGCTACTGGTACATACCCTCAGCCCCGAGGGTGAACTACGCCCTCCTCATCATGGAGACCGCCGGGATGATGAAGATGGCCTCCGGTGATGGTTTCCCCCTCCGGCAGGGTGCCGGAACGGGCTCCCGATTGGTTTTTCGTGGCTCCAGAGGCTTGCGGCGGCGGAACTCCCGATCTAGGTTTGTTTCTGGGGGTTTCTGTATTTATAGGAGTTTTTGGCGTCGGTTTCACGTCAAGGCGGTGCCCGAGGAGTCCACAAGCTAGGGGGGCGCGCCCTAGGGGGGGGCGCGCCCCCCGGGCTTGTTGCCTCCTCAGTCACTTCCTGGACCAGTTTTTTGCTCCAGTATTTTTTATATTTTCCAAAAATATTCTCCGTAAATTTTCAACCCATTCCGAGAACTTTTATTTCTGCACAAAAACAACACCACGGTAGTTCTGCTGAAAACAGCGTCAGTCCAGGTTAGTTCTAATAAAATCATACCAAAATCATATAGAATTATTGTAAACATGGCATGAATACTTCATAAATTATAGATACGTTGGAGACGTATCAGCATCCCCAAGCTTAATTCCTGGTCGTCCTCGAGTAGGTAAATGATAAAAGAAATAATTTATGAACTGTGAATGTTACCTAACATGTTCATCATATTATTTTCTCCTTTGTATAGCATGGACATTTGGACTTGTAAATGATTCAAAGTAATAGTCTAGTTTTAACATAATGACTTCAATACTCAAGCATGTCAACAAGCAACCATGTCTTTCAAAATATCAACACTAAAGAAAGTTATCCCTAGCCCATCATGCTCAATCATTGATCCATTCATGAAACACACTCAAATATTAGCTATGCCCAATGCTCAAGTACGATCATAGTGCCCCCTAGTTGGTGGTTATAAGAGAAAATGGAGACTCAAAATAAAAATTGCATAAAGTAAATAGATAGGCCCTTCGCAGAGGGAAGTAGGGATTTGTAGAGGTGCCAGAGCTCAAGGTTTAAATTGAGAGAGAAAAATATTTTGAGTGGCATGCTTTTCCTGCCAACGAAAACGACAAAGTAGCTCACAATACTTTCCATGCTAGATACATTATAGGCAGTTCCCAAACAGAATAGTAAAGTTTTTACTCCCCCTCCACCAATCAATCACACTCCACGGTGAGCCGAATCCACGGGTACCGTCCATACAAACAACAATCCTGGGGGAGTTTTGTTTCATTATATTTTGATTTGATTTTTGAGCATGGAACTGGGCATCCCGAATACCAGCCACTTTCTCGTGAATGATAGTGAATCAGCACATATCGTGAGAATAACCAACCTAGCATGGAAAAATATTGGATACTCCCCACCGTTTCATGAGCGGTACGGGCATACAAAAGAGAAAGTTTATTTTGAAGATTTAGAGATGGCACATACAAATTTGCTTGGAATGGCATGGAAATACCGCATATAGGTAGGTATGGTGGACTCATAAGGCAAAACTTGGTTTAAGGATTTTGGATGCACAAGTAGTATTTCTACTTAGTACAAATGGAGGCTAGCGAATAGATTGGGAAGCAACCAAACCAAGAAACAAAAATTCGCATAAGTGAGCATTGAACATAACTAACACCGAATAATGCACCACAAGTAGGATATAACTTCATTGCATAACTATTGACTTTCATACTTGCATAGGGAATCACAAACCTTAACACCAATATTCCTACTAAAGCATAATTACTCACTAACATGACTCACATATTACTATCATCATGTTTCAAAACTATTACAAAGAATCAAGTTTAATTTGTCCCATGATCTTCATGAAAGTTTTTATTATATCCTCCTTGGATATCTATAACTTTGGGACTAGTTTCATATATTGCTATTGCTTTTTTGACAAGCTCAAACAAATTTAAATGAAGCACATGAGCATAAAGATTTCATTCCTCAAAAAGGTATAAGTGAAGCATGAGAGGAAATGACAAGCTACTCTCAAAACATATAAGTGAAGATCAATGAGTAGTCAAACAATTAAGCAGCTATGTGAGGACTCTCACTCTCTCAATAAATATTTTCGGATCTGAGTATTTTATTCAAACAGCAAACTAAACAAAAATAGAACTCCAAGAATAGCACGCATAATGTGAACGAATAAAAATTTAGGCTCAACATAGGCTAACCGATAATTGTTGATGAAGAGAGGTGGGATGCGGTGCATCCCCAAGCTTAAATGCTTGAGACTTCTTGAAATATTTACTTGGGGTGCCTTGGGAATCACCAAGCTTGAGCTTTTGTATCTCGTTCAATCCTCTCATATCATGGTTTCACCTATTCTCAAAAACTTCATCCACACAAAACTCGAAAGGAACTCGTGAGATAGGTTAGTACACATAATAATAAATCAACACTTCATGTACTGCCAAGACAAGTTGCACAATAATTTTGAAACATTAGGTACTGTATACTATCATTTCCACAATTTATATCTACCAATATAGGCTATGGAAACTATAGGATAAGTAGATAACAAAACTATGACTGCAATCTGTCCAAACAGAACAGTCTGTAGCAATATGTTAAACCAGTGTACTTCTGTAACTCAAACAATTATGAAAATTTAGGACATGATATGAAATTTATATGACAATACTCTGTAAAAATTTCAGAAACTTTCCACGTTCCAGTAAAATATGAAAATTCAAACACTACAGCCAAAGTTTCTGTTTTTACACAGCACTCATCAAAACATGCAATGCAAGCATCCTAAGGCAATTCTTGGAATTTTTTATTGAAAAACAAGATTATAAATAACACCTAACAGAGAACAAGAAAATAAAATGACGCTCCAAGCAAAACTCATATTATGTGACGAATAAAAATATAGCTCCAAGTAAGATATACCGATAGTGTTGAAGACGAAAGAGGGGATGCCTTCCGGGGCATCCCCAAGCTTAGGCGCTTGAGTCTTCCTTGGATATTACCTTGGGGGTGCCTTGGGCGTCCCCAAGCTTAGGTTCTTGTCACTCCTTATTCTCCTCATATCGGCGTCTCACCCAAAACTTGAAAACTTCAATCACACAAAACTTAACGGAACTTCGTGAGAAGGGTTAGTGTAATAAAGATAAATCATTCACTTAGGTACTGTTAAGAAAAGATTCATAATTGTTCTCACATAATAGCTACTGTATTCTATCATTCCCATAATTTATATCACTGAATATAAGCTATGGGAACACTAAAACAAGCAAACTATGTATGCAAAACAGAATCTGTCAAAAACAGAGCAGTCTGTGAAGATCTGTAGTATAACCATACTTCCCTATCTCTAAAAATTATGAAAAATTAGGACAATCTAGGAAATTTGTACATAAATCATGTGTAAAAAATTCAGCTCAAAATCACGTTCCAGTGAATTTACAAAATTCCTGGACTGAGAGCAAAAGTTTCTGTTTTTGCACAGAATCAAGTCAACTATCATCCACACTATCCCAAAGGCTTTACTTAGCACTTTATGGAAATAAAAGATACAAAACATGATTACTACAGTAGCTTAATCATGTGAACACACAAAAACATAAAGTAAAAGTGTTGGGTTGCCTCCCAACAAGCACTTTTCTTTAATGCCTTTTTAGCTAGGCATGATGATTTCAATGATGCTCATATAAGAATAGTAGTTGAAACATGCAAAAGAGCATCATGAATCTCATGGAAAGCACATTTAAGTCTAATCCACCTCCTATGCATAGGGATTTTGTGAGCAAACAATTTATGGGAGAAAGAATCAACTAGCATAGGAAGGCAAAACAAGCATAACTTCAAAACTTTGAACACATAGAGAGGAAACTTGATATTATTGCAATTCCCACAAGCATATGTTCCTCCCTCTTAATAATTTTCAGTAGCATCATGAAGAAATTTCACAATATAACCAGAACATAAAGCATTATTTTCATGATCTACATGTATAGAAATTTTACTACTCTCCACATAAGCATATTTTTCTCATTCATAATAGTGGGAGCAAACTCAACAAAATAACTATCATGTGACACTTGATTGACATAACCACATTCAATATTAAAATCATGATGACAAGTTTCATGGTTACTATCACTCTTTATAGCATACGTGTCATCATCATAATCATCATATATAGGAGGCATGCCATAATCATAATAAATTTGCTCATCAAAACTTGGGGGACTAAAAATATCATCTTCATCAAACATAGCATCCCCAAGCTTGTGGCTTTGCATATCATTAGCATAGTGAATATTCAGAGAATTCATACTAAAAATATTTCTATCATGCTCATCATTCAAAGATTTAGTGCCAAACATTTTAATAACTTCTTCTTCTAACACTTGAGCACAATTTTCCTTTCCATCATTTTCACGAAAGACATTAAAAAGATGAAGTATATGAGGCAACCTCAATTCCATTTTTTGTAGTTTTATTTTATAAAACCAAACTTAGTGATAAAACAAGAAACTAAAAGATTCAATTGCAAGATCTAAAGATATACCATCAAGCACTCACCTCCCCGGCAACGGCGCCAGAAAAGAGCTTCGTTGACGGGATGTGAGTGCCGCTTTCCTAGCCTCCCCGACAACGGCGCCAGAAAAGAGCTTGATGTCTACTACGCAACCTTCTTCTTGTAGACTCGTGTTGGGCCTCCAAGCGCAGAGTTTTGTAGGATAGTAGAAAATTTCCCTCAAGTGGATGACCTAAGGTTTATCAATCCGTTTGAGGCGTAGGATGAAGATGGTCTCTCTCAAACAACCCTGCAACCAAATAACAAAGAGTCTCTTGTGTCCCCAACACACCCAATACAATGGTAAATTGTATAGGTGCACTAGTTCGGCGAAGAGATGGTGATACAAGTGTAATATGGATGGTACATATAGATTTTTGTAATCTGAAAATATAAAAACAGCAAGGTAGCAAGTAACAAATGTGAGCAAAAACGGTATTGCAATGCTTGAAAACAAGGCCTAGGGTTCATACTTTCACTAGTGCAAGTTCTCTCAACAATACTAACATAGTTGAATCATATGTAAATCCCTCACGTGCGACAAAGAGTTCACTCCAAAGTCAAAAATAGCAGAGAACAAATGAAGAAATTGTTGTAGGGTACGAAACCACCTCAAAGCTATCTTTTCCGATCAATCTTATGAGCTATCCCTATAAGTGTCACGAACAGCCCTAGAGTTCGTACTAAAATAACACCTTAAGATACACATCAACCAAAACGCTAATGTCACCTAGATACTCCAATGTCACCACGAGTACCCATGGGCTTGATTACACGATATGCATCACACAATTTCAGATTCATCATGTTCAATCCAACACAAAGAACTTCAAAGAGTGCCCCAAAGTTTCTACCGGAGAGTCAAGACGAAAACATGTGCCAACCCCTATGCATAGATTCCCAAGGTCACGGAACCTGCAAGTTGATCACCAAAACATACATCAAGTGGATCAATAGAACATCCCATTGTCACCACAGATATCCCATCGCAAGACATACATCAAGTGTTCTCAAATCCTTTAAAGACTCAATCCGATAAGAAAACTTCAAAGAGAAAACTCAATTCATCACAAGAAAATAGAGAGGGGAAAACTCCATATGATTCATCTATATTAATAAAGCTTGCGGTACATCAAGATCGTGTCATCTCAAGAACACGAGAGAGATAGAGATCAAACACATAGCTACTGGTACATACCCTCAGCCCCGAGGGTGAACTACTCCCTCCTCGTCATGGAGACCGCCGGGATGATGAAGATGGCCTCCGGTGATGGTTTCCCCCTCCGGCAGGGTGCCGGAACGGGCTCCCGATTGGTTTTTCATGGCTACAGAGGCTTGCGGCGCCGAACTCCCGATCTAGGTTTGTTTCTGGGGGTTTCTGTATTTATAGGAGTTTTTGGCGTCGGTTTCACATCAAGGCGGTGCCCGAGGAGTCCACAAGCTAGGGGGGCGCGCCCCCCAGGCTTGTGGCCTCCTCGGTCACTTCCTGGGCCAGTTTTTTGCTCCAGTATTTCTTATATTTTCCAAAAATATTCTCCGTAAATTTTCAGCCCATTCCGAGAACTTTTATTTCTGCACAAAAACAACACCACGGTAGTTCTGCTGAAAACAGCGTCAGTCCGGGTTAGTTCTAATAAAATCATACCAAAATCATATAGAAATATTGTAAACATGGCATGAATACTTCATAAATTATAGATACGTTGGAGACGTATCATGCCACTAATGCCCGAGGGAGATGATGTTGAGTTGGGTAACCACTTGAAAAAGAAGTGGTGTACCGGAGCAAGTTAGTGAGTGTGGTTTTCGAAAACGGATTGGTGTAAGTTGCGACCGTTATTCCAACCTTACATGTACAACCACGATACCCCTTACGGGACGGGGCTTTGTTGATTACTTAGATGAGTACTAGCATAGAGCCCACATTACTAGTGCCGAAAGTGACGTGGTCACTTTCGATACGGGGTCGTGCCGGTAAGGACGATCATGCGCTGTCTTCACAGGCACCGGGCACACCGTTGGTCCCTGCATGGATGTTACTTGTGATGTACATCATGTGGGCTGGGTACCAATCGAGTGGACTCTTCGTTTAGTATCGTCAGGGGAAAGACAATGTTCGGGTACTTACCTCGGGTATGGACAATACCGCGAGTCGTGGCTTGACACGGAAGTTTCCCAAGTCTTGTGGGTAAAGTGTGCAACCTCTGCAGAGTGTCAAACTATTCGAATAGCCGTGTCCATGGTCAAGGACAGTTGGATGACCGCTCTTGTGCTACGTCCAATGTTTACTAAACTTGGTGTGTGTGTGTGATGGTGACAAAGATGGTACTTGAGTTAAGCCAGATGACTTGACATGATGATTGAACATGAGATGTTCAGACCTTGATTATATTGATATCGGTAACCTGTTTGTGCGGATACTTGAATCCTCATGATGCATGCTATTACTAGTTATCTTGATCATGTCATTGCACTCAAAATTAGCTTTCCGCAAAACTTACCTACTTAGTGCTATATCATGCATTGTTATTGCCTTGTTCCAAAACTTGGGTTGCTTGCGAGTACATTCAAAGTACTCATTGGCTTGCCACTGGTTATTTTATTGGCCAGGCATGAAAGAACAGGATATGATGAAGAGTACCTTGGTGACGGTCATGCGAGCTAGGACGCTTCCTAGTCAGAATTCCTGTAGGGTTAAGGCAGATGGCGTGGGTTCACGCTATCGTTGAAGATTTTCGCTGCAAGTTTATGAAGACTTGGCCATACAGGCCATCTTTGAGTAAAACGGTACTTAATGGATGTAAGACTCTTGTTATTCAATTTCTGTGTGTTCAATGAGCATTGATCTCTGGGATCACTATGCACGTACATTCGGTGATCACGACTTATGAGTCGGGGTCCCCACAGAGCTGGTATTAGAGCCATCCTTACTGTAGGAAGCCCTTAGTTAGCATGGACGTTAGTTAGGACAAAATTATTTCTCCAGACCCTTCAAAATTACTTCCAAACCTCCATATTTCTCACATCTCCTAAGTTTTCAAAAGAAGCAAAGGTTTTTGCCTCAGCAGTTCCACCCTCATTCTCTCGACGCCCCTCGTCTGCTTTTTCAAAACTTTGCAAACGGTCGATAGTACCCTTAAGGCCCTGACCACTGGATTCCTTGAAATCCTCGTGGGTAATCTGGAAGGAAGCCACCTTTTTAGACATTCTCGCAAGTTTGACGACACCACGACAAGACGATACCAACAGAAGATACCCTCTCGAAGGATGAGAATATCAAGACTCAGGAAACGGTGACACCCTCGACACTGCCCCAGGATGGTACAACCTTAGCCTACGATGATCAGGGCATAAGATATGCAAGATCATGATACGCATCGCTAGAAGAGTAACCCTGTCATTACCGTTGTTGTATTGGAAACCACCGGTGGATGAGAACCTCGACATTTGGTCCGCCTCACTATAGTGAGCAGGAAAACGGTTCTCCTCATCCCCCGCTCTTGGTGTCGATGTTATCATCGACGTGATCGACAGGCTGTACCTCTACCATGCCTTGATAATATCATTGCATAAAGGATTGCCCACTTGGAACCCTCGAAACCTCAGAAGAATAGAGGGATTCTCATGATTAAGAAGACAACAGAAGACCCTGTCAACGACAGCCACAAGGAATCACCTTCGCTCCGTCATCTTACCGGACGAGAAGTTGTCGAAGATTCTTCAGGAACAACCTGGGTCGTTTCATCGAGCAACTACAAGAGACGTGGCAACACCTGCAGAAGACCCAGAAGACTGGATGTTCTTCTATCCAAGTCACGAAGCAAAGCACGGCTATTGAGTCCGAGAACTCCTAGGGTAGGATAAGTCGTGTATTCCCCATTCGAAGTCGAGTCCGTGTGATGGTTCGGATGGAACCATGTTGTGTGTTGCTTGTTTTTACTTGTTTGTGCTTCCATATAGGTCGCACTTTTTCCCTAGGCAACAAGGACGCGACCATATCACCTACCTTATCCGAATATTGTGTTTGGACCTTTCGGCACTTGTTTGATTGCACATGCACTATAGAACCCCCTTTAGGCGTCCCCTCTATGCTACTCTTCCCTCTCACCTCTCTCGACAATCGAAGACCAGCCAGGCAAGATGCACCGAGGATCCACCCCGGCAGGCAACTATTACTGAAGACCTTGGCTACAACGTACCCAACCAGACGCACCCTGTAGAGTCACGATTCCTCCCTCAAGATTGTAAACCCCTCCCTAGACAAACCTAGACCTCACAAGCTCCGCCAGCTCAAACTTCTGAGCACCAGTCTAATACGCAGCATTGCTAGAGCACCTGTTGAGCTTCAATAACCCCTGCTTAGCACTAGGTTCATTACGGGACTAGTGATCATGGTGAACAGACACATTACATCCTTAAGCTAGCGCTTGATCTGATGATGCCATAGGGAAGATCGTTTTGAAGATACAAGATTAGTAGACTAATGGTTTGGTGTGACAATAGTAAATGTTTTGAGGAGATAGCTGAGACCCTTTGGTGGATTACGAGACTTTCATGTTGGTAGACGAACTTGGTGGATCAAATTAATAGAGTTGCATAACTTGCTTCTCCCTTGAGTCAATTGGATTTAGTAGGACGATTATGACCACAAGCTGAAATTCTCGGTGGATTAATGACTTGACTTTGGCAAGCAATATTGATAGTGGGATGCTGGTGATACGATAGTGACTGGAGTAACTAGTAGGGAATTCTTACTAGATGTAAACCTTCGATTTAAATAGGTGATTCTAATAGGTGCTCAGGATCAATCAAACTACATGGTTTGGAGTAATTTGGGTTTAGTCCGATGATCTTGATCTTGATACCATGTTTCTCGGTGGAAGACAAACCAGGGATATTGGATAGTTGTCAGAATTGATTCAAGGATCCATATGCACCTAACATCGGAGTTTACTAAGTAGTCATGATCGGAATTGCTGGTTATACTGTGATGAGACAGTTCTTTCTGGGATTTGGGGATTTAGGAAGCCTGTAGATATATGGAACGTCACCGGTATTGGATTTGTAGCAGTAATAGACCATGTAATAGGGGATGGTATTCGTGGATTGATTAACTGGATCCGTAGGAAGGAAACGAGATCTTGGATTGGTATATTACATGTTTCCTTAGCATAGAGATACAACACCTTAGGCCTTGGATGTGTTAGCTGAATACTTGGATTTGTAGCATCACAATCAAGCTTAGCAGCTTGTATGCTTCCCAAGGATTTTTACGTTGGGATATATATGAGTTAGCTATAGTACATATGAGGTTTTGGTTTAGTCCTTCTCTCAAGACCTTTGGGTTGAATAGCATGAATGATGTTGGAGTTGACTTACATGAGATGATACCTTCGATGATGTGGGATGACTTTGTTTGGAGTAATAGGCAGTACTATTGGCATCTAAGAAACTGTGCTCAAGGATAAGATGACAGAAGTTCACTCACATCCTATGATCCTTGAAACCCCTAAGCTTTACCGAGCCATAACATGGTCAGATCACGACCATAGTCTTTGGCTCTAAGTCGAAAGACTATAGCCAGTACTCCACCATGACCACCACCCACCCTTTCCACAAGGAAGGTGGACATGAAGAACTAAATTTCAATGGACCCCAAAACCCCTGGACCAATGACCATCCGGAGCAGATGCCCGCCCCTCTCACGTGTTCCACGAACAATGTGTTGTGTGATACTTGGGGAAATATGTTGTTGTCCTCACGAGTTACATACTTATCTACCAAATGAGAGGAAGGAACACCTTAGTCCTACTTGGATAAGCCCCAGAAGCACCAACTGCCCTGCCTCTCAAAGTGTAAGGTTTTACCTTACAGAAATTGGACTTCTCGAAGCACCCTCCCTGCAGCAGAAGACATTCTTGCCTAAGCAAGATGAAGAACCACTACCGTTGCGAATCTACGACAACGAAGAAGAAGAATCAAAAGAAGTTAACCACCGCTCCTCTGTCGGCTACATCAACTAGACTATATCAAGAAGCACCAACGTTCAAGCACTATGAAGCTCTTGGACAACAAGAGAATTAAAGGGCCCCTTATTCTTAAGTAGTCACCTATTAGTTCCTTACTAGGAAGGAACCGAGAAGTTGATAACCCCCTCGCTCCACTGCTTTGATGGTGTACGATGGGCAGGACGTCCCTACTCCCTTCAGATGTCTAGAACGGAGTGGACGACTGTCATGGCTTCGTTACCAGCCCTATTTGATCCAATCAAGGACGTAAGCCCCGACTCGATCATGATAAACCACCTCTCATAGGTAGATCATCCTGCTTGCCAAGCCTCAGACCTTGGGGACTAGATGGCTGTTCTATACTTCTGGATAGTCAGCTTATTTGGAACCCCTCAGAAACCTTCCCAGATGGTGGAACCCGTTTTGGCACCGAATCTCTAAGCTTAGTCTTAGGGACGAGACTCAACCAAACCTTCCCACAAATGGCTACGAAGAGACCAGTAGACCAGACACTCAAAGACTCGCCAGAAACGTGCGTCCTTGACGATGGAGACTAATGGCTGAAGATGAACGAAGAACATACCTGGGCAACTATTCAGACAGAAGTTCTCGACGAGAAGCCTACGATGACGCGCGTCAGCACCCTCAAGGATGAAGACCACCTACGACTGAAGACCTCCTGCTTTAAGGAAAATAAGGACTTCCCCATCGACGAGAAGCCTACGCCAACAAAATTCGACGTCCTTACAATTGAAGATCCACGAGCACCGGAAGATCAACTGCTCCAACAAAGTCGACGATTCCCCGTCACCAGGAAACTACCCCAAGACCTTGACCCTTGTAGACTAGAGAGAGACATCTAGACGTCACTAACCAGCATGGGTAACCCACATGACCAGCACGCAGATACACTACCTTGCCACGTATTCTGACATTGGAATACACACGCAAGCCAGACCTTTGCTCGGACCTCGTTCTCCAAACCCTTGACCTTTAGGAAAGCCTAATATATTGCAAAAAAACCGCTCAGCCTCAGACGAAGGCAACAATGCACTAGAAGCCGTATCATCAAGCACATCAAGGACCAATGGAGCAACCACACCAAAGTAGAAGCAACCTGGAACATGGAGACTACCTCACCTCTGAATTTCCGCATCTCTTCTATGCCTAGCCTAGGAATCTCGGGGACGAGATTCTTGTAAGGGGGTAGGTCTGTCACACCCTGTGTTTTGCCTCATGACTAAGTTAACATAACTCAAAAATTAGGGCCAATTAAAACTTTTGGTGTGCATGTGCTGCTTGACTTGGTTGCTGAATGCTTGTTTGTTTGCTTGTGCTCTAATTCATTAAATTCCTCCTACTCTCTATACTCACCTCCTTGATACAAAACTTTGCCCAATGATCATGCCATGTGTATAGGACATAAAACTATTTTTTATAAAATATTATCTTGGACAAAAAGCATTTATTCAGATTAGATTTTCAAAAAGCCCTGAATTGAGATTTGTACTAAATGTCCTCAAATTGGGTGGATTGTTTCGCCCCAAAGACTTTATTTGAAGCCTACTATATATAATACTTCCCAAAACCACAAAATATAAATTTTAAAGATTATTTTCATATTTTATTTAAAGGCTTTTTCTTAAGGACAGAAATGGTCTTTTATAGGGAAAAAATATTTTTATGCTTTAAAAATATTTGAGAAAATTTAGGGAAACTCAGTGGACATATATTTTCCATATATATGAGTTTCAACACATGGTCTTGTTCAAAATACTGGACAAAACCCTCCAAAACCCTTTCTGCCTATTTCAAGCTTTTGGAATATTTCTACAGGAAATATTCTCAAATAATTCCAGGAAAATTTTAGCATGACACGCCTGGTATATGTGATGATCATGCAAAGATTCATCTCAATCCTCAATGTTTTGATTCACCAAAATATCCCAAAACCCTCCCTGTCCGGAATCAAATTTGAACAACTTTACATTGTGAAGTTTCTCCTATTGATCCCAAACTTTTTGTGCATGTTTTAATCCTCAAAGAATGCCACCACACCAAGTGGTGTATCAAGGAGAATGTATTTGCATAGCTAGATCTAAGCAAATCCATTTCCGCCCATTTCTAGGGTTTATAAAGTTTGCATTAGCAACTTTCATCAAATGAGCCCAAAATTGGTGATCAACCTCATTTCTATATTCCATTTGATCCTGTTAAATATCTTGTCAAGTAGATCATTTTTGCTAGATCAAACTAGCATCAAACACCTTCTGGTTGTTTGGTAAAACTGCTATTTTGACCACTTCCACTATTCTTCTGCTCTCCAAAATTTTACCAGAGCTCTTACTAGTCCCCCTTTACCTCCAGTAACAACCCCAACACCTAGCTCCATGATTGAGGGGGTGGAATCCTCACTTGCACCCCCTGGACAGCCATTTTCTCCCCCTCCCTCAGTTTTCCCACTCTCCTGGCCATCACCCAGAGCATCCAATGCTCCATCCCATCTATTTCATCATCTCTGCAGCAAGTGGACATGAGTGGGCGCGCCAGAGCGCGTGCAGACACGCCCATGCCGGCCAAAAGCGTGCTCTGGAGCGCACTGCAGAGCACTCAAGCGCTGACCTCGCGACCCAGGTTACCTCGCACTCAAGCTCTCCCCTCGCGCCAGTCGAGGCTCCTCGACGTCCGGGACACGCAACACTCCTATCCTCCTCCTCTCTCTCCCTCCCGCTACCCTCCTTCACACGCGCGCCAGCCGCCCGAGCGCACCAGTGGGCGCGCTCGCACACCCGACGCGTCTGCACTTCCCCTCTCCCTCTCTTTCCTTCCCTGGGCGTGGACCGCATCCACGAAGCTCACAGACATGCCTCGGAGCACTCTCGTGGCCTCTGGCATGGTCTGAGTCGTGGCCGTGGGCATGGCCTACGGTGCTCCGGTGCTGCCGCTATAAGAGGCCTTCCCTAGCCCCCCTCTCGGCTCCCTTGGCTCTCCCTCACTCCCCTGAGCCTCCTAAATCATCCCGTTTCCCCTCCCGAGCCCTCCATCGTCTCCTATGGCCGAAACCTCCCCGTCGGCCCCTGCTCAAATTCGAGCATGACAGCCTCTCCCTTCCCTTATGAGCTCCACCCTGAGGCCCCATGCTCCACCACTCATCTCCCCCACACTCCATTTTCTTCTTCCCGGGCTCGTGGCACCGTGCCCATCGATGCCAACGGCCGCTTCCGCCATGGTCGACGTCGCAGTCAACCTCGACCTTCCCCGGTGCCCATGACCACCCAGATGGATGCGGAGCTCCCTCCTGAGCACCCCGATGGCCGGAGCATCGCCGGAGGTGGCCGGAGCTACCGGAGCGGCAACAGCGAGCTCTCGGCCACGCCTCCTTTGCTTCTCCCTGGCTCGGGCGGGAGGAAGGAGAGAGACCCGACAGGTGGGGCCCGCCTGTAAGTGGCTGTGGCCCGGGCGCCCGCCTGTTTAAG
Organism: Elymus sibiricus; assembly: GCA_039707655.1. Classification (NCBI taxonomy): domain Eukaryota; kingdom Viridiplantae; phylum Streptophyta; class Magnoliopsida; order Poales; family Poaceae; genus Elymus; species Elymus sibiricus. The sequence goes on along the minus strand of CM077667.1, from coordinate 238,805,901 downwards.
TGGAGACGCCCCCACCGTCTCCCCGCCTCCCTGCACAGGAGGCGTACTCTAAGGAGTACGCCTTCGACGTCGCCCGGCCCCCTGCACGGTTGAACTCTTGGGCCGGCCCATGTGCTTATCCTGCGCACTGTGCGCTGTTTAGCCCATTGGTAATGCCCTTTTCTTTCCCCTTTTTCTTTTTTTCAGATAGATTCAAAAATTCATAGAAAAATCATTTGGACTCCAAATCAATTGATTCAAGTTCCTACAGATGTCTAAAATCATGATCTATCCAAAAATATGGCTTACATATTTTTCCTACAAACTTTTCTGTACTGTTCAAATTTAAATTCAAATTTGAACTATTCATGCCCCACTTGCAAAAATCCTAGAGCCTTCATATCAACTCCAAATGGAGTGATTCAAATTCGTAGGTGGATCTAAATTCATTCCCTAAATTATGAGCATTTTTCCTTACACTTATTCTGCTATGTAAATTAATGGACCATTTCTTCATATATGACCCACTTGTTAAATCTCTAGAATATTCACCCCAACTCCAAATCTAGTGAGGTCACTTTCTAAAATCTTCTAAAGTCATGCCCTAGTTGATGAGTGCACCCACTCATTTTTATAGAAATATTTTGTGAAGACTTCAAATAGGATCATCAATTCAATCACTTCCACCATTCAAAACTCCCCTTTGACCCACATCCAACATAACCTCCTTGGTGATTTTTGTCATGACCAGAGGTGTCCAAGAAAAATAAAACTCCTATTTATAGAGCACTTTGATTTTTGTGCTTGTGGTGTTGCTTATTATGATTGTTTCCGACGATAGTTGACGAAATAGATGGAATGCTCGGAGTGGACGAGAAGCGTGTGAAGACCTCGAAGACGTTGCTAAGCCAGGCAAGCAGCCCTTTGACCATGACTATGAACCCCTTTATTTGCATGTCATACGCAAATGGGATGGGAATATGCATGATGTTGGAAACAAGAATGTTTTCAAAGACTTTTCGAAAACCCCGTCGGGTGCCACTAATGCCCAAGGGAGATGATGTTGAGTTGGGTAACCAATTGAAAAAGAAGTGGTGTACCGGATTTCGAAAACGGATTGGTGTAAGTTGCGACCGTTATTCCAACCTTACATGAACAACCACGATACCCATTATGAGATGGGGCTTTGTTGATTACTTTGATGAGTACTAGCATAGAGCCCGCATTACTAGTGGCGAAAGTGACGTGGTCACTTTCGATACGGGGTCATGCCGGTAAGGACGATCATGCGCTGTCTTCACAGGCACCGGGCACACCGTTGGTCTCTGCATGGATGTTACTTGTGATGTACATCATGTGGGCTGGGTACCAATCGAGTGGACTCTTTGTTTAGTATCGTCAGGGGAAAGACAATGTTCGGGTACTTACCTCGGGTATGGACAATACAGTGAGTCGTGGCTTGACACGGAAGTTTCCCAAGTCTTGTGGGTAAAGTGTGCAACCTCTGCAGAGTGTCAAACTATTCGAATAGCCGTGTCCGTAGTCAAGGACAGTTGGATGACCGCTCTTGTGCTACGTCCAATGTTTACTAAACTTGGTGTGTGTGTGTGATGGTGACAAAGATGGTACTTGAGTTAAGCCAGATGACTTGACATGATGATTGAACATGAGATGTTCAGACCTTGATTATATTGATATCGGTAACCTGTTTGTGCGGATACTTGAATCCTCATGATGCATGCTATTACTAGTTATCTTGATCATGTCATTGCACTCAAAATTAGCTTTCCGCAAAACTTACCTACTTAGTGCTATATCATGCATTGTTATTGCCTTGTTCCAAAACTTGGGTTGCTTGCGAGTACATTCAAAGTACTCATTGGCTTACCACTGGTTATTTTATTGGCTAGGCATGAAAGAACAGGATATGATGAAGAGTACCTTGGTGACAGTCATGCGAGCTAGGACGCTTCCCAGTCAGAATGCCTGTAGGGTTAAGGCAGATGGCATGGGTTCACGCTATCATTGAAGATTTCCGCTGCAAGTTTATGAAGACTTGGCCATAAAGGTGATCTTTGAGTAAAACGGTACGTAATGGATGTAAGACTCTTGTTATTCAGTTTTTGTGTGTTCAGTGAGCATTGATCTCTGGGATCACTATGCACGTACATTCGGTGATCACGACTTATGAGTCGGGGTCCCCACAATAATATTCATGGATAGAAACTGATCATGAACTCAAAATTCATCGGATCCCAACAAACACACCGTAAAAGTTTACATCAAATAGATCTCCAAGAGACCATTGTATTGAGAATCAAAAGAGATAGAGAGGAAGCCATCTAGCTACTGCCTACGGACCCGTAGGTCTATGGTGGACTACTCATGCATCATCGGAGAGGCACCGTGATGGTGATAGATTGGATCTCGCGGTTCTGGAACTTGCGGCGGCTGGATGCGTTTTTCGTCGACTCCCTTAGGGTCTCTATAATATTTGGGAATTTATAGGCATCAGAGGCGGTGGAGAGGGCCCCCGTGGAGGGCACAACACATCAGGGCGCGCCGGGGGCCTCTGGCGCGCCTTGGTGGGTTGTGCTCTCCACAGCCCACATTTCGGACACTTCTTTGGCCCACTGGGTGTCTTCTGGTCCAAAACAAATCTACAAAAAGTTTCATCGCGATTGGACTCCGTTTAGTATTGATATTCTGCGAAGTAAAAAACAAGCAAAAATAGCAACTGACACTTTGGCACTATATCAATAGGTTAGTCCCAAAAAATGATATAAAGTTGCTATAAAGTGATTGTAAAACATCCAAGAATGATAATATAACAGCATGGAACAAGCAAAAGTTAGATATGTTGGAGACGTATCAACATCCCCAAGCTTAATTCCTACTAATCCTCGAGTAGGTAAATGATAAAAACAGAATTTTTGATGTGGAATGATGCCTAACATGTTCATCTCATATTCTTTTCTTTGTAGCATGGACATTTGGACTTTAGATGATTCAAAGCAATAGTCTAGTTTTAACATAATGACTTCAATTCTCAAGCATGCCAACAAGCAACCATGTCATTCAAAATATCAACACTAAAGAAAGTTATCCCTAGCCCATCATGCTCAATCATTGATCCATTCATGAAACACACTCAAATATTAGCTATACCCAATGCTCAAGTATGATCATATAGCCCGCTAGTTGGTGCTTTATAAGAGAAGATGGAGACTCAAAGTAAAAATAAAAATTGCATAAAGTAAATAGATAGGCCCTTCGCAGAGGGAAATAGGGATTTGTAGAGGTGCCAGAGCTCAAAGTTTAAATTGAGAGAGAAAAATATTTTGAGCGGCATGCCTTTCCTGTCAATGAAAACGACAAAGTAGTTCACAATACTTTCCATGCTAGATATATCATAGGCGGTTCCCTAACAGAAAATAAAGTTTATTCCTTCTTCCACCATTCTTTCATATTCCATGGCTGGCTGTATCCACGGTTGCCTTCCATACCAACACTTTCCAAGGAATTTATTATTTGACAACATAAAGTATTTTTTTTATTTTTCAATTCGGGAATGGGCATCCCTATTACCGTGTCACACCCTATGGTTGTATCACTTTGCTATGCTTGGATTTATAAAATTTGGAACCAATTAAAACTTTTTGAGTGCATGTGCTTGTTTGATGCTTGCTTGCTTGGTTGTATGTGTTGGCACTCTTAGGTTCTACTCCTCTCCATATTCATTTTCCTTGATCCAAAATTCTTGCGCAATGATCATGCCATGTGAATAGTACCCAAAAATATTTTTATCAAATATTATTTTGGCCAAAAAGGATTTATTCAAATTAGGTTTTCAAAAGCCCCTGAATTGAGGTTTGTACTACAAGTCCTCAAACTGAGTGGTTCCTTTTTCCCCAAAGACTTTATTTGGAACCTACTATATATGTTACTTCCCAAAACCACCAAATATTGATTTTTAAGATTATTTTACTATTTTATTTAAAGGCTTTTTCTTAAGGCCAAAAATGGTTTTTCTTAGGGAAAAATTATTTAAATGCTTTAAAAATATTTGAGAAAATTTAGGGAAACTCAGTGGACATATATTTTCCATATATATGAGTTTCAACACATGGTCATGTTCAAAATCATGGGCAAAACCCCTCAAAACACTTTCTGCCCAAATCAAGCTTTTGAAATATTTCTATAAGAAATATTCTCAATAAATTCCAGGAGAATTCCAGCAAGACTCCCATGCTATATGTGATGATCTTGCAAAGTTTCATCTCAATCCTAATTGATTTGCTTCACAAAATATTCCTAAACCATTCCTGTCCAGAATCAAATTTGGACAACTTTGTATTGTGAAGTTTCATCCCTTGGCCCCAAACTTTGTGGGCATTTGCTAAACCCCAAATAATGATACCACACCAAGTGGTGGATTTGGGGGAAGTGAAATGCATGCTTGGATCTACAGAAATCTAATTCTACCAGATTCTAGGGTTCACCAAGTTTACATTGTGAACTTTCCTCAAACCATCTCAAACTTGGTGGTCCCCTCTAATTTTACATACATTATCACCTTGGTAAATATCAAGGCAAGTAGAGTCCATTAACTTGCCCAAACCAGCATCAAACACCTTCTGGTGGGTTGCAAAGAGCAATGATTGAGCCTCTTCCTCTATTCTCCTTGACTCCAAATTTTTACCACAACACCATACCACCCTCCCTCACCTCTGGTAAAACTCCTGGCGCTAGAGAGCATGATGACAAGGGTGAAACCCCCATTTTCCCTCTCTGGACAGCCCCTTTTTCACCTCTCTCTCTGCCCCCTCTCACTCATGACTGTTTCCAGAGCATCCAATGCCCCCTCCCACCTATTTTATTCTTTCTGCAGCCCCTGGACAAAGGTGGGCACGCCAGAGCGCGCAAATGTCCTGCCATGCCGGCCAAAAGCACGCTCTGGAGTGCGCTACAGGACGGGCAGAGGGTTGACCTCCCTCTCCTTCCCATGCCCGGCCACCTCGAGCCTCCCCGCGCGCCAGTCGAGGCCCCTCGACGTCCGCAACACGCCACGCCTCTGTCCCCCTCCTCTCTCCCCCTCCAACGGCTCTCCCCAGCGCGCGCCCAACGCCGCCCGGGTCGACCAATGCACGAGCTCGCACGCGCGCGCTCCTGACGCCTTCTCTCTCCGCCCCTCCCTTCCTTAGGATCGAAGCCAAGCCCAAGGACTCCCTGGACATATCCCACCAAGCGCCCGTGGCCTCTAGCGACGGCCACAACTTCGCCGGCGCACGGGTCCATGGTGCACCGCACCCTGCCTATTTAAGGCCTCCCCCGAGCTCTCTCTTCCCTCTGCTGACTCCCCTCCACTCCAAATCGGCCATCCCAATCCCCCACTCGAGCCCCCCGAGCACCAGTGCTCGAGATCGACCGAGGCGCCGCCGCGTCGGGGCTCCGTCGATCTCAGGATACAGGCCCGCTCCGGCTCTCCTCTCACCTTCATCGTGACCGCAGCTGGCTCCTGACCCTTTTCCCCTTCCTCCCCGTCCATTTCCAGCTAAGGAACAGCGCCGGCGACCTCCTCCCAAATCGGCTCCGCCGTGTTCTCTCGTCGCCGGCGAACCAGTGCATCTCTGGCATCCCCTCCACCTCCAGAGGAACGGCGGCTCGACGCTGAGTCCGTTCCCACCTCCAGCTCGCCTCGCCGTCGCCTGGAATGCCACCGGTGAGCTCCCCCCTCCTCTGTCGAGAGGTAGAAGACGACTGCGGGGTGGGGCCCGCGCGTCAGCCTCTCGCCCCTCCCGTGTCTCTCCCCCTCTCTCTGGCAAACAGGCCCCGCCCATCAGGTTTGAAACCTGACGCGCGCGGGGGCGCTGAGCCGCCTGGGCCGCCTACTGGCTGGCTGGATGGGCCGGCCCAGCTGCTGGCCGCCACTGGCCCAGGGCACGGGAGCCCTGTTCTTTTTCTTTTTCTGGCATTATTTGCAAAAATCCCACACAAATGAATATTGATCCAATTCCAAATATTTTTCCACCACAAATCTTGTAATATTCTGTAAGATTTTATAGTGCCACTTGTGTAATTTTGTGAAAATGTTTTATGTAGTGATTTTCTTTAAAAGCTAGTTTGATTATTTTTAGCCTCTGTTTAAATAGTTTTCAAAATCTTTTTCACAACAAAACCTTAGGCAAATATTTTTAGTATAGTTTGTAGTATTTATCAGATTAGGACAACATTTTAGAAGTGAGTTTCATGCACTGTTTTTGTGATGATTCTTATTTTTACCGTTATTTATCGCGACGATAGATTGCGAGGTTGACGAGGGAGTTGGACCCGAAGACCTTGAAGACCCCAAAGACCTTGTTGAGACAGGCAAGCAGCCCTTTGACCATGTTGAGAAACAATTTTTATGCATGTCATATAGCACTTTATTTCTTGATGTTGATCATGTTGATGAGGTGACCACTACGGTGGGATGCCTCCGATACTTTTACCGTTGATACTTGCATCATGCATGACCCTACCTCCTTATGAGGGTTGTGCAGGTGGGAGTAGATAGGATGCTTAGTAGATGCTACGCAAATGGGACGGGAATATGCATGGTGATGGAAACGAATATGATTTCAAAGACTTTTCGAAAACCTCGTCGGGTGCCACTAATGCCCGAGGGAGATGATGTTGAGTTAGGTAACCACTTGAGAAAGAAGTGGTGTACCGGAGCAAGTGAGTGTGTGTGTTTTCGAAAACGGATTAGATTTAAGATTTATCGACCATCCCAACCTTACATGCACAACCACGATACCCCTTATGGGACGGGGCTTTGTTGACTACCTTGGTGGGTACTGGCATAGAGCTCGCATTACTAGTGGCGGGAGTGATGTGGTCACTCTCGATACGGGGTCGTGCCTGGTAGGGCGACCATGCGCTGTCTTTATAGGCACCGGGCACACCGTTGTGTGCCCTCATGGATGATACGTGTGATGTATATCATGAGGGATGGCACCAACGAGTGGACTCTTTGTTTAGTATCGCTAGGGGAAAGGCATTGTTCGGGTGCTTACCTCGGGTATGTATTATACCGCGAGTCGTGGATGACACGGAAGTTCCCCGAGTCTTGTGGGTAAAGTGTGCAACCTCTGCAGAGTGTAAATCGATTCGAATAGCCGTGTCCACGGTCAAGGACAGTTGGGTGGTGCTGCTTAAACTATGTCCTGGGTTTTCATAAACTCGGTGTGAGTATGTGGTTAACAAAGATGGTATACTCGAGACAAGTCGGATGACTTGACACGATGATTGAACATGAGATGTTCAGACATTGATTATATCGATATCGGTAACCTGTTTGTGTGGATACTTGTATCCCCATGATGCATGCTATTACTAGTTATCTTGATCATGTCATTGCACTCAGAAATTTGCTTTCCGCAAAACTTACCTACTTAGTGTTATATCATGCATTGTTATTACCTTGTTCCAAAACTTGGGTTGCTTGCAAGTACATTCAAAGTACTCATTGGCTTGCCACTGGTTATTTAATTGGCCAAGCATGGAAGAGCAAGAATATGACGAAGAGTTCGTTGGTGATGAACATGTGAACTAGGACGCTCCCCAGTCAGAATGCCTGTAGGTTTAAGGCAGATGGCATGGTTTCACGCTTCCGATCAAGATTTCCGCTGCTTGTTATGTCTAAGTGTTTGGCCCTTGCGGCCCTATCTATGTAAGACTTGGCCTTCATGGTCTTTATTTGTGTAAGACGCTAAATGTGGATGTGAGACTCTTGTTATTCAGCTTTTGTGTGTTCAGTGAGCATTGATCTCTAGGATCACTGTACACGTGCATTCGGTGATCACGACTTATGATTCGGGGTCCCCACATACCGCCGCACTCTCATGCGATGACAAGTGAATAAACACTCATCTTGAGAATAACACATCTAGCATGGAAAAATATTGGACACCCCCTACCATTTCATGAGCGGTACGAGCACACAAAAAGGAAATTTATTTGGAAAATTTAGAGATGGCACATACAAATTTTCTTAGAACGGCATGGAAATACTGCATATAGGTAGGTATGGTGGGCTCATAAGGCAAAACTGGGTTTAACGATTTTGGATGCACAAGTAGTATTTCTACTTAGTACAAATGGAGGCTAGCAAATAGATTGAGAAGCAACCAACCAAGAAACGAAAATTCACATAAGCGAGCATTGATCATAACTAGCACCCAATAATGCACCATAAGTAGGATGTAATTTCATTGCATAACTATTGACTTTCGCGCATGCATAGGGAATCACAAACCTTAACACCAATATTCTTACTAAAGCATAATTACTCACTAACATGACTCACATATTACTATCATCATGTTTCAAAACTATTACAAGGAATTAAGTTTAATTTGTCCAATGATCTTCATGAATTGTTTTATTATATCCTCCTTGGATATCTATCACTTTGGTACTAGTTTCATATATTGCCATTGCTTTTGACAAGCTCAAATAAATTTAAGTGAAGCCCATGAGCATAAAGATTTCATCTCTCAAAATAGTATAAGTGAAGCATGAGAGGATTTCTTCAAAATTTACTAACTCTGAAATTGATCTAAGTGAAGCATGAGAGTATTTCTACAAAAAATTCCAAGCACACCGTGCTCAAAAAGAAATAAGTGAAGCACTAGAGCAATTCTAAAGCTCAAAAAGTTAAAGTGAAGCATATAGAGCAATTCTAACAAATCATAGTATAATTTTGGATCTCTCAAATAGGTGTGCCCAGCAAGGATACAAGTGATAAACTAACAAGGAAAGCAAGCAAAGACTCAAATGATACAAGACGCTTCAAGAAAAACTCATGATATGTGACGAATAAAAATATAGCTCCAAGTAAAATACCAATGGTCGTTAGAAGAAAGAGGGCAAACCCATTCATATTTTATTATTGCATTATACATACTGTATTTTAGCTGTACCATGGCTCATACCCTTCAATATAACCCATAGATTCATCAAAACAAGCACACAATGCAACGAAAACAGAATCTGTCTTAAATAGAACAGTCTGTAGTAATCTGTACTCTAACCATACTTCTGTAACTCCAAAAATTCTGAAAAATTAGTACAGCGTAAAGAATTTGTATATCAACACTGTGTTAAAATATCAGCTCAATATCATGTTCTAGTAAAAAAATGAAAATTCGAACACTGGACGCAAAGTTTCTATTTCAGATTCAGCATTGTTTCTACTCCTCTTATGAATCATCCTAAAGGCTCTACTTGGCACAAACACTAAATAAAACATAAAAAACACAATCATAACAGAGGCATAATTGTGTCAACACTCAAAAACAAAAATAAAAAAGCAAAAATAAATTTATTCATTGGGTTGCCTCCCAACAAGCGCTATCGTTTTACGCCCCTAGCTAGGCATAACACATAGATTCAAGTATTGTCATCTTTGGTTTTCAAATCCTCAATCACACAAGTAGATTTTTTCAATGATTTAGCATGCATACTCTCAATGACAACACTTCTAGGAAAAAGACCAAAAAAAATATTTTTGTAGATAGGGTCTCTTACTATTTCAACAAAGTCAGGATGAATACTAATCATTTTAAGATCTCCCTTGTGGCCACTAGGTGTAGAAAATTTGTTCTTAGTGATTTGCGTGGTTTTGCAAATTTTTATGGGAGTTTTTCCAATAGATTTGACAGAAGAAAAAGCCGAACCCAAATTACTAAAAATTTCTTCCAACTTATCAATCCGGTAAGGACTCTCTTCTATCCTTTTGTTAACTACGGTTTCTTTTTCCTTTAACAATTTAAAAGCATCTCCCGCTTTAGACCCAATTTTATTAGCAAGATTATGCATTTGCTTATCCAAATTTTCAAGTTGTTCCTTGGTAATCATCTCTTTTCAATAGCATCTAGTCTCTCCATAACATGTTCGAGAGTTAAAGTTGTTTCATTGATTGTAAGAGGTGGTGATCCCACTAAACTTCTCATAGCATTAAAAGCATCCAAAGAGGGACACATCAAGAAATTCCCACCGGTAATCGTATCAAGGACGAATCTATACCAAGTGGTGATGCCCACATAAAAACTGCGAAGAAGAACAACGGTAGATTGCTTATGGATAGATCTATTATGAGCATTGCCAATCCTATACCAAGCATCTTTTAGGTTCTCCCCTCTCCTTTGCTTAAAATTAAGAACTTCATTCTCGGGGGTACACGCAATAGAGGAAGAACTAGCCATAATGGCAAGGCGGCAAACAAGAGATCTGATGAGAAAAGGGCAAACGAAAAAGAGGGCGAATAAAACGGCAAATTGGTGAAGTGGTGGAGAGGAAAACGAGAGGCAAATGGCAAATAATGTAATTGCAAGGATATGAGATTTTTGATTAGGAACCTGGTAGATGATGATGGTGTCTCCTCGGCGCCTGAGATTGGCACGTAGAAGAGACCTTTTCCTCCCCAGCAACGCCGCTAGAAATTACTATGACGTGGCTTGAGACTGCGTCGGTATTTCCCCAAAGAGGAAGGGACGATGCAGCACAGCGATGGTAAGTATTTCCTTTAGTTATGAAACAAAGGTATCGAACCAGTAGGAGGATCACCACCACCTAATAAACAACACCTGCACACAAATAACAAATACTTGCAACCCGATGCGAAAGAGAGGTTGTCAATCTCTCTACGGTAAAAAGATAGATTAGGATATGATAGATTGGAGAAATAGATCTCTCAAGAACACAAAATAAAAAGGGCAAATAAAAAGTGCAGCAATATATTTTTGGGTTTTTGGAATTGTAGATCTGAAAACAAAGAGGCTAAAGGATAGATCGGAAAGCAATATGTTGGAAAAGTAGACCTGGGGGCCGTAGGTTTCACTAGTGGCTTCTCTCATGAGTATAGCACACGAAGGGTGAACAAATTACTATTGGGCAATTGATAGAAGATCAAATAATCAGGAAGATATCCAAGGCAATGATCATTATATAGGCATCACGTCCAAGATAAGTAGACCGACTCCTGCCTGCATCTACCACTATTACTCCACACATCGACCGCTATCCAGCATGCATCTAGTGTATTAAGTTCATGGAAAAATGGAGTAATGCAATAAGAACGATGACATGATGTAGACAAGATCTATTCATGTAGGAATAGACCCCATCTTGTTATCCTTAATGGCAACGATACATGTGTGCCTTGCTTCCCCTTCTGTCACTGGGAAAGGACACCGCAAGATCGAACCCATCACAAAGCACCTCTTCCCATGGAAAGAAAAATCGATCTAGTTGGCCTAACTATACCAAAGATTCGAAGAAGAAATACGAGGCTATAAGTAATCATGCATATAAGAGATCAAAGAAGATTCAAATAATATTCATGGATAGAAACTGATCATGAACTCAAAATTCATCGGATCCCAACAAACACACCGCAAAAGTTTACATCAAATAGATCTCCAAGAGACCATTGTATTGATAATCAAAAGAGAGAGAGAGAGAGAGAGAGAGGAAGCCACCTAGCTACTGGCTACGGACCCGTAGGTCTATGGTGGACTACTCACAGATCATCGGAGAGGCACCAATGAGGATGATGAACCCCTCTGTGATGGTGTTAGATTGGATCTCGCGGTTCTGGAACTTGAGGCGGCTGGATGTGTTTTTCGTTGACTCCCTTAGGGTTTTTGGAATATTTGGGAATTTATAGGCATCAGAGGCGGTGGAGAGGGGCCCCGTGGAGGGCACAACCCATCAGGGCGCGTCGGGGGCCTCTGGCGCGCCCTGGTGGGTTGTGCTCTCCACAGACCACCTTTCTGGCACTTCTTTGGCCCACTGGGTGTCTTCTGGTCCAAAAAATCTCCAAAAAGGTTCGTCGCGATTGGACTCTGTTTGGTATTGATATTCTGCAAAGCAAAAAACAAGCAAAAACAGCAACTGGCACTTTGGCACTATGTCAATAGGTTAGTCCCAAAAAATGATATAAAGTTGCTATAAAGTGATTGTAAAACATCCAAGAATGATAATATAACAGCATGGAACAAGCAAAAATTATAGATACGTTGGAGATGTATCAACCGACACATGGGTAGAAGCCAATCTTGATGGCTTTGGCCTTTGTCTTTGGATGAAGATTTTCTATACTATATCAGTCCATGGAGCTCGGGCTGCGTTCTTTTCGGCATATTCACTTGTGACAAAGATATAATAGAACCATTCCTCTGCCCAATATCTTTGGATTCATTGAATTTGGTTCTTGCGCTGAGTGTAGTTGTCCTTAGGATCAGACTTATACTTTTCATATAATTCAGGCGGAAGCTCTTGAGCTGTGTTCAGACGTCTTTGTCTTCGACCCTTCTTAGGAGCTTGATCCTTGACCATTGTCTTGGCTGAGGAAATGACTTCACGGGCTTACGCAAACGTCAACTTGCTTCAGGTGAGTCCAGATGTATCTGGAAGTAGTTTGCAATGAATTCAGACTATGAGATCCAAGAGATTCTGTCGCGGACATGTACCTATGAGAGAATTAGAGATGCAAGGGGAATAGGAGAGGGCATATGCATTCTCAGAAGGTTTTGAAGATAAAACATGGTCTGAACATAATGACCTCATATCACGAAGATACTCACTTTTGCACAAGATAAGGTGGTTTCAAACTTGTGCATATCCGAAAAATTGCACAAGTGAGGAATCAACACATATTTTCAACACAAGTGAAAGCACTTAGCAAAATGAGATTGATGCTTGAGTGCTGTTGAAAAGAAGATGGAAAATAGCATTCAGAAATTTTACGGATCTATCAAACGAAAAAATGTGTTTTTACTTACCGCAGTGATGAACACTGAAGAACATCTCGACGAGGCGAAGAAGCCGAGCGGTTCAATCTGCCACACCCTAACTCGGTGGTGGCAGACAGCTACGGCGGCGGCGGTGCGAAGATAAACCGCGGACAGCGTGAGTACGAAGATGAAGGGCTCGCGGCAGTTAAGCGCTTCTCCTTTGGCGATGATGGAATCCTGCTATGGCACTAGAGTTTTGAATCTCAAGAGCGAGAGCAAGAGAGGTAAGGACCCTAATAAATGAGCAGGGGGTCGGGTATTTATAGATGGGTAAGAATTGGAACGGTCCGACATTTGAGGACGGATATGCCCCTGACACTTCGGCATAGTGGGACGCGTGGCGTGCGTGCACCACGTCTGACACCCACTACATCCAAACTATAGCGATGAGTGAGGGAAATACTCCGGAAATGTCGGTAAAAAGATAAGATTGAAATTTTTTACCGTTTGGTTGAGTTTGTGTTCGACAGTCAAGGATACCCTGAAGGCATTCAACACATGTCAAGTAGAATGCATATGACTCGAGTGAACAGATTTTAGACGAGATAAGCATAGATGAGGTTATCGGGTCTGATCACATTTGCCTCGATAAAATTTGAAGACATAGCTATAGACTAAATGTTGTATAGGACAAAAACTCCAGAATAGTTTATATGATATATTCAAAGGACAAGTGTTTCAAGATCGAAGACAAAAGTTCAACTTGAAGACAAACTCAGTTTCCTGAAGACATGGATAGCGTTGTGAAAATAAAACAATGTCTTCAAGAGACGGTGGTGGCGTTACCCATCGTATAAGAATGTTTGACTCAGACACGGCGCACAATTATCGTGGCGCTCTGAAATCATATTCTTCATTAATATATTCACACTTAGGGTGTATATCTTCATGAGTTGAAGACATACGTTACTTCGTGTGTTGTGCATCAAAGTCATCAAAATGCATAAGCGTTAGGATGTGTGTCCATTTGGAGGACATTTGAGGATTCTAAGATATTTAGCTCACACCACAACATGTAAAACCTCTTCTCATCCAATGGCTTCGTGAAGATATTTGCCAGCTGCTCTTCTGTCTTCAGATGCTTGATGATGATGTCTCCCTTCAATACATGATCAAGAAGGAAATGATGTCATATCTGAATATGCTTTGTCTTCGAGTGCTGGACTGGGTTGTGGGCGATCTTAATAGCACTCTCGTTGTCGCAGTAGAGAGGTACTTTCTTCATGTTGATGCCGTAGTCCTTGAGGGTTTGCTTCATCCAGAGAAGCTGTGTGCAACAGGCACCAGCAGCAATGTAGTCGTCTTCGGCAGTGGAGTGTGATACACAGTTCTGCTTCTTTGAAGACCAACATACAAGAGATCGTCCCAGAAGTGACAAGTGCCTGAAGTGAACTTGCGATCCACTCTATCTCTAGCAAAATACGAACTTGAATAACCGATGAGATCAAACTTCGAGCCCTTTGGATACCATAATCCTAGCGTTGGTGTGTGAGCCAAGTATCGAAGAATTCGCTTCACCGCAAGGTGATGTGATTCCTTTGGTGCCGCTTGGAATCGGGCACACATGCAAATGCTAAGCATTATATCTGGCCTAGATGCACATAGGTACAATAAAGAGCCAGTGATGGAGCGATATACCTTCTGATCGAAATCTTTACCATTTTTGTCAGTTCAGAGGTGGTTGTTTGTTGGCATTGGCGTCTTGTAGCCTTTGCATTTTTGCATGCCAAACTTTTTGAGGCAGACCTTCAGGTACTTCTCCTGAGATATGAAGGTGCCATTGGGTTGTTGTCGAATTTGAAGCCCTAGGAAGAACTTCAGCTCTCCCATCATCGACATCTGATATTGCTCTTGCATCATGAAGCTAAACTCGTCACTGTGATGATTGTCAGTGCAACCAAAGATAATGTCGTCCATATAGATTTGACTTACAAGTAGTTCATCATGATAAGATTTGGTAAAGAGTGTGGGATTGAGTGAACCAGGTTTGAAGCCTTTCTTCATGAGGAACTCCTTGAGTGTGTCATACCAGGCTCTTGGTGCTTTCTTGAGGCCATATAGTGCATTGTTGGGCTTGTAGACTTTGTCAGGATGATTTGGGTCTTCGAACCCTGGAGGTTGAGCAACATATAAGGAATGCACTTTTGACATCCATTTGATATAGGCATTTCTCATGATGGTTAGTATAAGCTAGTAATATGTGTATGGCTTCGAGCCTAGCAACTAGTGCAAACGTTTCCACGAAGTCAATACCCTCAACCTGTGTGTAGCCTTGAGCTACAAGACGAGCTTTGTTCCTGATGACTTGGCCAGATTCGTCTTGCTTGTTGCGGTAGATCCACTTGGTGCCTATGATGTTGTGCTCGCATGGATCTGGGCGCTTGATGAGTTCCCACATGTTGTTGAGCACAAATTGATGAAGGTCTTCTTGCATAGCTTGAATCCATTCCAGTTCCAAGAAGGATTCAACAACTTTTGTGGGTTCTGAGATAGACATAAAAGCAAAGTGCCCATAAAAGTTCGCCAATTGAGTAGCTCTTGAGCGAGTGAGAGGACCTGGTGCATTGATGTTGTCGAGCATCTTCTCAATTTGAACTTCACTAGGGACTCGTGGATGGGCAGGTCGAAGACTTTGTTGTTGCTGCTGAGCTATATCTTCGTCATCAGCAGCATTATCTTCAGGTGCACCATTGTCTTCGCGATGGGTGGATGGCGGAATGATGACTTCTTCAACTTCAGGTTCCTTAAGCATGATTTCACCAGTGCCCATCAGCATAATAGCTTCTTCAAGTGGAAATCCATCTAGCATAGTAGGCAGGTGCTCTCTTTGCGAGCCATTAGTTTCATCGAATCGCACATCTACAGTTTCAACCACTTTGTTGTGATAAGTGTTGAAGACCTTGTAGGTGTGCTAATCCTTTCCATAACCAAGCATGAAACCCTCATGTGCTTTCGGTGCAAATTTTGAAGTGTGATGTGGATCCCTTGTCCAGCACCTTGCACTGAAGACTTTGAAATAACTTACATTGGGTTTCTTACCAGTGATTAACTCATATGATGTTTTCTTGAAGAACTTGTGAAGATATACCCGGTTGATGATGTGGCATGCGGTGTCAATGGCTTTAGGCCAGAGTCTTCCTGGTATCTTGTATCCATCAAGCATGGTGTGTGCCATCTCAATGAGCGTCTTGTTATTGCGTTCCACGACACCATTTTGCTGAGGTGTGTATGGAGCAGAGAACTCATGAGTGGCACGAAGAGTATCGAGATAGGTGTCGAGTCCACTGTTCTTCAACTCGGTGCCATTGTCACTCCTGATGTGCTTGAACTGGACATCGTAGTTGGTCATGCACCTATTTACGAAGTGCCTGAAGACATCCTGCACCTCAATCTTGTATAGTAAGATGTGCACCCAGGTATATCGAGAGTAATCATCAACAATAACGAAGCCATATAGATTTGCATTGGTAGAGAAAGTGGAATAATGAGTAGGGCCGAATAAGTCCATGTGTAGCAGCTCGAAAGGACGTGAGGTCGTAATGATTGTCTTCGAGGGATGTTTTGCCATCGTCATCTTCCCGGCTTCACATGCACCGCACATGTGATATTTTTTGAACTTGACTCCCTCGACGCCAATGATAAGCTTCTTCTTTGCGAGAGTGTGCAAGTTCCTCATGCCAGCATGTCCTAGCCGTCGATGTCATAGCCAACATTCCGAAGCTTTTGCTAGAAGACAAGTGGTGACCTATGGTCCTACAGAAAAGTTTACCATGTATAGATCACCTCTTCGAAAACCTTCGAAGACTTAGGTTTTGTCAGAAACCATTAGTACAACACATCAAAATTTGCCAAATATGACAAGCATGTCTAGATCGCAAAGCATTGAGACAGACATTAAGTTGTAACCAAGGGATTCGACAAGCATCACTTTGTCCATGTGTCGATCCCTTGTGATAACAACTCTACCTACTCCCAGTACTTTGCTGCTAATTTTTTCGGCAAAGACGATGTGACCTTTGGTAGGAGGACGAAGAGTTGAATCCATCAATAGGCTTCGGTCACCAGTCATGTGACTGGTGCATCCACTATCTAGAATCCATTCAGTTGGATTGGATTTATCTTCCTACATTGAGAATTAGTCTTGTTCACCAAGGCATGCAGCTGTAACATGCATCGATGAAGATATTGCAGTATATAGTTGACAGTAAAACTGGGCGATATAAATGGTAAAACCATTTGCATTAGATATCTTGTGTCCAGACAAGAATGTTTTCGGGCCTCCAGAGATAGTGTTCAAGATATCTCATGTTCATTCTGGAGACCCGATGCTGCATGAAGATATTAGTTCTTCTTAACCACCCACATCTGTAGGGTTGGTTGAAAAGCAATGACCTTAGTGCAGCATCAGAGAATTTAGGGAATGAAGCCCTAACAGTATGCTTCACGGGAGGGTTAGAGTACTCAAAAGAATAGGTAGAGAAATTCTTAGTCTTATGAACATAACGATTCATGCCATAGTGCTCATACTCATGAGTCTTTTCAGCCCTCAATGCGAAACATAGTTGTTAGCATGATCATATGAAGACCTTTCTCTTCTCGAATACTTTGATCTGGGGTATGTCTTCTTCCTAAAAGATGACATCATGACATTTACAGGAAGCTTCTCAGGAAGGCATTTGGGAATCCAGATCCTCTTCATAGGAGAACCATTCCTGTAGTTAGTTTCAATGAATCTAGCAAACACTTCACCATTCTTAGATTTGAATACTTTATAATTGGAGTCAAATGACTCATCAATGATGATAGGGTTAGCACAGTTAAAACCAGATAATGTGGATGGATCAACTAAAGGACCTTTTGCAGCAACCCATGTGGTTTTGGGATACTGCTCAGGTTTCCAGTAGGATCCATCAACATTGATGTTTCTTTCGAAACCCACACCCTCTTTCCTAGGGTTTTTGTAACATCCCAAAATTCTAAATTTTGGAATGTTATATTAAATAAGTGATTATGATTGATTGTTTGATTGTTGTGTGATTGATTGTGTGATTGATCTAATGACTGTCCCAAACTTTTACTTTGAATTTTGACCTCAAGGAATTCAAATTCATTTCATCACAAAACCCTAGAGTGAAGATGATATGACTTCTTCCATTAAAAAGATATGAAAAGGGATATGAACAAGATTTGAATTCCATTTGAAATATTTTCAAACCATAAACTTTATGAAACTCAATGAGTTTCATGAGAGAAGATAAAATGACTTCTTCAAATTCTAAGAAAGAGAGTTGGAAGTTTCAAAGAATCATTTTGATAGTCATTTTTGAAACCCACTTTCATTCTGAAGTAATTTGAATTTCCAAATTTCAAATTCTTTGAAAGTTATTCAAAATGAGAGGAGTAAGATAACAATTCAACATCAGAGGCATTTATAATATATTTGATAAAGGGGAAAATCAGAAAAGATTTGGAAAAGTTTTGGAATTCAAATTTATAGCCAATTTTGGAGTGGTTTTCAAATTATTTTCTCCAAAATTAAAATATATGGAAAATAGGGTAAAATTATTCCCTTCAATAAAAAATTGGAGAAATATGAACTTTAAATCATTTTGGAATTTAAAAAATATTTTTATTGGATTTTATTCAAACAACAGCACTATTTGAATTTTGAGTTTTTCTGTGGACTTTATTTGCATTTGAAAATATGTTCATAATTTAGGAAATCTTTTTATGAAAATGTTGATATATAATATGCTTATATAAAATCTATTTGTTTTTTTTGTATATTTTTTTCCTTGTTGTTTGTAAAAAAAACAAAAAAACAGCCCACGTGAGGTTGGGCCAACCACGTGAGGAGGTCGTCCTCAAACTCACGATAGGAAGCTCCAGATCACCATGGCTCCGCGATTCCCATGCCTGGGGCCCTCTTTCCTTCCTCCCCTCCCCCCAGGAATCTTCCCCACCGCTCCACACCTTCCTTCTCCGCCTCCCCGTGCCTTTATGGCCATCAAGGCCGAGATTCTCGCTCACCGGAAATCTGGTAATGGCCGGATTTTTCTTGGCTTCCCGCCGTGCCCTAGGCCCTCCCCAGCCCTATGTAAAGCTTGCCTGAGGTCCCTCAATTTCCCCTTGACCGATTTTTCCCCTCGGGAGCCCAAACCACCCTCCCCATCCAGAGCAATAGCTCCCCGGAGTTCGTCAACTCCGGCGGCCATTCCAAACCGACCGAGGCTCGGACCGGCCCTGATACACCCTCCCCCAAGGTTGTTGAGAGCTCCTCTTACACGTCCCTGACTCTCCCTTCGCGGGGGACCACACCATTGTCGGATCCGAGCTCATCTACATCATCTTACCCAACCCCGGCGAGTAACTCCGGTGAGCTCCAGAAATCCCGTAATTCAATTTTCAGAAGAAAAAAAACAATCTTAGAAAATTCATATTTATTAGTATACTCATCCAAATTGAGTGATTCCAATCGCTATGGTTTGAAAAAAATGTGTAGTTTCTGCTAGAACCAAAAGTTTTCATGTTTGAACATTTAAAAATCGAAGTTGGACAGATTTGCTTTAAAATATAGATTGTTAATATATTTTAAAATAAAATAGGTTCTAATTTGTTTCTTTTTGCAATTTGTCACTAGATCTTTTGCCTATATAGTAAGATTTCACCAGCTATTTTTGGAATAATTTAAAGTTGAGTTAAACAAAAAACAGTATTGTTTTGACTATAGATTTGTTTAATTCTTAAACTATTTGTTTTTAATTATTTTTAAGTATTTATTTTTGTCACTTGTGAAAAATTATAATATGTTTCTGTTAGACATCAGTATACAATTTTATTAATTAATTAAAATTATTTTACTACTGTTTTGTATTAAAACTTGTATAGTTCGTAACTAGAGTTTTATAATAGCAATTAAATTGATTCCTTTTGCTAATAAAATTTTGAGTAAAATTCCTTCTGTTAAGGTTAATAAAACTCTATTTTCTGTTAATAATGATATACTACAGAAAACTATTTCTATTTTGTTTTACAACTATCAAAGTTTTTCAAAGTGTTTTCTAGAGATTCCTATGAATTGATCTTTGTGTTTATTTTGGATTTCACTTTTGGTTTTCTTCATGTAATGCATTTTAATTACTTGTTGATGCCCATGTATGAGTGTTTGCTTATGTATGCAATTGTTTGCTTCATTAGACTATCCGAAGTGTGAAGCTTGCTACTACGAATCACTAGAGTTTCAAGGACAACACCAAGGCAAGTCGCGGTTGATCATATTGTCGATATACCCATGTTTTCACTGCATAAGATCCAATATTTTCACCTTGCATTCAAGTAGGTAAACTAGAAATCTTGGTTCTTGAGTAGTATCATGAGGTAGGATCCCATACCCTTGTTACTGAGCCCCGGGAATCGATGGATAGTTGTTGTTGCTACGCTTTAGTAGACGGGGATTGGTATGAGTGATTCATGAAAGTTGTGAGAGTGAAGATGATCTACATCATCCTCAATACTTCAAGACTTCAACAATTTCAATACACCTCTGGGTGGAATAATTGCAAGGATAGGGAATCCTAGGGATGGACCAGCGATAACCCAGGGGATCATGGAGATGGACCAATGATCACCCAGTTCTACAACCTTGTCACGGGATCCTGCAGATGGACCAGTGATCACCTAGTTCTACAACCTTGCCGGGGGATCCTGCAGATGGACCAGTGATCACCCAGTTCTATGATTGTGCCAGTGGATCCAGGAGATGGACCAATGATCGCCCAGATTTTAAAGGCCACCCAGGCTCAAAGAGTTTGATGGATCTTTCAAGACCAGAAGCTTTCATGTGCAGCCGCAAGCTACTATGGGCTCTAGCATAGTTGAGTACTTCAGAAAGTCTGTGTCTCGGTCATCCTGTTCTCAAACACCAGGCAGTGCGAGGACTTCAAAGGAGGAGATCGAGTCTTGCGGGAAAAGTGCGCAAAACCTCTCCGGAGTGTTAAACTAATCGATTAGCCGTGTCCCCATTTACGGACAAATTGAGCGACTGGAATTGGATTATCTAGACATTCTCAACATTGTTACCGATTAAATGAATTTGGGATTTTAATTATTTGGGATTGAGAATTGGTTGGCGAAACCATCTCATAAATAACATCCATGTAGTATTAAAATGCAAAGGAAAACTTTGAGTTAGGACAAAACTAGCTTTTATGCAAAAACTCATAAACAGGGCCACAAAGACATATTGCATATATAATATTTTTATCATCTGCTTTCTTATTGTGATCTTGTCGGTACATTCAATGTACTGACCTACACGGCTGCAACGTATCATGTTGCAGGAATTTCACACCCATAAATTTTTTGTTCGCTATGATATAAGGTATACACTGGATCTATGGTATTTATTTTACATGTGATATTATGGTATTTCATTAAAGTATTGCGTGTGCCAGCATACTGATCCAGGGATGGCACAAAAAGCACAGAGAGTTGACCATATTGGGTCGGGTCGCTACAGGTTTTGTTCAGGATTGTCTTCTTCAGGACATCACGAAGGATCTGATGTCCCTTCAGACTTTTGTACATGCCTGTTTCAAGCAATGTCTTCAACCTGTCATTGTCATCAATAATAGCAGTGGTTTCCTCAGATGAGGGGTTAGATACCATAGATACAGTTTAAGATAATACATTTTCAGAAGCATTTGAATCATTAGCTTCATGAGCAAGGCATTTTAAGCATGGAGCATTAAATTCGTCCTGAGCGGTACTGATCTGTTCTACTAGGAGTGAGTCGTTTTCCTTCCAAAGGTCCTCATGAGCTTCTCTCAACTTCTCTAGATCAAGTTTTCTTTGAAGATGTTCATATGAAAGCTTCTCATGATCAGTTGTGAGAATATCATGATGACTTTGGAGATCCTAAAACCTTGAACGAAGGCTTTGCATGTCTTCAGCCATAGTTTCATTCAGACTCATCTCGTCATGTAACAGGTCATCGCTTTTCTCTAAGGATTTTATCATTTTCTCCATAGCATTTTGTTGTTTAGTGGCAATTTTGACAAGCTTAGAGTAGATAGGTTTCAAGTCATCATCAGATTCAACTTCGCTATTAGAGTCATGACATGAAGATTTTGAAGATACCTTGGAGCCTTTTGCCATGAAGCAGTAGGCTGGAGCATAGTCATTGTCACTTGCTTTAGTGTTGATGAGGGGGCCATTATCTTAGGGGTCGAAGACGGACGTGGCGATGAATGCAGAAGTCATAGCCAGACCGCCAATTTCAGAATCAGACTCCACCTCAGATTCTTCTTCAGCCTTCGACTCAGATTCGGCTTCTGAGTCCATTTCCTTCCCAATGCAAGCAATCTCTGCCAGATGAACTCTTCTTGTGTGATGAAGACTTGACATGCTTATTCTTCTTCTTCGTCTTCTTCTTCTTCTTCTTCTTGTCGTCAGAATCATAGTCCTTGCTCTTCGCCTTGGATTCCTTCTTCCATCGAGGACAATCAGCGATGAAGTGGCCTACTCTCTTGCACTTGTGACATGTTTGCTTGTTGTTGTCACGCGAAGACATTTCTCCAGGCCTTTTGGAGTCCCGCCTTGAAGATTTTCCAAAGCGTTTGGACTTGGCAAACATCTGAAACTTCCTCACAAGCAGAGCGACTTCTTTGCCAATGTCTTCAGCACCATCAGAACTGCATTTAGATTTGTCTTCAGATGAAGATACTGCTTTTTCCTTCAGGGCACGAGAGCAACCATAATTGGAACCGTAGATTTCCCTCTTCTCAGCTTGCTGGAACTCATTGGTGTTCGGCCTCTCAAGAATATTAGCTGGATCCAATTCCTTGAAGTCAAGGCATTCTTGGATCATAAGAGCGAGAGTGTCAAAGGAACTGTCAAGAGATCTCAAGAGCTTCTTCACAATTTCATGTGTGGTGATATCAGTGGCGCCGAGAGCGTTTAACTCATTTGAGATGTCTGTGAGTCGATCAAATGTGAGCTGGACATTTTTGTTGTCAAGCCTCTTGAAGCGGTTCAACAGGTTGTGAAGTACATCAACACGCAAGTCTCGCTAAGATGAGACACCTTCATTGACCTTGGAAAGCCATTCCCAGATTTTCTTTGTTGTGTCCAATGCACTAACACGGCCATACTGTCCTTTGGTCAGATGACCACAGATAAAGTTCTTGGCGGTTGAGTCCAGTTGAGCAAATATCTTCACATCAGCAGTAGTGACACATTCACCGACCTTGGGAATGCCAGCCCTGACGACATACCAGAGGTCGTTGTCAATGGCTTTGATATGCATCCGCATCTTGTTCTTCCCGTAGTGGTAGTCTCTGCCATCAAAGCAAGGCACGCAGTGGGGACCTTGATTATCCCTGAAGTCGACATAGCTAAACTCCCGGTGGTTAAACCGAAACACAGAACAAGGGAGTACATTGCTCTGATACCAATTGAAAGTGCTAGTTATCGACTAGGGGGGTGAATAGGCAATTTTTATGAAAAGCTTTGAAACAGTAAATGTCTTTGAAGTGAGTGGAAACGATTCAGGATCAGATAGGGATACGAGTCAAGGATCTAGGCATGGCATGCAAACAGATGAAAACATTCAGACATGTATGGCATGGTCATCATACAAACATGAGTATATCGAAGATAAACTAGAGTAGTACGAAGACAAATGCAAATAAGATGAATGTCTTTGATGAATGTCTTCACACACAAATAGTCAAGCAATGGTTTCACAATGCAAAGTAGTATGTAAATGAGTGAAAGGATAGAACCAGTTTTGATGAAGACTCGGGATTTTTTGGACCAGTTCCAGTTGCTGTGACAACTGTACGTCTGGTTGGGGAGGCTGAGATTTAACTCAGAAGACCTCATCTTCACCTTGTTCCCCTTGAGCCAAGGTCACTTAGACCTCGCCCAATCACTCAGGTAAGTCTTCAGGGTAGACTTCCGAAACCCGTACAAACTCGATCACCCGGCAATCCACAATGACTCTTGATGCTCTAGACCATGATGCCTAACCGTCTGGACGATAACAGTCTTCAAGTGTGACAAGTTTTCGGTAAACTCAGAACAGAATGACTTCGGTGATGCTCAAACACTCTGGCTCTAGGTGTTTGGGTTTATCCTCGCGGGATAGCTCTCTCTCTCAATGTCTTTGAGGTGGGTTTCTCCAAAATGACAGTAGCCGTATCTAATTCTGAGCAGCCACCAACTTATGGTGGAGGGGGTGTGTCGTGGTTTAGTCACGGCAGATGTCCTCGTGCAAGGACTTAGGTGTGAGGCCATCGCCGCTAGGTGGCTATTCAAGGGGTTGAACGGAAAAGAGAGTCGGGTTTACCCAGGTTCGGCCCCTCCGATGGAGGTAATGGTCTACGTCCTGCTTTGTGTGTATTGGTGGATAGATCTCGATTACAAGGGTGCGGAATCGCTAACCTAGCTCAGATTGTAACTCGAGTCTTTCGGTCCTAGGGGCTTGCCTTTATATACAGGTCAAGACCCTAGGGTTTACAATAGAGTTCGGGTCATATCGTGACTTGTAACCTATAATGCCTCTAACTCGCCTTTCTCCTTAAGCAAGGATACTGGCCGGCGCCTTCCGCCTTGTGGGCCTTGAGCCGCCGTCTTTAGGTGTTGGGCCGCCCGACGACTTAGTCAGCCACCGCCTTGTCTGTCTTGTCTTCATGATACGACCCATCTTAAACTTGACTGTAGAGCCATCAACATATTAACCCGGCCCAATAGGGCGGGTTATATCGCGGGGCTATATCCTTGACATTAGGCCCCAGATTGATTTGAATCCATTCATGCCAATTTCTTCTCTTCATTGGCGGCTCATTATAGGACTCGTGTCTTTCATGAATCTCATAATGCTGGCTTGTAGTGCTTCTAGACTTGTCATTTCTCCAGCGCTTGTCCGTTGTGACGTCATCCTTCGTCAATTCAGGAAAACAATAGTGACATCATGGCGAATCTGAGTGTATCCGTTTATCCCGAAAATTGAAGCGCCTTTGTTTCCCGAAATTTACTGCATTTCCTCGATTGTCGTGCTCGTCAGTTGCCTCTTCGTGCTCCCTCTCTTTAAATATTTACCAGGGGGTCCCCTTTTCACTTTTCAATTCGCCTCTTCACACCTTCTTCTTCCTCGAGCCCGGATTTTCCTCGCACAACCGCAGTTGTTTCCTCATCTCCGGCGATCACTCCCGAGGCCGTCGCGGCATTTCTTCCTCACCGGGGAAACATCCGCATGTTCCCGCCGCTACCGGTGATCACTCAAGTAAGTTATTTCCTCTGACCTAGATCCATTGTAGTTCGTCGAAGTTCTTGAGTTCTTCGGTAGCTTCTCTTCAGTTCATCACCATCGTTGGTTTCGTGAGTAGATCCCGCAAGTTTAATCATAAAAATAAAGCGGTGGAAACACTGGTTCTGTTTCGTGTATAACATACTTCAATCCTCCTTAGCATTAGATGAACTGTACTACCACTGCTTCTCTGCTTCTCCATTAGGGCTAGCAAATATAATGCTTTTTTGGAACTATTATTAGATCCACAATCATTGATGTTCCGAGGGAAACTTGTTTGTCTTACACTTAGCAAAGAAAATGTAAGCCTTTGATCTAGCTTAAGTCGCCCGTATGTTCCGACCGGTTCGTCAGCGTAGACATGACCCGCCATGTAATAAACTGCCGGGTTTAGATGCTGGCTCCTTCATCAGGCAATTTACTTATCGTGGATAATTAAGCCATCTGCTCTTTAGCCGCATGTCTAAGTCGCCTCTTTATTTTGTTCAGGCGACTCGTTATGTCAAAATCCACCACCACCACCACCTACAACTGGGCGCCCACTTAAGTTTCTGAGGTTATCTTGAGAGATTACGAAGAACATGGGTTTCTGCCACCTCAAGACATGGTTGGCTGGCGGGTTATCCTTGGAGAGGAAATCCCCAAACCAGAGGAGGGAGAAGTGGTGATATTCTTGGATCACCTTCAGAGGCGTTTTTCACCTCCCGGGTCAAAATTCTTTCGGGACGTCTTGCATTTCTTCAACCATGATCCTCAAGACCTGGGTCCCAACTCCATATCAAACCTTTGCCAATTCCAAGTGTTTTGTGAGGTATATCTTCAAATGGAATCCACTGTCTCCCTCTTCAGGGAATTCACAGATGGCCCCAGCCTAAACTCAGTGGGGTCTCAATTCAGAGACGAAGAGACGTCCTTTTTCCTGCTGCCACCCTACCAAGTCATCCTAAGGGGTGGAATAAAACTTGGTTCTATTGTCAGAATACCGCCCCTGCTGATGAGAATCCCTTGCCGGGTTACAGACCCAATGGCCTCCCCATGGACTTTGATCCTCCTGGTTGGGCTCCTTAAGAGGAGCGTCCTCAACACGCCCCCATTTACCCGAAGTTGAGGGCTTTACTAGTCAACGGGCTAACTGGAGTCGACTTAACACGGTGCTGGGTATCTTGGAGAATTTTGCCATTAAGTCTCTGCGAGAACTTAATGTATGCTTACTCCGGGGAATTGGATGATCCCCAACGATACAACAACTATTCCTTGGATGCTGACGAGATAAACCGAATCGTGAACAAGCTGTTGGGTGAAAACCAAGAGACTTGCAGCAAGGACGGTTTGAAGACTTTCTGTGCTCTTAACCCGGTTCCTCTGGTAAAAAGCGTTCATCATTTTAATCGGCTTTATGAACAGCCTTTTTATCTTGTTGCATGCTTGCTCTGATTGTTAATTCTACACGCCAAGTCTCCCTTCTAGGGCAGGAAACGAGGCAAAACTGCGGCTAATAAGCCCAAAGCCGCCCCAAGTAAGAAGAAGAATAAGGCGGTTGTAGAAGGGTCATCTCAAATGGACGAAGCAGCTGCCACTGATACTCGATCAGAGGTAGAATTTTATCTTTGCTCGTATTTCATTGAATCTAGCTGATGCCTCTTTTTCTTAGGGCGATGTTGAGACAAGTCATCCGGATAACATTGAGGTAATTTCCATTTCTTCCGACTCAAAATCATTGCCCCCATTGAAATCAAGGTGGGTTGGTCGGAAGGTAAGCTTCTCTCCCCCGGACGCTTATCTGGATCCTCACTTTGTTTTGAAGAAAACGCACAAGTCTAGGCGCCAGACCCGTAGTGGGAGCGGTGACCTTGTTGACGGCTTACCTGATAAGTTAGCCCCCGAAAACGACCGACCAAGGTGTTTAACGCTCCAATTCTTCAAAAATATGCTGACTTGATATGTAAACTATTAATTCTTATGTTTTGATTTATCAGGAGTCGCCACCTTCGTCGGGCGACTCTACTGCTTCGAAACTAGCACCCTTTGTTATCAATCCTGGGTAAATTCCTCTTTTGTTATCTGCCTGTTTGAATAGACTATTGTCTCCAACATGCCTTATACTGCACTCTTCGTTCTGTAGGGCCAAGGCCAAGAAAAGGAAGACTGGCGGGTTTTCTGCTAATCCTGAGATTCTTGAGCCGGAGATTCCTGATCTGGCGGCTCCTGAAGTTCATGCTGATCAATCTGAAGGTCAGCAGGATGTCCAAACTGACTTACCACCCCCATCTGAACCGGCCAGCACCGACGCCGTAAATACTGAGGTTGCTCCGGCAACCGATATTAATCCGCCCAATCCTCCAACAGAAACTAAAGATGCTCCTGAGGAGGTTTTTATTATTGGGGCGAGTTACACCGCTCCTGAGGTCTCCAGGGTGTTAGCAAAAAATATTGCTAAGGATGAAGCAGTGCTACCAGAGAAAGGGAAGACCAAGCTGGAGCTCCCAAATTATGAGAATTTTAGTGCTGAAGATCTTCATGCCGCCTGTCTGGACCGCCTGGCTACAAGCCACGAAATGGAAATCGGCCTCGTTAGTATGATGAAGAATAAATACGAGGTATACTCCTCTTTATGTGCTCATACCATATATCCTTATATAGCCCCCAAGGCCTAGCTTATCTTTCTAACATAAGCCGGGTCTTGTGAATACTGTAATTGACTCAACCTGTAGCCCCCAAGGGCCGGCTCATCTTCTTGAGATCAGTCAGGTCTTGATAATTTGGAGAACTTCGACCTGTAACCCCCAAGGGCCGGCTCATCTTCTTGAGATGAGTCGGGTCTTGATAATTTGGAGAACTTCGACCTGTAACCCCCAAGGGTCGGCTCATCTTCTTGAGATGAGTCAGGTCTTTGATAATTTGAAGAACTTCGACCTATAGCTCAAAAGGGTCGGCTCATCTTCTTGAGATGAGTCGGGTCTTGTCTGTATCTTAATGTCGAAAAAACTGATATACATTAGCCCCCAAGTGCCAAATATATTGCTTGCAATTTGCTTGGGACTTGTTATAAATTTTGTTTACTTCGTAGGAAACTTTGAAGACGGCCGAATCAAGTATAGCTGGCTTAAAAAAGGACCTGGAAAAGGGGAAAACCACCCAAGCAGAGATTGAAGAAAAACTTCGACTCTCATTAGTTGAACTGGAAAGCGCCAATGCAGGCTTTTTGAAGGAGAAAGAATCCTTTGAGGCTAAAAAGGCAGCTCTAATGAAGCGTGCAGAGCATGCTGAGGGTCTGCTCAAACCCATCACCGAGGAACTATCCGAGTAAACGGCACATTGCCCAAATGACCCAAGCTGTTTTTGGTAAGTATTTCTTCCTTTTTGATACATGAATAATTCTCATCTGGCGACTCATGTATTGACGCTATTTTGCATGCCCCCGGACGAGCAATCTTAAAAATAATAGCCTCCTGATGCTTAAGGCCGTTTACTCATTGACAACGCAACTTTATGCTAGAAGTCATCTTGGACTTAAGGCAGTGATGGGGGATAAGCAGCCTTTGAAGCTTATCAAAAATGTGTTGGAATGCCTTTCAACCATTCCACAACAAATTCAAGAGCTAAAAAGGTCAGCCGGCGCGACATATTCATTGAGCCGGGCTCTAGCTTACAGAGAAGAGCTTGACCCGGCTGAATTAGCAAAAGGCTTCCCCGAGTTCAAGAATGACGGGTCAGAATTTTTTCAGGAGGACTATACTTCTTGTGTCAAAGCCGCTCAAGTATTGTCCACTCAGTTGGTATCTGAAATGAAACTGAAGAATTATCAGGCGACTTATGACGCCAACCATTCACGGATTCCACCGCCCAGTTTTACATCGGTGAACCTGGCTCCTCAACGGCGTAAGCACATCTTCGCCCCTGAAGTTGACCCGTGTCCTATCTTTGATGACGAGGCCGTATTCCAAGCTTTATCGCACTGTAAATGGGACGTGGATAACCTCCAGATACAAGAACCAGAAGACCCAGCGGCGGATAACCCAGAGGTGTCTCATGCGTGAGATTAGTCCGCGAATGACCCGGATGGCATGGTCGGCGAGTCAGTTGAATGATGATGTGAGCTTCTCAATCGCCACCCTGTCAGCTCAAGCCTCCAAGTATGGGTTAAAAACAATTTGTGGCTCCTTGAGCCTATAGTAGGGGTAGCTTTTTGAAAAACTGTTGTGTTCTGCCATCGTGCACGTTTGCGCCTTTGTTGGTGCCAAATATTTATACTCCTAGGCTTGATACCTTTTTGTTGTTCTGCCATCATGTTGTTTTTTACATTATCAATAAATGTTTTTGGCAGGGAAAAGCTGAGCAAAATAAGCCGGCAGAAGGTGTTGATCTTCTAGACTTGAATAGTCTATTTCTCCTCCAACAACGTCGAAGATTATATGATTTGTCAACTAGCCACTATGTGAACTCAATTGTTCAACCCGGTTTCTCAGGTGTGAGCCGGTAATAACCTTGTACCTGAAACTTACCGGGGTAACGGAAGTGAACAAAGTAATTTTGATAAGCCGTCTCGATGAGACTCGACATACTGGTTTTCCAAACTAGTCCTTTTGGCTTTCCCCGATAATATAACTTTGGTGCTGGTCATGTAGCTGATAACTCGGGTATTTCGGGTATGAACCGGTAATGAGAACAGGGCGCGCCCGAAGCATTTTATGTGGTGATAACACAATAATAGTACATAATACCGTTAAAAACTGGCTTTCAAAGCTCAGAAATATAAAAGTGGCTCTTTGAAGCCGGCTTTGAAGGTCGTTGACCACGTAATCCCGATTATCATAAACTGTGATACTGATTGGTCAAAAGGATTTATATCTCTTCATAAATGTCTTATGATATATCCTGATCTGAAAAATCAGTTTTCCGCACAGGTATGACCATACTAGCATGATGCGATGATGATGCGAATGATGTAATGATGTAGTGCAAATAACATCTGCGCATGATATCAAAGTAATTGTCGGCTTTTGAGGCTTGACAGGAAAAGACCGGCTTTCGAGGCTCGAGTCTTGCTTCAATGAATCGGGTATGATATCCCATGGTTTATCCTATCTCTCTGTATGCCGGCTCTCTCATGACTCAAGCCGGTGTTTTAACATTGATAAGTTCAGGGTCCAAAAAGGATTGACTTGTCAAGAGTACACGGGGTCATCTGATCGGAGTCGCATCAAGCACACAGGCAGGTTTAACCATACATGGCATTTATTTTTGCTGGGTCAAGAGGGTGAGAAAGCTAAGCTCGATGAGCTGGAAGCCCCCAAATGCCCAAAATATTGTGGCGTTATTTCGCGGGGTCACATGGGTGAGAAAGCTAAACTCGATGAGTTGGAAGCCCCCAAGTGCCTATTGTATTGTGGCGTTTATTTGTCGGGCCACAAGGGTGAGAAAGCTAAACTCGATGAGTTGGAAGCCCCCAAGTGCATATTGTTTCGAAAAATAAAGACTCGAGCTCAATTCATAGGCTTAAACGGCTAAAAAACCCGCAAATCGGGAGCTTCGGCTTTATTATATTCGAAACATAAAGAAGTATACACAGAATTTGCGAGGGGGGAAGAAATTACAAAAAAGGAGCCGGTGGCTCTAGGTATAGTAAGGC